>OZ026524.1:11527808-12856558 GCA_964019695.1 Loripinus fragilis
CTCTTTAAAGGATTGAACATCTGTCAAATTTATCTTTTGCTTTACAAGATCATAGTTACCCAAGTCAGTAAAGCTTGTTGAAAATATATGTTTCCATTTTCCAAGAAATTGACTACGTTGTGATTTCTTCTCTTCTGATATGCTAGCATCACCTAGATTTATTCCATCAGTAAGAGTTCCCTTGTCCTTTGCACTGGTACTTTGCTGATTCAGCTGAGCCTTCTTAATATCTGAGCTGATTGGATAAACATGCCTGAGAACCTTCACATCATGTAATTCACATAAGTCTGAATTTGGTTGATGTACAACACTTTTGAAGACATATTGCATATTCGCACAGGTACTCTTTGATGTGTTCCTATCTTCTGCAAGGAAGCAATCCGAGGACAGACGCCAATTCTTGTTGAGGCCCCTTCTGTATGCTCAGTAATAACTGCTTCCACTTCTCTATTTTTCTAACAAGCTCAAAAAGTGTCAGCGTTTCCTTAGGTTGCACCTTGATATCATAGTCATTGGTTGGTTTGGCCACTCCAACTCTAGATTCCTTGGGAACTTCTCTAATATGGTATGGTATGTTCCAGCATTCTCTAATTACATTTGTTCCAATAACCACAGGTACTTTTAAGCTATAACTAGTGGTAGGAACTATAAGAGCAGGAATATATATTTCTTTTTCCAGAAATGGAACTCCTATAACACATTCTATGTACCCAGAATATGGCAGGGTATATCCTCCAGCTTCTTCAATCTTCAAATCTGTTAGAGGTTGAATCTCTGGAACTGGCAAAAGAAACTTGTATACCTCCTCAGAAATTGTGGTTATGGATGAACCACTATCAATTAGTACATATTTTTCAGCACCCTTTATGGTTATGCTTGATTCATTGGAGTGGCCTATAAGTCTATATCCAAGAAATTATGTTTGATAGGGCTTGGTCCGCGTCTGTCCCAGTCTGCCCTTCGATGGAGATGCCATCTAGTTTTCTGAATGGTATTAGGAAGTTTTGCTATCCCTTTTCTCTGTCTTTTTTCTGTCTTTGTTTTGGGGATGAATTACAAGATTGTTGGTTTCTGTTAGAATTATCATTCATCTGCTTTTCTAATTCTGATATCCTAGACAGGAGTTGTTTGATTAAAGAGGTGTCCTCCTGTTTGTTTTCAAGGACCTGCTGGGAAAGGGCTGACCCTTGGCTCTCGTTTGTGGTGTTAAACTTTGAGTTTGTTACTTTCCCATTGGTATCCTGGGTCCGGTGTGGTACTTCATTGTATTGATTCCTGATCTTAGCACCCTTACTTACTTTGTTCCTGTTTTACTTCAGGTGGCTGAACACTGTTTTTGTTCATTTTAATATCATATTCTTCTGCTCTGACAGCCCTTCTAAGCAGCTCAAAGGATTGAAGTTTTCAAACTTAGCCCTAGTTGAATTTTAATCTATCCTTCCTCAAATTCTTCCAGAAGATATTATCAGCATTTCATTGTGTCAGTATCCTTCACATGACCTTTATCCACAGCTTTCTGCAATATTTCCCCTATTCTAAGGTCCTATGCAGTGACAGACTCACCTGCTTTCTGTGAAGCAGTATAAAATTCTTGCAAAATACGTTCACGTGTGGCCACATTGCCAAACACTCCTTCCAGTCTGCTAAGCATATCTTCTATGTTGACTGAAGCACCAAATGGTAAAAAGAACCCTTTTAGCAGGACCTTTAAATGATTTGCGGTGCCATGGGTTGTCTGCAGTTTGTGATTGTGGTATTTCCTGATCATACTCACTTACTTTTTTGGGCTATAATTTGCTCAGAATATATGCCATTCTTTTTTATGCACTCTACTTTGTGTCTCCATTCTTCATAGGTTGCCTCATATTTAGGTTTCGGTTCTTCTCCAGAAAAAGATGTTATTTTTGGGAAGCTTTTACATCCTTTATAGCTTTTTTCTATGCTTTCTGTTGCTTTTGGTAAAATTACATTTTTGACTTCTTTCTCTGTGTAATTTATAGTTGGTATGGCCTTAGTCTGTTCATCTGTTTCTACATCAATTGCATTAGCTTTGCTGTTTGATAGAATGCTTAGGTTGCTCTTATTATCCTCCTTAGTTTACTTGATTTCCAATTTCTTCTAATTGGATTATATTTATTCTGATTGGATTCTTTTCTGCTGAGTTCAATTTTCTTTTCTTTCAAAATTTTTAATTTCTCTTTCAGTATATGTCTTTAACTTTGAATTCCTCTTCAATGGGATCAACTATTTCTATTCCTTTCCTTAATTTTTCTTGTAACTTTACCCATTCTTCCTTAGCTTTTTATCTACATTTCTCTTTTCTTTATTTCCTCTTCCAAGGTCAGAATGTTATATTCTCCCTTCTTGCATCTTTCCCTTACTTCTCAATCTATGAAACATTGAAAAAATTCTCCTTCATACTTTTTCCCATACACTCCTGTATAAGGATCAGCATGTTGCTGTCTAAATTCTAATGATTTACTCTGCCTATTACTAGACTCCTCTCCTTGACCTATTATCAAGCTTTAGCTCCCCAAATTGATCCTGATATCCAACTTTTGTTCGTTGGTCATGTATTTGAGATGCTATATCTTTTGAATCTCTCTGTGTCTCTTCACTAAGGGTTTGTGGATTTGTATATCTATGCATTTGGGCATTCTTTTCAACCATGTATTGCCTACTATTATCAGGGCATAGAGTTACATAATTTGTGCCTTTAATTTCGTAGACAAACTCGACTTGTCTACTGGTAACAACAGAGTCTATCATATGGCCTTGATAATGCCCAGGCTCCTTGTGATACACGTCGCTTTTTGTTTAATATATTGGTTTGGACCAATATATCAAGGAACCCTGTAGACATATTGTTTCTTATGGTATCCTAACTTATTTTGGTCATACCTAATAACAGTTCTGTAAATTTCCTGAGACACCCTTTTTTAGAAATGGTTTTACCTTTTGACTTACTGTATTCTTGCTAGTCACCATTGCTTTCCCTGGATTCCTATTTTTAAATCCGAAATTTCTTCAACATATGGCTGTTTATACTATTCTGTTGCATTCTCTTTATCTTTATTGCTCATTGAAGTAGGTATTTGATCAAACCTATAACTTTGAGGTTTCTGTTTATCAGCCATATATTGGTTGATCTGAGTAACTTCATCTTTAGGCTGCAATTGCGCTGTCATTTGAAGAATTCACACATACCCTAGCTGTTTACTCGCTTCTACTTGATTCAGCATCTCTGTCCATTATTTGGTTATATTGTTGTTCTAAATCCCTTTGATATGCTTCCAATCGTATAAGTCTCTCTTTAGTATCTATACTTTGCTGCACCTCTTTTTTGTCACAGACAATACCTAGGTTTGTGTCAGGGTGATCTGAAGCATACTGCCTACTGTTCATTATGTTTACTTGACTTTTCCTATCAACTATCCTGTTTTCTATGCAGGGTTCATAGAAAGTCAGTTTCTTCCGAACTGGTGCCTGACTACGGCATAGTTCCAGTTTATCATTGGGCTTTTGAGCCATCTCAACCCCGGAGATAAGATTTATCTCAGTTAGACTACTACTAGCTAACTGAGTTTCTCTCTCTCCTTTCTCATATGATTTGTTTCTAGTCTCTTTAAGACTGTCTAAGATGCGATCAAGTTCCAATATGTCTTGGTCTAATGATGCATACTTGTCCTTTTTAGGAGTACTATGCATAACTACTGCTGGACTATTTGACTATGAAACTTCTCTACTATCACTAGTATTTCTCATCTCACTCTGTCATGGTTTGCTTACATTGTCTGCTACTGGTTTTTAAGTCTGTTCATAATAATCTGTAACACTATAAGTGCTTGAGCCTCTATCAGCTTGCCCCCTTTCCTGGTGACTGAATAGTAATTCTCTCCTGTTCTCCAGATACCACATTCCTATTTGCACTGTGTGTTAACTACACACTACTCATTTACAGCCTGAGTGTCAAGATTACATTCTTCTATTTCCCCACTTACCACATCCCTAATGGGTAACTGCTCTTCTTACTAGCCCTTTTGACTTTAAGATACAATTCTTCAGCCATAGCCTTTTTCCTATCCTCCTCTTGGACTCTCTGTAGATTTTCCTCTCTTATATGATCTCTCCTTATTTTAGCATTTCTCTTTCATCCACCGTTTTATCCCTCATTATTTTAATTGTTCCTGTATTATGCTAGTTTAGAAAAAAATCTGTATTTGTTTTATCAATGTATGTTGATGATTTTAGGCCATCATTACATTCTTTCTTATTACTATAAATTTGTTCCACAACAAACATGCAGGCAGAGAACTTCTGTCAGCTCAATTGCTTATCATGAAGCCTCTTGCCAGTCTGGTGTAGAGAAATTCATACAATAATTAAGAATGTTCTATTGGATCACCATATTCTAATATCTTACAAATCAGAGATGTTATTGTGTAATGTTGCTAGTGGGCCACAGTACTAGTTACTAGTCACTATGACACGGACACCTGTGGTATATTTCAGGGGCCACTCTCTAGTCACTGACTCAACCAAGTCACCATATGTTTATTTTCAATGTGACACCTATAGATGACTGTTTCATGAGGGTTTTTTATTTTTATTTTAAGGTCTATGTGATGGTTGGTATGACTATCAAACAGCTAGAATTACGGATACTGTTTTGACCTTTGGGCCTTATATATGGAAGAAGGTCTGTCGAGATTTATACTGCTGTTGTGTACAGCAACCAATCCAATGCGAAATTGATGACGAATAATATTAATGTGCAAAACAGCCGATTTATCGCAAAATCTCTCCAAATATGACTTTCAAGTGTATTTTCCTGAACAATCTTTTTTTCAGGAATGCTACATTTGTTTGACACCAAGCATATTTCCCATTCGAGAGTGAGAGTCACAAGTTGTTGTTGCATTCTAAGTCCAGACTCTTGTTATTTCACTTTTACTATAAACCATACAGTGTCAAACCAAGTTCAATGTAATTTAATTGACAATTGATATGCAGGTGAGCCTTCTCATCTGAGTGCAAACATTGATGGGCTAGACACTTCAAACAAAATGTGTTGTTTTTGTTATGAACCTGCTGAACAACACTGTTTCACAGCAAATATCATGTTTTACTCAATCATGCTGTGCGCAGTGTCAGCCATATCCTACAGACAGACAACAAAACTTATGCTATGTATTTCCGGCTTCTACCGCAAAGCAGTAGATACCTAGACCCTGTGACATTCACCACCTTCGATTTGAAATGCGTCCCTGAATTTCTTGATACAAACACATGTGAAATGAGACCAAGGGAGATATTTATCCACAGAACGGTCAAAGGATGAGTTATTTGCGGTGGGCGCCATCGTCATAGAGCGAAAATATTTTACCTGTCCCAGCCAGGAATCGAACACAGGTCGCTGGATTAATAGGCAAAAACTCTATCACGTTTCTATAGCGACGTGGTAGAGTATTTGCCTGTAGATCCAGCGCCCAAATTCAACCTATGACACGTAAATTTTAATAAGTCTAGAGTGGCCAGCAAAATAAAGGCAGTTTCGCAGGAAATATTGTTAATCAGTAGCAAGCGGAGTGTCCGTGGGTCTTAAAATAAAACTGAAAAGTATACATCCGACACAGATGCCCTCGGTCGTTGCAGTTTTTATGCAGTTTCACATTGATGCAAGTGTACACGAACAGTGTGCAAAATATAATCTGGATATGGGTAAAAAATAAAGATAATTAAAAGAACCGAGGCAGTGAGTGTGCATCACATTGTCTTATTATAATGCATCAGTCTGGAAGTTTCTCGACATGATGGCAAACAATACATGAAACGAAAAAGCATGAGTGTGAAAGTTTCATGCCATGATTACGCGGTACAGACTGTGGTTTATATGCGGGTTTCAAAACCATTGAGATCATTCGAAAGAGTCAACTCTCTTCTTTGGGAAACGCCATAATTACAAGCGGTACACAACATATGGCACTAACAAGGGTTGCAGGCTAAGGGCATTCAAAATAGTCAGCAATATTGACCTTTCTGGTTTGCGACAAGCGTCCTACCACCTGTGAAGATTTATGACAATATTTCGTATACACGATACGGCTCATGCAGATATATATACTTAGCAATTTCTTATGTTTTACATCTTTTTATTTTGTTCACCTTGGTGCATTATAGAATATTTTCAATGACAAGGACCAGAGCAGGAATTTAGGCAAATGAAACCACGAATTAACAGAGGCTATCCTTGGGGAGAGCAACACTTGCAAAGGGGGTTAGTACTTGATTGTATCGATTCCTGATCTTTGCAACCTTATTACTTTTAGTAAACAAAATGCACACCCGTTATAAGTAATGTAAAAATGACAAACATGATTGGTTGTCTTTTATCTTTCTCATGCATCATACGCTTATAAAGCTATTGGTTGTGTGGCAGTTGGGATATAGAGTTTATGCTAAAAACATCAGCTGCTGTCAGTGACGTCAAAACGAAGTCATCATTAGATTAAACGTCTAATGTTTATTGGTGCTTCAGCTCAACAGAGAATCAGATTACAAAGATATCATATTCTTATAATGTAGCCCCATCTCATGGTTGGTTTAAACCTTAAGTAATGAAAAATGGTACGACGCGTTTTTGAGATATCGGTGACGTTAGACTCAAACTTTTGTCTCATGCTCTGTAGCCGTGAAAATGTTTCATTCATCAATATTTGTCTTAACATGTTCGAATGTATCAAACAACTTTACTGGTAAATGCGGTTCAAGAAATACGGATAAGAAACAGCGTTTAAATGCGATAACGTAAAGACATTAATAAAACGTCCAAATGTGCAAACTTGGTGCTTTATATCTCGAAGAAAGTTCAGCAAATTTCAATATTTGCTATGCTCTTTTGTTTTCAGTGACCGATTAGTCGCTTGAAAATGGTTTTGCCTACCCCTTATGATCAGAAATGTCCACGTTAGCCGCTAGTCTTAAAATCTAACGTCACGATAGTACGGCCGCTGCGTTTGAAAATCCTGTAATTTTTTACATGGAAATCCTTGTCGGGTGATCGGCGCTTGCATCTTTGTGCCATAAAATGAAACTTAAGATCCTATGTGGATGGACTGACTTATACAAAACAATTGCTAAATTTGTTTTGTATAGTATTTCAGATGACATGATTAAGAAAGAAATGCATCTCTGGACAAGGACTATGGGGAAATAGAGTAACCTTCTAAATTGCGACATAGTGCCTCCTGATGATGAATCCACTTGGTAAGTTCCATGTCATAATTTAAACAAATCACGAGATATGGCCCAGACAAGGATTTCAAACTATTAGAGAAAATTTAAAAACTGAGCCACGAGATTGACATTTCCTGCCTGCGAAACATACTGTCTAACGCTGCACAATGAAGTTTCATGACACAATTCCAAATGTCACGTACAATGATTGGAACACAGCACACGCATAAACACAATCGCACTCACGTTCACGCACAGGCACGCGCGTGCAGCGTTGACACAGTTTTGCCCTCTGTCATTTCATAGCGGCTCATAAAACGCAGGTTCCATAATATAGGCGCAAAGAGCTTTCAATAGCCGTATTTGCACAGGTTGTGTGCTATTTTCATGTACGGAAAGACGTGTATTTATTATCATTTGACTTCCTGGAAATAATCTTAGTCATGGGGTGATGTCAACAGACAAAGAAGTACATTGATAATGTTTTATCTTCAATAAAGGGCATATCTTTAATAGTTCAAGGCTGCACTTGTCGAGGTAATAACGGCACGATATATAATAGTCAATATGCCGTTCATCAGGGCACACTCAAAAATTTCGTGTAGTTGACCAATTGCAAAATGTGTATGTTAGCACCAAACACGCTATTGTTCTAGGCGACATGATGTTACATGTCAGTATTGATGTGATTTTGCAACACACGGACACAAAAGGCATTTTTTTGGGAACATGGGAACAAAGGACCACATTTTAAGGGGAACAGAAGAATATCGACAATATTTGGTACCATGAAACAGATCCAGAGGGGGGGGGGGGGAGGGGGACAGGGGGTACGGACTCCCCATGAAAAATCAAGCCATCATCAGCCCGCCAGCGAGATGCCATTTATATGGCGTTGCGCTGGCGGGCTGATGGTGGCCCGCTTAGAATACGTACACTGACCCCCTGTCCCTTCTGTAAAAATATGATGATCAAAAAACAAAACGAAAAAGAGAGAAAAACTTTTTTTTAAAAAAGTTGTCTAAACTTTGGGCACCTGGACAAAACTTTCTTGATCCGCGCATGTTGTTTAAAAGTGTTGCAAACAAACACCCTCAAGTCAAGTGTTTTAACCTCAAATACTTTATCATATTCTGCGAAACACTATAATTAGAATTCCCCAAATTTGCTGATAATAAAATATCGTCCTGCATGCCCTCTTTATTTACTCATTTTCTCGATCTGCGGAGAGTTACATAAATTTCGAGTAGAGGTAACGTCTTATTTTCGAATATTTTTTCGACATGAGCGTTGTTTATTTTATACCAGTTAGAGGATCTGACATGAGCGCGCATGTATTAATGAATATATTAAACGAGTTTGGGAAACGCGATAAATTGCGAGGCTTGTCGAACATATTATTGAGTTTAATATTATTCAATAATACAGGAGCACGAATGTTAGATTCTATTTATCATATGACACCAAAACTTCTTTGATGAAGATTGTCTTGAAATGCTATGTATATACCAGCCGTTATTACGACCGTCATGATTCTCTGAATAAATAACAAAGCTACCAAGCCAGCATTCAATGTTGGGCCATCATCGCCCGCTTGCAGGCCGACGATGGCCCGCTTTAGTGGTGTTTGGATTCTATTTCCCCCCAGTAACTAAAAAAAAACTGTCAGAGTTGGACCCCCTCTGAGAAAACTTTCTGGATCCACGCATGTGGTGGGTATTCATATTTAGCACGATGGATGCTTATGGTGTGTCAATTATAAAGAAGGTTTCAGATTATCTTTATGTGATTGGAGTCAAAGGTCAAGATTCCATTACTTAAAATCTGTCTGCGGCTCTCATATAAGCACTTTTTTAACCGAGGTAGTTCAGTTTAGGCATAATGGTTGGCTGTGGTAACGATCCGTCTGTGTGGATTACAAAAAGGGCTCAGAATACGGATGTGACTTTGGAGTCAAAGGTCAAGGTCAAATATTCTTAAAAACTGTTTTACGGCTCAAAACGAAAACTTCTCTTCGTTAGTTGATGGAGGGTGCTCGTATTTAGCACAATGCTTACTTATGGTTTGTGGATAACAACGAAAGTTTCAATTCACTGTTATGACCTTGAGTTCAAAGGTCAAGGTCAGATATACTTAAAATCTGTTTGACGTCTCGTATCTTTCATTTTTGGACCTAGGGTGTTCTTATTTGGTACAATGGTTGCCTTTGGTCAGTAATTTACAATGAATGATTCAGTTCACCGAGTTGACATTGGAGGCAAAGGCCAAGGTCAACTATATTTAATATATATCGATACGGCGGGAAACACGACTTCTCTTACATTTTTATGGAGGGTGTGTATACTCAGCACAATGATTGCTTCTGGTGTGTAATTGACAAATGTTTCGTCAAGGTCAAGATACTTAAAATAGCTTTTACGGCTCTTAACCTGAACTTCTCTTACATTTTAATGGTGTTTATATTTGGCACAATGGTTGCTTATAGTGCCTAGATGAAAATGAAGGTTTCAGATCACCAATATGACTTCTAGATTCAAAGGTCAAGGTTAAGTATAGCTCCTCATGCGAACTCCTCTTTCAGTTTGAAGGAGTGCGTTAATATTTAGCATAATGATTGCTTATGGTGTATCAATATATTCAAGATATATCATATGAACTGTAACACAAATTCTTCTTACACTTTTTGGATGGAGGGTGGTTATATTTAGCACAATATTTTTGGACTTCTGACTCGACCTTTGATTCAAAGGTCAAAGTAAAAATACTTCAAATCTGTCTTTGGTTTGTATTGTCAACATTTGTAGATTTTAGAAGTTCATATTTGTGACATTTATCGTTTTTGATGCGAAATCATACTATAGTAAAACCTGTGTAAAACGGCCACTCTCACAAAGACCGAAACTTGGCTGCCTTGTGGTTACCTACTGGGAAAGGGCTGACCTCTTGGCTCTTGTTTGTGATGTTTAATTGTGTTTTTGTCTCTTTCCCATGTGGTATCCTGGGTCAGGTGCGGTACTTGATTGTATCGATTCCTAATCGTTGCCGCCTTTCTTACTTCAATACTAATTATCACTTAATGCAGGTCAAAAGTAATTCAGAATGCATTCTGCAATACTTTCGACCTTCATTAAGCTACCATTTGTCATTAAGATCTTTGTTTGTTTTTGAGCAGCCGTTTTACACAGGTTTTACTGTATGTAGTATTTAATTTAAGCTCGAATATCCCGCTCTTATTAAATTATGTGTAATTTTTTATGAACTTTTAATATGGTGAAAATAACTTTAGTTAAAAATATTTTTGAAAAATGCTGTTGTTGATTAGGTAAAATGATTTTGAACTTTTATAAGTATTAAAGCACAATTCATTTTATTTAGTAAAAAGTTGTTTTTTAAGTAAAATTTAAAATACTTGGCAGTTTTAAGTGGTACAATTCATGTTACTGTTAGAGACAACCTTTTGTAGTATTTTGCTATTGATATTTGATTTTGATTTGATTCTTTACGTCCCATCAACAATCTTTCAGCTATATAGGGACGGGTCTTCCTGGGTTGAACCAGTACTAAGCTAGGATAAATGTGCCCTGCTAAAGGACCACAACGCAGTGACGCCGGTGAGGCTCGAACCCGCGGCTCTTCGGTTTCGAGTCAAGCACTCTACCACTGAGCCACTGCGCTCCCTTGCTATTGATATATTTACCTATTTAGAATAAATTTCATCAAGGACCAGTGTCTATAAGGACCTGTTTCATAGCCACTACGAATTTCCTATAAACTTTGTGTAATCAAACTAGTATGTCTTAGCTGTAATATAATTAAATGTTGGATCAATTGATGAAGTTTTCTGAGTTGTATATTCAGTTAAGTGGGCGGGGGTAATTCCACCCCAAACCGGGTTACGTTACGAAAATGACAATACGTTAATAACCATATGTAGTTGGAATTCAACCATTTCACGATTATTTATAGGATAAAAAATAAAAAAGCTAACGCTCATAGTGTTGTAAAATTATTATAAACAAAAAGTTTATACTCACTTGTAAGTCACACCATAATTTCAATCCAAAGTGACTCATTCCAGAATGTCTCTTAACCAAAAATTCGTTAATGTGCAAGTCCACAGGACAAATACATTAATAACCCTCCACCATGATTTGTTCTGTCAATTCTGTAAGGAATGTCATATTTGCTAGACACAATCAGAAATTATGTAGTTATGTTAGCATCTAGATGAGATTCAGTAAAACACAATATATCAAAATCTAAGAAGTTCTCTATAAAATATTCTAAGTTGTTACGTATACTTCTAATATTGCTGTGTAATATAGAAAGAGAGTTATTAATAATATTAGGTCATGGGTTCATCTCTATGTCACCAACCTCCAAGAGTAATAAAATAAGCACTGTCTTAAAATACAAGTTGCAGACTAAATCCTTTAAAGCAAGTGATATAAGTTTACAATTATTACCAGTCCATTTTTGTTGATAATTCATATAATAAAAATGAAAAGCCATTGAGAAACTGACTTTGACTTTTTGGTCGTTGAATATACATTTACTGTTGAACAGACCAATGCTTGCAGGCTATTGTTCTAAACTATTATCCGTGCTGACATAAGATGATCAAAACAGCGGGCCTGCATGCAAGCATTGTATCTAGCAAGCATTGCATTTAACCTACAGTATATCAGCTCATACAGTACTTGTGACCAATTGAGATATAGTTTAAGTTTGTATTGATGGGGTATATAGCAGTCATAAAAAGGAAATAATAAAAAGAATACATAGTCAAAATTCTAAGAAAACTCCGACGTGGAGACAATCCATGAGCTTCAGCGAGTGGATTATCTTACACATGTACGTACAGGTGGAAAAACATGGTATAACTATTTTATACTACCTACATCAGTGTAGACCTTGCACATCACGAGATATTTCATGCTAAAGTTGGTAAAGTTGGTATAAACTTGCATACATCATACAAATGTCATATGGTATGTACATATAACTAAGGAAGTGTCCAATTTTGAATGGTCTTATTTCCAGTATATGTGGTTTAATTTTACTATTTAAAAGTAAATTGATCATTCAAGACAAGCACAGAACAGGATTTTATGACAGGGCATATCCATCAGAGATATCGCAGAAAGTTACACATCTTTTGGTCATGCCCTGTTCGTGCGCGGATCCAGAAAGTTATTTTCAGAGGGGGTACAATTTTGACAGGTTTTTTTTAATTGTGAGGGGATCTAAATACCACTAAAAGCGGGCCATCATCGGCCCACCAGCAAAACGCCATTTAAATGGTTTGGTAGTTTTGTGATTTTTCAGGGGATCCAGACCAGTATTGCTAAGAAACCCTATATTTTTGTGATATTTCAGGGTGTGGTCCGGAAATCCTGTCCCCCGCCTCTTGATCCGCACTTGCTGTTTGGCGTCATACATATGAGTTCAGGCTCAGTGATTTAACATATATGCATGTTATTACCTGTCTGTAACTCAAAATTATCTAGAACATGTTTAGATAAACAACAAACGAGTAAACAAACAAATAATTCTGTTTTAAATTGTATTTAGATTGACAATTTACCTGTACAGGTAAGGTGTAGAAATGAATTCAATCAGAGGACATGAAATGGCCAATATAGTAGTTTGATTGGTTATCTGTAGATGCTATCTGTATGAAATCTAAAGACACAATGACTCTGTGAAAGTGAATCCTCCTTGTATGGGCCGCGACGTGACAAAACCTGTCTTCGGGGTTTCTGACAAAGTGAGACTAAAACCAGTTTCCTCAGCTATAGAGACTAGATAGAAAATTGAAATTTCGCTTGAAGCAAAGTCTAGATATGATACTTTGCAATAAGCGAATAACAAATTCGCTGATCGGACTGTGCGTATGCTTTACAGCGAAATCAGCCAATGATGTAAAGAAAATAGCTTACTTATTTTTCTGCTGTTTGTAGGAAATTTTATAGCATGCTAGATAAACCGTCTATGTTCTTGCTTGACCAGGTGCTAAAAACAACTCAAAACGCGTTTTTCATTTATATTTCGACGCTGTATCATTTACACATCTTTTACGCACGAATAAATTAAACCACCAATGTCTCAATAATTTGCAAGAAAATGCTAACTACCTATTAATTATCACTTAAGTCATTACCAGCATATTTCTACTTCGACATAAAAATTGTAAGAATGAGAATTTGAATATTTTCGTATAAAGTACAAAAGTCATTTGAAAAGTACTAATTTAACAAACGAAAGAAGCAATAGTTTCTCAATGTCTTAGTAAGTAGCTGCCAACATACATAATAAACTTTCAACTAGAACGGACACAAAGTAATGCATAGCAAAACAAAGACAAACACAAAACTCCCACAAACAATGGGAAGTACATTTAACGATAGATCAACAACAACAGAACCACCGCCTTAGAGCGAATAGCAGCCTATGCAACCGGGGTTCGTGGGTGGCTTAAATGCATTTTACTAGCAATAAATGTAAGCAATAAATTCAATTTTTGTCTGTTCATGGAAGCATGAATACTTCGGGTCTCTTGCAAAGATAACTTACTTTGCAAGAGACCCGAAGTATTCATGCTTCCATGAACATTCCAAAATTGAATTCATTTCTTAAATGGCGCAAGAGCATTTATACGGATATTAATGAAGTAGCGCACATGAAGGAACGCACCAGATTCTTTTCGCTTAAAATTTTCTGCAAGGAGAAATATTATACATTTAGTTATTTAAACCTGGCGATTATATTTAATTTATTTTATTTTTTGGATAGAGATGGCTCAAAAAGGAATCAAAGGTGGTAACTGGAAATATGAGGTTTACTTTGATCCAGAAGCTGACAAGGATACAGGCGATTGCTATACTATTTCAGATGACGAGTTAAGAACAGAGCTAGCGGACTTAGTCGATGCAGGGGAGAAAATACAGGATGTAACTGCCTACAAGGTCAAACTCTCTGAATTTCAGCTAACAAAATTTCTTCTCTACCACATGTTTATTGTCTTTGGAACAGAGGACTGGTGGTGGTCAATAGAAAAGAACGACGAGGGAATTACAATTCAAAGAAGCAAATCTCTCACCGCTGTGAGGGATAAATACAGGCAGGCAATGCGGAAGTCTGGTAAAAGCTCTATGGAGAAAGATGCCGGACGAAAAAGTGTAAACGATCTTATAGATTGGCTATGGCAGGAGGATGAGCTGAATAATAACTACGATATCAAGACAAGCAACTGTCAGCATTTTGGAAAAAAAGTCTTTAACTTTGTGGCCAACCATAAGAAGATGTAGAAGGAGGGAACAACAGATTGTAATTATTCAGTTTAGCACTAGTTTCTAATCTTTCCTTGCTTCTGCTTTGTATACTGGAAACCCCTAAACGAGGTACTTTGGCAAACAGTGATAACTCAGATGAAATACAGCATAATGGTGCATTTTATCAGGGTCTGCACTGTTTGCTCAGATTAAAACAATCTTCATGGAAAGAAAAGAAACGTAATTTAGAAATTGCTACCTAAGACCCATTAAAATACACAATTGACAGTCCTATACTTATTGTACAAATGTGTATAGCATTTTTAAAGTAAATGTGACAAGTTGAGGTGTCTCATAAGTCATAAATGGCTAGAATTGGTCAGAATAGGGCACACAATATAATAAACAAACACTTTACTTTTTCACCAACCGCATAATCAAATTCTTAGTTGGTTCACGAACAGTGTACAAGGATGACACAACCTTTTTCATCTAATGAGCAACAATATGGATAATTATGTCCAAGGGTATGAAAGATACATGTAACAAAACAAAAAGAACATTAACAAACAGATAAGTGAATGAAATGACTGTTCAAAACAAAAGACATGGTTCCCACGGTCAGGGAAAAGTCAAGGAAAAATGAAAAAATACAAGGTTAGGGAAAAGTCAGGGAATTTTGAGTTTAGTCAGGGAAATTTGAAATTTGGCAAACGTCAGGGAAAAGTCAGGGAATTTTAGATTCAGAAGTAGGGGTGGAGAAATTGGGTTATAAGAGAAATCAAAGAAAATGATAAAGTGGCTATAGCAGTTTCTTTGATCTGGTTAATGAAAAGGCTCTGTCACTATATTATCTTTAAGAAAAGCCTTGTTTATTATGTCCCTGGCATTTATACCAAGTGGTATATAAATTTCACTTTTTTGTTGGTAAGTTCATTCATACTCCATTCATCCACGTTCGGAAGTGATAAAGATTTAGTTAAAGTTTCGCAAGTCACAAGTGGTGTATATCTTAGTAACCACTTATGAGAGAGCATTCACATTTGTATCATAGTTACCCTTGAGAGTTGACATTCACCAAGGTGGGACTAGAGATCAAAATCTAGGGCAATTTTAAAAAGTACAATAAAATTTTGGATACAGTTTCTCAGTAGCTCAGAAACCATTCATATTTGAGTCATAGTTACCCTGGAGGGTTGATATTTACAACATGACTCTAGGGATCCTGCTGGAGCCGGAGGTCAAAATCTAGAACAACTTTAAAAAGTGCTATTCAGCTTTTCTGACGTATGCGGATATGACAGGAACTTGTCACAAACTTATTTTTATGAAAAAGTAGGCGTGTTTATCTGTAAACATAGACTCTATAAAAGTAAATATAGGCCTTCATTTTCTATTCTAAGGGTTTGTGACTAGTTCCTGTGGCGGACATCTAACGAACCATTAATTAGAAAACATTCATACTTTGTACATTTATAGTTGGCTTCACTGAACAGCTTCAGACCCTTCAATTACCCGGCCGTGTAGTGCAGTCGCTAACATGCCAGGCTACAGATGCGAGTCTGGCTGCAGATCCAGGGGTCGTGAGTTTGATCCCAGCCCGGTCTCATACTTTCGTAGAGATTGATAATGAAATAATTTCTGCGGTCATAATCCTCCCTTCCTCTGAATCATTCAAGAAGGGTTATTGTCAGTTACAAGCGAAAGTATGTGCATGAAGTACTGGTTAACCGCTTGTTCAAGCTTTCCCAGGAAAAAATGTGGTTAGGTGAACTGGCCGTCCCTCCATGACCTTAGCTGTTGACTTGGGATGTAAAGCAACAAAACAAACAAAATAAACAAACAAAGACCCTTCAGTCAATGCCCAAATATGGGGCTAGAGGTCAAAACCCAGGACATTGTAAGATTTTCTTTTCTATAATAGAATAATTTGTTTTTGAACATCAGGTATTATCTCTGTGTGACGTCATACTTCGGGGTTCATGACCCAGCGTGGGGCTATAGGTCAAAATCAAAGACATCTTCAAAATGCTATTCTAATTTTCTGCACAATACAGATATCTGATCAACTTGGAAAGTATTCACATTTGGACAATTGGTTTCATTCATGGTTGGCTTCCACATGATACCTTCATACAGTTAAGTCCATGCTCAAGGGTGTGGCTAGAGATCAACATTTAGGACATCTTCAGATTTTTTTCACAACAACAGGTACTGTTTAGGGTTGGCATTTACTTTGTGAGGCAGACATTAGGGTTCAATGTCTCAGGGTGGGACAAGTGGTCAAAAGCTAGTTTTATATGACAACAGCTAGCACATCAGCCGGGGATAAATGCGCCACTCTTGAATGATCAATGTGTCTAAACTCTAGGTATGTTCAAACCTTTACATGATATAGATATTTTAGGATTGATATTTGGAGTCATTTTTAAGGATACATTCATACATTTATTCATTCATTTAAAAAATAAGAAAATAGAAATTAAAATATAACAATAAGGAAACCATTAATGTAAAGTATATTTTGATTTAAAGATTGTTGGGGTTGGCTGATGAGAAGAATTGGAGCCAATGTTTATTAATCATGTTTATAGGTGACCAACTAGGCTTGGCGAATAGCGACGTTTTTGGTCAGGGAACTGTGGAAATTGGTCAGGGAAAAGTCAGTGAAAGTCATGAATTTTACTTTCTATAGAACCCTGAAAGGTGACTGTGGTGTTATGTTTGCTCATTACTTGACCTGTGAAAGTTGTGTTATACAACACAAATAACAATTATACTTTATGGGCCCCAAAAGCTCATTGCTATGATATCATGATGTGCGGGGGTAATTGTCCTAAAACCCAGTATATAATATACTAATTATTACTGTCCTAACATCACTGATTTGCTTATTCAAGCAATGATCTCGCAGAGGAAGAGAAAAATGGTTGCTGTACTTTGTTCTTTCTTTTATATGCGTGTCTTTACCTGTGTTTTGTTGAATGTTTTTTCCTTGTGCATTCGGGAAAGTCCGCCACTATTCGAGAATCGAATCATAGCTAGTGTGTATGTAAGGAGCATTACACCCAGTGCTATGTACCAAAAAGATCCGTTTTGTTCGCCCTAAATGGCCCAGTGAAAATCAATTCTGTAGCAAGCTGGTTCAGCTCTATTAACGTCGATTATTCTGATTATTCGAAATGTTTTATCAGCAGAATAAATGAAGTATATGTATTTCTCAATAAAATATCGCGTTAGCGATATTTAATTGAAAAAACATAAACTTTAGGTTAACTGTTTGTTTTGCTGCAATCACACTTGTTATTGTGTTAACATGGTTTCTGTGACGTCAGCGTCACGTTATATAACGTCAGCGTTATATTATCATTCGCGTTATCAAAGTAGATCTTCGATTTACATCCGTGGTCTGATTCCGCGGGATATCGCGGAATTAGCCGAGGCAGTTCCGATTGATCTCTTCCTTGTGGTGCCATGGGTTGGTCTGTGATTGTGGCATTTCCTGGTCACACCCGTTTTATCCATTTGCCAATCTAAAACTTAAGGCAAATTCAGTAAATTTAGTGTGACGTTGAGTAGACATAGTAAGCCATACATTAATTAAACTCTTACCAAAATGGCTTTTTGATTGACAGATCGTATTGAGATACAGTAAAACCTGCCAAAACCGACGAACCATGCTCAACACTGAATAATGTCTATTTTGGCTATTGGTGGGTGTTTGATCATTCAAAATAGCATAGCAATTTTCCCCACTCTGCATTTGTTAAACCCCCTCCAACATTAATGATTGTCATGTAGTCTATAAATACCTATTTTGTCTGTAACCCCATACAAAACACAACCATTGTGTGTGTGTGTGTGTGTGCGTGTGCGCGAAACTTTGGCTAGTGTTGGATAGAACACTTTGATGAATAAAATCGTTTTGCATTCTATGTGTGTCATCATTTAAGTAAAGTCGGGCATTATCGACCCACAAGGACAATACTAAGCAATAATGAAATGTATGTACCCCACCGCCCCATAACCCACTGACTAGAACTATCCAATCAAATGCAACATAGTGTCTGCTATTTTTAAAAATCTCTAAAGGGTCGAAATTACCTCTATGGAACGAGAATTACAGATGTGAGCACACCTTACCTTTACAACTTTAAGAATAGTAAACAATTTGTTACATTGCATTTGATTGGATACTTCTAACCAGTGAAAAATGTTTCAGATACAACAATCAGGATCATAGTTTTCATCCAAAGTCATTTTTAATCTTAAAAGGTTCAATAATACAATAATACCTGACTTAATATAAATTCCATTAAAACTTACACAAGTGCTAAATTGTTATTGTTATATGACTTCTATAAAAAATCTCCTCTGATTGGCTGAAACTAGCTTACACTGGTTGTGACAGATCCTGATGTCAAAAAGTGATGAGCTCGAGACAGGATAACATTGTTTGTCAGTGCTGACAGTGAGCTAAAAATAGATTGAACTAAATCTAGCCCAGGTGATATTACATAGAGAGCTAAAATAGATATTGCAACACTGACTGATTTCTTATGTATATTTCACAGGTAAAATGTGTTGAATTCAGAATTTGTTCATTTTATGAGAACAGCATTTAACCCATTTATGCCGAATGGAATTTCCCACCGTTATCAATTGGAACAGTCCATTTCTGTTTTAAGGGATGTTAGGTATTATTTCATTTTTATTCAAGTTTTAAAAGAAAATTATGCAAGCAAACAGTGGAGATCCTGATCAGACGCCGCATTCTGTGGTGTCTGATCTGGTTCTGCACTATTTTCCTATGTCCCACAAAAAGGACCATAGTCATATCTGGTTAAGATTGCAATTATTTTGCTTATCTCATAAGAGTTGCAGAAATTTGGGAAGTATATTGTTGAAATAATATTCCAAAAAGTGCACTAGGAACATCTGACTTGAGTAAAATAATAAATATGAAAATACTTTAAATGAAACTAGGAAAAGAGAGACGGTGTCATATAACAAAACAATTAATGCATTCTTTTTCGGTTAACCTCAGGATTAGTCAACCTTCGAAAGTGATGTTCAAATCGTGATGTCAACCTCAAAAGAATGCATCAATTGTATAATGCTACATGTATCAGGAATGCTTATCATATTCAGAGCTTCAGATCAATGTCTACTTTTTCTTTCAGCATGTACGATCCTACTATCAAAACATCCTTTCAAACAGATTAGCATTACAGGAACAAGAGTAACTTCCCATATTGTTTTCTTGCAAGGTCGCGTTCAGGACAAATCTTACACGACAGACTGTAAATCCAATGCAGTGCTTTAAATGCCAACTTGTATTTCAATTATATAGTTGAAAATACTATCATGCCAGCACTGCGGATGCTTTGTGCGTATCACACTTTTCTTGACGCTTCAAATTGAAAGTTGGGCTTTGTGTTTCCACAGCCCTGATACACAAATGCAGATTGATAATAGCCATCCCCTTCATAACATCATTCAGAATAATGACACTGAAAGTTTGGACGTGCCTATTACTGAGGCCAAAATACGACTTGCTATCAACAAACTCAAGGTTAAGAATGGGCTGACACATGCTTTTCAATGTTATAAATAGTGGCACTAGTCAGGGATTCGTAAGCTCTCCCATATTTTTCGCTCTGTTTATAAATGATTTGATATCATATCTAAAATCTGAAAGTGGCAGGGGTGCCTTTGTTACTGATGAAATAGAAGATATATTTGCGTTAATGTTTACAGATGACTTTGCATCGTTAGTAACACTATAATAAGATTACAAAGATAAATAAATTCAATGGAGAGATTCTGTGAATCCGTTGGTAAGACTTTGAATATATTAAAACAAAAAGCATTGTCTACCGTAATGGTGGCATTATAAAGCAAACAAAAACATATGGTACTACAGACGAGAAATAATTGAAGGTGTACCTTTCTACAAATAATTAATTGTCTTCTTTATCCTTCAACTAGTTTTGACAAAAACTAAAGATTTACCATCCCACGAAGCCAATAAAGCTGTCAGTAGAATCTTTCAGTACCAAAGATCTTTTGGAAGTTTCTATTCAAACGATATATATAAATTAATTGATTCTATAGTACAAATGATTCTTTGCTATGGCTCAGAAATAACAAAACAGTACACTTATTGAGAAAATTCATAGCCAATTTTGTAAAAGATATATTGGTTTAAATCAAACACTGCAGACGCTGCTACAAATTTCACTAATTGCATTAAATATTGGATTAAGATTATTCAAATGTCAGACTACAGATACATAAGACGATGCTATAATATGCTTAGCTCTCATTCTAATGCTGGTAAAACCAACTGGGCTTCGAACTAACGCTATCTGTTGTATCAGTATGGTTTGGGGTATGTGTGGGAACAAATTCTATAGGTGATGATGTACTATTTGTTGATGCATTTAGACAGAGGATTAATTATTGTGTAATCCAACACTTGTACTCGCAGATCAAAGACGCTCTTAAACAATGCGCTATAAATCATTTAAGGTATAGCTTGAAATAGAAAGCTATCTAAAGATAGATTTATCTTTTTATCTAAAGATAGATTTATCTTTTTGTATAGAAATATATTAGCTAAATGCAGGTGTTCTGGTCATACGTTAATGGTTTAAACGGGTAGATCGCAATGTTAGATGTAATGTTTCGTAAGTTGTGCATACAGAGAAATGTACATGTTATTCATTTTTTTTCCAAATATGTCCATCTAATACAGAATTACAAAAGACCTTCTTTAAATCTGAATGTAGTAAATATATTGCTACACCTCAAAATGTCTACTTAATCATGTCAAGAACTGACGAGACTTGTATAGGGGGGTACCAAATACCCCATATCCCTTGAAATAAAAAGGCAAATATCCCTTATAAATTGGCAAATATCACCATAATTAATCTTCCTAAATTTTCAATATCCCTGGAAGTAACGAAAATATTGAACCAAGTATCCCATATTCCTGGAAGTAAAATGGATAGTATCCTATTTCCCTGGAAGTAAAATGTCAAATATCCTGTATCCTTAAAACCCCTATACAAGCCTCACTGATATCTCTTCCATTTTCTCAATTGCTAAATACTTACTAAGCGCATTTACATATAAAAAAGAACTTCTAGATGCTATAAGAGCACACTGAATCCCTTTTTTGCTGGCTGTGAAGGACCAATCAGCAAAATGACTCATAACATGAGTTTTGGTAGCTCATTGGAAGTACTCCAAAGAGGCAGTTTCAGTGAAAATCATAATCATTGTTATTGAATGGAATTATGTCAAAGGATCATTGACACTTGCTATTGGTAAATGCCTATTGTTTTCAGTAAAAAATAAAAGTTTGTCAATCATCCCTTTCTTCATCTTGAAGCTACCCTGACCTGAGTACTTTATGGCAGTGAAATCCATTTTCGATATTAAATGCTTCAAAGATGTAAAATTTTGGGTAGAACAATCAGTTTTACATTAAAGTATATAGAAATCAGAAAACATTTTTGTAAAATATCATACCCCCCCCCCCCCCCCCCCTGTGTGCCAGCAAAATCTTTTGCCTGTATACGTGTTACCACATTTTACGCATTGTATGGAAGTGACTTGCTGGCACAAGGGGGGGGGAGATGTTCAGCAGCCCAAAAACCTAGGGCCTAAGCCCATAAATGCCTTTTCTACCGAATAAGAAATTAATGACAGTAATGAAGTTCTCTAGAACCAACCTCCTAAATTGTTTTATATTCTGTGCTAGTTTAATATTAAGTACATAAAGATTAAAAGCAGAATTAGCAAGGTTTATGCATTTTTTCATAAGAAAAAATCTTACTGATATTTAATCCTACATTCTTTTGCAAAAGTCCTGTACTTATCTATTTGCATGCTAGGGATTGTTCATGTTTTTATTTTCGCCTGTTGACTTTCTTCAAAATTAAGTTTTCACAAATAAACCACCCAGGACCACCATCTGAGTGTCAAACAGTTTGGATCCAGATCAAGACCAATATTCTGTTGGCTAACTGTTTGCAAAAGGCTATTGGCAGACGACAAAATTATCCGCTGGCATGCAAAGAGTTATAACAGGTAAATACGTAAGTGTTCAAGGTATTGTCTCATATAGGTAGCTTTCAACATGGATATACATGTAAATGTATACCATAAATATTCGGACACTTTAAATAGATTTCGACATGCTATGCACTTTAAACAAAGCAAAAGTAATATTCAAAGGGTCTAGTTAGAATCAGTTTTACTTTCCAATGCTAAATGGGACACTTTCATTCCTTCAAAAGTATTTATGTCTTTTGTTGAGCTTTCAGTTACGGTACATGTAGTCAAAAATGTACAGGTAACTTCTAAATTATCTCCCCAAAATCATTTTATTACAAAACAAATTTTGTTTTTAAAACAATTTCATCAATTATCATGATTCGTTAATACTCTGTATATGATATGTTCAATAGATCAAATTAATCAAGAAACGTGCAGTAATCACCTTAAAAGCACTTTTTTATTGTCATGAAATTTCAGACCCCCTCCCCTTTCTACCCGCCATAACTCTCGAGCGCGTAGGAATTTTGAAAATATTTTGCTAGCTGGCTCTTGCCATTAGATTCACCTATTGCACTGATACTACATGCACCACACCAGAAGCTCACAACCAGCGTTCTGAGAATCAGAAAAATATGCGTATAAGGCCTAAACCGTCAATGATCCTTATTGCTTACAATCCCAATATATCATATATGGCATTAAATGTAGGTATTGGCATAATAGTCAAATATTATGCTATAAGGCTTATTTTGATACCTAAATATAAAAATCTAATTGATCAGAGGAATGCGATATAAAGTTATGAAAATAACCAAAAACACTGCACAGATTGGCTACAAGATTTTAAACACGTTAAAAGTATTTTAGAGAATTGCAGGGCATATGAGTCGGCTATAAATCCGAAATTCTGTACAACATATATACATGTACCATAATCGTAGCCTGTATATGTTTTTATCAAAAGACTATTATTACTGAAGCACTAGCACATTGCTCATTAGTTACACAATGAGAATCTATATGCATGTGTTCCTGGAAATGGTGAAATGAAATCAGACCTGCTTATTAGCTGGTAGTTTTCTTATCAGTTACATAGAGCAAGTGCGACCTCTTTGTTTACATCTGCGTTAGAGGCATGATGTCGCGTTGGTCAGTGTGACTCAAGAATTGTCCCAAAATGATTGTAAAGTATTGTTTGATTGGACGTAGAGCATCAACTCAAACATAAAATGGTATCTTTTCTTCATGTTATCACTTCGAAGAACCATTCCAAAATCTTAAATGTCTTAAGAAGTCCTATTGGATAGGAAACGCTTGTTTTGTGAAGCCAAAATACCTAAATTTAATGTTTACAGGGTGTTAAGTCTACTGTTTTGTCTTTAGAAGTCCAATTGGACAGGCTACACCTGTACCGCCGAGGCCACAATAACCTTCAGGATTTTTGAATAAATATTGCTGGTGAAAATCTTCTGCATAGTAAAAGTCGTTTACAGGTAATATTTCAGTAACTATTTCTCCAAATCCTTTCTGTGTTAGTTGATCTTGATAAACGTCTCTACTAGCAACAGCAGCGTCCCTTTGTTCTTCAGTGTAGTAGTATATGCCGGACCTGTACTGAGTCCCCTGGTCTTTCCCCTGACTATTCAGCGTGGTTGGGTTGTGGTTGGTCCAGAACGCCTAAAATCAAGAAGACAGAAGCCAACCAATGGGATTTTTTTTTCATGCCTTTTTGTCGTCTGCTGATATTTTCTTTTATCAAAAAATCAACTTTTTCGAAATTTTCTTTCAGGAATATCATCTGAGTGTAAAACAGATTAAATCAAGATCAGGCCCGACATTTTGTCGGGCCTGGTCTTGGTCCAAACTGTTTGCAAAGGTTATCAACAGACGACACTAGAAGGCAAAGAGTTAAGGTACATGTCATGCACCGATATTGCAAATGAGTCTGTGCATGACAGAACTGTCAAAATGGCCAGGGGGACAGGGGGTCCGGACCCCCACCCCCTTGAAGAATACAGGGTTTCCTAGCGATTCCAGACTTATATGAGCCTTTGTTGGTTACCCAGCTCATTTTGGTCAGCACATGAGGTATTGGTACACATTGCACGGGTTTAGAGAAGCAAACATATTGGGCGTAAACCTGTAAATAGTTTCTTACACATTATGTTTATGTTTTGGAGTTTGGTCTTATTGGGATGGTTCTTCTGAATACCCACAGCATATGTTTTGATCAAGAAATAAGATTTCTTTCTGTAACAAATTCTTAACTAATGGACTGATGTTATATAGATGATCCACAAGGTATCTGTTTATGCATACTTAAAGCGCTGCATGTCTGGGTATGCATGTTTCAAAATGTTCAAAACCAATCACAGTATTTCAGTTTCATTGCCACATGTCTGGATATGTCTGATTCAAAATGTTCAAAATCAATCACAATGTTTTAGCTTGCGATTTGCGAAGGATCAAACACATATGAGACGAGACTGCAAGAATATCTCAGCAGAGCACAGACCATTCTCTGATTGCAGATATGAAGTAGGATATGGATAAAGGCTTAGGCCAAATATTCAACCTCTAGCCATGCTAGGTTGCTGCAACAGGATTCGCACAGGCTTGAAAAGTCCATGAATATACAGTACTATATTGAAAAGTCCTTGAAAAATAAATTTGCCTTGAAAAGTCCTTGAATTTTAGCACTTACAAGAGGATTCAACATTGTCTTTGGAGACCTAAACCAGTATAAAATCGTGGTGCCTTTATTGCACCAAATAAAGGCACCACAATTTATGCTTATTTTCTAAAGTTTATATCTTTAGTTATGCAGCCTAGCATTTCAAAAATAGAATTTGAATGTGTGAATCACTTTTCAGACCTTGAAAACAGTAGGAAAGTATTTTAGAAGTCCTTGAATTCACACAAACTTGCTTGTATGAACCTTGGTTTACTTCTTTTTTGTGGTCTGCTGAAACAATGTAACCTTTACAGACAATTTGGCCGAGATAAGGGCCGAACGTACGTCGGTACTGATCTGGATTTAAGCCGTGTGACACTCAGTGTTCCTAAAAATATTTTCTTTGGACAAGGGAAACGTCAGCAGACGACAACAAAAATATGCAAAGGGTTAACTATTAACTTAACGCGCGTACAACAAGTGTAAACTTTGAATTTAATGATTTGCATGTTTGAGGACTTTCTTTTGGCTATCAGGATGTTCCTGTATCAACATATGTTGTAGGTACTCTAAAGAACCGTCTACATCAGTTATACCCATGCAGAAAATTTAACAGACCTCCAGATAAAAGTGTGTAACTGAAAATTATTTTTCTTATTTCTCAACCAAAAAGTATATTGTGGGTACTCAAAAGAACCGTCTCATCTAGATGGTTCTTCTTAGCACCCAAAACGTATGTTTAGATTGCTGGGTAAGCAAATAATTACCTTTTACTCTCAAATATTTTGCTTAACTGGACTTATGAAAGAAGTCACCTTCAAGATACCTCTTAAACTGGTGCCCTGTTATCGTCTCTGATGGGTAGATCTAGGGGAGGGAACCAGACTACTTACCTGTAATATATCGGAACACGTGACTTTATTTGGGTCATAGATGATTCTGACAACCTCGGCATGCCCTGTCTGTCCAGTACAAACCTCTTTATATGTTGGATTCTTTGTGTAGCCTCCAGAGAATCCCACCTGAAATATACCCAGTCATCATATATTATCTGGCCACTATCGGCCCGCCAGCGAAACGCCATTTGGATGACGTTTCGCTGGCGGGCCATAGTGTCCCCGCATTATATGATTTGGGTAGTACCCTGTTTGTCGTGAAGATAAACATTATATGTTGAACAGAAAAATAGTGAGTATGATCAGGAAATACGACAATCACAAACTGCAATCAAACCCGTGACATCGTGAGGAAGAGCCACACAACAATTATGAGACACCAGAAAGACGAACAAAGCAAAGTAACCAGCTCCCTCTTCTCCATCAATATGATGCAAAGCTAGAATGGACATAAAGTAACGCACATTAAGACATAGAACAATTACAGAATCCCACAGTGGGAGTAACAATTAACAATGAACCCTTCCATTCGAAGTTTTAAATCACACTGGAAAGAACAAAAAAGGGCTGTTACTCAAAATTTCCAAATTGCGTTTGCTTAATATTCTGTTTGTGCTGGGTATACATATGAACACGTTAAACTATTTAACTCTTAGCAAGCTGGTATTTTAGCTTGATGTTTTCCAGAAATAGAATGTTAAATCTGGTGTTTTGTCTCTTTAAAAAACTAACATTTTCTTGTCACAGGCTTTCAGTCAACTTTATATTACTTTTATATTGTATCAAATCGATACGTTATTTATTTATCGCCTATAATCTATTGAATTCTGGTTTCTGATTAATTATTCTAAATATGATGATAATGATGATGAGATGAAGTTTAATGACGCATCAACCCTATTAGGTCACTAGCGTCATCGAAATTTTGAGGGATATCTACAGCTAAGCGCTATTCTAATAGCAGTCTGCTGGTAGGCTGCTGAGAGTTATTTTATGGATCATTGTTTCATCATATTTATGAACAATCCATCTTGATATTATGCATATAACCACATCTAGGCAAGGATATAGTCCTGTTCATGGAAGACACAACAAACAAATGATATGCATGCTCCATAGCATCAGCCATTTAACTTTTTGCCTGCCAGGAACTTTCTCGGGCGTTTGGTCGTTTTAAAACATTTTCAATAAATGTGCCAAGTACACCATTAGCATCAAACAATTTGGATTCATATTAGTTCAGAAGCTTTTTAGGGCATGATCTGGGTCCAAACTGTATTGGGAAATGTATCAGCAGACGTACCAGCTTGAAAAAAGTTACATGTAATTTATAGGCCTCTTACTTGTGTTGAGTAAACTCCGTCCATCTTCCAAAACAGAGATTCGGCTCCCCAGTAACATCCCATTGCTGAAAACATCAAACAATACATGTAGAAGAATTGGGTAAACACGTTTAACCCTTAAAGCGCCAAGAAAAAAAAAACGCATCTGAAAATGTCGTCTGCTGCAAATAATTGCCTAGCATTACTGACGAATTAAGTATAGAAGCAAACAACGTGGACCCGGAACAGACTGCTCCTATAGGAGCAGTCTGTTCTGGGTCCACATTGTTTGCCATAGAGGCTTCTTAAACATTTCAGCGGACGAGAAAAGCAGACGACTTTTGTTGCGATTGGCGCATTAAGGGTTAAGCTGAAATGCAAGCTTTTTAACAAATTCGATGACAAATCCATTGGCAGGAGACTAGGGATTTGTGGAAGTCATTTAAGAAGAATAAGGTGTTGAGAATGCCAGGAACCAGGAACCAAGGCAAATTCATAAAATATTGACCTTATATAGTCACACATTTTGACATTTGGGAACAGACACACCATTATCACCCCGGATAGGCGGCAATCGAAAACGCTAATACGATCGACGAACGTAGATTAAAACTCGTTAGTAACAGAGTTTTCGATTGCCATTCGTCGCCCGACTGGCGACAAATAGCAATCGAAAATACATTTTCTAGCGATTTTGGAACCGCGTTCGTCGATTGATAAGAGAGTTTTCGATTGCAGCCTATCCGGTGTGATTATTCTATATTCATTGTGAATATCACAAGATCACTATGCTGGCAATAGACCCAGCTATCAACCATTAATCCATTTAAGCTGATTGAAAATCGCTCCTATCAATTGGGCCAGTCTCGTTTTATGTTAAGGGTTGTTGAGTGGTATTTTATAATTTATGTTTTCTAATTTTAGTAGAACATAGCATTAAGTTTGTCTGTTGTATTCCAGTTGAAGCGGGTAAACAGAGCATAGCCATTTAAGCTGTGTAGGAAAGGACAATTGCTAATCCTGTCAATCAACTTACCAATCATGATCTGTTCCATATTTTGTGGGAAAGGTGGCACCGCCAGGTTTCCATTGACTGCGTGTTTCTGAGAAACATTCATTGGGTCATCTCGCCCTGCAATAAATCATCTGTGCAAGATCAGGAGATATTGGTACTTTTCGCATTTGCGAACAGCGAAGGCTCAGACAAGACTGTGCGAATTCTCGTCAGAATTATGCCGTCCGCACACACAAAAGAGGTACGTTGATAAAGTATATAGCAAACTTTTAGGACACTGCTACGGTTCCACCATCCTTGGTAACCCAAACGCCTCCTCGGTAACCCAGACGGTAACGGAATGGGTCACGCCTGCGTTACCGAGGATAGAGCTATGTATTCATGTTTAATACTATATTTATACTATCATTTGTAAAAGTACCGATATCTCATAAACTGATACAATAAATGACTACGGTGAATACTTACGGTTTTTGAAAATAGAGACATCGTAAGTAGAAGGAAAGTAGGCGCTAATTGAAGTTTTTAGCTCATTTGCAAGTTAAAAATTCTCCGAGCTTCGTAGTGATAACGCTTTCTTGTGACAGCATAGATATACACCAGATAGGCGGCAATGAATAACGTTAATACTATCGACGAACGTAGATCAAAAATCGTTAGAAGCAAAGTTTTCCATTGCCATTTATCGCCAAACTGTTCTAGCGATTTTTATCCGCGTTCGCAGATTGTTAAGAGCGTTTTCGATTGCCGCCTTTCCGGTGTGAGATATACACCTGATGATGACACACATGCACCTACTGAGCAATGCCTTTCATGATGACGGATTATGTATACATACTTTGCAATGCATCTATTGGTGACGGCAAAGATGTACATATTCATCTACCTGGGATTACATCTCTATTACAGCACAGATGTGTCTCGTCTGATGACGGCATTAACCTACCTGTAAATGCCTACCTGTAAATGCCTCGTCTGGTAAAGGCACAGACGTACCTACCTGTCAATGCATCGTCTGGTGACGACAGAGACGTACCTACTTGTCAATGCATCGTCTGGTGACGGCATAGACGTACATACTAGGCAATGCCTCGTCTGATGACAGCATAGACGTACGTTCCTAGCAATGCCTCTTCTGGTGACAGCATAAACGTACATGTTTTACATTGCTGGCAATGGCTCGTCTGGTGACGGCATGGCTGTACCTACCTGTCAATGCCTCGTCTGCTGATGGCACATACGTACCTTCCTGGCAATGTCTCTTCTGGTGATGGCATAGACGTCCCTACCTCTCAATACCTCGCCGGTGACGGCAGAGACGTACCTACCTGTCAATGCCTCGTCTGGTGACGGCATAGACGTACCTACCTGGTAATGCCTTCTGGTGACGGCATAAACGTACCTACCTGTCAATGCCTCGTATGTTGCCGACATAGACGTACCTACCTAGCAATGCCTTGTCTGGTGATAGCAATCTAGTAACGGCGTAGACGTACCTACATGGGTGACGGCATAGACGTACCTACATGGGTGACGGCATAGACGTACCTACCTGGGTGACGGCATAGACGTACCTACCTGGGTGACGGCATAGACGTACCTACCTGGGTGACGGCATAGACATACCTACCTGGCAATGCCTCGTCTGGTGACGGCATGGTCATTATTTTACTGGACATGACTGTTTTTCTTCGCTTGTAGTAAGCTCAACGAAATGCTTTTCAGTGTGGTCTTCACAAGACTGAAAGAGACCAATATATATGTAGATATACACCACAGGAATAATAAACTTGGTGTAAAGACCCCTAGTGCATGTGCGGAATTAATTGATTTATTTGAGCAATAGCTCTCTCTAACTCAAACAATTGGTTTGGAATATTTGGCCATGGGAGATGTCAATATTGATTACAAACTTTGTTTGAATAATAAGTGGACAAATTTAACTAAATAAAAATTAAATTTACTTCATCTACAATCATTGACTATGTGTATACAACGTGCACAGAACCAGGAAACTTACGCCCCAATATGCATTTTATAGGTGACCACTATCCAGCTTGCTTCACAAGAAAAATAATTACAAAATACCCAAGACTAGAGGACCTGAAGCGCTCACCTGATCTCCTTAATAATGTTAAAATCGGTCAATGTCAACTACGGCTTATAATGAAACAAAATTAGTTTTACCATATTTAGGGGTTGCGGCCATTTTGGTCAAGTGATCTAGACAATCTAATGAGTACTCCATCAAACAGCCCAGTGATTTCTGAGAAAAAGATGTTTAGATAGGTATGTGTCAGTCCAAATGAGTGGCCTTTCATGAAAGGTCAAAGGTCAGCTTGACATTTGGTACTTATAAAAAACATTATCTCATTATGATTAGGTTTAACATTTCTCGCAAGTATTATGATTTCGGCTTAAACATCTGCAAAACGAACATTTCAAGATTTTCCAATATAAATGCATTAGGGATCAAATTTGACCTTGCCATAAATAAGGTCAAGGTCAACCTAGATTTATCATTTGTAAACACCTGGTAGGGCCCACATCCCCAGTGCTACATATCAAGTCCCAAGGCCGTTGGCTTTTTGGTTCCAGAGTAGAAGATATTTAAAGAGTTTTTATCATATATGGGCGTTGTGGCCATCTAAGTCATGTGACCAAAACAATTTGTATAAATTTTGGCTAACCAATCATAAGGAGTCCTCATATTAAATTTGAGTTCAATTGGCCCAGTGGTTTCTTAGAAAACGATGTTTTAACATGTTGATGGGACTCCAATATGAGCGACCTTGGCTGAAAGGTCAACTTCGACTTTGGAAACTTATTTATAGCCAATGTCTTATTAGATTGAACATATCAAGTGAGAATAATGACTTCGGCTTCAGCAGTATTCAAACAATCAACTTTTCATAAAATTTCCCATTTAAATACATTAGGAAGCAAATTTGAGCTTGACGTTAAGTTGATCTAGGTCAACTTAGAATCATCATTTGAACAAACTTGGTTAACCCCACACCCCCAATGCTACCTACCAAGTCCCAAGGTCATCGGCTTTCTGGTTTTGGAGAAGAAGATTTATAAAGGGTTTTTACCATATATGGGCGTGGCGGCCATCTTGGTCATGTGACCAGGACCATTTGAACAAACTTTTGTTCCCCCACCCTAAGGAGTCTCCATATGAAATTTGAGTTCAATTGGCCGTGTGGTTTCAGAGGAGAATATGTTTGAAAATGTTGACGAATGGACAGACGAGGACGCCGGAGTGACTGCTATACTAATAGCTCACCCATGAGCCTTCGGCTTGTGTGAGCTAAAAACACAAAACATAAGCTTACGAAAATTAGCTTACGATTGTTTTAAAAGTTTGATGATGCAAAGTTCTTATCTTATCTTAACACTGATCTTGAATGATTTGTGGCAAAACAACACACAGTTGCTGAAGATTTTGTGGTCCTCTATTCAATATTTATGAAACACCATGATAAACGTGCGCCTGTAAAACGTCCGAGGGTAAAATGCACCCCCCCCAGAATGGTACACCAGTGATATTGGTCAAACACGAATTCAAAGAGATAAATGTAAGCGTCAAAAACGGTGATCACAGTATAAACGTTTGCGAAATAAAGTTAACTCTTTGATTCGCGATACAAAACGCAAGCATTTTACAGTGTCTGTACAAAAGCAAAAAAGATTACAAGCACTATTGAAACGTTTTCTCGCTGTTAACAATGGATCAAAATCTTCAGAAAATAGCCTACCTGATGAAATAGAAATCGAATTTTTTAATGACTCTCAATCCGTAGTAGCAACGTTTAACGTGTATTTTACATCTTTATCTACCATTCTAATTAATAAAAATAGCTCTAATGACTATGATGTAAACATTACTTATTTTAATAAATTTATAAATGACCAAATTCCCTCTGATGTCTACTTTCCATTTGTGACATCTGAGCAGGTACAATCACACCTTAAAGTCTTAGATACATCAAAAGCCACTGGATTAGATAGACTTGGACCCTAAATTTTCAAACCTGCAATAAAAAGCTAAGTCCAATAATTGCAATTCGCATTAATAAAAGCATACACACCAGACAATTTCCCAATGAAATGAGATGCGCTAAAGTGTTTCCGATTTTCAAGGGAGGAAATCAATCTAATCCATCAAATTATAGACCTATATCTATACAATCAACCATATCAAAATATTTGAAAGACCTGTCAATAAGCATTTAATGAACTATCTTACTAAATACAAGCTTATAAAATTAATGAACATCAAACAGATTTTCGTACAACAAATAGCTGCCAGACTGAATTGGTCAAATTTATTGATCAATGAATGTCTTGTATTGATAAAGGAGATTTTGTAGGTACACCATATTTGGATCTAAGAAAAGCATTTAATGCTATCGATCACACCATTTTAATAGAAAAACTCGCTGCATACAACTTTAGTAACTCGTCTCTCCAATGTTTTAAATCCTATCTTAACAGACGAAGACAGGCAGTCCCAAACGGCAAAGGTCTCTCTGAGTTTACAACAGCTAATGCAGGCGTTCCTCAGGGATCTATATAAGGTCCAATATTATTTTTATTATTCATTAACGATCTGCCTCTTTACCTGAATTATTGTTATTCTGATTTCTTTGCTGATGATGCTACTATTTATACAAATGTAAAATATTAAAAAGCACATTGAAAAGACTCTTCAATCAGACGCCAACTTTGCAAAAAGTCGGTGCAAACAAAATAAAATGCTTATAAATTTTGACAAAACAACATATATGATTCTAGGTACCTGATATAAATCACAAGATTCACAATTTTCAAACCTCATAATTGATAACAACAATGTTAAACATATGTGATCTGGATGGGGGAAGTCTGGTATTCACTATTCATTAAAAAATTTAGCCCATTATTCATTTTATTAAAATGTTGGGGTTTTCATTAAAATTAGACCAACTATTCATTAAAAGTAAGAAAGATGGCAAAGTAATCTGATTATTTACTATTCATTAATTTCTTCTCAAATACATTAAAAATAATAGGATTATTCATTTTTTAGGCCCTCATTATTCACATTTCATTATTTTTGGCTCATTATTCACTATTAATTATAAAAAGGGCCATTATTCACTAATCATAATACGCCATCCAGACCCTCATGTGTCTCAACAAAAAATACTGGGCTTACATATGTGGACAAAATATCTTTTACAACCCATGTCAATAAACTATGCTCATGTCTTTTATGGAGGACCACATGGTAGACTAGCCGATAGGCTAAATGTGTATACCCTGAGGAATCTAGGGCGAAGATTTGGTACCAGTTAAGAATGCATTTAAGCCACCCCCGGTGGTTTGGGCTGCTGTCAGTTCTAACGCGGTTGTTCTGTTGTTGTTGGCTTTTTCTCTATTGTTACTCCCATTGTGGGAGTCTGTTATTGTTCTATGTTTTGTTGTTCGTTGCTTTATGTCCATTCTAGTTTTGCAATTATCTGGATGGGGAACAAAGAGCTGGTTGCTTTGCTTAGTTTGTCTTCCTGGTGTCTCGTGGTGGATGTGTGGCTCTTCCTCGCGGTGCTTTGGGTTTGTCTGCGGTTTGCCTGATCATCACGCGTAGGGAAGTCTGTTACAACACAAAGTGGTTCTGGACGACAGTATGTTGGTTCTTGACGACAATTATGTTACAGGTTCCTGACGAAATAAAGAGTTATGTAGTGAACGTGTAATGTGTTTGGGAGCATTGACGCATACTTAACCTCAATAATCTTATTTTGTCATTGTATATTTGTTCAGGATACTTATCAGCGCTTGTTTAATCCAGTAGCAAGGCAAATTTACCCAGTTTACGCTTACCTGATACAATTATAAGTTTGTAACAGGTTAATGTCGACAGCGTTACAGGTAGAGTCGACAGTTTAATAGATTCTCTGGATTTCTGTTATACGAAATATCTTCTATTTTGGGTGAAGGTGAAATGCCCTTTAATATTTTCACGAATGAGGGACTTGCGGAAGAAGTCTTTGAAGGTACTGAGAATGTGTACAGTGGTTTGATCATTTGCAAAACCCTAACTATCCTGGTCTAAAAGGACCTGTGCCAGTGGTTATTAATTCACAGTGCCTATATGTTTGGAAAAAATCAAAGTTGGTCAAATATTTTCATCTACATAAATAGTCTCGCTGTTAGTCTCTATTTCAATGGATATACAGCTTTATTTTTAGCTAAACTGGTCATTTTTTGTATCAAATATATAGAAAAACAGAAAAATATTTTAGCACCATTCCTCCCCAACCCAATACATGTATATAGGTTATCATGTGTATTCTTTTAAAACTCTTTTCTTCAAATATGAAATTTTATAATTAGTATGAGTAAGTTCCCTTTACATTGCTTCTTAGTCCTGAAATACATCAGCTTTTAGCATATTTATCTTAGATTATGAAAATTTGCATTTTAACGCTATTAAATTCTGTTGTTAAATGATTTATTTACATACACTTACAGATAAGCTACATGACCCCTGAATAGGTGTACTGTATGCATGGATGAATTGTTATGTTACATTGCTGCATAAAATTACACCAGATATATATATTGTCATCAAGGTAGAACATAACAACAACAAGAACAACAGCAGCAACAGCAACAAACATATGAACGATTTTGACTTTAAAAGACTTCCAAAGTGACTTTAATTGGGTACTGATGTTATAATACCCTTACAAATGAAAAATAAAAGAATACTAAATGTTTTGGTGTAGTCTAATTATGCATCCCCACCCCTTTGATATCATCTCCTGTATTGTCACAGGGATATATTTATCTAATTGTAACATATTCTCGTTCATAAAACGTCAAACTTCTTATTTAAAAGGATACCAGTGATACTATACATAGGTAAGTTTTGGTCAGGATTGACAACATGCTGTTGAACAATAAGTGTGAAATGTATTGACCTATTAGCACAAATATCTGATATTGTTGCATGCGAACGTCCTATGCTGACAGCCTTTATCCACCGACAAAATGCAGGCCTGATCTTGGTCCAAACAATCATCTACAGTTGCTGAAATACCTGATAAATTTGGATGAAATTTGCATTTTATCAAGAATACACTTAATGTCTCGGCCCTGTATTTTGAAGAACCAGGCCTTGTATTTGACCAGCGTTGAAAAGGTTTCAGGGCAGTATTTACATCTGCTCAAGATTGAAAATTGTCGTCTCTAACCTATTACAGAAAATATATCGTCTATTACCTATTACACAGTCGTCTCTGACCAATAACATTTGAAAAAAATGAACTCTGAGGTTTTCAGTTTTATTAAGAGAAGAACATGTTAAAATTGACCGAAAAGTCGTGTGGATTATATTGTTAGACAATTTATGCTAATTCTATGGCGGCAATGCAAGTAATTGACCACAAATTACGTATTTCTGAAAGTTCTGTTCCGGACCATAGTTTTACGCTTTAACTACAAATATCTACCAAGCCTGTCTTTGTAATGCCAATCTAACAAAGTGGACAAACATGTTAAAACTATTTTATAACATCTACATCAGTGTAGACCTTGCATATCACGAGATATTTCGTGGTAAAGTTGGTAAGGTCTACATCAGTGTAGACCTTGCACATCACGTGATATTTCGTGGTAAAGTTGGTAAGGTCAAAACAAGCAAATACCACTATATTATCATTTCTGCGACTAATTTGTATGTTACCCCTTTCAACTGTCGTCCAAAACCCAAAATCTGTCGTCTAAAACCTGTTATTTGTCGTCCAGCACAAGAACACAGTCGTCATGAACCAGTAATGGAGTGTCGTCCAGAACCACCTTGTGTTGTAACAGACATCCCTAAGCGTGATCATACTCACTTACTATTTTTGAATGCTATTTTAGATATCTTCTTGATACTTTTTACAAATAGTAAACATCATAAGAAAACGTGTCGACTGCAAGAACCGTAACTCTGGATTGCATTTTTGGAGTTGTTACCCTTTGAAACTGAAAATATTTTTTGTGATTCGACCATGTCTGCTCTGTTATTTAGGACTGAAAATGTTAATCTTATCACACGTCTGTCGTGGTTATTTCTCCATACTTCATTTTTTGTAAAATACATTCAATACCGAACTTACAAATTCTTGTTTAAAATTAATAGAGATTAGATCTGGTGACTTTTTCATAATAAAATTTGTTTTTGAAGCATTTCCACAGCTCCCGTCCCCTTTGATCTCGCATGCCTTTTGCATAACAAATTACAATTGTTTGCGAAAAGGTTTGCTTGATCAAAGGGGTATACGTTATAGTTATACCAGGGGTTGTCCGCCGGTATGAGAAGATAATCCACGAGCTTTAGCGAGTGGATTATCTTGCGTACAGGTGGACAAACATGGTAAAACTATTTTATACCATCTACATCAGTGTAGACCTTGCACATCACGAGATATTTCGTGGTAAAGTTGGTAAGGGTGGTATAAATTTTCCTATAAGTTAAATAAAAAAAGCATACATACATGACATAAGTCCAAACCCGAAATCTACACTAATTTTAACCCTAAGAGCTCCAACTACAACAAAAGTAGTCTGCTTTTGTCGTCTGCTGAAATGTTTAGAAGCCTCAATGACAAATAGTGTGAATCCAGATCAGACCGTTCTTGTGTCTGATCTGGCTCCACACTGTGCGCTTCTACCCCTCCATTAGTCAGTACTATTTGGCAATGATTAGAAGATATCGACTAAGAAGACATTTTCAGGTTTTGAGGGTTAAACGAAGATTGGTAAGGTGAAATTGATAACATGAGGTGCAACATTGATACACAGATTACTTAACCTAAATAGTTGGTCACAACATAATTATTTGTTCATTATTTTTACAGTTTCGTGTGCTCATAACATTTGCGCACAGTTTGGACCGACGAAACGTCGAGCCTGATCTGGACAATAAAAGCAGCTCAACAGGGGGATGTTTTAACAAAACATAAGTTAATTTTGAACAAAATGCGGACGACAAAGCAAATATGCAAAAGTTCAAACTACCTATTTAGTGCAAAACTTGAAACACAGACATTAGAGTACTTAACGTATAAATAAACTGGTAAAAACAAACAAAAACAAAAAACAACAAAATCATTCTCGATTACATTTCATTGCTCCGTGTACAACTGTGACCTTTGCAAACAGTGAATTCCTGAGAATTTGTTGTCTCGCCAGGGTCTGAAAAATTGCTATCACAAATTTCAAAGCATTAAATATCGACAAAAATATTTATGAAATGTTGCAAAACCATCATATATACCACTTTTCATGCCAATGGAATTTTCAAATAAAGTCAGGATGGTCGAGTCTGTATATTGTTTAGGTTTTGCCTTGAAGGTTTGTAAGTTTTATCTGTGAAACTGTTCTGTCTTTCCCCCTGCTTATCTAGTTCCCACGAGATTCTCCCTGTATGTATTTTATCTATAGGAATTCATTTACACCTTTTGCATACTTCATTGTGAAATACCAGAGCATGAGTGTAATATGGATAGGCCTAACCCCCGCCCTGTTGTCTGTGGGTGGTGCCGTTATCCTGACACCACTCCCGTTGGGCCCTTCATCTTGGACCTCATCAGTCCCTGATCCTAGTGGGTCATTGGCCCTCTCCTGTCCTGTTTGGCTCGGCACTGGATGATCCAGGCTGGCCACTGTTCCTGTGTCCTCCGGGTCTCTCTGTCCTCTGGTGCTGGTGGGCCTGTTTGGGGGCTGGCTGTGATGTGCTCTAGGGACCATCATTTCCTGATTCTCTATAACACTGTCTGAATTCATCTTGATCTGGATCCCTTTGTTATATTGTTCAGGTTACTCAAAGGAATCTATGTGCCCTTCACCTTAATGATTTGTTCTTTATTTAGCACACTTTTTGCTCTTCGATTTTGGAGGAATTATATCTTTAGAGTGGTGGTTCATTGACCAATACCATATTTTGGGTTCAGCCACTGTATCAGGGCTGTTCCAGAACTATAAAAATCGCAGTGACTCCTTGTTTGGGGGGCTCTTATAGTGAAACACTTCAGATGTTTTCCCACGTTGGGTTTTCCTGGAAATTTGGGACTAAGCTATGGTTCAGTCAAGTGGAAGAAATGGCTTTGTTTGGGCTGATAGTTGGAATTAATTATGGACATATTCCATGTTCGTGTGTCTGTGTGCTTCAACTATATACAGGACTAGATATATTTAACCTAATAAATCAGTAATGTCTTTATACTTTATAGTACTTTTGCTCGGTCACATGTGAATCATTTCATGTCGAATGGGCTGTTCTAAGCTGCAAGAGAAGATTCGAATGAGTAGTTTATATAGTTAAATGAACAGAGAAAGTTTCACTTTCGAAATTTAACAATACTGAGTGGTCACAAGTTAAAATTTCCAGAAAGTACAATAAAACCTGTGTTAAATGGCCACTCAAAAATAGACAATCCAAAGATTTTAATAACAATTGTTAGCTTAATAAAGGTCGAAAGTATTTTAGAATGCTTCTGCAATATTTTAGACTTGCATTTTATAGCGATAATTGGTCTTGAAAGCCAATACTTGGTCTTTTTGAGAGTGGTCGTTTTACACAGGTTTCACTGCACTTTATTTCTGCTTTTAAATAACTATATTTGTGAAAATAGACAGCTACTATAGGATTAAACTGAAAGAAGACTGCATGCGGCCAAACCAAGTACATCAGAATGGCTTATCAGACTGGTTGGAATTAAGTTGTCACTTCATATTATCTAGTACACAGTTACGGGCATAGGAAAGACTACTGTCGCACCCCTAAATGTGAAAATGTAATAAGGCCCGGTAAATGTGAAAACGTATAACGCTAAATGTAATAAGGCCCCGTAAATGTGAATACGTTTAACCGTAAACGTGAAAAAAATCTACCAAGTTGCGACGGTAAATGTGAAACCTTTTTTATATACACGAAAACAGTGATTATCATAAGCAACTGCGAAGACTGGTATATAAGTTGCTTTTTCATCCATGCTTTAGCGTAGCATTAGCGTAGCACCCATTACGCAGGTTACGTACGTGCGTAATAAAAATAGTAACATTCAAGGGAGGTCACTTAATGCGATAAAAATGATTTTCCATTCTATAAGGAATTGCTCATATGAAGGAAAGGTTTTTTCTTGTGTGCTTTCGCGAGATTATTTTCGTTGGCAATTTCAGTAAAATTCTTATAAAGCGTTTGATATTGTTTATGATTTTTCTGTGACCAGCTGAGTGCATAACGTTTTCTTCATTCAGTTTGTGAAAGACGCTAATTTTACACTGAAAAATGAAAAATTGAATCGTTTTTGGTAACTATTTTCACCATTTACCGACGTTAGACATATGCAATATGTATACATGTACAGTGCGTTCTATACGCACTTATGTTTCGTGTTTTGTCCTGTGTCAGATGTGATGCTTGATTGTATCGGTTCCTGATCGTTGCCTTCTTTCTTACATAAGTTAAGAGTTAACATATGTTCACGCATCTTACATGTTAGATAGGCACCATCGCCGCGACGTATAGGTCCTTAGAAAAATACAGAGTGTCAAACACATGTATCTAAAGTTCGCAATATTTCAGTCAGTTCTCTTTATTTTTTACTGAAATCCACATGCAAAAAGAGATACCAAAGTATGAAACATATCAAATGGGATTTTACTTTTAACCCCCCCCCCCCCCCTGGGTGAACTTAAGGGGTTGGACAGAGGTCAAAATTCAAGTTTTTCAGAATATGGACATGTTGCATATCAAATTAAAGAAGATAACGCATGCTATCAACATGGTAGCAAATGTTAACCCATAGATTCCCCCTGACTCCAGGGATGGGGTCAATAGGTCAAAAGTCTACTTTTTTCAGCACGGTCATGTCGCATATCAAATTAAAGGGAATGACAAATGCAGTAACCTGCAAGCAAATATTCTGTCCTTACATAGTAAAATTTCGCTTATTTCATGCTTTGGTATTAGCGAACAAAATATGAGACTTGGAGGCCACCCAGTCTAATATGCACGGACACGCAGACTGGTCTGCGATATTTGTTGTTCGCATGCAGCAAAGTCAGCCTTTTCGCGTCGCCGCCCATATGTTTTGTATCTTTTCTTTCTTTGTTTGCATGCAAACATGCTAGAAACGGAGCTAGCAACACGAAATTTGTGAACACAAAATTGGTGATGGCATCAATACACTGGTCCTCCCCTCAACGGCGTAGCCAGAACGCTGAAAAGTTATGGACATCAAAGGGAGACTAACGGATCAAGCAATGATCTCTTCAATTGCATCCCTTTTCAAATGGGAACTTCTCTTAAGGTAGTACCGGACTCACCGGCATATTTCCAAAAGTGTTTTATCTTTTAATATATTATAATATAGACTTATACTTATAATCTAAGACAAAAAAAAACAATACCTCACCGTTCTTTTTAAAAAGTTATTTGATGTCAAAAACTGCAAAATCGCAGGTTTTTGAAATAAACAAACACAGATTTTGTTAACAAATAAACAAGGAACGCAATACAGTTTTTTTCAGAACAAATACTACTCACACCAGAGATATAAATAAAAACAAAAAATAGTGAAATAACATGTATTTACACAATTTATTAAGCAAAATCCTAATTAAGTCAAACGAATAAATGCCAAAAAAACATTAATATTCAAAATAAACATATCAGAGAATGTAACTTGAACAACAAAAAACATATTTTTACAAAGTTATTTTCATGAAGAATCTAATGATTGAATAAAAAATATGTTTCACCGTGCTCGTTTTTTTGTTTTGGTGACTTTTCTGAAAAATCCTGAAAAAAATAAAGACTATAATAAGTGTTGTCTCCCCTTTCAACCATTTTTTTTTGTTTGTCTACGCCCTATGTATATCACTGGGCGGAGACATAGCTATTATTGATTAAGCACTGACAAATGGGCGTAGAAAATGACAAAAAAGATTTTGACCTAGCGTATATGACCCAGCACATTACATTATGATTCTCATTAAAGCATGGCTATAGCATGTCTTGATACTTTGATGTTTTCTTACACGTAGGATTTATGTAGATAAAAGCTAAAAATTATAGCTTTATTCCTGATGCATAGATCTTAATGTCATTTAAAGAATAAACTTACAAATATGCAATAAGAGGATAAAACATTCTTTTCCTTGTATTAATGTTTGGCAAGCCTGAATGTGATGTGTTGCAACCAGAACCACACAGCAGTGAGGCCTGCATCACATTATCGCACAAGGGCTTGACAAACGTTAATATACAGAAAGGAATGTTATATTGTCATTGTTATATATTATAGGACTTTTTGGGTACTGTAAAGGTGGCAACTTTAATTTTCATATCTGGGCGTGGTTCGGTTATTTCAACTGCTCAAGAATGGAAATCAGGTTCTATCCATTGGATAAGCGTTTAAAAGTTGCTTGAGCCGCGCAGGTCTGCGTGCATTTCATGAAAGTCCTGTCCGTTAATGCACTGAACCCACATTTATTAACCCTTAAAGCGTATATTACAACACAATCGTATGTTTTTATCGTCTATTGAAATATTATGAAGCCTCTTAAACAAACAGTGTAGATCTAGAGCAGACTGCTCACCTAGAGCAGTCTGATCTGGGTCCACACTGTTTGCCTCTATACTACTGTTAAACGATAAACAAACACTTTCGAATGTAGATATAACGCCTCATTTTCAGATTTTACCTATGTCCAAAGTAAACTAATAAGGCAGTCATGAGGTGCCGCCTTTACAGTATCCAAAAAGTTCTAGAATAGTTTCCTTTCAAGCAAAAGCATTTCCAAAAAAATGTCCACTGTAACATCGTGAAGCATACAACAAAACCACACCTTATAGGCGCAATCGAAAACATCAATATTATCGACGATTATAGACCAAAAATAGTTAGAATCATAGTTTTTTTTTATTACCATCACTCATCGAACAGGCGACACTTTGCAATCAAAACACTGTTTCTAGCGAGTTTTGATCCGCGTTCGTCAATGGTTAAGAGTGTTTTCGATTGCTCGCTATCCGGTGTGGAAACAAACTTTTTTTTCAACAGAAACATGACTGAAAAATGTAGATAACTCCTAGCTCTTGTTTCAGATTGTTTTGGTTACGTATTCATTGTATCAATACACATCCCGGATAGGTGGCAATCGAAAACGTTGATGCTATCGACGAACGTAGATCAAATACCGTCAGAAACAGACTTTTTGGATTGCAGTTTGTTTGCCTGACTGGCGACAAATGGTAAATTCTAGCTATTTGCGATCCTTGTTCATCGATTGTTCAGAGCCTTCTCGATTGTCGCCTATCCGATGTAATAAAGTAGCGTATCTTATGATAATTGAATATTTTGGTCATTTCTCAATAAAGCATAAGCGACGGTATCTTAACTGAGTCTTAACTCGCAGAGGATATCCGTGAGCAGGTTGAAATGGCAATTAAGCCCTCTGCAGTCATGTTATATCGGAAATAAAGCCCGCGGTCAGTGATTGGTCAACGATCAACCAAAATATGACACATTATTAAATAAAATGTACCATTGTCAGCGATTGAAACACCTCAAGTTTCTATAGTAAACACTTATTATAAGGTATATAACAATAAAAGGATGATACATTCTTCTGTCTATAAACGTTTGCCAAGCCCAAATGAGATAATGTATTGTAGCCTTAACCATGAAGCTGTGAGGGCTGCACCAAGTGCAGATCCAGAGGAGGAGGGGGGCAGGGGGTCCGGACCCGGACCCCCTCTGGAAAATCACAAATTATATGGGTTTCTATAGGGAATAAGCAATTGGACACGCCCTGGAAAAAGTTGGACCCCCTGGAAAAATTGGACCCCATCTGGAGCCTTGAAAAACGATAGATTTCTTTGAAATTGACCATTTGACTTCTGTAAAATAAGCTGAGGACTAAAAAAATCGTTGTCAGAGCTTTTTTGTCAAACTGACCTGGACCCTCCCCTTCCCCTGATGAAAATTCCTGGATCCGCGCATCTGTACCATGCTTGCCAACCGTTAATATACAAAAAAGAATGTTATATTGTCATTTGTTATATGACTGGAGAGAATCCTGTCTCCTGATTGGCCCAATTAGTCTTCATAAATCTCTATGTCTACCTGGAAACTGGTCTGAACCGGTCCGCAAGTTAATATTGCATGAAAACCAGATCGAGCTAGTTTTCAGAAGTTAATATTTTTGACACTTCTGCAATATTACCCTCTAGAGAGCTAAAAATAGCATGATGAGTATGAAACTAGCATGTGCTGCATGAAATTGACATGATTTGCTGTTTCACCTCCCAATAGGTAAATTAAAGACTTTCATGTATTTTTACAACGGTTTTGTTTTGTTTTGTTTGCTTATTTATCTTTGTTGAAATAATCAAACTGTAAAAACAGTTTTATGATAACATTTTATATTTCCCATTAAGTGAATTAATATACATTTGTAAATGCAAAATACTAAATTATAATATTTTAATAAAAGTTGCTAAAACTTGTGAGATAGTCCTTAGATGTCTTAGATAGAAGGTTGAACATGTCTTTAACAAGAAAAGTGAAAGTAGCAAAATTTTATTCTTAAATGAAAAGTCATATAACAAAACAGTTATTGACTTCAATTTCGGTAGACATAAGGATTTATCTACCCTTAAAAGTGATATTCACCTCGGCCTAGCGGCCTCAGTGAATTATCACTTTTTCGGGTAGATAAATCCTTATGTCTACCTCATTGAAGTCAATAATTGTATAATATCTTCCTTTCAGGCACATGCAGTTCCAATTAATTTTATTAAAATGTATGCAGAAATGTCCATTTTATCATCATGAAACATGCAACGAAACAAAATAATTTTTTAAACAGAAACATGAAATAACTCCTAGCCCTTGAATCAGATTGTTTTGGCTACGTCTTCAGTATATTAAAAACACACTAGATAGGCGACAATCGAAAACGTTAATGCTATCGACGAACGTAGTTAAATATTGTAAGTAACAGAATTTTGGATTGTTGTTTGTAGTCCGAAAGGCAACAAATGGCAATCACAAACACTGTTTCTAGCAATTTGTTATCAGCATTCATCGATTGTTTAGACTGTTTTTTATTGCTGCCTATCCGGTGTGATAAGGTAATTGAAATAGTTACGTCATTTCTCCATAAAACATTAGTGACCATGTACCTCCATGGGACCTAAAACATGAGAATGTCACATACAAGGCATGTGCACGTCTACAACCCCCCCCCCCCTTTTCGGGGTGGGGGAGGGTCTTAGGTTAGTGGCAGCATGCAGAAATAGCAACCGAGACATGTACATAGTATGTATATTTATACTATTTCAAAATACTGAATGACTTCATACTCTGGGTGATGTTTTTAAAAGCTAATACTTGCATTCCTTCTTCTTGTGAAAGCAAAATACTTACAGAATTACGTTTCAAGCATCAAAGAGTTGTCAGGGGAGCTTACAAATAAGTATTCTCTTTTAAAAACAAGATTCAGGAACGATAACTCTTACACTCTTACTTTTAAGTAAAAGTAAGGTTATCTTCTGACATGGGTCCCGCACTACCTTAAAGGAAAGAATTTGCTCCCAGAGAGCAGTTTATTATAGTATGGCTAATCATTTTATCGTACTAAGTGACCTCCCTTGAATGCTAGTATTTTTATTACGCACGTGCGTAGCCTGCGTAATGGGTTCGACACCAATGATCCGCTGAAGCATGGAGAAAAAGCGCCTTATTACCATTCTTCGCAATTTATAGTTGCTTATGATAATCACTGTCTATGTGTATATAAAAAAGGTTTCACATTTACCGTCGCAACTAGGTATATTTGTTTTCACGTTTACGGTTAAACGTTTTCACATTTACGGGGGCCTTATTACATTTAGCGTTAAAAGTTTTCACATTTACCGGGCCTTATTACATTTTCACATTTAGAGGTGTGACAGACTACCATGAGAGTAGAAACCTCCAAAAGCCTCTTTATAAGACCCATGAAGAAAGCGCATAATCCTTTTAGAACTAGTCTTTGATCTGCCAAGTATGGATATAAAGTAAGGCCATAAAGCAATCAACAGTGATATCACTTTGAGGCCATAAAATCTAGGTATTTTTAATAAGATCAGTTATGTCCTAGCAAACAGTGCTGACCCTGATGAAATGCCGCATCTCGCGGCATTTCATCTGAGTTTTCACTGCTAAGTTTTACTGCCTACTTGTTTAGGTCAACAAAGGGCTAATTATTGAATGATAAAATACTCCAACACAAAGTAGCTACAAGGCTGAAGGCTGCGTCTGATTAAGGGGATATATCTTTAAAAAGCTCTTACATACATAATTTTTTTTCCTGTATAAACAAAAAACGCTTTTTTATCAAGGAGACGGATACCTTTGGCCACATTGTTGTATACTCAACAAAAAAAATTAAGGAAATTGTGTTTGAGGGGCTATGACAAAAGATCTATAACATTTAAAGACTTCTGAATTTCACAATAGTGTACTGTAATCATTTTTCTTTAAAATGACGCTTTATCTCGGTCTGTAGCTCCCATAGCAGCTTAGTAAATCCATGTCAAAGTTGACTGGTCTTCACTCCATTTTTCGCAAAATTTCAATTTACGGAGCAAACATAGATTTCCATACATTAACGTTCGCCAGGACCCTCGGGAGATGAAGATGTTAAAAACCTAGGACGACAGATCTATTGGTTATAGAGGGGTACTTGATCAGTCAAGTGTACATGGATGAGGTGTTGAGGTCTGTTGTCTTGCTTTTTTGTGCGAAAACCAGTGGCAGTACCAGGTCTAGGAAGACAATGCCAGGACACACCTCACTAGAATCAGCAAAAGTAATGTTGTGCACATTGACTGGTCAGTTGGCTCATCAGACATGTCTACAATTTTAACATGTCTATGAAATTTTTGGACTGAGGCTCCATCGCATAATAATAGCATCAAGAAACCCCAGTTTCTCGGTACAGTGCTGCAGTAGATAACAATGCCGTTCCCCTGGCACCAAATCATCAGTATTCAGAGTATGCGAAACCGGTGGAAGTCCTAATTTGCTGCTGACTGGGGACACACTCGTTACTGATAAAAGCATTCTCATTCTGTGAAATGTGATGTTTAAGGCTATCAAGTTAATTTCATGTGGCATCCTAAGGAATTGCATTTCAAGTTTTGAAAACTTACATGTTTTTCATATGTTTATGAAGGAATACTCTGTAGTCATTTTTGCGAAAAATGACTTTGACCCCTGGGTTACTTGACACTGTGTCACAACAAAGGCATTGGTGCTAGCAACTTAAAGTAAACATGTTTTTCAACCGATGACATGCATCTAAACAAATAAATGAAAATTGAATAATTGTTCGCTTTGGTGTTCTTATGTTGTATGGTTTTCTGAGATTTCCTTAACTTTTTTTGTTCAGTATATTAACAATTAATACATCTCACAAAGATCACTTTACGCCCCAACATACAGCTTTTGAGCAATCCGCAGCATGCTTATCAGTCCTTTTAGAGTCACTTCCTGGTTTTATACCGTTTTCAATATTGTGACACACTGGTCGAACTTTAGAAAAAAAAAACAGTTGCATGAACATGAGCTACAATTATCTGACTACAATATTTAACAGTATTTTCGCCCAAAATGTACAAATTTCTAGTAGAAAAATATATTTTTACAATTTTTGCGCATGAACTTTTCAAGGTCAAAATGAATAATTGTAAGTAATACCAGGAATACATATAGTTGGGTCGAAAATACTTCTAAATATTGTAGTCGGATAATTGTAGTTCATGTTCATGCAAATGGTTTTCTCTAAAGTTCTCCCAGTGTTTCAAAATATTGTAAACGGCATCAAACCAAGAAGTAACTCTAAAAACAAACATAAGCATGCTGCCGATTGCTCAAAAACTGTGTGTTGGGGCGTAAATTGATCTATGTGAGATGTATAAAGTGTTCATACAACAATGTGGCCAAATGTATCCATCTCCTTGATAAAAGAGCAATTTTTATCTATACAGGAAAAATTTCATGCAAGTATATAAAAGCTTTTGAAAGATATATCCCCTTAAAAATGGGTAATCATTTCAGCCAATATACATTCTCCTTTCGATTAAAAACAACACCCTAGCGTATTAAGGGGTTAGTGGTCAGATAGAATCGCCTATTTAACCATAGTATAGTAATAATATATCCTATTATATCAGTTAATGCAATGTTAGGATAAATAAGGTTTGGACTTGGTGCATGTAACATATAAATAAAAAACAAGGGCAAAGTTGAATATTAAGGATCTTATTGCATTAATCAAGATGCAGTAAATGACCTTTCTAAAGTGTATATTATACATCTACAATAAAAGCCATGATAGCTAACGCAAAACTTACTAGGAGAATGTGTGGACGGATTGCGTTTAATTGGTAATAGACATTTTTCAGTTACCAGCGGACCTTAGGATTTGTCCGTCGAGCACATCTTAGATTTACTTTATTTATGAGGGGCGATGTCAGCAGTATATCTCACAAACTTTCAACCACTTCATTAGTTGTAACTTGCAACTCGGTTATTCCTTGTTAGGAAATCATATGAAGAGTCTTAATAAAGTTATCTTCAGCAAACTAATATTTTTCCGTTAAAGTGCTGATGTAATGTAGTCGTGAAAAATGGTGCATGCTTTTAATGTCTGCCGACTATATTGAAATGTACTCCGGACTATTTTTATGATGGAAGTAAACATAATCAATCCAGAACAGACTGCATCTCATGCCACGTACACAAATTTCTGTTCAGGGTAGCATATTTTCCCGCACGTTTTGAACGTACATTAGTTGTCAAAACGACGTCTATTGTCAACGTTTAAAGGCTGTATGTGATACATAAGGTTATAAAATCAAACTGGCGAGTGAATGACGTGATGCAATTCCGTAGCCAGTCCATGCAGTGATTTATCAAATCATTGAATTGACGATACTGTACAGTGTTAGAATGCGTTCTAAGACTCTGGTTCTGTTGTTGATGATTCAATGTGTTATACGCTTGGTCCTTGTTTTATTGTGTAGTATGCCATTCCTAGCCTTGCAGTCATCTGACTGGGAATGAGAGAGCTGGTTTATGTTCTGCGTCTCTTGCATGGTTGCTCTGCAGTGTGTGTGTGTGTGTGTGTGTGTGTGTGTGTGTGTGTGTGTGTGTGTGTGTGTGTGTGTGTGTGTGTGTGTGTGTGTGTGTGTGTGTGTGTGTGTGTGTGTGTGTGTGTCATTTCTTTCTCACACTTAGTATTTTATAACCGCAAAGGCTGTGTTTCGCCATTGATGTTCCTTAGTACCTGTAAACACTTTACGTGATGGGTATGACATTTAGAGCAGACGCAAAAGCATGAACAAAATTTGCAAGTTAAACAGAAAAAAATCATTTCTTAGCATGTTGAGTAATTTTTCACAACTTTTTTGTCATCTGTTGACTTTTTTAAATGAAATTTTTCAAAACATCTTACAGGAACACTGTATAGATGTTCTGTTTGGCCTGATCTGGGTCCAAACTGTTTGAATCGATCAGCAGCAGATGACTTAATTTGCCAATATTTGTTGTCCTGAAAAAGATGTCTCTTATTATATCACATGCATTCAAGTGCACTACAGTCTAGACTAGATCTTACGGAAGCAAATGATTTGACCCATGACCAGAATGATCTAGACTACCTATATAGGTTACCTAAGTACATAAGCAGATGACAGAGAGAGCAGATGACAAAAGTCGTGATGAGCGGGATTGAGTTTTAAAAGATTTGTACATATATCAATGGAAAGATGTAGACCCTGACGATATAGCTCAAGCTGACAACTCAAGATGATGAGCCATTTCATACCCTGGCTGATTTTGAGCCTTTGTCCGGATTAACTAAAAATCACGTACAGTAGAGATGAAAAAACCTTTGTTCCAATCTGGACAGACTATACATTGAAAGGCCGCAATTATACACACGTAGAAATAACACAAACAACAAAACAACAAAAAAAACATGCATGAAATACTTTAAAGTGAAATAAAATCCATTTAGACAAACGTTTTTATGAACCTGTATAAGTGTATTTTGGTGGGGTTCTTTTTGAATATTTTAATCGAAATTCCGCGGGCTGCGCGATTTTCTTCATTTTTTAAATTTTATTTCCGGGGGGGGGGGGGGGGGGGGGGGGGGGGTTCTTTTTTTTATTCGTAGCAAACTGACCAACAAACACTACAGCTCATTCAAAAAGGCATCAAATGAGCATTTTTAGTGCATTGTAAGTGGGTAGCATTTAAATTGCGCTCAAAACATATATCAACGCATAGGACGCATTATGAAGCACATGTTGTGTAGTGGATAAGCCATTTGCCTTGTATACCAGGTTCGATCCCCGGATTCACCAGTTTTTTGGATGAGACTTAAAGCTGTGGCCCCATCTCCATATGACCTTGACTGTTGGTGGGACGTTTAACACAAAAACACAAGACGCTTTAATGGGTAATCCAATTAATTCGCTTTCATATTCAAAAGCGTTGACTGTTACTCTGAAAGGTAGTTTTAAGTCTGTAAAATTGCTATATAATCGGTTCTTAAATCAGATTATTTCTTACCTCAGTGCCTTATTTTTCATATTTTAAATAACGGCCTATATAACTCCTATAATGTTAACGTGATGATACGCGTTGATTCGCGTTGAAAAAACAGCTACATCGATTGGTACAATTGTAGACTGGAAATGCGTTACAGGCAGTTCACTGAGTTTGGATTGGCCATTTAGAATTCCAGTTGAAAAATGTATTTGCGTATTATTCGTGTTTTCAACGCGATGGAACTAGTACAAATACGTAGTGGGGTGTAGCTGTAGACCCATTAATCATTTTCTTCACGAATATTCATGCTAAGCTCCAGCCCCTATGAATAATCATATTATACTCAACTACAAAAGAAACATATCAGTGACTTCTCTAGGCAATTATGGAAAACAGAATAAAAAAATGAAAGTATATTTATGGCATATTCTTTAACAATCAGTTCTGCATCAATTCATTGAATAATGTAATAGTTTTACTTAAATCCATTCATGCTGTTCGCCAGTGCTTAGACAAGGGGTCATTTTCAAAAAATGACGAGCTTTCACTAAACTAATGGGGTTTGTTTGGAGTCTACACACACGCAATGGCTTCGTCAGATAGGGAAATACTGTTCCAGTTATTGGACAAAGTGAACTGATTTAGACGAGAACTCGAGTGAAAACCAATTGTCTGAAACTTGTCATTTTTAGAACTGACCCCTTGTCTATACACTGGCGTACAGCACGAAAGGGTTTAAGTAAGACCTGTTACCTTATTCAATTATTTGATGCATAATTGATTGCTAAACAATATGGTATAAAATATATTTTCATCCATAATTGCCCCAAAAATGACTGATGGTTTTCTTTTGTAGTTGAGTATATATGGGTCATTATAAAAAAAATGGAGGAATCTGTGTCCTTGATGATTTTCTCACATGCCTGACTTCCACCCTGTTGTCTTTCTGTCTGTAACACTTAATGACGCCATGTGCCACAAGAACAAAATACTTTGTCAGGTTCCCGGCAATGTTGTTTGAAAATATAGCTGACACAATTACATGTATATAAACTTTCATATTTGTACATTACTTGCCACGTCGCTTATGTAGTTACAGATATATCATATTTCCATTTAAGCAAACAGAGTAGACCCTCATCAGACAGCTCTTACAAGAGAAGCCTGATCTGGTTCAACTCTGTTTGCAAAAGCGTTAAAAGGCGTCTCTGTGAGGTTAATGATGACACCAATTGTATAGTGTAACACCAGTCAAGGCGACGACACGAAAACTGTCAGTATAGAAGTCTCTTCATTACCGCGCTGTGTGTGACTGCATTGGCGGAAGCTTTTTGCATACTCATGGGCGTATAACTTGCGATGCAAGTATAGGGTTCTAGCTTTCAATTTGATTTTCGGAAGAAAAATGCAGTTTATTGTGTTAATGTTGCGTGTCTTCAGAGCTCATTTTAGCCCTGTGAAATGCTATTAAACCATTTTCCACGAAAGGGTCAAAATCCTGGCTACATATAGGGGACTATCTGCTGACCCCTTCCAGAGTGCGAACTCTTTAAACGCGCCTGATACTTCCTCGCAAGTTACAACCAGTGAATTCATATGGACCAAGATATACATGTATCTTTAATAAAGATAATCGGCTGCATTTCAATTGTGAAATATATTTTTCGGTACATGTTTTTACCCTTGTAAACTGGTGAAATACCATCATGCGGCATTTTATCAGGGTATGCACGGTTTGTTAAGGTAAAAATAGATCTCAGGACAAAAAATACAATTTTTAGTAGCAGACGAAAAAGATAAGATTCCAGTTACTGCTGACATCGCCCCTATTAAATCAAGTCCACAGTAGGTCTCCGTTGACTTACAAATCGTAATGTAAGGTGTAACTGAAAAATGTCTAATAAGAACAGTTCAACACATGTTCATCTACATAACTGGCAATAATTTCTTTTCAATCGATTGACTAATAAATTCAAATCAAAGGAAATAAAAATATCACATCATCAATAAAAGTCACAAAAACACGTAATGGTGCCAAGTTTCAGAAAGAACATCACAGCAAAAGTAGGATGAAAGTAAGAAAGGTCGAAGCTCTTGAAGGTTACGCGGAGTTACTGGCTGCACGTCGGTTAAGCTCATCCCATAAAAGTTCAATGATATTAAGGTCTGGTGTCTTTGAAGGCCATGGCAGCTGATGGATATACTGCTACTGTAGCAGTGCCTGCCTGTAATATTCTTTTTGAAAATTGGCACCATTATGCGATTTTGTTACTTTTACTCATTATGTGATATTTTTTATTTTCTATGATTTTAAAACAATTGTCAGTCAATCAATTGAAAAGAAATTTCTGGCAAGTAACTATCATTTGTTGAATTATTCTTATTTCAAATCTTATAGGCGCGTTGCTGAATTTCATATGAGGCTTACTTTTTGAGAAAACTTACCTCATCGTAATAAAGGATGAAACCGATCTCAAATCAAAACTAAATGCCTCTACTTTAATTTTGATTGGGTCGTACGTTCGAAAATTGGTAGCGTCATATCTAAAAAGGAGGAGATAACTCCTTGCAAAAAAGGGAATTGTGAAGTACGAATTTCGAATCAATTTTTTGCAGTGTTAAAACATTATTTTTTCGTAAATTATTTTATTTTCTAAAATCAATTTAACTTTTATTTATTTTTAAATCAAATTTGGCTCATTTTCTTCATTTGAAGATATAGCTAATGAGGGATAACTCTTACTACCCTATAAAATAGAACATTTCGCTCGATATCGTTTCTGATAATACCGTTATTTTTGGTAAAAATGCGTAAAACTTGATCAATTCGACGAAACATATAAATTTGCTATTCAAAAACATGATTAACAGCATTCTGACATGCTTTACGGCTCGGAAAATCGCTTGCAAAGTTGCTACCCCCCCCCCCCCCCCCCCCGTGTGAAAAATACTCTGTTTTCGTGCATTTCACCAATACACTTGATATACTATTAGTATAGGCGCAGTCTCTGAATGCTTTTGAGAGAATTTACCTCATCGTCCTAAAGGATGAAACTAGTCTTCAATTGAAGATAAATGTCTACACTTAATTTTTTGGGGGTCGCACACTCAGAAATTGGTAGCGCCATATTGAAAAAGGTGAGATAAATTTATACTCGAAGAAAACAGAATCACGTAATACGAATTTTAAAAGTATCAAGTATGGACTTATTTCTGAAGACAAAGGGTCTGACACATTTCGTCAAGGTAATTTGGTATGCTAAATCCGAAAACCAATGTTTGCAAGCTGAGAAATGGCGTCGTATTGAGCTTATTTGCATGTTTTCAAGATGGCCGCCAAAATCATACAGGATCTTACATTGTTGTTGATTCAGTGTTTAATGTACCTCGGAATATTTGTGGGGGTTCTGTGTTGGTTTTTGTTTTATTATGCATCTATTTGTGTTCTTTCTATTTTTGTTAACACCTTGGCGAGGAAGAGAATGATAGTTGCTTTGCTTTAATTGTCTTCGTGGTGTCTTGTGACTGTAAGTGTTCTGTTCCTCTTCCTCACGATGCCGTGGGTTGATCTGCAGTAGTGATTGTGTTTTTTCCTGTTTATACTCACTTACTTTTTGCGTATCTAGTGTCCAGCTATTGTAATGAATGTTTCATTCATAGCACAATTTTGGACTAGGTTCAAGCTTTTTAAGTGATAAACGAGAAATGAGTTTTGAGAATCAACAAGTAGCTTTGATTTAACTGTCGTCATAATGTCCTTTCTTCCTAGCAATACCCACAAAATGTGTTACACTATCTATATATCAAAAGTAAAAGCATTTAAATTCCTTAGTACCCTATGGTCGAATTAGACCAGCCTTGCGTCCTCAGGACAACTTCTCATGGGCGTCAAATTGTTTTGTGGGACCGCCTTCAATAGGTAAAAGTATTGCCCTCAAAATAACCCCATTTGAGCTATGTGAAATTGTGTGGTTTCCATGGCAACAAACAATGCGCTTCAAAACAGTTGGGTATGTCCCTACAAATTACTTATATCTAAGCAGAAACTCATCCTAAAGTACTAACTCGATAAAAAACAAAAGTAGGACATAACAGCTTCATTCAGCGGTAAAGTATGCTAGTGAGCAAATTTGCATATTCATGAAAATTAATGAATACATTAGGAAATCATACAAAAATAAAAAGGTGTACTCACAAAGATACTTACAACTCAGCTGCAAATTATTTTAGGCAACCACTCTTGGTACCAAAAAATGCCAAATCACTGCACTTTTACCAAATTGTCCATTTAACAAATTTTCTAACATTCTCACTCATAAATATTAATCAAAATAAAAGAAATAAGAGAAAATTTTGGAAAAATTAAAGGGGTGTACTTACAAAATTACGTATATGTCAGTTGCTAGTTATCCTATTCTCAAATTAAAGCCTAGAACTAAATTTTATCATTCTGTGTTCTTTCTTTTTAATGTTTTCTTATACATTCATGAGACAAGCAAATGAGATCATTTGTAAATTCATCATAGGTCTCAACTTTTATTTGGTACCATGGTTGGTAGTCCAGGATATATGGCAGCTGAAATATAGGTTATTTTGTAGGTCAAACCATTTTAATTTTCTAATATTTTTGACTTATTCTTTTTATGTGTTCATTAATATTTTGAATATAAAAATTGGATATTTCGAATACCTATAGTCATAGGGTCACATACCTGTATCTAAACTATTATTTGGTACCAAGTTTTGTAGTCTAGGATAGTAAGGAGCTGGTGTAGAGGTAATTTGGAAGAGAGATGCCACCTTAATTAATCTACCAATTTTGTCTTATTTCTTATGTTTAAATTAATATTTATGGGTATTCGAATTAGGTCATTTGTATATTTAATCATTTTTATCAAATGAAAATGTCTCGACTTTTATTTAGTACCTAGTTTTGAAGTTAATCATAGTTAGCGGCTGACTTAGTGGTTATTTTGAACGTAAATCACCTAATTTTTCTACAAATTTTCTCTTATTTCTTAAGTATTCATTAATATTCATGAATATATTCAAATTAGATAATTTGTAAATTTAATCATTTTGGCCAAAATGCAATGTCTCAACTTGAATTTGGTACTAAAGTTTGCAGTCTACGATAGTAGGCTGTAGAAATATAGGTAATTTTGTAGCTATACCCCCTTATTTTTTCTATCTATTTTATCTTATTTCTTACGCTTTCATTCATATTCACGAAAATTCAAATGATAAAATTCGTATATTTTATCATTTTGACCGAATGGCTATGTATCAACTTTTATTTGATAGCAAGTTTTGTAAGATAGGATAATTATCAGCTAGCGGCATGTTAATTTTGTAGGTATACCACCTTAATTTTTTTTTACCAACTTTGTCTTGTTTCTTATGTTCACATTAATATTCATGAATATGTAAATTAAATGATTCGTATATTTAATCATTTTAGTGAAATGGTTATGTCTCAACTGTTATTGGGTACCGATTTTTATAGTCTAGGATAGTTTTCAGCTGGAGTACATGTAATTTTGTAGGTATACCCCCTTAATATTTCTACCAATTTAGTCTTATTTCTTATGTTTACATTAATATTCATGAATATTTAAATTAGATAATTCGCATATTTAATAATTTTGGTTAAATGGCAAAGTCTCAACCTTTATTTGGTACCAAATTTTATAGTCTAGTCTAATAAACAGCAGACATATAGGACATTTTGTAGGTATACCACCTTCATTTTTCTACCAATTTTCCCTTATTTATACTTTTTACATTAGTATTCATGAATATTCAAATTAGATTCTTCGTATATTTTAATCATTTTGGTCAAAATACAATGCCTCAGCTTTAATTTGGTACCAAGTTTTGTAGTCTACGATAGTTAGTAGATATATAGGTAATTTTGAAAGTTTACCACCTTAATTTTTCTACCAATTTTCTCTTGTCTCTTATGCTTTCATTAATGTTCATGAATATTTATATTAGATAATTCGTATATTTCATCATTCTGATCAAATGGCTATGTCTCATCTTTTATTTGGTACCAAATTTTGTAAGATAGGATAGTTAGCAGCTAGCATACTGGTAATTTTTAAAGTATACCACCTTTATTTTTCTACAAATTTTGTTTTATGTCTTAAGTTTACATTAATATTCTTGATCATTTAGATAAGATAATTCGCATATTTAATCATTTTAGTCAAATGGCAATGTCTCAACTTTTATTTGGTACCAAGTTTTGTAGTCTAGGCTGGTACACAGCAGACATATAGGACATTTTATAGGTATACCCCCTTAATTTTTCTACCAATTTTTTTCTTATTTCTTACGTTTACATTAATATTCATGAATAATTTTTAAAGTATACCACCTTTATTTTTCTACAAATTTTGTTTATGTCTTTAGTTTACATTAATATTCTTGATCATTTAAAATAAGATAATTTGCATATTTAATCATTTTAGTCAAATGGCTTTGTCTCAACTTTTATTGGGCACCAAATCTTGTAGGATAAAATATTTAGCAGCTGGTGTAGAGGTAATTTTGTAGATTTACCCCTTAATTTTTCGGCCAATTTTCTCTCATTTCGTATGTTTTCATTAATATTCATGAGTATGCAAATTAGATAATTCGTATATCTATTCAGTTGGTCATTTTGCTTATGTCTCAACTTTAATTTGGTACCACGATTCTTAGTCTGGCATGATAAACAGCGACAAATAGGTAATTTTGTAGTTGACACCCCTTAATTTATTCTACAATTTTTCTCATTTCTTATGTTTTCATTAATATTCTTGAATATGCAAATAAGATAATATTAAAATCTAATAGGAGCGTCATATTGCTGTTTCTGAATTTCTATTTTATCTATATAAGAAAGAAAGACTAGACATTTCAAACAGATATACTTTTGTGTGAGTAAAAGTAAAAAAAAAGCAGAGAAGCAATATTTCAAGGAGGTACTTAACTGGTTTTACATTATTTCTAGTACCAGAGTTACTTTCCCATTTTATGAATGACGATACTCGATTTTAACGTACAATCCTCACAAATTGATAGTACAGATATATTTATCTTTATTTGATTAATGTATCATCATTTAGGACGCTAATGTAAGTTTTCTCCAAAAGTAAATCAGCGAATCTCCTATGCTCGTATCAAGTGTATTGAAAAAATGCATTAAAACGCTGTTTTTCCACACAGGGGTGGCAACTTAAGAAGCAAATTTCTGAGCCGTCAGGCATATCAGGATGCGGCAAATCATGTTTTTGAAAAGCGAAAAGACAATTGTTTTAGAAATTATGAAGTTCTGCGGGTTCTGATTAAATATAACGGTATTACAAGGAATAATATAGAGGAAAATATTAAATTTTATAGGGTAGTAAGAGTTATCCCCCCAAAAAAACTAGGTTTAAATTTATAAAAATCAATAAAACTCATACAAATATAAATGACAGTAAACTTACTTTAAGAAAATAAAATAATTTGCGAAAAAGAACGTCTTTTTGTCAATACAAAATCAGTTTAAAAATCGTACTTTACGTTTCCGTTTTTTTTTGCAAACATTGAGTTATCTCCCCATTTTTTAATATGATGCTACCAATTTTTAGCGTACGACCCAATCAGAAATAAAGAAGAGTCATTCATCTTGAATTTAAGACCTGTTTCATCCTTTATGACGATGAGGTAAGTTTTTTCGAAAATTTGAATTTCAGCAACACGCCTATTAATGCAATTCGTCCACACATTCTCGCGTTTAACAAGACCAAACTATGATCTGGACCTGCGTCGCCAGTGCACATCTTCAATGTGCGAACAATCTTTGTGCAAAGATTAAATATAAAGGAATGTTATCTGTTTGAATTACAGATTACACACAAATAAACAATGTGAGCACCCCAATGTTGGTGTAGACGTACGTTCAACACTCCCAAAAATATTACCAAATGTGCACAAATTATGGGGTGCACATGTTCAATGTGTGAGCAACCATAACTATGAAGGAATGAAAACTGCTGTAGTCATAGATTACACAAACCGGACAACCACTAAGCATTTCCGATGGATAAAATATAGTAAGAAGTGAGAAAAGCTCACATACCCGCGGCGGTAGCCATCAGAGGTTGAAACACTTTCAGAGAAAAGACAAAATTGTTAAAGATTTCATAATCCTTAACAAGTATACTTAAAGCCAAAAGTAACTTTACACTGTTTTATATGTACCTTTTCTGGGTATTGGTGAGCGGTATTTTAAATGTGTTTAATTCATATTCAACTTCAATCAATTATTCATATGACAGTTGAATTTCATGTTTTTTACTGTCAAAAGCGCAACCACAATGCCCCAATGAAAGAAGCAAGGGGGCTAAATAAACTTTTCCAAAGTGCATCACTTTTGGATGTGTTACTATAGCTTTGCGATTGGACATTTTTTAAGTTTAAAGAACCAGTCTGAAAGACAGGCTATTGAATTGTTGTTTAAAGTTCAAATCAGCCCAAATCACCCTACGAGTAACACAAATTAGAGTTGTGTTTTACGTACATACACCCTTTTGTGATCTCTACAGTGCTTTAAATGGAATTTCCCATAAGAAATGGTTTGCCGTTTTTCTTCCAAACCCATGGGAATTTTTATCAGATTATCTTATCACATTCTCAGGGCAGAAGTCCCAACAAATCGCTGATAAAAAAAAATCCAAATGTCATCTGAGATAAAGCTTTTAGCAGGGACTAAAGTTTACTATTGTTTTAATTCAAAGGGAGATAATTTCAAAGTGAACCAACTTTAAGATGCTGCCAAAAACAAACTATACGTCAGAGACAAAATGTCTTGCAGTATTTTTAATGGGCGATCGATGGCCCTAAAAAGCGTGTTAAAATCCTAGGTTTACTTTGGATTTTGTTAGGAAATACTGATTTTGTGATTTTAATGAAAGCACAGATAACTCGAAAGAAGATTAATTTACCTAAGTTGTTTTTCGTGAATTAGGTTTAGGGCGGGTACCAGCAACTCATTGCAATATTTAAGTTGGTTAAATCAAAAACAGTAAAGATATATTCAGTAATTCAAAGTGTAAAGTTACTTTTGGCTTTAAGTATAGTTTCTGAGAAAACTTTGATGAAAATGTCCATATGTGTTATATAGGAGTGAGAGAAGGAAAAATTGTAAATTTGAAAAAAGTATGCAAAATGAGGATTAGCATCTAAATTTTCATTTACGCAATACATTTAGCCTACCTGAAGGTGTACACAAAATTTCATATTTCTAAATCAAGTACTTGCTGAAAAACCTCTGACGAAAAATGTCCATATGTATTATAAAGGAGTGACAGGAGGAAAATGAAAAAAAGAAGGTAAAATGAGCTAAAGCATCTTTATTTTCATTTACACAATACACTAAGCCTACCTGAAGGTGAACACAAAATTTGAAAATACTGGCTCCAATAGGAGTGGCGAAATCTTTGACAGATATTTTCATCGGAAAGTAAATTGAACAAATAAAGGGACTAATATGCAATATGTGGCTGTTTTTGTTACACAATAAAACTTATCACTATCAAGCTTTGTACTAAATTTCAGAATCTTATGTCAAGTAGTTGCTGAGAAATCTTTGACAGAAAAAATGTCCATGCATTTTATATGAGTGACAGAATGAAAAAAATGTAAATTTAAAAAAAAGGGCAAAATGAGGCTTAGCAGCGTAATTTTCATTTACACATTATACTTTTCCTACTTGAAGGTGTACACAAAATTGAAAACACTGGCTCCAATAAAAGCCGAGAAATCTGTGACAGAAATTTTCATTGGAGAGAAAGAAAAATGACCAAATAAAGGGACCAATAAGCAATATGTGGCTGTTATTTTGTTACACAATACAACTCATCACTATCGAGCTGTGTACAAAATTACAGAATCCTAAGTAAGTAAGGGTGCAAAGATCAGGAGTCGATACAATCAAGTACCAAACCTGACCCAGGATACCAATGGGAGAGTGACAAACTCACAGTAGACACCACAAACGAGAGCCAAGAGGTCAGCCCTTTCCCAGCAGGTGACCACAAAGCACATATAAACAGACGCGCACAAACATAGCAAACACAAGACAGAACAAAAACATAAAAGATCCACAAAAGAAGTACCGCCTTGGAATGGTCAGTAAAATATTTTACTGGAGGTCTTAAACCGGTGTAACGGCGCCAACCTCACCCTTAATTCAGATGTGGATCAAGACACATAGAAAGTCGAAAAAGTATTGCAGAATGCTACCCTTAAAGCATTCGGCAACACTCAAAACCTTCACTAACTGATTGTCTGGAAAACCAATTTTACCTATAGTGTTGCCTCTGTCAAGAAGTTGCTGATAAATCTTTGACAGAAAGACAAACAGACAAACATACAAATATAATTACAGAAAATGCAAAAACTATATACCCCCTTAAAGTTCGTACCGGGGGTAAAAATATCTAAGTCCAACAGAACTAAAAATAAGAAAATATTTATCAAAGTTGCACAAAATAGTAGGTGCACATGTTCAATGTATAAATAATCATTATGCAAAGTTTGAATATTACGGAACGAAAACTGTTGGAGTTACAGATTCACAAACCAGACACCCTTTTAGCATTTTACAGAAAAAATGACTAAATTCAATACCCCCAAAATGTAAAACAAAATCATGAAATGTCTATAAAATAGCAGGTGCACATCTTCAAATGTATGAGCAATCATTATGCAAAGATTAAATATAAAGGAAAGAAAACTCATGAGTTACAGATTACACAAACTAGACACCCCCTACGCATTCCCTAGATGGAAAAAATGTCTAAGTTCAAATACTTATCAAATGTGCACAAAATAGGAGGAGCACATCTTCTATGTATGAACATTCATTATGCAAATATGTTCTTAAAAGGGTATCCTTTGGAAGCAAAGACTGCACAAAAGAACTGAAACTAGAGTGTACATATTTCCTGGGCCAGACTAGCTAGTTACTGCCATTTAGGCGTCATCAGTGACCCTCTAATAGTTTTAAAGTTTTAAAATGAAACCCATGATCCCAAAGGACAAGAAATAAAATCTACACTATAGTGAAGGGCAGGGAGACGTTCTACCAGATTGAATCGAAAGGAATGAAAACTGTTGGAGTTATAGATTACACAAACCAGACACCTCCTACGCATTTCAGATGAAAAAATGTCTATGTCCAACACCCGGAAAATATCAAACGTGCACAAAATAGGAGGCGCACATACTCAATATGTGAACAGCCATTATGCAAAGATTGAATAAAAAGAAATGAAACTTTTGGAGATACAGATTACACAAACTAGGCACACCAAAAGTGTTAAGGACAGACAGACGAACGGACGGAGTGGACCCACTACTAGACCTGCTTCCGCTAAAGCGATGCAGGTAATAATTAGCGAAAGCAGGTAATTTGTGACAGCTGTGGCCTTGAGTGTAGCTTTAGACAAAACATTAACATCGATACATCAAAAAAACATCGGACCGACGTTTTTTTCAAATGTTACATAAATGTCTATGTCGGTCCGCTGTTGGACTGCTTCCAACTGCATTTCAGAACTCCTATGTGGATTTGTTCTGAGTGGACCTGCAGCATTCCAGGGAGAAACCCCATAAAAAGCACCTGCCAGCAGGCCCAGTTTCAACGCCTGGAACCGTTTGTTGAGGACTTCAAGTAAAGATTTGACAGTATTAACTCTGTCCCATCCACGTCTTACCGACCGGTGTAGTACAACGGAGTTGTTTAGATTACTAAATTTAAAGTTCCAAGTTTTAAGGATGTTTAAACTAAGCATGGGAAGAGAAGAATTGAGGAACAATATCTGAATCTAGACAGAATGGAATTCATCGGGGTGTGACAAATTTCGTTAATCCAAACATCTTAAATTCTAGAAAGTAGGGGAGACGTTAAAGCTATAATTCTTGAATGTATTTCCATTAAGATAATAACAAATCTGAATGTGGAAGTTAAATTGGTGGTAGTATATGTATCTCCAAATATATAGAGGGTCAGCTAAAATCTTTGGCCAGCGAAGTTCAGAAGTCGGGCAAGAAAAACGCTACATGGTGGTATTAATGAATGACACAACACTTAGCAAACATGGCTTGATAACCCTTGATCAGTTGTATACTATATGAGTACAACCAGTTATATGGTATGCCATAAGTAATAGTTATACCATTGTTTGTCTGCCTGTACGTGGAGATAATCCACGAACTTAAGCGAGTGGATTATCACACGGACAGGTGGAAATCAATGGTATAACTGTTTTATACCACCTATATCTGTCTAGACCTTGACTGTCTAATAATGACTAACCAACAAAAAGAGACGAAAATGATATTAAACTAGTTCTTTGCCAAGTGATAGCAGTGCTGAATGAGGTTAATTTTGACTTGACAGACGCAACACTATAGGTAAAAACTAGTAAAACAGATGAAAGCAGACGGGAATAATTGGGAGGTCACTTATATGGAATTTGAAAGATTTCACCTCAGATGTAGAAGGAAATTTAAAAAGAAACTAAGAATCGCAGTCGATGGGGTGCCATCGCAAATCCCCACGCTTAAATTTTTGACACCCCTCCAGCACCCTCAAGTCTCATCCCTGGGGCATGACCCAGGCGACAGAATAAAAATTCTGTTCGATATCTTTTATATCTTTGATTTCTGAGAATGCACGCAAAATTTGGTATAAAAAATCTTTGAGATTAACTTTATAACTGTATTTTAAAATAAAAAATAGTAAGTGAGTGTGATCAGGAAATACCACAATCACAAACCGCAGACTACCCCCATGGCACTGCGAGGAAGAGCTGCTCAACCATCACGAGACAACAGGAAGACAAATTAAGCAAAGCAACCAGCTCTCTCTTCCCCATCAAGATGATTGAATACTAGAATGGACATAAAGTAACGTACAACAAAACATAGAACAGTTACAGACTCCCACAATGGGAGTAACAATAAACGAAAGTCAACAACAACAGAACCACCGCCTTAGAACGGACAGCAGCCTAAGCCACTGGGGGGGGCTCAAATACATTTTACTGGTACCAAAGCTTCGCCCTAGATTCTGCTGTTGTTGAAGTACAAGAAATGTTCAGCTCGCATGGAGGCCATCTTACTAATAAACCTTTTTAACCTGTTTAACTCTAGGTTAAAACTTTACTTGCATTCTACTCATTATCCCCGTTTAAAAGGGGTAATGAATAGGTCAGTACAGTTTAATGTTAGAAAACAAACAAATTAACGAGGCTTATTAAACATTTTATTCCATCTTAATTTCAAATAATATTCAAACCCTTTAAGTATCAAATTGTTAACAAGAAAACCTGAGCAGGGAATTTGCTAAATATCTCACAACGGTAAATGTTCTTAAATTACGAAAACTTTACCAATCATTTTCTAAAATAAAATGGTAGTTAATTATCAGAGCTTGATATAACAAAATTCTTGTCAGAATAGTAACAGAGAAGACTTTGATCAGACTGTTTCTTCAGAAGCAGTCTGATCTGGGTCTGCGCTGTTTGTCTAGGACTTTTTTGACAGGCAACAACTGTTTGAAATTTTTGAACATTTACTGCAAGTTAACATACAGTATATGAGCAAAAGTATGACAAAACAGGTGTGCGAAGAGAATACGGAGATCAGTCCATGCTGACCAAAGCATTCACTGGGAAAGCACTGATTTTGTCAAGCAACGGCTCCTTAATTAACTATAGATATAAAACTAAATTGTAAGCTATTGATTGTCCTTAGTGCAATTTTCCAATGAGACATAAGCAGACGGTGAAAAGGATAAGATGCTGCAGAAAATGACATTTCATCAAAAAGCAAGTTAGTATGACCAGGAAATACCACAATTACACACTGTAGGCCAGCCCATGGCACTGTGAGGAAGAGACACAAATAATGTATATAAATTACACCATTAGGAAAGTTAATGCAATATTTGATTGTCAAGTGTAAATCCCGACTATAGTTATGATAATGACAGTGAATGCAACTATGGGGATTTTTTTTAGGTAACAACTCGTGCTGAGAGAATGCTGAGATCAGTCCATGCTCGTCAAAGCATTCACTGGGAAAGCGCTGATTTTGTCAAGCAATGGCACAGAACCCTGACATCAAAAGGTGAGTATGTCCAGGAAATGCCAAAATCATATACTGCAGACCAACCCATAGCACCATGAGAAAGAGACACGAATGTGGTATATAAATGACACCAATATGCAAGTTAATGCAATATATGAGTGTCAATGAAAATCCAAGCTGGCAAAAGTTAGAATAATGACATTAAATGCAAGTATGGGGAAACTTTTTAAGGTAACCATACAGCACAAACACAAGAGTGGTGACATTTAAAGACAAAGATTACTGTCCAATAGAGATCATTAAAGGATTAACTGATAAGGGACAGTTTCAGTATCTCACAAAATTAATGGGGCCTCAAAAGGGGACTTACCTGTATGCAACACAATTTCATTCACTAAGATAAAGATCAATATTTTATCATAAAATACCTAATCCCTTTATGGGACCACTTTATTGCCCCAGTGAGGAAGTCATAATCACCTCATTATGGCTGTCCTTTTGATCTGCCCAGTATGACCCCTGGAGAGAGTCATAATGAGTGGTACCAGTATTATTGCTCAAATATTTGTCCCTTTAAAAGTGATTATTAATTAACTACTCAATATATAGTACTTATACAGCGAAATAAGTCAGTGTCATACTTGTGACGTTTCTACTTTCATATAGTCACCTTGGACTATATGGACTTCACCTTGGACTATATGGACTTCACCATGCACTATATTGATTTCACCTTGGACTATACAGAAATACATAAATCTGATTGGTCAGAAGCTTAGTCAGCTCAGTCACGTGAGAGCGCTCTTCGTGGGAGTTTATAAATGGCGGACCAATTTTTGATTTCGGTGAGAAATGACGAAATAGAAATACAACAACAACAACACCAACGTTTTTGACATTTTGACTTGGGGACGTTTCGACTGTACACTCAGTAAATCAAGTCCGCCCTTGTTGTAGGGAAGATTATCGGACAGAACTGCCAGAAATAGCGAGGACATTATGCGAATTTTAGCAGATAATTTTAACCGCTTTGAGCTACTGACACCGGAGAAAACAGAATCTGTTCTCGAGGAAGTAGCGGGACACTCGATGTTCCCGATTCAATTGCCACTAGAGGATAAAAGACCGGATTGAACTGTTTCGGACGACACCAGTAATTCGAGCATTCGCGAATATGATTGATTCATACCAGTCTCTCCAGAGGACTGCGATCAGTTCTTGTCAGCAAATGTTAACAAAAACACTAAACACAAAACTAACAGCGATGACAATTTGTTCTACTTATGGGCAAGACTGAACTTAGAGGTGAGGAAAATACAAGACATTCCAACAGTTGAACTGGACAGTTTACAAGCACGGGTGTATCTTGGTATGTAGCAAAAATGCTTGATCTGGCTAACTTGCACTCTACTGAACACATCTGATTTTGAAGGGTTTTTATGGTCTGTTTGCTTCTAAATTATTTCTTTACAAAGCCTTACTATAGCACTTTTACAGCGAAATGCATCGGTATCATACTTGTGACATTTCTACTTTCATATACATGTAGTCTATAGATGATTTTAGCTCTTCGGTATTTTTCTTCTTCAATCTACACCGTTACTGGCTGAAATTTGCCTCACATCATAAACTGTGTCCAGTAAACCAGAGATGCGCCATTTTCTTGAGTTTCGCCAGTTTCAGTAGTTTCAATGATAACTAATAAGAATTTCCTTTATCTGAATAATTCACCGTATATTGACTGCCAATGAAAGTTAATTAATAAAAATGTCATTAATCAAGTGATTTCGTATAGGCTCAGTTACAGGTCCTTGGTCAGCTGTATAGGTGCTCGGCCTTCGCCTCGGACCTATACAGCTGACCTCGGACCTGTAACTGAGCCAATACGAAATCACTTGATTAATAACATAATAGTATGGCCAGGAAATGCCAAAACCATACACTGCAGACCAACCCAAAGCACAGTGAGGAAGAGGCAACATTTCTTGACACCAATAGATAAAGTTAATGCAATATATGATTGTCATGTGTAAATCCTGGCAATAGGTATAACAACATTAAATGCAAGTATGGGAAAACTTTTTAAGGTAACCACGCAGCACAAACACAAGTGATGACATTTAATAGTGAGTATGGCCGGGAAATGCCAAAACCATACACTGCAGACCAACCCAAAGCACAGTGAGGAAGAGGCAGAAATGTTGTTTATAACTGACACTAATAGATAAAGTTATGCAATATATGATTGTGATATGTAAATCTTGGGTATAAAGACATTGATTGGAAGTATGGGGAAACTTATAAGGTAACCACACAGCACAAACACAAGAGTGGTGACATCAAAAAGTGAGTACGGCCAGGAAATGGCAAAATCATACGCTGCCTACCAACCCAAAGCAGCACAAAAACATGAGTGGTGACATCAAAAAGTGAGTATGGTCAGGAAATGCCAAAATCATACACTGCAGACCAACCCAAAGAACAAACACAATCTTAGTGGTGACATTTAAAAGTGAGTATGACAAGAAAATGTCACCTAGGGCATCGTGAGGAAAAGGCACATATTAGGTATGAAAAGACACCAACCAGAAAGTTGGTGCACTTCTCTGAGGTTGAAAAAACACTGATTATTTCATTTTAAGTATTCCAAAGGGAATTTATTAAAACACAAATTGAGAGGTCACAGGTTATAACTTCAAAAACAATTATTGTGTTTCTTTCTCGGCAGATCAATTTTGTCTTAGCAAACAGTGAAGACCCTGATGAAATATCACATCATGTGGCATTTCATCTAGGTCTTCACTGTTTATCAAAATACCCATTTAGGGGTTTCGGTCTCCAAAGGATTAGGAAACATGCAAATATCACAGATTTAATATCATTTTGCACTAATATATATTCATGAAAATTACTCCCTTAAATAATTAGAAGGCACAACTTATACATGATTTCGTCACCAAATTAACCAAGCACAACATATATATATAAATTACAATTTACAAAACTTTGAAGTCATCAAAGATCAAATTCAACAACTGTTGCAGTGGGATAAAAGTGTTTAAAGCAGTACAAAAATCTTTAGCAATATTTTAGCTTATATGAGCAGTTAAAATTTCATGCTCAGCTGAGATGAGAAAAAAGTGTTATAACCTAAAGGTCCCATCAACTCAACCTTAACAAAATTACAGTAGCAAATGAGAAGTAATAACTTGTTTTCTCGCACATTGGATAAAGACATCTGATATTTTATTCTGGGTCAGAAATTCTTGTCTTACCCATGTTATCTTACCAAGGCTGTCACATGAGGGCTGTATATTGGTTGTATTGGAACTCACATAGTCGTCAAGTGACGTCATTGTTATGTGGTGACGTCATCATATCATGTCACATCTCAGCATATTTAAGACCTTCTTGGAGCCTTTTGTTTATACATAAAATGCAGCATTTATTGGTGAGCAGGAAAAATAATTCATTTTCCGTGTGAGGTTGGAATAGAAAAATCCGTCCCTCTGGATCAACGTTTTGTCATCACTCGACAAGCCTAGTGATACCAAACAGTGATCCTTGTGACAGATATTTCTATCCAAGCCGAGAGATAACAAATGGTGATCCGAGGGACGAATTTTTCCATCCAACCCTAACACTCATGGTAGATTCTTATAATATATGGATTAGTATAACATGTACCCTAAAGTTGATCCCTGAGTCATAAATACATGTAACTAAGCAATAATGGTCATGAGAACAGTTATTAAAGGGTGCCCTGGTTTTAAAAATGCAGTAAAAATGTAAATATTTTTCACATATCTCTGGAAAGACAATAGGTATCCTTTCGGCCTCAGAAAGACAATAGGTATCCATTCAACCTTACAATCATATTGACAAATCTGATAAGGCTATCAATCATTTGGGTAATATTGATGGTTAATCAAAGTTTTGTCCATGTTAACTCTGTCTGCTAGTGTCATCTGCTGACAACTTTTGCAAACAGATTTAACCTAGATCAGGCCTGACAAAATGTCGGTCCTAAAGTAAATCTGGAACCAAACTGTTTGACAATGATGGCATTCATGAAAATCTTTTTGAAAAAAAGTGATTTTGAAAAATTAACAGACAATAAAAAAATCACAAAAAAATTATCCAGCATTTGAAGAATTGGTATATCTTCCAAATTGCATATCTTGGGTCTTTTAAGGTCAATTGGGCCAAACTTAGGTAAAACCCCAATGTTACCCAAAAACAAAATACAGATAGTTAAGATCATAGGTCAAGAAAGACAACAAAATTCATTGTAAAATTGTGAATATTTTCTTATCCATCAAAATAAACATGTGTTTTGGGCACTCAAAAGAACCGTATCATTGAAACAGTTCTTTTGAGTACCCAGAGCATATGTTTTGTATAAGAAAAAAGACTAGCAATCATGTGTAAATGTGACAGGGATGCCCCCAGCCTAGATGCCATGGACCTTGGCTATTGTTTTTGTTTGTTTGTTTGATTTGATTCTTTACGTCCCATCAACAATCTTTCAGTTAAACCGGGAGGGGACTTCCTTGGTTGAACCAGTACTAAGCTAGGATAAATGTGTCTTGCTCCAGGACCACAACACAGTGACGCCAATGAGGCTCAAACCCACGACCCCTCGGTCTTGAATCAAGCACTCTACCACTGAGCCATTGCGCTCCCTCTTGGTTATTGTATGACAGAAAAATCTTTCCACAAGATAGGGCCATCGGGACAAGGCATATGGACAAGGGTGATGCTATACAGTGAGCCACTTTAGTTACGCACCACTTATAAAATGTAAAATTATTCAAAACAGGGATAGGATATTTTTAATCTGAGACTACCAACGTAAAGCGCATCTATAGTTGCTTTAGCCATTGAAATTTTATTGTGATCAGATCAGAAACAAATGAGAAAATGGATCTTGAAGGGCACTACCCTCAAAACACCATTTCACATTGCATTATTTCGAATGAAACTCAGATCACATTGCACTTTTTTCAGGGTCGAATTTCTGCTATGCCAGAGATAAGAACCGATTTATTCTTGGCAATATCTAAGACTGGAATGTGTTTGTTAACTTTATAAATTTTTAAACGTTTTTCTAGTTTGGTTCCCAGCTGGCCAAAGTTTGAAAAAAGTTGATTTTAGTTCTTTTTTTAAAGTTAGATAAAATTTTGTATGATTCTTAGTAAACCAGTTATCAAAACACTTCTTTTATAATTTCATTTTAAACAACCATGTATACGCCATTTATTTTCGTGAAAAAATAATGGATTTATTGGCGTCACGGTGTTGACGTTTGTGATGACGTCACTACTACCAAGGCTATAAGACGTGTCAATGATAAGATGTATTAGTGTTTTGATACTTCTATGTCAACAAGTGACTCATAACAAGACAATTTACGAAGGAAAATCTGTTTGATTATTGACGTCAAAACAAACATTTCTTCAAAAAGTAACAGTGTTACTGATTTCAACGACCGAAAACAAGGGGTTTACTTGAATTTAATAATTGTTTTTGGTGTTTTTCTGTCACAACGATCACCATGGATAATGCCTAGCGCAAAACGCAAAAAGAAAATGTAGATGTTCAGATGGCACGTGCAGTCATGCACTTTTGTCAAAATTGCCTTTGGCGTAGCAGAATGACCCACATGAGTGATTCCTATATTTTTTTTCGATGTCATCAAACAGATAAAATGTCAATAAGTAAATTATCATAGATAATGTTCGATTCCAGCATTTTTGTGAAAAAATGTGGGCCCTCAAAAAATGGTGCGTAACTAAAGTGGCTCACTGTATGTCCCCCATTGAAAATGGCAGGGGCATACAAAATTATTTTTGATTATTCTTAAGTCTAGAGACCTGAAAATCACAACTCATTCTACATCTCATGTCCAAGTCCTATAGGACAGGACACCCTAGTAGCTCCGGAATCCACAATAACCTCAGGAATTTTGTGCAAATACAGTTGATGATTCATTAATGAGATGGTTCTTTTGAGCACCAACAACACATGTTTAAATGGATGGATAGAGAATGATTACAATTTTACGCTTAAACTTATCCAGGACTATAGTTAAGAGTGCGTAACAAAAAAAAAAAAATTCTTATTTCTAAACCAAAGCATATGTTGTGGGTACTCAAAAGAACCGTCTCAATGAAACAGTTCTTTTGAGCACCCAAAACATATGTTAAAAATTATGGGTAAGAAATATTTACAATTGTACGCTGAAAAATTGTGTTATCTAAACCTCTGATCATCATTATCTGGGTCAATGGATCACATTTCATTCTTCTTCTCATGTCCAAAGTCCTATAGGACAAGACACACCAGTTCCAAGTCCGCAATAACATCCGGGATTTTATAACATTTATGAGTTCTATTTGAGCACCAACATCACATCTTCAAATTGATGGATAGAAAATAATTACAATTTTATGCTAAATATCATTATCTGGACCAATAGATCATAATTCATTTTTCTTCTCATGTCCAAGTCCTATAGGACATGACACACCAGTTCCTCCGAGTCCGCAATAACCTCCGGGATTTTTATGTAAATACTGTTGATGGTAATCTTCTGCATAATAAAATTCTGATGCCGGCATAATTTCAGTTTCTATCTTTCCATATCCTTTCTGGCCCAGTAGTTCCTGATATAATTCTTTACTTTTAGTTGCAGTTTCTTTCTGGTCATCATTAAAGCAGTATATTCCACTTCTATATTGAGTTCCTTGGTCGTTACCCTGCCTGTTCAGCTGGGTAGGATTGTGACTTTCCCAAAATACCTTCAAAAATAAAAGAAGACAATGTTTTGAGTACTTCTGTACAAAAATAATATGAGCATGTGAATAGGATCTGGATTGTATCACATCTGCAAGCAGTAAAGCCCAGACTAGGCATTCATAGAGGATCTTACATGAGTGTTCAAGTTTTATTGATTTTATTAAATGAGTTGGGGAAAGAGATAAAATGCGAGGCTTGCCTAGCATTTAATCTCTTTTCCGCAATGAGTTTAATGAATTCAATAATACAGGAGCACCAATGTTAAATTCTATTTATCACATGACATTAAAAATACTTAAAAATTGCACTTTTGGTGTGGAAGAGTCAAGATTTTCACTTATTTAACGCAAAGCTATAATGGATGTCATTGCATTTCCTGAAAATCTGTAAACCACTAGTGGTTTATTGATTTTATTACATGGTGTTATATCACTCCCAGACCTGACATCATGTGATAAACATCTGATATATAAAACCAAAAGCTAAAGAGCCACCGCCAACCTTAGAATGTGTTGGTTTGGTTTGTTTGTATTGATGTTGCATGTCCCAGTCAACATTTTTACATTTTTTAGTCATGTCGGGAAGTTTTCCTGACTTCATTGGATGACAAGTACTAAGAAAGGGATAAAGTGTCATGCACAAGGACACAACACAGTGCCTCAAATGACATTCTAACCTAGGTGACGGTGTGACCCTTAAACCTTGAGTCCTACACTCCACCAACTCAGTCACTGAGTAAGGGAGCGCAGTGGCTCAGTGGTAGAGTTCTTGACTTGAGATTGAGGGGCCGCGGGTTCGAGCCTCACTGGCGTCACTGTGTTGTGTTCTTGTGCAAGACACATTAATCCTAGCTTAGTACTAGTTCAACCAAGGAAGATCCATCCCTGCATAACTAAAAGATTGTTGATGGGATGTAAAGAATCAAATCAAACAAAAATCAAACAGTCACCGAGCTCCTCAATGTTTGTTGTACTGCACACACACATACCTGCAGACCAAAAACAATATGCATATGGACTTCGATATCAGGGGTATAACAGAAGCCAATATCTATCATTACTCAAGGTAAATAGGTTTTTGATTGTTTGTACCATTAGTATACTTATTATTACATTATGTAATGACATTGACTTCCATAAGATCAAGAAATGAAATATGAAGGGCTTACCTTTAGAATATCTTGATAGGAAATATTCTTAGGGTCAAACACAACTCTGACCACCTCATTATGACCGGTCATTCCAGAACACACCTCCTTGTAGGTAGGGTTTTTAGTGAAGCCAGCTGAATATCCAACCTGTAACACAAAGTTGTATGGTTACCCTTTGAAGAACGGAATCCCTTAAATGGGTACTTTGGCAACCAGTGGAGACCCAGATGAAATGCTGCATATAGCAGCATTTCATCCAGGTCTGCACTGTTTGCTAAGACAAAAGCAATCATCAGAGAAAGAAATGCATGTTTTTAAAAATATAACCTGTGATCACTCAATATAAACAATGGTCCATCCTGACATTATTGTAACATAGCCTTAGGGAAAATTCCATTCGGAAAAAAATTGTGTGGGTCACATTCAAATTAATGAGCCAGTCTTTGTAATGTGGGTATTAATCACACTTGAGACTTGTTACAAGGGACTGCACTATTAATAATGTATTCAGTGCCTAGATAAAGTACACCATAGTTTAGTCTAGGTTGTACATGGCTAGATGTGGCTATTGGAGATGTCCATGAGTTGAGCCACTTAGAAATGAGATAATATGTTGATTGACAAACTAATGGTGTGTTTTAGCAATATCTACCACAGGCAGGTTTCTCCTTTTTTCACCCTTTGAATACGGGAAACCTCTAATCAGGTACTTTTGCAAACAGTGGAGACTCATATGAAATGCAGCAGAATGGGGCATTTCATCAAGGTCTGCAATGTTTGCATTATAACTTGTGACTGCTCAATATAATATAATATACACAATGTACCATCCTGGCTTAGTTGAATCAAACTTTATGGAAAAGTCCATTCGTCTACATGGTTTACTCTATTATTTTAGGTGCAAACTTGCAGCCATTTTTGTATGGAGATGTATCAGTGATGGATACATAAGTAACAAGACAAATTCGACGAATTTATATCCCCCGACGGAGGTTTATTTGAGAGAAACATGTAAATCACAAAACATAAATCCCATTTATTTAACCCTTAGTAAGCATTCAGTATTATTCAGATCATAACAAACACCTGTCAAGTATGTTTTATTGCTTAGTTTAATAAAAAATATACTTACATCTGCACAATTTCAATATCTGACCTTTAAACCCAATCCCAAAGGTCAAGGGTGTGTGTAAATTCAAAGTGTTACCTTGCATGTAGGTCTACACTTCTTCCACTTTAATTTGATATGCAACATGACCACTTTTAGAAAAGAAAAATAAAATTACCTTTTGACCCCATCCCAGAGGTCATTGGTGTGTGTAATGACAGCATGTTTGCTTTCATGGTGCTCTGTGTTCAATTCCTTTTAATTTGATATATGCAACATGACTCTTTCAGAAAAAAATATAGTTTGACCTTTTGACCCCACCCCCTGGGTCGAGGGTGTGTCTGTGGGCAAAATATTTGCTACCATGTTGCTGCCAGCGTCGTAAGCTTTAATTTGATATGCAACATGACTACTTTCAGAAAAATATATAGTTTGACCTTTTGACCCCACCCCCTGGGTCGAGAGTGTGTCTGTGGGCAAAATATTTGCTACCATGTTGTTGCCAGCGTCGTCAGCTTTAATTTGATATGCAACATGACCATATTCTGAAAAAACTTAATTTTGACCTCGGCCCCACCCCCTAAGTCCACCCAACAGGCTCGGACCCAGGCCTTCAAACTAAATCCTGTTTGATATGTTTCATACCTATTGCTGCTCTGCCTATATGCAAAATTTCAGCAAAAAATATTAACAATTGCCTTAGTTATTGCGAAATTTAATTATTTGACCTTTGACCCCTTAGGTGGGGTCAAAGGGGTGGGGTAAAACTTTGACACTGCCATGCTTATCTACAGGCACTTGGCAATCATGGTCTAATAGTGAGAATTTGTTAAATATAATAGCTTTGATGAAATGTGAAGATAATCACACAAACTAGAGGACCTGAAGGTCCTGAAGCGCTCACCTGATCTCCTTAATAATGTTAAAATAGGTCAAGGTCAACTTAGGCTTATTATTCAAACATATTTTGTTTTACCCTATATGGGCAGTGGCCATTTTGATCAAGTGACCTAAAAATAATATCATATTTATATTGTTTTATCTACTGAATACTCCATATGAAATTTGAGTTCAAGCAACCCATTGAATTCTGAGAAAAAGATGCTTAGATATCTAAAAAGCAGTCCCAATATGAGTGACCTTGGATGAAAGGTCAAAGGTCAGCTTGACCTTTGGTGCTAATATAAAACCAGTGTCTCAATAGGTTTAACATTTTTCGCAAGTATTATGATTTCTGCTTCAACAGTTATATATAGAAAAATGAACATTTCAAGATTTTTCCAAAATAGATGCATTATGAATCAAATTTGGCATTGCTGTAAAAACGATCAAGGTCAACCTAGATTCATCATTTGTGCAAACCTGGTATGGCCCAAATCCCCAATGCTATATACCAAGTCCCAAGGCCATTCCCCTTTTGGTTCCAGAGTAGAAGATATTTAAAGGGTTTTTACCTTATATGGGCATGTCCACCATCTTGGTGATGTGACCATTAACATTTGGTTCAAATTTACTCCACTGAACTTAAGGAAGCTGCATTTGAAATGTGAGTTCAATTGGCCAAGTGGTTTCTGAGAAAACTATGTTTTAATAAATTGATGGGCCTCCAATATGAGTGACCTTGGCTGAAAGGTCAAAGTTGACCTTTGGAATTGCCTCTTAACATATCAAGTGAGAACAATGCTTTTGGCTTCAACAGTATTAAAAAAAATCAACTTTTCCAAAAAAAAATCTAATTTAAATGCATTAGGAAGCGAATTTGACCTCAATATAAGTAGGTCAAGGTCAACCTAGGATCATCATTTGAACAAACTTGGTAGGCCCCACATCCCAAATGTTACATAACAAGTCCCAAGGTCATCGGCCTTTTGGTTCTGGAGAAGAAGATTTTTAAAGGGTTTTTACCATATATGGGCATGTCGGCCATCTTGGTCATGTGACCATAACACTTTGCATAAATCTTGGCTAACTTATTGTAAGGAGTCTTCATCTGAAATTTTAGTTCAATTGGCCAATGGTTTGAGAAAACTTTGTTTTAATATATTGATGGGACTCCAATATGAGCGGCCGTGGCTGAAAGGTCAAAGGTCAACCTTGACCTTTGGAACTTATTTATAGCCATTGTCACATTAGATAAAACATATCAAGTGAGAATAATGACTTTGGCTTCAATAGTTTTCAAAAAATCAATTTTTCAAAATTTTCCCCATTAAAATGTATTAGGAAGCAAATTTGACCTTGACGTTAAGTAGATCAAGGTCAACCCAGGATCATCATTTGAACAAACTTGGTAGGCCCCACATCCCCGATGCTACATACCAAGTCCCAAGGTCATCGGCCTTTTGGTTCTGGAGAAGAAGATTTTTAAAGGGTTTTACCATATATGGGCATGTCGGCCATCTTGGTCATGTGACCATAACAATTTGCATAAATCTTGGCTAACTTATTGTAAGGAGTCTTCATCTGAAATTTTAGTTCAACTGGCCAAGTGGTTTCTGAGAAATCTTTGTTTTAATATATTGATGGGACTCCAATATGAGTGGCCTTGGCTGAAAGGTCAAAGGTCAACCTTGACCTTTGGAACTTATTTATAGCCATTGTCACATTAGATAAAACATATCAAGTGAGAATAATGACTCTGGCTTCAATAGTTTTCAAAAAATCAATTTTTCAAAATTTTCCCCATTAAAATGCATTAGGAAGCAAATTTGACCTTGACGTTAAGTAGGTCAAGGTCAACCCAGGATCATCATTTGAACAAACTTGGTAGGCCCCATATCCCCGATGCTTCATACCAAGTCCCAAGGTCATCGGCCTTCTGGTTCTGGAGAAGAAGATTTTTAAAGGTTTTTTACCATATATGGGCATGGCGGCCATCTTGGTCATGTGACCAGGACCATTTGAACAAACTTTCGTTCCCCCATCCTAAGGAGTCTCCATATGAAATTTGAGTTCAGTTGGCCCAGTGGTTTTAGAGGAGAAGATGTTTTAAAATGTTGACGGACGGACGGACGACGGAGTCATTGGTATACTAATAGCTCACCTCAGAGCCTTCGGCTCAGGTGAGCTAAAAAGCTAATATAGGTTTTGCGTTATAATTGCCTATACTTAAACAAGGGCAATGACTCAAGTGTTAAGGGGTCGATTTTGACCAAACTTATAGGATATCGAGAGTTCATGGTACTTATCATTTGTACCAAGAATGAATCAAATCTGAACAATAGGTACTGAGATATGGTTCCGGACAGACAAAAAGTGTGGACGGACGGATGGACAGAATGGACGGACAGACGCCAAAACTATATCCCTCCAACTTCGTCAGGGGATAATAATTATACCATGGTTTGTCCGCCTGCATGTGGAGATAATCCACCAACTTTAGCGAGTGGATTATCTTACGTATAGGTGGGCAAACATGGTATATCTATTTTATACCACCTACATCAGTGTAGACCTTGCACACCATGAGATATTTCATGCTAAAGTTGGTAAGGGTGGTATAAAACAGTCTATGAGAGAAATGAAATGTCCGATAACCGTTACTGTTTAAGCCAATACTTTTTATATTATTTATTACTCATTACAGCTATTGATCAGAAGTGCCTAGTCTGGTTTGATCCTTTTTAAAAACAGTGTAGATCAAGATCAGCTGGCTTCTCATGTGCAGATCCAGGAATTTTTGGCGGGGAGGGGGGGGTGTGTCCAGGTTAGTCTGACAAAAAAAGCTCAGACGTTTTTTTAGTCCTCAGCTTATTATACAGAAGTCAAATGGTCAATTTCAAAGAAATCTATAATTTTTCATGGTTCCAGAGGGGGTCCACCATTTTTCAGAGGGGGGGGGGGGGTCCAATTGCTTATTCCCTATAGAAACCCATATAACTTGTGATTTTCCAGGGGGGGTCCGGACCCCTGTCCCCCCGTCTGGATCTGCACTTGGCTGTTGTCCATCCTGTTTGATTATAATGTATGCTTATAGCTGGAATGATGCAGGATAAAAATTGGGGAGGAGTGTAGTACATTAAAATATTCAGCATGACAAGGGTTATATGACAACAAAGCAGATCAGGCCACAAAAGTAATGAACTTTTCATGCTCAACTCAACTGTGCCTGAAATTTCAACTGCTCATAAAAACTAAAATGATGAAAAACGTAACTTGCTTGAAACTCTCAGATGTTGTATTTATCCTGCTAATAAAGGTTAAAATGCCAACAATTGTTGGCATTTTAACATTTATGAGCATGATAAATTTAGTGTTCAGATGAGTTGAGCATGAGTTGAGCCTCTTACCTGTGTTGAGTATACTCCAGGAGTTTTCCAGAACTTCCTCTCAGCTCCCCAGAAACAACCCATTCCTGAAAAATACAAATGTACAGCTAGGTACCAGAACCAGATGGGAAGGATAATAAGCACTGCTTTATTAGATACTTTGTTTGCTTTGATATTTTAAGTCCCAGTCAAAAGCTATCTTCATGTCAATGCTGTCAGGTCACCTAACCACACTCTTTTCCTTGGCAGGCTTGACTAAGCAGTTAAGCAGTACTTCATGCACATAAGTTTGCTTGTAACTGATAAAAATCCTTCTTGAATCAGCAAAGGAGGAAAATGACTGTAGAAATTATTTCATGATCAATCTCCACAAAAGTATGGGACTGGGCCGGGGCAGGGTCAAACCTGATACCCTTAGATCTGCAGTAGGGTGAGTTCAACTGTACAACAGGGCCCGGTGTTTATTAGATACCCCTGTACTATACCAGTACATAAAGAGAAGTAATAACAGTGCCAGATTATTGCTATTAAGCAAATATTCTCTAAGGCATTAACAGTATAATGCATTTTATGGTTCCAAGCTGAAGTGCAGTAAATTTCAAAAAGCTATTGTGCCTGACTTTCCCCTTAGATATGTGTGTGTGAGATGTGGGGAGGGTTGTTATGTTCAAAATGTCAAATGCGTAGAGGTTACAGCCAATCAGTGAGATGTAACAGTCCTTTACTAGCTTAATCACTCTTGATATCAGAATTTTTGTAATTAAAAATGTGACTCTGCTCCCATTGTTAAATATGAAAACATGCAAACCCAACAGATGGAATCTTCTCAAACTCTCTAATTATTTAAAAACTTGGATAATATCAATCTTCCAGAGCTCGCAATAAGAGTATGTATTTAAAAATTAGTTAAAATTATTTCACAACTAAAAGTGAGCCGCAACATTAGATTTCCAACAATGTGGTATTTTGGCAAGTGTAGACTCAGAAGAGCCTGTACAGCCTCCTTTTAAGCTTAGACATGCCAAATGATGTTCAGTCAGTAGCGTAACACTCAAAGAATATTCAAGGGACTATCAGAGGCTTTGATAAGTCTGCACATATGCACAGGCTGATCTAAGGCTTTGCTGGTCACACATATCACATTTTGGAAATCTCATGTAGCGGCTCATATTGTTGGTACTATTTTGCCCTCAAAGCTTATGTTTAAATTGATGGGTAAGAAAATAACTACAAGTTTATGCTAATAATGTTGCGAATCTGCACCTATGTCCATGTACATGTACATTGTCTCATATTTAACCTGGAGGCTAGATGCTCTGACACCTCAAATCCTTATTTAACTCAACCTTAAATGTATAAATGTATAATATACAAAAAATTGAAGTGTGAAAAGGGTAGTAGTTGAACCTATATAGGGTAAGCCCTGATCAGACTACTCCTTCAGAGGCTGCCTGATCTGGGTCTGCCTTATCCTTCCAAATGTTAAGAGTAAATGGGCCTCGACGCGAGAAAACCTGTCTTCGGGGGTTAGCGAACAACACAGGCGCAGACCAGCCTGCGCATCCGCGCAGTCTGATCAGCGCCTTTGTTATTCGCTTTTTGGAAAGTACCATATGCAAACTTGCTACAGATGAAATTTCAATTTTCTAGCTATTCTCTGTAGCTGAGGAGACTGGTTTGAAACTGGCTTTGTCAGACACCCCGAAGACAGGTTTTCTTGCGACGAGGCCCAAATAAGGTAGTATGCAATAGAAGCCAACATGAATATAACTTGTGAAACTTGAAACCAGTTTATCAGCTTTCATGAGTTCATACAGGTACAAATGAACCTTGACAGATGAAAACCTGATTTTGTTGCTTGAGAACAACATAGGTGCAGACCAGGCAACACCTTCGCCCAGTGTGATCCGGGCCTTTGTAATTCACTATCTTGAAAGTTAAGTAGTCACCCTTGCTCCATACCCAATTTAAATATTTTAGCTAAGTCTCTGTAACTGAGCAGACTGGTTGAAACTTATCTGGTTAGAAACCATGAAGACAGATTTTCTCTGGTCAAGGCCCAAATAGACATCATGTTCTATAGAAGGACACGGTAAATGTTCTAAATTTTGAACAATACAATAAGCTGCCTGCCAAATCCTCTTTGACAAACAGCACAGACCAAGATCAGACTGCAGATCAGGGTCTTCCTTGTTTGCTATTCTGACAAGAAGTTTGAGAATTCCAGCCCAGATAACCAACATTTGAGCCGCGACATGAGATTTCCAACAATGTGGTTTGTGTGACCAGCAAAGCCTCAGATTAGCCTGCGCATATGCACTTGAATATTCTATGAGCGTCCAGCTTCTGACTGAACATCATTTTGAGTTTCTAAGCATAAAAGGAGGCTGCACATGCTCGTCCGAGTCTATTCATGTCAAAATGCTGCATTGTTGGAAATCACATGTCACGGCTCATTTTATTTGAGAGCAGAAACAGAAGTGTTCAAAATTTTAGACCATGTACCGTACTCACCAAACATAGCCAGCTGCATCTGTTCAGGAAATGGTGGTACAGTTGGGTTCTTGTTCACTGCATGTTTCTGTGACACCTTGATAGCTTCATCTCGTCCTTAAAATATAAAATGAGAGCTTTTTCATCAGTTCGTCATATAAGGGTCTTATTAAAAACTGAAATCTTCTTTCATGTGTTTCTATACCACAGTACCATTTTGAAAGAAAACTATAAACGTTCAGCCAAAATTTACTTTATTTTTGGCTGCGCCCCATATATACTGCTAAGCTATCCAAATCTGTCCTTAGTTTTGTTCTGAGGTGCATAGATCAAAAGAGTTCTTTGGTCTATCAAAATTTCTAAAAGGCCTATTCAAATTGTAAAATTTTGCATATATTTGAATGGGAAATTGGCCATTGGCCCTTTTAAAGGGCCATTCTTCATATTATTGGGTCAGCAATATCTCTTATATCCTTAATGCTTTGTAGACCGGAAACCTATAAATGGGTACTTTGGCAAATAGTTGAGACCCAGATGAAATGCTACAGAATGCTGCATTTCATCAGGGTCAGCTCAGACTGTTTGCTGAGACTAAACTTATCTTTAGAGAAAAAGTACAATATTTTTCCGAAAGTATAACCTGTGACCCCTCAATGAATATACTAAAACCAAGTTCTAATTGGTTAACTTACATTTTAACACTAGTTAAGAAAGTGAAACATAGGGTATACAAAATTCATGTTTTTTTAAGTGAAGCATTACTTTGCCGAGACTCTGCAAGTTATTTCATTTAAAAATGGTGTGTACTTCTTGCACAGGCAAAGTTAGAGAAAAGGTACCCTCATTTCAAAAAGTCACACTTTTTCTACGATATAAACCATAACACAGAGCCCTTATCAATTAACAGTTTTGTTTGCTGGCTACAGTGATATTTAGAATAAACCTCAAAAGTTTTGTTTCCATCAGACTATTTGTTTTTGCTACTCAACAACATAAGACAAACACTTTTAGCAGATTAATCATTGAAATTCAGCTTTAAGCTTGCAATTTACATAGAGACTTTGCACTTCTCTGTACACTTTATTATCAGTGACATGGCATTGAACTTTTCAGCGATCATTCATTATCACCAGAAGTGATTTTATTTTGCCTATTTACAGCCGAATACAGGCTGCTTCCCAATCCAAAAAAGGCCTGTATTTTCCCAATTTTGGAGATTTTTTCCCAAACTGAGGATTTTATTGGGATTTATTCGGAAATTCAAAAGGCATAGGCTGTATCAAAAAAAAGGCAATAAAATCACTGACCAGAGGTCACCATTCTCCTTTGAGAATTGAAAAAACAAAAACATAATGCTACCAAATCAATTTTTAATCTCTAACATTGAAACCGAAAGTGTACAGTAGTCGTAAAACTTTAATCGCCAAAAATGGACAATCAGGTTCTACTGTGTTTGGCCTACAGTGTTCAAATAAAATTAAGTGCATTTAACAATTTTACCCGAAAATACTCGTGAATTTAAAAAAATCTAGAAAAATTATTAAAAATGCAACATTTTAAAAATGCGTAAAAAATCCACCATAAGCAAAATTTCAATTGTTTGGTTTTTTTCAAGTCGGACAGACCAGTTTGTAACCACCTAAATGTTAATTTAAAATAACTACTGTCAAAACCATTTTTTTCTTTAAAAAAGTCGATTTTTGCATTTTAGCCCAAAAAACTTTGATGTAAAAGAGAACTGCTCAAAAATACTGCTAAACTTTTGCCCATTAAAATGCACAATTATAGGCAAAAAAACATTTCAATTTTATTAGCGTTTGGTCAGAAATACTGAGTTTGAAAAGTGACCAATTAGAACTTGGTTTTAGTATATAATAAACTAACCTGAACTGTATCAAATTTTATTGAAATTTCCATTGGTCTAAAAAGGGTCAACTAGTGCAAGTGAACTTAGTTAACTAGGGTGCAAAGAGTAGCCACAATAGTACTGTACCTGGAAGCGCATCTTCTGGTGTAGTTGACTAGAAGTTAATCAGGTATCCGTATGAGATTGACTCCTAGTTATCTAGGTTGTAAAGAGTAGCCACAATGGCACTGTATCTGGAAGCGCATCTTCTGGTGTAGTTGACTAGAAGTTAATCAGGTATCCGTATGAGATTGACTCCTAGTTATCTAGGTTGTAAAGAGTAGCCACAATGGCACTGTATCTGGAAGCGCATCTTCTGGTGTAGTTGACTAGAAGTTAATCAGGTATCCGTATGAGATTGACTCCTAGTTATCTAGGTTGTAAAGAGTAGCCACAATAGTACTGTACCTGGAAGCGCATCTTCTGGTGTAGTTGACTAGAAGTTAATCAGGTATCCGTATGAGATTGACTCCTAGTTATCTTATCTAGGTTGTAAAGAGTAGCCACAATGGTATTGTACCTGGAAGGGCATCTTCTGGTGTAGTTGACTAGAAGTTAATCAGGTATCCATATGATAATGAGATTGACTCCTAGTTAACTAGGTTGTAAAGAGAAGCCACAATTGTACTGTACCTGGAAGGGCATCTTCTGGTGTTGGCATAGTGGAGGGTCTGGACATCATCTCACCCATGCTGAAGAAAATCCCAGCTGCTGGAGGCTGTTTGATCAGTACTGTGTTGAAGAGGAACAGAAGTCTGGCAGGTCCTGAAGGTTTCGACAGCATGGGTCTACAATCAGATTTTTACAATTTAAGTGACTATCATATATAGGCTGGCAGGATGGGGAATGCCCCTGATATTTGATAAATCCACCATTTATTTCAGAAGGGTGGATCAAGGTTTATAAACTAGAATTTCGAGACTCGGATGTTTTGCCTCGCAAAACAGAAGTCAAATAAGGCAAATTTGTTGAATTTATATCCCAGGCAAAGGGTTAATTTAGAGAAACTTATAAATCACAAACATAAATTCCATTTCTCCAACCCCTAAGTTCACCTTGGATATCATACAGATCAAAGTTATAAGCCTATCAACTAGTTTTCAGTGCTAAGTTCAATAAAAAACAAGTTATCTGTACAATTTCAATATCTGACTTCAACCTGACCCAGAGGTAAGGAGTGTGTGTAAGGTCAAAGTGTTTGCTTCTATGTTAGTCTATAATTCTTTCCCTTAATTTGATATGAAACATGACCACATTCTCAGTAAAATGAAATATATTCTTGAAACTGTCTTTTCACTGCAGATATTCATCACAAAAGCGACACATTAATTTTGAAAGTGTTGCACGATTTCTTTCAGCTGGGGTTGCAGTCATTTTTACAGTCACCTCAGTGATATAGAGCTGGGTCCTATATCTTAGGGATTATGGTGATGTTTCTGATTGATTGATTGATGTTTATTTGGTAAAATCAACACATACATACATATACAACAGCAAATTAAAACATATAGCACATTAAATATCAAATTAATTTAGCACTTTAAAATATGGAATAATTTAAATAAAAAAAGTTAAATAAATCTCTGATGCTATTAAAACTTATAATTTAAGATGAATTTGAATAATTTAAGATGAATTTGAATGGATCTGGCACAAATATCACATTAAGATTATCACAGTGAACTAGGTTATCACATATCACAATTATGCATTTTATAAATTAAGAGATCACTTTTTGACTTTTTGACTAGTCACAAAACATAAATGGTGAAAATGACTGATATCTCATTCATATCTCACACTCCCGAATAAGAGTGCGAGACATGAATGAAAACAAAATTTGTTATTTTAATGAATGATGATGTAAAGGCAAAATGTATGAGTGTTGAAATAACCCAGGATAGCCCATGAAAGCCCTAAGGCTTATTTCCAATGGGGTCCTGTTGGTTAGATCCAAGAAGCAGTTAGGAGAGGAGGGGACATAAACCTAAGTTGCAAAATTAAAATGCTAAGTGCATATTAATAATAAGCATAGGTATCAGATTCCATAAGTTGCAGTTGAGATCTAAGGTATTGACTTGCAGCAGATTTGAAACCATTGAAAGTGCACTTTTGTTTGACATCCGAGGGTAGAGAGTTCCAATCTTTAATTCCACTGTAATAAAAAGTTGTTGCTGCAACACCATTGACAGAAGGTACTATAAAGTTTTCAGTACTACCTCTGGTGAAATGATGATGAACATCGGAAACTTTGATGAATTGTTCAGACAAATATGACGGACCAGTTCCATTGAAAATTTTATGCACATGACTCGGACGAAGTTGTTTTACCCTGAAATCCACATTCAACATATTAAGACTATTAAGTTCCAAGAAACCAATATGAGATCTAGGGCCAAGATTTTTAATGAACCGAACTGTTTTGTTTTGACAAATCTGAAGTTTTTTCTTAAGTTGTTTGTTCAAACCCGAGTACCACGAGGAGCATGCATAATCTATGTGACATTGGATAAGTGCAGAACATATGGATTTCCTAAGTTTTTCCTCCAAAAAGTTACATTGTCTATAAAGAAATTTAAGCCTACCATTGACTTTTTGAACAATAGAGTTAACAATAGCCTCCCCAGTTACTTGATCATCTAAAGTAAGACCGAGATATTTCACCGAACGTTGTGCCTTAATTGTATGACCATTACATTCAACTGAAAAGTTATTGATTTTCCTAAGTTTCCGCTTAGAGCCAAATATTATGCATTCTGTTTTCCCCATATGCAAGGAAAGTTTATTATCAACTAACCACTTGCTGCACATCTCCAATTCTAAGCCAAGTTTATCAGATATAACCCGAGGATCCTTGTTTGAGTACAGAATTGCACTATCATCTGCATATAGTAACAATTTACACTCTGAGCTAATACTGAGTTCCATATCATTTATATAACAAAGGAAAAGAAGAGGACCTAAAATACTTCCTTGAGGGACACCACAAGTTACAAGTGAAGGGTCAGACTCTGTATCATTCACATTGACAATCTGATTACGATAAGAAAGATAAGACCTAAACCAATCTACAGACTTAATACCCATAGCTTTTAATTTCTTGCACAAAATTTCATGGTCAACAGTATCAAAAGCTTTTTGAAGATCCAGCATGAGCATTCCAGTATATAAACCTTTAGAAGTTTGTGTTTTAATATAATCAGTCAAGTATGTTAAACATGAGTCAGTTGAGAAGTTGCTTCTAAAACCAGACTGAAAGTCAAACAGAAGTTTTTTCTTCACAAGGTAATCTTCCAATTGTGTATAAACAGCCCTTTCCAAGATTTTTGATACAACAGACAACACACTGACAGGTCTATAGTTACCAACCTCGCTCCTCTTATTTTTCTTAAACAGAGGCACGACCCGAGCATTTTTTAAATCTTTTGGAACAACATTTTTCTCAATTGAAAGGTTAATGATATGCCCAATAGGTTTTTTGAAAACTGAAGCTGCATCTTTTACAAATCTAGCAGGAATATTATCAGTTCCAGTACTTTTAGAAGGGTTTAATTTGCACAATTCTTTATAAATAAAATCCTCATTTACTGGGATAAGCATAAATTCATCATCCTTAACATTTTTACCTTTATAAAAATTTTGAAAAGTGGAAGACTCTGTGTGAAATAAATTAAAACTAGAAGGCAATTTGTCAACCAAGTTAGAAGCAACAGTAGTAAAGAATCCATTAAAGCAATTTGCCACCTTTTTAGGGTCAAAACAAGTTTCACCATCAATTTCCAAAACCACATTACTGTTTTCTTTCTTTTTATTGCTATACCCAAGTTTTTTTAATTGATCCCAAAGTTTATTCGAATTACCAACATTTTCTTCAATTTTATTTGTTAAATAATCTCTCTTTGATATCCTAGTTTCTCTCTGCACAAGGTTCCTAAGTTGACAATATTTTTTATACAAATCAGGGTCATTTGTTTTTCTAAATTTATTCAAAGTTTCATCCCAAAATCTAATATTTTGCAAAATCTCTTAGTTCATCCCAGGTTCAGTCCTTTGCTTTAACTTAACTTCTTTTACCGGGGCCACACTATCTAAAACTGAGTGAAAAATAGTTTTGAAACTATCCCAGGCCATTTCAACATCAAAGCACATTAAAACACTCTCCCAGCTCATGTAAGATAGTTTCAGAATAAAATCATCCTCATTATAATGCTTCAGTGATCTCATTCTCACAAAATTGTGCTTACCAATTTGCCCTTTAACTATTTTTCGTGTCATGTATGTCAAAAAGTGATCACTTAATCCAATGCTAATAGTCCCGGACTGGCATATTTTTTCACAGCTATTACTAAGAATGTGATCTATTAGAGTTGAAGAGTTACTGGTTACCCTAGTTGCTTCAGTAATTAATTGAGTAAAATTGAACATTCTCAAAAATCCAAGATATTTTTTGCATAAATTTGAGCACTTCTGAAAAAAAACATATATTAAAGTCACCCAAAAGATATATTTCTGAATCAGGTCTAATTTTGAACATTTCCTCTTCAAGCTTTTCAATAAAGTCATTTTGTTTGGGGGGTCTATAACAAAAACCAACTACAATAGGTTTAGATTTTGGCAAAAGTAAGTCACAACAGAGTAGCTCAAGATCATCTGAGCCTAAATCATGTCTATGCGAAAATGGAATATCATTGCGGATATACATGCATACACTGCCTCCGTTCCTATTACGATCACGGCTCAGCAAACAGTAGTCACTAATGAATATCTCATTGTAAAGGTTTCACTAAAGCCTTAAATGCCGGGTGACTAATTCAATGAACAAGAGAATGTTCAAACAGCAAATCATATCTTGGGCTTTGCTAGCTATCACACAGGAAGCTATAAGACTGTCCCGCTATATCTATCACCACTATAACCCAGTCCAATAAAGCAGCGATTTTATCATAATAATTTAATAAATTAAGAATGTGCTATATATTAATAAAATCTAAAAAGAATAAGCTTTCTGATGATATATAATTTATTGAGTTATGTAATATATATAAATTATTGCACTATTATGGCCACTTCAATTTAGCCGACATTGATCAATTTTCAGAAAAAGTGACTTATGGCAGACAGCGACCTCAAAACAGATGCCTACTTCTTCTTTTCTTTTCGTCAATAGATTCTTCCCGCCTCTATGCGTTGATTACTGGTGAATATGTATGCCCTATCTCCACTGTTAAAAGCTAATCTAACATCTATTAAAAATAATTGGATCATGCATGTGAGCTGGGAACCATCACCATGAATTTATACAGTTTAAAATCACTCGTAGAAATGTACAGATTAAAAACACACAATCTTCTCCTTACATGGAAAGTTTATTTATGCATATGTTTGAACTTGAAATAATCATATAATATTAACCAATCTTCCTACAAGAAATAATTTGACCTTGCATTAAAGAGGATAAATAAAGAAATGATATAATTAAAAAACATCGGACATTTCCGGACTCCATGTGACTGAAAATTAAGCTTGAAGATTGGTCATCTTCTAAGCCGTGTATCTCTGTTATTTACCGTCCGGACCTACCACAATATGTTCGCCAGGAATTCCCCAACATATATTCACCATATCTACATTAATTGCTGGTTCCCAGTCTACAGGTGGTCAGTAATGTAAATACAGGTAACCAGAACCCCCCCATTTCCAGGTATTGGGGGGGGGGGGGGGTACTGGTTACCTGTTTATCCATTACTGACCACTAATAAACCGGTAACCAGCAATTAATGTGGATATGGTGAATAGCGTAATATTAGTTAGGCCTAAATGAAATATATGTGTGGTTCCTGTTGCATACCAACAAAATTTAGGGTAGGTAGGTAGGGAAATTATTAAATTTTGTTATAACATTTAACAATGAAAACGGTGACAAAATCTGAAAACGTGCCCATTTTAGGTATTTTTTCTCCAAAGACCATTTTAATGTTTAGGGTAGGGTTAAAAAAATTAGGGTAGGTAGGCAACAGGAACCACGCATATATTTCATTTAAGCCTTATCTAAATATACTGAAGGACTTTAAAAGCGCACCACCTGCTTAAATGTTCATTTATGTGGAAAACGCTACTTTTACAATCTTAGGATACAAAATAAAAGATATTGAAAATTTCCACCATTTATGCTTCCAATATATAGTCAAAAACTTGTTGGTGTACGACTGCTCTTAACTATTTCTTGTCGGTAGTGCGGTAATAAAGCTGATGCTGCTGATTTGGACAAAAAATCTAAATAAATCTGATTCAAAGCGCTACTTTTGCAATTCTAGGATACAATATAATAAGATATAGAAAATTTCTACCATTTAAACTCCAAATATATAAAGTCAAAAGCTTCTTGTCGGTGTACGACTGCTCTTAACTTTTTCTTGACGGTAGTTGATGATATGCGGCCAGCTGTTGAGGCGGTCCGTTATTTGGTTAATATCTGCTTCAAAGTTCTATATTTGCAAATATTGGACATCTAAGAACCTATAAAACAATTATAAAACAATTTTTTAAACTGCAAATTAGTGAATTAATATATAAAATTCCTCTTGTCGGTTCTTGTCGGTAATTAGGGTGACCCATGTAGGTCGGAACTCGGCAGCTCGGCTCGGCAGGGGCTTTCAGACCCGACCTCTTTACACAAGAAAAATGTAAATTTATGCGTTTCCTATTTAATTCTAGTAACTGCCACGCCCTCTGACATGGGGCAGGCGAGATTTATCAAGTATCCGACAACTAGTGCTGTCGAATTTTTGTCCAAAGTCGTTTTGATCTTAATTTCTGAAGTCGATTTATAAAAGTATCTGCATGACACTACTTATTTTCAGCACATGTATAAACAACAGACAAATATTTATATCGCCTAAAACTTATTTCCTTACAGACTAAATTCTCCGAAAAGATTGGAACTTACATAACTTTTCCCTATTCGGTGCAGATGTAAACAGTGCCCGCTCAAATTTGTCCATGACTTATATAAAAAAAAAAGTTCCGCCGTTGACTTATAAGCGCATCATGGGTGGGGTAGTGCTGGACTTGGCGGGAACTTGCAGCCATGAGATTGAGTGTGAGCTTTCTGCGCACACTGTGTGGTCAGACAGTGACTTGATGGTGGTTCCTGGTGCTTCTGAAAAGGCAATGCTGGGATAGTTTCCTGGCGTTTCTGAAATAGGCGGGACTGGGGCATACCGCCAAAATATCAAGGTCTGACTGGCAATGGCGCAGTGACCCGAAAGAGTAGTTTTCGTGGACCCATCCGCTTGGGCAGCTTGTCTGTTTGGGACTCCCATCCCATCAGGTAGACCTATGTCTCTGCACTTGTGCCTAGTTATGTCTACACGGTTTGCCTGTTCCGTACAAGCTTGCGGTTGTTTTTCTCCAGGCTCTCTGGTTTTCCCCACCACCTAAACAGGCCACGGCCGCCTTGCTGGTATTGTGCCAGCATGCTGGTTGCTGTAAATAGGAAGCCCTTTTTTATCACATTTTTATAACCAGGCACTTTGCCTGTGGGTCGTATCGTAAAACTACCCTTCCTGTCTTTATGGCTTGAAGGGGTGCGCCGATAAGTCAGCGGCGGAACTCTTTACGACATACATACATGACCATCTGGCCGGTAGGCATACATAATTGGCCCTGTATACGTAGTTCCTCCTGTTTGTCTGTCAGCGATTTTTATCATAAATATCACCAAATGACCCCTGCAAACTTTGTTTGTGGTAGCATCTCGAGATCAACCCTAAGCTCCCCTCATCTCTAAAACCCTAGCCCAAATGACCCTACAGGATATGCATGATTCAGGGATTAACCAAATCCCCATATCTAGCCCTTACATAAAAATGGCAGACATCCAAATTTTAGCAAAAGGGATTGAGAATCTACTGAAGAAGCTCAATCCCCATAAGGCATCAGGCCCAGACCCCAAGGGGGTACACTGATATTTTGATACATACGTAGGCTCGGGTCATTTTTGGCTTTCAAAATTTTGAACTTCAATATTTTTTTTTATTTTATTTATTTATTTATTTTTTTTTTTTTTGGGGGGGGGGGTCAGAAAAATAAATATTTTTTGGGTATGAAGATTTTGTGGATATTTTTTGGGTGTTCATTACAAAATTGGACTATATTTAGGGGTCATTTCTATGTATTTTAGGGTCTTTTCTAAAGGTCAAGGTACAGTACAGGGAATAGGGGATATTTTTGGGGGTTGCTAAAATTTCAAATATTTTTTGGGGTGCTTGAAATGCCTGATATTTTTGGGGGTGAAAGGTAGATGCTAGGCCCGAGCCTACGTATGAAGAAAGAATGACAGTATCCCCCCTGGGGCCAGACCAGCTCAAGCTAATTGTGCTTCACCCCCCCCCCCCCCTCTTAAAGAATTCATCCTCCTAGTGATTTTATAGTGATCTTTTAATGTCTGAGTTTTGTACCTTTTTGTGTTTTAAGCTTTATTCACTGAATTTTGCAATTACGCATGCGCGAAAATGATTGTTAAACTTATCATATTTGGTCATAATTGTATTGCATAAAAACACAAGAACACTGACTTATCATTTGAAATAAGCTCAGAAATCAATTTCGAATTTATCAAATTTGTAAAATTTCGTAAATTGTCATCCTTTGACAATAACAAATAGGGAATATTAAATGTTTAATAATCTTCGATTTATCACGATTTTCCATAATTTTCTTTTGCCAAATCAGGGAGCCCTATCAGCACATTGTTTCTGTCATTTCTCGACTAGTAATGTTCTCAGACTAAGATGCAACAACACATTGATTTTCCTATGAAGATTTCAGTGTTAAAATTTCATGCTTGTCAATTTGGTGAGAAACCCGCTTTTAAGATTGCTTTTCTAAACGATCAAAACACACTTGTGATAAGTCCTTCACATTTCTGGCTCTCACATGTCTATACTACCATTTCGTGCAGTCGGATCTGGTTGGTAGTGGACTTCGGAAGGTCATATACGTGTGAGATTTCTGTTCAAATTTGGAACCTGAAAAATTGGACCCCTGTCACATTTAAATGACTTTCATGTTTTCCTCGTGACAACATCCGCAAAACTTATACTGTTATGCATAACCCAGTCTTTGAATATTCAGAATCACTTTCATTTGCTTTACTGGCTTTCATCATTTTGTATATAAATGGCAAACGATTCAGGTGTAGCGTTTTCACTTTTGTTCAGTATATATTTAAATATGTTCGTGATCTCTTTCATGAAGGATGAGCTCAACACTGACCATCACCATTTTCGAGGTGCATCGTCATAGCCAAACCGTATGATCGGTTATAAAAATAGGACTAAAGTACGGTCAAAACTGAATAAGGTTCAAAGTTCAATTCGAACACATGCATAATTCAAAACTAAATGGGCCCTGGAATTTTTTTAGCGAGCTAGAAACCTCAGATTTTGGGGTTAGTGATAAGGGTCTCGAAATGCCACTGATTTTTGTAAAAGTCTTGTGTTTTTGTCGTTTTCCCATGTGGTATCCTGAGTCAAGTGTGGTACTTGATTGTATCGATTCCTGATCTTTGCCGCCTTTTTGACTTTCACTACGGTCGAACAGTCGGGCCACGCGCAGTCCATTAAAACGGCCGAATACTAAATGCTTCCGATAACTGCGCTTTGACATAGGTTGTTGCCTTCAAATTTTACACACCAGCGAAATCCAACAGCCCATGATTTTGTAAAGCTTTACGCTCTGTCGCCCATAATATTTTTAGAATGCAAACAGCTAAAACTTGTTTTGATTGGGATTGTAAAAATGGATTATTTCGTGACTATCGATAGTCTACAACAGCCGTTTATAGATCAATTAAGGGAATGCTGAAGTGATCGAAATCGATGATTAATCATGTATTCTGCGCTTGTTGACCAGGGTAGAACTATTAATACACACCTGCTACAGGATTATTAACTACGACTGTTTATAATATAGATAAAGAGAGAAATACAACACCTTGTGAGTAGAGGAATTTATACATTATTCTATTTGTAAATCTTCCATTAGCTCTTTGCTTGCTAGTGTCGTCTGCTGATAGCTTTTACAAACAGTTTAGACCCAGATCAGGTCCTACAAAAACGTCGGGCCTGTGCTGGATCCAAAATGTCTGGAATTCTGATGGTATTCTTGAAAGAGTTTTTCGAAAAAGTTGATTTTGAAAAAAATCAGCAGTGGACAAAAAGCATGCGAAATTACACAGTAAGCAAAGAGTTAGATAATTTTTGATGAGCCGAGCTTTACGAAAATATATACATATACGCAATTACAATGTTCAAGAAAGCCAAAGGTGTCAAAGATCAGTCTGCTCGAACTTTGCAGTCTGTAAAATTGTGTCGTTCCTTGTCGATCTGTTCTAACAACTCAATTGTTCTGTATTCAGAGACATATTGACTTAAATCATACTGCTCGAATGCACATATTGATCCGACCGTACGTTAGGTGTTTGTATATGTTCTCTATGTTTTGAAGCGGTCAATATCTCAACAATAATTGTTAGGAGCTGATTCAAATTGTGTGAATGAGCAAGGTAAATGGTTTTTAAACTTTTAACAACATGAAAAACTGCTGTTCGACACATTGTATCCGTTTTCGTTATGTCTTTTTTTCTCTATATACTGCCAGACCCTCTTTCGAGTATTATCGGCAGGTGTACTTTGTACACTCCGGGTTGCAGGATGAAAGCCTACAAGTAACCATATCTAAATTACCGTAGGGTTCTTTAACCTGCACAGGGGGTGACTTTCCCTGCACAGGGGACATCCAGTTAACGTCCCGATCCGAAGGACGATGCACTTTTCTAGCGTCGTGTCTAAACCATGTACGCCTGGCCCAGCATCTGACCACATTGGTTCGCTCGCCTGTGTCTGTTGTGCGATTCAGTACCTTACAACATGCGTTTTCGTTGAGAAATAAGAAAAATACGCACTCTTTTCTGGAGGCCTGGTATAGCCAAGACTTGTGGGTACAATTATGACTTGAAAGGTGCATCTCAAAGATACCACTTGTGAGGTTCAATCAATCTACAAACGCTTCCTGTATGACTGGGTGCTGATTTGTGGGATCGAATCCAACCAAATTTGTTAAATGACATGCTTATTGCTTACACAGTGCAAGTGGGGCGTGCAAGAGCTCATTTATTGTTTTTTGACAGGCCCCAGGGGCCCTGGGAAGAAGTCAAAAGCTTTTAATGAGCGTGGGGTTGCGTTGTCGTGTCATCGACTGGGCGACCCTACTTCGTTTTACGAGAGTTTGACTGCTCTAATGAGTAATGATGGTAGCTCCATCATCGAAAGTAAACACACTATCGATATCATAAACTTTATAAAGCATTTCCAGAGTTGATTGTTAAATCCTTCGTACATATTTAATGTTGATTTGAAGACTCGTCTGCGACATTGCATAAAATATATGTCGGCGTCAGTACTAATGTTAGTATTTTATTGATTAAAATTATAAATTCAAAAGCATCAAGGGAAACATTTTTACTGGTCAAATAAAAATAAAAACGACAATAACGTTATGAAAGAATATTCTATATTGTACATGTAACAGTATGCATGCCTTGTTATTAAGCCATTTACGGTTTATAGTAATGTTTTCCTCTTTATTCGACGCCATATTTGTACGGCTGTGAAGGAGTTTGCTGCCGCGCAGTTTAGTGCCACAAATTTCAAACATATAAACCACATGGGCTCACGAGCTCGCATCGACAAGATAGAATAATTCATGACTGTATGCTTACATGTATTTCAGTTTGGAAATGGGCTGCCCGCAGTCCAAATCAAAGAGCAAGAACATATCTGATGACGAGATAGGCTCTGAACATGGACGAAAGGTGAGGAACGACCATGTGAAACCTACATCAGAGGAAACAAAAGGTGCAAAGTCGGCGGTTGATGAACACACTAACAGCGATGATCAAGTTCATAATGGTATGTGGTAACCAATGCATTAACCCTTAAAGCGCCAAGAAAAAAAAATGCATCTGAAAAATCACCTCTGCTGAAGTCGTCTGCTGCAAATAAATGCCTCACATTATTGACTAATTTAAGTATAGTAGCAAACAGGGTGGACCCAGATCAGACTGCTCCTTCAGGAGCAGTCTGATCTGGGTCCACACTGTTTGCCAAAGAGGCTTCTTAAACATTTCAGCAGACGAGAAAAGCAGACGACTTTTGTTGCGATTGGCGCGTTAAAGATTAAAATACCCGCTTTGTTATATGGCCCAGATCAGCCTGTGCTTCGGTGCTTCCGCGCAGTGTGATCAACACTTTGTTATTCACGTTTTTAGTAACAGTTTACATGTAGCTACATTTACTCCTTCCATGTTTCAAGACAATAGCTAGTCTTTGTAGATCCCTTCCGCTGATTTATTCAAGAAGGGTTGTTGTCAGTTACAAGCGAAAGTATGTGCACAAATTACTGGTTAACCGCTTGCTCAAGCCTGCCCAGGAAAAAGTGTGGTTAAGTGAACTGACCGTCCCGCAATGACCATAGCTGTTGACATGGGACGTAAAGCAACAAAAACAAACAAAACAAACAAATAGTCTTTGTAGCTGAGCAGACAAAATTGATATGACCTTGTTGCGCGCTTCGAAGACAAGGTTTCTAACGACGTGCCCATTTATGTGAACAATGACGCTAAGCTCAAGCCCAGTGTCCTTTTTCATGGGATGTAGACCAGCAGCGCAGTCTTCGATCTTCGGCGGTGTCTGATCAGGATCTCACTGACTGCTTACAGAACTAGAGAACATTGAAAAAGTGTCAACAAAAATTGCATATAGGCGGCCAAAAAGCTGCGCATTCTCCGAAATAATTTGGTCTCAGTTTTCATTGGATATTTAAGAAAAATGAGATAAAAACAGCAAAGCGAACCCCACTCCTTTATACATATGAACCCGCTTTACAGAAATCCTGGATCTGCCCCTGCTAATATGTAGAATCAAGTGCCTTTTAACTATAATAGGTTTTAAATGTTACATAGCAGTCACAGTAAATTTTGTAACCATGGTAACAGTTTTGAATGTATGAAATGTGAGTGTATATACTTCATATTTGATACAGACCGTGACGATGATAATATTTTAAGTGGTTGATGTAATATAACTTCAGGGTTAGAATTACATATCTACTTTGGATGGGGCATTTGAAAAGCGAATTGACGAATCGTTCAAGTACAAGCGATTTGAAACGTTTGGAGTGGATAATACATCTCCCTATATATTGAGGGTATATACGCTGATTAGATGAAAACCCATACTATATCACTGAGTGTGTTGTAAACATTGTATATTTACGAGTGCGGAGCACGAGCATACAGTTTGACGTTTTCAACACGTTAATAGATTTATCAAAACACAAATAAATACTCGCTTTATTTCCATACTCTATTTGGAGTACTCTATTTGCGGAATTGCAGCAATTGAGTAAATTAAAAATAGTTCTGCACTGGTTGTAAAGTACAATTTATATATTCGCTTTTAAGTGTCTTACATATTCACTGCACTTGCAAGTATGAAATAAAAATTGGTCAATGGTGCAGGCATATTCGAACAGAATAACAGTGTCTGAAGCTGATGCTAGAGTGCGTGCCTAAGGGACGTGGCATTTTCCACTAAGCCCTATGCTGACTGAATCCAGTCGAGTCAGGTGCTGTCATATGCTATAATATTGAGCCGTGGCATGAAATTTTCAACAGTTTGACATTTTGACAAGTGTAGACTTATACGAGCCTGTGCAGTCTCCTTTTAAGCTTAGAAACTCCAAATGGTGTTCATTCAGTAGCTTTACAATCATAGAATACTCAAGCGACTAGCAAAGGCTCTGATAAGACTGCGCGTATGCGCAGGCTGATCTGAGGCTTTGCTGGTCGCACATACCACATCGTTGGAAATCTCATGCACTGGCTTATATATGAACGGGCACATGATATGTTTGAGCAACGATAGCTTAGGTGAAACGCAGACTCACCAGAGCCTTCGCTGCTCGCACTCAAAATATGCGGGCTCAGGCCAAATTTTAACCTCTAGTCCTACTGGATTCGCCAGCATAGGTTTATACTGGAGGCTTTCAAGTGCGCATATGCGATAAATACCAAAAACTTGTGTAATGGCCATATGCTTTATCTGATACGGGTTTGCTCAATCCGTCACAGAAATGTGCGACCTGATATCGGTCGGCAGTGTTACATGTAGTTGGCATTAAGATCCCATCTAACGAGGTTCAACTGGTTGAGGAGGTTGAATCAACTTTGAAAAGGCTGGAAGGCACGCCTTTATCATCCCTATATTCTACAATAAGATCATAACAATAGGTGTTATTTCACAATTTTTGGGCATATTACAATTATTTACCTTTGCCACTCTTAAGAAGATATCTTATGTGTGAGGGATACATTATAAATGAGGTAAACATGAGGATTTATCTACCCGAAGAAAGTGATATTTAGCCTATGCTAGCCTCATACTCATCATGCTATTTATAGCTCTCTAGAGGGCGATATTGCAGAAGTGTCAAAATATTAACTTCTGGAAACTGGTTTGAGCTGGTTTTCATCCTATATTACCTTCTAGACCAGTTTAGACCAGTTTTCAGATAGACATAGAGATTTATGAAGACAAGTTGGGCCAATCAGGAGTCAGGATTCTCTCCAGTCATGTAACAAATATGTTTAAAATCGGAACTGTATTGGAGATATCATTCAAAGTAGTATGATGAACCACTAACTAAAATAAATGGAACAGCCCGTGTGGTAATCTTATATGGATCATCGTCCGAAATATCAGTCCTTATCGCATACGTGCAAATGCCTCTAATAAACTCTACAATGGCCATGCTGACCTATCCGGCGAAGTTAGAGAACCAAATCTTGTTCTAAGCCTTTATCTACATCCATACTTCGTGTATGCGATCAGCGAAGGCTCGTGTGAGTCTGCGCATATGCACAGACTCAAATGAGCCTTCGTTGTTCGCAAATGGAGTAAATCGTGCATTGGTCCATAAACTGTATACTGTATGTATTTGTGTGTTCTATTTGAGCCGATGTTCAACTAGGTTGGCTCAAGTCCTTAAAGCAATTTTCATCAATATGTCATATCAAATACTTGTAGCTTGTCTAACTCTGATGGCTCTTAAAACAGAGCCATCAGAGTTAGACTAGCTAAAAGTATTTGATATGACATATTGATGAAAAATTGTTTTAAGGACTGGGGCCAGTCTGGTGTCCAGGAAGAGGTACACGTTGGTATGTGTGCCCATCGAAGACTCCTATCAATCTTCGCTCTATGGGTAACCGATGGTCTAATCATGGTTTCTCCTTGCGGGAAACGAAGACTGGTCAGACCATGCAGATGCACATGCTGGTTTGAATCTTTGCTGTATGGGCATACCACATGTATCTTGTACCTTATATTGAATACTGCCAATATTGTGTTTGATAAATTATTTCTTCAGGACGAGTGCCAGAACCAACCGCAGAGCCAAATGATGATAAGATCAGTCCAGTCTTCGACACCGAAGAAATAGCAAAAAATAAGACAACAGTTATAGCCACAGAACCACCGGAATCTAAAACAACACAGGAATCAAAAACCTTCACGGAACCCAATGAGACGACCCAGAATGGTTTAACTAGTGTTTATCAAGCGGACGATGAACCAGGTGTACCTGAATACGATCGGTTTAGAGAGTTAGACAGATCACTTAAAGAAGTGGTTGACATAGGAGACGTAGATGTTGGTCAGGGTGTAAGTGAGATTGAAGTTAAGCAGGACACTATAACTGTCGATGGCGAGGAATCGGACAATCGTTTAAATGAACAGAGCGAATCTAGGAATGAAGGTCACGTAGGTGGTGTTGAAAACGCTGGGGTACAACTGCAAGGCGGGCATATCGACGCAAGGCAAAGTCTCAAAGACCAACCAAATATAAGGTATTCAGTTCTTCCTCGATATTGAGAATGTCGATTTATTTCCCATAGATACCAAATCATAATATTTCTGCGCTTGAGAAATATTTTACCATGCAGTAGGTAAGGAGTTTTTGGTATATGATGTACGTTATTTTGTTCTACCATATATAACGGGTGGGAAGCAGATTTGAAATGAATTTAAAATGATAAATTGTAGCGCTCAACAACCATACAACACATTTCGATTCATGGTTATACCTTGATGATAAAAACTTAGCAAAAGGAGCTGTGGTTCACGCCTCTGTTACATATTTATAAAAAACTACTAATACCTGAATGAAATAATTGGCAACATGTTAGAAATACATCTCATAAGATGCATGTTATAGAACTTTCTATTTTGCATTTACAATTGTAGTGAATGTATAAAAATGAAGCTTTAGTCGCATAAAGTCTTTTGAACAGGCATACTGTTAAATCATAGTGTAATGCTAGCCTGAATGCCCAATCCTCTCTACTGGTGGTCCAGACCTAGAATAGTTTCGATTGAATGAAAACAATTAACACAAAACCTCACAGTATACATAAGTGTTACTAATGTACCTAATGAGAAGTTAAGGAAATGTTTTAATTCATTGTTGTAATTCTCCTCTTTAGATATCAGAACAAAGACACGATGGAAGCGGGTGTTCCTAAAGATGCGCCTAAACCTGCTCCACCAAAAACCAAGAAGAATGAACTGATTAACGCCACCACTTTTACCATTGCAGATAAAATTGTAGATCAGGTAAAGATATATGCAGGAGATGCAGCAAAGTTTGTTAATTTTATTCAGATATATCTTTTTACCGCATTATCTATGGTAATATATATTTTAGTTCACCTGAGCCATGAGCTCAATGTGAGCTTTTGTGATAATCTGATGTCCATCTGTCGTTTGTCCTTCAGTCAACAGTTTCCTTTAAACACCATCTTCTCTTAAACTACTAGATGGCGTTTCACGAAACTTCATAGGAATAATCCTTGGATGATCCCATTTCATAGTTGTTTGAAGATTTTAATTCAATGCAGAATTTTGTTTGCCATGTCAACCACCAGGAAAAAAACTTTTAAAAAATTCTTTTTGGAAACAACATGGCGCAGAGCCTTGGTATTTTGAATGTAGCATCATCTAGTAGACTTCTACCAAGTTTGTTCAAAGTATGCCCCTGAGTCCAACAGTGACCCAATCCCGGGGGTCATATGTTTTACATAGGCACAGCAAGGCCGAGAACATTACTTTATGGTATGTAGCATCACCAAGTAGACATCTACCAAGTTTGTTCAAATTATGGCCCTGGAGCCTAAATGACCCCGCCCAGACGTACATATGTTTTACATAGGCTTATGTAGAAAAAAAAATTAAAACTCTTGTCTGAAACCACAAGGCCTAGAGCTTTGAAACTTAGTGTGTAGCATCATTTAGTGGACATCTACCAAGCGTGTTCAAATTATGCCCCTATGGCCAACAATGATCCCATGCCGGGGAGGAGGGGGGGGGTAGTACATATATTATATAGGCTTATATAGAGAAAACACAAAACAAATCATGCCTTGAACCACCTGAAAGATAAGTAGTGTGTTGACCAAATAAGTTTTTACTTTTTCTAAAAGGTATTCGGATAGTCCATTATACGTATGAAAAAAATAATTGAGTTTTTGAACACCAGATAATTATATATTGCGTAATATGTTTGAAAAAATCCTATTATGAAGAATTTGGCAAAAAACAATTCAGCGTCAAATCACGTTTAAGAAGTGGAAACGAATGTGTTCATTTTCTAGAAAAAATAGTATGACCAGGAAATACCATAATCACACACTGCAGACCAAACCAAGGCATTATGAGGAAGTGTCACAGAACTCCAACAGCAGCAAGATATCCAGAAGAAAAGGAACCCGCTCTCTCTCTCTCTCTTCCTCGTCAAGACGATCGAAACATCAGAAAGGACACCAAGCACCAAGCACCACATAACAAAACAAGGACAAAACCTAACAAAAACAAACCAAAAACAAAACAAAAAACCCAGAAACAATGGGAGCAACAATAAACAATCAATCAACAACAACGGAACCATCGCCCTAGAAGGGACAGCAGCTGGAGCCACCAGGGGCCCAAGTTGGAGGTCATGAGCAATAATCAAAAGAAATAAGCTGGCTGCAGATTACATTAATTTTTAATCTTATCACTACTGTTCTGGAAGTATATCAAAATTAATATTGCGGGGCCCCATGAGGTTGTGAAAAACTCAACGTGTTGACATGTCCTTATTCATACTGGTAAATGTATACGTCGATTTGCTGGTATTTACGCGTATTGCCGGTACTTCATAGACAGGAAGTGGTGGATATTGGTGTAAATACTATATAGAAAAACATGCCATATGCCTAAAGGACTATAGAATTAGATCATGTTTAAGTATTCGGCATGCACATGGAGATTAATGTAAGCATTTAGGAATAGATTCGAGTACCGATCGGTTACATAAATCGCCATGCACATACTGAATACTTAAAAAGGATTGAAGTCTATAGTCCTTTAGGCATATGGCATGTTTTTCTATATAGTATTAACACCAATATCCACCACTTCCGGTCTATGAAGTACCGGCAATACGCGTAAATACTAGCAAATCCGACGTATACATTTATCAGTGTGTTATTAGTTCCAGCTATCATTCTTAGTACATAAATGTCCATGCATAAAACAAACTGTATGTGAAGTACTAAACAGATTTCAACCGGTATAAGGTATGAACAAGATTTCAACATTGGAAGTATTTAGTAGCAAATGTCCTTAAGACATACCCCAATCTCATTATAGTGAACAAATGAACAAACTAACATAAAAACTTGATAAAACATTCGAATGACATTTACCCTTTGAAGATCAGAAACCCTTCAGCAGGTTCTTTAGCAAACAGTGAAGACCCAGACGAAATGCTGCATAATGCCAGGACCTGCACAATTTACTAAGCCAAAATCGATCTCCAGAGAAAGAAATACATGTACAATTTTTTTGTGAAACTATAACCTGTGACCCCTCAATATATTCATATATACTGACCCACACTTCCAAAGCAAAATGTTTCAGGAATGTAACTTAAATAATTATACGAGGTCTTGTGGAAAGCATTGTACCGTTCAGGGGTTACGACAAACATTCATCCAATCAGGTTCTGATTAAAGAGGATGCCTTACTGGTGAAATTCTACTTTTGTTTCATAAATAAGTGTTTTAATTTGATAAAATTGCGTTACAATGGATGAAACAATATATTTAATATTTAAGGTTCAATTTGATTTTTGGTTAGTAGTGTGGTTCAGTATATATAATGGACCATCCTAAGTTATTTGTATCAAACTTTATGGGAAATTTCATTGGTCATAAATGGATTGATAGGTTTGCATTGTATTGCAGGCACCAGATGAATCTTTCCAATCGGTGACAAAGCTGGCAAGATATTTGTCTGGAGAGGTGAAAGCAAGTGATGTCATTAACAGTACAGACACTAATGAAGACCCAATTGGTGACAAGAACATGCCTTTCCCAAACCCAACAAAGCGTAAAAAGAAAGATATTTTTACAGATGTATCAAGATTTAAAGCCATCGATGAAAATGCCAAAAATGTAAGTTTTATCCTTCATTCATTGTTAATATAGGTGGCTGGAAAGATACTAGCTTTCTGACTGTTAAAAGGTTCGTTTTTGTTAATCAAACAGGCACATGGTAAACAGCGAATATTAACTGGATACTTTCATATCGAGCTCCATATCATCAGTTGACGGATATGTTAGGCATTATATATATGTGAGGTTGTTAAACTACCCGCTATGCTATTTCGTACATGCATACAAACTAAGATTTTTACCTGGTTACTTTTATATCAAGGTCAGGGCTTTCTACTACTATTACCACCAGTATATTATATATTTATATTGCATATAATTTCAGACGCCTGAATCAGTTCGTTTGTCTGTTCAGAGACTAGCAAGTCATCTCTGTAAGCCAGCCTCCAGTGACATGGACAAGGTCAGGGCTTTCTACTACTGGATTTGTAATAATATCAGGTATTTATATGGAATTCATATTTAATTGGATAGACCATGGTGTTTTGAAACTTGCCCTTTTCGGCACCAGGTCGTTCCAGCCTTATATGTGAGATAAATTGATTATGTGTCATTATGTGGCTCATTTGAGTTTATATGAAGATGTTCATGTAGCTTTATGTATGTATTAAAGAGATCAAGCGCTGCAACTCATCAAAGGCAAGCTATGGAGGCAACTTATCATACATTTTGGTACAGACGCGTGTCTGTAAGTTTAAATACCCACCCATTCATATATCATCCCAAGATTATCATGAACCTTTCATATGTTTTAGAATTAAATGTCATATCCACTATGATATACAGTGCTTATGCCTCATTAATAATATGAATTTTACAAAACTTGTTTCAATATCTATGTTGTCTTTACCTTGCTGGAATTCTGTTAATAATTACCCTACTCTTAAATATTGAAATGCAAACATTTCCTCTCGTTTTAATATTTATGATGATATATGCCAATCTCAGAACCTTTTTCATTATTTCCAAAACAACAAACCAAAACATTTTTTCCTCATTTGCACTTGTGTGGGTCCTTTTCTATTTTATCTTAATCCATTGAATAGGGCCAGTCTCCACCCAAATATGAAGTTTTCTTATAGTAGTCAAAATATAAATACATATATGCACATATATTTTTAACTAGTGCAGGAGTTAATGAACTAATCATTGCGTAAAAAAGTACAATAGTCAATGGTTACACATTTCTTTATAGAATCTTGAGCTTTTTGCAGTGGCTCAGTGATAGAGTGCTTTTCTTGAGGCAGAGAGTTTGTAGGTTCAAGCCTCACTTGCATCAACTGGGTTGTGTCCTTGAGCAAGACACAATAATCCTTGCTAAGTACTGGTTCAACCCAGGAAGACCCTTCCCAACATAATTCAAAATTGTTGTTTGTGACATTAAGAATCAAATCAAACCAAACTACCCTATTTACACGGATGTTTCATGAAGAAAATATGCATTCTTTTTTTACTTTTTTCTGTGTTTCAAGGAGAGGCGAAAGGTACTTTATCACGCTTGGTTGATTTGCAAATATAACAGCTTACATGTAGCCTAGGAGATAATAATCTGTGTCATTAATTGTACAATATTGTTCTGCATTTTTGCAAACATTATAATGCCAGATGAAATCTTTGAATATGTTATAATCTGTGATTGTATATAAATTTACCTGCAAACAAAGACTCTGAGTCATGATTTTCTCTTGTGTGTTTATTTTACCATTGTATATTATATAGGCTGGCTTAAATGCTGCTCATACGTATGTTATCAAAGTACTGTAATTTACCTTATTTTTTGTGTTGTACTCTATTCCATGATTTTAGAAGAGCGCAGTGGTTCATGTGCTAGAGCAATTGACTTGAGAGGGATGGGTCACTGTGTCTTAGAACAGTGGAACAGCCAACGTTAACTCGGTCAACAAATGAAGCAAGCTCAAGTGTTGTTTAGTATATGCAAACCAGGTGTGGACTCGCTAGCTGCTGACACAGCTACATTAATTCTTCTAGCGAATGAATATGCTGTTTGAAAAGAATCATGCGTTCAAATGAACTAAGTTGGCTCTTTTAAGCATTAAACTATATATACGCTGTATTGCACCGCCTACAAAGATACTTGTAAAAATTAACACAGACGAGTTTACCATGTTTTCTGTTACCCAGGTAGTCTGTTACCCAGGTAGTCTGGGTTTACAGTTATAATGAACCTACCATATGCGCGTGATATTGAACACGCCATGCTTTACTTGTTAACAAGAAAAATAGAATCGCTTCATTAACTGAGAGGAGATACATTAACAAAACACATATTCTTGTCAATTCAACCAACTAATGAGTTTCAAGAAAATTCTGGTTCTGAAGATATTGCGTTAATAAGATTGTAAGTGTATTGCGCTAAAGGACAATGTTTGGAATTTATGCCATCTGTTGCAATGTTGTTATTTTTATTATTGAATTTTGTCTTATCATTGTAAAGTTATCATTTTGCAAGCTGCTTGCTTTTGTTGTTTGATTGATTGTTTTATTTTAGGCTGAGTGTTTTATGTGCCATTGTGTTTTTATTGAATGTGTGTGGACTTTGTTGTTAAATGTACTAGTAAACTGCAGGGTATCAGTTGTTTTAATTTAATTTCAGTTTCTAAAATAATTAAAAATGTCTGTTATTATTTATTGGCGTTAGTCATAACTGTACTATGGGCACTCGTAGCGATGCCTAAACTAGCAATTAATTTCCAGTATGTTAACCCCTTCACTGCCGTAATAAATGCACGCAATACGCTGGGGGAAAATATGGCTATTTTTATGTTATTTTGGTGTTACATATAATTTCATACAAAATCATAACCACTGTAGGGATTTACACCAAATGTTTTTCTGCTTGTTTGAGACATTTGGTGCAATGTCTGAAATAATGTTTTCTAGTGATAGCATGTCAATTATTTTTTCAACAGCTGAAAATACATGAATGTCTACTTTAGTTTACAACATCGTTGTTTTGGAATGGTTCAAAAATGTGAGAATGACAGGAATTTTCTCCTTTACCATTGCTGATTCCAATTAATATCAATTGTCATCCATATACAAGCCATTTTAGACTTCTAAAATAACCTCTACTTCAAACAAGAAATATCTTTAAAAAAGATATTCGGCTGCTCTCAAATACTTACAATTTTAACACAACTAAGTGACGAAATCCCCTTAAACTCCCTGTCTTTGCATGCTGGAAAAGGATGTTCCGTCTAAAACCAGCGAATTTGGAAGTTGTGCTATGTTTCTGGTCTCTCTTTTGCTTGGTGCTCTTTTCGCTGAGCGATATGCATCTGAATCGTTCCAAATTTTAGGCACTTCACCAGCAAAGGCTAGGGAACAATGTTATTAGTCCTAATGTTTTTAAGAAAACGGGAGATTTTGACGATAAATGTATGTACTGAAACAAACTGAAAACCCGGAAAAAACATGCCATATTGTTGTTGTTGTTGTCACATAGGCTAGATTCTGCCCGTCTCAGATCTCAACTTGGAGTAGTTTTCAAGTCTTAAGTGGTTTACACTTTTACCACTCTATTTACATATTATGAATGTCTCTATTTACAGAAAAATACTGATATACCAAATCACTTTTGTGTGGAACTAACTCCTATAACCTTTCTATTTCCTGTGGCACCTCGCCATAGCCGGGGTCGGGGAATAAATACATGTAGACTCAAAAACTGATCGACTAGCTCACAGTAAGCAGGTAAAATCCGGCTACTCTGGGCCTGCCAGAAAAACACCACCCCAAAAGCGTTTTGCTGGCGGGCCCATAGTGGCCCGAGATTTGGTGCTGGCTTTTTGCAAGTTAGCCCCGGGAAGTTAGCCTTATATGATACATGTTCGTCAGACATACATGTAGTTAAAGAAACTAGAGCTTGTGCTTGTCATCTTCCTAAAGGAAATAGCAAAATACGCTGATACATGTACAGCTGCGGAGGTTGATCTGAGTCTAAGTGTAGGATTGTGGGTTGCGGGCACATTCAAATTGTAGGAAATTATGTGCCATTATTTACTGTTAAATATCCATCCCCATTATAACCTCTTTTTTTAAGATACATCTTTTTTCACAAAGATGTATCTTGTTAAGCGCTATTAATAAACATTATAACGTAGGCTTTTTGGCTGTCTATTTATAACGCACGATGTTGTCTGATTAAAGAGAGACTCTGCCAATAGCTACACTGTCCTTGTAAAAACATGCATTTGCCGGTCAGAGCAAGCTTTGCACGTATTTACTCGCCTGAACCCCGAGGTTACTCTCTAATTCGCGATGAATTTTACGCCCTTGTATATAATGTAATACATTAAATACACTTGTTATATTTGTTTTAGAAATAGACTAGACCTAATTCAGTGATTTTTTTTACAAATTTGTTTCTATGAGTCCCGGGACTCACTGGGCCAAAATTCTTTGCATCCCAAACTCGAAGTTCTGCATCCCATACGACGTCCACTTTGAATTATAAATTTTGTGTATCCATACGAATCCGGCCATTCATAGAAGCCAATTTGGGAAGCAAAACACTGGCATACTTATTTATACTATAATAAAGATAAAACTTAACTTACTTTGTCAAGTAAAATAATAAAGATATAAAAACCTACCTGACTTTCTTATTAATAAAAAGTTCAGATGCAGACAGTATATTTCCTTAATTTAATCATATTATCATCTTTTGCCAAGAGTCAGACTTTTGTCTGGCAGTTTTCATATATTTTTTAGAGCCCAGGTCATTAGCCCGTGTTCATCTAACTCTGCATGCCTACAAGTGTAGTGCTGGAAGTTACTGCATTTGAGCCTTTGGACATACCATATTAATTTTTCTTTTATCATCTGTGCACAGTCCAGTCTCCGTACTTCATGAGCCTGCAGTAATACTTTAACCATTCTATTGGTATTTGCTCGAAGCAGGGTGTTTAAACTTGCGGGTAAAACGCATTATTCAAATGTTTCATTTCGGGTTGGTAGTATTGGATCAGTACTGGTTTATCGGCACTGGTTTTTACCAGTAGTCCGGTACTGGCTTTTACCGGTAAACTCCCCTACAGCGGGTCATATCTGAAAACACGTGTTTCCCAAGGGAAGTAATGATCGCTATACTGTTGGGGAGTTTTTTTCAGTACCGGTTTTTACCAATATTATTCAAGATACGATGCGCAAGTTAAAAAAAACAAACACTCAAAACGAAAGTTGCAAATACTAAATGCAGACTTTTCGCCACAATTTTAATGCATCCTGCAGGACTCTCATGGTTTAAAATCATGCGTCCTTTGTGAGAAGCATGCGTCTGAGACCCAGGACGCGCAGGTAAAAAAAATCACTGCATATTGTCGAAATTTATGAAACAGACTATAATCGTGTAACGTGCATTTGATACGGGAAACCATAATGGCTTGAATAAAAAAATACAAAGATTTGCTTTATATAATGCTGTTAAAGTCCTTTAGGATATAGTGAGTTATCTTATATTGCACTTATTTACTATGTGCAATTAAGCAAGGCATGCAAAGAATGGTAGTAAAGCAAATTAGAAATGCTGTACAGTGGGAGTTGACCTATATTCATGATCAATGTTCATTATTAGGACTAGTGCACAGACTGGTGCTCGGCCATTTACATGGAAATTTTCAAGTTAAATTGCATCTATAATAAGATCGCGTTGTCAGTCTGAGTATTAACCAATGAGGGCATTGTTTTCTATCTGGTGTGATGAATATTACAATTTAAGAATACTTCTGATTGGTGAAAATTTGCATAAATTGTAGGTCTAAAGCGATATTAGAACGGCGGCCGCCGTAAAAAACACAACGGACTAATGCCACGATCGCCTGCCATATTTGAAAAAAAAAACGGGTTCTTCATCAAAAGGGCCGTTTTCCCTGTGAAAAGCAAGCTTTCGGCGGCGGAGTTATGATATAAATCTTGGAAAAGTTAACTCTTTCATTATAGAGCAGATAAGGAAATTGAGTTCTGTCCATTGAATATTACACGATATATACAACACCGTGTTTAACCCGAGCACTGCTTGGGGCTATGGCGTATAGGAAGTGGTATGCTCGGGGTAAGGCAGTGAAGGGGTTAATATGTCATTTTTGAGCAAGCATTTGAGCCTTTATTTTTTGGCACTTAAAACATGTCCACTGAAAAAAAGAAATAAGCACCCATGTTGATGTAGCCAGCGGGGCTAGAGTTTTTTTTATATTTTGGTCTGAGTCTTCGCATCTATGCCAATATTTTGTGTATGCAAACAGCAAAGATTCTGGTGAGTTTGCGCATTTAAGCAGCCTTGTATGAGCATTTGATACCTGACAATGCAATAAGTACCGACTGAATCTTAAATGCTGGCTCAGATGTGCTTGTGTCTGAAGCCTTAACAGTTTAGGAACCTTTTGTGCATCAGTGTAAAAAACCACATTTACAGAAGATGCAATTGAGATCAAAATGTCTTCTTATAGAAACAAAGAAGGTTTGATAGTCCACAAGACAATATACAACTTTATCAGTTACATCTCATATTAACTGCACTGCTGCACGTTGCCTGATAAACATTGTCTATCTCACTGCATGCACCTTTATCAGGTCATGATGACGTTGCACTTTTTGAATGACGTCGCTAATGACGCTCAATCAACATAAAAATCGAAAATTACGTCATAATCGTTAGTTTGAAGAGTGAAACAATGGGTAAACTGATAAATAGAATAACCAGGTTCGTGTCTTTTGATACCAAGCTTTAAGAACGTATGTCGAATCGCTCTGCAAGCCTTGCAATGTCAACAGATATTATCAAAGCCTTACCTGGTAAACTTGATATTAAAATACACTCACCTGTAATCCCTATTTATTGGCATCACTATGAACATAAAGGCCAGTGTTCAGCATCAGTTGCAAGCTTTGATGGGCATACATGCCAACTTGAACCTTTCACAGGATACTGGCGCGCTTAAGTAGTATTGGCTAAGCTAGAGTTATAACTCAATAATACTTATTTAGCATGTATAATTTATTTAATTAATGTAAATATTTGCAAGGGTCATGTTTTATATTTGAACATTTAATCTCAGTTATGCAGGTGAAGGGCAACAGTAGTGTTATAACACGTTTAGCATCTAGGATGTGACTTTTACACACAAAAACACTGTAACCTTGTTCACCTGAAGTGTTTAGACACAACGACACCACACTATCTGCAACTTTGTTTTGTCAGGGTTTTAAACGTGACTATTGATCCCTTAAAGTGTAAATTCATGGTTTGGACATTTCACTTTAATCAAAAATAAATATTTCATTATACTGATTTAATTTTCATAGATCATTTATCAAGTTAATCATAGCAGTATTTATTACTTTTATCTAAACATCTGGGAGCAGACATCTTATAGTAATTGGCATTAATTAGATACACATTAACCTCTGTTTTAGTCAGCTACATGATTCATAGCAGCATCTTAACCGTCGAGCCATACATATTGGATAATGGGTATTCTGTTTTAATAACAATCAATAGTCAGATCAATACAAATTAGAATTTAACAACTATCCAAAGAAAAGTTTTTTTTTGTTTTTCAAAACGTTTCATTTGACTTTGTTCTGTTTTTGTACCCAAAATGAAAGTTGTTACAAACTATGCTGTCTGCTATATTAATAACTAGTGCTTTAAGGGTTAAACTTTAGAAATAATTATTAAACATTGGCCAGGTAACAAAATATATCCTCATCAATGTAAATGGTGCTTAAATATTTCTCCAAAACATTGTAAATTTTTGCCATTATCATCGTTTTCAAATTCTGCTCTGACAGGGTTTAAGTAGGTGATAGTGCTTCCAGTTCCTTTTTTGGAGCTTATTGACCTGAAAGATGGCTGGACTCCATGGGCAAGCGAAAGTTTGTTTGTTTAATTTGATTTTTAACGTCCCAGTCAACAACTTTGCAGTTATGTGGGGATGGGCCTTCCTGGGTTGAACCAGTGCTAAGCAAGGATAAATTTGTCTGTTCAAGGACACAACACAGTGATGCAGCTGAGACTCAAATCTGCAGCCCTTCAGTCTCTACCACTGCGCTGTCTACAGGCTAATTGAAGAGCTTTCACAAACATTTAATGAGGGTTTATTCCTACTATACTGAAGCTCTAAAATAATTCCATTTGTAAAAAGTGAGAATTTTCACTTTAAATACATGTATACATACGTATTGTAGCCGACCCCAGGGGAAAAAACCTCAGCACAAAAAGGGTTACATTTTACTCAACAAACCCTGTTTTATTTTATATAATATGTTAATAATATCTAAAATGTTTATATCATACCTCAAATGTGAACGAAAAATATTGTTGTTTTTAAATAAAATTAATGAAACACAATATTTTGACAGAAAAATCTTAATTATAAAGTCAAATTGATAATAATTTGAGTATGTTATGGACTAAACGAGATGTTTATGTATATCAGTTTAAACAAAGTTGTTATTGTTTAAAAAAAGTTGCATACAACACAATTTTTAAAAGAATAAACTTTTATTATAAAAATGTAAGAGAGGAAGGCAATGATCAGGAATTGATGCAATTAAGTACCAAAATTGACCCGTTACGCAATATGGGAAAATGACATAAACATACAAAAACACAAGAGAGCCATGAGATCAGCCATATCTCAGTAGGTGAGCGCAAGGGTGCATGGCACAGACAAGACAGCATAACAAAGACAGACATAGGACATAAATAACAATAAGCGTCCACAAAAGAAGCATTGCCTTGGAATGGTCAGCAAATTTCACTGGAGGATTGTTTTAACCTAGGCAAAACGTGGAGATTCAGGTTTCACCTGTGCCTCAACTGTTTGCCAAGTACTGGAGCATGGGCATCCAGAATGAAAAAGGTGCTCTCTATTTCAAAAACATCTGCTTTTCAAAACGAAATACACTCTTAAGTAATGTTTTTACTATAAAAATTGGTATTACTTTACCGACCATATTCAATCGCAAGCCCGCCCTGTTCTTGTGTACAATTGCAATCTTCTTAGGAATTATTTGTGTTTTAATCAGTTATAAATTCTATGTAATCAATCTGTAAAAATGGATCCTTCAGAAAAAGAGAGAACATAATAAAGTAAATAAGCAAACGTTGGTTTATTAATTTCGTTCATGAGAATTAAGGTAAAGTGCAACAGCTCACCAGCCTAAAAGCAGTATGTAATACAATGTACTTGAGCCGTGGCATGTGATTTCCAACAATCTGGCATTTTGACAAGTGTAGACTCAGGCGAGCCTGTGCAGCCTCCTGTTAAGCTTAGAAACTCCAAATGATGTTCAGTTAGTAGCTTAACACTCACAGAATATTCAAGCGACTAGCAAAGGCTCTCGCACATACCACATTGTTGTGAATCTCATACGGCGGCTCAAACTTATATGTTGTATTTTGTTCCAGATATATGTACGATGCTGATAACTACTCTGACCGTCTCCGCACTGATGCAGTCTCGACGTTACGTCAGGGAAAGGGCAGTTTCGTCAGTCTCATGGCAGCGCTTTGCAAGTAAGTTAAAATATATTGGTTAAATACAGAATTTAAGACCCCACATCTCTTGCTGCTCTTCAGGTCCTGGAGACTTAGACACCCTTCTAATCATAGATCCAGATGAGGAGATTTTATGAGTGTAAAATTGTAATTATTTTATAACCCATCAATTGAAACATGTGTTTTGGGTGCTCAAAAGAACCGTCTAATTGAGACGGTTCTTTTGAGTACCCACAACATATGTTTTGGATGAGAAATAAAGAAAATAGTTTTCCAATACGGACTCTTATCTGGAGGCCTGCTTCTAATGCTTCAAAAACCAGGACAAAATAGTCAAGGTTGTGCGAAGATCAAGGAGCAAACGAAGATCAAGGAGCAACCGACAAATTTAACCTTGTGACCTTATGAGCGTTATATTTAATATATACTGACTCTAAAAACGAAATGTTACGTATAGATCATTCTACAAATGTTGATCTTATACAATGCTAACTAAATATTGAGTTATGCATGAATGGAAAAAAGTATAAATCCTGATCAGATAGTTTCATCAGTCAGGGCTGGTGAATTGGTTGGCTGATTGAAATGTTTTACAAATGCTATTGGGGATTGTTAGTTCTAAATTATATTTTGCGGTTCGTGAGGTTATGATGTTAAAACTAAGTTTGCACTTTACTGTCTTGTTTACATGAACATGGGTCTTTGGTGGTTAAGCAGGCCTATATTTATTATTAAAATGAAATTAAACTCTTTAAGTGCTGAATATCTGAAATGGAATCTTCTAGCTAATTATCGGCATTTATCATTTGATAATATGCTGAGCAAAGCAAACAAACAGTACCTAAACAGACTGCTCCGCTGGTTAGTCTGGTCTTGGGCGTTTCTTGTTTGCACACATTTCCCTTTCTGTGTAAGTTTCTTCTGTCATTCAAATAGTGGTGTTAGTAATAGAGGAGCCTACATGTTTGCTCGTGTATTGTCGAATTTATTAAACGGGTTAGGGAAAGAGATAAAATGCGAGACTTGTTGAGCATTTTATTGCTTTTTTGCAACAAATTTACTAAATTCAATAATACAGGAACATGTATATTAGACTATTTATCATATGATATTAACCCATATAAACATAGCATCCTTTTTATGGGACATATGCAACGGCCAAGATCAAAGAGTGCAGCGTCTAATCGAGGTATTTACGGTTTGCTTATTAAAAGTTGACTGAATGTCGACTAAAACGAAAGACTCCACTCATAACCCTAAAGTTAAAATACTAGTTCGTTATTGGTTAATATTACTTTGAAATTGCAACTTGACATGTAAACGTTTAAATTTTGTCAGTAAGTCTGCGACGTTGTTGTCGACGTCATAGCACAGCGTTTCTTAAGAAATATATTCGCGCTCGCAATGATTTGCTGCTTAATATATCACTGGCTGGAGGTTAGTCATTAAAGTTAATAAATTGAGTGCTTCATCCACTTTGATACGACTGACCTACAGACATTGATATATTAAGCAACAAATCACTGCCAGTGCGAATTTCTTTCGATTCTTACGCACAAACAGTTTAAAAATATGAACGAATCCTATAACGATTCTGCCATCTTGAACAGACTGTTAGAATTTCGTGTAACTCTTGTTTGGATTGAAACGCGTATCATTACGTACGTTTTGAACGTCCAGTAGTTGTAAAAACGACGTTACGCTATCCATTGTCAACGTTACAAGGCCGTATCATAAAAATCAAACTGGCGACCGAATGACGTCACGTCAGTCCGTACAGTGACTCAACCAATAAATCACTGACTTTATTCATTGGCTATAGAATAAAAATTTGGAAACCTGTTTTCGGAGGTTTGTAAACAGCAAAGGCGTACCCAAGCCTGCGCATCCGCGCAGACTGATCAAAGCCTTTGTAATTCGCTTTTCGGAAACAATCTTATCCAAATTTTTTACCAGCGAAATTTCAATTGTCTAGCTAGTCTCTGTAGCTGAGGAGACTGCTTTAAGTCTCGATTTGTCAGACACCCTGAAGACAGGTTTTATCGCGTTGAGGCCCAAATGTAAATCACTAGTGGTTTATCAGTTTCAGTTCATGCTGGACGCGACGTCATGTGGTAAATACATTTCCCACAATTCTATGCTTTGTGTGTTCGAGAAGCAAATGCTCTTAGGAGACAGCGCATGTGCATAGTCTCGTATGAGCGTGAGCTGGTTGCCAATGCGGCAAAACTAGAAAATATACATGAACTAACTCATTTGTTTTCACCTTTCTTGTAGTGAAGCCAAAATTCCAGTCGTTACAATACCCGGATGTTCCAAAGGGTTACGTCACCAACCAGACAAGGAATTTCATATGGCAGAACGGAATCATGCTTGGAATGCTGTATACATCGATGGGGAATGGCGATTTGTCGATTGTACGTGGGGATCAGGCTTTGTAGCTTCTGATGCAAAGTTTAAACAGCAATTCGATGAGTTCTGGTTTCTTACTGATCCTGAAATATTTGTTTACGACCATTTTCCTACGCATCCAATATGGCAGCTGCTAGAAGAGCCTATTGATATTGATGAATTTAATCATAAACCAAGCTTGACAGAAAAATCAAGAGAGATGGGTTTAAGACTGATATCTCACCGGGAGCCAATTATTTACTTTGAAAATGAGGTTACTGTTACCTTCGGCACAGAGACAATTCCTTTGGCAAATATTACCGCCGACTTACGTTGGGACACCGAAATAGACGCCAATAAACATCGCTGTATTCGGCGGTCAGATGGAAGAACTTTCAGTGTGAGAGTAGTACCTCCTAAACCAGGAGAGTATACACTGGTGCTGTATGGCAAATCAAAGGATTATCTACATGCTAAGTTTAAGAAGCTTACAGAGTATACACTGCGCTGTGAAAGCGTGTATGATGATCAGGTCGTGTTTCCTACTCATTATAAAGCGTGGGGACCTGAACCAAGTTACAGTGAACTAGGGTTTTCAAATTCTATACAAGAGTTATCCGTACTTGAATGTGATTCAAGCGAACAAGTTGCAGCTTTAGAACAAACCAAGAATACTGCTGTTACTGTCGAGTTTCGATCTGTGCAAGATGTTGATAAACAGATTGACGGTTTTGCTTTAATTACGTCATCAGATTCTCACAAATTTGTACATTTGAGATTTCCTGGTAAAGGTTATTACAAATTGGACGTGTATGCCGAGAGTAAGCTCGAAAAATACGAGTTTGCGGCAGCGTTTCTTTTATATTGCTCAGTTGATGGAACTCCAAAACAATTTCCAAAGTATAATGCAGAGTCTGTTACGAAATTTCGCTGCCGCCTTATAGAGCCGATGGATAGGGAACTTCCTGCGGATACAGAAATAGAGTTTCGTGTTGAGTCACGTGATCTTAAAAAAGCGATGCTTGGAATTCCAGTGGAAGGGGCGGCTGGTCAGGGACTCAAAAGTCGCGGTGAATTGAAGAAAGATGGACAAATTTATTCTGCAAAATTGAAAACACCAGGAAAGGGAGAAACCCTATACTTAGCAGGCTGCTCGTCTCCACCAAACATATTCTGGAGCCGAATGTATGAATTTGTAACAATCTAGCCCTTACGTCTCTATTTTACATCAATTTGTGTCTGCTCTCTCTCTCTCTTCTGTTCATAAACTTTGGGGCCTTTATTGTAAACAAAATTGACCTTGATAAGTAAGGAGAAATCTGATTAGGGTACATAGTGTTTGCTTCCATGATTAAATTAGTCTGGAGTGCATTTGAATATACAGTAAAACCTGTCTAAAATGGTCACTCTCAAAAAGACCCAACAATGGTTTTCAAGACCAATTATCGCTTCTTGCAGTTCAAAAGTATTGCAGAATACTCAAAGAGAGCATTCTGCAAAATTTTTGACCTTCATTAAGCTACCATTTGTCATTAAGATCGTTTTGTCTATTTTTGAGTGCCCGCTTAAGACCAGTTTTACTGTATGCAGCAGACATAATAATCAGACAACATTTTCTGAACAAAATTATTAGCAGATTTTGGGCTAAATAAACCACAATTGTGAACTCAACTAACTCAGTTGGATTATTGTATATGTTGAGTAAAATCTATTGTTTTAGAAAAATGAAATTCTTTGTCCAAAGCAAAAGATCCTAACAATTCTCAAATAACTATATCAACTGAAGCCATTATGTTCATTATACTGTGCATTTTTGATACTACACAAATGACATAAATACACCTTCAATATCAATGTTGAGGAGTGCAGTTGCTGAGTGTTGGAGTGCTTGACTCGAGACCAAGCGGTTGTGGGTTCGAGCTGAGTTGTGTCCTTGAGCAAAACACTTTATCCTCTGCTTAGTACTGGTTCAACCAAGGAAAACTCGTCCTGACATGACTGAAAATATGTTGACTGGGACGCAAAGAATATAAAAAACAATATCAATGTGTTCATTTAGTAGAATTGGATATTGTATATAGATGTAACAAATCCAACATAAATGAGCCATGAAATGAGATTTCCAACAATGTGCTATGTGCGACCAGCAAAGCCTCAGATCAGCATGCGCATACACGCAGTCTGATAAGAGCCTTTGCGATTCGCTTGAATATTCTATGATTGCTTAACTACTGACCAAACATCATTTGGAGTTTCAAAGGTTAAAAGGAGGCTGCACAGGCTCCTCTGAGTCTATTCATGTCAAAATGCCACATTGTTGGAAATCACATGTCACGACTCAAATCAATAAGGTGCCCAGAAGAATAGACACCCTTTTGCTTTCAATTTAAATGGAAGTTTTAACATTATACAAATAGATATCGTTTGTTCAAACTGATTTCAGTACTATCTATAGTTACATATAGATTATATTACATAAAATGGCATGTTATTATTTTAAACCCTAACAAGGACAGTTGCATTTAACCCAATTTTATTACAAACGATGACATGCTATTGTTTTAAGCCCTAACGAGGAAAGATGCATTTAACCTAATTTTATCACAAATGATGCCATACAATTGGGAAAGTTGCATTTGACATAATTTTATTACAAACGATGACATGGTATTATTTTAATAACCAAACATGCGCTGACACACAGCCTCTTTTTGAAGGGAAATCCCTACGCAGCCTCCTTTGGAAGTGAAAAACCATATGCAGCCTCTTTTTGGAACGGGAAACCCAAATTCAGCCAATATTGGAAGGGAAATCCCTTCATTTGTTAGCCATATTAAATTGTATGCATGCTCTTTGTACAATTATTAAGCACATTTAATTATATAATATTTGTACATCGTATTACATTAAATCAAATATTTTATAGCGATTCTGTGTTGCAAATCCCCCATTATCCCATTAAAATGATCACAGTACTTTCAAGAAGAGTGCCGTGACTAAGTGGTAGAGTGCTTGACTTGAGATTGAGGGGTTGTGGGTTCAAACCTGACCAGAGGCACTGCGTTGTGTCCTTGAACATGAAACCTTATCCTCTGCTTTGTACTGGTTGAACACAGGAAGACCCGTCCCGACAAGACTGATTTGTTGACTGGGTTGCAAAGAATCAATACAAACAAACACTAATTCAGAGAGGAGGAGCATGAATTGTTGTACATCATGTAAAGCACACACTCTTCAACGTCTATCAGTTATCTCTTGGTTGGATGAGTGAGTTTGTGTTGAACGTCCAACAAAAAGCTAAGGTATTATGGAGACAAGGCCATTGCTTAGAGTTTTATCCGACAGACTGGATGAGCCTGGGATCAAACTTCGGACTCCTGAATACGTGACGAGTGGTTTATCCACTACACCATGGCGGCCCCTAATTGCTTGGTTGGATCGTTTGGTTATGGCATATCTTCAAAGCTAAGCGATATATGGGCGATTAACAGTTTAGTTATCAATAAATGTAGTGATACTCAATGTGTTTATGACCAGAAAATGCTTTACCATCACACTGGATAGGCAGCAATCGAAAACAGTCTTAACAATCGACGATAGCGGGTCATAAATCATTAGAAACAGTGTTTTCGGTTGCCATTTGTCGCCGCTCGGGAACTGTGTTTCTAGCTATTTTTGACCTACGTTCTTAGATAGTTCTAACGTTTTCAATTGACGCCTATCCGGTGGGACCGTGGCCATAATCACAGACAAAAGACCACCATACGGCATACGGCACCAACAGAAGAGAACTAGAACACTAACAGACACGCAACTGGCTCTGTCTTCCTCAACGAGGTTATTCTAAAACAAAATGGATACTAAGAATTGCACAATATTGCATTACCAACCTAGCCACCGCAAACAATGGTACCAACAATAAACATCAGCAACACTAGAACCACCGTTTAAAATGGACAGCAGCCGATGCGCTTTTATTTACCTATGATATATCGTATTTCAAAAAGTAAGTGAGTATGATCAGGAAATATCACCATCACACACTGCAGGCCAACCCACGGCACCATAGGAAGAGCCACAGAACATTTATAGTAATAATACATATGTAAGACAATAAAAGCAAAGCAACCAGTTTTCTCTTCCTCTTCAAGATGATTGCAAAACTAGAATGGACACAAATTCGATGTTTATCCAGATCACTTGAATTATGAAGCCTTATGACCTTGATCAATACGTTGTCCACTCAGCCAGTGAATTCAATATAAAGATATGCGAGAATTGTGTTCTTATAACAAATGCCAAGCTGTTAAGCTGCCCCAGTTATACAAGTGACATGTCAGTGTAGTTTCTTAGCTTTGTATGACCTTCAAGGCAACCGTCACAACCTAAAATCGAGCAAACTTTTTGTGTGGCTCTTCCTCGCGGTGCCATGGGTTTGTATGCAATTTGTGATTGTGGTATTTGTTGCTATGGTGTCTTTAAACCGGTTTCACGACGCGCCAACCTCACCCTAGTTTACCCTGAGTTCTCATTAAATTGGACTCTTGCCCTGCTGCCTCTTGTATACTCTGTAGATCCAGATCAGCTGGCTTCAAAGAGGCCATCTGATCAGGATCTACAACATTTAGCACTCTGATTGAAAATACATCCTTGCTACTGGAATGCTGCACGTATAACACAGGAAAAAATGTAGAAGAGTGAAGAAATATTCAGCATGACCCAGATTAATAGGAAACCTTATACATGTATTAGGTTTGTGTCATATATTGTTAGGCCCTCGTCGTGAGAAACCCCGTCTTCGTAGTTTCCGACAAAGCGAGACTAAAATCAGTCTCCTAAGCTACTGTGACTAGTTAGAAAATTGAAATTTAGCTTGTAGCAAGCTTAGATAAGATACCTTCTAATGAGCGAGTAACAAAGTCGCTAATCAGACTGCGCGGATGCGCAAGCTGGTCTGTGCCTTTGTTGTTCACGAACCTCCGAAGACAGGTTTTTCTCACGTCGAGGCCCATATTGAAGCATAAGCACAATGTTTGTTGCTAAATAGAAAACCTATACTATATAAAAGTTTAAACAAAATGAATTCTGAAGGCTAGATAGATATAATTCAGTAAATACATTGCAGTTTAATTGCCGGACAAACGGCATACTTAGAACAACATTAAACCACAAAATAGTGTACAAAATATGAATATCTTCGATCTAACATCCAAACTTATCTTGGAAATCATCCAGATCCATGTACATGTAGTACACCCTTTGTTTTTAATTCTGATGTGGATCAAGACACATAGATATTTGGTTTGCATGAAAGACCCCTATAACTTATCAATGCATTCATCATCTCCAAGAACATATAAATCAAGATATAACATGGAGATAAAGCAAAGATAAGGACTCAACAGTAAATAAAACTGAATACCAGAGCAAAAAAAAAACATTCCAACAGGTAAACCCGGGTGGGCTCGACAAAGAGCCAAAACATCAGGCCCCTTCTAAGCCTAAAAGGTGACTGCACAGGCTCGTCTGAGTATACACTTGTCAAAATGCCACATTGCTGGAAATCACATGTCACGGCACATATAATAAAATAAATGGCTAGATATGGTAGCTTTAGGGAAATATGGAGATCAGTACACAACAATTTGATATCAGTTTGGTACTATTATTGCATATTCTAACTAAGTCAACTGCAGGCCTTCAGATAAGAGTTCATATTGGAAAATTATTTTCTTTGTTTCTCATCCAAAACATATGTTATGGGTACTTAAAAGAACTGTCTCATCGAGATGGTGCTTTTGAGCACCCAAAACACATGTTTAAATTAATGGGTAAGCATTATACTCAACAAAAAAAGTTAAGGAAATTGTGTTTGAGGAGCTATGACAAAAGATTAAAAACATTTGGAGACTTTTGAATTTCACAATAGTATAATGTGACCATTTTTCTTTATAATGACGCTTTATCTTGGTCTGTAGCGCCCATAGTGTCTTAGTAGAGCCATGTCAAAGTTTACTGGTCTTCACTCCATTTTTCGCAAAAAATCAATTTACGGAGCAAACATATGTTTTCATAACGTTCGCCAGGTCCCTCAGGAGATGGAGATGTTTAAAACCTAGGTTGACAAATCTAGTGATTATAGAGGGACACTTGATCAGTCCAGTGTACATGGATGAGGTGTTGAGGTCTGTTGTCCTGCCTTTTTGTGCGAAAACCAGTGACAGTACCAGGCCTAGGATGACAATGCAAGAACACACCTCACTAGAATCAGCAAAAACAATGTTGTGCGCATTGACTGGGCAGTTCGCTCATCAGACATGTCTACAATTTTGACATCTCTGTGACATTTTCAGACAGAGGGTCCAACGCATAATAATGGCATAAAAACAGCCTCTGGATGCAGTGTTGCAGGAGATATTGTTGCTGATCCCTCAGCACCAAATCACCAGTATTCAGAGTATGCGAAACCGGTGCTAGTCCAAATTTGCCGCTGAGTGGGGACATACTCGTTACTGATGAAGGCATTCTCATCTTCGAAATGTAATGTTTAAGGCTATTAATAAGTTAATTTCATATGACATTTAACGGAATTGCGTTTCAAGTTTTGAAAACTTACATGTTTTTCATGTGTTTATGAGGGTATACTCTATAGTCAATTTTGCGAAAAATGACTTTGACCCCTTGGTTACTTTACACTGTGACACAACAAAGGTATTGGTGCTAGCAAGCTAAAGTAAACATTTTTCTCAACCGATGACATGTATCTAAACAAACAAATAAAAATTGAGTATTGGTTGCTTTGGTGTTCTTCTGTTGCATGGGTTTCTGAGAATTCCTTAACTTTTTTTGTTCAGTATATTAACATTTGACGCAAATAAAATTTCCTTATCTGGATCTATGAGTCAAGGGCAGTCCTCAACGCCACCGCCACGAGCTAGGTGTGTCATTTAGTGTTAATATTACTATAAATGTTATGTAGCCCTTCCTCATGTTACCGCAGTGTGTGATTGTGGTATTTCCTGATCATACTCACTTTTTGTGACAACTTGATGTAATATTCATGGAACACCACTTAGCTGGTGCTACCATACAGGTTGAAAACCTAGTCAATTATAATTGTCATCCACTTGAGGATGGCAATACATATCATCAAGTAAATGCAAGAATATTGGCCTTCATAAAAATCGAAATAAATATGGTGTGATACAAGACTGCTTGACCCAAAGGAGTAACGTATTCTCATAGCCGTTGGTTCTCAAAATTTCAAGACCTACAATATTGTCTACAATCAGTGTTTATTTTTATGCTATTGAACATGTCTACTTTAGAAATGTCGATTTGTGTGGTCAGTCTATATATGTTTGTAATAAAATGGCATCCACGTGAAAAAAACTGTTTTGGGAGTTTCGGCAAGATTAGACTCAAACCAGCTTGTTGTAATTGCTAAAGAGACAGTGTAAGCCAGAATGTTACAATTTTGCAAAAAAATCACAACTTGTATACTTTCCAAAACTGAATAACAAAGCTGTGTGGATGCACAGGCTGGCCTGCAGCTGTGATGGTCGCATGAGGTTTATCTTACGACAAGATCTTTGCTTAACCATATATCAAGATTTTCCACAATAAACGATCAACTGAGCTCTTCGGGAGATGTATTATATAAGCTTACGCTTACTGTCAAACCCCTTTCATTCAATGCTCTGCTATATTATTTGTGCTTTGCTTATTGTATAAAAGAGAATGAATAAATATGCTTAAACCAACTGAGCTCTAACTCTAAGTGAAAATAACGAAATTATAGTGCTAATAGGGCGTTCTTGGTCTTGATAGTATAGCCCCTTGAAATGCGGGCGGGGGAGGTTCTCTATATCTATAAGGGTATCGTCCATAGCGTCTGTTCCAAGCACGTTCATATGGGTCGTCTTCTACAGTTATAATCTGAGGGGGTAGCGCAGGTGCATACACAACATTCACTGTAAAGAAATAAACAAATGAATCAGGTTCGGTAGAAATCCAAAAAGTAAACATGTTGTGTCAACGGTGAGTTTTGGTTCCCTGTTCCTTTTACTTAACAGGTAGATTCCGTGCTCGATTATAGTAGAGTTACGTAGTTGGTCACGTTATGTTAATTAATTCACCTGATTGGACAAATATAAGTAAGTAAGGGTGCAAAGATCAGGAATCGATGTAATCAAGTACCACACCTGACCCAGGATACCAATGGGAAAGTGACAAACTCACAGTCATACACCACAAACGAGAGCCAAGAGGTCAGCCCTTTCCCAGCAGGTGACCACAAGGCACAAATAAACAGACACACACAAAGGCCTAACAAACACAAGACAGAAAAAAACATAAAAAGATCAACAAAAATCCAATAACTAAAAATGCCATGTCTTGTCTACTGTCCTGCCAGCCAAGAGTGACAGTGACTCTAATCAGTGGCTTTGTTATTCGCTTTTATAAAGTATAATAAAAAACTTGTTACATACAAATCTCATTATTCTAGCTAGTCTCTTTGGCACAGCAGATTCGTTTGAGGCTTACTCGGTCCAAGCACCAAAGACAGGTTTTCTTGCGACATGTATGAAACATGAGACAGTTGTTTATACGCACATCTGAAGCGTCTCTGGAATTGAAAGTGGGCCCTTGAGAAACGATTCCAATTAGATGAATTTAAAAATGGACACAAGCAAACAGTGTTAACTTAGATAAGATACTACAATACGCAGCAACTTATCAGATTCAGCATGGCTTATTATCATATAGGCCACAACATTCTGACAGGTACCCCTCATAAGGAATAAGAAAATTTAAGAAATAAAACAACGAGGATTGGAGGTTCTCTCTATATAAATCGGTCAACTCACCATATTGTGGGCCATTTACATGCATATCGCCCGCTCCACCAGTATGAATCGTATGTTGGTAACCTTGCTGTGTCCCAGCGGTATGAATTGTGTTTTGGTACCCTTGCTGTGCATTTTGAACAAAGGGATTATATGCACGTGCTTGCTCAAGGGAAATCTTCCAGGCACTGCAACAAGAAAATAAATATTTCCTATTTACGCAAACCAATTGTTAAATGGGCAAACAGTACTAATGATACACGGTGAGTTGTGAGGGTGTATAAAGCATGAACACATTTTCTGTAAATTTAATTCTATGAAAATATAGTCCTATTAACCATATTATGTTTAACATGGGTCATACTATATAGATAGCCGATCCTGGGGATAAGAGAGCCTTCTTTTCTTGATCATTTTGAAGGGGTTCTCCATTGGCAGGATAGTCTATAGCTTTAATAGTATACTGCAGTCTGCATGCCCAGTTAACTTATAGACCCCCACGGTAGTTTGTGGCTATGACATCCTCATTGGTGCAATCATTTGGACGCGATAGACCAGGTCTTAATGACCCTGCTTTGGAACTTTGTAATTTTTCTGATGCTTGTCGATGACTGGGCTCAATGTCGACTCTCCAGCTCCAACAGTCCGTAGGTTGTGAGCAATTTATAATTATTTCATTATGTTGGCTAATTTGGTTTAATTGTTTCTCCATTGTGTTGTATTGAATAAGTGTGGATTTGTTCATGCAAGCTATTGTATGCGCTTGATCAAATGCAGAATCTATGGCTAATAGTGGCGGTAAGGTACAAGTGAGCAACCTCGCCTAATGGCTGCGGCTACCATTCGATTTTAGGCGGTTGCTTGGCAGTGATTTTGGTGTTACATCTAGTCGCCTTGTTTCCGTTTCCATTTTGTGTGTGACATGACGTATTACTTACACTATAATGACTGTGTGCGCCATGTGTATTGTGAATAATTGTGAAGTACCTGTCTATAATGCATGACAATACAGTAAAACCTGTGTAAAACGGCCACTCAAAAATAGACAAAACAAAGGTCTTAATGATAACTGGTAGCTTAATGAAGGTGGAAAGTATTGCAGAATGCTCCGCTAAATGGTATTAACACCAATTTGTAGTCTTTTTGAGAGCGGCCGCTTTACACAGGTTTTACTGTACTGTCCATTGCATCTTATGGGAGGCTTATCTTAACTATTTGTATGCTGTGTAATTTTTATGGTTTTGTCATGTCTGGTGATTTTTTTCGGCAAATTCTTTCAGGAACACTATCAGTGTCAAACATTTTGAACACAGATCCGGCCCGACGTCTTGCCGGCCTTTATCTGGGTCCAAACTGTTTTCATTCCAAAATCAAAATGCCGATTTAGTTGCTTGAATTGAACTCGATGTTCAGGTTTACAAATGCTTTCACGACTGTTTCGTGCGCATAGACGCGTATTCGTTTGAATTGTGTCGGAGATTTTCATTTTCTAAGAGCCGGCTAAAATAGACTATCGTAGGGCATTCTATTCGCTTTAACACATAATTATATCCACAATTTCATTGAGAGCGCACCCACTGATCAGATTGCGTATTGCAGTGATATTTGCAACACATAAACCCTTCTTAATCGGAGAATATTAAAAAAATATTGGAAGTCAACATGATTCTTTATTAACTGCCTCTGTGACGTCATCAAAACACTCCGATAGCAAAGGATGGTAACTAATTCAAGGGAAGTAAGCGAGTCGATACTTTATTGCCTAAAGAAAATGATGATTATACCTCACTGAACATTGTGGAAAATGAACCGAGTTCTTTATTAAGGTAGTGCAGGACCCATGTCAAAAGATAACCTTACTTTTACTTAAAAGTAAGAGTGTAAGAGTTATCGTTCCTGAATCTTGTTTTTAAAAGAGAATACTTATTTTTAAGACGGTAGATATTATTCTCCCCTGACAACTCTTTGATGCTTGAAACGTAATTCTGTTAAGTATTTTGCTTTCACAAAAAGAAAGAATGCAAGTATTAGCTTTTAAAAACATCACCCAGAGTATGAAGTCATTCAGTATTTTGATGGTTAAAAGTTGCGGACCGTATTAATATACATACTATATACATGTCTCGGTTGCTATTTCTGCATGCTGCAACTAACCTAAGACCCACCCCCACCCCAAAAAGAGGGGGGGGGGGTTGTAGACGTGCACATGCCTTGTATGTGACATTCTCTTGTTTTAGGTCCCATGGAGGTACATGGTAACTAATGTTTTATGGAGAAATGACGTAACTATTTCAATTACCTTATCACACCGGATGGGCAGCAATAAAAAACAGTCTAAACAATCGATGAATGCTGATAACAAATTGCTAGAAACAGTGTTTGTGATTGCCATTTGTTGCCTATCGGACTACAAACAACAATCCAAAATTCTGTTACTTACAATATTTAACTACGTTCGTCGATAGCATTAACGTTTTCGATTGCCGCCTATCTAGTGTGTTTTTGATATACTGAAGACGTAGCCAAAACAATCTGATACAAGGGCTAGGAGTTATTTCATGTTTCTGTTGAAAAAAAATATTTTGTTTCGTTGCGTGTTTCATGATGATAAAATGGACATTTCTGCATACATTTTAATAAAATTAATTGGAACTGCATGTGCCTGAAAGGAAGATATATGACAATATAACATTCTTGTCTGTATATCAACGGTTGGCAAGCATGGTACAGATGCGCGGATCCAGGAATTTTCATCAGGGGGGGGGGGGGGGGTCCAGGTCAGCCTGACAAAAAAGCTCTGACAACGATTTTTTTAGTCCTCAGCTTATTTTACAGAAGTCAAATGGTCAATTTCAAAGAAATCTATCGTTTTTCAAGGCTCCAAATGGGGTCCAATTTTGTCCAGGGGGTCCAACTTTTTCCAGAGGGTGTCCAATTGCTTATTCCCTATAGAAACCCATATAATTGGGGGTCCGGACCCCCTGCCCCCCCTCTGGATCCGCACTTGGCGCAGTCCTCACAGCTTCATGGTTAAGGCTACAGTACGTTATCTCATTTGGGCTTGGCAAACGTTAATAGACAGAAGAATGTATCATCCTTTTATTGTTATATACCTTATAATAAGTGTTTACTATAGAAACTTGAGGTGTTTCAATCGCTGATAATTGTACATTTTATTTAATAATGTGTCATATTTTGGTTGATCGTTGACCAATCACTGACCGCGGGCTTTATTTCCGATATAACACGAATTGCCATTTCAACCTGCTCACGGATATCCTCTGCGAGTTAAGATACCGTCGCTTATGCTTTATTGAGAAATGACCAAAATATTCAATTATCATAAGATACGCTACTTTATTACATCGGATAGGCGACAATCGAGAAGGCTCTGAACAATCGATGAACGTGGATCGCAAATCGCTAGAATTTACCATTTGTCGCCAGTCAGGCAAACAAACTGCAAGCCAAAAAGTCTGTTTCTGACGGTATTTGATTTACGTTCGTTGATAGCATCAACGTTTTCGATTGCCACCTATCCGGGATGTGTATTGATACAATGTATACGTAACCAAAACAATCTGAAACAAGAGCTAGGAGTTATCTACATTTTTCAGTCATGTTTCTGTTGAAAAAAAGTTTGTTTCTACACCGGATAGTGAGCAATCGAAAACACTCTTAACTATTGACGAATGCGGATCAAAACTCGCTAGAAACAGTGTTTTGATTGCAAAGTGTCGCCTGTTCGATGAGTGATGGTAATAAAAAAAAACTATGATTCTAACTTTTTTTGATCTATAATCGTCGATAGTATTGATGTTTTCGATTGCGCCTATCAGGTGTGGTTTTGTTGTATGCTTCGCGATGTTACAGTGGACATTTTTTTGGAAATACTTTTGCTTGAAAGGAAAGTATTCTAGAACTTTTTGGATACTGTAAAGGCGGCAGCTCATGACTGCCTTATTAGTCTACTTTAGACATAGGTAAAATCTGAAAATGAGGCGTTATAACTACATTCGAAAGTGTTTGTTTATCGTTTAACATTAGTATAGAGGCAAACAGTGTGGACCCAGATCAGACTGCTCTAGGTGAGCAGTCTGCTCTAGATCTACACTGTTTGTTTAAGAGGCTTCATAATATTTCAATAGACGATAAAAACATACGATTGTGTTGTAATATACGCTTTAAGGGTTAATAAATGTGGGTTCAGTGCATTAACGGACCGGACTTTCATGAAATGCACGCAGACCTGCGCGGCTCAAGCAACTTTTAAACGCTTAACCAATAGATCTTTCTTTCTTTCTCTATATACTGCCTGGCGCTCGCTTTCGAGCATTATCGGCAGGTGTACAGGGGGTGACTTTCCCTGCACAGGGGACATTCAGTTAACGTCCCGATCCGAAGGACGATGCACTTATCTAGCGTCATCCCTGCAAATGACACCAGAGAAAGCGTGTTCGGACACTGAAATTTTTCTCGCCGCGAGCGGGAATCGAACCTGGGACCTCTAGCACCAGAGGCAAGTGCCTAACCACTGAGCTACCACGCTTTCATAGATAGAACCTGATTTCCATTCTTGAGCAGTTGAAATAACCGAACCACGCCCAGATATGAAAATTAAAGTTGCCACCTTTATAGTACCCATAAAGTCCTATAATATATAGCAATGACAATATAACATTCCTTTCTGTATATTAACGTTTGTCAGGCCCTTGTGCGATAATGTGTTGCATGCCTCACCGCTGTGTGGTTCTGGTTGCAACACATCACATTCAGGCTTGCCAAACATTAATACAAGGAAAAGAATAAAGTATCAAGACATGCTATAGCCATGCTTTAATGAGAATCATAATGTAATGTGCTGGGTCACATATGCTAGGTCAAAATCTTTTTTTGTCATTTTCTACGCCCATTTGTCAGTGCTTAATCAATAATAGCTATGTCTCCGCCCAGTGATATACATAGGGGCGTAGACAAACAAAAAAAATGGTGGAAAGGGGAGACAACACTTATTAAAGTCTTTATTTTTTTCAGGATTTTTCAGAAAAGTCACCAAAACAAAAAAACGAGCACGGTGACACATCTTTTTTATTCAATCATTAGATTCTTCATGAAAATATCTTTGTAAAAATATGTTTTTTGTTGTTCCAGTTACATTCTCTGATATGTTTATTTTGAATATTAATGTTTTTTTTGGCATTTATTCGTTTGACTTAATTAGGATTTAGCTTAATAAATTGTGTAAATACATGTTATTTCACTATTTTTTGTTTTTATTTATATCTCTGGTGTGAGTAGTATTTGTTCTGATAAAAACTGTATTGCGTTTCTTGTTTATTTGTTAACAAACTCTGTGTTTGTTTATTTCAAAAACCTGCGATTTTGCAGTTTTTGACATCAAATAACTTTTTAAAAAGAACGGTGAGGTATTGTTTTTTTTTGTCTTAGATTATAAGTATAAGTCTATATTATAATATATTAAAAGATAAAACACTTTTTGACATATGCCGGTGAGTCCGGTACTACCTTAATACATAAAATCCGACACATAAAAGAAAATTGTAATGAAAAATGAAAAACCTTGATATTTCACCTTTAAGGTTACAGATGACAAAATTTGCTGCTAGCAGATACATACTGTGGTAAACTGGTACTTACTACAAGTCGTCTGTAGATTCAGCACACAGCTTCCAGTAGTATTCGTTCCCGCCTGACTTACACTTTATTTTCAACATCAGAAGACAAGCTGGTGGAACCCCATCTGGTGGACTGTATGAACATTCCTGAAAAATCGCTAGACTTGATAGGTTGGGAAATTGTAGTGATTATGTTGACCAGGAAATGACAGGAATACACTTTCTTGCACACCAGATAAGGATATCTGAGATTTTACCCCGGGATAGAAAATCTTATCTTACCCATGCTATCTTTCCAAGGACGTCAAGTTACGTAATCATGTGGAATTGCATCTTAGCGTATTCAGGGACTTCTGAAAACTTTTTTTTCAATAAATGAATAAACAAATGAATAAATGAAAACAGTGATGAGCAAAAAATAATTCATTATTCGTGTGAGAGTAGAATAGAAAAATCCATCCCTCGGGATCACCCTTCGCCATCACTCGGCAAGCCTCGTGATGCCAAACGGCGATCCTCAGAACATTTTTTTCTATCCTACCCTCACACTCATAATAGAGTCTTATATTGCAACAAGAGAGAAAGTTAGTAAAGAGCCAGTCATAAATAAACGTAGGAATGGGAGAGCAAATGAGATTTTGGGACTTAATACATATGCGTTAAAGTTAGATTGGCTCCAGTCTTTAAAATCATTTTTCATCAATGTGTCATATCATATACTTGTAGCCAGTCTATCTGTGCTGGCTCTGTTATTCATCAATGTGTCTTATCATATACTTGTAGCCAGTCTAACTCTGATGGCTCTGTTTTTTCATCAATGTGTCTTATCATATACTTGTAGCTAGTCTAACTTTGATGGATCTGTTTTTTCATCAATGTGTCTTATCATATACATGTAGCTAGTCTAACTTTGATGGCTCTGTTTTTTCATCAATGTGTCTTATCATATACTTGTAGCCAGTCTAGCTCTGATGGCTCTGTTTTTAAAACAGAGCCATCAGAGTTAGACTGGCTACAAGTATATGATATGACACATTGATGAAAATTGCTTTAAGGACTGGAGCCAGTCTACGTTAAAGTCAAAAGTGAAAATTCAATTTTAACTGGTCTTTGTAGCTGAATAGCCTGGTTTGAATCTAACTTTGTCGAAATCTTGAAGACAGGTTTTGACGCGTTGAGGCTCAAATGTTGGTCAGAGTTCTCCTTTATTGCCAAACGCTGTGTATGCGAGAAGCAAGGGAGCAGCAGCAAAATAGGTCTAACAATAGATCCAAAGCCATAATAGCACAAGATAGACCAGAACAACTAATGGCCAGCAAATAGTGCCACAATCAAAAGCCTCAAAATAAGAGTAAGAGACGTAGAACAGTAATAGTCACACAACAACAAGAATGCAATAGAATTGAAGTAAAGCAACTAGCTCTCTCTTCTGAATTAGGCGATTGCAAACTAGAAAGGACTGTAAGTACTGCATAAAAAAGGACCAAGCCAAACGTCCCCCAGATATCTAGATTGGTTCCCCTCGTTCATAAAGCGCTACTTCCGTTACGCATATAACGATTGGTAGCATGTATTTAATTTCAAGAAGAGAATCTTACTCACGAGACTGCGCATGCTCAAGAAAGACTTTTCATCACAAACTGCAGTATCTTTTCAGTTTCTGTAATTTGATAATTTAGTAAAAGAAAAAATATATAAACGCCCAGAACAAAATAAACTAAATAAAACGGCTTGTTCAAAAATGCACTTTAAATCACGGGTATTTTCCAATACCACATCAGGGCAAGTTTAAAAATATGTGACCATTCAATTTGTCTATCCCCATGCCCTTAATATTTATCTACATTTATCCCTCAAAGGTGTGTTTTGATACCCATTTACTTGTTGCCAAATTTGAAAAAAAAAGAACGACAAATAAAAAAGATGTGTTATTAAAACCACCCAAAAATGTCAGGAGTGTATAGCTTTTTGTGTAACATTTTTTCATCATGTAAAAGTTCTGAGGAATAGTATAGTAAGCATAGTGATATTACACTAGTTTAAGCTTTTGCATTTCGTAAATTGACATGTTGTAGATAAAATATGTAAAGCATGGCCCTTTAAATAATCAATCTACTTATATTATGTGTCATTTTGGAGATACGCCCTTTGAAATTTACATGAGGTAAAAAAATAATACTTTTTCAAAAATCAACTGCTACAAGTCGCCAATACGTGAAACAAATATTGTTACTTGGTCACACTGCAAACATACATGTGCAACATCAACTGAAGCTCAGTGTTTGATCCTAACTTTACTTCACATGGGTATGCATTTCTTCAAATTCAATAACCCATTGATGTTAGGAGTGTAGCACATTGTGTTTACCTTCTCAACACCTTTCTGTATGCTGCCCAATACCTTTATTTTTCTGTTGTTCTGTTTTTCAGAAACATATCCCCACTCAAAATAATCGGCAAAATTTACTTGTTGCACCAGAGGGTTTCATTTCCTCACAGAGCTTGATTTCTGGTGTCAGGAGTGTAACATCTGTAATTTTGTTGTATGTTCTTCAGTGTATGAAATACATGATTTTAGCTCAAAGCAACCAAATACTATGATAATGTAGACATTGTTCTAACCCTAGAAACTTGTATTTTTCCTTCTATAATAAAATTGCCATTTATGTCTTGTAAAAAAGCAAATTTTGACTATAATAGCTATTTTGTAGGTATGAAAATATGTATAAATAAAGCGATAGTGGACAATGTTTTTTTTCATCAGGAGATTATTCCTTTGCCTTACAAATGAAAGCATCAAATAATAATTTAAACTTTTTAATAATGTATTTACATGTTGATAATGTGTATGAAGTGTTACACTCCTGACACTTTTATCTGTAATTTGGAGATATATCTTTACTTACCCTTCTAAACTAACAGGTCTTTCAATGAATGAAATTAATATCAATTAGAAAATGGAAAAGCCAGTCATAAAACTTGCTGGTATCAGGCAGTCAATGAAAAGTACTTAATTGGGGAGGAGATTTTCTCAGCTAAAGACCAAGGAACCAAGGAATCAGCTTCATAAAGAGTAAAGAATTATAGCGAAAAGTTAACAACTAATCTAGTTGATATGACAAAATAAGATAGAATCATATAAGATTGACTGTCATGTACAGTGGTGAGAAAAGTTCATGGATCAAGATAAATACTTCTGGTTTTGTCATATGTCAGGAGTGTAATAGTTTTCACTTTTGTTCATTTAATAGGTTGAGGTCTGTTTTTGTTTGTTAAAATCATTTAAGGTTTTTTTTTAAAAATATATTTTTGACTGAAAGTGTACTGCAATGTTTTTAGTAGTAGGGAGACTCTACACTTTAATTGACTATTCTACATGTACCAAGGCAAGTTTTTAGAGCTGATAATCTTGAGTATTTCAATATAAACAGCAGCTAAATAATCAGCTTTCATCAACAGCACTGTATAATGGCATGCTATATCTCTAACTATTTGTTACCACCATGAGCCTAATACTTCAGAAACATATAGTATGTATGAACTATAGACTGTCTATACCAACATAGTTGTACTGGTCAGGGGTGTTACAATTCTGATCAGTTTTTTACTTGTGTTACTTTTGACGTTTTTTCCGTTCAAGTCTATTTTTCACTTTTTGGTCTATTAAAGCAGTTTATAAACAACATTTTACAGCATTTAAATGATGGTGTTACCACATTTTCTCATAATAGATGAGTTTTTCATCTGGTAGATACTTTCTGACACAACCATTAAAAATTGCTTTACTAGTGGTCACCCCCAACTGTATGTCATTTGGCTAACCAGTGAAAACCCGAAAATCAAATGAAATAATTTTAAGCAGTTGCTTGGAAACAGAAAAAAAAGCGCTTTTTGATCTGTACAATCAATAAATAGCTATGACTGTCAAGAGTGTAGCATTTTCTTTCAAAATTCAGTGTTTTTTATAATGTCCAGCATAAGAAAGCTAGAATTCAGGACCCAAAGAGGCTTATATTTTCTTCTTCAATAGATCCTAAAGTTTGCAAATCAATGAATTTTCTTTAAATGTGGGTTTTAATTTCAAAGATTTAAAAACTTTTAGCTCTAGGTGTTAGAAAATCCTCATCAAATTTTATCTAAATTATCATCAATTCCACAAATATGTATTAAACACTGCAGTTTTGATGCCAAACATGTTTTATAATATCAATTTTATCATTCTAGGTCAAAATTTCAGGCATTCATTTTCTTCATGGTTTTAGGACCTTGAATAGAGTGGAACAAAGTTAGATAAAAAGGCTCTGTATAGTCTTAATCAAGAGGTAGACAAAAGAAAACGATAAATATTATTTACAAAGTACTGAAAATTGTCAAATTCAGGATAAATGGAAACTAATGTTGCAAAAAAGAAAGCTCTGACATAATATATATTTTGACCCCAAATGTCACATTTTGGTCACATTCTTTAAAACTAGCCCATCAGTGTATGCTATACGTAGGCGCAATGACTACAGTAACTACTCTTTACCTGTCTTAATATCCTGACAAGCTATTTAAGGGAGACCAGTCAACCAGATATCCGAAGCAACGATAAAGAATTGATTAACAACACCAACAACAGAGCCACCGCTTTAGAACAGATATCAGCCAATGCCATCGGTGAATGGGGTGTGGGGGTAGCGGTGGGTCGGGTGGGTTTTGATGGGCCTTGAATTAATTAAACAGAGAAATAGTTGCGCTGTTGACAAAACAAGACAATTGTTTAGCTTGCATGGAGGCTTTATCATGCTTAAACGTCTGTTCATTGCTGCTTTGTGGTCACTTACTGGGAAAGGGCTGACCTCTTGGCTCTCGTTTGTGATGTTTAATGTTTTTTCACTTTCCCTTGTGGTATCCTGGGTCAGATGTGGTACTTGGTAGTTGAGATTCCTGATCTGTGCCACCTGTTCAACTTTCCTTACTTATGAAATGTGTCATCACAGGGAAATAATCGAATCAAATTAACTACTGTGATAAAATAGGCTCTTGCCTCACGGAAAATTAGAGGACATGGTTGACCCATCAGGCAGTGACCCATTGATGAACGTTTAATATCAGAGTAGCTATGGTTTCCGCTTTAATGGTCAGGCCTAAGACTCAGTTACAGCCCTGGTGAAAAGCTTTTATTCGTGTGTTGGTGACTGACGTTGTCTTTGGCTGGGCTAATCATGACTCAACTTCAGATCTTCCTTAGCTCTGACTATCTATAAGTCGTGAGCTCATTGCTTTGCTTCATCATAGTGTGTAAATTTTACTAGATTGTTTACCAATTATGATACATAATATAAGTGAGGAAGCCTCCATGCGAGCTCAACAAATTTGTGTTATCTAGGGCAAATATTTGATACAAGCAAAATTCTTAAGAGCCCCAAAGTGGCTTAGGCTTCTGTCTATTCTAAGGTGGTGGTTCTGTTGATGCTGATTCATTGCTTAGTGATGCTCCTTTTGTTTGTGGGGGCTCTGTGTTTGGTCTTTGTTTTATTATGTAGTGCTTGGTGTCCTTTCTAGTTCGCAATCATCTTGATTGGGAAGAGAGGAGAGCTGGTTGCTTTTCTTCAACTGTCTTCCTGATGTATTGTGACAGTTAGTGTTCTGTAACTCATCCTTATGGTGCAGTGTGTGAATGTGGAATGTCCTGAACAAACTCACTTGCCTTTTGGTCGTTGGGTCTAAGGCATGACCCACCGTTGTGCAATTAAAGCAGAAAATATGGCTATATCTGTTATTTGGTATATAACCAGACATGCATCCTTTCACATAATATCCACGCTAAACCACACGCTTTCATATAGCCAGATGATATGTTTATAACTGATCAGGAAAGGAAGGATTTTCGACAATTCTTTTAAACTTTTAAATTTATATACTAAATTGTCATAAAATACTGGCTCTGATATGCCTTGCTGAAGAATATATTTCAAAGTAAAAAAAGAAGGCAAGTAGCATGGATCAATACAAACAAGAGAAAGTGACAAGACAACAGAAAACATCACACACAAGATAGCCAAGAGGTCAGCCCTTTCCCAGTAGGTGATCACAAGGCTTCAAGGAAAAGACAAGACAGCATAACACAGACAAACATGAAACAATAATAACAAAAATGATCAATCAAAGAAGTACCACCTTTGAACAGTCAGTAAAAGAACTGGATGGCCAACAAGCCAACATTGTATTTAAGCATAAGCCTTTGAGTGTCTTCGGGAGAATTAAGAATATGCTTTGTGACATTATGATATCAAATACCTTGTTTTAGTAATTCAGCAGTCAAATTTAGGTTTTGTTTGTTAAAGTCACTAGCATTTGAAAATACTCTTGCGAAACCAATAAGTTGCGAAATATACACAATAAGAAGGGAAGCCAGGATCATCCTCATCCAGAAATGGGAAATTTACTCATTTGTTGTAAATTCTAGATGAAACTATAACATTAGTTCAAAAAGGGCTTCAGTATCTAAATAATTCGCTTTACTTAACTGAAGGTCTGTGGGGGATACCTGACTTACCAGTGTTCAAATAAAGAGTATCAATATTCAGTAAGTCATCTAGACATCTTTAAGTTGAGATGAACGCCTCAATAACATCAGCTTGATTAATGCCAGAAAGAGACAACATAAAGTCTATCTAATCAAAACAAAACTAAATATGCAACAAGAGGTGCAAACTTAGTACCCCTTTGGAATACCTACAGGTTGTCTATATAAGTTACAGCATAATTTTATAAATATTTTGTACAAAGGATAAAGGAGAGCATTAAACACGTTCTGACAGGACCATAAATTATATCCTTTTGGTTGTTCCAAAGAAAAAAAAACGTCTTCCTCATTTCAGGACAAATAAGAGAGCCCTATCTAATAAAAGTTTGTTCAGTTAATTCAGTACTTTTTTCTTTAATAAGGTTATTCGGCTAATTCTTTACATAGTTGACTATTTGATAGACACAGGAGACAGGCTGACATTGGTTACCACTAAGGTAAAGGATAATATCAGAGATACAAGACCACTTGATAAGTATGATAGTAACATTTTGTCTGCCTTTGGGAATAAACTGAATACTTTGAACAAACCAAGGCTGTGTTTGAGATAACTGATACTGATTGTGCTATAGATGCAATTATAGGGGATATGCCTGTTGATGTAATACTTGGGCCAGACTTTATGACAACACATAGCATGAAGGTTGGTGCTGAATGAATGATCATTAACATCAATGTGAAACTTTGCTCTTTAAAATAAGATGTTAAAGTTTAGTTGATTCTGAACAAGCTGTGATACCAGGTGATTCAGAAATCATATTATCAGGACATTTAATAGATTGGAACAGGCAGCATAAGCAAGTCAACAGTCTGGCAGTGGAATGATTGTAAGAGCATTTTATTGGCTGAGGGAACAAATGCCAGTCAGGTATATTCGTTTCATAAACTAACGTAAGGTACCAGTACACATTTTAGATGAAATCAACAAACAACTAGATATGATACAGAATGCTATTATACAGCCATCCAAGTGTCCATGAGCCAGTGGAGTCGACTTGTTTAAAAAGAGGATGGAACCCAACAATTCTGTATTAAATACAAAGTCACAATGATGGATGTATGTCCTTTACTAAGGACAGATGTATCATTGGACCAGCTTTCAAACTTGCTGCAAGTGGCTCTAATGGTTTGATTAAAATGTAGGCTACCGGCCAGCGGAAGTAGAGCCTGAGAATAAACAGAGTAGGATGGCGAGTTGATTATAACGAGATGCAATTTGGGCTCTCCAAAGCACCTGTGACATGTTACCACAAAAATGGTATGAAGTCACAAGTCCAAATTCCTCTTAAATGTATTTCTCTAAAATTATAATACAGAAAGAACAAAATGGCCCGACATATTGTTTGCCACCCACAATTAGTTCAGATTTGCACTAAAATAGACCAAAGCCACAACTCGTTAGTCACACGTCATAAGGTATAATTCGCAAGTCACGAATCAAAATATCCCCTGCCGGTTTCCATAGAAACTTACTTTTTCACCTGCAGATATCCCAGTACAGACAGCATACAAGAGCTTTCTCTCCTTCGGTTCATGGCTGTCCTGTGTTTTATAGCAGAGGAACTCCCCAGACCTCTTCAGGACAAACCAACTCTTCTTCCATTTGAGCAAGAATGAACCTATGATAAAAAAGACCTCGATAGGTGAATTCCATCCCAAAACAAAAAACAAGAATTTGGTACTAATCGAGTTTGCGACCAGAAAAAAATTGGTGAGCCCCGCACAGTCCCGCTAGACCCTTTAATGTGCTGCTTGAATATACATGTATACTGGACAGCAAAAGGAATGCACAATTTACTAAGTGGGTACTGTATCAAATATGGTGCCAATTAAAAAGTTGGTAACATGAAATACATCAATGATAAATGAAATATTTGTTCAGGAAATGCATAGCAAACAGTCTGCTCATTCGAAAAAACTAATAAATCCATAATTAAAAAAAAAGCTTTGATATGTTTTATCCCTAAAGCCACTAATGAATCACTCTGCATCTTAATGAAAATCATAAGAGCTCAACTTGCTGCATGCAATATTTAAATAATCTAGCTAGTATTTGTAGCTGAGCAGAAATGTTTTAGTTTTACCTTGTCGGAAACCCCAATGCAGAATTTTGTTCGCGGCGAGGCCCATGTATACATAATTGATATATAATATGAGGTAAATAATAAATCCATACATTTCATTTAGCACCAACTATGAATATTCAATGTTCTTATAAAAAAATCGTTACATGACAATGTATAATCCCCTCGTAATCACCTCTCCCCTAACACACAATTGACATTTAAATGATGAGCTGCATTTTTGACGTTTCAAATATTAAGATGCTAACGCCGTTTTCATGCAGTTCATATAATGTTAGTAAAATGTAAATTAGACAGCAAGCGAGGAATTGTCCATTCGAATAATAACAGCTAATGGTCACGTGTTAGAATTTCCAGATTGAATTGCAAATAAGACTGCAGACATTGAATATACGTAATGTTCTGTGACACAATATGTACTGTAAAAGGGAGCGCAGTGGCTCAGTTGTAGAGTGCTTGACTCGAGACCGAGGGGCCGTGGGTTCGAGCCTCACCGGCGTCACTGCGTTGTGGTCCTTGAGCAAGACACATTCATCCTAGCTTAGTACTGGTTCAACCCAGGAAGACCCGTCCCTGTTTATCTGAAAGATTGTTGATGGGACGTAAAGAATCAAATCAAACAAACAAAAACATGTACTGTAAAAAGTGTAAGTTAACACGAAAAGTGTTGGCAGCATAGCTGCCATCACTTTTGGTGTAAACTTATACTTGCTTTCGTGTTAAAACTGCTTAAATAAAGGCTTACATTTGTCAAATGATCAATCTTAAATATACTAGCCAAACGTTCTAACCGGCCACCTGCCTTTCATTAATTTTCTTCAAAATGTAAAATGACATGACTACACGTTTTGCATCTCGAAATAGCCAGACATGTCATGTACACTAGACAGTAAAGATATTGGCAAAATGTTCAACAATTCATGCAGGATGCCCATTTGAACAGTGGTATCCCATTTTTAAAATTCGCATTTTGGCACAATTTGTAAGTCATGACTTTTTGAAATAACCCACTTTCACGCGCAAAACGTTTTCATTAAAAGCCAAACATATATTAAACACTATAGTGTCAAAATGAAAACTCTATCTGAACAAGAATCGTTGTTATTGGCCAAAGTGTTGAAAATTACCCCACCATCCAATGTAAATTCTTGTGAATTCAATATTGATGGTATGTGTATTCGGGAAAGCCTTCTGGATACATGTACAATTTTTAGAATATTGCTAAGCCGTTTTCTGTTATCATTTACTAATAGGCTGGTCTATTTGGGAATGAAAATGAAATCCATAATGTGCTTAAAGCTTTTTTAGAAAATTGATAAAAACACACGTGGCCGGTTAGAGCTTTCATATATGTCTACCTGTTATTGCTAACAGTCGGAGAGAACATAGCTTTTAAAGCAGTTGAGTGGTAACACCAAATTTTGTTGCAGTTCAGCTGGCACAAATTTTGGTGTAAAGTTACACATACTTTTTATTATAGTGTACATACATGTTTTGCAGAGAAACAAATACAGTAAAACCTGTCTTAAGTCGCCACTGAAAAAAGACAAAACCTAGGTCTTAGTGGAAAATCATAGCTTAATGAAGGTCGAAAGTATTGCAGGTGCTCTTGGGGCATTCTGCAATACTTTTGACCTGCATAAAGCGATAATCGGTATTGAAAACCAATTGTTCGTGTTCTTGTTGAGAGGTCGCTTCAGACAGGTTTTACTGTATTTTGTCCGATATCTCTGCTATGCTATGGCTATCCCATTCTAAACGGACATAAATTCACAGAGAAACATAAAAATGGTCCAATGTGCCTTTGCACGAGTCACAGATGCAGTTATAAATTGACATTTATGGAAATTAGTACATTCATGTCTTTCTACATGTACTTACTTTGTCTGTACAGCCAGCCCGCCTTCACTATGTCGTCCATTGACATTACCTACACTGTACACCAATCATCTGTACATACATCTCATCTGAACAAAGTGGGTGTTTCTGTGTCTATTGCTTTGAAAATAAAGCATAAAAGAGCTGGTTACAAGTTTAAGGCAATCGGGAAAGTCCGGCACAATTCGAGAATCGAATCAAGCCTCGGGTGTACGTAAGGCGCATTACGCGTGGTACTGTGAACGAAAAAGTTCCAACTGACGTAAGGAAAATTAGTTCTGTAGCATGTGGGTTCAGCCCTATTGAAATCCATATTTCTGATTACCCGAAAAGTTTAATCAGCAGAATAAATGAAGTTTATGAATTTTTCAATAGAGATATTTTATTTTAACTTCATTTATAACCGTTTGATTTGCTGCAATCACACTTGTTATTGTGCTGGTACGGTTGCTGTGACGTCAGCGTGACGTTTTCTAACGTCACCGTCACGTTATCAAAGTAGATCCTCGATGTACATCCGAGGTCTGATTCCACGGAATTGGCAGAGGCAGTTCCGATTGAATAATAAGGTACAAGTTGACATGTGTGTGCCGCTAAGATTCAAATCAATCTGCGCATCCGCAGTGAAGAAATCTTGGACCCTTGGCTAGCCATAGCATGCCAATCTCAGACTCTGGTCAGACTGCGCGGATGCACAGGTAGATCTGAGACTTCAGTGGACGCACGTGCCAACTTGTACCATTTGCTGGACAACGACTCAAAAGATTTTTCAGCTGTAGAAATGGGTTTTCATGTATATCTGTAATTCTTATGTATTACTGGATACTGCCTATCCCAGATCAGCGGCGTCTAGAGGATCTGTAAATTTTTATCGCACAATCGAGATTCTTTTGAAATCTGGTAAAATACGCTGACCACTTGGAGCCTTTGTAAACCATATAGACCTTATAGGCTACACTGTGGAATATAGGTGTTAGTTAATACTAAAGAGGTGGCAGTTGAGCTAGGGAAAAAGTAACATTGCATTTGATAGTTCTATTTCGCTGACTAAGTCGCAGGGAATGTAAGTAAAATAAGCCGCGACATGTGATTTCCAACAATGTGCCATTTTTACATAAATAGACTCACACGAGCCTGCGCAGCCTCCTTTTAAGCTAAGAGACTCCAAATGATATTCAGTCGGTAGATTAATATTCATATAATATTTAAGCGACTTGCAAAGGCTCTGATCAGACTGCGCGTATGCGCAGGCTGATATGAGGCTCTGCTGGTCGCACATACCACATTGTTTGAAATCTCACGTCGCGGCTCAAATATGCGCAGATTAAATACCTTGCTCATTTCACGCGTTATAAAAGACCTGTCACCACGAACATTGTCTCCACTATACAGTGAGCCACTTTAGTTACGCACCAATTTTTCAGGGCCCACATTTTTTGACAAAAATGCTGGAATCAAACATTCTCTATGATAATTTATTTATTGACATTTTATCTGTTTGATAACATCGAGAAAAAAATATTGGAATCACTCATGCGAATCATTCTGCTACTCAAAGGCAATTTTGACAAATTTTGAAAAATGCACGTGCAAGCTTAACGTCTATACTTTCTATTTTTGTTTTGTACTAGGCATTATACATGGTGATCGTTGTGACAGAAAAACACCAAAAACAATTTATTTATTGAAGTAAAACCCCTTTTTTCGGTCGTTGAATTTAGTTACACCGTTACTTTTTGAAGAAATGCTCGTTTTAACGTCATATTAACGTCAGTTACAATAATCAAACTGGGTTTTCTTCGCAAACTATTTTGTAATGAGTCACTTGTTGACATAGAAGTATCAAAACACTAAAACATCTTATCATTGACACGTCTTATAGCCTTGGTAGTAGTGACGTCATCACTAACGTCAACACCATGACGCCAATAAATCCATTATTTTTTTACGCAAATAAACGGCGGATACATGTTTTTTTTAAATGAAATCACTAAACAAGTGTTTTGATAACTAGTTTACTCAGAATCATACGAAATTTTAACTACATTAAAAAATGTACTAAAACCAACTTGTTTCAAACCTTGGTCAGCTGGGAACCAAAATAGTAAAACATTAAAAAAACTATGAAGTTAACAATCACATTCCAGTCTTAAATATTGCCAAGAAAAAATTGGCTCTTATATCTGGCATAGCAGAAATTCGACCCTGAAAAAATGCAATGTGATCTGAGTTTCAATTGAGATAATGCAATGTGAAATGGTGTTTGGAGGGTAGTGCACTTAAAAATCCATTTTCTCCTTCGTTTCTGATCGGATCACAATGAAATTTCAATGGCTAATGCAAATATAGATGCGCTTTACGTTGGTAGTCTCAGAATAAATATATCACATTTATTTTTCGAGTAATTTTACATTTTATAAGTGGTGCGTAACTAAAGTGGCTCACTGTAATTTGTTTCCGTTTTCTTAGGGGCTGAAATATCTACCAGAAATCCCTACTTATTTGGACTTTAAAGTTTAGAAAATGATTTAAAGGGGGAAAAACTCGAGGATTCAAAGGCATTTCATTAACAGAAATACCAGATGATGTTCATGTGCATACAGTAAAACCTGTGTAAAACGGCCACTCAAAAATAGACAAAACAAAGATCTTTATGGCAAATGGTAGCTTAATGAAGGTCGAAAGTATTTCCTTCCCTTGGAGCATTCTGCAAATATGTTTGACCTGCATTAAGCGATAATTTGTCTTCAAAATCAATTTTGGTCTTTTTTAGAGTGCCCGTTTTACACAGGCTTTACTGTATCACTGTGCAGTTTCAGTTTACTATAGCACAAATTAAAACTGACGTAATAAGATTTATCATGTACAGAATAGAGCACTAATAGTGATGTGTTATAACAAATGTTCGAGGACTATGACATGCGCGAGGACATGCGCAATATAAGCAGGATATCTGTATATTGCATAGAGTGTTTGCTGGTTACAAAACAAACTAAAGTTGATAGAAAGGTTTTACTTACTGATGTGTTCAGGTCCCGAAGCCAGGTTTTATTTTAGTCCGGAATTTTTAGCCCCATGATCAGAGCATTATAGCAAATGTGTAAAAAGCATTTCCTAGCATGGTGCACAGCTGACCAGCAAACGCCACCCCCATAAAACCCCTGAACGGTGCACATCGCGGGCCGACATGGTTCAGTTCGAATTTAGTAGCATTACAACGTGTTATTCCAATGTTATGCAATGCACAAAGTATATTGCATGCTAGCACAATAAGCAAGTTATCGTATCATTTTATCGCCCGTACAGACAGCTAGAAACCCCGGTTTTCTAGCTGTCTGTACGGGCGATAAAGATAGCTTAAAAGCTCGTGGATTATCTTCCCGTACAGACGCACAAACCATATAAATGTAATAACTTTTAAGCCTTACACTAGTTTGACATACCTTTAATGTTTAATCAACAAATGCGCCATTTATTGACAACTTTATGCAGGTAAAACCTTGACACAGCTGTTCATCGATCTGGTTACACAGTTTATTGTGTCTGCAGCTTTACCTGTGTAAATTCACCTGAATAAATGACTAAATCCAATATGGCGGACTACTAATTTAATAAAGGCCACAAACAACCATGCATATGACACAGTAAAAGGTAGGACAGTTTTTTAAATGTAGTTTAAAATGATGATTGAAATTATTCAGTATCAGGAGGAGATTCATTCCTTTTAAAGGTAGACAGTGACAACCATTAACCTAATTGCGTAGACGATCTTAACATCGCTTAACCGCAGATAGACTGTGTTTCCAACCGTGTTTTCCCCAAGGTTTTCCCCAAAATTAGTTTCGTTGGGAACAAGTGCGGCATAGGAACGGAAAGGGGGTATACTCAGAGTCAGGTGTGTGACAATCTTGCGTAAAACTAGAAACGAAGTCGTTATCTTATTGTTTGTGGAATTTTCCGTTGATTATGCCCATTTAAGGTCATGGTCTAACAGAAAGGATAACATATATTAAGATGTAAGCACGTAAAATCGGATCACTATCGGCCCGCCAGCAAAACGCCACTGGCTGGTCGATAGTAGGCCGCTAGTATGAGTCAGATCATATGTGCCTTCTTAATATCGCACAAGTGTAGAGGGCCACATTTTGAATAAGCGTTCACCTACTTCCGTACGTTATGCATGATGCGAATGAAGTATTTATTGAGGCTTGTATAGGGGATTTTGGGGTACGGGATATTTGCCCTTTTATTTCCAAGGATATAGGATACTATCGATTTTACTTCCAGAGATATAAGATACTGTGTTCAATATTTTCGTTTCTTTGAATATTTAGGACAATTAATTATGGGGATACATGCCAATTTATAAGGGATACTTGCCTGTTTACTTTAATGGATATGGGATTTTTGGTATCCCCTATACATGCCTTTTATTGCAGGCGAAATTATGCGGATGCGTAGGTTGATTTCAGCTGTCGTCGGACCCGAATCTTTTGTACTTCATTGACGAAAATCTGAGCCACAGAGAAGTCGCTGCCTGGCATATCTTGCAAGAAAAAGTAAACCTCGTCGCGAGAAACCCCTTTTGTTGCATTCGAACACTACGTAATAGATATACCCTGGGTTGTCCGCCTGTACGCGGAGATATTAATCCACGAGCTTTAGCGTGTGGATTATCTTACGTACAGGTAGACAAACATGGTTCAACGATTTTATACCACATACATCAGGGAAGACCTTGCGCATCACGAGATATTTCGTGCTAAAGTTGGTAAGGGTGGTATAAATGCGTACATTGCATGCCTGCAAAGGCTAGGCTGAAGTTTCGCTGCTCGCATGTATGATAAATATACGAAAGTCAAGTATACCTGGTTAGACAGGTTTTCCCATGTGGTTAATTTGTCATTTTTGTCTGTGTCATGGCCATTCTAGCTGTTACTCATTCGGTCATGAACTCACATAATAACGCTATAATTAGTTATTAAGACCAGTCCGCAAGTAAATAGTACATATCGCATATGCTTACATGTAACACAGGTTTAGATGAACAGAATTTCGAGCGTAAAATTGTAGATATTTTCTTACCCTTAAATTTTAACATGTGTTTTGGGTGTTCTAAAGAACCGTCTCATTTAGACGGTTCTTTTGAGTACCCACAACATATGTTTTAATTGAGAAATAAGAAAATTAATTTTCTGTTACGCACTTCTAACGGAATGCCATTGGCGGATCCAGAGTGGGTTCAGGTGGTTCGCTTGAACCCCATCCCCGTCTTCCAGTTTTCAAATACCCTGTGAAAATGAAATAATTTGGTCTCAGTGAGACCAAATTATTTCATTTTCATGGGATATTTAAAAAAATGAGATAAGATCATCAAAGCGAACCACCCACACCTTTATACATGCGAACCCGTATTACAGAAAGCCTTGATTCGCCCCAGAAGGCCTGCATAAAGACATTATGTTTTTGTATGTGCAGCTGTACAGTGGGGCTAAAATGATCTACTTTTTGGACGCAGCACTTATTTAGCAGATAAAGTCTCTAGTGAGACTTCGCAGATGCAAAGAAACGCAGTGGCTTAGACTTGTGCAGTCGTTTCAGTTAAGTTTTATCCTGATTATACTATTATATTATAGATATATACATTTTCTCTTCTCTAATACCACAATGAAAGCTAAAAGTGCTATTAGAGAGGATAATTTCTTGTGTTAGTACATGTATGAGGTATTGGCTGAGTATAGGCACATTTCAACTGTTTGGGCGGTTTCCAGTCTAGCAGTGGCTCAGTGGTAGAGTGTTAGGGTTGCTTTTGCTTTATTGCTGTCACTTATTGCTTTCAAATTGTTGCGGTGTCTTTCATCTCCGAAACTTCCTTCCCGTTTTGCTGTTTTGTGTTTGCAGGCCCGTAGGAAGCAATGACAGATTGGGGGGGGGGGGGGGGGGGGGGGCACACATAAAAAGCAATTACAGATTGGGGGGGGCACACATAATTTTTTTTTAAAATGACAGACCATTTTTTTTTTAATTTTTTTTTTTTTTTTTTGGGGGGGGGGGGAGAGGCATATTTGTGCAAATTATTGGGGGGCCCCCCCCCGTGCCCCCTATTCCTACGGGCCTGGTTTGACATAATTGAATTAAATGTTGAATTTGCGGATCATTATGCAATTACGAAAACGGAAGACAGCGCACTATTTTAGCAAAATCAATTATAATGTGTATTTCTACGTAAATGTATAATTTTCGGATTTGAATGGCATCCTTTAGTTTACGACCAGTGCCTAGATTTACCGGAAATACTCAAATTACCGAAAAGAATACCGAAATACCGGAACGACCAAATAATAATAGCGAATACCTTTCCATGCATTCCTGTGTTGTTTAACAAGCCTTATTTGTTGTGGAATTGTCATTATTAACTGTTATATAGCGATCAATAAACTATGTAAATCATTTTAATGTCAGTTGATAATATTCAATCATTTTGAGCAGAATCATTAGTATCGAAATGCACTTGCATACATGCACATGTAGCGGTAGCTAAGATTTTGCTATTTCTCACATGATTGGCATCCTTGTTAACCAAATCTCTGAAGAATACGGTTGTGTTCTATTTATATACACATAATAAAAAGTAAGGAGGCAACCTGGAAGCCAGTCGATCTAGATCTGCAACTGATCTAGATCTCAAAACTGAATGTACCCTGGTTTATTAACGTTCAGTGGTCAATACTGCTCACATAACGGATATCAAATGCAGTCTCACTAGAGCCTCTACTGCGCACATACAAGAGGTATGGGCACACAAACATTACAGGCTCTGGCGAGCTTGTGCTATTAGCATAGTTTCACCAGAACTTAACTTCTCGCATATCAGGTAGCGTTAAAAATCAGATTAGCTCCCAAGAGCCTTTATTGTTCGCATATCTCGAACTATTACTTGAAAGGCTAGGACGAGCGGCATCGCCCTTAATTTGCCTTTGCACAATCTCACCAGATTCTTTACTCCTCGCATAGGATTCAATACTCTGGTGAGCTTGCGCTATTGTGCAGTCTAACCAGAGCATTTACTGCTCATATCAGTTTTACCAGTTTATGTACTAGAAATCAAGGGAACAGAAGAGCTTACATTTCATCAGAGCTTTTGTCGCTCACATAGAAACAACGAAGGCTCAGGCGAGCATGGGCTATCGCACAGTCTCATCAGAACATTTACTGTTTACATGCACTAACAATTGGAAATACTCTTGGTATGGCAAACAGTGTTTACTTTTAACATACAATAGATCAAGGGGTCAGATGAGCTTGCATTTCGCCACAGCTTTTACTTCTACAATAAAGGCTCTGGCACATCGACGTGTTCCAACATTACTTGGGTGGGGTATAGCTAAACAGCGAACGCACACTTTCTAGTGGAAATTAAAACAAATTCGAGACTGCTAACCAGGCTACTAAAAAGGCTTCTTTTGCGACTGAAACGTTTCAATATTTTGTTTGTTTTGATTCTTTACGTCCCATCAACAATCTTTCAGTTATAAAGGGACGGGTCTTCCTGGGTTTAACCAGTACTAAGCTAGGATAAATGTGTCTTGCTCAAGGACCACAACCCAGTGACGCCGGTGAGGCTCGAACCCGCGGCCTCTCGGTCTCGATTCAAGCACTCTACCACTGAGCCACTGCGCTTCCTACGTTTCAATATGACGGAAAGTTTTCACTGCGTGCTTAAATTTCATTTCCTATACAATGTCATGGTAAATTACATGTTTCTTTCCTATGAGTACATATTCTGCAATTTAAATATGCTCACAAAGTATGAACTAGGACAACATGTCAGCTGATCAACTACAAAACTGTTGGTTCTGTGTCATTTTTCATTTCTCTTCTGTTGCCTTTTTTGACCATATGGCGACATCACACAGGTATTTTGATACATGTTTATGCACCATTTTACATGTATATGCACCCTTTTGCAAATATCTGCTAGTTTCCAGTTTGCAAATAATCAATTCTTGAAAGTACAGGTAACCAGAGCCCCCTTTCAAACATGATTCTTTAAAAACCAATAATTGAAGAGGATTCTGCTTACATGGTTTTCAAATATTGACAATGTTCATGCTGACAACCAACAGATAATGCAAAAATGGTGAAACCTTATTGCTGAAATGGTTAGCCGAAACAAAGGTAAAAATTTAGTAAATACAAAACGAGTAGACGTGTGTTTTTCGCCGTGCATCATTTTTGCTGCATTTTGCAGCAAGTTTGTGCTTGTTATTTATGATAATGATAAACACACCTTTGAATGGAATGATCTGGACTAATCTATGATCCATATAATAAACAATAATTCCATTTGTTGAAGAAAAGTACAAAAGTAACAAAAACAACAAAAACAGTCCCCATCAGACCTTAAGGTATGGTAAAGCATTACAACATAGGTGCATTATCCGCTGATTGAGTTCGCGCCCTTTTACTGTTTGTTTTAGTCTATCTTTCTTTCTCTCTGTGTGCGTGCTTATGTGTATGTGTGCATGTGAGTGCTTTCCTAATATATCTGATAGACCCTGATGTCATTTTACAAGTTTTGGTCGTGTATGTGAACAGTCGAATTGCAATGTGGGAGATAGGGGACGCGAAGTTCCATAATCCATTTACTGTCAATTATATTCTAGACTGCATTTTTATAAATCACCTTTTCGAAAAACTACGCCTATTTCGACTCTGTCTACTAGTGTCGTCTGCTGATAACCATTGCAAACAATTTGGACCCAGATCAGCCCGACAAAATGTAGATCCAAACTATTTGACACTCTTATCATATGGAATTGAAAGAATTTTTCGAAAAAGATAATTTTGAAAACAAAATCACCAGGCGACAAAATGCGTGAACAATTACCCAGCATGCAAAGAGTTAAATAGGTATGCGTCCATCCATTAACTGTAATGTAAACCTCGGATTAATTGTGGGGGATTGGACACGTGCGATTTTGTTTGTAGGAGTATGTCACGTGCTAAGTCGTCGTTGCATTGGTCAGTTATACACTATCAGGTGACTTTTGGGTGACATTATGGGCGTGGTTCGGAAAAGTCTAATTGCACGGATTTGCAGCGACCGTTAAGACGAGCATGTGCATACTCTCGATGTCTACATTGAGTCATTTCCCTTCATGCATGCACAACTATGTAATGATTAGGTAGAACCACATTAACCCTTTTTATTCGGCAAACCCCTAAACGAGAAGTTTTGCAAAGAGTGAAAACCCAGATGAAATGCAGCATCCATCAAGGTCTACACTGTTTGTACAGGTAAAAATATCTTAAAAATAATACAATATTTTTTTAAAAATTAAAAAAACCCCTAGATAAATGTACAATGGACTATCCCAAATTTATTGTATCAAACCAGAAGGAATATTCCATTAATATACAAAGGGTTAAATGAATGATTAAACGAATGATTGATGAGTGTCAATATATTTTGTTCCCCTTTCATTTATTTTTCGAAGACATATCAGATCATGTATGACTTGTCAGTATGGAGCCGCTGGTGATTTGACAAAAGCAGTCTCTTAATAGCCACCTATTAGGGTAAAGTCATATAACTTCGGACGTCAGGTAAATTCGGACAGCGACCTTGTTTGTTTCATATTTTACTTGCTGGAATAAAAAAAAATAAAGTAACTAAGCAAACAATGAAAATCCTGATGAGACGCTCTGCCTCATCTGGATTTTCACTGTTTGCAAATGAATGTACTAATTTACCTGATGTCCGAAGTTACCTGACTTTACCCTATCACGAATAAAGGCCTTTAATCGTCGATTCAGTTCATGGCGTACCTGGTTGCTGCCTACCCGGTTTGATGTAAATATGTAGGTGAATGTATAAGATGAGTTATTACCCTGGTGCCTAATAATCAATGTCAAGTAATTGCTGAAGGGAAAGTGTTTCTGTTTGTTTAACCCATACGATTATAATACTATGTAAATGTACATCTCTATCATTGACTCATTGTAATTTTACTTTTTATTCACCATTTTAAAAACGGGTCTTATTATGTTATTATCCGTGGTATGACCTCCGATGGGCTGAGGAGACTGTATTTGTTACCCGTTTTGACCAAACCTGGCTTGTGCTTAGTTTTATCATGGATTCATTTCGTGCGTTTGTCCAGCTCCCGGATTCTAGAGGCTGTATATTTTGAATGCTTAAGGCGGAACTTTGCTTGATTTTCCAATTCAACCAAACCTAGACCGAGTTTGATGGGGGACATCATTGACTTATGGCAGTTATTCTAGAGTGATTCGTCCTCTGATTGGCTAATAATTTTCTTGATAATCGACGGATATTGAATAAACTTGGTGCATACCTGCATATCAGTTTAGATTAAACAAGTACAGTACAATCCGCGCTTCCTCCAGTATTTTTGCCCTAAATTATAGTCTGATTTAAAATATGTCTGCTGCACTTGTTCACGTGCACTTCAGACTAGATTTCATTATGGAAGCGAACACTATGGATCCTAATCAGACTGCTCCTCAGGAAGCATTTTGGTCTGGTTTCAGACAGTTTGCAATATAGGCTATCTTAGAACATTTGTTTATTTGTTACAGCACAGTATGTTATTGATTTCATTGTTTAATGATTAGTTAGATTCATAGAGACTTAGTCTCTCCATGCGAGCTAAACAGTTCTTATATATTTTGACAACAGCAGATTCTAGGGTGAAGATTTGGCCAATAAATTAATTTACCCCCCCCCCCCCCCCATGGTTCGGCTTCTGTCAAGGCGGTGGTTCTGTTGTTGTTGATTCATTGTTCATTGTTACTTCTATTGTTTGTGTGGGTTTGCGTTTGATCCTTGTTTTGTTGTGAAGTTTTAAGTGTGCTTTCTAGTTTTGCAATCATTAGAGCTGGTTGCTTGACTTGTCTTCTTGATGTCAAGTGGCTGTTGGTGTTCCGTGACTCTTCCTCACGGTGCTGAGGGTTAATCTGTAGTGTGTGATTGTGCCATTTCCTGGTCAGACTCACTTACTCTTTGGGACGCATTCGAAAGGTCTAAGTGCATTTGTAAACTACAGTAAATATCTAACTTGAAGGGACTAGTACAATGTAAACGTGGTGAAGCCCCAAAATATTTTTCCCCAAATCAATCAGATTACTCACAGTCCTGGGATTCATTCGAATGGTCTAGATAAAATAGAGCATTATGTAAAAAAATAATGTGAGACTTGAAAGGTAATTAATTCAGATGGACTTGTAATCGTGGTAAAGCTCCGAAATAGTATTTTCGTAAATCAATCAGATTGCTCGCAGTCTTCAAAGCATAATCAGAGGAACAGATAAGCCGCTTTTTGGGGGGTATTTAAGCAATTAAAATTGTGAAAAAAAGTAATTTTTTTCAAATGAAGGGGTAGCAAAAAGCAATTTAATTGTGAAAAAGCAATTGTTTTCTAAATGACGGGGTAACGAAAGGCAATTTATGTTTGAAAAAAGCAAAATAACAACAACAAAAAAACAACTAAAATATACTCTTAAATATGAATACACCCCATCATGGTAGCACACCTCCTGTTCTGCATCATACTTTTGTTGTGATGTTCTCCTTTGTCACAGTAATTTACTTATTCTACTTTGATACAAGCAAGTCATTTGTCAGATACTGGCAAAGCACTTTGATCTGTGTGTTTCTTCCATTACTAAGATTAGGTACTAATAAATAAGCAATTTTTAAAATAAATGTGGGGTAAAAATATTTTTTAAGCAATTATTTTGAAAAAAGCAATGATAAAAATTTAGTGGGGTATATACCCAATTCAACTGAAAGCTTATCTGGACCTCTGCATAATATCCTTAACTGATTTCAGAACAAGACCGTACAAGTACTTGGAGCGAAAGTAAATTTAAGAAGTAATCTACAGCATTGGTGTTAACATTGTCCTGTCCCTGTGCATTCTGTACTACTTTGAAAGATGACTGGTATTGTGCTTTCTTCTATATTCAACAATATTGTATCTAAAGCCTCGGTGGACTTTACCAGTGCGGAAATACAAGACATTATTGCTGCAGTTGAAGAGCTGGTTCATAGATATGCAGAGAGAATAGAAGTTCAAAATCCAGACATTAAGATATCTAGAATAATTCCATGTGGTAGCATGAAAGATGGAAGTGCTTTATGGAAAACGCTCGTTAACGACCCAGACAGGTCATTTATTTGGAAGGATATTGGGGAGGTACCATATATTGAATTTGATTTCCTTGCCCTCCTCGAAAAACCGACTGAGTTAAGATTCAATTGAACTAATTGCAGGGATGCAAACAAGTTCAGAATTTAAAAGTTGGCAGGTCAGGTGTTAATGAAAAGGAACAGTATCAAGCAATAGATGCACCAGGATTGGGCGAAAACCGGAAATATGCTAATCGATCGTCGAATATTTGTGGTAGATGCACAAATGGGTTCCATGGCAGTCCGCCCTGGTGGCCATTCTGTAACTGGAAAACAGGAAAAGAATTTGATTCAAGCGGTTATATTTGCACCGACCTACTTGATGCATCTTTCCATAATGAACTTATTCAAAGTTTGAGTTGGTCATGTAAATGCTTTTCTATCGTTCCAAAAGATTATTGTTCTTTGATCGATTGTTCGTATAAAAAGAGAGGTCGAATTATTTTTTATTCCAAAGAAAAGGGCCAAACTTGTGACATCTGTACCGTTTATAAAGATACTGGTTTCCTGCGATTGTCCGCGTTATCAGATGGAACCTTGATTTCACGAAAGCGTAACAAATGCTCATTTATACTGATGTGAACTCGCACGTGTGTTGCAACGAGACACGGAGAATGTGAGTCAGTGAATGACCAAAACAACATACAAATTCTTGTTGATTTCTTGCCAGCTTTTCAATTGGCGGATGAAGATTTGCATATGGAACATGAGGCAAAAGATGCTTTGATTGTAGCAAAGAGATGTACGTCTTGCAGAAATTGTTGCAAATGGAGGGTTTCATATGGTATCAAAGAGGCAAATACCATATTATCGGGTATTTCTCAATGCCACAAGAAATCGTATCAGGTGATCAAGTACATTATCCAGTATTTTCACTTCTATGGAATTGACATAAGTTCTTATCATGCAAAATATGTTTACCTCAATCACTTCAAAAATTGTGGAAACACGGGTGATAATTATGCACCATGTATAAGTGACATCCTCTTGAATCTTGCTTCAGCTTACAGAACTGGCAACCTCAGTGGATTTGTCACTGAGACCAATTTGATCCAAACGAATGTTCTGGCGTTTGCTCTTGAGCTCGAGTTAATAGACAAGATGTTCAATGAATTGGAAACAGAGTTCCAAATCGACGGGACAGATGTCGCCATATTATTGCGAACCCTTATTGGTCGATTGCAAAAAAATCTTTTTGTGTTTTAAGAGAGGCCGTAAAACTATTTTGACAGAAGAGTCATATGACTGTTATATAGGTTCGCTGGAATTGTTAAAACAAAGGAAACTTAACTTTCACTGTACACTACTGCTCCCGTATTTGTAATGATACATTTGTAGCTTCTTATAGTGATGAGATACGTTTGGGTATCAACTTCTTTGCCCGGTTTAGATCCCTAAAAACCCTGGGCGTTTATTTGCTTAAACATAGGATTAGAATCGCCTTCTAGTAAATAATCGAGAGCCTATATTTTCAATATTTTTTGTTTTTCATTGCTGCCTTGTGGTCACCTGCTGGGAAAGGGCTGACCTCTTGGCTCTCGTTTGTGATATTTAATTGTGTTTTGTCATTTTCCCATGTGGTATCCTTGGTCAGTTGTGGTACTTGATTGTATTGATTCCTGGACTTTGTCAACTTTCTTACTTTAATGTTTCCGGGCACCGTCATCCTCAAGTCTTAACTCCTCTGATATTAACTTATCCAAGACAAGCTTATACCAAATAGGTTAATTTATCGTCAATGCATGGGTACTTCTCTCAAGTATAAGGTATGAAAGTCACGGTTACCAGGCCAGATGCTTGAACCTCCGACCTCCTTACTTTTAGTCTGACTCATAAATCAATGGATTAATAAAAATTTTCATAGTTCTGATCACCATATCCAGCAAAAGTGATCCTTTTTTTTCAGCGGCAGCTGTCTATAATCAAGTTTACTCTAAATTATCCACCAATCAGAAACAATCTTACATCTGCAAGTCTGCTATCTATGCTCATTGAAACAGACTATCTAAATTATCCACCAATCAGAAACAATCTTTCATCTGCAAGTCTGCCATTGTCTTGCGCAGGCGCGATACTAAAGATACTAAACAGTATTTGATAAAATGCTTCCGGTCGATGACAATGGCAAGTCTGCTATCTATGCTCATTGAAACGGTCTATAATTTCAAGAAAATCACAGCAGTTTTCTTCGGGTCCTGTTTAAAAAAAAATCCATTCTGTCTGGAATTGCCTGTTTAAAACAAAACGCACAACTTTTTTAACATAATCACCTTTTGTTTGAAATATGTTGGGGCTATTTGTTTTGTAGTATCCGGCTCAGCCCGGGTTGCCCATTTCACCCGGTTGTGTCTAAAAGCTGTAACCGAACCGAATTCGGCCGAACTTACCGAATATTCACTGTTTTAACCTATTGATTCTAGGTATGTGATTTTCTTTATATCCCTTTAAGTTTTTGGCCAATATCTGTGTATCCTTAAAAACCCTTCCAGTGCCTCACTAAGAATAAAGGTGTCGTCGAGTTGTCTCATAAAATGTCGCCGAATTGTCTCAAGATCTGTCGACGAGTTGTCTCCAAAAACGTGTCTCCTTCGGCGACATTCCGGTATATTTCGGTATGTTCTGCTACCGATGTTTCTTTGTAGTAACTATAAATAGCCTACGCATGTAGATAAATACAACGGTCTATATATAGATGCCAGATTAATATCATTACAAGGTTAGCTTTTAAAAAAGCTTAGAACCATCGCATGGAGTTTTACAGTTATTAAAGATGCATAGTCTGTAACTTTTGATCTTCTAATTTTAGAAATAATGTTTTTATTTTTCAAGAACGCAAATTCAGGTAAACATTTTACCATTTTCGTAAATCTTAGCAAGTTATCACTATCAAAACAACTGCATTTATGTTAAAATTCAACGGTCTATAATTATTGGAGGGACGCAAATAATTACCAACAAGAGAAAATTACACCTATTTGATAAGATAATTCACTTTTCCATGCAGTTTTCAGCTGTTGTGAACATTTTTATTGTAAAAACATAGCTTAATTCTACTTTTACAAATGATTTAAAAAGAAAATAATTTTCTTCGAAAAAATGTTCATAGTTACAGAGTATGCAGCTTTAAAGGAGAACGTTTATAGGGGAGACCGGGGCTAATTCTGCCTCGGGGCATGTTGGGCAGTGGCTATATTTAGCATGTAAACTAAGATATGGAGCCGGGAAACATATTTGGAAATTGCTTGTGACGAGTTTGTCTACATGAGTAGGCCTACACAATGGCTGTATTGTTGAAGGGTAGATTGATATTGTACCAGAAAACTCGTTTTCTTGCATGATTAGTAAATTTTTCATAGTAATTTCTGCTTTTAATTCCTTTCTTTCTATCTTTACTGGTTTCGCTCATACTTGAGCATTACACCAGAGATTGCGAATTTGGAAATTTTGATAAAAAAGAAACAAAAACAACACATAAGAAAACAAAAACAACACAAAAAACACAAAGACTTTTGGCTGAATTTTTGTTTAAGTAAGGAGTGCCCTAAACTCCTCTGTGGACTGGGTATTGGCCACAGAAGGAGACAGACTATTTCAATGTGGAATAGTTCGTGGGGAAAAGGAAAATTCTTCAGGGCATCATTGTATGTCTGGTATCTGCGGTATTGAGCACTATGTGATGATCTCGTAGTTTTCAAACATTGAGCAGGGGTCATATACTTGTCTTTTTCAATAAACACAGCTCCACAATGAATCTTGTGAAAGAGAAACAAGGAGGACTGGTCCCTCCAGGCCTCAAGAGATGGCCATTCAAGCTCATCAAGCATTACGCCGACACTACTCGTGTTTCGCCATCTCCTGCAGGTCCAGCGGGCTGCTGTCCTCTGAACTTTCTCAATCTGATTGTTCTGAAGTTTCGAATGAGGGCTCAAAATGGGTGCTGCATAGTACTCTAGTTTAGGCCGAACCAAAGTTTTGTATGATACTTCCTTAGTACTCCTAGGTGCAAAAGCCAAGTTCCTGCGAAGGAAACCAAGCGTCTTAGTTGCTTTGGAAGAGATTTCTGAGACATGTTGACCCCAATCCATGGTATCAGAAATGGTGATACCAAGGTATTTTGCCGACTGAACATTTTCTAAAGTTTGATTGTGTAGTGAGTAGTCGAAGATAATTTGTCTGTGATGCTGATGCCGAGTCACTCTCATTGAGTGACATTTGGCTACATTAAATTTCATTTGCCAATCGGCTTCCCACTGTCCTAAGCTGGTGAGGTCTTCTTGCAAGGCCAAACAATCCTTAAGTGAATGTATATTCCTATACAGGACACAATCGTCTGCGAACAGGCGAACAGAAGACCTGATGTTATCCAGCAGATCATTATGAAGATGAGGAACAGGACCGGACCTAGGACCGATCCCTGGGGCACACCCGATAGCACTGGGACTGGATCTGAGGCTTGGCCATCTAAAACAACTTGTTGAGCGCGCCCAGAGAGCCACGAGTTGATCCACTTGTGGGTGGATCCTCTAATCCCATAATATTCCAATTTGTGAAATAGCCTCCTGTGTGGAACCTTGTCAAAGGCCTTAGTAAAATCCATTATGATTAAATCTGTCTGTTTGTGCCCACGATTCACATCTCCATCCAGGTTGCTGATGATGATGTGCGCAAACTGGACCAACTGGGTTTCGCAAGACCTCTGACTTCGGAAAAGATGTGTTAAATTTCTGATTTAAATTCTATATTTTTTATTACGAAAGGATTATGTCACGCTTAGGGATGTCTGTTACAACGCAAGGTGGTTCTGGACGACAGTACGTTACGGGTTCCAGACGAAATATATCTAAATATAGGTTTGTGCTATTGAATGTGTATCGTTTTCGGGAGACTTAAGACACAATAAACTGCAAGCATCTTATTTTGGCTTTGTATTTTTGTCCACGACACATATCTAAACTTAATCAATCATGTAGAGCATGGCGACTGTATCTAGTTAACGCGTATATGATACATTATTATTCTTGAAACTGTATTTTACTACTACACATGTTCTCATATCCTTATTTAGTATTTTCACTTTCGTTTTCTTTGAACATTTTATGACTTGATGAGATTAAACATTGCATTGTCCATCACTTAGACCAAGAAAGAACTTTCATATAAATCTGCTGACTTTAGACGAACGCGTTTTTAAAACCAAAACGAATGTGCTGCAGTCATTTTTCTATGTTACAGATGTGTAACGACTGCAAATATTTTGTTACAGGTTATTGTCGACAGCGTAGCAGGTGGAGACGACAGTGATGGATTTATTAAATGTATCTTACACCAAATAATCTTCTGTTTTGACCGAGGGTGAAATGTCATTTACCCTGTATGAGAACACGAATATGGCCAATACTCGGATTATGTACTGTTATTTCGAGACGCACATGACTTGACATCGTGGCCTTGTGCTTAGCGTGTCAGACTGTGGAACCAGAGGACCAGGGTCGATTCCAGGGTGGACACTTATAACATTTTCTTTTTTCTCTTTTTTCTTTTTTCCTCTTGTAATGCAAAATTACTTCATACAAGAAATATGGAATTATATAAATGACAAAAATTACACTTCTTAAATTTTTAAATTGAATTATCCTCGAAATTTGTCGGGGTGGGGATAACTTTGGCCCTCCCACAATATAATTAGTCTGTTGACCCCATTTTTATTTCTTTTTTCTTAAATGTCAAATGATAGTCCATGAAATAATAACAATAAATAAGATTTTTTTATGTCAGATTTTTTATATATAATTTACTCTAAAAATCGAAATCCTTTTATGGGGGAATAACCAAAATATATCATGCAGTATCTTGACATGGCTTGGGAAAACAAATACATTTTTACAATTTCTAGAAAGCTTGAGGTCATGAGCAATAATTAGAATTAAAACAAGGAAGCTGGATGGCGATTACAAATATATAAGCTTAATATTAAGGACTTGGATTTTTTCCAGAAAGTTTGTAAAATACTGAAAACTTCCATGTGAGATTATGAAAAATTGAGTGTAGTGACATATCCTTTTTATTTCATATATTGACAGTCGATACATAAAGCAAACTGTATGCAAACAATTTAAAAGATGTTAATGTGGGAAGTATTACTCGCAATTGCCCTTAATAAGCTCCAGGTCTGACAAAGTGTAAGTCACATATCATACATGGTTGAATAAAAGAATGTTTTAAGCGTACCAAAGCTGAAGGCTCTGAGGTAAGATAATAGTATACAAATGACTCCAGCCTCCATTCATCTGTCTGTTTGTCAACATTTTCAAACATCTCCTTTGAAACCACAATGTCAATCGAATTTCATATGGAGACTCCTTAGGATGGATGGACATTAGTTATTCGAATGATCTTAGAATGCATTTAAGCCCCCACCCCCGTTGCTTAGGCTGCTGTCCGTTCTAAGGCAGTGATTCCCTTATTGTTGATCTATTGTTTAATATACTTCTCATTATGGGGGTTCTGTGTTTGTCCTTGTTTTGGTATGCCTTATTTTGCGCCCTTCCTAGTTTTGCAATCATATTGAAGAGAAAGAGAGAGCTGGTAGCTTTGCTTTTATTGTCTTACGGATATCTCATTACTGTAAAGGTTCAGTGGCTTTTCCTCTTGATGTAGTGGGTTGGTCTGGAGTTTATGATTGTTGTATTTCCTGATCATACTCAATTACTTTTTGGTCTTGTGACCAAGATGCCGCCTTGCTCAAATAAGGTAAAACCCCTTTTAAATATTCTCTGGAACCAGAAGACTAAAATGCCACCAATTCCATATATGGTTTTAACCTTTAATTTCTTCTGATTAACTTGGTATGCACATTCATAGGGAGGTCGCACAATGCTGAACTATTTCTTCAGGAGTTGAATAGGCTTCAGAGCAGTATTTACATCTACTCGAGTGTTCGTGAAAGGAAGAAAATGTCGTCTCACATCTGTTACAGAAAAACTGACGTCGTCTATTGCCTGTTACACAGTCGTCTCTAACCAGTAATATTAGAAAAAAGAAATTTTTGAGGTTTTCAGTTTTCTTTTAAGAAGGACATGTTACAATTGACTGAAAAATCATGTGGGATCTATTGTCTGACCATTTATGCTTATTTCATGACGAGAACGCAGGTAATTAATTACAAATTACACATTTCTGAAGGTTTTTTTCCGTACCAGCGTTTTACAATTTAACTACAAATATCTACGGTGTTTGTACTTCTAATGTCAAACTTACAAACACTTATATGACAGGAATTATTTAAAATAGCCAAACACACTATACTATCATTTTCTACGACGTCTGTGTGTGTTACCCCTCTCCACTGTCGTCCAAAACCCTAAATCTGTCATCTAAAACCCGTTGCCTGTCGTCCAGCACAGGTAAGCAGTCGTCATGGGCCCGTAACGAATTGTCGTCCAGAACCACCTTGCGTTGTAACTGACATCCCTAAGCGTGTATGTGCTTTGATATAAAAATTGTTAATTTCTTCTCCTGCATCTTAAAAGGAGCTGTCACGTGATACATTTGTATATTTAGAAATAGTCTGTCAGGGGCAAGTTCGGCCACTTAAGTCGGAGCAAGTTCGTTCCATAGCCAAACTTGCTCCACACTTACAAAAAATACATGCCATTATTATTATTATTATTTTCTATTTTATTTTGTTTTTACACTAAAACGAGATGTATTCAAAGATTGGAAAGAAATAAGTTAAAAACAAATCTAAACCCATACAAACCTAGCGCCTTCCTCTTGGCCATTGGTACACAGTAAAGACCCAGATCAGACACAACAGAGTGAGGAGTCTGATCATAGTCTCCACTGATTGTTTACAGATTATAAAATTTGATGAAAGTTACTACCCAATAGCCTTTTGATTCCAAACTGGTTCGTCCGATTGATAAAGGTGGGACATTTTATTTGGCATTAATGGGTTAGGCAGGCCCAAGAGCAATTCAACAAATAAATTGGCCCAAAAAGCAAGACGATAACTCGGACAATTTAATACGACATTTTAAGCCAAATTTTTGTTCAATTTGTATTCCGAAGAACCAACTTGGATAGTCCATTCGTAGGTTAATGTCGTTACATATTCTTGGCCCTTTGCAATTCCAACTACAAAAGTTTGACTGTATAATATTGGCCTTTGTCGAACTTGCCCCGAGGGGCGGCCGAACTTCCCCCATTGCGGGGCAAGTTCGGCCACCATGACCAGATCTCCTTAAATGAAGATTACCCTTTATCGTATAGAGACACATGTTGTGGGTTACCGGGACTGGTACCGCCCAATTTGGCCTTACTTAAATATATAGGTTTCATAGACCTAGATTTATTAGTCTTTCGGAAACTGTACATTTTCTAAAATGGGGCTGAACTAGCCCCGGTCTCCCCTAGTGTTTTTATATTGCATTTGCTGAAGCCACTATTTTCAGTGTTTCATGTGTTTCAAGCTCTGAGTATTTTTGTTTTAGTTAACGATTTGTACATAGGTGATCCATTGGAAGCAAATTAAACTCAGGAAATATGCATATTCCAGTAAGACTCTGCTCATAAACACACTGAATAGTGGTAGAGTTAACCTCCGCCCCAACCGTATTCCTCAATCGAAGTCAATGCACATAATGCCTAGGGGGCATATTGTAACTGACCCATCTACATTTAGTTATTTCATTACTTAAGCCTAGAAAATCCGAAGGCTCCACGTTTGATCTGGATTCAAGCTCAGTGGTAAGGCAGTGATTCATTTACAATTTTGGGCTTATGGGTCCTGGGACTCGCTGTTTCCCATATCAATGAGTCCCAACTGCAAACTTATGAGTCCAGAACACTATTTTTAATGACAAGTCTGCAATAATATTGCATCCTGGGACTCACTGAAATAAAAACTTTGCATCCCAGAGACAAAATTATGCGCAAAAGATACAGGATGCGCAGGTAACAAAATCACTGGTCAGGTCTCTAATTGGCCTTTTCGTTTTTAGAAGCAATCCGGATTCCAAAGTTTATCAACATCGCTCACGCAATGGTGGAATTTTGGAAGTAGCTTGATCGACGGGTAGTTTGAGAAAGAACAGTAAAATACACTGCTGCTGGGGAGTAATCAACTTGCTTATGGAACATGCCCGAATCGAACACTTTTAATCCCTTTATTTAACATTAAACACGAAATATACAAAATATACAATAACTCCAAACATTCTTAGTTATGAACTACTTATAATACTTCAATAGTGTAACAGGGGCTTTGAAACCTACACAGCCAGTCGGTAAATAGCTATACATAGCTAATGTTATCTCTGTTTATACTCTCCGACTTTAAATAAAAGTTGTCTTATGTCTTATGTCTCTTATCAATGCTTAAACTTACACTTCTCTTTTACAATGCGACTCCTCCACCAACTGACTTTCCTGACTAATTACAAATTTTCAACGTGTCCCTACAACAGGCTTACAATACACTTTATCCCTTTGATCGGCAAAAGACATCGTTCACATACTCTGAGTCAAACTTTCACTTGGCAACCTTCAATTATTCACCTCACCCAATCAATCAACATCTAACACCAGTCTTTTGTGCATAAAAAAAACATCTTCCAATTACAGCAGGACTTTAAATGTATGTTCTCCTTTGAATGCCGCTGAATATCTTTTTTAAAGATATTTCGTGTTATCCCAATTATAAGTTAATCAAATCATTAATTATTTGGACCAGCACATGAGATTTTGGTACTTATGAGATCGGCGAGCAGCCAAGACTCAGACGAGCCTGCGCTTCAGCGCAGTCTCGTCAGAGCCTTGGCTGCTCAAATACACAAACTATGGACGCTGATAAAAGCTGGGACCACAATTTAGACCTGTGATCCCACTGTGCCGCTCTTCGCACGCTCGTTTGAGCAATGTAAAAATTAGAATGTGCAAAAAAGTAACACAATCTCGTGTACATGCACAATTATGAACATTAACCCTTCGCAGACAACTGGAATTTTCCATGACACTCGATACGTTCAGTCAGTCTGGTCCAGTCCATTGGAAATACTGAAAGCTCATAGGTTATACTTTCCAAGAAAGAGTGTATTGCTTTCTCAGAATTGCCTATGCAAACGGTGCAGAGTGAGATTCCGCAATTTGTGGCTTATTATCAGGCTATGTATTTGCAAAAGTGCCCATCGATCAAGTCTATTATACATGTTCTTTATATTGCCATATATTCCAAAGTTGTTTAAATGATTCCATTCTGCTCAACAAAAGTTCCTCCATGACTATGACTTTAGGTGAGCGATCCACGGCCATCTTGTCCCTCTTGTTTCTCATTTCTTTGTTGTTTGTTAGGTTAGTTTATAGCCTATTCTTGTGATGTAGGTGTGTGGATGTAATGAGCATGTCTCGGCGTTGCGTGATTTACTTACAAAATTCAATCGTTTTTCTATGCTGTTGATGTTAACGAGTTTGAAAACTAATCTGCCAGTCCCTAGGGGTCGGGGCTCAGGTTTCATTGATTTATGACGATAGGTTTGATTAAGGACAAGCTGACTTGAAAAAACGGTCGCTTTATCCTTTTTAGGATCAGTGGTTTTGTTCTTGTTATCTCACGGAAAACTATCATCAATTGAGCAACGACATGTGATTTCCAACAATGTGGCATTTTGACAAATGTAGACTCAGACAAGCCTGTGCAGCCTCCTGTTAAGCTTAGAAACTCCAAATGTTGTTTGGTCAGTAGCTTAACAGTCATAGATTATTCAAGCGACCAGCAAAGGCTCTGATCAGACTGCGCGTTTGCGCAGGCTGGTCTGAGCCTTTGCTGGTCACACATACCACATTGTTGGAAATCTCATATCGCGGCTCAATTGTCTCACAGGGGTTACAGACTCAATCTTAGATTTTTGAATTTGCTCACTTGTATTGAGAAAGATGTTCGGTTACTATGAACTTGTTGCATATAAGATGTATAACGAAGTATATTCATGATAATGTAGCATTTTTATCTAACCACAAACTAGTTTGCATATAAATTGATCCTCGATGTTTGTGTTATTATACATTTACCACCCTTACCAACTTTAGGACGAAATATATATCTCGGGAGATAATCCTCTCGATATACCTCGTGGATTATCTCTACGTACAGACGGATATACCATGGTATAAGTATTGCCCTTATCAAGAATTCGGTGGTGGTGGGTGCCTATTGCGTTCGGCTTGTCCTTCCGTCCGTCCCTATGCCCGTCATACTTTTTATACCTCAGCTAACCATGGTTTGTCTGCCGTTGTATGGAGATAATCCAAAAGCTTTAGCTCATGGATTATCTCCCCGTAGTAGTGGGCACGTACAGAAGGACAAACCATGGTAAAAATATTTTATACCACCAACATCAGTGTAGACCTTGCACATTTCGAGATATTTCATACACAAGTTGGTAAGGGTATAGGATTATAAAGGGTCATATTTTGTGGATAAAGTGGTAACAATTCGGCAAACATTATTGCAATCTTGATCTTCACTGTTTGCTGTGGCAGGCTGTCAAACGTTGCACGACATGACCCTGTCAGTTATTGCGATATGTTGATACTTCCTATGACCACATAACTTTTGTCAAAATTGTAACAAGATATTAATGATTTGCTTTAAATTTAATGCATTTTTTATCGTTTAAGTATGTCTCTAATATACTGAGAAGCGAAGAAAGGATGGTATACCTAAACTACATGTGCAACAAATCTTCCTACGTTCATTTTTGCAATATTTGAATTTTTTACCATTATATATTGGAAACACCTAAACGGGTACTTTGGCAAACAGTGAAGACCCTGTCATGCTGCATTTCACCAACGTCTGCACTGTTTGTTAAAATTAAAAGAACCTTCGTGGGCAGGAATACATAATTATTTAGAATATTCCATTAACTGTGGCTCTTTAAGGGAGCGCAGTGGCTCAGTGGTAGAGTTCTTGTCTCGAGATCGAGGGGTTGCGGGTCCGAGCCTCACCGGCGTCATTTTGATGTGTCCTTGAGCAGGTCATCAATCATTGCTTAGTACTGGTTCAACCCAGGAAGACACGTACCGACATAGCTGAGAAATTGTTGACTGGGACGTAAAGAATAAAAGCAAACAAAATGTGTACACAGTAGGCACTCACATACTTATTCTATTCATGCGTGGATCCAGAGGGGGACAGGGGGACCCCCTGAAAAAGCACAAGTTCTGTAAAACTGAAAAAGTGCTCGTTCAGCTGATGAGGCACAAATTTGGCATTGTACTTGATTTATCATGATCAGGCTTACTAAAACCGTTTTTATACCTTGTGGGTTCAAACTTTAAAAAATACAGTAAAACCTGTGTAAAACAGTCACCCAAAAATAGACAAAACAAAAATCTTAATGACAAAGGGTAGCTTAACGAAAGTCGAAAGTCTCCAATGGGAGCATTCTGCAATACGTTTGACCTGCATTAAGCGATAATTGGTCTTGAAAACCAATTTTTGGCCTTTTTTAGAGTGGCCGTTATACACAGGTTTTTCTGTAGATTACTTGAAAATATAGACATCCTGGCCTCGAGGTTTAATTTTTTTCCATGCTCAACTCAACAAAGTCAAATCTAAAAGGCTGAAAAATAAGCAGTTTTTACTTTAAAACTCTCAGTTGTTGTATTTATCCTGCTGATAAATGTTAAAATGCCAAAAAAATGTTGGCATTTTAACATTTATGAGCAGGATAAATTTTATGCACAATTGAATTGAGCATGGAAAAATTTAAGTCAACTCTCAGTTGTTGTATTTATCATGTGGATAAATGTTAAAATGCCAGCAATTGTTGACATTTTAAAATTTATCAGCAGGATAAATTTTATACACAATTGAGTTGAGCATGAAAAAGTTGACCCCTGAATGGTGCTCAAGGTGAGCTATTCATATGACTTACTTTTTTCTTTCTGTGGATGATAAGTATTCGAAGAATTTGCCTTGTTCAAAATTGAAACAATGGTCTATTCACTACTTACTTAGAGATATGGCTTTTGCAAGTTTTTGTAAACTTTAACAGCTTTACGAAAATGGCTGGGTATAACCTTTAATCCTGAGATTTGCGATAAAAATGTCAATTTCAGTTTTATTGGAAAATTAAACTTTTTGGGGTCTGAACATGATTAAATACTTAAATAAATCGTTTTTGCGGAGTTTACGTATTTGTTGAAAGTGAATGCTTTCACCAGCCATGTGCGCATGCGCACAACGCTGATCAAGGCCTTCATCGTTACGGTCAGAACAAATTGCCTATTGACCAACGCTTGAGTATACATCGAAGAGTTATGCCGTCAAAATTAGGCCGTGTAATTGTTTGTGTTGCCATTTATTTTCAATCTTACATGTATCTTACCTTAGCTACGAGTACAGATATTACATGTATCTTACCTTAGCTACGAGTACAGATATTACATGTATCTTACCTTAGCTACGAGTACAGATATTACATGTATCTTACCTTAGCTACGAGTACAGATATTACATGTATCTTACCTTAGCTACGAGTACAGATATTACATGTTTCTTGTAAGTTCAGAAGAAAGGAAAAATGGGGAAATTTAATATATGGGCATAGCGCATACCTCTTTGAGTGGACTGTATTGGTTATGTGGTATGCCTTGTCCCCTGTCCCTCTCTGGATCCGTGCATGAATTTAGGCTATAAAATTTGTAGGCATTGTTATTTTATTAGTTTAAATGTTTCCTGCAATAAGTTTTTAACATGTCTGATCAACAAAACTTAAACAATCCCCTTAACCATTGAGTACGATCGTATTACATTTCAATGGATACTGTTATTTGAGAAAAATATCACTTATCACATACGTGTCGTTACTTAAAGAGCGTTTATGCGCACCGTAGCTAGTGGAGCTAAAATAATAGTGTTCTTTGTACCTACATTCTTCATCTATACTACATGTGCAGATCCAGAGGGGGGGGGGGGGGGGGGCGGGAGCCCGACCCTCCTGAAAAATCACAAAAAATATAGGGTTTCTTAGCAATACTAGTCCAGATCCCCTGAACAATTACGAAGCAACCGAGCCAGCATTCAATGTTGTGCCATCATCAGCACGCCAGCGAAACGCCATTTAAATGACGTTTCACTGGTGGGCCGATGATGGCCCGCTTAAATTGCTATTTGGATCCACCCACTTCTCATCAACTAAAAAACAACATGTCAAAATTGGACCCCTCTGACAACATTTTCTGGATCCGCGCATGCACCATGTGTGTGTAAGCAGCGAAGACTGAGGAGTCTGGGCGGATGTGCATGCTCGTCTGAGCTTTTGCTCGGTGCCTTTGTGATCATCATCAGTATCAAACTTCTTTGAGTAATCTCATTTTATTACGACATAAGCTCATAGTTTGCGTTAACTAGCTCAAATAGTTCAAGATGGAGGAATTTTTAAGAAAATCGATCAATTTTTCGTCTGTAACAAGACCTGATTGCTCTGCGTCAGCACTGTTTGTCGTCAGATTGCGGTTTCAGCTGGTGGGGGAGGGGGTCAAATACGACTTATATCAGCAGGTGTGTGACGTCATTTTAGTAACGTATAAACGACGCCATATGGGTCGATACTATTCTTGCACACAGGATAAGGATATCTGAGATTTTACCCTGGGATAGAAAATATTATCTTACACATGCTCTTGGGCCCATGTTATCTTACCCAGGACGTCAAATAACGTCATCCTGTGAAATTGCATCTTATCATATTTAGGGACTTATGGGAGCTTATTTTAAAATGAATGAACAAATAAATAAAAACAGTGGTGAGCAATAAAAAAAATCCATCATTCGTGTTAGGGTAGGATATAAAAATCGGTCTCTCGCGATCACCGTTTGTCATCAATCGGCAAGCCTCGTGATGCCAATCAGCGATCCTCGGGACAGATTTTTTCTATCCCATCCTATTTCTTAATTATAGCATAGCAAAGGCGCAGATCAAGGACTGTGTGGATGTGCGCCTTTGTTGTTCGCATGCAACAGTCAGCAGGGATGGATCGAGGATTTCTGGAAAGGGGGTTCATAATTATGTAAAAAACTGTGGAGGTTCGCTTGGCTGATTTTATCTATTTTTATATTAGATAACCCATTAAAATGAAATAATTTGGTCTCACTGAGACCAAATTATTTAATTTGCATAGGATATTTAAAAACGGGGGACGGGGAGGGGGTTCGAACGACCCCCTGAACCCCCTCTGGATCCGCCACTGTTCAGATTTCCTTGCGTAGAGTCCTGTAAGATCGATGAGGAGCGCGGTGGCTCAGTTGTAGAGAGCTTGACTAGAGATCGAGGGGCTGCGGGATCGAAGCTGTGCTGTGTCCTTGAGCATGGCACTTTATCCTCTGCTTAGTACTGGTGCAACCTAGGAAGTCCTGCCTCGAAATAACTGAAAAATTGTTGACTGGGGCGTATGGAATCAAATCAAACAAACAAACCATATATATGATATAGGATAGAAAGCCGGGAACGACCAATTGAGTCTTGATATACGATGACTGAGTTACTGTTGACTAGGTCGTACAATCAAAATCTAAAACACATTGACACAATTCGCAGTTATTACATTTTACTGTTTTATTTCACATGTGACTAGATATATATGAACATCTATTAATTGTGTTATTTTATCCAACCTTATCCAACCTTATCCAACCGACAAACATGGCATGGATATCGGTAACATGCATGAGGCATGGATACCATGAATTTCTATGTGCTCAATTTCTATTGTTTTCCTTGTTTATCTCAAGTAAATATCTTTAATAACTATGCTATTCCAGCCCTCTTAGCCCATACTTTGGGAATAAAAGCGCCTATAAAATAATGTATCTGAAAATGTCGTTTGCTATTGTCGTCTGCTGCAAATATTTCTTACAGTACTACATGTACATTTTTATGTAACCAATGTATGTATAGAAACCAACAGTGTGGACTCAGATCAGACTGTTCCTACAGGAGCAGTCGAACTGGGTCTACGCTGTTTGACAAAGATGCTTGTTGATAAATATTTCAGCAGACGACCAAAGCAGACGACTTTTGTTGTGATTAGCGCTTTAAAATGTTAATTTATATCACGTACATGTACACATATTAAACTTGCCTGACGATGAACAAAAATGCACATAGTTTTATACTGGTCACGGATTCCGAAGTCGATATCAACCAATTTCCGTATTTTGTCCCATACATGCATGTATAATGATTAGAAGAGCACTTTAATGATTATAATAGGTTTTAGATATACAATTATTAAATTGACCATCAGATCATATTAGATAATTTGTTATTATGCTACAGTGTAAAAGCATACCTCGTGGAAACAGTTTTGAATCCCCTCAAAAGAGGCGATTCTAATTTATTCCATGAAGCGAAAGTGTAAAAAAAAAACTTAAAGCAGGTCTTCAACCCACCAGCACAGTGCAATATTAAACTCACTATATGTTTAGGAAATTTTCAAATAGCGAAGGCAGAGGTGAGATGTAGCATCTTATCAGCCTCTGCACTATTTGCTATAGTAAATACAATGTTCAGCGACTAAAATAAATTTGGAAATTTCGACTTAAAATAACAAAAATAAAATTATACTAAACTTATATCAATTGTGCTCTAACCAGACATGCATAAACACTGTGCACCGAGTATGCTAACCTTCTTTAATGTATTAGTCTCTGTAAAATATATTAACATTATGTTGTCTATGACTTAGTATGTGGTGTGTGATTGTTGGGGGCGTTTTTGTTTAACGGCAGCTGAAATCTAGTCTGAAATATGAGTGATGCCCGGATAACTGCATTTTGCAAAAGGCAGTTTTCCGGGCATCATTCATACATCTGCAATTATTTCCTTATCCAGTTAACATGTAACAAAATTTAATACGAAAATACAACCCCAACAATATGCACTAAGTCATAAAATAGCACCTTCCACCCTAGCAGTTTTTTCTTTGGCAAATAAAGCTGAACGTTTGTAGTCAAATATTGCACTTGGTCCATAATATACACGACTACTATCATCTTCCACACGACTACTGTCATCTGTGTGGTAACAGGGCAATAGTCAGGCACGAAGTCCGTGCACTATTAAATCGCGAAGTATGCCATTCAATCCCATATGCCTTTCTTCAGAATTTTCGCACCACCAACAAGGGCCAATCCTTTGGCTATCGTTTTAGCAGAGCTAGAATTGTTCGATCCCCACGAGGAACCCGCTCTGTCTCTCTGACATCCGGAGCAGTTTGAATCGTAGTATGAACTCAGGAGACCCTGTCGTCCCCAGCCCTGGTATTCAGCGATGCAACTTCCATTGTGCTGTCCGTTTGGGTCCGTCTGACCTTCAGAGTCTTGCCGGCTGAACCCGCTCTGGCCCCACGTGCTAGACCAAGTGTTACCCCAGCTCATGATTTTATTCGGGTACCAAAAGGGTTTTCACGACCCTTATGTGAAAAGACTGGTGTTTCTTGCTGGTCCCTTTTGTGCTCACTGAAGACTTACTGTTTTCGTAGTTATAGACTTTAAGCTCTTTTCGGTATCAATCTGTTTCAGTTTCAAACTGTCCTGCGACCTTTCTGTTTATTCTGTAAGAAGACAAAATGGTTTGGTATTCGGGTAAATTCGGACAGTCGGGTAAATACGGACAGCGACCTTTTTCCTTTCATATCCTAGTTATTGGAATTAAAATCAATTAACCTAGCAAACATTGAAAATCCTGATGAGACGGCTCATAAGGAGCCGTCTCATCTGGGTTTCCACTGTTTGCAAATGTATGTCGTCCGAAGTTACCCGACTTTACCCTATTTACCGCATAAGCGAACGAATGTCTATTACTCACAAGTGTCGTCTACTGACAACCATTGCATACATGTTGGACCCAGATCTGGCCCGACAGCCTGTCGGGCCTGATCTGGATCCAAACTGTTTGACATTCTGATCGTATTCCGGAAATAACTTTTCAATAAAAAAAAAATGATTTTGAAAAAAATCTTACTAGACGACCAAAAAGCCTGCAAAATAATACCAACATGCAAATAGTTAATTTGAAGTATTTGGGACCAGGGTATTTGTTTCGAATTATCAGTAGTTCGAATTAAAGAGAGCAACTCATTAAAATATATATTACAAAATGATTAATTGCAATACTCCCTATCAAAACGTATGTTCGAGTCCTGAGGTTATGCCACTTTTTCATGCTTAAATCTGAAGTTGAAATGAGCATGAAACATATTCTCATATATATGTGAAATGTTTACCATTGTTGGCATTGTAAAATATCTAACGTGATAAATACAGCGACTGAGTGGTCGAAAGCAAGAACAAAATATTTTTCAACATTTAGTTTTATGAGCCTTTCAAATTTCGTGCTCAGTTGAGTTGAGCATGAAAAAAGATTCATCACCTCGGGACCTGGGTGCTGAAAAGAGACTGCACTATGAGACGTTTTATGTACCTTATATGAACATATGAGGAGAGTTCATCTCTGAAATTAAATTCGAATTAACGGGTACTTTGATTTATCGGAGTTCGAATTATAGATTTTTATTGTATGTGCTGTGGTCCTCGGTCATCTGCTTCGCGTCGGGCTTGAAATTCGACATAAATAAATCAGCCAAACTGTGTACGTGCAACGTTCGCGCGATGTTGATCATTTTCACGAGCTTGACATAAATTATTAATATTGCATTTTTTAAAAGATAATTTAATTTAGCGCGGGTCATTTTTCTTCCGGTCTTTAATGTCCTTGTGCGAGCATGTAAACAGGATATTTATGTTGTACCCGCTAAGTGGCACATCTGAGTCAATATTGATTTAGTTTAAGCACGCAATTTTTCTGGCTTATTACTTTCGAGTTGAAGTGCATATGCTCTACTTTCGTCTGTGTTTAATCACATATAAAAAGAATAACATCATAGTATTTATAGTAAACGTCTCATCACGGACACATCTCCGTGCATCAGAGACCCAAAAGCAACAATATAAATTGTTTACATGAGTGTGGTTCTCAATATTGAGACTACCTTATCTTGGCATTGCCATGTTGAGACTCGACCTGCCATAGATACATATAAGAGTGCGCAATCATGGCATTTTTATTCTAACATATGTTGTGGGTGCTCAAAAGAACCGTCTCAATGAGACGGTTCTTTTGAGCACCCAAAACACAATAGATATGTTAGAATTAATCAATTTCACGCTCATCAACTAATTGTGTGCCTTTTGCGTCTTTTGAGCTGTGAAACATGCATGATAGTGCACGTAAAACTACAAAATCTAAGACATCACTTATATTTCAGCCATCATATAAGTCCATTTTAATACTATGCGAGCAGCGAAGGCACTGAGTAGACTGTTTATTTGCACAGGCTCTTCTGATTGTTCGCTAAAAACGGTGCGCAAATTGCGTGTACGAATTCATGAGGTATCACAACGCCCGACAAACATCAAAAAGAAGTCTCATAAAAATGCAAGAATGTGAATGTAAAAACCATACATTTTGTAAAACATTTTACGAAAAATATTACTATTCAAAATGAATGCATTTTAGCGAATAAACCCCCGAACTTTTTGTTCTTCGCATATCTAAAAATTATGCATTTTCAAACAAAACCATGAACAAAATTAAAACAAACTTAATTCACAAATGTTGCTATTACTCTTTAGTTAAATGAATAAAATATAATTCTTTGCCTACAAGCGTCGTCTCTTCTAATAATTTTTGCAAACAGTTTGGACCCAATGTCGGGCCTGATCTGGATCCAAATTGTATGGCACTCTGATGGACCCCTAAAATATTTTTCGAGAAAAAAAAGATTTTGAAAAAATTCAGCTGACGACAAAAAGCATGTACAATTACCCAGTAGGCAAATAGTTGACCGTAACAAGCATTGCTAAAATAATGGAACAAAAAAACAACATATATTTTTTTTCAAAATCTAATGGAGCTAGGCAATACAAAAGTCTACTTGCTCTCTCTGTGAGAAATAAAGTATTAAAGTAATGCAATTGATATAAATTAAAAAAAGACTGTATTTGTCTTTAAATTCCAGTCTCTTTTAATAACTTTTGCAAACAGTTTGGACAAAATGTCGGACCTGATCTGGTTCCAAATTGTTAAGCACTCTGATGGTATTCCTGAAAGATTTTTTCGAAAAAAAGTTTATTTTGCAAACAATTAGCAGACGACAAGAATCATGCACAATTACCCAGTAGGTAAAGAGTTAAGGGCAACAAGCATTGCTAAAATAATGGAACAAAAAATACATAAAAACTTTTTTTTTTCAAAATCTAGGAAATATAAAAGTCAATTTACCTGAAAAAAACTTGCTCTCTCTCTCTCTCTCTGAAGAAATAAACTATTAAAGTAATACAATTAATTTAAATTAAAAAAGACTGTTCAAGTTTTTGTATGTTTCTGTTTTAACGCAAAAATATAATATGATTGTCTGACTAAGTCCCGCCTCATTTTATATATGATTGGACGGTGTAAAAATAGCCTCACACTTGTAAACATTGTAAAATTTAGAATCCCAAAACGTCCGGAAAGAAGACAGGGTATTTTTTTTAGTTCTTTAAATAGATTTAACTCCTGCATGCTGGTAAATTTTGCACGTTTTTTTAGCGTCTGTCGTCTGCGGATTTTTATTTGAAACTTATTTTTTTAACAAAATGATCAGTGACAAACAGTTTTGATCCAGATCAGACCCGACTTTTGTCGGGTCTGATCTGGGTCAAAACTGTTTTTCAAGATTATCAGCAGACATGTAAAACGTTAAAAAGTATTGTGAAAATATCAACCTTTCGCCTGCTACGAACAAAATGGATTTGAAAATGTCGTCTGCTGAAGTCGTCTGCTGCATGTAAATGAATACGTCAAGGACTGATATCGGCATATATACAAACAGCGTGAGCCCTGATCAGACTGCTCCCAGTCTGATCTGGGTCAAAACTGTTTGTCACAGAGACGTTTAAATGAACCAGCAGACGACAGGAGATTTTGTCGCAAGAGTTAATGGACCTTATGCCTCTATTGTCTTCCGACTTTTGAGAAACTTCCGGCCAGTTCCGGTCAGTATACATACCTATTATGTGTGCTTATATTTGTACAACACGTACAAGTTATGTTGTGAGGGCTCTTTGCATGTGATATCAATATTGCAAAGAAGAGTTGATTTTTGAAGGACATGTTAGTTTGAATGGCTATTTCTTTTGGCTGGGATAGAAAGAACCCTTGAAACGTTACATTACAATAAACTGTAGTATACTTTACAGATGGCGATTATAAGAATAGTCAATTAAGCCTTCCTAAGAGTTCATATGTGATTTCCAACAATGTGGCATTTTGACAAGTGTAGACTCAGATGAGCCTGTACAGCCTCCTATGAAGCTTAGGAGCTTCAAATGGTATTCAGTCAGTAGCTTTACAATCATAGTATAAAACGCTCTTATCAGACTGCGCGTGTATGCGCAGGCTGATCTGAGGCTTTGCTGGTCGCACAAACCACATTGTTGGAAATATCATGCACTGGCTCAATTCATGTGAATCGTCTGCTGACAGAGGATTCAAATGAAATACATGGTAATATATTCCGTCACACGTTGTCTTGTGGTTAACTCTTTACACGCTGTGTGATATTGCATGTTTCATCGTCGTCTGCTGGTTTTCCCCAAAAGATTAAGCTTTCAAAAACATATGATTAATTTTGATAAGGAATATCTTCAAAGTGTCAAAGAATTTGGAGCCTGATCTGGGTCCAAACTGTGTGCAACTTTAACAGCAGAAACCACTACCAGTAGCAGGCGAAGAGTTTTAAAACAGTCCCGTTTTTACGCTTTATTAATAGACTTCGAGCTAAAAAAGGTCCTGCTCCCCCCCGCCCCTAGGGAATTTTGCAGACATATCCTATCTTGAAGAAAATTTCAAGCCGCATCTTTTAAGAGATGTTTGCACTCTGTGCTCCGGGGCGTTAGTCTCTGACAGCCTGTTACATATGTTACTGTAACAAACTAAGGAAAAAATCAAAATGAAAGTTTGAGCTACAGAAAGAAGACATTAAGCCATCTAATTATTCAAATTTCTTTTGTAGTTTGCAAGCTGGATGCCTAAGCTACATAAAAGCAGCATTTTAAACAAAATTACAGCCTTCAATGGTGTTATATGCGTTACATAGATTAAATTTCCCTTTGAAAGTTGAAATCATGACTAACATTATTCATTTTACAGACGATTTGTGCATTTTTACAAGTGTTTTTAATCTTAGTTTTCTAAAATTCTTATTTGGCTAATACAAAAATCAAAGTTTGCTTTTTTATCTCAAATACATGGTTTTATATGAGCTATTAAACAACCCTACCCCCTATTTTAAGTATCCAATTTTGGTATCTATTATTGAAGAAAAATATATGAAAATATTTGACGCTCGTGGATATCTTATATTTTTGGCACTGTCTTGCTAATGCAATAAAGAATCATACATTTGCAAGTTTGACATCAGGATCAGAGCACTTATTAAAGTATGTAACGTATGTTACATGGCATAATGAATGAGCTAGGAAATTTTCTTGGAAGTAAGAGATGATATTTCAGAAAAATACTGTTTTTCACTTGTTTTCCTATTAATCTCTAGCCTCTGGTGCCTTAGTCTTAGTAATTACAGTCATTGCTGATAACAAGCCCATGGAATTGTGTTACCTATGTTATATATAACCTTTTTAATCACATATTTCCTAATGCCTATAATATTAAAATATATAGACATATAGATAGAAAATAATAGTTCTCATTTAAATGACACAATTTGATAAATATTCCTATTTAATAAAATTATTCAAAAACAATCTTTATTCAAGTCACCCACACAATGTCTATCATTGTGTCTGCTTCTATTGCAAAATAATCACCCATTTCATCACAACCAGTAGAATCATGGCATTGTATAAGGGCTGCAAACTGAGTACAACCCTGGTTCTCTCCACCCCTTTGGGAATTGTGCAGACATATCCTACCTTAAAGAACAATTCAAGCTGCATCAAATAAGAGATGTTTGCACTCTATTAACTAGGGGGTTAGCCTGTAATGGTATGATACGTATGTTACCATATCAATTTAAGAATAAATGAATTGAAAGTCTGAGAAACAGAAAGAAGACATAAAACTATCTATTTATTTGAATTATTCATGTAGTTTGCATGCTGAATACCTTTGATACTTAAGAAAACATTTTTTTAACAAATATACAGCTTCCTATGGTGTTATATGTGTTACATTAATTAAGATTACTTTTTAAAATTGGTAATTGTGACAAACATCACTTATAAGCATTTCGTGTGATCCTCCTCTTTAGCCATGAAAAGACTTAATTTTCTTTGTATGTGTGGCCAGTGCCAGCGTCAAACAACTTGACTCAGCCAAACTTGAATCCTTAGCATTCTTCAAAAGCAGAAACAGCATGCCAGTGTCATGGGATCAAACACCTGATTAAATATGGGTTTAATGCCATTTCACATATATGCATACAATGGAGTATGACTCTGGTATATATCTCTTCCTGTGAAGTGGCAAGAGCAATCTAACTGCAGCTGCCTCTGCATCCGTGCTAGTCAAATGATAACTTTGCTCTGATTTTGCAAAATGTATGTCTCTACCGTGTACCTCTAAGAATACTTTAAGATTTCTGACATTGGTCAAACAGAAATTTGAAAGGCTGCTTTTTTGCATCATTTGCCATGGAACCTATCCAGTCTTTTGGTGCTTAAGTCCTTAGGTCTTAGATCAATAGTATTTTGCTGCGCCCAAAGAACTTTATAAGTTTTCTTTAGTTACAATGTTGACTCTTGATGGTTTTGGCAGACCGTCTGAAACAATTTCTGTTACACCTTGAAAGTTATCTGGTATAAGAGAAAGAATATGAAGTTGGACATTGCCATCAATTATGTTTGCAGTTGGTTGTTTTTTGATGTCAGTACATTGAAGCATGTCTTAAAATAATGTAAAAGCTATGATTTCTCAGTTTTTGCAGCCATATCATTAGCTGTTGCATTCAAAAGAAGGAAAGTGGACTATAGGTAGAATGGGATAACCAGTAGTTCTATATTATGCTCTATGGAAGATCTATACAGAGTAAACAAGTTGATAAGGTGCCTCATTTCGTGATCCATTGAAAACACTGAAATTGAAATCACTTGCCTCTGACTGTCTAATCAAAAAGGATGTCACGACAATGCCCTTGCTCATTTATTATGACGAGTTATATATGTTACATCCTTTAATAAGCGCTCTTATCTTAGAAACTTAGTAAATCATTGAATTGAAAGGGTCTAATTTGCGCTCTGTTCATCCTGCATTTCATTGCTTTACCTGCTGTGATACATCTAGTTCGTTTATCTGAAGGGAAAGAGTTACCTCGGTTTCAGCACTTCAGAAGTACAAAGACTTCAAATAAGTTTTTGAATGCTTGGGGAAAGATAATAAGTGCAGAGACATTATTAGATGAAAATATGTGGGTTGCATGTATGGAAAGGCTACATTTATAAAAGTTAACCAGCTAAGATATGATTCTTTATCACAGAAATATCAAGGCACATCAGTCCAGGTACTCATTGCTCTTATTGGCATAGTTTTCCTCCTTGTAAAGCTTTAGTCTTTCTCCTACTTGCAGAGTATCACTTGAAACACATACTCAAAGAGCCAACTATTAGGAATTCATATCAGTTTCCGAATGTTCCAAGCCATAAATGGCAAAATTGGAAAGTTGATAATGGCTCATCAATTTTGAGTGGACTGGTGGTAAAATTGAATAACAGTAAATGATTGAAATATTGTGTGATGATTCTACTAGTTACAAGGAGGCGTGTGATAATGATTACCACAGAAGCAGACAACGACAAACATCTAACATGAGTGTTAAATCGATGAATATTGTATTTTCTTGTAAAAATGTAAAACTATCTTTTCTATTTGTGGCTCTATATTTAGCATTATATGCACAGTATTAGGAAATGTGTCCAAAAGGTTATTGATAACATCTGTAACACCAGTCCATGGGCTTGATAATCAGAAATGAATATAATTTCTAGTGTTTTGGCACTAAAGACTTATAAGTACACATTAATTGTCCTGATCTTTAACTTAATGACATCTTGTAGATATATAAGCAAAACAGACTAAGAAAATGAAAAATATCCACACGCTGTAATCGCTTTCATGTGTTTTACTTAAACGGTAATAACAAAATTCGATTCTTTGTAAAACTGGGAGTAGGGCTGTGTATTAGCTCCTATAAGACAATATATTTAAGATAGAAAAGCAAACTTGTTTTTTCCTATTCATCAATTGAGTATATGTTTGTAAAATCTACAGTTTGAAACCAAGTCATAGAAGTTGTTTAACTACATGACGATAGCCACAATTATGGCTTTTAAATTATAATTAGGTTCTTGTAACGCACATAACACCATAGTTAGCCGTATTAATGTTAAACAGCTTCCATATGTAGTAAAGACATCCAGTATCAAGACTATAAGACTGTCAATTTATTAGATAATTTTAATGTCTTCTTTTGGTAGCTCAAACATTCAAATTTCTTATTCTCAAATTGATATACTAACATATGTAACAAGCTGTTACAGGCTAACGCCCCGACTTACAAAGTGCAAACATTTCTTATTAAATGCACCTTGAATGGTTACATAAGATGTAATTTGTCTGCAGAATTCCATAGGGGATTAGGATGGAGCAGGCCCTTACTCAGCTTGATGTCAAAATACTGTTTGATGATTTTACTTATCACGCTAATATATGTAACGCTCTCTGATCTTTAAAACTTGATGACAACTAGCAGATCTATAAGTCTTTATCATAGGAGCCAGTTTAAAATCCCTAAACAATGTAAGATATCCAACAGCTGCGAGTTTTTTCACAATTTTAGCTCAAACTTTCAAACTACATTTCTTTTATTTGATATAGTAACGCATGTAACACGCTGTTTCAGCCTAACGCCCCAACATAAAGAGTGCAAACATCCCTTATTCGATGGAGCTTGAGTTGTACTATAAGAAGGAATATGTCTGCAAAATTCTCTTGAGGACATTAAAACATTTTTAGGCATATCTTACGTAAAGACTATGAGCTTGCCCATTTATTACATCAGGTAACATATGTTACAGCCTCTGATATTAAAAATTTTGCAACAAACTTGCAGATTTATAAGTCTTTTCATCTTAGCAAATAAATCCCAAACAATGAAACACATTCATCAACTGAAAATATTTTTTAACTATTTTTACTTTAGTTTTAATACCAAACATTTCACCTTAAAACTGGATAGGTGTAGGGTTGTTTAATTGCTTATTTCAGAAAAAAATTTAAGCTAGGGAAACAAACTTTAATTTTTCTGTTAGCCAATTGCATAAGCTAGTCAGACATGGATAAAAACATTTTGCAAAACACACAGAGAGATTGTGAATGTAAATGATGTTAGCCACACTTGCAAATTTTAATGGGTTACCTGATTTATGTAACGCATATGACACCTTAGGAAGCCGCAATTTTGTTCAAATTGCTGTCATACGTAGTTAAGATATCCAGTATGCAGACTATATGAATGAATTTTAAAAATAAATATTTTAATGTCTTTAATTTGTAGCCCAAACTTTCAATTTACTTTTTCTTAGTTTGATTAAGTAACGTATGTTACAGGCTCTTACAGACTAACGCCCCGGAGCACAGAGTGCAAACATCTCTTAAAAGACTCGGCTTTCAATTCTCTATAAGATAGGATATGTCTGCAAAATTCCCTAGGGGGGGGGGAGCAAACCCATTCTCAGCCATCCGTCTATAACCTATGACTTATAAAATGGACTTTCCATAATTGCGTACTATGAGGACATAGACCAACTGAAATGTTCACGGGAGTTTTCCGATGAGGAGCATTCGCGGTCGTCGTTTTAGAAACATACAGTTGAGCCGCGACATGAGATTTCCAACAATGTGATATGTGCGAGCAGCAAAGCCTCAGATCAGCCTGCGCATACGCACAAGCTGATCAGAGCAATTGTTAGTCGCTTGAATATTCTATGACTGTTGAACTACTGACCGAACAGCATTTGGAGTTTCTAAGCTAACAATGTAACAGGAGGTTGCACAGACTCGTCTGAGTCTATTCATGTCAAAATGCCACGTTGTTGGAAATCACATATCGCGGCTCATTATTGTATGGACCAGTATACTATATTTCGGTACTTATCGCATACATGTATGCCCAGATGCTTCGAATAAGACATATCAAACAGGGCTAGAGGTCTACATTTCGGTCTGAGTCTTCAGCTATATTCATACATTCTCGAGTAGAGAGTAGTGAATGCTCTGGCGAGTAAGTGCATATGCGTCTGTCTGTGTGTGTATCCGTGTGTGTGTCCGTCTGTCCGTCTGTTTGTTTGTCTGTCTCCGTTTGACCGTATGTCGGTCTCTTTGTCTGTCTGCCTGCCTTATTTTCTCTCTTAATAAGTGCCCCTCTCCCAAGCTGTGGCTAAACTGCATTGGTGCAAGATTATATTAATATTTTAAATCGAAAGTGTCTGCATAGTTTCAGCTGTAAACAAGTACGTGTCTCTAAATTTGAATGACCATGGGATTTCTCCTTAGCGGGAATTGAATTATTTCGGCTATACCAAAGTACAAAGTATATGGTCCCCGTAGTGAGAAAACTGATTTTTTTGCATGAGATACCAGCCTTCGCTTCCGTGCAGTGTTATAACACGTATTGAAATAATGTAATATTTGATTTCATTTTGATTTTTTTTTCTTTCATTTTGCGTTGCCAACGTCGACGCAAAATGAAGTAAAGATGTAATAACAGAATTAGGTCAATTTTCGTCGATACATGTGTTGTGCATATCAACGCAAAATGAAATAAGGCTGCAAGAAGCTTGCTTTCTTCACTCGTTCAAGTAAAATTAGAGATAGAATCTTGAAGTTTCATGGAATTAGTTTAAAAATTGAAATGCTTTTGTTCTAATGCTCTCATTTAAGCCTATGAACGTTTAAGAGCACAATTTAGAGATTAAAGACATGTGTGGCTATTTCCCATGCGCACCTTTCCCGCGTCTGAAAACAGGTAAAGTTGTCTGGGTCCTGTCTTTTGACCTTGTACAGATTCGGATCAACACAGATTTCAGATATTCTTATGTCCTATCTGTGTTCTGACATTGTCTTGACAAAATTAAGAAATTAAAGTGTGTCCGAAATATCTATTGTCCTTTTATCAGATCTGATCGTCTCAGTACCAAATACAGATAAATGTAGCTCAGACGAAAGCAAAACAACGTACACAATTACCCTGGTTACAAATACGAAAGTGGCGGAGTCTTTACTAGTTGGATTGTTATTTAGAGCCGCGCTAGCCCTGACCTCGTGGCCTAGTGGTAAGCGTGCTGGCTACAAAGCCAGGGGACCTGCATCGATTCCAGGGTGCGCACCTATTTTCAGTGTGTTTTTTCTTTCTTTTTTAACATTTTAATGCTAAATTGCTTCGTATAATAGTTAAATGGTTTCACCAAAACGACCGAAAAGGGCATTCCTCAACTTTTTATATTGAATTACGCATGAAACCTATGGGGTGGGGTTAAATTTTGCCCTTCAGAAAGAGAATTAGTTTGGTGACCCCATATTTTTATTCTTTTTCTGAAAGGTATTATAATAGTCCATGAAATAAAAAAAAATCTTAAGATTTTCAACATCAGATATTTTAATGTTATGATTTGTTCTAAAAACAAATTCAAATTTTCGACGAATTACCAAAATATATCATGCAGTATCTTGTCATAGCATGGGATAAAAACTAAACTTGCACATTGTCTGAAAAGTTTGATGTCATGGGCAATAATTTAAGTAAAAAGAAAAAAGCTGACTGAAGATTACAACAGTTTTAGCTCGATATATAGGACTAGTGTAATTCTTTCATATTTTTAGAAAATTGGTCAAATACATAAAACTTCCATATGAGATTGTGAATAAAATAAGCACGGTGACATGGATAACCCATGCATTAAACAAACAGAACAAATTTCAACATGGGAAGTATTTAGTAGCATGTGCCCTTAAAACATGACCACCACCCTATTATCAGGTATATCGGCCTGGCATCTCTATTTGATTGACTGAGTGCAAATAGTCCGAAAGGCAATTACTGAGAAGATGCTCAGACTGATCTGGACCTTTAGTTTGACTACATGTAAATATTATACATGTAATGAGGCAGGGTTTCTCATAACCTGGTCCTTATCAGCTTTAAACCTTATTTCTTAGTTTGTTTTCGTTGTAATCACAATAATGCTAGGCTACAGAATTGATAAACAGACGAAATCGAACGCCAGTACTGAGTTTTAACAAAAAACTCTCCGAAATTTCTTAATTCAACCATGTACATCAAAAATCAAAACAATTGAATAGTTGTGTCATCTATCATAGCATAAAACATAATGTGTATCATTTAGAACGTACCTCATGCCATCCACGCAAAATGAAATAAAATACAGTATGCCTACTATCAGCGTCAAATGAAATAATTATTTCATTTTGAACTGATCGCATGAAATTGACGCAAAATGAAATAAAAACTCCATGTTGTTTCATTTTTCGTCGACATTGTCAACGCAAAATGAAATAAAAAAACTGAAATTATTATTGCATTATTTCAAAACGTGTTGTAGCAACAGTGCATTCTGATGAGTGCATTCAGTATTCACTCTTCATAAAGTATACTCCTTTGCACATGCAGAATTTAAGATTTCTAGCTAATTTGTGTACATGAGCAAGCTGATTTGAGTGCAACATGGTCGAAAAACCTCGACGACAGGGTTTCTCGCACCATGGCCAATATGATTTGCCTGCCGGACATGCGGATTCAGAGGGGGGGACCAGGGTCCGAACACCCTGGAAATTCACAAAGCTGTAGGTTTCCCTGGACAATCCCACTGAAAAGTCATATAGCTACCCCGCCAGCATTCAGTTTTGGGCCGTCATCGGCCCTCCAGGACAACGCCATTTAAAGGGCGTTTCTCTGGCGGGTCAATGTTGTTGTTTTTTTGTTTACTGGATAAAGCTTTTTTAAGGAATACATCGGTGAAAGTTTTCAGGATTCTTTCTGAATTCAGGATTTTGAGGCTGACTTTCCATAGAAAGTCAGCCTCAAAATGCTGAATTCAGCAGATTATTATAGGGTCTCTGATTAACATTCAGTCACGGTCTTAAGACAATTGACCATTTAAGCTTCAATTTGTGAATATTTAGTGGGCATGTTGCAAGTTTTAAGATCGGAGTTTTAAAAGTTCAGGATTATGGAAATTTTGAACTTTCATTCGTGCAAAAACTGATACAAACACACTATCTCCTCTAGTAAGTTGATGACTAAAATACTTTGGACCTAGACCCCTCCTCCTGACGAAATTTTCTGAATCCGCGCATGATGGTAGTAGTTATACATGTATATCGTTTTTTATGCCCCCAACTTTGAAAAAGTTGAGGGAGCATATTTGCTTTAGGCTGGTCCGTCCGTGCGTGCGTGCGTCCGTCCGTCCGTTCAAAATTTAAGTTAGGGTTTTTAAATTTCATTAATGGATTCCTCATCAATAAAATAACTGACTCGTATTTTTTCGTCTGAATTATCTCCCTTTATGGAGTTATGTCCCCTATTTAAGGGTCATGATAAAATTTTGTAATCAAGATACATCTCAAAAACTATAACAGCTAGGAGCTTCAAACTTGGTCAGCGGATAGAAAAAGTTATTTATTTTTTTTTCAGAGTTTTTGCCATTTGCAAATTTGGGCATTGAAAACTGGTAATAAAGATAAGCTACATGTAGCAGCTTCAAACATTGTCAGCTGATAGAAGATTATGAGTAAATTACCTGGTGAAATTAAAAGAAAAGTTTTGAGTTATTGAGTTATTGCCCTTTGCAAATTTGGGCATTGAAAACTTGTAATAAAGACATCTCGAAACATTTTATAGCCAGCAGTTTCAAACTTGGTCAGCTAATAGAGGATGTTGAGTAGATTACTGGGTGAAATTTTAAAAAAAGTTGTTCTTTAGTTATTGCCCATCGCATATTTGGCCATTGAAAACTTGTAATCAGGATATCTCAAAAATGATTATAGCTACGAACTTCAAAATTTGGCATCTGATAGAGGATGATGAGTAATATAGCTAGAAGCTTCAAACTTAAGATACCCTTGCCTTATAAAAGAGAACCATCCTTATGGACAAGCAAAGGGTTGGGACACAGCGTTTCATAAACATCATTTCTAGTTTTTTTTAATATTTGCTGATAATAGGGCGTATTTATGATTTATTATTATCATTTTATACTACTATAATTGGCCCAGTGACTATTGATGGCAGTAAAATATGAGCTACCTTGGCTGAAAGATCATATGCCAGCTTTGAAATTTGGTACTAAGACGATTAAACATATTAATTTAAATCAATGCCTGGCTTAAACAGTTATAGAAAACAACTTTTCAAGATCATTGCTGTTTAATACATAAAGATACAAAGACTTTGTCAAAAAGCAGGTCGAAGTCAATCTAGGAACATCTTTTGAATAATATAAGAATCTATCATGAGCGTGAGGGTAGGATACAAAGATCCGCCCCGAAGATCGCCGTTTGGCATCACGAGGCTTGCCGAGTGATAACAAACGGTGATCACGAGGCTTGCCGAGTGATTACAAACAGTGATCACGATGGACGGATTTTTTATCCTACCCTACACGAATAATGGATTCTTTTTCTTGCTCACCACTGCTTTTATTTATTTATGTATTTATTCATTTTAAAATAAGCTTCCAGAAGTCCCTGAATACGCTAAGATGCAATTTCACATGATGACGTTACTTGACGTCCTGGGTAAGATAACAGGGGTAAGATAGATTTTCTATCCCAGGGTAAATCTCAGATATCCTTTTCTCCCACCTTTGCCCATGTAAGATAGGCTGTCAGCTCATGTAAGAAATTTCTTTCTCACATACCAACGCATACGAGATCGAGTGATCCCTATGTTAGCTCGCTGTCGGAAAAATCTGTCCCACATCGCTACCCATGTGAGATAAGCGTAACTAATACGAGATAAGCCACACGCGGCCGGTTGCTAATGTGAGATAACATTTTTGGCGCATGACTGTATTCCTTCGAAAACGAAAGTTGAATTGTTGTCAGTCAGGAAAAAATTCTATGTTGAATTTTCAGCGATTTAAGACGGCCTTCAACTTGGTTTAAAAGTAAAACTGCGCATCTTTACTTACAACCTTTATTCAATGCTTTGAAGATGCTGAGTGCATTGCGATTGACACATTTAACATGTTGTGTTGGGCATTGAGTGACTGAATACACCGGGACGGGGAGCCTTGACGATGTAAAAACACACCACACACATATTTTCCTCAACAAAATTACTTGCTCGAGTTACTGTGGCCGATAAGCTAGTTCTTGTAATCTATTTTGATGAAATAACCATTTGTTCATTGTTCAATGCGCTGTTTATTCGCTGTTTCAAGTTGATTTATACAGCGCGCGTCATTGACTGTAAACATCGATCTCAGTGACGTCACCAACAAATATTACACAGTACTGTACCGTACGGTCGTGGTAAATGAGAAAAAGAATCGATCATTGGTGTTCAGTGGTTCCAGAAAAATCCCAACCCTCGGGTCCACCGTTCAGTGGGAAACTCGGCAAGCCTCGTTTCCCACTGGAACGGTGGGCTCTCGGGTTGGGATTTTTCTGTCCCCACTGAACACCAATGATGGATTCTATTTATCTTACATGACCACGTGACTGCTTTCTTACATGGGCAGAGTTAAATATTCTTTTATTTCGAAAAAGGATACTTAAAGGACCAATATGTTGCGCCTAGGTAACCCAAAGGCACCAAGCAAGGGTAAGCGTTACTTACTGACGTCATACAACGTTAATGACGTCACTGAACTTGCACCGCGTGACGAAAACAGCAATGCGACACTAATGGCACAGGGAGCCAAGCGGGGTTTTATTTTGCATTTTGCAACTCAACTAATGCTCCAATCGTGGTTTCCATTGAAAAACAAGGTGCAAACTATGTTTACACCCATTTTAATACCCAATAAAAACACTCGTGAACTCAGAAATAATATTTATCCAACGAGTAAAAAGTTAGAATTTTCACATTTTTTGGACTTTTTATGCTCGGACAAAAACCTTCGAAAAAGTGGGAGAAAAACAATCCATCATGAGCCTGTCCATGTAGGATAAAGATATCTCACCCTCGGGGTCAGAATTTAACCGGGGACTCGGCAAGCCTCGTCCCTGGTTTAAATTCCGACCCCTCGGGTGAGATATCTCTATCCTACATGGGCACTCATGGTAGATTGTTATAATCCAGTGTGCAAGAAATTTGGTAGAGTCAATATCTGCCATTCTACATACCTAAACCCAAAGAAATAGACTTTGATTCCAGAGAATATGTAATTTGAAGGGTTTTTACCTTACATGGGCGGAGTAGCCGTCTTAATTGTGTGGCCCAGACCATTTTGAACAAACCATCGTTCTGTTACCTTAAATTCTCCATGGTTTCTGAGAAAATTATGTTTATATAAATTGAGGGCAATTCAATAAAGAAAGTTAAAGGTGATAGATCAACCTTGACATTTAGTACAATCATTATTTCAAGATTTATCTCATTTAAATGCATTAAGAATCAAATCTGACATTGACGACATCCTAGGAACTCAATTTTAACAAACTTCGTAGGACAAATATCCCCAAGGACATTGTCCTACTGGTTATAGAGAATATTTTAAAGTGTTAACCATGCGTGTGTGGTCATGTGACAGATGACAATTTTGAATACATGTTCGTTCCCTCTCCCTAAAGAAACCTGAATATGAAATTCGAGCTCTGTTGGCCCAGATGAGAAGATGTTTGAAAACGTTGACAGACGACGGACAATCGACGGACAACACTAATGAGCCTTCGGCTCAGGTGAGCTGTTGGTATGATTCAATAAACCTTCTCATCTTTGTGTATTGAGCGAAGCTGTCGGCTTCTTCTTATCTGCAGAGTATTGATGCAATAGTCGCCAACATTTATTTTGACCAAGAACTAAGACATGGCATGACGAAGCCAACAAAATAAGTGTGCACCCAGCCAAGACTCAGATCAGCCTGGGCATCCACTTTGCTTGATCAGAGTCTTCAATGTATACTCAGTGGGAAGCTTATGCCGACAGTGAAGACTCTAATCAAACCGAGCTGACCCCTACATGTCGGCTAATTTGTCTTTTGGTGATGCACAGCCACATTGTTGGGTTTATCATGTCATAGCTCAGGTCCGGCCAAAAGCAGAATAGTAGAATAAAAACAAAAACAACATATCTGATGACGAAATGAATACGATGATTCATAATTCCTTGAACTTATTCTCGGTTACTCGTATTTTAGGTCATTCAAAGTCCAGTTTTGGTTATCTGGTTAAACAATGTGGTTTCCCAAGACCAGTAATAAGCAGTAATAATAGAGATGTCATGTTTTATGAAAGCTGATGTTAATCAATTTGGTAAACTGAGAAAAAAAGAAAGAAATTGTACGTTTTTATTCGTTATCAAAACAAATTATTAAAAGTGAAAGTTGTACCATGCTTTGTGATAGTTCCAGTAGTTCCAGTTAAGCAATATTTTTAGCATAAATTTTCATTAATTTCTTACTGACCAATTAAAACATATGTTTTGGGGGCTCAATATAACAGTCTCAGTTAGACGGTTCATTAGAAATCAGAAAGATAGTTTTCAATTTCACACTCTTATCTGGAGACCTGAGTACATAGTTTTATACCACCTAGATTAGTGTAGACCTTGTACATTACGAGGTAATTTGTCTTTAAGTTGGTAAGGGTCATATAATAATTAACGCTCCAGTTTCGAGCAGTTCCATGGGTGAAAGTTTTCAGGATTATACCTAAAGGTAGCCCAGTGGCGGATCCAGATGGGGTTCAGGGGGTTCGTTTGAACACCCCCTCTCTGTCCGTCGTTTTTGAATATTCTATGTCAGTGAGACCAAATTATTTCATTTTCATGTGATATTTAAGAAAAATGAGATAAAACCAGGAAAGCGAACCGCACACCTTTATACATATGAGTCCCCCCTCCAGAAATCCTGGATCCGCCCCTAAGGCTCAGGCTTTTGAAGTTGACTTTCTATAGATAGAAAGTCAGCCTCAAACTTCTGGTTTGGCAGATATTTTTTTCAAGTTATCTAAGACAAATGAATTTGACAATGTTTTCACCCATATAAGCCTAGCGTCCTATTTTGGGGACATGGACAAACAGTGAGCGCGGCCTCTGATCAGGGTCTCCACTGTTTGCTTACATAGTGTTCTATCAAAATTTTAATAAAAAATAAATACCACCCAACATCTCTTTAGACAGAAATTGGCTGTTCAAATTGAGGAATTCCATTCGGATTTAATGGGTAAAGATTGAATATATATACCCGGCAAAAAAAAGTTCTGCACAACTGAGGTTTTTCCGGCATATTTTGCCTTTCAAAAATAGGACAGAAAATTATAAATATATCATCAGAAAATTTAATTTATTCTGGACAATAAATTGAAGTCAAAACAAGAATATCATCATAAATGCATGAGTAATCGTCCGCTGAAGCCATACGGGGTTGGGTGCCAAAAATGACAAAATCACAGTTTCTTCTCTCAATAATGCGTATAGCCACCAATATTCACACGACACTCATTGAGTCTCCAACTCATCGAATTCACCAATCGCTGTATTTGCCTTTGAGGAATTGCAGCACATTCTTGAAGAAGAAGTCTCTGTAAGTCTGCAAGTCTTGTGTGTTGATTAATGTGTTTATTTACTGCCCGGCCAAGAATATCCCACAAGTGCTCAATGCATGACAAGTCCGGATACATTGGAGGCCACTCAAGTCGCTGAACACCATTCGGTTGTAAGAAGTTGTCCACAATCCTGGCACGATGGGGCCTCGCATTGTCGTTCTGAAATATGGCATTCTGGCCCACATGACGGAGATATGGTACAACATGAGGTCGGAGAATTTCGTCAATGTACCGTCGGCCATTCAAGTTCCCAGGCACAACGACGAGGGCAGTTCTTCCATTTAAACTAATACCTGCCCATATCATAACACTTCCACCGTTGTATGCCGTTGTTGGTTGGACAGTAGGTTCTAAGTGTCTCTCCCCGTTGCGACGCCATACTCGGATGCGTCCATCCACCTTTCGCAGACAAAGCCTGGATTCATCAGAGAAGAGGACTCGTGACCATTGCTGTCTATTCCATCTGCGGTGTCGTGCACAAAACTGGCGCCTTAGAGCCCTGTGACGTTGGGAAAGCTGAGGCTTTTTAGCAGGTTTTCTGGAACTGAACCCAGAAGCTCGAACTCTATTCCTGACAGTCTGCACCGAGATGCGACGTGCACCTGGTCCCCGTTGTTGTCTCAACATTCTCTCCAGACTTGGGCCGTCCACAAAGCGTCGCCTTGCTACAGTGACTGCAATGTATCTGTCTTCATGCTGGGTTGTAACTTTCGGTCGTCCAGATCTGGGTCGGTCAGACACAGTCCCCGTTGCTCGATGACGATCACGAAGTCGAATAATGGTGCTACGATGAACGTTGAATTGGTTAGCAACATCCTTACGGTGAATGCCCGCCTCCATACGACCCAGAGACCGGACTCTTTCTTCATCAGAAAGTTTTCTCAAAGCTCTAAAAGGCCTTGCATTTGCCATTATAACATTGACAATTCAAATGCGATTTTGGTGAAATCAGGAAGCGAATTTTTTTAACAAAAAAATCATGCAAAGGACGCAGTTGGTTATGTAATTGTTTAAACATTTGTTAAATTCGTGCAAATTTTCGCACAAGAATCGTGATGTGATTTTTAAATTGAGTTCACCAAATAATCCCGTGCAGAGTCACTGACCGAGTACAACATTGAAAATCGATCATTTTGTCATTTTTGATTGCCGACCCCTGGTACCATTAGACACTTGTTTCTCAGACATTTCTCGTGTGATTTTGATTCCGTTTCAAACAAAATGTTCCTTAGAGATTGGACTAAAGGCTGATATAAATCACGTAGTCGGTTGTTACAGTGACGCCAGCCGTCAAAGTCACCACCTGTTCTACCGCTGAACGGTGAACGACCTGAGCTATACCGCCACCGGAGCTACCTATGAACGGAGCGGGAACGAACGATACGAAACAGCGGTCAATTCCATATTCACATCGTACTTCCGTTCCGTTCAGTTCCGCTTTATTCTATTCAAAACTCGAACGTCCTATAAATCGCTTATTATTTAAGTGTTTGTTTCTTTTGTCAATTTAAACAGCCTCTTGAAAATAGTAATTTGAGTATTTCCTTATGTGAAGATTGTACGTTATAGTTGTTAATGTCTGACATTTAGAAATAAATTGTCAAAGATGGTTCTTTTAATTCTGAATATAATATGATATAACAAACTAAAAGAAGAAATTTAAAAATTGTCTCTGATCAGACTGCTCTTCCATGGACTATTTAAGGCATGTTTCAAGCGGTGTATAATATATTGGTTCTGATATTACTGGGGCAGATCCAGGATTTCTGGAAAAGGGGTTCATATCAATAAAGGTGTTGGGGTTCGCTTTGCTCATTTTATCTCATTTTGCTTAAATGTCCCATGAAAATGAAATAATTTGGTCTCATTGAGACCAAATTATTTCATTTTCATAGGATATTTAAAAAATGGGGGGGGGGGGGAGGGGGATTAGAGCGAACCTCCCCCCCCCATTCCCCCATCTGGATCTGTTAATGTATTATAACCGTTTTCATTTTCAACCCTACTAATTATTTGGACTGTGAGCAAGAAAACCTATCTTCAGAGGTTTGGGAACCATAAAATGTCGCAGACCAGCCTGCGTATTCGTGCAGTCTGATCAGCGGTTTTGTGATCAAATCAACACTTGCTGCAAGTAATATTTTACTATTCTAGCTAGTCGCCTTAGCTGAGCAGGCTAGTTTTAGTAAAGCCCCGAAAACAGATTCTCTCGCGTTTCAGTCCAAATTTATGTTGGTATTATTTTTGCGACCATTCGATTCCTTTCACAGAAGTACAAGTTCCATATTTGCATGCGAGCTCATAAGATAAAAAAGACATAACTGTATGTATGTATGTATGTATGTATGTATGTATGTATGTATGTATGTATGTATGTATGTATGTATGTATGTATGTATGTATGTATGTATGTATGTGCGTGCGTGCGTGCGTGCGTGCGTGCGTGCGTGCGTGCGTGGATATATTAGTCTATTCTCTCTCCCTCACGACGTGGCTGAAATATTGTTGACCAGGACTCTTAGCATTAACGGAATCAATCAATCAGATGGATGGATATATGGATGTATCTACGGATCAGTCTGTACAAACCGTTTTTGTTTGGATTGATGGATATACGTATATATGTAAGTATAACTGTTGTTCGAATGGATGAACTTATGTACGGATGTATGTATGTATGTACAACTGTTTGTTTGGATGGATGGATATACGGGAGAATGTATGCATGTCCTTGGCTTAACTCGTGGTCTGTGGATGTTAAAATGGATTTCTATTAGCTAAAATGTGTTGTTTTTATGAAACGTCTTTAACGATAATGAAAAAAAATATATAAGAAGGAGACCTTGTACAAGTCTACATCTGGGTCTGCACTGTCTGTTTAGATAAAAAAAAACACTATGTGATTGACTATCATATAAAAGCAGAATTTTCTTATTCTCAGTGCTTTTATATTTTCTTTAATTTGCATAGCAATTGGTCAATGAATATGCTGGCACCGGTGCATCTGTCTGTCTGTCCATCAGTCCGTCCGTACGTACGTATGTATGCATGCGCTTGCGTATGTACGTCTGTGTGTATGCGCGCAAACATACGTGCGTTTGTATATATGAATTCTTGTTTCTAAGTAAACATTAGCGTGCATGTGACAGACAGGCAAACGCACGGGTACATGCGTGTTCATTGACTGTGTATCATGTTATCATTAAACCATTTTCATTCTTAATAATACTCAACAGGTATACTGGCAAACAGTAAAGACCTTGATGAAATGCCATACAAGGCACATTTCATCTGGGTCTGCACTGTTTGCTAAGATAGAAAAAAATCTTCTTTGATAAATATAAAAGCAGAATAAGCCATTTTAAGAAGTAACACGCAGTCATCTGTGTGTCTGTTCGAGGGACCGTTTGTACGCGTTCGTTCGTATATACAATCAAAGCTCATGCATGTCTGTGTGCGAGCGCACATTCGTGTGTATGCATCCATGAACTTCCCTGGCGAAAGCATGTCTACATACATACATACATACATACATACATACATACATACATACATACATACATACATACATACATACATACATACATACATACATACATACATACAAATATACAGACAGCCACACGTGTCTACACGCACGTTTTCACGCTTAGATACAAACATCGAAGTTAGAAATTAGAAAAATCAGGGATATTCAGATTATACATACACACATACATACACACGAATGTACGCTTGCACACAGACAGACGCACAGGATTAACCTTTATGACAAGAACAGTTTTTTTTTAAAAAAAACTAAGAAAACAGTGCAGACCCAGATGAATTGCCACAATATTGGCATTTCATCAAGGTATTCGCTGTTTGCCAACACACCCAATTATAAGTAGTAATTTCCAGAATGAAAACATTTTATTTATTTAGTAGGAGCCCCCCACCCCATAATGATGACCTGCAATAAATCATAGCTCACATCAAAGGACAGACTTATCTACTCCATAATAAGGTATGGATAAAAACTCTCTCCGAGTGGGGCCTGGAAAGGGGCATTTGGATTAAAACGGATTAATTTATGGGGCAATTAAATGTACTCCTTATTGATTTATTGTATATTGATCACCATTATTTCAGTTTCCTTCATAATCTACTGAAATGAGATAATGATAATAATAATAATAATAATAATAATAATAATAATAATAATGATAATAATAATAATAATAATAATAATAATAATAATAATAATAATAATAATAATAATTCTTAGCATGCTGGTAAATTTTCATGTAGCGGTTGTCGTCTGCTGACTTTTCCAAATTGACCTTTTTTCAAAAAATGTTGAACAGGCACGCCAATGTTCTATTAATCCTGATCTGGGACGAAATTGTTTGCTAAATTAGGTTATCAGCAGACGACAAAAGTTGCTGTTAGCAAAAGAAAAGGTTTAAATTAGTGATTTCACTTTTAACTTTTCACTAATAATGGCATCTTGTCCTACTAAGGGCTGCCATGACGACGAAACCATCGCTAGTGAAGATGTAATAATGGTGAATTTTCCCGTATATATTGATACAATTAGCATGGATTCTTCCATTTTGTATTTTAGGGTTCATAGTTTGAATTTATAAATTTAAACTTATTTCTATCCCCGAAGATTATTTCTCCATCGGCACAGTGAGAAAGGGGCTTAAGTTTTCTTCTCTCTCTATCACATAACAGTTATGTCTTCACAGAAAAAAAATCGAACAGACACAAATTGGACTGCACAGCCACATACGGAACATTCACATTAAGTTACTAGAAGAATCATGATCTATGTAGCGAAAACAAATGCCTAGTAACCTCGCAGCTCATTTGCATGGATGTTGTCGTATAAGTAGAAGCAGACCTGGCCCCGAGGTTATAAAACTTTTTTTCATGCTCAACTCATCTGAGCATGAACTTTCAACTGCTCACAAAACTAAAATACCCGCAAATAAAGAAGTTTCTTGCTTTAGGTCTCTCAGCTGTTGTATTTATCACGCTAATAAATGTTAAAATGCCGACAATTGTTGGCATTTTAACATTTATGGGCAAGATACATTTCGTGCTCAGCTGAGTTGATTATGAAAAAGTTTTATAACATCGGGGCCTGTTTAACATCAGGGCCTGTTGATCTGGGCCCAGAAGTAGTAAATGCGCCACTATAGAGTTTTTGACGTCACTTCCGGTCCAAGATGGCGGCCCCCACGACTTCAGATCCAAGATGGCGGCCCCCACGAAGTCAGATCCAAGATGGCGGCCCCCACGAAGTCAGATACGAGATGGCGGCCCCTGTGACGCGTTCGGTTACACCTCGGAGGGTGAGTCAACGCCCTAGACCACGAGAAGGTAGCGTCACGTCCTAGAGCGCGGTGTCGTTCTTCTATATACAAGGGTGAGGGGCCTCTCATGTATCGAACGAACACTGATCTGGAGGAGTCTATATTGAGGATTTCCGGGTGGTTTTTTTACGCAGTTCAGAACGAGATCCAGTCTTTAATGGTGTAGCGGGTCGCAGCACTCTGTTTATCCCGTTCCCCGGGTGGACCCTTTTTTTGCAGCACAGTCCTTTCACGTCTTTTTCCACGTACTGATCGGCTTCATAATTGGGTCGTAAAGGCTGAGAGGGATATGATTGTCTATCAACGTAGAACGGGCTCCTCTCCATGCATATGGCGTCGGGCTAACTTAGGAGCATATTGCGCAATTATTTGCCGTTCGTCCTTTAGTACCTTAATGAATTCCAGTCCGAAGTTGCTGTCTTACGCCCTCCGTCCGTTATACTATCCTCTCCTTTTCGCTTAAGCTCCGATTTGGCCATCTCTAAAGCTTGGGCTACTGGGGTGACCAGGTTCACTACGGGTTTTTCCTTTTGTCTCATTTCTTTCAACTCTCTGTATTTCCGTCCACTACCCACAATATAATGACCCTGACTGTCGCGTTCCGCGTAGCCATCTCTAACATCCAGCAAATGCTGATACCATTTGTCGGGATCCGACACGTACGGAATCCACTTCTGCTGTTGGTAATCATAAACGAGTCTAGTACCCATCTCTTTTGATCGATTTCCTCCTTCGTGCTCGAGTTATTCTTACGCTTTATTCATACGAACGGGCGAAAGTCTAGTTCACTATCCTCAAGCACCTAGATTAATCGCTCAGCAGCCTCTCTGGCTTCGCGCCGTAGTTGCCTACATCTCATCCGAAACAACAGTTCATCAAACAAAGCTATACACATAAAAGTAATGGCGAACATATTTACGCCTACTCAATACTTAATCCCTTTTCTTAGTTACCAGTTTTGATAGTCATTCGGGTTACACTCCGAACACCGTAATGTGCCTAACTGATTCATGTGATCACTTTGCATGTAACAGGGTACGACCCCGTCTAGTTCGGGTAAGACCCTTCCAATTTCTGTTAAGAGTTCTTTGACGGCAATGTATTCTAGGGGTCTCAGGTATAATCCCTTTTTCGTAGGTATCACCTCTTCTTGCGGCTTCCAATACTGCCTTATATCCATACATGTGCTGCCCTCGGTGATGGTACAATAAACGTTCCCTCCAAGATGACTCTTATAGTTTTGTTTCCCTGTCCTCGCTTGATCCGCGTATCCTAAGTAATCCACCCAATTCTTCCATCGCATCAAGGTTAAGCTGATACCTTTCTTGGTCGGTTTGTCATCTTTCCATTCTCTCAGGTCAACATGCAGTTCACCTTTCCATTCTGTGACCTCGATAAAGCGATCGTTTCCGAGACTGAATCTGCATCTAGACATGTTTACTGTTTGACTGTCAGAATAGATATGACTAGATTATTGCAAAGTGCCTTATATAGTGAGAGGTCTCTTCTGATTGGTCAATTATCCAGCCATCCGATTGGTCAACCTCCTCACTCCTGATCCCTCCTCCTCATTCTCCTTCACGACGTAGTAGAGTCCTCTTGGTCTTCAGAGGCTTTCTCGGTTTCTATATTATGATTCGGCCATACGTCCATAAATAAATCTTTTCTGAGTTTGATGGCTTGTCTGATAGAGTCCGCCTGATTCATATCGTGTTGGTTCTTAAAAGTTTTAGCCGATTCCAGTATTCGCTGTTGAACAGGATCCTCTTGTAGCTCGTAATAATCTATTAGAAATTGAGCGTAATCTCGTCTGAGTTTTTTGCAGAGAGAAGGCAAATCATCATTGGCTGCGAGATGAATAGCTTTATCAGAACTAAAACCTCGCTCTTCATAAGCATTCACTTTAGCTTTAAACTTCTCTACGTTCTCCTGCCTGATCGGATTTTGAAATCTCCTGTTCCAGATGTCGAGTTTAGAGCGCTCATCTCTTTGTTTTCTTCGTTTACCTGGAGGGCTTAAATCGCTTACCCTCCTATTCCATATATCCGGTTTATAACTTTCATCTCCTTCTTTATCCGGAGGGCTGATAGAGCGTATATAATCTAGGGACTCCACACTGTCAGCATCTTCATCATCAGAAATATCTCCGTCATCAGGAGACTGTTGATCGACAAATATGTCAGTTTGTAGTCTGTCCTGTTCGGATGTACTAGATTTAAGATCTAGGACGAGGTAACCATAAGGTCTTGCAGTGGCATCTTCAAATTTCCTCATAAATGTGGCGCAAGTGGACGGATAAATTCTTCTTGCCAAGGTCGCAACTTGTTGTCTGTCGATCGGATTATTAAACATGACCAAATATTGCGTATTTAAAGCGATATCCCTGCAAGCTCTACCTTGAGGAAATACGTTTTGAGTCAAATACACGATAGATATATTTCTGTGGTGACTGCCTTTCGTAAAAAGGTCGGCAATTCTCTGGTCACACTTTGCTTCGGTCATCAGGTCATCAAAAATGATAAGGTTCCTTTTAGAGGGATCCATCAACTGAGCATTATCTAGATAGTCTAGGATACCCCGTATAAATTCTATACATGGAATTCTCTTCTGAAGGTCTTCGTACAGGGGCTGCCATTGTCCAAAACACCATAAGATTCGTTCCGGTGGCGGTTGTACTAACGAGGAAAGTAACAGTTTTCTAGTCCATTCCGTTTTCCCCGATCCACTGGGTCCAGTTACCATCATAGAGAATGGGTGTCTAAATGTCATTTCCTTCAATGGTTGTGACTGGTCGGTATATTTCCCACTGTCATGGACATTGCGTTCATGTCTTTGCAATGCATCACGCCTACTATAGGACTGGTTGCAGATCAAACACCTGATCATTTTGTCTCAGTTAGTATTATTTCTCTACATTCATACGGGTGTCATCCTTCTTACGATCATTGGATCATTGTTACCACCACCACCGACACCACCACTACCACCACCACCCACCACCACCACCACCACCCACCACCACCACCACCCACCACGACCACCAGCACCACCATCAACCACCACCACTACCACCACCACCACCACATGGTGGACCATTGTTTCCTGACTGTACATTTACTGTATCCTCACTGTATCCTCACTGTGCCCCAATGTACCCTCACTGTATACTCACTGTACTCCACTGTACTCTCACTGTAACCCCACTGTATCCTCCCTGTACCCTCACTGTATCCCACTTTACCCCAACTGAACCCTCACTGTATCCTCACTGTGCCCCAATGTATCCTCACTGTGCCCCACTGTATCCTCACTGTACCCCACTGTACCCTCACTGTATCCCAACTGAACCCTCACTGTATCCTCACTGTGCCCCAATGTACCCTCACTGTATACTCACTGTACCCTACTGTACTCTCACTGTAACCCCACTGTATCCTCCCTGTACCCTCAATGTATCCTCCTTTCCTCCTCCTCCTCACCCTCTCCTCCTCCCTCCTAATCCCACTGTACCCCAACTGAACCCTCACTGTGCCCCAATGTACCCTCACTGTATCCTCACTGTACCCCACTGTACTCTCACTGTATCCCCACTGTATCCTCCCTGTACCCTCACTGTATTCTCCTTCCCCCTCCTCCTCACCCTCTCCTCCTCCCTCCTAGCTCCATTATGAATTTGAACTATCATGATCACTGTTTTTTACGGCCATTATACTCGTTGTAGAACGTTCTATCATCGTAGGTTCACCAGTAATTGTGGATTGACCATGATTATATAATGATTAAGCATAACAGTTTCGCTTTAAACAACCAGTCGTCAGCATTTACGCTATGTATAGTCTTAAGATGATGTACTATATTTAGCACATCCTTTCTATGGCATATTGGACACTGGATCTTGTATCTATGAGGCATAGTTTTGATCTGTTTTAAACACCATTTAAAACGAAACTTTATGTATATCAGCTTGCTGGGCAAGCCTTTCCTTTTAAATCGAAACTTTTATAATACAAACGCGAACCTTCCTTTAAAAACGACACTTTTATGTATAACCTGGCAAGTCTTTCCTTTTAAATCTAAACGCTTATAATACAAGTGAGAGCCTTCCTTTTAAAACGACACTTTTATGTTTCAGCTTCCTGGGCAATGCTTTTTCACGCGTTCTTATAACGCGAAGATGAATCACGCTATGAAAAAAAACGTGTGGCGTTCGAAAACACCAGTTTACAAACGTTTGAGCTAAATAGTATCATTTAAACTGTTCAATTTGCATGTTTATTGTTCGACTGTCATATTAGCTATGACTCGATTGCATGCGATGCGCATTATATAGAGAGAGGTTTTTTTCTGATTGGTCAATAATTAATCATAGTAATATCGTTATAAATGTATATCATAAGCCATACATTTCGCAATTCGTCTCTAGACTATGAACAGACGATACGTAAGTTGAATTTAGGGGTTAATTGTCGCATGTACCTACCTGTACACGAGCAGCAAAGGCTCTGGCAAGCCTGCGCTGATGTACCAGCTTGTGTTAAGTCGTTGATGAATACTTTTAAGAAATCTTTATGAGCGTAGGATGCCTAGTCACTGCGAGAGTTAGGCTAGCTCTGTAATGCGATCATGAGTCGACTATTTGATGTCTACATACGATGATGTCATCCAAAATGGCCGTCGCCACTGCGCAGTGAGAGCATTTAATTAAACAACATCTATATCCGTACTTTGTACATTAGTTCTCAGGTAAATATAGACTCTAACAAAGGCGAAGAATGAGAAGAATCGCATTATTGGTGTATTTATATACCCTAGACATTTAGAATGAAAAGGGCGAAATCGCCGTCGCCTTTCCTAGTACACGCTATAGATACATCAAACGTCTGGTCCGATGGACAGGCTCATCTGCTTGAATAACGCACTCTGATCAGTAAATTCGATGTTGAACAGCGAAGACCCAACGCAATGATGCAGCAAAGTCGTGCGTATTGAGAAGGTGGGTTTTCCATGGGCCTGTCTCAATTCCTTCACCAATATAATCAGCTGCTGACTGGATCTGACCGGCTGCCTTCACTTTGATCTATGTAATGAAATCGCTTATCGATTTTACAATTCAGGAGGAATTGAGACAGGCCCACGAAAAACCCACCTTCTCAATACGCACGACTTTGCTGTATCATTGCGTTGGGTCTTCGCTGTTCAACATCGAAATTACTGATCAGAGTGCGTTATTCAAGCAGATGAGCCTGTCCATCGGACCAGACGTTTGATGTATCTATAGCGTGTACTAGGAAAGGCGACGGCGATTTCGCCCTTTTCATTCTAAATGTCTAGGGTATATAAATACACCAATAATGCGATTCTTCTCATTCTTCGCCTTTGTTAGAGTCTATATTTACCTGAGAACTAATGTACAAAGTACGGATATAGATGTTGTTTAATTAAATGCTCTCACTGCGCAGTGGCGACGGCCATTTTGGATGACATCATCGTATGTAGACATTAAATAGTCGACTCATGATCGCATTACAGAGCTAGCCTAACTCTCGCAGTGACTAGGCATCCTACGCTCATAAAGATTTCTTAAAAGTATTCATCAACGACTTAACACAAGCTGGTACATCAGCGCAGACTCGCCAGAGCCTTTGCTGCTCGTGTACAGGTAGGTACATGCGACAATTAACCCCTAAATTCAACTTACGTATCGTCTGTTCATAGTCTAGAGACGAATTGCGAAATGTATGGCTTATGATATACATTTATAACGATATTACTATGATTAATTATTGACCAATCAGAAAAAACCTCTCGCTATATAATGCGCATCGCATGCAAGCGAGTCATAGCTAATATGACAGTCGAACAATAAACATGCAAATTGAACAGTTTAAATGATACTATTTAGCTCAAACGTTTGTAAACTGGTGTTTTCGAACGCCACACGTTTTTTTTCATAGCGTGATTCATCTTCGCGTTATAAGAACGCGTGAAAAAGCATTGCCCAGGAAGCTGAAACATAAAAGTGTCGTTTTAAAAGGAAGGCTCTCACTTGTATTATAAGCGTTTAGATTTAAAAGGAAAGACTTGCCAGGTTATACATAAAAGTGTCGTTTTTAAAGGAAGGTTCGCGTTTGTATTATAAAAGTTTCGATTTAAAAGGAAAGGCTTGCCCAGCAAGCTGATATACATAAAGTTTCGTTTTAAATGGTGTTTAAAAACAGATCAAAACTATGCCTCATAGATACAAGATCCAGTGTCCAATATGCCATAGAAAGGATGTGCTAAATATAGTACATCATCTTAAGACTATACATAGCGTAAATCCTGACGACTGGTTGTTTAAAGCGAAACTGTTATGCTTAATCATTATATAATCATGGTCAACCCACAATTACCGGTGAACCTATGATGATAGAACGTTCTACAACGAGTATAATGGCTGTAAAAAACAGTGATCATGATAGTTCAAATTCATAATGGAGCTAGGAGGGAGGAGGAGAGGGTGAGGAGGAGGGTGAAGGAGAATACAGTGAGGGTACAGGGAGGATACAGTGGGGATACAGTGAGAGTACAGTGGGGTACAGTGAGGATACAGTGAGGGTACATTGGGGCACAGTGAGGGTTCAGTTGGGGTACAGTGGGATTAGGAGGGAGGAGGAGAGGGTGAGGAGGAGGAGGAAAGGAGGATACATTGAGGGTACAGGGAGGATACAGTGGGGTTACAGTGAGAGTACAGTAGGGTACAGTGAGTATACAGTGAGGGTACATTGGGGCACAGTGAGGATACAGTGAGGGTTCAGTTGGGATACAGTGAGGGTACAGTGGGGTACAGTGAGGATACAGTGGGGCACAGTGAGGATACATTGGGGCACAGTGAGGATACAGTGAGGGTTCAGTTGGGGTAAGGTGGGATACAGTGAGGGTACAGGGAGGATACAGTGGGGTTACAGTGAGAGTACAGTGGGGTACAGTGAGTATACAGTGAGGGTACATTGGGGCACAGTGAGGATACAGTGAGGATACAGTAAATGTACAGTCAGGAAACAATGGTCCACCATGTGGTGGTGGTGGTGGTGGTGGTGGTGGTGGTTGGTGGTGGTTGGTGGTGGTGGTGGTGGTGGTGGTGGTGGGTGGTGGTGGTGGTGGTGGTGGTGGGTGGTGGTGGTGGTGGTGGTGTCGGTGGTGGTGGTAACAATGATCCAATGATCGTAAGAAGGATGACACCTGTATGAATGTAGAGAAATAATACTAACTGAGACAAAATGATCAGGTGTTTGATCTGCAACCAGTCCTATAGTAGGCGTGATGCATTGCAAAGACATGAACACAATGTCCATGACAGTGGGAAATATACCGACCAGTCACAACCATTGAAGAAAATGACATTTAGACACCCATTCTCTAAGATGGTAACTGGACCCAGTGGATCGGGGAAAACGGAATGGACTAGAAGACTGTTACTTTCCTCATTAGTACAACCGCCACCGGAACGAATCTTATGGTGTTTTGGACAATGGCAGCCCCTGTACGAAGATCTTCAGAAGAGAATTCCATGTATAGAATTTATACGGGGTATCCCAGACTATCTAGATAATGCTCAGTTGATGGATCCCTCTAAAAGGAACCTAATCATTTTTGATGACCTGATGACCGATGCAAAGTGTGACCAGAGAATTGCCGACCTTTTTACGAAAGGCAGTCACCACAGAAATATATCTATCGTGTATTTGACTCAAAACGTATTTCCTCAAGGTAGAGCTTGCAGGGATATCGCTTTAAATACGCAATATTTGGTCTTGTTTAATAATCTGATCGACAGACAACAAGTTGCGACCTTGGCAAGAAGAATTTATCCGTCCACTTGCGCCACATTTATGAGGAAATTTGAAGATGCCACGGCAAGACCTTATGGTTACCTCGTCCTAGATCTTAAATCTAGTACATCCGAACAGGACAGACTACAAACTGACATATTTGTTGATCAACAGTCTCCCGATGACGGAGATATTTCTGATGATGAAGATGCTGACAGTGTGGAGTCCCTAGATTATATACGCTCTATCAGCCCTTCGGATAAAGAAAGAGATGAAAGTTATAAACCGGATATATGGAATAGGAGGGTAAGCGATTTAAGCCCTCCAGGTAAACGAAGAAAACAAAGAGATGAGCGCTCTAAACTCGACATCTGGAACAGGAGATTTCAAAATCCGATCAGGCAGGAGAACGTAGAGCAGTTTAAAGCTAAAGTGAATGCTTATGAAGAGCGAGGTTTTAGTTCTGATAAAGCTATTCATCTCGCAGCCAATGATGATTTGCCTTCTCTCCGCAAAAAACTCAGACGAGATTACGCTCAATTTCTAATAGATTATTACGAGCTACAAGAGGATCCTGTTCAACAGCGAATACTGGAATCGGCTAAAACGTTTAAGAACCAACACGATATGAATCAGACGGACTCTATCAGACAAGCCATCAAACTCAGAAAAGATTTATTTATGGACGTATGGCCGAATCATAATATAGAAACCGAGAAAGCCTCTGAAGACCAAGAGGACTCTACTACGTCGTGAAGGAGAATGTGGAGGAGGGATCAGGAGTGAGGAGGTTGACCAATCGGATGGCTGGATAATTGACCAATCAGAAGAGACCTCTCACTATATAAGGCGCTTTGCAGCAATCTAGTCATATCTATTCTGACAGTCAAACAGTAAACATGTCTAGATGCAGATTCAGTCTCGGAAACGATCGCTTTATCGAGGTCACAGAATGGAAAGGTGAACTGCGTGTTGACCTGAGAGAATGGAAAGATGACAAACCGACCAAGAAAGGTATCAGCTTAACCTTGATGCGATGGAAGAATTGGGTGGATTACTTAGGATACGTGGATCAAGCGAGGACAGAGAAACAAAACTATAAGAGTCATCTTGGAGGGAACGTTTATTGTACCATCACCGAGGGCAGCACATGTATGGATATAAGGCAGTATTGGAAGCTGCAAGAAGAGGTGATACCTACGAAAAAGGGATTATACCTGAGACCCCTAGAATACATTGCCGTCAAAGAACTCTTAACAGAAATTGGAAGGGTCTTACCCGAACTAGACGGGGTCATACCCTGTTACATGCAAAGTGATCACATGAATCAGTTAGGCACATTATGGTGTTCGGAGTGTAACCAGAATGACTATCAAAACTGGTAACTAAGAAAAGGGATTAAGTATTGAGTAGGCGTAAATATGTTCACCATTACTTTTATGTGTATAGCTTTGTTTGATGAACTGTTGTTTCGGATGAGATGTAGGCAACTACGGCGCGAAGCCAGAGAGGCTGCTGAGCGATTAATCGAGGTGCTTGAGGATAGTGAACTAGACTTTCGCCCGTTCGTATGAATAGAGCATAAGAATAACTCGAGCATGAAGGAGGAAATCGATCAAAAGAGATGGGTACTAGACTCGTTTACGATTACCAACAGCAGAAGTGGATTCGGTACGTGTCGGATCCCGACAAATGGTATCAGCATTTGCTGGATGTTAGAGATGGCTACGCGGAAAGCGACAGTCAGGGTCATTATATTGTGGGTAGCGGACGGAAATACAGAGAGTTGAAAGAAATGAGACAAAAGGAAAAACCCGTAGTGAACCTGGTCACCCCAGTAGCCCAAGCTTTAGAAATGGCCAAATCGGAGCTTAAGCGAAAAGGAGAGGATAGTATAACGGACGGAGGGCGTAAGACAGCAACTTCGGACTGGAATTCATTAAGATACTAAAGGACGAACGGCAAATAATTGCGCAATATGCTCCTAAGTTAGCCCGACGCCATATGCATGGAGAGGAGCCCGTTCTACGTTGATAGACATTCATATCCCTCTCAGCCTTTACGACCCAATTACGAAGCCGATCAGTACGTGGAAAAAGACGTGAAAGGACTGTGCTGAAAAAAAAGGGTCCACCCGGGGAACGGGATAAACAGAGTGCTGCGACCCGCTACACCATTAAAGACTGGATCTCGTTCTGAACTGCGTAAAAAAACCACCCGGAAATCCTCAATATAGACTCCTCCAGATCAGTGTTCGTTCGATACATGAGAGGCCCCTCACCCTTGTATATAGAAGAACGACACCGCGCTCTAGGACGTGACGCTACCTTCTCGTGGTCTAGGGCGTTAACTCACCCTCCGAGGTGTAACCGAACGCGTCACAGGGGCCGCCATCTCGTATCTGACTTCGTGGGGGCCGCCATCTTGGATCTGACTTCGTGTGGGCCGTCATCTTGGATCTGAAGTCGTGGGGGCCGCCATCTTGGACCGGAAGTGACGTCAAAAACTCTATAGTGGCGCCTATACTACTCCCAGAACTACAATGCCTCCTTAAAGTTTTCAACATGTTACCTTAAATGCCTTATAACTTGCCAGGACCGATGCAGTACGTGTGGTCAAAGATATCATTGTGATCTATAGAAAAAAAAAGAATAAATTTTGATTTTAATCAGTTTGAAAACGTTGTTTTTCGCATCCTGAAAATTCAATACTTAACTTAAGTCTTCCTTAACTTTAAGGGTGCATTGTAATTCTTGGCTCATATTGTCTTGCTTTTTTGTAAAAATATATAAACACTAAGGGCCGCGGCATGTGATTTCCAACAGTGTTGTGTTTTGAGAAGTGTAGACTCAGACAAGCCTCTGCAGTCCCCATTTAAGCTAAGAAATTCTAAATGTTGTTCGATCACTAGTTTGATAGTCAAATAATAATCAAGCGACTAGCAAAGTTTCTGATCAGACTGCGCCTAGGCGCACGCTGATCTGAGTTTTTGCTGTTGGCACATACCACATTGTTGAAAAATCAGGCATACCGGGTGTCTTCATCGCGCACGGTTTATCACGGTGGAGACAAGGATGTTCCCGGAATGCGCCGTTATCGCCCCGACGCCATCCCGGTGGAGACACGTTTGCTCCCGGCGTCGTCCCGGTTTACCACGGTATTTGACAGCCTTGCCCTTACTCCACATGAGTCCCAGTTGTTTTACATTTTAAAACAACCGGGGACATGAGCCGGTTCAACACGGTTCATCCCAGATCTCCAAGGTTGTCCAAGGTGCCGCTACGGTTGTGACACGGTTCATCCCGGTTCATCAAACCGGGATGAACCGGCACCTTAAACCGGGACAGTGAGAACGACGCTTAAGCAAACAGTACTGACCCCTGTTTCATCTGGGCCTTCACTGTGTGCTAAAAAGTCAATGAACACGCAGGCACACGTGCGTCTGTCTGTCAGGTGCAGGTTAACATACAAGCATAAAACATAAGTTAGAATTAAGGAACATTCAGTAATGTTCATAATTAAAATACATGCGTACACAAATGTGTACGCACACATACAGTGAGGCGCACGCGCATAGTACGTACGGTAGGACGGACGAGGGGACGGGTGGGCGGACAGACAGACAAGTTATTCTGCTTTTATATTTTTTCAATTTGGATAGCCAAGAAGATTGGATTTTTTTTTATCTTAGCAAACAGTGCAATCCGAGATGAAATGCCGCCTTATGTGGCATTTCATCAAGGTCTGCACTGTTTGCCAAAAAAGTATCCAAAATATAAAGGGTTAAATGATATATATGATAAAAAGTCAATGAACATACAATAACCGGTGCGCCTGTCTTCAAAGGCACACGTCCGTATCATCTAAATGTGACAGAGGTAATCGCAATACTCCAATGAATGCAATACCCCAATAAAAGTGTCAAAGAAGGCCACCCAACACAGGAAGTGAATTGAATTAGACGGGAAAACGACCCTTTGACTAGTTTGGGATGGAGCACCATATTTCTAACAGAGTCCGTTTTGCATAGCGATGAACTTATGTTTAAAATTACTTTGTATGTATTTTTTTACAATTGGTGTAGCAATACAGAACACATAGTCTAAGTGTGCAAATGCACATGAGTAGCTTTGCCTCAAGTTTAAACTCGGACCAAGTATACTGTGTTCGAGGTTTTAATCAAAGGGCCCATCGTTTTAGCCTGGCTCGTCGAGTTGTAACGAAGAACATGATCCTTAGCCCTTTTCTAATCTGAAGGATTTTACTAAACATATTGATGCATTAAACATGGATTTGTCCATTTTATATTTTCAGGGGTCACAGGTTAAATTATTGGATTTAATGTATTATCATCTGTTATCTTAGCAATCAGTGCAGACCCAGATGAAATCTGCCTTGTGTTGCATTTCATCTGGATCTTCACTGTTGGCCAAAGTTAAAGGGTGGAATGATATGCTGGTATGAAGTCCGTCGTGGAGAATACAAAAATATACACTTTGCTCGACGGTGGAATTATGAATATTTCCACACATTCAAACATTATCCGAATGCCTCAAATCAGCCAGCTGTTAAGTTTTTAGACTTGTTTTTTCGCAATAACTTTTTTATCTTCAATTTTAGCAAAATGGGTTCGCGATGAAAGTTGTAGAGGAGAATTTCCGCCAACTTCTCCAAAAGGTCTTGTGCTTGTGGCGCAAACAGATTTTTGTGTATATAGATGAAGATTTTGCAATAAATTGAATTCGTCCTAAATTTCTAAGTCTTTTAATGACAGGTATAATTCGTATAGGCGTGACAGAAAGGGGTAGTTCAAAAAATTATTTGGGAGCGGTGCATTTTTCGTTCTTTGAAGGCTGTGCATAACATAAAACTGTCGTTAACATACTCAGAATTTACCGTGCATATGCAGAACCAACTTAAAGCAAGCTCATTTGTATAACAAAGGCTGGGTTATCGCATGGCATGCAACTTTTCTCTTATACACGTGCTATGGAATATAAACGGTTTTGAGATGACCCTACTAGTTTAACGCACGAGCGATTCAGGCGCGATTTCTATTATATTTGAACAAGCCACCCATAGCTTTAGCAATTGAATTAGGGCGGTGCAATGTAACTTTTTGACTGACATCTTGGACTTTGTTTATTTGCGCTTTGCTTAAAATGTTCAAAGAGTGCATCTAAGCACAGAGGAACCTGCATCATCTAGGATGTTGGAACAATTTGGAGAAGATGGCGGAGATGTTCCTGAATACTTTTCATCGCGAACACATTTTGCTAAAAATTGAAGATAAAAAAGTTACTGCGAAAAATTAAGTCTAAAAACTTAACAGCAGGAGTTTTTTTAGTGACGACTGGGGAACGGGCACCTACACCTTCACTCGTGACGACTTTTGTTGTCAGCTGATAACAGTTTGAACCCAGGTCAAGCCTGCCATAGAATCGGGCCTGATCTGGATCCAAACTGTTTGACACTCTTATAGTATACATCAAAAACGTTTTGAACAAAAGGTTGGTCCTTATCTAGATCCAAACTATTTGACACTCTGGTGGTACCCCTCAAAGACTTTCTGAAATGGTTTGATTTAGGGAAAATACCAGCAGATACATATCTCGAAGCAATATACAGAGTGTAGATTGCTTCGAGTACATATCAAAAGCTTCTAAATTATTCAGCATGCAAATAGTTCAATTGTCACACAGTCTGCTACACCCATCTGCTTATGCTTATATTGCAAACAGTATGGACCAAGATCAGACTGTTCCCCTGTGAGCAACCTAATTAGGGTTCATAGTTTTGCTTCTATGATGAATGCTTGTCTAAAGTGCACTTGGATATATGCAGCAGACGTAAAGAGCAGACAACATTTTCAAGACAAAAACATGTTGGCGGGATAATGGTTAATGCTTATATGCCTCCATGCACTGAATTTGACATTCGACTATGGGCATGTTCTGGGTTAAACCTGTACTAAGCTAGGATTAATGTGCCTTGCTCAAGGACACAACGCAGTGACGCCGGTGAGGCTCGAACCCCACTTTATATACAAAGCTGATTCACGTCACCTTGGCAACAGCAGATCGACGTCGATGTAGCGTCAGGTATCAACAGTGCTCTGAAAGTGTTTACTCAACAGAGTGAAGTACAAAATTCCCCGGACAAACCCCACTGCTCATTTTTGTATAGGTGGACATAATCCCCCCCCCCTCTATAAATTTTACAACGTGAACATAATCCCCATATGAATTTTACAACGATGACTCAAACCCTCTCGGACAGAATATGGATATGGAGACTGAATATAAACATAACCTTCTTACTCTTATGCTGCTTCATTGGAATACATGTACATGTAGTTTTTATGCCCGCAAAGGAACTAAGGGAGGCATATAGTCCGTCCGCTCGTCCGTCCTGCTTTGTGTCCGGTGCATATCTTGTATATTCTTTAAGGCAGGAATCACAAATTTGCTGTGTGGATGCATCTTGGGATGGCGGAGTGTCGCGTACTACTTTCGGGTCACTGTGACCTTGAACTTGACCTCTGACCTAGTTCTTAAAAAAACGTGTCTGGAGCATATATCTTATATTATTGGAGGTAGGAATCCCAAATTTGGTATGTGCACGCATTTCGGGATGAATAAGTGTCGCGTACCGTCCTAGGGTCACTGCGACCTTGACCTCTGACCTAGTTTCTAGAATCGGCATTGAGTCTGGTGCATATCCCTTATATTCTTTGAGGTAGGAATTCCAAATTTGGTGTTTGAATACATTTTGTGATGGCAGAGTGTCGTGTACCATTTTCAGGTCACTATGACCTTGACCTTGACCCCTGACCTAATTTTTAGAATAATCTTGTCCGGAGTATATATCTTGTATTATTTGAGATAGGAATCCCAAATTTGATGTGTCGTTGCATCTTGGGATGTAGGAGTGTCACGTATCATTTTCAGGTCCCTGTGACCTTGAGTTCTGACCTATTTTTTAATTATCGTGTCCGAGGCATATCTCTCATATCTTTTGAGTTAGAATCCCAAATTTGGTGTGTGCATGCATCTTGGGATGAAAAAAGTATAACGTTCCATCCTTGGGTCACTGTGACCTTGACCTCTGATCTAGTTTAAAGAATTGGCATTGAGTCTGGTGCATATCTCCTATATTCTTTGAGGTAGGAATTACAAATTTGGTGTGTGAAAGCATCTTTGGATGGTGGTGTGTCTCGTACCAATTATGGGTAACAGTGACCTTGACCTCTGTCCGAGTTTTTAGAATAATCATGTCCTGGCATATCATTTGTATTTTTTGAAATATGAATCCCAAATTTGGTGTCTGGGCGCATCTATGGATGGTGGAGTGTCTTGTACTATTTATTGGTTACTGTGACCTTGACCTTGACTTCTGATCTAGTCTATAGAATTAGCATTGAGTCTGGTGCATATCTCTTATATTTTTTGATGTAATAATTTCAAATTCGGTGTGTGAATGCATTTTTGGACGGCGGAGTGTCACATACCATTTTTGGGCCACTGTGACCTTGACCCCGACCTAGTTTTTAGAATATTCATGTCTAATCCCAAATTTGGTGTGTGAATGCATTTTGGGATGGAGGAGTGTCCCTACCATTTTCGGGTCACTTTGACCATGACCTCTGACAGAGTTTCTAGAATCAACATCGAATTTGGTGATATATACTAAATTCTTTGAGGTAGAAATCTCAAAATTTGTGTACGGATGCATCTTGGTATGGAGATATGTCGTATACCATTTTTAGGTCATTTTGACCTTGACCTCTGACCTAGATTTTAGAATTATCTTTTCCGACGCATTTCTCCTATATTATTTGAGCTAGGAATCCCAAATTTGGTGTGCGGTTGCATCTTGGGATGGCAGAATGTATGTACCAAGTTTGGGGTGACTGAGACCTTGACCCTTTTCTAAAATTATTGAGTCAGGGTCATATCTCGTATATTATTTTAGGTAGGAATACCAAATTTGGTGTATGGATGCATCTTTAGATGTTGAAATGTCGGGGACCATTTTAGGTCACAGTGACTCTGACCTATGACCTAGTTTCTAGAATAATGACATCTGAAGCAGCATATAGCCTATATCATTTGAGGTAGGAATCCCAAATATGGTGTGTCGATTCCTCTTGGGATGGAGGAGTGATGCATACTATTATGGGCATTTTGACCGTGACTTTGACTTCGACTCCATTTCTAGGTTTTTCGTATCTCGAGCATATCTCCTTTATAACAAATAACTTGCATCAAATGTGTCTTATGCTTGACCAATTCCTTTGGGGGCATTAGTCACGTTACTGTCGCATTTCTTGTTCTATAGTATTTCCTTTACGACAGGGGTAGAATTGCCACTCTCTCCGAATGGATACAGCAAACGTGTTTTTGTTACTTATTGCATATGCGTAGCGTCATTCTTAAAACATGCGCTTAAGGTATAACTTTTGGCCAGAGCTTTCATCTATAGCCCTTCATTTCGAAAGCGCAGGCTCGCCTGAGCCTTTACAACTCCTAATGTGATAAGTACAAACGCTTATGATCAAGCTCATAATACTTGGCCAGAGCCTTCATCTATATAGCTTCTTTAGAGAAAAAATAAGTACCTTAATGTCAAGCACATGCCCATGAAGTTGGCCTGAGGTTTGCGTTTATTCCTTTTTTTTGTGAGAGCAGGGAAGGCTCTGGCGAGACTGTGTGAATGCACAGCCTCGTTTGAGCCTTCACTGCTCGCATATGCGATAAGAACCAAGTCCTTGTGAATTGGCCCATAAAGTTTGGCTTGAGACTTCATCTACATCCATTCTTTAGAGTGCAATAACTACCCGAATCTCATGAACTGGCCAATAAAGCTTTGCTTGAGTCTTCATCTATATCCCTTCTTTAAAGTACGATAAATACCACACTCTCATGAACTGACCCATAAAGTTTGGCCTGAGCCTTCATATATATCCTTTCGTTTTAGTGCGAGCAGCTAACGCTCTGTCGAGACTGTGCAAATGTGCAGTCTCGTCTGAGCCTTTGGTGCTCGCATATGCGATAAATACCAAAATATCATGAACTGGCGCATATATGTATTTACTATAGCACGGTCGTTGGGTGACAAACAACCTCTGTGATCAGTGCCACATGAAAACCAAGAGATTGGTGCGCTTCTCTGCAGTCTAACAGATTTACTTGTAGTTCGCTTACATGTACATCATTGGAATTAGAACTACCTCACCCCATTTGACTCTTCATGGTAAACTCACAGTAAAAGAACACAATGAAACGAAAGTCACTTTTATTTGAAAAATATTGATTGTCAAGTTTAGCTCATGGATTCTACCACTTCCAGGGAATGTCCAATCTAGCATGTTCTAAAAGGATGGACCCTTGCAGAAAATTCTACAACTACCAAAATAAAGACTGTTGTGCACATTTGTATGCTCCAAAATGTTTCTCTAACCTGCCTCAACCGTTGGTACAGTAACAAACAAACAAACACACACGCACGCACGCATGCACGCGCGCACACGAACGCACACACACACACACACACACACACAAATATGTATTTTGACTGTGTAACACTTATATAAACATCTTTTGAATACAAAATACAGGATTTAGCGTAAGTATTATCATTTTTAATCACATAAATATATATTATTAAGTGCTTTCTATTAGGTCTATCGTTTTATGCAGTAATAATCGCGCTTATTCCTGTATATTGTATTTGAATGGTGTTTATCATGTCGACCTGATTGGAATGAATGGAGCGGAGCTACCTATAGTGGAATTGAACGGAGCGGAACGATGTGAAAAGGTCAAAGCAATTTTCTGAAAGTGGTCATGATGTTGAATATCAAATTAAAGGGAGTGACGCGTACAACAACATGCTGGCGCATAGTTTGCCCGTACACACCACTGACACAGGGGGTTGGGTAAAAAGGTCAAAACAATGTTTTGAAAGTGGTCGTTTCGTATACCAAAAAAGGAAATGAAGTATATAACAGCATGCAAGAAAACTGTTTGAGCTTATTTACATCCCTGGCATCTAGGGACGGTTTAAAAGGTGAAATATTGACATTTTAAAATTATGTACTACCTAGTTCCGACATTAATGATGCCCAAGTTCATATTTTGTCACTAAGTAATACCCGTTTAACCCTTCGTCGGGGGATACAAAACCGACGTACAGGCATTTTAGCGTGTTACAACAAATATACGTTCAAAAAGCGTTAGGCCGCAATTATCTCAATTTACTTTGATTATAAGATTTTCAGATCTTGTTTTTAACATGTAATAAATCAAGGGTTTCAAAGACTGCTCTTTTCCAAGTTGATTTCGCTAAAACAAACATGAGTGAGTTGCCATTTCTTCTAAAACAACTTCTCCAGCGATAAGTAAATTCTATCTGTTATTGTGATTCCAATACAATCGAATAGAATATAGTCTTAAAAGGCAATTGAAAGGTCACCCAAATTAATGGAAGCTTAGCTGCCACCTTATATGGTGTAAAGTAAATAGATGTCTCGAATGAATGCTCTAAACATGGCATGCGCGAATCCAAAAATTTGTCAGATTTGTTTGTTCGTTTGATTTGATTCTTTACTTCCCACCAACAATCTTTCAGTTATTATAAAGGGACGGATTTTCCTGGATTGAACCACTACTGAGCTAGGATTAATGTTCTTGCTCAATGACACAACGCAGTGACGCCCGTGAGGCTCGAATCTGCTACCTCTCTGTCTCGAGTCAAGCAATCTACCACTTAGCCCCACTTGTGCTCCCAAGTTTTGTCAGGTTCCAGATACCACTGTAAATCGGGTCATCATCGGCCCGCCAGCGATGATGGCACGACATTGAATTCTGGCTTGGTAGCTTTGTGATTTTTCAGGGGATCCGGACCATTGCTAAGCAACCCTATATTTTTGTGATTTTTCAGGGCGGGCGTCCGGACCTCCTGCCCCCCTCTTATAGGTCCGCGTATGCATCAGTTGATGACTCATTCTAGATAAACATTATGTCAAAATACTAACAAATGAGCTCTTTGCGAGACAAGGTTGAACTAACCTGCTCAGCTACAGAGAATAGTTTTAAATTGTTTTTTTCAAATGCAACAAGTTAAGCTATTAACCCATAAAGCGCCACCTATAATTTGCAGCAGACGATAATTTCAAATTTTGCTGCGTTTTCAAAAATAACAAAAATAGCGTGATATTTCATGAGAATCGTCTGCTGGCAATGCTGATAGACGATTCTCATGATATATCATACCTAATAAGAAAGATGTCGCAAAAAGGTGTCGTCTGCAGTCGTGATTGGCGATTAATGCATATGGCATTGCGTTTGACATTTTACGTATGCAGTGCGTCAACAGTTGACAAACGTTTGGCAGAATTTGAAAATAATCCTTGGAGCACCACGAACCAGCTACATGGCTATCATGTGTGAAGAGCATTATCGCCAAGAGTACTAAGTCCACTTCGTTCCGGCAGCCCATGTAAACCGAGGGACACTGCCCGGAATTCGGGTGATTGTTCTGATCCGCCAAAATCATTACCACCAGGACTGTGTTAGCATGGTTAGGAAAAATTAAAAGAAAAAGTCTTCTTGTCTAAACAAATGTCCTGGTTTGAAAATATATTGCACTTGTTGTCCTTGTGTTTCCTTTGCCAAGATTATTATGTCCATCAGCAGTGTGGGGGACTATGATTTTTTGTGCGGATCCCGTCGGCCACAGCGTATTTTCGTTTCCGTGCGTTATCTTCTAAACCAGCGGTTGGAGTTTAACCAAACATTGTTTAGAGGGCAGAAAGAGTTGATTAGACTTGGGTAAATTTTCAAGGTCACCAGCATAAAATCAGTGGGTGAATTTTAACCAAACTTGCATGTATACATTGTTAGGAAATAGTTTAGAGTTGATCAGATTTTGGTGATCTTGACATTATTTTTAAGGTCACACCAGCACTTTAAAATGTAAATTTTCGACCAAAATAGTGTTTCGGCGCGTTATATCTTGAACCGAAAAATAGATTTCGACCAAACTTTACATTTTGTTTTATTGTTGCACAATAAAGAGTTGATAATATTTTTGTGACCTTGTCATAACTGTCAAGGTCACCAGCAACAAAAGCCTTTTTGGAAAATTATCTTCTGAACCGGTCACCAAACTTGCATAAGGGTTGAAAAAGTTGGCTAGATTTTAGTCACCTTTGATATGTCAAATTTTGACAAAAATATGTTTTTTGTAGAATAGCTTTTGATGTGAGCAATGGATTCTAGCTAAATTTTATATATTGTATCATTGTGGCCGAATAAATGGTTGATTAGAGTTTTGTGACCATGACCTAATTTTCAAGGTCACCATCCTCTTAAAACTAAACTCGGACTATTCTGAGCTCTTTTTTATGAACCAGTAGGTGTACGAGGGGGTTCAATATGTAATGAAAACAGCCCAGTATATCCCAAAGTTTTATATTTACACACTTCATAATTACTTTTATTAAAAGATCTGTTTCTTGGCTAAATAAATGTAAAATTGCAGTTGTCGAGCTGCTTACCCAATTTACACAAGCCACTTTCAAGATAGGGTACTGAAGTACACTGCGATATGAAATAAAACAATGTTTTCAAAAGCAGATAACTACATGAACGAGGGATTTTTTCAGTCTGCTTCTTCGCGTGGTAAATATCCATATATTGGTGAGTTATACCTGCAAAAAATTTCGATATTGCTTTATATTTTATGAAATACTGAGGCTGTCATTTTGGTTAAAATCCTCCTTGAAGCTACACTTTCTGGCTATCCATTGACAAAGTCGTTTTTGCGTGAACGAATGCATAGCGAAAATTTATACGAAAATCATTGGTAACATTTTTTCTGGTCGCTTGGATGTTCATTCGCAAGTAATACAGCCGATTTTAAAATTTCCATATTTAATCTCACTTATAAAGTACCCCCAAGTACGTCATTTGAAATAAGAAAACCACTTAAAAGAATGCCATCTCTGGCTTACACTGAAATGGATCAGTCAAAATACCGCGTTTCATCGATGTTTGCATTCGGATGCATTATTTGGACATTGTTACACGTATTCACATGTACATTATCTGGCTGGCTAATTTCAGACGATAAAATTATAGGAAACGTAAATGGTATACCACTCAGATGAGATACTCCTAGATATTGGTTTCAGTTTAATTGGTCTGCTGCCTATGCACTGTGTGTATTGGAACTTCGATACAATCAAAATTGGCCTTTCCTAATACAAAACCACATTTCCGATTTTCAAGAACCATTCGCATTTTAGTATTAAACGGCGTCAACGTAAGAGGGGGGAACGTAATAAAACCGTTTGCACGAGAAATCGGTAGCGTTCAAAATTCGTATCGTTATAGTAGATAAAGGGGAAATGAGTCAGAAAACTATGAATATGTGATTCATGCATGTTAAATGTTTGTTTTAGAAAATACAACATGCCTTTCTACCTTTGTTAAAATGAGTCTTTACAATTCGGAGGAAAATATATGCAGTGTATATGAGTGTGCTTTTTAAAAAGTGTGTAACTTATTAAATTTGGAAAGATAAAATAATTTTTCATGGACCATTTTAACGGCGATGCTTTTATCTTTCAATTGGCATATAGCATAAGATCCTAACGCGTTTGTGGATGGAGTTATGAATGGGTTTTCATTACATATGAACCCCCCTCGTATATTCACCAAACCTGCATAGATATATTGGCTAAAGATGGAAAAGAGTTAGTTAAATTTTGGCGGCCTTGACCTTATTTTCAAGGTCACGCCAGCACTTTGTTATCCCCCGACGAAGTCGGAGGGATATAGTTTTGGCGTCATCCGTAAGTCCGTCCGTCTGTCCGTCCGTCCATTTCGTCCGTCCGTCCGCACTTTTTGTCTGTCCGGAACCATATCTCAGTACCTATTGGTCAGATTTAATCCATTCTTGGACCAAATGATTAGTACCATGAAATCTCGATATCCTATAAGTTTGGTTAAAAACGACCCCTTAACACTTGAGTTATTGCCCTTGTTTAAGTATAGGCAATTATAAGGCAAAACCTATATTAGCTTTTTTGTGTGATGATCTTCACATTTCATCAAAGCCATTATATTTAACTTCTCGCTATAGACCATGATTGCCAAAAGCCTGTAGATAAGAATGGCAGTGTCAAAGTTCTACCCCACCCCCTTTGACCCCACCTAAGGGGTCAAAGGTCAAATATTTAAATTTCGCAATAACTAAGGCAATTATTAATATTTTTTGCTGACATTTTGCATGCAGGCAGAGCAGCAATAGATCTGAAACATATCAAACAGGATTCAAGTTGAAGGCCTGATTCCGAGCCCCTTGGGTGGACTTGGGGTGTGGAGCCGAGGCCAAAATTATTTTTTTCAGAATATGGTCATGTTGCATATCAAATTAAAGCTGAAGGCGCTGGCAGCCACATGGTAGCAAATATTTTGCCCACAGACACACCCTCAACCCAGGGGGTGGGGTCAAAGGTCAAACTATATATCTTTCTGAAAGTAGTCATGTTGCATATCAAATTAAAGCTGACGACGCTGGCAGCAACATGGTAGCAAATATTTTGCCCACAGACACACTCTTGACCCAGGGGGTGGGGTCAAAAGGTCAAACTATATCTTTACTGAAAGTAGACATGTTGCGAATCAAATTAAAGGGAATTGAGCACAGAGCACCAAGAAAGCAAGTATGCTGTCATTACACACACCAACGACCCCTGGGGTGGGATCAAAAGGTCATTTTTTTTGTTCTTTTCTAAAAGTGGTCATGTTGCATATCAAAGTAAAGTGGAAGAAGTGTAGACCTACATGCAAGGAAACACTTTGAATTTACACACAATCTTGACCTCTGAGGATGGGTTTTATGGTCAGATATTGAAATTGTGCAGATGTAAGTATATTTTATTGAACTAAGCACTAAAACATACTTGACAGGCGTTTGTTATGATCTGAATGATACTGTAGGTGAACTAAGGGTTAGATAAATGGGATTTATGTTTTGTGATTTACATGTTTCTCTCAAATAACCCTTCGTCGGGGGATATAAATTCGTCGAATTTGCCTTGTTACATCATATTTTTGACCAAAATTGTGTTTCCGCATGGTATCTCTTGAAATAATTGATGGATTTTATCCATTCTTCATATATTGTACATGTATAGTTGCGACACAATAAGGCTTATTAGAATTGGGGTAAACATGCTTGCTGTACGGTTTGGTGGGCATAATTCTCCTCTGAAAACACTGTTTTAACCAAAATAATTTCGATGAAAAATCGAAATGGCCACCACTAGAAAAAATCTCTGAATAAAATCTACAGCTGGCCAAGTTTCATTTTAATCCCCATTTGCCCCTCCACAAACTTTCTCAGATGGTTCATGGGCGGATACAAAGGCAGGGGGCGGAGGCAGGGGTCTGGACCTTCCCTGGAAAATCACAAGTCGCTATATGTTTCTTTATTGTTTTATTATTTGTTAGATTTGATTCTTTACGTCAAGTCAACAGTCTTTCAGTTATAAAGGGACGGGACTTCCTGGGTTGAGCCAGTTCTAAGATAGGATTAATGTTCTTGCTCAAGGCCACAACGCATTGACGATATGTTTCTATATAAAAATACGCACTTTTACGGACCCCCCTCGAGAAACAATTTGACCCAAACTAGGGTCCAACTGCATTTATTCGTGTTCAATTTCCTCTCGAGGGGTTCCGTACAGACCTATGTGATATTCTTTGATGACTAAAAAAGTCAAGACCGCCCTGACGGTATTTTCTGGATATGAGCCGCGACATGTGATTTCCAACAATGTGGCATTTTGAGATGTGTAGACTCAGACAAGCATGTGCAGCCTCCTTTAAGCCTAGAAACTCAATATGCTGTTCGGTCAGTCGCTTAACACTTTCGCTGCCAAACGCGACTGTAGTCGAATTTACCGTTCACTGCCAGACGCGACTACAGTCGAAATTTAAAGGCACAGTCGATAGCTGTCTTTTTTAAATCGTTTTAAGGGACGAAACTCTTTGTTCTTTATTTCAAAATGGAAAACGCAATTTTCTTTACAACTTTGGATTTTACAAAAATGTTTCTAATGTCATTAGATTTCGGGGAAATCAAAAATATCAAAAACATGTCCATGGGGATGACATATAGGACGCATTAAGCCCTTTAACTGCTATATTTTGATTTATTTCTGATGAAGCAATATATAAGAATACATCCTGATGTTTGATACTTGATATGGATGGATGATTTATCTATTTTTGTATAAAATAGTTGTTTATAGGCATTTTTCATATTTTCAATATGGCTTCCAAAATGGCCACCAAAGGTCACGTGACTGTCTATTAATTATTGTTTCAAATAAAAGTTTTATGGCAAGGTCTGCTACCAGTTAACTGGCAGCAGCGATTTTACGTTAAAATCGCTGCTACCAGTTAACTGGCAGCAGCGAATTTACGTTAAAATCGCTGCTGCCAGTTAACTGGTAGCAGCGATTTTAACGTAAATTCGCTGCTTCCAGTTAAATTTTTATTTTGACAAGAAGGTTTGAGTCGGTGACGCATGGTGCAAACCAGTGTTTATACATGCAATAATGTAAACCTGGATCCAGAAATGTGTCTCAGGAGGGGAGAGGGTGTCTAGTTGGAGACCAGGGTGGTTCAGACAAAGTTGCACAATTTAAAATCGAGGGTCTGAGGTCCGGATCCGCAGTTCCCCCATTGGATCCGCGCATATAATTATTCACAGAGGGTTTGGAAACAAAATGGAATTTTAAGTTTTATTAATTTTATTTTGTGTTTGAAGAACATATATATCGTACAAACATTGTATAGAAAGCAACAATAAAATTAACGACTAATGTTAGCAAATACATTAGGCCCTTTTGTTACATAATTTAAACATATTTGACTACGATCGTCCTGTGCATCCTGCATTACGTGAACGTCTCCGTACTCATATTTTTTTTTTAAAAAAGAACAGCGTTTTACCTTCAGACCAATATATTATATATATTATCGACATATATTATATATATTATATATATTATCGACATTCTGTGAAAGTTTCACAGCGATAGGTTGAATGGTTCTGGAGATACTCTGTGTTGAACCCATATACCCTCAATATTAAGGAGTCCTTGAAACATGCTTGGCACTTGAGGAATTTTTCTTACAACGCATTGGGAGCATTTTTTTAAGCATTGATACAATGCACTGATGGTTGCACAGAAGTCCTGGGGTTGCTGGTGCAGACTCACCACATCATTCTTTGTTCACATAAACGTTACAAAAATCGCCATTTCAACCAGCACATGATATTTCGATACTGCGAAGACGGCTCAGGCGAGCCGGTGCAAACGTGCAGACTCCCAAGAGCCTTTGCTGCCAGCACAAGAGATCTTGATATTTATTACATTGTCCAGCGACTGCCTGCGCAAATGTATAGACTCACCAGAGTATTCGCTGCTGGCGGGAATAGCACACAAATCGCCATTTAAGGCAGCACAAGCGATTTTGTACTGTGACGAAGGCTAAGGTGAGCCTGTGCAAATGTGCAGACTCGCCAGATCCTTCGCTGCTCGCACAAAATGGCATCCAATCGTCATTTGAGTCACCACATGAGAATTTTGAACTGTGACGAAGGCTCAGACTAGGCCAAGCAAATGTGCAGACTCGCCAAAGCCATCGTTGTTCGCATGAATGACACCCAAAAAACGTAAGTGAGTACATGTATCACAATCACAACTGCAGACAAACCCATGTTACTGAGAGATATAGCCACACAACAATCACGAGACACCAGGAAGACAAACTAAACAAAGCAGCAAGCTCTCTCTCTCTCTCTCTTCCCCATCAAGATGATCGCAAAACAAGAATGGACATAAATTCACAAAATATAGAACAATTATAGAATCCTGTAATGGGAGTAACAATCAACAACAAATCAACAACAACAGAATCACCGCCTTAGAACCGACAGCAGCCTATATCTCTGGGGTGCTAAAATTGCATTTTACTGGTACATGTACCAAATCTTCGCCCTAGATTCTGCTGTTGTTGAAGCACAAAAAATTTAAGCTCTCATGGAGGCTTCTTAACTATTGTTATGCATCAAAAAATCTCATTTAATTAAAAGTTTTGGGGCCAATCTGAAAAATAGGCGGAAACACTCTCAAAGTGCGATCAGGACTAGCTCTGGAGCGTCTCTGGTGAGGCTACACATTTGCATGGTCACGCTTGAGCCTTCATCAGTGTACAAAAACCACGAAAGCTATGCCTTTTGACTGTATGATTTCTTTATTAGCTTGCATTTATTTTACTTTTGATGACCCAATGCGCACAAACCGTCAGAAACATTGCAGTTTATGGCTCTGCCATGCAATTGGCGTTTTAATTCATGGTTTGACCGACAAATCCGACACAGTTGTGGAGTTTGACAGTGACAAGTGCTTTTTTCTATTGTGACTGCCTAACTTCAGGAAATTCTGCATGTCTAAGCACAGCCGCAGCTATGAAATTCTGCATGTCTAAGCACAGCTGCAGCTATGTTATCATAGTCCCATGAAATAACATCCAAAAACGATTACTACTCTCTATTTTTCTTTGCAGAGAAGGCTCTGGCGAGTCTGTATATTTGCACAGGCTCACCTGAGTCTTCGTCCTGGTACTGAAATATCATGTGCTGGCTCAAATAACGATTTATGTACCGTTTATAAGAACAGTGAATGCTGTGGTGAGGCTTCACCAGCAACCAGGGCATCAGTGCGTTGTATCAATGCGTAAAAAATACTCCCAGTGCGTTGTAATAAAATTCCTCAATAAAACATTTGCTAGTTTACCAAGAAAAAAGATACAAGTGGTAATCGTTTTCGGTATGTTATTACATGTAAATACGATAACAGCTGTGCGTAGACATGCATATTCCCCTCAATTTAGGCAGTTACACTAGAAAAAACACCTGTCAGGGCAAAACTCCAGAACTTTGTTGGATTTGCAGTCCAAACCATGAATTAAACCACCTTTTGCTTGACATAGCCATAAACTGCAATGTAACCGGCGGTCTGTGCGCCAGGTGTCATCACAAATAAAATAAATGCAAGTCAATAAATAAATCATAAAGTCAACAGATATAGATTTTTTTACCTTTTACGCCACCACCTGTGCTGAAAAAATGCAACCACCGGCTCGTTGTAGCAACCACCAGTGCGTTTACATTTACCAGTGTGATCCTGATTCACTTCTGCAGTCTCGTCGAACAGCCACATAAAGCCGCACGTCAGCCAACAAAATGTGACAAAATTAATGACGTCAAACTTTTTCCGACAACATCTGTCGCAAACTTTTGATATTATCAAATCAGACGTCGCGTTACAAAAGCAAGCGCATTAGAATTGAAAAAATCTTCTAAAAGGTAGCCCATTTAAAAATGATTCCCCCAGTTGTTTCCCTTGTTTTCCGTTACCACAATTGCTCAGCTTTTTCTGATCCACTGAAAGAAAAGGCTCCCAGTGCCCTGAGAATTCCAGGTGAGCAATTCATGGCCATCATGGTCTTCTTGTATTGAGTTCGTGCCATTTATAACCAATGTGAACGGAATTGAACTGTGTGTCGTGTTTCACTTTTTTTTCTTTCGGGTTTAGGATACAATAGCCCGCGAGGCATTCAAACATTGATAGACAGTATACCATTGTATTGTATCTGCTACGGGTGATAGAATTCACCTGTATCAGGATTATTGCAAAATATGGTAAAACAGTTCTAATGGAAAACTAACGCGGGGGTTTTCTTCTCTAAACTGTTGAACGAAATGACGTGTGTACTTTCTGGGGCTCCAGCACTTGAGAAAGCAAAGATTCATAATAAGTGCGTTTAACACACCGGGTAGGCGGCAACGCTTTTAACAATCGACGAACGCGGGTCAAAAATTGCTAGAAACAGTGTTTTCGATTGCAATTTGTCGCAGTCAGGAAAACTGGTGTTAGCTGTTCACAATAGACAAATAAAGACTCCAAAGCATACACAAGTAGGACATATATGTAAACTCCATTTTAAACCTACAGTAAAACCTGTCTTAAGCTGCCACTCAAAAAAGACCAAAATTGTTGTTTAAGACCGATTATCGCTTAATGCAGGTCAAAAGTATTGCAGAATGCTCCAAAGGGAGCATTCTGCAATATTTACGACCTTCATTGAAGCTACCATTTGTTTTGTCTATTTTGAGTGGCCGCTATGACAGGTTTTAACTGTATTTAATATGAATAAACTTTTTTTCGAAAAGGTAAAAAAAACATAATTTATTTTGCACCCGTGCTAACAGTGCTAATTATAAGTAAGCGTGGTTGTAGTTTCTATTCTTGTTGAGGGTAAATTTTTGAAATAATGTTAAATGACATTGACATACTTTTAAAACCATTCAATACGCACAACGTCATTTTAAGGTAGTGTTAATGAGGATTTCATGTGAAATTTTGAAATACATGATTATTATTAAAGTTTATTATTTAAATTTATAAAACAGACAGAACTTTTGCGCGCTTCACTTGTCTTCCGAGATCAATATCAAATCTAAAATCGTTCATCATTTTTTTAATTACTACGAACAAGGTCGCGTCACTCATTCAAAAGTCAATGGTACAGGTAAGGGTAATTTTGTGCGGTTTCCAATATTTACATTTAGAAAATATCATTTAACGCTGAAATCGCCTTAAACTAGAGGTTAAGACGAATATTGGAATGTATGTTGCCAATGACGTATCACCCATTTGACCACCCCAACCCCTTCTAAAATATGTTTCTGGCTGTAGCACACTAATCACATGATGTTTGTAAGAATGCCAAAAATAGACCACATAACATGTATCATGTGCTATAGACTGGACCCCGTCTAACTGATAATTTTGTCATTATTACAAAAGATTCTGCCACTTATTACATATTTTAGCTCACCTGAGCCATTGGCTCAGGGTGAGCTATTGTGATCATTGGATGTCCGTCGTCCGTCGTGTGTCGTCCGTCGTGTGTCGTGTGTCTTCCGTCGTCCGTCGTCAACAATTGCTTCAAACGACATCTCCTCCTAAACAACTGGCTGGATTTTGACCAAACTTGGTAGGAATGATTCTTATGTGACACACTTTTAAAATTGTTCAAATGGTTTCGGTCCATTGCATATCTAGTTCACACAGCTAAAAATAGATTTTCAAAATGAAAACTTTAAAAATCTTCTTCTCTGAAACCACAAGCCCTTTAGCTTTGATATTTGGTTTGTAGCATCGCCTAGTGGACCTCTACCAAGTTTGTTCAAATTAAAGACCTGGGCCAAAAATGGCCCTGCCCTTGGGTCACATGTTTTACATAGGCTTATATAGGGTGCAACATGAAAAAAATCTTTTTGTCTGAAACCACAAGGCCTAGAGCCATGATTTTTGGTATGTAATATCATCTAGTGATCTTCTACCCAGCTTGTTCAAATTATAGAACTGGGGCCAAAAATGGCCCCGCCTCGGGGGTCACAGGTTTTACATAGGCTTATATAGGGAGAAACATGAAAAAATCTTCTTGTCTGAAACCATAAGTCCTGGAGCTTTGATATTTGGTATGTAGCATCACCTTGTAGACCTCTAACAAGTTTATTTGAATAATGCCCCTGAGGCAAAAATGACCCCACCCCAGGGGTCACATGCTTTACATAGACTAATATAGGGAGAAACATGAAAAAATCTTCTTGTCTGAAACCACAAGGCCTAGAGCCCTGATATTTGGTATGAAGCATCGTCTAGTAGATCTCTACCAAGTTTGTTCAAATTATACCCCTTGGGCCAAAAATGGCCCCAAACCGGGGGTCACATGCTTTACATAGGCTTAAATAGGGAGAAACATGAAAAAAATATTCTTGTCTGAAACCATAAGGCCTAGAGCCTTGATATTTAGTATGAAGCATCACTTTGTGGCTTATGGCCCCGCCCCGGGGGTCACATATTTTACATTGGCTTATATAGGGAAAAACATCGAAAAATCTTCCTGTATGAAACCATAAGGCTTAGAACCTTGATGCTTGGTTTATAGCATCATCTAGTGGACCTCTACCAAGTTTTTTCAGGCTATGCCCCTGGGGCCAAAATGGCCCCGTGCCAGGGTCGCCAGGGACATGGTCAGCTTTCTACAGATACCTTTATGTAAGCTTTAAGCAAAACTAAGGTGAGCCTTTAAGGGCCACCTGGCCCTCTTGTTAATTCTAATATCATCTAACTCTCTGATAGGGCTATCGGTTAGACTCTGAGTTGCCGCCAAAAAGGCGAAGCTATATGTGCTATTGTCTTCTATCAACTAATGTCCCTCTTTTTACCTACATATGACCGTAGCAGAACACTGTAATAGTTTAACTACATGCTCTACGTTGAAAGGAGACTACTGAAATGAGCGGTGACTCTAATCAATTATATAGCTTCCATTTCCTTTAACCCATTTAAGCCAAATAAAATTTCCCAATCTTATCGACCAGTCCTTTTCCATTTTAAGGGGTGTTGGGTGGTATAATTCGGTTCTATTCAAATTTTGATAGAACATTTTGTGAGCAAACTGTGGAGATCCTGATCAGACGCCGCGTTCTGTGGCTCCTGATCTGGATCTGCACTGTTTGCCCATGGCCCATAAAACGGACGCTATGCTTAAGTGAGTAAACGCAGTCACTAACGCAGTTGGAAGGGAGATTTACGTTTGAGCGTATCCATACTACGAAAGAGCAGATTTATTTTTACGAAAGAGCGGAGAACCATAAGGCAAAAGAGCGGCTGTTTGAATGCACATATTTTAATGCACATATTTTGAAAATAACCAACAAGTTTTAACATGCTCCACGTTAGTTTTTTATCAAACACACTTGTGCGCTTTGTATTGAAACCGAAATAATTGTTTTAAAACCAGTAAAAGGGAAGATAACTCTTAAAATCTACCCACGGGGTAGAATGAGTTTAGCTATGAGTTGACATTCTAGTTCATTTCAGTTGAAAACAGTGGTAGACTAAATAGTAAGAATACGCTGAGAGTAGAAATCAATCAATTTTGTCGAGTTTAACACGATACTATTATAAATTTTTCTGCCTTAGACAAAATATATGGGGTTGAGTTACCCCACCCACTTCTTGAAATTAGGAATAATTCTCTTGAATCCATTAACAAGTGCGCGACGAAATGTTATTTACTAGTTTACATTATTCGCCAAAGCAAAATAATATACTCTGTAGGTATATTTTGTGTAGTAAAGGCATACGAAAATCACGAAAAGTCCCATTTTTGAAAGTTTAGTCAACCTTTTCTCAATGTAAAAGCGTGAGTCATCCAAGCACTGATCGCATAATATGTTTTAATGAAAAATAAGTAGCCACCAAATCGTTAATTTGTCAAATCACGACCCCAATTTCCCATTTCGATTTTTTCCAAACAATTTGCTTAAGATTACCGCCAATGTATAAACTCTACTCATTCCAAACATGCGCAGCACGTGCATGCCCAGTTCTTCAAAAAATCAAACCATCAAATAGCCGTTGAATTCTCGTTTCCGAACATGTATTATTTTACAGCATTTTATCAACTCATTGTGGAGTTATGATGCTACATGTATGAGCTAAAGTCGGATTTAACAGTACTGAGTTGTGGCATAATCGATGTGATACTGTAAAAACGATATAGAAGTCCATATAATAACATTTTTTTTTCATTTCTCTGAAAAGCTTTTGCGTTTTATCTATATTTAGATTTCCAAGTGAATTGCGAAGCTTTTACATGCATGTAGGTCACTGGAACACACACATTTGATCTACCCGGAATTTAAAATACGAGCCCACAGCAACATTGACTCACTATGTTTACTATAGAATATTGGGTTTCAATTAATTTACGTTTTGGGCGCCTCGTAAATGGAAAACTACTGAATGAACGTTTTATCGGGCATGCGTAGTGGGCATGAGTAGAATGGTTAGGCCGTGTTTCGCAAAAAGACAAATTAATCATGTTAATGAGGCCCTGCAAGGAGGGGTCTGTCCCTGGTATCCCATATTCCTTTAGATATTTTGAAAAATGTCCCATATCCCTGAAAACAAACAGGCAAATATCACCAAAATTCAGCGAAATTGAGAAAGACCATATCCCTTAAAATGCTTTAAATTTTCACAAAAGTATTACATATCCATTTAATTATTTGGCCAATATCCCAATTTCGCTACCCCAGGGGCTCGTAATTGGGCGACTGATTTGCACTAAAACTAATATTAAAATTGGGACATTTACAAAAATTATTTATGATAGTCTTTTTTCAATAAAAACAACAAAAAATATCTATATTTTTATGACAAAATGTTTAAAGGCTGTCCTTAGAAAGATCTCCAGGGTACGTTCCCAACTAATACCACGGTACGTGGAAGCTTTGATAAATGTACATGTATATAATACAAATCTGGCACTCGGGATGTTTAATCATCTCATGTTCTTCACACAAGTTTTACTTTGATACTAAGGTGAAATGCATAATTTGTTAATGAAAAGTGGAAGATATAATAAATACAATTAAAAGTGATGAGCATGCATCTTCATTGACTAACCATTGGGTTGTTTGACAAGTGTAAGCTTTTCAAAAAAGCTTACCATCTTTCAGCACTTAGCTAAAGTGGTCTGTTGTCTACTGATTGAAATTACTGTAGCATTCGAAAGCTGTCTCAAAGGAACGCGATGCATTTATTAAACGACACACCCATATCACCGCCATCTCCGCTCGCGCGAGCCGAGATGGCGATGAGCTGGGTGTGTGTTATTTTAATGTGACACCATAAGATAATATGTAACGATAACCCAGCTCTAAATACATACAGGTAATTTTCACAGAAAAGGTTATCTCATGCAGCACAACTTAGCCGGTTCTACCATACAGATTGCAAACTTAGACAGTTATATTTGCCATGTGCTCTTTGTCTCTTCCTCGCGGTGCCATGGGCTGGCTTGAAATCTTGATTGAGGCATTTTCCTATGTCAAACTCGTTTACTTTTTACACGCCTGTTTTGAAAATGGAAATGGATTCGATTTTGTTCTAGTTTTTGTTCGAATCTAAATAGAAAATTATGTAAGCAAACGGTAGAAACCTTGATCAGAAGACGAGTTCTCATATAAAACACACTATACATGAGTAGTTAAGCTTTATACAGGTATATACATGGATGTTATACATGTGCGGATCCAGAGGGGGGGGGGGGGGGGGCAGGCCTTAGAAATCACAAAAAAATATAGGGTATCTTAGCAATATAGGTCCGGATCCCCTTAAAAATCACAAAGCTACCAATCCAGCATTCAGTGAGGGGTCATCATAGGCACGCCAGCGAAACGCAATTTACATGGCGTTTCGATGGCCCGCTTAAAATGGTATTTTGATCCTTCCTTCCCTCATCAAACTAAAAAAAAAAGATGTCAAATTTGGACAGCCTCTGACAAAACTCTCTGGATCCGCGCATGTCGAAGCCGAACTTTGACGGATACTTTCCGTAAGCCCTTTTCTTTGGGTGAAATTTACGCGCGAATTCCCGTTTTCATTGAACATTTATTTTAGTTTGGAAAAATTTACATCCTTTCTAAAATTTTCTCATTTTACTGCGCAAAACGAAATCTAAAACTTATATGTCAAAAATAGAATCTGGACTTTCCCGCATTTGTTTACAAACATAGCCATGATGATATGATCGGCGGATTATCTGATTAGTGGAAAACTACTTTTTCACAGAATTGCAAGCTATTTTGGGGGTTTTATCATTACCGTATAACTGTATACTTCCACTACCAGAAACCCCAGCAAACATTGAAGACCCGGTTGAAATGATGCATGATGCACAATGAAGACCCATATGAGATGTCACATGAGGCGGCGTTTCATCAGGGTCTGCACTGTTTGCTAAGACAAAACAAATGGGAAAATTATATATCTTTTTGGAAATTATCACCCGTTTCCCCTCAATATATACAATGGACCATCCCGACTTAATTGTATCAAACTTCATGGGAAATTCTATTGGTCCAAAAAGGGTAATATTCGGACAGATAGACATGATCAAACAGCAATCCAGACCAGCCTACTTCTGACTCAGATAAAATAGTGCATCATGTATACTGCGACAATTAACATTGGCGTTGCTCCCATTACGCAATCATGCACGTGCGTAATAAAATAGTAATATTCAATGGAGGTAAAGTGATTTTCCATACCATAAGGAACTGCTCTTAAAGGAAAGAATTCGCTCCATCTAAGCAAATTCTTTCCTTTAAGAGAAGTTCCCATTTTGAAAAGGGGAGCAGTTGAAGAGAATCACTGCTTGACCAGGTTGTCTCCCTTTGATGTGCGTAACCTTTTCAGCGTTCTGGTTACGCTCTAGATTCATCAGGAACTGCACTGTAATGTAAAAACAAATCTTCATGACAGATATGCATTATAAATAGGGGATCTTACATGAGTGCTCGTTGCGAAATATAGATAAAATGCTCGGCAAGCCTCGCATTTTATCTATTTTCCCCAACTCGTTTAATAAATTCAATAATACAGGTGCACGATATGACATTAAAGGTTGCTTTGTAGTCGCAAAACGTTATACTTTTGTCATTATATTTGCAACGTTGTTATGGACGTCATAACGTTTCCCGAAAATCATGTAAACGGTTTATCGATTTTATTACATGCCGTTATTTCACCCCCAGGCGCCACGCCATATGATAAATAAAAATACAAAATGGACAATTCCATAATTACTCTATCGCCATGGATGGAGCAATCCATCTGAATAAAAAGGGTAAAATGGTGCTTACGCGTTGTTACATGCATGTACACAATGTACCCATATCCTTCTTATAAGTGCCACAGAGTGCAAAAAACAACTACATGTGCTTGATTTTAGTGCCTAGCCATTACTCAGACTGACCGTATCCTCGCTGGGCTTGTGGCCTTAGCAATATATTTAGTGCACAGCCTGGCTGATCTGACTCTTCCCTGAGTGCAATAGTCAAAGGTGTTGATTGTGTCATTCAAGTGCTCAAATTTCGGATTCCAATGTTATTGAATTTCAAAAGCGGCAGTTCCGGATATCCGTCACATTCATATTGCGCAAGCACGAAACGATCGAGTAATACTCGCCGAGTAATGGAGCCACGTTACAAAAAAAAAACTGCGGTAGGTGCAGTTGAGTAAAGAAATCATTCAAATTTTTAGTTTGATCGCGATAATATGCTTATGTATATGTACATGACTACATGTGCCAGCCCCAGGGGGGTACTCTCATTTTTTCCTCATACGTAGGCTCGGGCCCAGCATCTATCGTTCACCCCCCCCCCCCCCCCCCCCAAAAAAAAATATAAGGAACAAGCACCCCAAACAAATATTTGAAATTTAACAAACTCAAAAGAATATGCTCCATTCTGTACATTGACCTTAAGAAAAAACCTTAAAATGCATAGAAATGACCATTAAATATAGTCCAATTTTGTGATGATCCCCAAAAAATATCCACAAAATCTTCATACCCCCAAAATTATTCATTTTTCTGAAACCCCCAAAAATAATGAAATTCAAAATTTTGAATCCCCGAAAATGCCCCGAGCCTACGTATGTATGAATATATCAGGTGCCAGCGTATATGAATTTGTACTGATTGTATTCTATTACGCGACTAGCGAAGGCTGTAACGAGCAGTCCCTGTAGCTGAGCAGGTGGGTTAGATCAATACCTGGCCACAAACACAAAGACAGGGTTTCTCGTGACGAGACCCCGTCATAATCTAGTGCATGACAAGATACGCAAATTTATAAAGTACACTAGATGTAGACTAAGATCCGCCAGCCTGGATATCAACCCAGTTAGATGAGATTCTTAACTCTGTGCTTCATTTGAAGCTATGGGATCTTGCATCCTATATGCGCACAACAAACACTCACCTCAGCCTTGGCGGATGTCCAAGCTGGTCTGAGTGTTTGCTTGTGGAAGGTTCTGTTACGCATTGGCATATAAAATAGTTTATTTGCAATGAGTTATTTCTTAGATATGTGGCTTAGACAGATTCCAGTCTACATTTTTTAGAATAGCTATTAATATTAATAATTACTACAGTAAAACCTGTGTAAAACGGCCACTCTAAAAAAATGGTTTTCAAAAATAGTAAGTGAGTATGATCAGGAAATACCACACTCACAAACTGCAGACAAACTTACGGCACCACGAGGAAGAACCACTCAACAACCATGAAACACTAGGAAGACATACTAAGCAAAGCAGCCAGCTCTCTCTTCAAGACTAATTATCGCTTAATGAAGGTCGAAAGTATTGCGGAATGCTCCCCTTTTCAAAATTAGTGCAGAATGCTGGGGAGTTTTCTTCAATACTTTTGACCTTCATTAAGCTACCATTTGTCATCAAGATCTTTGCTCTGTGTACCTTTGAGTGGCCGTTTTACACAGGTTTTACTGTACATTCAAATTTTCAAGTTTTGTACTTATATGATCTATGGCTGAGTAGCCAGTCTACATGTAGCTCTGTTCGGGAGTGCAATAATATACAGTTATTTCATGCCTGTTTGTAGTAATTCCAAACTATTACCCCGAGGTGCCGTGGACGACCTGATGCACTATATGCAAATGAGGTTTATTCCGTAAATGAATTTTAAAAACTTTTTTTTTCGGAAATTCAAAGTAGCCAGCAACGGTCTATTCGTGGATACGGACGGACGTTCTTACATTTGGAATCTTGTTGGATGCTTACAGTGTTAGAAAAAGTAGACAAGAAAGCATACGTACCCAACAAATCCCAACAATTTGTTACGGAATAAACCTCATTTTTAGTTTATTAGCTCCCTTTATATGCAAATGAGGTTTATTCCAAAAATGATTTGTTAAAGCACCCAACAAGGGTCCATACGTGAGTATGCCCGTCCGTCCGTCCGTCTCTCACTCTGAAAAAGTGCCCCTCTCCCACTGTGTGGTTTAACTGCATTGGTGCAAGATTATATTAATATGTCTGCACAGATTCATAAACAAGTACGTGTCTCTAAATTTGAAATGACCATGGCCCACTTCGAATCGAACTACTAAAGTTCCTACTATAGTTCTTACGTAATGGTTGCACGCGCACGTTTACATCCGAACGGCTGCAGTTGGAACTTAAGTTGGTTGCCAAGTAAGCAAAGTGAATAGCCTTGCGTGTCCCCTTTTAATTCTTCATTGCAGACAAAAATGATGTTCATATACATCAGCCAACTCTAATTAACAATTACGAAATAACGAATAAGTAGAACCGCAAATAGTGCACAGCGAGTAATTATTTTCTAAAACAAATACTTTTGAGGCTACTGACTGATCTTGAACCCACCTTGTCAGATAGGGCTAGAGGAGGGAACCAGACAATCTACTAGAGTAACGGTGTTCTGACCCAACGTTGATCTCTCGTAGAACTATATAGTATCGAATCAAACTATAGTTACTATAGTAGAAACTATAGTTCGATTCGAAGAGTGCCAATGAGATTTCTCCTTAGCGGGAATTGATTTATTTCGGCTATACCAAAGTACAAAGTAGGGTAAAGTCGGTAACTTCGGACATCGGATAAAGTTGGACATACGTATACAAACAATGGAATCCTATTGAGACGGCTCCTTATGAGCCGTCTCATCAGGATTTTCACTGTTTGCTTAGTTAATCTATTTCTTTATTACGATAATTATAATATGGAACAAACAAGGTCGCTGTCCGAATTTACCTGATGTCCGAAGTTACCTGACTCTACCCTATATGATCCCCGTAGTTTTTTTGCATGAGATACCAGCCTTCGCATCCGTGAAGTCTGATGAGTGCATTCAGTATTCGTTCTTCAGAAAGTATACTCTTTTGTACATTTCGAATTTTAGGCTTTTAGCTACATGTAGTCTGTGTACCTGAGCAAACTCATTTGAGTATAATATGGTCGAAAACCTCGAGGACAGGGTTTCTCGCACCATCGCCAAAATGATTTGCTTGCATGGACATGCGGATCCAGAGGGGGGACCAGGGATCCGGACACCCTGGAAAATCACAAACATGTAGGTTTCCTTAGGACTTCTGCTATGGACTTTCCCACTGAAAAGTCACAAAGCTACCTAGCCAGCATTCCCTTTCGGGCCGTCATGGGCCCTCCAAGACAACGCCATTTAACTGGCGGGTCAATAGTGGGTCACTTTGTTTTACTGGATAAAGCTTTTTTAGGAATACATGAATGAAGGTTTTCAGGATTATTCCTGAATTCAGGATTTTAAGGCTGACTTTCCATAGTTTCAGCAGATTATTATAGGGTCCTTGATTTATATTCAGCCTGTCTTAAGACAATTGACCATTTCAGCTTAAAATTGTGAATATGTAGTGGACATATTGCAAGTTTAAAGATCGGAGTTTTGAATGTTCAGAATTTTGGAAATGTTTAATTTTCACCCGTGCAAAAACTGATACAAACACACTATCCCCTCAAGTATATTGATGATTAAAAAAAACTCAGACCCCCTCCTCCGGACGAAATTTTCTGAATCCGTGCATTATGGTATACAATTATTTCATGCCTGTTTGTAGTATAGTCAAAACTATTACCCCGGGGTGCCGTGGACGACCTGACGCACTATTGCACGAGGCCGCAAGCCGAGTGCAATATCCAATCAGGTCGTCCACGGTACCGAGTGGTAATAGTTTGACTATACTACAAACAGGCATGAAATAACTGTTTTATTACCTAACCCTTTTGATGACATACTAAGTAGCGGCTCTTGAATGGAGTTGCTGTAACGATGCGGTTTTGTTGCAAAACAGAAAATTTCACCAAATCTGTTCAATTTTGATCTCAAAATGTTCTCTCGTTCTTACTAAGAAAACGAGTTCCCACAATGTATGTTTCTGACCATAAAAAACGAAGTTATTGGAGTTTAAAGTTTCCAAATTTACCTTTGTTGTAACGTCTCCTTTCATAAACGAACCGTACGCGCATCGTTGTCGCGCATGTCGATAAGCGCCTATGTGTTTTGAACAGCGAAGCGGAAAACCAGACCATGGTATAGTGCCTGTCGATAGTCAAATTTATTGACTGGTCAATAGTTCAGTGACTCATGACATAGCAAACAAAGACAATTACTCCGTATATAGACGGTTTGGTAAAAACATCATTTATATATTACATGTAACTTTGATAGTAGAGACACCGGCGGACGTTCGGAAAGACAGACGGACGGGACCGATCCGACTTCTTTCTCAGAACGTCCGGATATACTAATGCAGTAAAGGAGCTCTAGCGATAAGGCGTATATTTTCCCTAGTTGACATGATTACAAAACCTAAATTTTCAAATTGCCCGAATGTATTTAAAATTAGACTGTTTCAGTAGTAAAATATGCACAGAAAGCATCAAAAATAGGTTTCAAAGCGATCCATCATTTACAAAACCGTGAAAACTTGCGCCTACTACTCCCACCCCTCATTTTACGCCTTTAGACTGGGTGCCGTTTAGACGATAGTTTTAGTAAATCCTTTGCAGGTTTTCAAAAAGTAAAAGTGCTAAAATATTAAAGATATAAGTGCCCTTCATTTCCAAAACTTTGCGGTAATCCTTCTGCGCATGCGTACGAAATATACTTAAAATAGTGACGTTTGTCATTGAAAAGATGAAACTGGCTTCTTTCAGTTTGTTTTTAGATGCTTTCCCCCCCTAGACCCAAGATGCCCTTTGGACAATTAATTGTCGCTGTACAAATATATAACATATGTAAATGGCGTCTTGGGTCTAGGGGGGAAAGGGGTTGTATAAGCGAAAGAAGACATTAAATATCTGACAAAAATAGACCACTTTGCAAGATGGTCGTTTTTATTGTACATCAACTGTATGAATAGTTTTACTATAGTGTTTCCAGGACATTAGTGACCCCCGTTTTTGCTAATTATTCTTTAATGGTGATTTTAATTGAAAAATTAATAAGAGAAATGAATTTAGATACATACCGCGTAATTGAATTTATTTTTTCCACATAAATATGAGTTTTTGTATAGGCTGGAATTAGATGGAATTTTGGTGTGTTTTTGCTGCTCTTCTTTGAATAAGTCCCCAAGTGAACCTAGCGATATAAATAAAACATGGTTTATGCAGGTCAGTGGAGGTAATTCGTCAGTCCCACAGTTAAAAGTGCGTAACAGAGAATTATTTGTCCTATTTCTCAACCAAAAAATATGTTGTGTGCACTCAAAACAACCGTCTCGATGATATGGTTCTTTTGAGCACCCAAAACACGTGTTTAAACGGATAAAATCAATCGCAGCTTCACGCTAAAATTGCTTAACTGGCACAATCTTCGCGCATTAAGCTATGATTCACTGCTTATACTGACTCATAAACTTCACTGTACATCTAAAGGCGATGCATTGAAATGGCCTGAGTTAAAAAAAAAAAAACGATCCAAGTAACAGTATTGTCTGAACCTTAAACAATGGCTGAATTTCCTTTCGAGATCATTGTTTCCTAAAAATATGTCTTTCAGGAATACAAGTAGGTTATCAAACAGTATGGATCCAGACAATGCCCAACATTTTACCTTAACTTGCCTTCGGTAAAACAGTTAAGCAGTTCAGCGAAATAGCTTTAGCAGGCAAGTGTTTGATGCTCTTTAAGTTTAATGTATATCCCTAATTCGCTATTTCTCGTCAACTCTCTAAACTTGAATTGTCGTCATAAACTCTTTACTTACTAGTGTCGTCTGCTGATTACCTTGGCAAACAATTTGGACCCAGATCAGGCCCGACAAAACGTGGGGCATGATCTGGATCCAAACTGCTTAGCACTCTACTGATATTCCAGAAAGATCATTTAGAAAAAGCAACGACAAGGAGCAAACTGATTTTGAAAAAAATATAGGCAGACGACAAAATCATGACAAATTACCTCGTAGGCAAAAAGAGTCAATGAATTGAAATGTACATGCATGTTTCATGCTTAAGCCTTCTATGTGCCTGCTTTCAATAGGGCACGGTCTAGGACCCCTATAGACTTTTACAAATGCGTGTGTGCGTGCGTGTGTGAGTCAAAATGATGACGAGTGAGGTTTGCGAAATAGATTTTCGTTGAATCATCGGATATAGATAGTCCTGTAGGCTAGTACATATCATCATAGCAATGCAAATATACCACGTGTATCTATTGGGGTACACATAGGTATATCCACAGGAAAAAACAACTAAGTTATTCTTTTGTACAGGGGACTGGGGCTTCAGTTACAAATAAGGGCGTCTCCCAAAAATAAGTTTTAGTTACGCGGTGTGCATTTAAATCCACATGCTAAGTGCCGTTCTTCTAAGATCAATTTAAAGCTGTTTAAAAAAAAGAAAAACGGGGGTCACTTATAACCTGGAAATACATTAGTACATAGCGTGGTTCCCTGTTTAACGGTCTAGTTCCCATATATGTTACTGAATAACAAGCACAGTTGATGATCGAAATAAATTCTCATTCAATAATAAGTAGAGTTATTACATGCATGAAAGAAACCCCGTTTTAAATATACAAATTGGGGGCAATGGTGCATCGACGGCTCGTCTATATATATTTGTTGAATGTTCCTAGTTTCTCCAGTCGTTATTTCAACAAAATAAAACGAATGTCTCGTTTAGGGAGATCGCTCGCCTTATCGCTAGAAATTCTTCTGACCATTTATTGGTTTACCTGTATTATAATAGTTACTGTCGTGCCAACCAAGAGTTACAGTGACATAATTTTTTGCTTATCATGTTTATAATTGCTTAGTAAAATATCAAGTTGTACACTCCACTTGAGCTAGCATAAAATCGATAGATCACTTGTGTATTAATCCTATCCTGCGGATAGGATTAATACACCAGTGATCTATCGGTTATACATCCAGGATTACTTTGTACACAAAAAATTGCGTCCCTGTCACTCTTGAATGGCAGGACAGTATGTTAATTATTCTTTGTTGTTTTTTTCCAGATCAATGCCATCATATCCTGTTTGTGTCAAACCTCGAATAGCCTCCAAACTACAAATACCCTTGACAATCATAGCCTGCCTTCAAACCCACTGAGCTCTTCAAAGACAAAAGGTAGTTTGCTAGAACTTATTAAGCGTCTAATCCAGATCAGGATCATTCCCGACTTAATTACAAAGGCTATTTCATGGAAAATCAGGAACACCAACTATTTGTTAAAAGTATAGTCAATGACTAGTGTCAAGTTATAACATGGTAACATATACTACATTAATATGAGGACACCTTGAGTTCTACTACAGGCATTGAAGGCATGATTATATCTTTACTTAATTGAGATCCTTTATTAGACTTTTTCCCAAGGAATGTGTTATTACATGTATATGCTTTCACATGTGAGACAAGTTAATAGATCACAACGTAACACATATGCACAATTATATCATTTCTCTGATTATTCTTTAAGGAGGGAGTCGACAGGCAAATGATACTGAACGAAATTTGTTACTGGTGCAATTTTATAGAAAGCAAAACGAAGATAAGAACTATCTGGAAGCTTTCAAAATAAGTGCATATCAATGGTTTGAAGTTTTGTGAAGTGTTTGGGCAAGTGTTAATTTCTGGTATAAGTTCCTGCTCATAACATATTTTAATTACATATCTGTTTTCAATCCAATCTAGTCAGAAAAAGTGATGGAACTATATAAAGTGGTCAAAATGTCTAGTGCTAATATTTGTTTCAGCAAGAATCTCATGTTTTTCTATCTTTTAATGTTTACACAGATAGTGGCGGTCTCAACTGATGCTACTGACAATTGTCCGCAGAACTGTAGCTGCAAGTGGGCAACTGGCGTTATTGACTGCTCGTATGTTGACAAGATTCCTATGTTTTTTGATCGCTCTTTAATACACGAGCTAAAACTGTCACCTCACAATATCACTGAAATACAGAAAGACCACTTTCAGAATTTTACAGACTTGCAGATACTAGATATTAGTCGTGGTCGCCTTCAAATAGTTGCTGACGATGCATTTGATAATATAAAATCTACTATAGAGAGAATAGATCTGAATAGTAACAACATAAGTGCAATTCCAGCTGACCTTTTTAAGGACATGCCAAAACTTGAGAATGTAGAAATTAATTACAACCAGCTTCAAAATCTAATAGACAGTGTATTTGTGAACTTGCCAAGTTTAAACTTTGTTAAGTTGGAAGTTAATGCGATTACAAAGATTGGTGATGAACTGTTTAAAAATGTGTCATCTTTAGAAACTGTGTATTTCACTGGTAATAAACTGACACAAATACCATACCGAGCTCTTCAGAATGTTCCTGCATTAAAACACTTGTATCTCAGCTATAATGATATCACAAGTATCGGCGATTACTCATTTCAATGGCCAGAGTTAGTCAATATTTCACTAGACAGTAACAAAATTACCGAGTTCACCACATTCCCAAACATCACTCCCAGTTTATATTCTTTAGATGTGGAATTTAATAAAATAGTATCTCTTTCTTCATTAGCTTGGACCAATTTATCCTCCATTTCATCGCTCAATCTCAATGGAAACCCCATCACAAGTTTCTCTACTGGAATATTTAGAGGACTTTCTGGTGTCACGCACTTGTTCATGAGGAACATGCCAGTTGTTGAGAGCATTGATGCACGTGTATTCACGGATCTGAAGAGTGTACGATACATTGATGCTTCTGTAAATCCAAAGCTGAAATACATTCATGAAGAGGCGTTCACCGACTCGGCTTTAACTAATCTATACTTAGATCAAAACAATTTGACTACACTGTCACAATCGATGCTACCATTGTTGACGTTAGACCACCTTGATTTAGGCAACAACTCATGGGATTGCGATTGTAAGCTGCGATGGATTCTTAACCCAGATATAGATTTTAAATCTCTGTCTGTGAAAATGGAACTGAGAGGACTGACATGTGCCAATCCATCTCAGATGAAAGGGAAACAAGTAGGCTCATTGAAAGCCTCGGAAATGGTTTGCGTAACGTTTGCACAACCGGACATGCGCTCAAGAATCGCTACTGGTGCCGTGGTGGCGACTGTCTGCCTTCTTGGAATGTCGTTATTCGCGATTCTTTTCAAAAGCAGAAACAAAATTGCTATATCAGCAAGGAAGTACTTCCAATACCGGAGGTTTAGGAATGATGCTATATTTACTGTGGCGAATGATACAGTTGAGACAGAATTAAGTGATGTTGATCACAAACGTGAACTAGATGAAGAAACAGTGCAACTCACGATGGACACTTGATACTAGTACATGTACGCAAACAGACTGTCCCCAGATACAGGGGTAACAACCTACGTCATAGCATGGATGTTGCAAACACGTAGTATGGCGCCATCTTTGATTAACACGGTAAGTTTTTTCCCTTCGTAAAATTATACAAATAAGTGTTTGTCAAAACTAAGCAGTGCAGGCGGTGCCTAATATTCCACTTGGACCGAACATATAATGATTACGCCAAGAAATGCCGTTGCCATTGTAATCATTCACCCTCAAGTATCGAAGCGGGAGACACGAGGATAATTTTAACAGTCACCTGCTTCGATATTTGTGGGTGAATGAAATTAAAGGCAACGGCATATCTTGGTGTGACCATTATACATGTATATCCTGTTCAAGTGTGATGTTAGGCACCGCCTGCACTGCTTAGCTTTGACAGACACTAATTTGTATAAATTCAAGAAGGGAAAAACTTACCTTGTAGATCAAAGATGGCGTCATACTTAGTCTACGTGTTTACAACATCCATGCTATGACGTAGGTTGTTGTGTGATTGTGAATTGTGTTTTCTTTTACATTTCATACGAGACATATGTTGTGGGTGCCCAAGAGAACAGTCTCGATGAGACTGTTCTCTTTAGCTTCCAAAAATATGTTTGCTCTGATAGGTAAGTAATATATCGGATGGTTATGCTCGATGTTGTTGCTTATCTTGGCATTATGAGTAACTATTATGCTTGAAATGAGTGGGTTGCCATCACATTTCTTCATTCATAATGATCAGTGTTGCTGATGTAATCGAGTTAATATTTGTATGTCAAATGAACTATTCCATCCTAAGATATATACATTGTGAATTGTTCGTAATCCATGGAAAAGCAAAATAGTCTGTGTTAATAAGACGGATCTATCCAAATTAAAAAGAGGCGCTGAGATTATAAAACCATTTCCATGCTCAACTCAGCTGAGGGTGACATTTTAAATGCTTATAAAAACTAAGATGCTACAAAAACAAGATTTTGCTTGATTTAATACTCTGAGACGATGTACCAATGTTGCTTACACATGTTAAAATGCCAAAAAGTGTTGGCATTTTATTATTTATGAGCAGAAACAATTCGTGCTTTTTTTGAGTGGAGCATGAAGAGAAGTTGTATAAAGACAAGACCTGAAATCAACGTGAAAATCTACTCTTCTCGGTAAGACTGGAAAATAATGTAAACTATACAAACCGTGGGCTGCGTTTTCTGCAAAACTTTGATTTTTCTACAATAAAAAGTTAATGTTCCAACTTGCCTGCTCGCTGGTCATGGGCGGGTCCAGAGAGGGGACAGGGGGTCCGGACCCCCCCCCCCCCATGAAAAATCACAAAAATATAGGTTTTTTTACCAATACTGGTCCGGTTCCCCTGAAAACTCACAAGGCTACCAAGCCAGCATTTGATGTTGGGCCATCATCGGCCCGCCAGCGAAACGCCATTGCAATGGCGTTTCGCTGGCGGACCGATGATGGTCCATTTATATCGGTACTGTATTTGGATCCTCTATCCTCTTATCAACTAAAAATGATAATAATAATAAAAAAACGTTCTCAAATTTGCGCCCCCCTTCTGAAAAACCGTTCTAGATCCGCGCATGCTAGTCTCCGTTATATTGTTAGATTGTCCCTTTATTATGCAACTTAAATCCAGATGCATTTTATCATTACAATTAAGAATGAGCTGTCTAAGTGTTATATGTAATTTATTATTTCAAAGATGCGTGAGATAGTTCTATTTTGCAAGAAATATACAAATATAGGAAAACTGTACATTTCACGCGGTTGTATCCCCCATTTAAGCCTAATGGAATTGTACGAGTCCATTTCGTATTTAAGGGTTCTTGGGCAGTAATGTTCAATTTCATTCAAATGCTAAATTTTTAGTACATTATGTATGCAAAAAGCGGAGACCCTGATCAGACGCCGCGTTTTGCAGCGTCTGATTTGGTTCTAAACTATTCGCTGATGTCTCATAAAAAGGACGCTAGGATTAAATGGGTTAAAGTCATATTATATCATTTAATTTGGAAAGCTAGTCTCTGTTCATGAATGATTTTATTTGATTAATGTGCTAAGTACTGTTGAGTCCTTATCTATGTTTATCTCATGTTATATCTTGATTTGTACCAAGAGATGATGCATCGATAAGTTAGGGATCTGAAATGCTAACCAAACATCTACATTTGTAGGTGTATTGATCCACATCAGAATTAAGGGTTAGGTTGGCGCCGTTAATCATGTGTTAGCCCACAGTGATTTGTTACTGACCGTTCCAAAGTAGTGCTTGTTCTGTGGATCCTTTTTTGTTATTAGCTCACCTGTCACTCCGGCGTCCATGGTTGACCTTGACCTACTAAACGTCAAGGTCGTCAAAAGGGTACGTGCATTAAGAGGCTATTTTAGCCCCCCCCCCCTATAGTCCATTTGAAATTTTCAGAACCTAGAAATGTTGAGTACAATGAAGTTTTTTTTTGCTGATTTGTGATGAAAATTTGTTCTAGAACAAATCTGGCTTGGTTGCCGGACCGGCAACTTTGAGTAACTACTACAATTTGCATAAATCCGAGATGGCCGCCATGAACGCAATAAAAATCAACTTTTTAATTTATTGTCATAGAATGGTGTCCAATATGTCTATACAGGTTTTTTTTGGTATGCAGAATCCATTTCTGGTGTTATTTTTGCAATTTAATGCTCCATTATAGACATATCGAAGATGGCGGCCAGACGCCATCATGAAAATTGACTATTTAACTGATTATCATATTTAATATGATTTGTAATATGGGTTTCTATCAGAAAATCAAAAATGATATATAACTGACAGATGGATGGGACTGAAAGATCTATAAAACAAACAAAAAATAAAGTATAATGCCTCTTTTATTTCTGTATCTTTATTCCCACGCATCCAAATGGTCCGAAATATGGTCATCAGGAACACCTCCATCCTCATTGTTTTATTCAAGACCATCGTCAGAATCATCTAGAAGGTTGCTGTCAATGTAATCTGTTTCACAGTGTCCTCTTCAGATAATTTGGAAATTTCCCTGGTTGCAGTGAATGGATTCAAGCAATCCTGTCCACCATAACAGTTGCAGAATGGCGTGCTGCTTGTGGCATCCACATACCTCCGTAGAACACGTATTGCCCTGCAATGAATCACATCAAGTAACTCAGGTGGAGCAGGATCGCCTTCAGCAATGACTGGTATACACATTTTGATTCGAAACTACCACCCAAAGTCTGTGGTATCTCTTGACTCAACTGCAGTACCTTCATAATCGGCTGCTTTCAACAACATAATTCGAAGACGAGTCTGAAGCATGTGTTGCAGAAGATTTGCAGATGTTGGAGGTAAAGCCATCACTTAACGATTTCACTTTTTTTTTGTGAATATATTGTAGCAAGTAGATTCCATGGACGTTACTGGTGGCTTACTATAATTAAACAAAGGCAGGCATTGTTGCATTCATCAACTCTGTATGAGTGGTATCAATGTCACCTATGATTGCTAAACATTGGTAGATTCCGGATACCATAGTATTCAGTGCAGTGACATTTCCTTTACCATAAGGGTAGGAAGTTGTATCACAAACACTGAGCGCATGCATACATAGTATTTGCAAGCATTTCTGACCAAGATCAGCACAGATGGTATTGATGTCAAGTACTGATCCATCCCAGCACTCCATCTGTACGTTGAATTGCAAGTCCGATGATTCACCCAATATGCAAGTAGAACAAACGCGTCTGTGTCATCCCTAAGTATGCAGATCACATTTTGGCCAGACTTAGCTGCTTTCAGCAAAAGGAATTGATCAATCGGCTTCATCATAAATCTCTGATATAGTAATTTCGCCAAGATTGAAGGGACTTTAGACATTGGCAATTTTTTGCTTTTTGTATTTGGTTTTCATTTTGGCATCTCTCTAAGGCAGATGTCTTGCAACGGAGAGGTCAAAGTCAAGTACAGCTCCACTAGCTTGCCGAATCCTGTTGTGGTCAAAGACAACACACTTCTTAGAAGCTTCAGGATAGTTACTTAAATGTTCTTCGTTCGATGCAATAAGTTCAGATGGACTGCTGACATGTGGCCAGATAATGCGATAGAAGAGCTGTGAGGCCACCACTTTTGGATTTTTCTTCTTCTTAGCAAACAGATTCAGTGGATGCTCCTGGTGTCTGCCCATATAATGTAACTAAGAAAGACATTGCTGCATTCTTCAATTCTGTGTGAGTGGTACCAACGTCACCTAAAGTAGTTACACCTAAGTAGTTTCCTGGTATCATATTATACATGTACTATATATTCAGTACAGTGGCATTTCCTTTGCCATAAGGGTAGGAAGTTGTATCACAATGACTGATTGTAAGCATACCTGATAGCTGCAAGCATTTCTGACCAAAGTCAGGACAAGTGGCATTTGTGTCAAGCACTGATTCATCCCAGCGTTCCATCTGTACCTGCATGTCTGCCGGATTCACCAAATATGAAAGTAGGGCAAACACATCTGTGTCATCACACACTCTGACCAGACTAGCACAATTGCCATGTCAGCTTCCTCAAGACGAAATCTACCATCATCTGTTTTCACTGAAGTAATCTCAGCAAGATAGAGGGTATCTTTTCATACTGGAAAGTTTTCGTTTATTGGTTTTGCTTTTCATAATTGCATCTGTTTAGATGACTTGCGATGGAGAGGTCATAGTCGATAACAACTTCACTAGCTCGCCACATCCTCTCATTGTCTTTGGCAGGGATGTTTTCGTACTTGGCAAAGCCAATAATTTTCCTAGTAGCATCTATATAATTATAGTGACTGCCACCATGAGGCCATGAGGTGTCAAGAATATCTGAACTTATGACCAGGCGAGGTTTATAATCGATGATTTCACAAAGACATCCCTGACCATCAATAAATGCTGGCCAAACTGCTAACAACTTATAGGCAAACAGAGGACCAAGTTCTATCTTCCTTTGTTACCTAATCAGAAATAGTGGGAGACATATGGTCTTGTTTGGGTCGTGTACCTTGGACCTGTCCCATAAGCATACACATCGTCTGAATCAGGATGCTGGTAGCTTTGTGGAAACCATCAGGGAGACTTACTAAAGATTGCTTTCCACATAAATTTTTCACCAATAATAATTGAATGATCTATGTGTACGCCTAATGAAGCAATCTGATCAGTAAGATCAGTAAAAGGGATTGTATAGGTGAGGCTGATTATCTCTAGAGGATGAGGATATTTTTACTTCGAAAATCCAAGGCTTGTCGGTATTTCATTTTCGCCGTGTGCAGTTTCTGTGATTTTAAACCATGATCTAATCCTTAGTAGATACTTTTCCCTTTACCAGAAACTGTACATGTGAGATGCACTCATTTATCAAATCAGCAGATCACAGTTTGCCTTTTGGCACCCCTTTGCCAATTCTAATGGCAGTTTGATCTCAAAACTTATCTGATGTAAGTGCACTCCAGTATCCATCAGACTATTTCAACATTGTCTTGGCATTTCCATCAAATAATAAGTAATGTAATGTGAAAACTTGACATATCCAGCAAGGACAAATACTTCATCACTCACTTCATCTTCAGCTGTTTCAAATGGACTTCACTTTCCCAGTCTGTGGGCTCAAATTGGTGAAAAATGTCCACCTAGTGTGGAGCAGTTGGATGTATATTAGCTGTTTCGAGTACTGCTCAATGCCATCAAAAGTCTTTCGTCTAATTGACAGAAATCGTTGTAAAAGTGCAGCTGCTACACTCTGAAATAGTCTCACTTTAGCTTTCATCCATGATTTACCATTTCAAATACCTCTTATTTATCCATAAACTGCAATGACATAGAATTCCAAGGCTGACAATTTCATTACTGTTCCAATGCAGGCAAAAATGACTATTATATACATACGAGCTGGATTGTTTACTATGTTCTGAAACTTTCTAGGCTGGTTCCAGCACACCTGTATCGTCACATCATACAACTTCTTGTCAAAGCAAGCATAAATGAACCATTTTCATTCCCATATCAACTATAAACCTTGCATAAATATTGTTAAGGACTTAGGATGGTGTTACTCAGGGGGCCAAACACAAACAGATGCACATGATTGCAGGTTGGAGTATATTGTGCTCGACATTTCATTGTTAAGCCCATTCTATAAACCCCAAAAGCGAGATTTTCCATGAGGCTATATGACTATAAATAACATTCTTTTAAAGATGGCGTTTGTTGGACATCTTGGATTTGGTAATTTGAGACTACATTCATAATGGTTAGCGCATACCAGAAAAAGCCTTCAAAAACATATTTTATAATTTTCCATGGCGTACAGTGAGTTAAAAATATTTTTTTGAAAGATGGCGTCTGGTGGCCATCTTGGATATGGTTTTCGAGGTCCTCACAATGCAAAAATACATGCAGAATTGGATTCCTCATACCAGAAAACCTCTAAAATGACAAATTGTACAACATTCAGTGACAACTATTTAGAAAAGTTAGGTTTTCCAAAATGACATTTGGCGGCCATCTTGAATATGGTTATTTGGGGACCTCAAAATGCAAAACTACTCGCAGAAATGGATTCCTCATACCAGTAAACCTCTAAAATGACATATTGTACAACATTCTGTGACAATTATTTAAAAAGTAAGTTTTCTAATATGCCGTCTGGCGGCCATCTTGGATTTATGCAAAATTCTGGAGTTGTCCAAAGTTGTCATTCTGGCAACCAAGCTAGATTAGTTTAAGAACATCTCTTTAGTGCAAAGAAACAAAAAAAACTTCATTGTACTCGATATTTCTAGGTTAATGTATAGGACATATAGGAGTGTCAAATGGACTAATATGAGGTCAAAAAGGTTGCTCTTCACAAGTTTCTTCTTATAAGTTTATAAGAACAATAGCCAAAGTGTAAACGTCTGGTATTGATTCGACTTCTACGGTTGCTATGGTAACAAAATGGCCGCCAAAATAAGCTGAAAAAAGGAAAATGACCATTTTGGAGCAAATTTGAGACATCAAACAGAGGAATTAATATAGAACACAAGCAAATAAAAAAAACTATTTTAATAGATGATGAGAATTATTACGACACACACTATATTAAAAGGTTTCTTTTGGTATTTGCTTGTGCTGATATCTAATTATTAAAATAAATCGGTCTTCAAAAGCCTCAAATTTGCCCTAAAATGGCAATTTCTCTATTTTAAGCCTATTCTGTCAGCCATTTTAGTTACCATAGCAAACGGTAAAAGTAAAATAAATTCTAGAATTTTACACTTGGGATATTCTTCTAATAAACCAATAAAATGAAATTGGTGAAAAACAACTTTCAAATGGCAGAAACTAGCTAGTCTGGCCCAGGAAATATGCACACTCTAGTTTCAGTTCTTTGGTGCAGTCTTTGCTTCCAAAGGATACCCTTTTAAGAACATAATTGACTATACTACAGCTGGTGACGGGGACTATGTGGCGGCGATAGAACGTCTCCCTGCCCTTCACTTTAGTGTAGATTTTATTTTCTTGTCCTTTGGGATCATTGGTTTCATTGCGGAATTTGAAACTGTTAGAGAGTCACTGATGAAGCATAAATGGCAGAAACTAGCTAGTCTGGCCCAGGAAATATGCACACTCAAGTTGCAGTTCTTTGGTGCAGTCTTTGCTTCCAAAGGATGCCTTTTTAAGAACATATTTGACTTAACTACAGCTGGTGACTGGGACTGGGTGGCGGCGGTAGAACGTCTCACTGCCCTCCACTATAGTGTAGATTTTATTTTCTTGTTCTTTGGGATCATGGGTTTCATTGCGGAACTTTGAGACTATTAGAGGGTCACTGATGAAGCCTAAATGGTAGAAACTAGCTAGTCTGGCCCAGGAAATATGCACACTCTAGTTGCAGTTCTTTGGTGCAGTCTTTACTTCCAAAGGATACCCTTTTAAGAACATATTTCAGTTTTTGGCTCTAGAGGGGGCTAAAATAGCCCCTTAATGCACGTTCACCTTTGCTTTCTAATGCATTTTAATTGGAGTTTTTGTTGAAATATTGATTTTTTGAATACTGTTAAAGCCCAAGTCATTAATCTTACATTATAATTAAGTTAAACTTAAGAAGACAATGGCTTTAAATAAGTTTCAAAGGTCACGGTTGACCTTTGACCTTTCGCCCAAGGTCGCTCATATTGGAGTCTGGTTATATATTAAAACATAGTTTTCTCACAAAAAACATTGGCCCAACTGAACTCGAATTTCTTATGAAGACTCCTTATGATAAGTTGGCCAAATTTTTTACAAAATTATTTGGTCACATGACCAAGATGGCCACCACGTCCTTATATGGTAAAAATTCTTAAAATATCTTCATTTCTGTAACCCAAAGGCAAATTGCCTTGGGACTCGGTTTGTAGCATTGGGGAAGTGGGCCCTATCGGGTGTGCACAAATTATGAATCTAAGTTGACAATGATCTTCTTTATGGCATGGTCAAGTTTGATTCCTTATGCATCATATGGGGAAAATCTTGAATAGTTCATGTTTCTATAAATGTTTAAGCCAAAATCATAATATACAGTCAGCCATAAGTTAAGCATCGCCCAGATAAGTGGTGACAATTTACAGCAAAATTCGATTCAATTATCACAAAGGTATACAACCAGGCATGGTAAATGCACACGTAACCCTAAAAATGTCCATATTCCTAGCCCATTATGATATTTTCAAAACGCTTAAACATGTAAAGTGTTATTGTCACAATGTTACAATATCAAAGACAAATTCTGTCTGAAAATTTCAGATTCATATCTCTAAAAGAATAAAAGTTATGGATGTGTAAAGAATGGCTTGTTATATAGTGATAATGCAAAACATATAAACACGCGATTAACTTTCACTATGATCCTCTATAACTAACATGAAACCTGGAGTTCGACAGAATCAGTTTGACACTATTTCTAAAAAAAATAAGTCTAGATTACTTCTGCGTTTATTTGAATTCAACGTACGCATTTTGGATTAAGCTGTGACACTTTTTAAGGGTACACCCCCAAAATAGGGGTTGGTGTTTACAGGACACGTTAGAAATTTAGCAAAATGACCAAATGACATTCTGATATGTTCAGCAGACCACAGGAAGACAAGGGTAACATAATATTTCAAACTGGTTGTTCTTCTGAAGAAATTTGTACGCGAAAAACGTCTTTGAAATAATGTTCGGATAATGCTTAACTTATGTCTGAGTGTATATTTGCGATAAATGTTTACTCTAATGAGACAATGGTTTTATATAAATACCAAATGTCAAGCTCTCCTGTGACATTTTATCCAAGGCCACTAATTTGGACTGCCATATACCTATCTTAACATATTTTTTTCTCAGAAATTACTGGGCTTTTTGATGCAGTATTCATTAGATTGCTTTAGATCACTTGATACTTCTTTTGTTGATCTTTTATGTTTTTTCTGTCTTGTGTTTGCTATGTCTGTGCGCGTCTGTTTATATGTGCTTTGTGGTCACTTGCTGGGAAAGGGCTGACCTCTTGGCTCTTGTTTGTGGTGTCTGGCTGTGAGCTTGTCACTTTCCCATTGGTATCCTGGGTGGGTGTGGTACTTGATTCTACCGATTCCTGATTTTTGCACCCTTACTTACTTTGGAAGTGGCGTGATGGATAGCAGTCTTAGTGGAACTTCCCTTTTAGACTATTAACAAAACAACGTCACCAATCGTAAGTATGTTGTATGTACCCCAATTTTCACAATGATATGTTAGCTGACTTTTTATATTTAAAAGTCAGATTGTACCGATTTTAATATTCTCAAATCTATATCATGATGACTATCAAATACACCCATATTTTATTAAAAAAAAGGATTATGTAATTGTTGAATACTCCGTATCTAAAGGACTCATAAAAAAGAATTTCAGCCAAAGTTTTACGCTGTACAATGATTATATTACTGTTAACTTACTGTTTGTTTGATGTATCTTCATGTATTTTCGATATTTTTATTGTTGTAATGCTTGATAATTTAAATGTTGTAATGTATTACCTCTTTTCTTAAGATTCAAAGCTACATGTAAGGTTGCTACTTTTTTGAGGCGATGGTAATGTTGCTACATGTAGTTACGTGTTACTTTGAACAAATCATATGAGCTGGGCATTTGATACAAATTTGTCACTATGTTAGGCCAAATAAAAAAAATACATGTGCTTAGGGTAACCCGACCATACCTAAGTTTACTGGTGAAACCTAGACTGTTTTCAGGTTTTCTGGAAAATATATAATTGTATGCATTTTGAAAGCCTTTCAAAATGCATAAAATTATAATTGTTTCCAGAAAAAATAATAAAATGTGTGCCTACCGTACCTAACATTTCCAGAATCGTTACCATAAACATTTGCTTTTTATTTGGCATTATTATGCACGTTGTTTTTTATTCCTATCCATTTGACAAAATAGTTGCTAGTATTAGTTTTGTAATCGTTTTTCTGGCGTGCGGATAGAGAATCTGTTTATTTAGTAATTGTTATAACTTGTGATGTTTGTGTACACTGATTCGTCTGTGTTCAAGTGTCTCCTCCTTGTGGTTTGATGATGGCATTACCTGGCTAAGATGCACTTGTTGCAACTAAAAGTAATATAAATGAACATAATTCAAGATAATGTAAACTGCTGTCTGTACACGTTAATGTATTTGTGACATCACTGATTGGTCTGTGTCTAGTGTCTCTATTTTGTTAATTTGGCATTATACCTGGTTAAATTCATTTGTTGCAGCTGCAAGTAAAAGAAATAACATAATGTATAGTTTACTCCACCCCCCTTCCTGTGCTTCACAACCAATCAGTTTGCACAGAAAAAATATGGCCAACTTAATCTCATTTTTTTAAATATGTGTAATATCTATAAAGTAAAATCATGAAGTAAATCCGGTAAGTGGTCAATGCGGCCGTTTCCAAAGGAAAGGGACAGAGAAAACTATAAGTAGGTCATAGATCATATATTACAATTATAAAGAAATTAAGTGGTTTGCTCGCTTTGCTCGTTCCCATTTAATTCCTTTATAATTGTAATATAATGATCTAAACCTATACGTAAGACACTGCTCGAAAAAATGGCAAATGATTAATATTTCCTCATGCAATTTTTCAGTCTCCTCCATGGAATATCTTGATTTGATATAACAACTCTGAAACTACTCATAAATGTGTACAGTAAAACCTGTGTAAAACGGCCACTCAAAAATAGACAAAAACAAAGGTCTTAATCAAAACTTGTAGCTTAATGAAGGTCGAAAGTATTGCAGAATTCTCGCTTTGGAACATCCTGTAATACTTAAGACCTGCATTAAGCGATAATTGGTTTTGAAAACCATTTGGTCTTTTTGAGAGTGGTCGTTTTACACAGGTTTTACTGTAGGTTTAACTCTTTCCTTGCTAGCAGCGACTTTTGTCGTCTGCTCATAACCTTTGAGAACAGTTTGGGCCCAGATCAGGACCGACGATATATATCTTGATCCAAGCCGTTTGACACTCTGATAGTTTTCTAAAGTAACTTTTTGAAATCAAAAGTCAGCAACGACAACAAAAGCATGAAAAAATACACAGCATGCTAATAGTTAGACATATTTTATGTTATGTTCAATGCAATTTTGTTTTTCACCTTTTTATGTTGTACATGTACCAGATCATAATTAAATATGGTTTACTCTATGCAGTTGTGGCTTTGTTCTTATTTTCAAAAATAGTAATTGAGTATGATCAGGAAAAAACACAATCGCAAACTGCAGACAAACCCATGGCATCGTCAGGAAGAGTCACACAACAATCACGAGACACCAGGAAGACAAACTAAGCAGAGCAACCAGCTCTCTCTTCCCCATCGAGATGATTGCAAAACTTTAATGGACATACAGTAACGCACAACAAACATATAGGCCTTGAGCTGGCTATAGACCCCCCTCCCCGCCAGGGGGAATTTTGTACACTATGATTTTCTGAAACTACATTATATAAGACACAAAATAAAAGATGTTAGCTCTCTGAGAGTGGCAGCGTTAACGTGTAACACCACGTTATAAACGCTACCCCCCAAAATAGCATTAAACGTCCCTGATAATGTCTCAACCATGACATGTTTGTACATATTTGCATGCTGACACAGGTTTATGAACTTCTTATAACACAGTTACATATTTTTAGTATCAATTATATAAATGTCTTGAGATATTACCGTTGTATACGTTACTTAGTGTTTCCTGCTTTTTTTTCCGAGTATCAGTATGGTATTATTATTACTGTACTTGTATTACATCTGTCACAGAATATAGTAAATCTATAATGCTGCTGCTTAAATAATTTAAAGTACTATATTATGGTCGCTTACACTATTTATCAGGCCCATGTTATGTATGTTACCTTTAAAATAGCATTAAACATTCAAGTTAAAGTCTCTTACAAGCCCTGTTTAAACTTATTTCCATGCTGGCACAGGTTTATGTACTTCTTTTAACAAGGTTTACCTATTTTAAGTATTCATTTAATAAATGCCTTGAGCGTCTACTGTTATGTATGTTACCAAATGATACATAAGTTATTCTGAGTACATGTATCTGTATAGCAGTTGTTGACTCTACATGTTTAAAGTCTATTAGAGAATTAATTTAGAAAATCTATAAGGCTGAAATAAATTTAAGTTCCTCATTAATTTATAGTGACATAAACTAATATTATAATGTGATCTATCAACCTTCGCTGTTTGCTCACATAAACAGTATATACCATGCATTCAAATCGGAAGTTCTGAAAGACAGTCACTGTGAAACAGCTCAGTATGCATATAATTCAGATGGTGTTGACACTGATTAGGGCTACAAGGAAAACAACTTTGAATTGCATGCCAGCTCTATCTGTATGCCTTGTTCCCAATGCTTATTGCAAACGATCACAACAACTATGCACAATATGTACCCGTGTAACTGATTACACCCATAAATTTGTCTGATACACATCACAGATGCAAAGAACCTCTCGAACAAAATGGGTTTAGTGTGTCACAACCATTGGTTCTTTGCTTGAGAAATACTTTTGACACTACTATCAGGCAAACAATAAAGATGAATTATAGGCTTCAGCAACTAGAACTATGCTTCGAACTGCAGATTGAATGGTGTTTACTCATCACATCAGAGCTCAATATATTGAAACAACTCTTCAATGCACTGAAATGAAATATTCAATCTGCTCAGATGCTAAGTTGAACGAGTACTAGTGGCAGTGTCAGGCTTCACCAATCCTTTTAGTTATAGTTTTGAGGACAATTAACTGTACTTTTTGTCTTTCTGTCCTCCTGCTAAGCCTGGCATAGCTAAGGATCTTATTGCGGCTAATGACATTGACAGGAAGGCTGTTGCGGACTTCATTGACTCACTTTTAGCTAAAAAATCTGTCTTTCACAACCCCATAAAATGCTTCAAGCTAGTAAAGTTTTGAGGCTTGTGAGGTCAAGCTAGTAGAAATTGTCCAATTTACAAAACTTCTTTGGTCATCATAACCGTTCTATTGGACATAATGTTGACCTTAAGTGGCACTGCCATTCCTTCTGGGACCTGTACCATGGTCATTGTCAACTATAAGCATTTATGCTTTCGTTCTAATTCTTTGTATGTTTACAATGTACGTATGTTGTATATCATTTGTATTTATTGAATAAAATATGTTTAAACTAAACTAACTTCCACCTAAACTGACAAGTCCAAACTTCCGCTTTGAGCCAGCATTATTTTGGCCATGTAGTGCTGGACATAATTTTGATGGTAATCCCGTAACTACAGAGCATAATAGCTTTTCCTTTCACCTTCAAGGATCTGATGGCACCAGTATTCAACCAGGCACTAAAGGCAGGGTATGCTTGTTTTGTCACTGATACATATATACAATGTATAAGCAGCAGTCTATAAAGTCTTACAAACGTTCTCACAGAGGATATCCTGGGTGTTTTATTCAACACGGATGTATGCAACAAAAGGTGCACCTTCTGAATGTCAACAACATTGGCCAGAACATGGAGGAAGAGATCTACAGTAATACACTGTTTAACAGATTGTGACACTACCAATGTGCCGATGTGTTAGTACCACAGAAAAGTTGTTCCTATCAAACTGATAGAGAACCCCTCCCCCACTAGTTCATCAACATTTTAGGCAGGGTAGGAAAACAAACCAAGAATTGCTCTAGGCACTCATCAGTGACATGAAACCCTAACATGTGCTATTAATGATGTGAATAAGCAGCAGTACAACACGTATCTGAAAATAAGTACCAAAGCCATACACATATACTGACTATTTCAAATGACGTGAACATGAGCTTACGTCCAACCAGCTTAAATTACTGTCCTTAAGATGTACATACAAAGATTGAACTATCAAGTCTTTCCCATGAAAACAAGTCAGACTTGACAGATATAGACAAAATGTGTGGAAAATAAATGGGAAGGAAATCAAGTACCTCTGGTTTAAAGAAAACTTGACTCATATCCTAACAAATTAAATTTCATATTTTGTGTGATATGGGGTTACCATGTTCAAAACTCAACAACTAAAACCTTATTAAAGATAGAAACATACTATTTGCAGTTTCCAAAAGGTACATAAACATTCTTTAATCAAAATGAACTAGTAAGCACATTCACATTAAAAAATATCAAACTATATTAGTTTCTTAAATCATTTATATAGCAATAATAAAAAAAGTAACATATGTAAAACTTTGGGTGCATATTTGTTTTCAAAGGTCCATATCTGTAATGCAAAAATAGCTAATTGGATGATATAGCCAATTTGGAAATCTTACCTTATGGTTTGAACTTTTCATAAGTCATGTCATTTACTAAAATTATCAAATATGTTGTTGGGTAATATATGTAATTGGCTGTTACAAGGTAATGGTGTCATTACCAGAGTGCTAGCATATTGCGTAATTCTTGCAAGATGAATCTGATAGAGGATTAATGAGCTGTATTGTTGTTGTTGTGTTTGTGTTTAACGTCCCACAAACAGCTAAGGTCATATGGAGACGGGGCCACGGCTTAAAGTCTCATACGACAGACTGATGAAGCCAGGAATCGAACCTGCGACCCCTGGTTTACAAGGCAAGCGGCTTATCCACTACACCACGGTGGCTCCTAATAATAAGCTGTATTGGAAATTTTTTTAAACCCTTGGATAATATACAAAGAGTTGCTAGCTTGGCAAGAAACAGCTCTAAAACTTCTACCTGATGGGTTTTCTTTGCACTGTATGTTACAATCTTTCCATGAGCATTATGTTAACTATATTTGATGTCTCTATAAAAGAAAAGAGGGTTTATGGTAGTTTATGTTTTGAGTTACTTCCTCAGCAAATAAGCCAGAGTTAAACGAAGAGCATGGACCTGTGCCAGCATGCACATAAGTACAAGCAGGTCGTGTTGGAGACCATATCTCGAATGTTAAATGGTATTCAGAGAGTAACGTATGTAACCTGGGCTGTAAAATAGTGTAGGACACCATAATAAGGAACTTAAATCCATTTGAATAGAAGCTTTATAGATTTGCTATATTCACTGATGGATGTAATACATGTGTAGTCAATAACTGCCATACTGATACTTGGAAATAACCTATGAAACACTAAGTAACATATACAACAGCAAAAACTCAAGACATTTATAAAATAAATGCTAAAATTATGTAACTGTGCTATAAGAAGTTCTTAAAACCTGTGTCAGACTTCAAAAAAGTGTGAATATGTCAGGTTGGAGACATTATCAGGGGAATTTAATGTTATTTTGCCGGTAGCATATGTAACATGATGTTACGCGCTAATGCTGCCACTCTCAGAGGACTAACATATTTCATTTTGTGGCTTATATAATGTAGTAACTGGAAATCATAGTGTTCAAAATTCCCCCACGGGGAGCTGGGGTCAATAGCCAGCACAAGGCCTTGATAATTGCATTTTACAGTTTGGTGTGACATGGGGCTACCCTGTTCAACATCTAATAACTCAAAAAGTATATAAGATAGAAACGTAATGCTTGCAGTTTTGAAAAGGTAAATAAAAATTCTTTAATATAATACCAAATTAATGAACCAAAACTGGTTTCAATAAAATTTAAGACAAACTATATTAGATTCATTTATCATTTAAGAGGGGGGTTCAATGAGATAATGTAACATACACTACATCAGGGGTGACTATATTTGTTTTCAAATGTCAATATCTGTGGCCCAGTAATAGCTTACTTAGAAAATATAACCAATTTGGAAATCTTACATTATCTTTGTACTTTTCTGAAGTCTTAAAATGAATTTTAATAATCAAATTTTTTGTAGGGTAATGTATGTAACAGGCTGTTACAGCTTAACGCTGCCATTGTCAGAGGGCTAACATGTTGCAAAATCCTCGCAAGACATTGGGCTTCAAGAAAAACATGGTCTACAAAATTCCCCCTGGGGGGGGAGGGAGGTAAACCATATCCAGCCAGTGGACTACTAGAACAATTACAGAATTTCACAATGGGAGTAACAATCAACAACGAATCAACAACATCCGAACCTCCGCCTTAGATAGTACGACAGCCAAAGCCACTGGGGGGGGGGGGGCTTAAATGCATTTTACTGGTACCAAATAAATCCTGATATTCATTATTACTTTTACAAGAGTCTCCCCTTCTCAAGTTATTGCAGGACCCGAAACTTTGCCCCGAAGCTCCGCATAGTCCGCCTAGTGATACTCGGAATGCTTTGCAAAGGCACGATGTTGCTACATCACGAATAAGCTCATATACTGACGGACTTAAAAAACGCAACGATTGGATAGCATTTAAATATGTGTCCCAAAAAAGAAGGTCAAACGATCATTTTGGTTGTATGTCAAAAAGTGGTCATTTGTAAGTAACACATAAAGAATTTGCCTAATTAAAATGAATTTAATGCACTGAAAATGTAAACTTCTTAGATAGGGGTCAATTATTTCTTGTGACAAATGTTTTCAGTGGAAGATTTCCTATATGTACGTCTTTAAATTAAGAAACACGAGAGGTATCAAATTTGTTTCATGGACTTTGTTAGTCATCGAGGAATCACTCTCATATTGTTTGGCAGGTTTGCAATAAAGCACATTAGCTTATTTGACGTTTATCTGTTTGTACCCTTTCATTCAATGGCTTTTAAAAATCTCCTCTAATTAAGAAATGTTTCAGTGACCTAAATGTCTACGAAGTAGTAAAGTCACCAGGTTTAGTTGTACAATTAAAACTAAAGTGTTTGCTGATGAAACTAACTCATGATGATTTATCGAAGCAAAGAAAGTTTAAATTCAACTGTCTTTTGGAAGATATAAAGGGAAGTTAGTGTTGCTTAATTAAAGTCCGACATTATAAATTGACACGATGTGTTTGATAAAATAAAAGTTTATTAGTCCAGTGATGAATTGGAGCAACCTGTGCATGCATCAAAATAAGTAAGTGAGTATGATCAGGAAATACCACAATCACAAACCGCAGACAACCCTGTGGCACCGCGAGGAAAGGCCGCTCAACCACCACGAGACACCGGGAAGACAAATTAAGCATAGCAACCAGCTCTCTCTCCCCATCAAGATAATTGCAATACTAGAACGGACACAAATCAACGCACAACAAAACATTTACAATTACAATTGAACAATTACAGACTCCCACAATGGGAGTAACAATATACAAAAAGTCAACAACAACAGAACCACCGCCTTAGAACGGACAGCAGCCTAAGCCATCGGGTGGCTTAAATGCACTTTACTGGTACCAAACCTTCGCCCTAGATTCTGCTGTTGTTGAGGTACAAGAAATGTTCAGCTCGCATAGAGGCCATCTAACAAATGCAATGTATCATCATGGAGAAACACTCTAATCAAATTTACACACCATGATGAAACAAAGAAAATGGCTCATGACTCACAGATAGTCAGAGCTAAAGAAAACCTCATGTTGAGCCATGGTGGGTCCAGCTACAGATAAGCAGCAGGCACCAACCCACCGATTAAAGCTTTACGCCAGAGCCATCATAGAGTCTGAGGCCTGACCCACTGATAAGGCTCGATGAATGCCTATCGTATGCTTTCGGTCAAATCCTTTCTATATGTTGTATTGCACTTTATATGTTGTAATCATATTATAATAAATATATAACCGCGACATGAGATTTCCAACAATATGGTATGTGTGACCAACAAAGCTTCAGATCATCCTGCGCTTACGCGCATTCTGATCAGAGCCTTTGCCAGTCGCTTGAACATTCAATGAGTGTTAAGCTACTGACTGAACACCATTTGGAGTTTCTAAGGTTAAAAGGAGGTTGCACAGGCTCATCTTAGTCTACACTTGTCAAAATGCCACATTGTTAGTAATCACGTATCGCGACTCCTATTGTTCAAACTAAATGTCTGTCGTACATGAAATGCACTGCAAACTTTTGTTTCATATTCTGGTCCATCGGGAATTTTGGGCTCCTAGCAAAAATCTGAATACCGCTTTGAAAGCCGACGAAAGAGGGTGCGAGGCCCAAGGGGGGGGGGTACTCTCATTTTTTCTTAATACGTATGTCTACTGTTACAAAAAACATATCTGGAATAAAAGGCATACCCTTATACATATTTGAATATAATGCAACCCCCCCAAAATATCCCCATTTTGTACTTTGACCTCAAGAAAAGACCCTACAATGCACAAAAGTGACCCTAAAATGCACAGAAATGACCCTTAAAACCAGTCCAATTTTGTGATTACCCCCGAAAATATCTACAAAATATTCATACCCCAAAAAATATTCATTTTCCTGATAACCACCAAAAATATTGAAATTCAAGATTTCGGACCTGTAACAATGGTCCGAGCCTATGGATTTATGAACATATCAGAGCACCCCATGGGGCGCGAGGATCGCCACTTTGCACTTTTGCCTATGTTTTCAAATTGTGTGTGGTTTCTCTTTTTCAATATTGACTCTCAGATATATTGTTTGACAAATGATTAAAATGGAAAAGCCTTGTTGATGATCATAACGTTCCCAGTATTAACAAACATAACGAGATTCTGTGTATGCGGAAGGCTTATGCTCAGGCGACCCTGTGCATCTGCGCTGGACATCGCACTAGTACCTTCACTTCTCGTACATGTATACACAAAGTATGGTAGTAGATGAATACTCAGACCGAAATTAAGACCTCTAGACTCTCTGTATATTGCAGCATGGGCGTTTATCTCTTTACCTACATAGTGTCGTCTGCTGATTACTTTTGCAAACAGTTTGGACTCAGATCAGGCCCGACAGAATGTCGGGCCTGGTCTGGATCCAAACTGTTTGACACCCGGATGGTATTCCTGAAAGAAGTTTTGCAAAAAGTTGATTTTGAAAAATATCAGCAGACAAAAAAAAGTATGCAAAGAGTTATTTTTCTGCAATAATTACAAAACTCTCGTGTGCTAGCCCATTTATGATAATTTATAAAATTATACACACATAGACAAGTACCGATGTGTTTTGTCATGCTCAATTTAACTGAGCATAAATTTGAATGTCTCATAAAAGCTAAAATAGAGAAAAATAAAGGTTTTTTTTTTGCTTTCAAAACTCCCATAAATGATGTTGTTTTTATCCTGCTGATAAATGTTGCAATGCAATGGTAGTTTAACTTTTATGAGCAGTTGAGCATGGAAAAGAGTTCCATAGCCATGAGGAGAGATCTAACTGAGGCACCCAGATAAAGAGGCACAAGAACCAGCAAATCGCAAACATAACCAAGTACATGGTAAGCAAAGTAAATGCGAATGTCTTCCAATGAATGTCTAACTAGAGAAGACACTATATATAATGACTTCACTACACACTAAGCCAGAATGCTCAACGGGGGCATCAAGGCAATAAACTCACCCATACGCAACGGGGCCGACAAAACAATAAACTCACCCCATGCGCAATGGGGGCAGCACAACATTAAACTTGTATTCACCAATCTAAACGAATGTCATGCGACCGCCCAAGGATATCTACGTATGCTGAGTAACTAACTGTCAGACCACATGCTTTGTGCATATTTGCTGAATTACTTTTCACGTGGTGAAGGGGTGACAACAGTCGCCCAAAACACATGGAAATTGAGGCAAAGATCAAGATTTGCTCTGCGTTCTCTGATTTTTCAATAACTGACTCAAAACATGTATTTTAATCCAAAATGGAAGAAAGTACAATTTTTTTTTTTCCTTTTTACGACTTCTAATGCAGAACCGGATGTTGATCCAATTGTTTTCGTTATTGAACCGGCGGTTAGGAATTCGATCGTTTGGTTTGTTGGCCATTCATATATCAGTTATTGTGACGGTGTGCCGCGGTCCCTGCGCACTAGGCATATATAGCACACACGGCACACCCAGTTTTATGCACCCACTATGGCTTCAAAAAAGAAATTCGGGCTGTATCCTGCCCTTATCCTACGCCTTTTTTGCATTAAGTGAAAGTGTGGGGCATTAGTTAGTTTGAATTTTGGAAGTGATCTAAAACAGGTTTCAATCTTGTGGGGATCGACGTGACAATTTCGTCTGCACAATGTCACCCACACTGTTCCTGAAAGTGTAAGTTTTTATTCCGCCTGGAAGGGCAGGGAGTTTTGTTATTGTTTGTTTATGTTTTCCACTCCCCCTAATGGTGAGCTGTACGCTGATGTTTTTTAAGGTAACATCATCCAGGGCATCACTCCGCTTCTCCGTCCAGTCCTTGTATACTTAAGCTCGCGGGCGGTGTTACTCAGACGCGGACGTCGGTCTACGAAGTTAGCTTTCCCTAGGGTAAGCTTTGGGGGATAAAATTTTGCCTCTTTTATTATGTTTCTTCTATTTTAGTTGCAGTTTTTATGGAGCGGGTTGGCGAGGAGTCGGTGTTCTTTGTGATTAATGATCCCCTCAGAGATCTCACTTTTTGCTCCTTAAAATTTTGTACTCCATTTCAAAAGAATGGCGAGTCATCGTGTGATGGCCTATATATTTAGAGGTTTTAAGCGGGGATAGGGGGCTTATTCCTAAGGGGAAGGGCGCCGCTCGAGTATGGTAAGACTCAGAACATGTGTGTGTGTGTGTTCTGAGTTCTCCCAGCATCCTATATTGAAATTTTGATTGAGGCTTCCAAAAAATAATATACCTTCCGGATTTCTCGTGTGAAACCGTTAGTGTATATTAACCTTAAGTTTGCGGGGCATGAAGTAGCATGGCCGTCACATACAGAGCAAGTTTTGGGAAGGTTGAGGGTTTAGTTATTAGTGTTTTTAGTGTTTAGTGGTTAATTATTAGTATCCTAGTGATGGTTTTGCAGGTCTGCGAGAAGCGGAAGAGGTATTAATTAACTTCTCCCATCCCCTCGCTTCGCTGACATGTTAATAGTTAGACATGGCAAGCGCGTCGCGATATTTACAAAATTCCAAAATTCCAATCTTCATCTGTGTTGAGCATCCATCCTATCCATTGTATCCTGTTGGTCCACAATCCATCCATCGTTGATATTGCAGCTGTGCCGTCACATCGACCGACACACCAACAGAAATACCGGCTCAGATGCAGTTGTATGCCCTAAAGAGACTTTGAGTTAACCAGTTTACCAATTCCAAATATCCAAGAAAGAACTGCCCTTAAGTTGCTCTAATACGCGCTATGGTTTGGTGGTTTAGGGTTGGGCATGTGTGTGTGTGATGGCCAGGCATGGCCATTATCAGGACAATTTGTTATTTTTAAGGGGTAATACGAGAAACGATGCTCGAACTCGCGAAATGCCAATTTGGGCTTATTTCTAAACTGGGGAGGAGTGTGGGGGTGGGGGGGATGGGATCGCGTGAAATTTCTGCTGAAAAAGAAGTTTGATTAATTACAAATATTATGTACATGTAAAATAATGAAATCATGCGCGTTAGTCGTCCGCGGACGCGAAGGGACAATTTTGTTGTTTATGTTACCGATGTTTCTATTCTTGAGTAAGTAAGGTTGCAAAGATCAGGAATCGATACAATCAAGTACCACACCTGACCCAGGATACCAATGGGAAAGTGACAAACTCACAGAAGACACCACAAACGAGAGCCAAGAGGTCAGCCCTTTCCCAGCAGGTGACCACGAAGCACATATAAACAGACGCGCACAAAACATAGCAAACACAAGACAGAACAAAAACATAAAAGATACATAAAGCCGCGCGTCACGTGGTTATTATATCATAAATATCAATCTAGGTGCTTGGGGAATTAGTTTAATATCACCTAGAATATATTTTTAGTGGTTGTTTAACTTGTCCAGCCAAGCGTCTAATATGTTGGTTAACTTTGTTTTAATTGCTCCTTATGGGAGCATCTTCCAATGCTCCAAAGCCACGTGACATGATAATTTTGGTCATTTTGTGTATCATGTTTGTTTTCGTTTTTATTGTCAAAATGAAGACACCAGATCCAAATTAGTGTGAAAGTGTTCTTACTAACTTGGTTCTAGTGTGTTTGAATTATTCAGTATTCAAACGGTATTAATTTTGCAGCGTATATCTTACATGTACATTTTGTCAACGCTAAAATAGTATATTGGGTTAATACATGTATATAACAGTATGCAGACCTAATTTCCACATGCAGTCGGAATGTGGATAGGTTGATAATAGGCATCTCGCGCCACCCTGCGGTCTCTGCCACTGACCGCCAGATGGCGCCAGGTGCTTATAATTACAATTTAGAATTTGTTCGCTTTGTGAAATCTCTGTTTATCGCATTTTGGTAAGTTCGTGCACGTTATTCGTTTAATTTCTTATTTCAGTAATCCTACAGGGTTATTTTTGTTTGTTTTTTGAACGTCTCTAACACCGCACAGGTCCATCATACGATGGGCCTGTTTGGTGTTCAAGCCGTTTGCCAAAATTTAATTAATTTGTATTGGCGGAGGTGGGTGGTCGGTGGTTAATTGTGTGAAATAGTCTGGCTGGGGTAAGGTAAGTATTCACTTTGTCATTTTGTCGATTGTTGTTAATAATAAACTATATTTTATATGTTTTGTTGTTGACCTAGGTGTAAGACAGTTTGTGTTTTTCCGGTTAAGCAGTTAGGAGATTATCCAGTACCACCCTTTCTGGTTTGTTGGCCACGTATTGCTAATCAATTAATATTATATGAATATGCTTTGTCCGGAACATCCAAATATTTTGACTGTATGCACTTGTCACTTTATACCGAGTGATCTAATTACCATACTCTCGTAACTCTATAGACTAGCTACTCTCAATGTGTCAATCACAATTCGAATAGGTGGTCTAATACTGCTTTGTATCATGTTCTAGTTTTTTTACTTTGATCTTTTGGGGCATTATCATATAAAGAACAGATTTGATTAACCCAGTTTTCTTAGTGAAATAGGCGGAGCTTAAATTTCCACTCAGTTGTATTGAGTCTAAAACTAGGCTGTGCTCTAACAGAATGAGGTTTTTTCTAGTGCATGTGTATCAGATTTCATTTGTTACCAAGATTCTTCCTGTTTCATCAGAGTTTTTCAAGTGAAAAATGTTAGCCTTTTAGCCCATATATGCTTAGCGTCATTTTTATCGGACATGGCAAATAGTGCAAAACCAGATCAGATGCCACAAAATGTGCTGTCTGATCAGGTTCACCACTGTTTCCTTACCGAAGTTTCTTTTCAAATTTGAATTTAAATGAAAATACCACCCAACAACCCTAAAAATGGAAATGGATTCGTCCAGTTGATAAATATAAGAAATACATTCAGCATAAATGGGCTAAGCACTATCAAAATGCATCTTAAATACCATATGCTCAAGTCTTTATAGCCAAAAATCCAGCTTTGTCAAATATTGTAGATACCCATATCAGGAGCAGTCTGATTGAGTCCACACTGTTTGTCTTTACTAACATTAGTAATATATACAGCAGACGACATAAACAGATGCCATTTTCATGTAAACAACATGAAGTTGGCTGAAATAGTTTCTGTCTGCCTTTGTAAATTAACTGATAAGAGGTTTTCCTGAAAAATGTTAACCCTCTAAATGCTATCAAAATATAAGGATTTGTGATTCTAAAAGTTGTGTGTTTCTGGGCCAGACAATAAAACTCTTAGAACCTAATTTATGTCAATCAATATAGTCTGCACTAGTTGTTGGCTGAAATGTTTTAAAAGCCAAAAGTCCAACTTTGTCAAACAGTGTAAATGCAGATAAGACTAATAGGAGAAATCTGATCTGCGTATACACTGTTTGCGTATACACCTACATTAGTCAGTAATGTTAGCAAGCAAATGCAGCAGACGACATTTTTAAATTTATATTTTGGAGGCATTTTAAGGGTTAACTAATCAGCAGGACAGGAGGTTGGCCGAAACAATTAGATCTGCCTCTTGAAAAGATTACATATGGTGATAATTCCACTGAAAGATATAGAACTATTCTTATGCTTGAATTATAATTAAAGTGGATAACAATATTACAAACACGTCATCCACTTGGTTTTAATGATAATATTTACCAGGAGAGTAACATTTCCAGGTTACATTCATGTCTACATATGGTCGTTTCACGTTTAGTAACACTTTCTATATCTTCACTTCGTAATTTGGATATTGAGGCTAATAAATTCTATGATAAGTGCTCATCGACTTTATGATGCAGCACTTCTTACCCACTGTTACACTCAATATGCTCTTCGGCCATATATAGATTCCAAAATTAATCATATTAGGCATTTTATCAAAATTCAATTTGCCAACAAGGGGATTGAATTCATTAACTAACCCAGTATATTTAAAGATAAATCTGTTATCTCTTCTATTGCTACCTTTTTTGAAAATAAGGAATCCCCTATCATTTGTTATAAATATAATAAACCTATTCGTAGTACTGTTTTAACCCTAACAAATTAGTAACAGAACTTGATATTGAAAATTCTATTCCTTACTCTTGGTTTAAACATAATTTTATTCATTCTCTTTTATACAATAAGCATAGCACAAATAATATAACAAATCAGTTGAATGAAATGACTCTTGAGATTGTAAAGACTCTAAGTATTGCTATCAACTGGCTGGTCATATATTCACTGGGGATTTAAAAATCATATCTAATTCAGAATTGGGTCTATTATACGTAAGGCACCTAAATATAGGTTTTGTCAATAGACTTTAAATCATGTCTTGAGGAAATTGAAGGTACTTTACACAAATTTTGTAATCGCTTGTGTAAACAAGAGCATGAAGAGTCTAATGCCTTAATTAGTTGGAAACTTAATATTTTTAAGATTATTGACGGTAAAATTTCATTTTATTGCTACAATTTAGATCTTCTACCACCTAAACCTAAATTCACTTTTAGACATTTGAAGAAAGGGATCAAGGAATTTCATAGGAGGTTTGTTTTGGCCCCTGCAGATAAGGCTGCTAACCATGGTGTGGTCTTTGAAAAAGGTACTATATTAACACCCTAAAGCAAGAACTTAGCACTGCAAAAACATAAGAGCATAACAGGCTTGATGAGACATCTATCGTTGATAGGCATCGATGCCATATGGCAGCTTAGTTTGGGTAGTTTGTTGATGAGGACCATAGCAAGCTACATACATTATACCAGTTACCTAAAGTTCATAAACAACCCTATAAGTCCCATTTTATTGCTAATTCTAGTGCATGTACAACTACTGAGTTGTCTATTCTTTCGACTTCTTGCCTCACTGCGATTAAAAATCATGTCATTAAATATTGCACAACAGTTTATAAAAGAAATGGTAAAATTTATTTTGGTCTTTTAAAACTTCAGGTGAAATTCTAAATAAATTTAAGTCTAGACGTTTTCTAGCATCTGGTTTGTCTACATATGATTTCTCTACTCTCTATACTACATTGCCTCATAATCTAATCAAAGAAAAACTCACAGAATTAAATGAACAAACATTTAACAGAAAGGGCTCACTTTATTTGGCATGTAATGATAAAAATGCCTTTTTACTTCTTCTGAACAACCTAAACGATATAAATTGTGGCCATGTCAGAAAATGTGTGATGCTTTCCATTATCGTTTGGACAATATATTTATAAGATTTGGCTCGAAATTATATAGACAAATTGTAAGTATTCCAATGGGTACTAATTGTGCTCCTCTTGTTGTAGATTTGTTTTTGTTTTGTTATGAGAAATGTTGTCTCTGTCAGAAAAAAATCAAACAAGCTGTTATTGAAGCTTTTAACTCCACCTCCAGATATTTAGATGACTTACTTAACATTGATAATCCTTATTTTGAACAAATGGTAGGTCAGATATATCCTACTGAACTTCAGTTAAATATGGCGAATTCTTCTGATACTGAAGTTCCGTTTTTAGACTTGACTTCGCCAATAACAAATGGCATAGTATTTTCTAAAATTTGTGATAAACAGGATAATTTTAATTTTGAAATATTAAATTTCCCATTTCTTGATGGAGATGTTCCACGCTCCCCTTCCTATGGTGTATATATTTTTCAGCTTATTCGTTTTGCTAGAGTGTGTTCTAATGTTGATGACTTCAACAACAGAAACTTATTTTTAACTGCTAAAGTTATTAAAACAAGATTATAGATATCATAAAATTCGAAAAGCATTGTCTAAATTCTACCACAGACACTCAGAGTTAATTGTTAAATACAACATTGAGTTAAAAACTCTTCTGTAACAAGACATATCAGAACCTATATTTAATGGTGATTTAGTTTATAAATGCAAACGAATTGTTGGAAAACCTAATTTTAGTGATCAATTCAAAAATATTGTAAAATGTTATATAAGGGTTGGATATAATTTAGATATCATGCGACAGTGTGCATGCCTGGTTTTAAACCCAATCACGGTTTATAGCTATGGTTTCCTCTTTTGCACGACGGAGAGCCAGGCTTCAGGCTCTTTGACGGCTCTGACGTAAAGCTTTAATCGGTGGGTTGGTGCCTGATTCTTATCTGTAGCTGGACCCGCCGTGGTTCAACTTGAGGTTTTCTTTAGCTCTGACTATCTGTGAGTCATGAGCCCTTTTCTTTGTTTCATCATGGTGTGTTAATTTGATTAGACTGTTTCTCCATGATGATACATTGCATTAGTTGGAAGGCCTTATGCGAGCTGAACAGTTCTTTACTTCAACAACAGAAGAATCTTTGAAAATTTGGTACATGTATAGTCCGACCAGATAAGAGACGTTGGGCGGTTCTTAGCTAAGTTCAACCCCTGGACAAATACATTTGGAAATCGGTTAGTCAGGTTGCCTTGTTTGTGTATTCACCCACCATACCAAAATTATATACCTGTAGTCTTGCCATATCGTGAAAAATAAGCGTTTCGAATTGTTGCAGATGAATCTGATCAGTCCAGATACTTAGTTTAAAATATGTGCGTACATGTATCTTAAACACGCACGTGTATCTTAAACTATACAAGCAAAACATCAATCTTCAACAATGAAATCTACAATCACACAAGATTTTATTGTTTTATAAAAAATATCTGTGTACCCTTTCCCTTTGGCCCAGGTATTGAAACCATAACATGCTGAATTTTAATTTGTGTTGTGTGTGTGTGTTTGTGTAGAGAAGGGGGCTATTTTTATGTGGTTGTTTTTTGTAATGCTATTTTTTCGAATTCAGAGCTAAACACCACATCATTACTTGCCAAACAAACAGAATTTTGAATAATATTTTCATCAACAGCATATATAACGTGAATATTTTCCAAGTAGCATGCTAAAGATAAACCTGTGTACCAGTAGACGCACACAACTGCATGAGCGTCTCTTTTGTTATTTTGAGTTAATTTTGTTTGTTTGCATTGATGTTTTGCGTCGCTGCCAACATCTTTGCAGTCATGACGCAACGTTTCTCTGTCCACCTAGGTTCAACCAGTACTTAGCAGAGAATAAAGTGTCTTGTTTAGGACATTACCAACCTTCTCAAAATAGCAATCCTATAATCACAGGTCTAACACACTAGCACTAAGCAACTGTGGACCTCGATGATTCGAGTTGATACTTTACATCCCAGTCAAGAAATTTTCTGTCATGTCGGGATATTTCCTGGGTTGAACCAGTACTAAATAGAGCATATGTCCTGCACAAGGACAAAATATGGTGCCTCCATAGAAACTCAAACCAACGACCCCTTTATTTCAAGTCGAGCACTCTAACACTGGTTGGCTCTACGGGTATTATACAGCTATACTGTCACTATATCGCCACGGGGTATGCGATGTCCGGTCTCATGTTAAGCTAACGGAGTTAGGAACCAGTTGTGGGCGTGGCTAGACAGTGACCCAAAAGCTGATTAATAATTACTGTTTTTGAAGGCGTCATTCATGTCAGCCTGTTTGTTGAGCTAGTTCAATAACGTGTAATCACTAAACCTATATAACATGTACGCCGTTTATATCCGTATATCATTTCGACCTCCAAAACAGTGTATGCAGCTTTGCGTTTTAGATGGTTACTTGAGACATTGCTAAATGCAATCAGATCTTCGGTATACTGTGCAACCTGACTCTATATCTTTATATACCAGTTGTGGCCGTGGCTAGACAGTGACCCAAAAGCTGATAAATAACTACTGTTTTTGAAGGCGTCATTCAAGTCAGCCTGTTTGTTGGGCTAGTTCAATAATGTGTAATCACTAAACCTATATTACATGTACGCAGTTTATATCCGTATATCATTTCGACTATACCAGTGTATGCAGCTTTGCGTTTTAGATGGTTACATGAGACATTGCTACTTGCAATCGGATCATCATTACGCTGTGCAACCTGACCCTATATCTTTATACAATGTACATGTAGCAGCACCAACCGTTCTTACAAGGACCAGTCTGCCTTGCCAATCTTGACTAACATCCACATACGTACTCAAAAACAGAGTTTTATGTTTTTCACATTGTTTTTCTGCGATAACTTTTTTATCATTAATTTTAGTAAGTTATGTTCGCGATGAAAGATGTAGAGAAAAATTAGCGCCAACTTCTTCAAGCGGTTCTGACATCATTGATGCTGCAATTTTCTCTGTGCATTAATGCACTATTTGAGCATTTTAAGCAAAGCGCAAATAAACTAAGTCAAATGTTTCAGTCAAAAAAGTAAATTGCACCACCCCGATTTAATGAGAAAGACGACTGATGGCTTGTTCAATAAAATAGGAAATCGCGCCTGAATCGCCCGTTAGTTGGATTATCTGGAAACTGTCCGTTTAGGGAGCACGTGCATAAAAGAAAATGATGGCGCGTCATGCGATATCACAGCTTCTATACCTTCAATTGACAATGCTCATAGTAGATTCTGAACATGCATAGTCATTCTGAGTCTATATACGGCAGGATATGCTATAAACATCGGTTGAATAACTTAATATACACCCCTCTACGAAATCTACAAAAATCTGTTTGTGTCACAAACTTCGGACCTCTTGGAGAAATTGGCGCTAATTTTTCTCCACAGCTTTCATCGCAAACGCAGTTTGCTAAAATTATTAATAAAAAGTTATCACAGAAAATCAATGTTAAAAACAAAAAATCGAGTTTAGGAGGCACTGGCCAGTACCAATGCGTCTATAAACAAGTAAGACTTAGATTTTCTGTTTAGATTTGCTTGCGAATGTTTACCAGGCATACTAGCCGTAAAAAGCTGGTCGCCTTTGTCGTCTGCGGTTCAGTTGTTTTGCACGATTAAAGCGTACCTGTGCTGTTTTACCCAATCTACTGTAGATCAGTCTAAATTGACAGTGAATGGCAGTGTTTTTTCTGACACGCCCAACGTCCGTTAGCTGGTCGCACTATAAAATGCATTTAAGCCCCCCCCCCCTCGTGGCATAGGCTGCTGTCCGTTCTAAGGCGGTGGTTCTGTTGTTGTTGGCTTTTTGTTTATTGTTACTCCCATTGTGGGAGTATGTAATTGTTCTATGTTTTGATGTTTTGTTGTACGTTACTTTATCTCCATTCTAGTATTGCAATCATCTTGATGGGGATGAGAGAGCTGGTTGCTTTGCTTAACTTGTCTTCCCGATGTCTCGTGATGGTTGATTGGCTCTTCCTTGCGGTGCCATGGGGTTGTCTGCGGTTTGTGATTATGGTATTTCCTGATCATACTCACTTACTATGTTTGGTTAATAGTGATGGATAAGGTGAAGCAATGAGCTCAAATCTGATTGGACCATGATACAAAACATTTGGAAAATGCTTTTACTCGTATGTTTTATAAAATGATTCGGGGGCTCCGTCCCCTCGTCACTTTATAAAAAGATACTCGTACAAAGCTTTCTCTAAATATAACTTGTTCAGCCTTTGTAAATAAATTTCAAATATGCAAGATAACAGTGTGATAGGTTTCCTAGAATGAATAAAATATTTATTTTCCGCATGTAAATCGACCTTGATAATATTGAGGTCGTTCAAAATATCTGATTTTTGTCACGTAACTTTGTCTAGACATACTATGTTTGAGCCGGAAGAGGTGACCGATTATCCCGACTATTTATTTCTTTACATAACCACGAAGCATGCAAAGTACATCCCATACTAACAATTAAACTCAACAAAAAAGTTCAATAAGGTGCACTTGTGTAGAAGCATTACTGTGAACAAGCAGCGTACACAATTTAATGTTTGATCTGATCAAATGAATTTAAAAACGTACTGAATATAAATGGAAGCAAGAGTAATATCAACCCTATGCAATCCATCACACTGTGATGACTTTCATGTGCTGCTGTTCACAATATTGATTTGTTTACAAGTATTACCAAACACGTTCTGTATACTTAAAATAAAGAAATTGATACTTGTGAATAATATCTCTCACTTATAAGCTCGTGCTCAAGTGCACATTCGGCTAGCACTTGTATCAAATTCTAGTTCGACTGCAAATGCAAGTTCAATCAGTATTGAGTGTACCACATTGACAAACATTTCCGTCTATTCAGTAAAATCATCAGAATAGTCATTCCCTGTTTAAGATAACATGAAGAATATAGACATAATAAAAATATATAAATATACCTTGAGAGATACTCCCCGTCCACAGATTTAAACATCTTAAGCAAAACAAAATTTTTGGCAATCCTGGTCGTATACTTTGATATGTCGCTTAGAAAACTGATTCTAGTGGATAAATATCCTGACTTGATTCCTTTGGCATAATAGCAAGCAAGCCAGCAACTAGCTGAAGAAAATCATTGCCAAGCCTTAAAATTTAAAAAAAGTTATGTGTAATCGGTCCCGTCTATTGGCTGATTGAATTATTCCAACAATCTTTGCACCTCGAAAGCGCCCGCTGTTCACAGCGCCATCTACATCATAGTGGTTCTCACTACCAAGGGAAAGCAATTTTCGACTAATTCTTTTCAATCAAACGTCAAAAATTACATAATGCGTATTTTGAAAGAACAGCGTGTTGCCTATTAAGTGATGCTAGCATCTGTTCGCTGTACTATTTACAGCCTATTATACAGCTGACGTTTGTTTGTTTGTTTTGCTGCTTTACGTCCCAGTCAACAGCTATGGTCATGGGGTGACGGTCAGTTCACCTAATCACACGTTTTCCTGGGTAAGCTTGAACAAGCGGTTAGCCAGTAATTCGTGCACACACTTTCGCTAGTAACTGACAGCAACCCTTCTTGAATGAATCAGCGGAAGGAAGAAGAACGACCATAGAAATTATTTCACGATAAATCTCCACGAAAGTATGGGACCGTCGCGACACCTGGACCTGCAGTCAGACGCGCACCTGTGGACAGATACGTTACCGACTGCTCTACGCTGACGTAGTGTTATGTTAAAGATAATCAGTTTTATATCTGAATCTTCAAGCCGTACATCTTTATAACCACAAAAAATAATGTATTGTTTAATGGACATTATAAGAACTTTTTGCAACATTGAGAGATATTCCAATGTTTCACATCACATATCTCGCAATGCACAAAGTGCAAATGCATACGTACAACAAGAAAGTTATCGTATGGTGTGGCCATCTGTACGGGAGATAATCCACTCGCTAAATCTCGTGGGTTATCTTCCCATACCGACGCACAACCATGTCATAACTTACATTTAGATACTGTAAAGATAACTGTAATTTAAAATTTAAAAAGACAGATCTAATAACAAAAAGCTTTAATGAGGATGAAAAATTAGTTTGTTTTTTATTGATAATTGTAATTACTACGCCCTTATAATCCATCCCCTCATACATTATGAATAATCAGGCCTCCAGAAAGGGTGCGTATTGGAAAATTATTTTCTTTATTTCTCATCCAAAACATATGTTGTTGGTATTCAAAAGAACTTTCGCAATGAGACGGTACTTTTGAGCACCCAAAACACATGTTTTAACTGATGGTTTAAAATAATCGCAATTTTACGCAAATTATTTTTGCTTTACTCGCCCTATGGCATTATGAATAATGAAATTGCACCACTCACTGGATTATTTGGAGTAAATTGAAGAAGTTCAAAGCATTGTCAAGTTGTAAACAACCCACAAAGTACTGTCCTGCCAGCCAAGAGTGACAGTGACGTCATGTTTTGTTTACAAAGTTGTCAGAGACTTGTACTCGATAGATCACTTGTGTATTAATCCTATCCTGCGGATAGGATTAATACACAAGTGATATATCGATTCGCGGCGTTAGGTCAAGTGGAGTGTACAAGCTTATATTTTACTTAACAATTGTAAACAAATATTACGTCACTGTCACTCTTGGTTGGCACGACAATAATCAGTGGGCACTCTAGGAACATATACTATGTTTTTGAAGATGGTTTAACTTTTTGGTTAAAATTTTGCATTTTTGAAGGTTTAATTACAGACCTTAATATTTTATCCAAATGATAGTATGTATCATATCATATTTGTATTTGTTGGTGTCAATTAAACTCTTGATAACAGATAATGGCATGGGTATTTTATCCCATTTAAAGTATCAGTCAGTATCTTGGGCCAGACAATTCCTTGTCCTGCAATGTAAAATCATTGTCTAGAGTACGTAGTGATACACGTGCACTTTTTTCTTCATATTTCTGTATCTGAAAAGCAAGTGAGTATGATTAGGAAATACCACAATCACACACCACAGATCAACCCATGCTACCGGGAGAACAAGCAACAGAACATTAACAGTAACAAGACATCAGAAAGTCAATTAAAGTCAAGCAACCAGCTTTCTCTTCCCCATCAAGATGATTGCAAACTACACTAGAAGGACAAAAATACTAAATAACAAATCAAGGCCCCACAAACAATGGGGGCAACAAGTTACAATGAATCCACAACAGCAGAACCCCGCCTAAGAACGGACAACAGCCTAAGCGACTGGGGGTGGGGGCTTTAATGTATTTACTGCTACCGAATCTTCGTCCTAGATTATGTTGTTGTTAAAACACAATCATTGTTTAGGCCGCATAGATGCAATGTACAATCACAGAGAAACAATCCTAGCAAATTAATACACTAAGATGAAACAAAGAAACTGGCTCAGGACTTTTATTGGGACTGCAACCACTATGTAACTTGTGTTGACAATTTTAGGCGCAGTTAAGATAAGGGATTTCGTGGTAGTTAATATTTTGGGCACACATAGGCAAACGAGGGGGACATGGCTATAACAAGTGGGTGGGGTAAATGTGTATTAGTCCTACCTGAGATAATACATTAGCAATGTTCGATCTTCCTATAAAAGGCTGGCGAATATATTTGGCATATAATACATGCGGTGTGAACACACAATAAATGATATTAGGCTCTTATGCATACAATTGAAAAAGTACCGAAAGATATAACTTTACTTTATTTTAGTTTTTAGATTTTGATATATTTCATCTATCAACTTTGCGGAAAATATGAACTTTTCTCTACCAAGCGATAGAATCGTACACTATTTTTTATGAAATACTTTCGAATGCATTTTCATTGCAAAATGGTAGGGATTATTTTGTAGATGGTCTGAGAAAAAGTGTTATGTGCCCTTGAATGCAGTAAAATGCATGCAAAATATGGACACATATTTAAATTGTAATTGTGGAGTGTTTTCAATCATCAAGATGGTAAAATGCGTAGTATACATAACTTTTTTGTGTAGTGTAGTATAAAATGTTGATAAGTTTCAACAACAGTGATAGAGTAAGTGTCATGTATTGCTAATAGGCGCGTTGCTGAAATTCAAATTTTCGAAAAAAGTTACCTCATCGTCATAAAGGATGAAACAGGTCTTAAATTCAAGATGAATGACTCTACTTTATTTCTGATTGGGTCGTACGCTCAAAAATTGGTAGCATCATATTAGAAAAAGGGGAGATAACTCAATGTTTGCAAAAAACGGAAACGTAAAGTACGGTTTTTAAACTGACTTTGTATTGACAAAAAGACGTTATTTTTCGCAAATTATTTTATTTTCTAAAAGTAAGTTTACAGTCATTTATATTTGTATGAGTTTTATTATTTTTATAAATTTAAACATAGTTTTTTTGGGGGGATAACTCTTACTACCCTATAAAATTTAATATTTTCCTCTATATTATTCCTTGTAATACCGTTATTTTTAATCAGAACCCGCAAAACTTTATATTTTCTAAAACAATTGTCTTTTTGCTTTTCAAAAACATGATTTGCCGCATCCTGATATGCCTGACGGCTCAGAAATTTGCTTCTTAAGTTTCCACCCCTGTGTGGAAAAACAGCGTTTTAATGCATTTTTCCAATACACTTGATACGAGCATAGGAGATTCGCTGATTTACTTTTGGAGAAAACCTACATTAACGTCCTAAATGATGATACATGGCTCAATTAAAGATAAATATATCTGTACTATCAATTTGTTAGGATTGTACGTTAAAATCGAGTATCGTCATTCATAAAATGGGGAAGTAACTCTGGTACTAGAAATAATGTAAAACCAGCATAGATGAGCGTCGTTAAGTACCTACTTGAAATATTGCTTCTCTGCTTTTTTTTTACTTTTACTCACACAAAAGTATATCTGTTTGAAATGGCTAGTCTTTCTTTCTTAGATAGATAAAATAGAATTTCAGAAACAGCAATATGACGCTCTTATTAGATATTAATATTATCTAATTTGCATATTCAAGAATATTAATGAAAACGTAAGTAATGAGAAAAATTGTAGAATAAATTAAGGGGTGTCACCTACAAAATTACCTATATGTCGCTGTTTATCATTCCAGACTAAGAATCGTGGTACCAAATTAAAGTTGAGACATTAGCAAAATGACCAACTGAATAGATATACGAATTATCTAATTTGCATACTCATGAATATTAATGAAAACATACAAAATGAGAGAAAATTGGCCGAAAAATTAAGGGGTATATCTACAAAATTACCACACCACCAGCTGCTAAATATCTTATCCTACAAAATTTGGTACCCAATAAAAGTTGAGACAGAGCCATTTGACTAAAATGATTAAATATACGAATTATCTCATTTAAATATTCATGAATATTAATGTAAACGTAAGAAATAAGAAAAATATGGTAGAAAAATTAAGGGGGTATACCTACAAAATGTCCTATATGTCTGCTGCGTACTAGCCTAGACTACAAAACCTGGTACCAAATAAAAGTTGAGACATTGCCATTTGACTAAAATGATTAAATATGCGAATTATCTAATTTAAATATTCAAGAATATTAATGTAAACATAAGACATAAAACGAAATTTGTAGAAAAATAAAGGTTGTGTACTTTAAAAATTACCAGTACGCTAGCTGCTAACTATCCTATCTTACAAAGCCTGATACCAAATAAAAGATGAGACATAGCCATTGGATCAAAATGATGAAATATACGAATTATCTAATATAAATATTCATGAATATTAATGAAAGCATAAGAGACAAGAGAAAATTGGTAGAAAAATTAAGGTGGTATACTTTCAAAGTTACCTATATATCTACTGTTAACTATCGTAGACTACAAAACTTGGTACCAAATTAAAGCTGAGGCATTGTATTTTGACCAAAATGATTGAAATATACTAAGAATCTAATTTGAATATTCATGAATATTAATGTAAAAAGTATAAATAAGGGAAAATTGGTAGAAAAATGAAGGTGGTATACCTACAAAATGTCCTATATGTCTGCTGTTTATTAGACTAGACTATAAAATGTGGTACCAAATAAAAGTTGAGACTTTGCCATTTAACCAAAATTATTAAATATGCGAATTACCTAATTTAAATATTCATGAATATTAATGTAAACATAAGAAATGAGACTAAATTGGTAGAAATATTAAGGGGGTATACCTACAAAATTACATGTACTCCAGCTGAAAACTATCCTAGACTATAAAAATTGGTTCCCAATAACAGTTGAGACATAATCATTTCACTAAAATGATTAAATATACGAATTATTTAATTTAAATATTCATGAATATTTATGTAAACATGAGAAACAAGACAAAATTGGTAAAAAATTAAGGTGGTATACCTACAAAATTAACATGACGCTAGCTGATAATTATCCTATCTTAAAAAACTTGCTATCAAATAAACGATGAGACATAGCCATTTGGTCAAAATGATAAAATGTACGAATTTTATGATTTAAATATTCATGAATTTGAATGAAAGCATAAGAAATAAGATAAAATAGATAGAAAAAATAAGGGGGTATAGCTACAAAATTACCTATATTTCTACTGCCAACTATCGTAGACTGCAAAACTTAGTACCAAATTCAAGATGAGACATTGCATTTTGACCAAAATGATTAAATTTACAAATTATCTAATTTTAATATATTCATGAATATTAATGAATACTTAAGAAATAAGAGGAAATTTGCAGAAAAATTGGGTGATTTATGTTCAAAATAACCACTAAGTCAGCCGCTAACTATGATTAACTTCAAAACTCTGTACTAAATAAAAGTTGAGACATTTTTATTTGATGAAAATGATTAAATATACAAATGATCTAATTCGAATACCCATAAATATTAATTTAAACATAAGAAATAAGACAAAATTGGTAGATTAATTAAGGTGGTATCTCTTCCAAATAACATCTACACCAGCTGCTTACTATCCTACACTACAAAACTTGGTACCAAATAATAGTTGAGATACAGGTATGTGACCCTATGACTATAGGTATTCGAAATATCTAATTTTTATATTCACGAATATTAATGAACACATAAAAAGAATAAGTCAAAAATAGTAGAAAACTAAAGTGGTTTGACCTACAAAATAACCTATATTTCAGCTGCCATATATCCTGGACTACCAACCATGGTACCAAATAAAAGTTGAGACCTATGATGAATATACATATGATCTCATTTGCTTGTCTCATGAATGTATAAGAAAACATTAAAAAGAAAGAAGAACAAAGAATGATAAGATTTAGTTCTAGGCTTTAATTTGAGAATAGGATAACTAGCAAATTTTGTAAGTACATTCCTTTCATTTTTCCAAAATTTTCTCTTATTTCTTATATTTTAATTAATATTTATGAGTGAGAATGTTAGAAAATTTGTTAAATGGACAATTTGGTAAAAGTGCAGTGATTTGCCATTATTTGGTACCAAGAGTGGTTGCCTAAAATAATTCGCAGCTGAGTTGTAAGTATCTTTGTGGGTACACCTTTTTAATTTTTTTTATGATTTCCTAATGTATTCATTAATTTTCATGAATATTAAAATTTGCTCACTAGCATACTTTACCGCTGAATGAAGCTGCTATGTCTTACTTCTGTTTTTTATCCAGTTAGTACTTTAGGATGAGTTTCTGCCGAGATATAAGTAATTTGTAGGGACATACCCAACTGTTTTGAAGCGCATTGTTTGTTGCCATGGAAACCACACAATTTCACATAGCTCAAATGGGGCTATTTTGAGGGCAATACTTTTACCTATTGAAGGCGGTCCCACAAAACATCTTGACGCCCATGAGAAGTTGTTCTGATGACGCAAGGCTGGTCTAATTCGACGTTTGGGTACTAAGGAATTTAAATGCTTTTACTTTTGATATATAGATAGTGTAACACATTTTGTGGGTATTGCTAGGAAAAAATGGACATTATGACGACAGTTAAATCAAAGCTACATGTACTTGTTGATTTTCAAAACTCATTTTTCATTTATCACTTTAAAAGCTTAAACCTAGTCCAAAATAGTGCTATGAATGAAACATTCATTGCAATAGCTGGACACTAGATATGCAAAAAGTAAGTGAGTATAAACAGGAAAAAACACACTCACCACTGCAGATCAACCCACGGCATCGTGAGGAAGAGAAACAGAACACTTACAGTCACAAGACACCAGGAAAACAATTAAAGCAAAGCAACTATCATTCTCTTCCTCGTCAAGGTGTTAACAAAAATAGAAAGAACACAAATAGATGCATAATAAAACAAAGACCAACACAGAACCCCCACAAATATTCCGAGGTACATTAAACAATGAATCAACAACAATGTAAGATTCTGTATGATTTTGGCGGCCAACTTTAAAATATGCATATAAGCTCAATAAGACGCCATTTCTCAGCTTGCAAACATTGGTTTTCGGATTTAGCATACCAAATTACCTTGAAGAAATGTGTCAGACCCTTTGTCTTCAGAAATTAGTCAATACTTGATACTTTTAAAATTCGTATTTCGTGATTCTGTTTTCTGCGAGTATAAAGCTATCTCCCCTTTTTTTCAATATGGCGCTACCAATTTCTGAGCGTGCGACCCCCAAAAAATTAAGTGTAGACATTTATCTTTAATTGAAGACTAGTTTCATCCTTTAGGACGATGAGGTAAATTCTCTCAAAAGCATTCAGAGACTGCCCTAATAGTATATCAAGTGTATTGGTGAAATGCACGTAAACAGAGTATTTTTCACATGGGGGTAGCAATTTTGAAAGCGATTTTCCGAGCCGTCAAGCATGTCAGAATGCTTTTAATCATGTTTTTGAATAGCAAATTTATATGTTTCGTCGAATTAATCAAGTTTTACGCATTTTTACCAAATATAACGGTATTATCAGAAACGATATCGAGGGAAATGTTCCATTTAATAGGTTAGTAAGAGTTATCCCTCATTAGCGATATCTGCAAATGAAGAAAATGAGCCAAATTTGATTTGAAAATAAATAAAAGTTAAATTGATTTTAGAAAATAAAATAATTTACGAAAAAATAATGTTTTAACACTGCAAAAAACCGATTCGAAATTCGTACTTCACAATTCCCTTTTTTGCAAGGATAGAGTTATCTCCCCCTTTTTAGATATGACGCTACCAATTTTCGAACGTACGACCCAATCAAAATTAAAGTAGAGGCATTTAGTTTTGATTTGAGATCGGTTTCATCCTTTATGACGATGAGGTAAGTTTTCTCAAAAAGTAAGCCTCATATGAAATTCAGCAACGCGCCTATAAATGGATCCTTAGACATTAAAAAAATAGTAAGTAAGTATAATCAGGAAATACTACAATCACAAACCGCAGACAAACCCATAGCACCGCGAGGAAGAGCCACACAACTATCACGAAAAACCAGGAACAAGGTGGCCAAGCACGTGGTCTGCCTGGTTGGGTTCACGGACATTACGAACCAGTAATCGGACATCACAGGTAGGAAAAATGGATCACAACTTCCGTTATACTAAGTCAAGTGTTATGCGGAAAAAGTGAAAAAAAAAACCCTCCTATTTTTCTGCACAGGACTGTGTAAAAGTTTTTTCTGGGTTCGCTACAGTTTTCCAGATTACCTCGACCAACTGAAGAAAAATCGGAAAAATCTCCGCGATATGGTACACACTAAAGTAATAAAAAAGTAGCAGATTACGTTTTGTGAATACAGTGAACGTTTTTCAATTACGTGGACATGCTTTCTCGCCAAATAGAAAAGACTTCAGTCAAATTTTTGCAAGATAAGAAATCTAAAATCGAGCTACTAGTTTAAATTGAAACACTATATGGTGCACATGACGGAAGGGTTCACACCTAGAACGATCGGGGGGATACTCACAGCCCAAAATGTGGCTTCTGGGTGGGCCCAAACAATGGCATTTAGACTTTTGATGTGCTCTCTTGAAAATCTTTTTCAAAAAATTCTAATGCACTTGCAAATGCAACGCGATGTCTGATTGGATAAAGTCATAAATTTGCGACAGTATATCCTGTGATATACTGGCGCAAACTCGACATCATTACGTAACGTCGCTTTTCATTGGTTGACAAGTGAATATATGAAGCTGGTGAGCGATTTTATGCAGCTGGCAGCCGCTGAGCGTAGGCGCAACATAGCACATTTTTCACTGTCTTTTTGAAGGAAAATGTTAATACGGCAATAGAATGGGGATAACCATATTCAAAATTATCATTTGGGAAGGTATTTCGTCGGATATACGTTCGGAAATCACGTTTTACGGCTCCGCTTACGCGTCGCCGTAGAACTAAATTTCTGACCGTATATCCGACGATATACCTTCCTAAATAAAAATTTTGAATACAGTTATCCCCTTATTAGTACAAGAAGACTTTTTTTCATAACCCACCAATCATGAAATATTACAACGTTTTCAGCATATTTTTCTTAAGATTATGAAAATTGTCCTTTTACTAAATTCAGTTCTTAGATTATTTTGCACATATGCTTTATCTATCCACTAAATTCGGTTCTTAGATTGTTTACACATATGCTGTAGCTATTCAATACACATAAACTGCATGGCCCTTGGCTAGGTGTACTTAACGCATGGATTAATGGCTAAAGTACATTGCTGCATACTATTGCACCAGGTAAATACATTGTCATAAAGGTTGCATATGGACTACAGTTGCACTTCAAAATATTTCTTAACACATCAGTTAAGAAAAAACAACAAAAATCATTAAAATGCATTTGATTTTGGACTTAAACGTACTTTCACCGTGATTTATAATAGAGTATTAATGACATAATACCCTTACATGTGAAAATAATTGATTTCTAAATGTTTTGGTGAAGTCAAATTTTGCAACTCCTACCCCCTTTGATAGCACCTCATGTTTTGTTGTAGGGGTATGCCTAACTAATAATAACTCTAATAAGCGTCCTATTCGAAAGGATACCAGTGATATCTTATGCATAGGAAAGTTTTAGGAAGCATCTGAAAAATAGGCAGATACACTATCAAAGTGTCAGAGGTCATTTCAGATCAAATATTGTTAATACAATAATACAATTATAATTATATTTCATTATGACAGCTATTTAACCAATACCAATGCAATGTAAATTATAGGTAAATGAATCTGTAAGCAGTAATGCATTCCATGCAAAAGCGGGTACAAATTACATGCTAATTGGCATATATATATATATATATATATATATATATATATATATATATATATATATATATATATATATATATATATATATATATATATATATATATATATATATATATATATATATATATATATATATATATATATGTTGTGGCCACCAAAGACTATTTTGCCTTCTTATACTGGGGCCTAAGCAAATCCGTTCAAGTGACAGTGTTTGCATACCGAATTCTGTTGCTGATAAACGTTACAATTTTTATGTGCTGTTGTAATCCACAATGTACTTGTGACTGTCTTTATCTCGACTTATTGGCTCGACTTATATGTTAATTGCATTTCGACTGTACATAACTTGTATTACGATCGACTAAAATTTGACATTACGTACAAGTCTGGTCCCAGTCATCAAGCTTTAGCTTGATCAGTAGCAAGACTGCTTAAGATGTAAGCCATACAAGGTCGACCTCACATCCTGTACATTGTTGCGAAGATTTGACGATGGAATTATTTCTATGTCCATTCTTTCTAACCCACTATTTCATGGTTTTTCATTGCACTTCCACATCGATGGAAAGATCCTGTACTCACCTGTGTCAAACTTAACTTAGTCCAGGTTTGAAGGAGTATAGTTAACCAATACACCAACTGGCTAGTATATATTCTATTAACTACCAAGGATCTATCTGATGACTAACCAGGCTCCATTTACAGCAGTTAGATTAATTCAAATGACTTTACGCATAAAGCTACAATTTCATTAATTACAGCTTCCATAAACAAACACCATCTAATATGTGTGTCGCGAGGTCGATCCCAGCCAGGTCTCATACTTTTGTTGAGATTGATCATGAAATAATTTCTACTATCGTTCTCCTCCCTTCCAATGATTTATTCAAGAAGGGTTGTTGTCAGTTACAGTGAAAGCCCTCCATTAGAATTTTACTGACCATTCCATGGCGGTGCTTCTTTTGTGGATCATTTTGTTAGTTATGTTTCATGTTGGTGTGTGTTGTAATGTCTTGTCTGTTCTTTGTAGCATTGTAGTCACCTGCTTGGAAAGGGCTGACCTCTTGGCTGTCGTGCCTGTTGTGTTTGTCGCTTTCCCCAATTTATTCTGGTCCACATCAGAATCAAAGGTGAGGTTGGCGCCGTCAAACTGGTCTAAGCTCTCCAGTAAAATATTTGACCGCTCCAAGGCGGTACATATTTTGTGGATCATTTATGTTTTTTCTGTCTTGTGTTTGTTATGCCTTTGTGCACGTCAGTTTATTTGTACCTTGTGGTCCCCTACTGCGAAAGGGCTGGCTCTTGTGGTGTCTCATTGTAAGTTGTCACTTTCCCATTGGTATTCTGGGTCAGGTGTGACACTTGATTGTATAGATTCCTGAACTTTGCACACTTACTTACTTTTACCTTATTGTCAAAATAAACATTATCAATATTTAAAATATTAACCAAATATCTGGATGTAGTGTTAAAAGCATCAACAATATAAGCCTACTTATCATCAGAAAGAGACCCCATAAAGTCCCTCTAATAACAAAACAGGAATAAATTGGCAACCAGGAAGAGTACAATTAGTGCCCATGGGAATCCCAACTACTTGTCTATACAACTTGGTGTTATTAAAACAAGTTTATAGATATCATAAAATTAGAAAAAGCATTTTCTAAATTCTACCACAGACACTCAGAGTTAATTGTTAAATACAACATTGGGTTAAAAACTCTTCTGCAACAAGGCATATCAGAACCTATATTTTATGGTGATTTAGTTTATAGAATCAAACGAATTGTTGGAAAACCTAATTTTAGTGATCAATTCAAAAAGATAGTAAAACGTTATATAAGGGTTGGATATAATTTGGATATCATGCGACAGTCTGCATGCCTAGTTTTAAACCCAATCACGGTTTATAGCTTTGGTTTCCTCTTTAATTGCACGACGGTGGGTCAGGCCTCAGACTCTATGACAGCTCTGAAGTAAAGCTTTAATCAGTGGGTTGGTGCCTGAAGCTTATCTGTAGCTGGACCAACCGTGGCTAAGCTTGAGATTTTCTTTAGCTCTGACTTTCTGTGAGTCATAAGCCCTGTACTTTGTTTATCATGGTGTGTTAATTTGATTAGAGTGTTTCTCCATGATGATACATTGCATTACTTAGATGACCTACTTGCGATCTGAACATTTCTTGTACTTCAACAACAGCAGAATCTAGTGCAAATATTTGGTACCAGTAAAATGCATTTAAGCCCCCACCCACGGGTTGCTTAGGCTGCTGTCCATTCTAAGGCGGAGGTTCTGTTGTTGTTGTCTTTTTGCTTATTGCTACTCCCATTGTGGGAGTCTGTAATTGTTCTATGTTCTGTTGTACGTTACTTTATGTCCATTCTAGTATTGCAGTCATCTTGATGGGGAAGAGAGAGCTGGTTGCTTTGCTTGATTTTTCTTCCTGATGTCTTGTGATGGTTGAGCGGCTCTTCCTCGCGGTGCCATGGGGTTGTCTACGGTTTGTGATTGTGGTATTTCCTGATCATACTCACTTACATTTTTTGGTGCCAAATCAAATAAAAATGTTTTCCAACAAAAAGGTAAGCGCATCACATACATTTTGACAAGACCATGCATGATATTTTTCGTTTTTCTGAAGTAAAAATGCGTACCATGCAAGGTAAAAAGAGTCTTATCTAATGAAGGTTCTTCAGTAAGATCAAAAAGTTAATCTTTAATTAAATTATGAGGTAAAGTAGTGTAAAGAGTAGAAAAAAAATTTAAGTAGACAAGCTGGTCGCATTGAAATCTCTAGCTATTAGTTTACTTAAAATTTCACCTGAGTTGTTAAAGATCAACTGAAAAGGTAAAAATAAGATTTTAACCAAACATTCACATAATAGAAGTTATTGTGAGAAGGAGATTGCTAAAAACCGCATCTAAAAACTCCTATCCATTCACAAGTTATGCTTATTTGAATTTCGGACTGGAAATTTTTCCCAAAAACAGACTTGAAAAACTAAAAATAGATTCTATACAACAATGCATCATTCTGTGATGTCATGCGAGGTTTGAAATTTTTCAATGAATTTAAATATTTGCAAATGCAAAAAATTTGTCAAACTTTAGTGTGTTTTTCTGCGAAACAGCAAACATTGATCTCACATAAGGGTTTTCTGTATGTTAAATTTTATTTAATTAAAATTTTATGCTTAAATATCAAATTTAAATAAAAATTTAAATTTACTTTTACAATGTACCATGCATTTCTTATTCTAAATGATACAAAAATAGGTAAATCAATTTTTTGTGTTAACTTATTTTGAAACATTAAAAAGATATTCCAAAAACATAGATTCTGAAAGTAAAAAAAATACATTTTCAAATTTTGAAACAAAAATTTAAAATTCAATTTCTTGCTTATCTACGCAAATTTACCAAAAATCATTTAATTGGACAAAATGTAATTAAGGCAATTAGATTATAGGCATTTTCAAACTGAAGGTGTACTTTTTAAATATACAGATTGAGATATTTGAAGTTTAACCACTTTTTTTAAATCCTCATATGACATCAGTTGGATAGAATCTATTTTCAGTTTTCCATGTCTGTATTGGAAAACCAGAACCAAGTCTGAAATTCAAATATGCATAACTTTTTTTAATAATTGGAATTTTTTGATGCGGTCTTCAGCATTTTGTTGTATGATTAAAGTTGTTTCATTTCAATTCATTTTTTCAACCTTTTCATATGATCTTTAAGAGCAATTCTCTGTAACCACCAAAATATTTTGGCCACGCATAGTCAGGGATTTTGATAAAAACGTTATATTCAAGTAGAGATGCATCAACTTTAATAATAAGCTTTGTTAAGTTTTTCAAAAAGTGCAACCGTTTCCATGGTAACAGACCAAGAAGTTCCAAAAAAAGGCACTTTCATGAAAATGCATACTCTCATTTTCCTTTTCTTATTCATTGAATTAAGCTAAAAGTTATCAGTAATTTTATGTTTATGTTTCAAAGTAGATAGATTATGCTTTGTGATTATAAAAAAAGTTTAGAGATGGGAGCATCTTAGATATATTTTATTTCCAAAAACGTTTGGATTTTTGATGAAAAAACGAGTTTGCGGGTCAAATTTGATAACAAACTATTCAAAATCGCAGCAGTTCTGTGTGTTACTGCATATATTATTAGAATAAGGACACTTTGATAAGTTAAATTGTGAAATAAAATTCATGGGAACTTTGCATACTGCAAAGAAATCAGAATTTTAATTTTGTCCTAAATTATTGCTCTCAGAGGTATGCATTTTATGCCTTAATTTTATAATTTGTAGATAAATTAAGCTATTTTATGCATGATTACGGTTATTCAGCAGTAAAGACTGGTGTAAAAGCATAAAAAGGGCATTGTATGACACCAGACACACCCTGGAGACCTTAAAGGGAGGGACAGCCTAGCAACCACGCAATAGTCTGGTTCCCTCCCCTAGATCTACTCATCAAGGGTCAGGTAACGTGTATTTAATTACAAGATAGAGAATCCTACTCATGCGACTGCGCATGCTCCAGAAAACATTTTTCAACACAACCTTCAGATTTTTTCAGTTGCTATAATTTGATAATCAAGTAATAGAAAAAATTTAAACTCCCAGGACAAAATAAACTTAATAAAATGGCTTGCTTTAAAAATGCAATTTATGTCAAGGGTATTTTCCAATACCACGACACTCATGACGTCAGTGTGTATGCTATACGTAGGCGCAATGGCGGCTAGTAGTTACCTGTCTTAATATGCTGACAAGCTATTAAAGGGAGAGAACCAGTCTAACAACACAATAGTCAAAAATTACTTCCCCTTTGTAGCTCTTCAAATAAAGGGGCCTTTAGCCATGTAAATTACAAACACGTTGAGAAAGAAACAAGACTTTTACAGGTCGTTATCTCTTCTCATATGTGTTTTTGTTCCGATGATGGCCATGAGTTGAAATAATTGATGTTGAATCAAAGTTTCTATTTGCTGAGGATCAGTTTTAAACGGATAATATCCGTCAAACCGATTTTTACACTTTACAAGTTTTGAATTTTAGAAAAGCATCTATATTAGATCGGTTTTCTTATGGAATTTACCAGTTTACTGCCAATTGTGAGTTAACTATTTTCTTTTTAAAACAAAATACTTTCAAATCAAATAATCTGCAATGTGAAAAAGGGCTGTTTGTGTGTTTCTGCTCCGGGTAATGGCTCTGGGAACCTTGCCTGACTGCTAGAAATATGGTGCATGTGTAATGATAGTCAGAAAGGACTGTAATAGCTGGTGAGTAGGCCCCTATGTTTAATCAAAGGCTTAGTTGCTCTGATCAGTCTCATTTACAGAAAGGTACTCTTTCCAAACAATGTAAGCCCCCCCCCCCCCACAATATGTTTAAAAAAACAACCATTCACCTGTATGTATCCCCATCTCTTCTGACATTTGAAAATACATTTTATTTTTTAGACCGGCTGAATGAAAAAGATCAGGCTTCTGCTACAAGGCAGTTGCGGATCCAGAGGGGGTTCGGCCAAACATGGAGAATTCTAAAAAAAATCAGGAAAGATTAATAGATAATTATCTGACCCTCTCAAGAACTCCTGGATCCGTCCCTGTACAAAGTAATAAAAGCTGGATATTTATGTATTTACTAGATGCATCTTCTTAAAATGCATGTCCTGTGCACTCTACACATTCTCTTTCAAGTTTACAAATTCTCTTTCAAGTTTTTAGATCCATCTCCCAAACCTCACTTTAGGTTCAGAGTTGACAGGATGGCTCATTTGCAAATGCAGTTAGTAAAGGGTCTGATTAGTAGACTGCTATATTACGTTTTTTTTAGTTCCAAGCCGGTGGCATACATTCCTACAGATTATTCTCTATACTTAATTCTTACTTATGTATAGCAGTTGTCAGTAACTGCCAGAACTTCACAGAAGTATGATTGAGCAGGTGCCGTGTAAATTATATCTTGGTACTGATACACCATGTAAATTATATATATATATATATATATATATATATATATATATATATATATATATATATATATATATATATATATATATATATATATATATATATATATATATATATATATATATATATATATATATATATATATGAGAATAAGGATAACTGAATTTATTGGTCATCTTGAGATGAAAGAACATTTGTTTGAAGCAATCCAGAGCCCCAAACACATCAAATAAATTTTGTTTTACCTGGCATAAAGAAAAAACACCTTAGCAGAGGAGTTTTTGCTCCTAAAAATGAAATGATTTTCTTTTCCATGACTTTAAGCGGATGTTTTTGATGTGCGAAAGAACCGTCTCATTGAGATGGTTCTTTTGAGTACCCACAACCTATATTGTGGATGAGAAGTAAGAAAAAATATTATTCCAGTTCACACTCATCTGGAGGCCTGCCTCTATAGTCACATTGTTGAATAGAGTAAGAGCATATTCTTTTTAAGGAGTTTGGAAACAATCTTTAAATGGATGTTTAACAAGGGAAAGTACATGTAAGTTTGGGGCAAAAAAAATACATATAAATTTTAGCCATTTTTATATATCCTTTCTTGATGGATACGATCTCCAATCAAGTTTGAACCAAAATAGACAAAATTAATGCATCATTTTTAGGGATCATAGGTATATATACACGTATATGAAATGATATAATTAATGAATTTTTCTCAAATTGTTTTATCAGATGTGATGCTGTATTTCTGTGGCATCTCATCTGTATCTTTATTGTTTATCTATGTTTCCATTCCGGCATTCATAGTAACAGTTCAACAGTCCCATAAAGCCTGACCAGTAGACAAAAAAAGTTAATAGGTGAATTTGGACCTAACATTTAACATCAATTCTCTGTAACCACCAAAAAATTCCAATAGGGCCCCGGCACGGGCCGACTCGGAATTGGATGAAACTTTCACAGAATGGTCAGTACCACTCAGGAATACGAAAACAATTGTCATAAGTTTGTCATCAATGTCCGTTGCCATGGTAACCAAGGAAATCACTTTTTGCCAAATTTGGACAAAATTCACTAATGAATTTATTGAATTTAGCACCTTTTCAGGCTTAAATATCTAGTATTTTAAATAGCAACATAACAAAACCGTTTTATTCCTTAAATTATTCAATGTGTTGCCAATACAAATTAAGAGTTAAAAGAGTTATAAACACATTTGACTTAAATTGCTATCATCATAAATAGTAGCTACTAAGCAACTTTTTAGAAACTTTCAAATTCTCAAATTTAGGCCTTTTTTAAACGAGTATATCATACACGGCATCACGCTTTCAATATTATCACTACATTTGTTAGAAGCTAGTAAGTGTATATATTGCAAACGTGTAAAAATTAGAGTGGGGTAAAAACATCTTTATTATAAAACCATTTCAAGAAGTTTGCACTGTTTGCCATTTTTGTAAAAAAGAAGCTTAAGGGGTGGTCACATAATTTGGACAGTAAACTGGGAATTGATTCAGCATGAGTAATGTTTTGGCAATATTTATGAACTTAGTAAAAACATGATAAAGATAGCAATATTTGTCATTACGGATTGAGCAAAAATAGATTTTCCATGTTTTTTTAAGCCAAAATGTGCACAAAACAGGGGGGAGGGGAAATAAAGTGGGACTTTTTTCTAATACTAAAGATATGTTGAAAAGAAAATTGCTTTAATCAATACAACATTAAACTAGTTTTCTTATAATACCATTTAAATTGCAAAGTTTGAAGAAATGAAAGAAACAAGGGGCAATAACTCTTCGCAATCCAACTAAAACGTCAAAAGGCTTATATATGAATTTTTTCACTTTTGCTCATTTTTAAATGATAATTGTTAAGACAAGACTTGGCAAAACAAATGAATCTTACTTAAGAATTTTTCACTGATGTAGTTTGCTATCTATGAAAAATAAAATTGCTCAAAATGTTTCAAATTCCCTTGTAACAATGGCAACCAAAGTGGGTGGGGTAGCCAAATATGAAAAACCCTATCTTTAGGCATTTTTAAACTACTGCAACCATTTTTCCCGCTTACATAGAGACATAAACAGTAAATGGTATGTTCTAGATAGTATTCAGCTTTCGTTAAATGTAAAGCATGCGTAGAGCAGTGCCACACATTGGTCGAAACCATGGAAACCAACATAGTATTGCAGCAAAATGGAGATTAAATGAATTAGATCTTAAAGTGGTCAAAAAAATCCAGATGACAAAAGTTTCAAGATTTTAAAAAGATAGTTGAGTTAAGATATATTCCATTACAAATATGATTTAGGCATAATTAATATGTTTTGTTTAATTAAGTAGCAATTATAGACGTTAAAAGTGGGTGGGGTAACCAGATATATATAGCCAAAATAATTATGGTGATTTTTAAGCAAGTATTCCTAATATCAGTGGCGATGATGATATATTTGCAACTTTAAAATCCTTTAAAGGCATGCAGGCTTTGTTGACTGTAAAAACATGTGAGGGATTTACGTTAGAGGCATGCAGATTTTGTTAAATGTAAAAACATGTGAGGGATTTACCTCCCTCTTTCTGTTACCATGGAAACAAGCACAGGCTTATTGTAAAATGAAAATTGAATTTATTACGTCTAAAAGTGGTTAAAAATTCCACCGGAAAAATGCCCAATAATGCAAAAATTCAATGTGCATAAAGATAGTTGAGATGATTAACATAATCAATATGATTTAAGCAAAATTATTAAGTTAAGTTTTATTGGTAAATATAGTAGTTAAAGTCAGTTGGGGTATTAATCAGATAGATGTTTAGTCTTTAGAAGCAAGTATTCCTAATAGTGGGGGTGATGTCATGACATGTTTTCATACTGCCAATACCTAATAAGACATTTCAAACCAAAATCTGATCAATTCTTCCCCTCCTCTTAACATATTCTTCTTTTCTGGAAGAAGAAAATTTTCTTTGAATATAAGCCTTTCTTGTGAAATCGCTGACGGTATGATCATTTGGTTGCTTTGATAACATGAGTTGGGAGAAATAATTTTTATGCCCCCAAGGTTTTTACTTTGGGCTTGTCGGTCCATCTTTCCGTTTGTGCCTCCGTTACAAAAATATAGTTACAGTTGTGAAATTTCATAAATAGATTTGCTATCAAAAATAATTGACCCATATTTTTCTACTCCAAATTATCTCCCTTTGTGGAGTTATGTCCCTTTTAAAGGGTCATAATGAAAGTTTGTAATCAAAATATCTCAAAAAGTATAACAGCTAGGAGCTTCAAACTTAGTCAGCAAATAGGGGATAATAAGTAGATTACCTTGTGAAAGATTTTAAAAGTTTTTTTAGTTATTGCCCTTTGAAAATGTGGACATAAACAGATTGATATCTCTAAAAAATACCACAGTTAGGAGCTTCAAACTAGGACAGCTTGTAGAGGATAATGGGTAGATTACCTGGTGAAATTAAAATAAGATATTTGATTTTTTCAAGTTTCTGTCCTTTGCATTTTTACAGGTTATTGTCCTTTGCAAATTTAATTTTATAATCAAGATATTTCAAAAAGTATAACAGCTAGGAGCTTCAAATTAAGTCAGCAGATAGCCGAAACTAAGAAAATTACCTGGTGAATATTAAAACAAACAAAAAAATAATTCAAGGAGCTTCAAACTTGGACAGCTGGTAGAGGATGATGAGTAGAATACCTGTTGAAAAAATAAGAAAAAATTATTCTATTATTTTAAGTTATTGCCCTTTGCATTTTTACTGGTTAATGGCCTTTGCAAGTTTGCACATATAAAACTTGAAACAAAGGTAAATCTTGAAAACCATTATAACTAGTAGCCTCAGATTTGATCAGCTGATAGAAGATGGTAAGTAGATTACCTGGTGAGATCATCCTTATGGGCAAGCATATGGTTTGGGGCACAGTGTTTCAAAAACACAATATCCAGTTGAAATTTATTTTTGGTAATTGATAATCAGGTACAGGTTACATAATATGTGAATGAATAATAAATGTAATCTTTTGTTATAGGGAAATAATTTACTTTGAATATGCTGTTGCTCTGTAAAATCACTGACCATCCAAACGTTTGGTTGCCATGGTTACTTATATTTAATTCTTTGCATTATGTAATTTGTTAAACAAATGCGGAACTTCTAAAATGTGCCTAAATTAGTCATTGTTCTGATAGCAGAAATCAAAAAAATTGCTTTGAACTTGCGGCATTTTAGTAAATATAGTTTTGCTGCCATGGAAACATAAATTTAAACATTTTCAGTTTTTTTCTATTCTTTGCATTTGTATATCAGACATTGTTTGTTTAGGAACTATATGTTTATTTCATATACACTTATGCTATAGTGCTACCACGATATATTGACCATGTTTACGTTTTCGTGTTTATAAACATTGAAATCATAACATTGGAACTGTTTACCTGTAGCGGGTGGCTGCACACAATTAGGCTTTAAGTGGGTATTTTGAATTTGACTGGTTATCATCATGGATAGCTCAGTAGGTAACGACTCGGAGAACAGAGCATCAATATGTGTATTTTTAGTTTAGTAAGGGGGGGTTCGAGTCCCGGTAAATGAATGATTTTTTCGCTCTATATCTTTTATTCTTCACTGTGTAATATTATGTTTATTGTATCTTTATCTATATTTTAATCATATTTGCACAATAATTCATCCACTTGTGCCAAGTATCCCTTAAATTGCTCATCAGCAAACAAGAGCACCCAGGTGATAGTCCACAGAATAAGGCATGTCATCAAGGTCTGCACGGTTTGCTTTTACAAACGCGATACTCAGCAACCGAAGTAATTTGGTCACAATGAGCAGCAGACAGATCCAACCTGGTGCAAGTGTTATGGCTTTGAGGCTCATGATGGCATAAATGGTTAATAACATATACGATGAATTGTGGCAAAATATTGGTGTTTCATGTAAACCAAACACAATTTCACAAACATATAATATGGGTCCCGTCCCTAGAAAATCTGTCTTCGGGGTTAGCATTAAGGTCATGCTCTAACCAGCCAACTCAGCTACATAGTAGCTGGAATAGCGAAATGTATTCCCCCTTTAAAAGGATTTTAATGCGTGTAAGCACGTTTAACATGCTTGTATCAAAAAGATCGTGAGCAAAAAGGCGCGCGCAAGTGAACTGTAATCACATTCAAAATAAAAATGATATAAAAGATACCCTTGTATGGGGATCGAACCATCAACCTTACGGATAACGGTTTAGTGGCCTATCCACTGCACTAGGAAAACGCACGAACAAATGTTTAGATATTTTACTCTTTATTTGCTTCAAAATACCTGTATAATTCTATAAATAGTTGTCTAAAAATATCTTTGTAATTGGTAAATATTTACAATAATACAAACTGTCAACAAAGACAGAATATCATTGTAACACTATAGTAGGATATATTAAATTTGAAATGTCGAGTCATTAAGTCACAGTAATCACATTCTTTCCTGACTATCATTCGGGACTGATCTGGATCCAAACCGTTTTGCAAATGTAGAGAGAGAGAGAGAAAGAGAGAGAGAGAGACTGGTGCATGCACACTCTTACAGGAAAATCAAAGTAAACAATGCATCGGCAGATCGACAAGTAGAGAGAGAGCGAAAGAGAGAGATGTGTATGTGTTCTTTTTGAATTTCGGTAGTTTGTTTTACCCTGGGAACTCGTCTACGTATTTCAAAGTTTCGTGTAGTTCTTTGCAAAAAATTCTGATCGTACAAGATGTCTAGCGGTTTCAATTATTGAGTGAATGTATTACAATATTAACTTGAAGTCGAAGTTGGCATTTGTGCTGATGGAGAGCGAACGGAAGCGTTTTGGTTTTCTGAAGGAAGCCCACGACGAGTGAACATAGGAGACCTGGCTTATCAAATAGTTAAATCAGTGGACTTTTACGACTTGTAAGTAAATTGAGTGACATAACATGCACGTGCCTGGCTCTCGACTTGGCGAATACCACAAGCGCTGGACATTATACTGCATCATATCACTTCGCGAATACATCATGACATTTTACTGAATCATATCACCGTTTTCAAACGTTTCTACCACATTTTGACATGCATATATACCGTTTTTTTTTCTCATGATAAAGACCACATTCTAAAATTTTGAACACTAGCACTTTTTTCTGAAACGTAATTTCTAAAATTATCAACAGCGAAAAAAAATAGTGTTCAAACTTATTGAACATTTACCATACCTTCACTTCTCATAAACACTTCAATGAGAGCAAGGTGAAGTTGGTTTGTTTTTTGCTTTTCGTTTTTCACTTTTTGTTATTCGTTTTTCGCTCTCTGTTTTTCTCTTTTTGTTTTTCTCTTTTCATTATTTGTTTTTCACTTTTCGTTTTTCGCTATCGTTTTTCACTTATTTGCTTTTCGTTTTTCACTTTTCATTTTTTGACATTCAAAATCGGGCCGAATATCGTATTTTGACATTCAAAATCCTATTTTGACATTCGAAATCGGGCCGAATATCGTATTTTGACATTTAAAATCCTATTTTGACATTCGAACTGAGCCCAATATCGAATTTTTACATTCAAAATCGAGCCGAAAATCGTATTTTGACATTCAAAATCCTATTATGGCAATCGAACTGAGGCTAAATACCGTATTTTGATATGCAAAGTCCTATTTTGACATTTGAATGGGGCCGATTATCATATTTTGACATTTAAAATCCTATTTTGACATTCAAAATGGCCGACCGAATATCGTATTTTGACATTCAAAATCCTATTTTGACAATCAAAATGGGGCCGAAATCTTATTTTGACATTCAAAATGGGACGGAATATCGTATTCTGACCTTCAAAATCCTATTTTGACATTCAAACTAAGGTCCAATATCGTATTTTGACATTAAAAATCATATTATGGCATTCAAAATTGAGCCCAATATCGTAGTTTGACATACAAACCCTAATTTGACATTCGAACTTAGGTCAAATACCGTATTTTGACATTTTAAGTCCTATTTTGACATTCGAACGGGGCCAATTTTCATATTTCGACATTTAAAATCCTATTTTGATATTCAAAATGGGACAAAATATCATATTTTGACATTCAAACTCCTATTTTGACATTCAAACTGGGGCCGAAATTCGTATTTTGACATTCAAAATCCTATTTTGACATTGGAACTGAAGCCGAATATTGTATTTTGACATTCAAAATCCTTATTTGACATTCAAACTGGGGCGAAATTTCGTATTACTATTTTGACATTCAAAATCCTATTTTGGCATTTGAAATCCGCTCTTTTGACATTCGAAATTGGGCTGAATATCGTATTTTATCATTCAAAATTATATTTGAAATCAGGGAGAATATCGTATTTTGACATTGAAAATCCTATTTTGACTTTCAAAATCCTATTTTGACATTCGAACTGAGGCCAAATATCGTATTTTGACATTAAAAATCCTATTTCGAAATTCAAAACCGGGGCCGAATATCCTGTTTGACATTTAAACACCTATTTTGAAATTCGAACTGAGGCCGAATATCGTTTTTTTTATATTCAAATTCCTATTTTGAAATTCAAACTGAGGCCAAATATCGTATTTTGACATTCAAAATCTTGTTTAGACATTCGAACTGAGCCCAATATCGAATTTTGACATTCAGAATTGAGCCAAATATCGTATTTTGTCATTCAAAATCCTATTATGACATTCGAACTGAGGCAAAATACCGTATTTGACATGCAAAGTCCTATTTTGTCATTTGAATGGGGCCAATTATCATATTTTGACATTTAAAATCCTATTTTGAAATTCAAAATGGCCGACCGAATATCGTATTTTGACATTCAAAATCCTATTTTGACAATCGAAATGGGGTCGAAATTTTATTTTGACATTCGAAATGGGACCGAATATCGTATCCTGACCTTCAAAATCCTATTTTGACATTCAAATTAAGGCCCAATATCGTATTTTGACATAAAAAATCATATTTTGACCTTCAAAATTGAGCCCAATATCGTATTTTGACATAGAAAACCCTATTTTGACATTCGAACTGAGGTCAAATACCGTATTTTGACATTTTAAGTCCTATTTTGACATTCGAACGGGGCCGATTTTCATATTTCTACATTTAAAATCCTATTTTGACATTCAAAATGGGACAAAATATCATATTTTGACATTCAAAATCCTATTTTGACATTCAAACTGGGGCCGAAATTCGTATTTTGACATTCAAAATCCTATTTTGACATTGGAACTGAAGCCGAATATTGTATTTTGACATTCAAAATCCTATTTTGGCAATCAAAATGGGCCGGTATTTCGTATTACTATTTTGACATTCAAAATCCTATTTTGGCATTTGAAATCCGCTCTTTTGACATTCGAAATTGGGCTGAATATCGTATTTTATCATTCAAAATACTATTTGAAATCAGGGAGAATATCGTATTTTGACATTGAAAATTCTATTTTGACTTTCAAAATCCTATTTTGACATTCGAACTGAGGCCAAATATCGTATTTTGACATTAAAAATCCTATTTCGAAATTTGAAACCAGGGCCGAATATCCTGTTTGACATTTAAACACCTATTTTGAAATTCGAACTGAGGCCGAATATTGTTTTTTTTACATTCAAAATCCTATTTTGAAATTCAAACTGAGGCCGAATATCGTAATTTGACATTCAAAATTTTGTTTAGACATTCAAACTGGGGCCGAATTTCGTATTTTGACATTCAATACCCTATTTGTCATTTGAAATCGAGCCAAGTATAATATTGTGCTTTCAAGCCTAAACTGAGCTATTCTTACTGTACATCTTGCCTTGGTTGCCATAGCAACCAAGCAAAACTTTTCATGTATTCCAGTGGACTAGATTTTATAACACATCTCAAAGATACACCTGGTGAGTGTGTGATACTTCAAATATTGTTTTGCCTCCTTATTGATAAAAAGTGGGTGGGGTAAGTTGTCCACAGTTGCAGGTCTTGTTGCAAGGCCATTATAGTTTGTCCCAATCAGATTATTTGCTTTTTTGGAAACATAGATGCTGCTTTTAATTCAAATGTATAGGTATCGACCATTAAATGAGCCTCATTGCAGGATAACCTGTCTTTGGGGTTTCCAACAAAGCGAGTTTCAAACCAGTCTCATAAGCTACAGAGACTAGCATAATCAAGTGATAAACACATACAATTATTTCCACATATAATGTATGACACAAAACATAATGTTACAGGCTTTAAGATGACAATTTTATATCTCAAACAGTATTTTATCCTTTTTCGTTGAAAAGGGATTACTAAAAATCAAGATTTTTCTTGAATTATAATGATGGTTTCTTGTTGCTATGAAAGTATTGTATTATGGTTTCCATGGCAACCATCCATTTTGGAGACTTTATGTATCACAAGTTTACATACATAGTCTCATAAACACTTCAATAAGTCGATTTCCACTATAAGTATGTGCCTTGATAAAACTTTTGCTTGCCTAAACTTAGCATTTATTATTGTACACCTTGCCTCGGTTACCATAGCAACCCAGTAATATAATTGAAAAATATCAACCAACAATTCTTTCATGTATTCTAGTAAACTAGATTTGATATCACATCTCAAAGTTACACATGGCAAGTGGGTGAAACTACAAATATTGGTTTGCCTCTCTATTGATAAAAAGTGGGTGGGGTAATTTGACCCCTGTTGCAAGTCTTGTTGCGAGGCCATTACAGTTTACCCCAGTCAGTTTTTTTGCTTTTTAGAAACATAAATACAGCTGCTTTTAATTCAAATGTATATCAACTCTCAAATGATGGTGCCGTTCGTAGCACAGTTAATTGTTTATACTCATAATATCGAAAAAAATTGCCCCTTTTTTAGAATATAACAGCTAATAAAATTTTACAATAAGCATTAATGTGGAAGTTGCCATGTTGATTTAAAGGGTCAATTATAACTATTATTGCTAGATATTTAATCATAATTTGAACTGACACAGTAAGAACAGGAAAGGACATTTTTCAGAGGGACCCCTGATTTTCTGAAAAATGCTCATTTTCATCACTATGGACCCCGTTGCCATGGAAACGAGACGAGATATTGAAAAACGAAAGCAAGTTTCAATATACAGTTTTTGGTACTCTACTCAAATGCCATGGTTATATACAAATCTGTGACTATGCGTGCCGCGATTTTTTGGTGGTTACAGAAAATTGATGTTAAGCTTTCACAAAAAAGACTTATCAATCAAAAAATATCATGAAATTGCATGTACATGAACAACTAAAAAAGACTTGAGAAGCTATTACCCACACATATATGTACATGTATCGTTCTAGCATAGAATCAAGATGACTTAGATGCAATTCTGTGGACTATAAGGTAAGAATGGAGGCAATTAAAGAACATGAATAGATACAATCAAGCCCAGGACACCATAATTAAGGAAAATTGACCAAAACACAAGAAAATCGTTGGTTCGTTTACAAAACCTCGTATGTGCACTTTTATTTACCAAACCCTGTTTTTAACATGGCGCCAATAACGACAGTTCAGTGCACCAGGTCACAAAACCTTGTATGCAATAGCCAATGAAAAGTGGTTGTTTTGTGACGTTCCAAAATCTCGTACCTCAATCATTCAAAATTACCAGTTCTAAAACCTCGTATATGTAAATCTGATAAGACAAAAAAGCAGGTAAGCCTTATCTGGTTTATTACTGTGACGGTTTCAAAGGGTGTCTATGAATACTTTCTCGCGAATTCATGCTTAAATTTGTCATGCAAACTTGTTTCTTGCCATTAATCTGATTATTTACGAAAATGCTGCAGATACGAGAATTTGTAAACTCGCCTTTTTGTGGATGTTGTATTATACTCGATTTTGTCCCTATAAATTGAAATGTCAGCACAGGTAACGGGGATACATAAAAAAAGCTTACACGTCTCAAAAGGAACAGAACTACATTTGATTACCTTTTATCTATTAAATTAAAACTGAACTTGTCTTTATTGAGTCTCGAAAAATGGCAAAATGTCGTATCTGCAATATCTGGTTACAAAATCTCATATATTTTTTTTAAAAAGTATCACAATATGCTGTAAACATAAAACTCTGCCAATGTATTACTTGTACCCGTTAACGTAGTACGGGACCCACTGAAGCGATAACCCAGAGTTTTTTATAAAAGTAAGAGTTATCGTTATTTTTTGCCTTAAAATGTACAAGTATTGGCGTTCACAAAAAATATCATTTATCAACACATCTGTATGACCAAATATATTTTGACCGTCTGGTCAAGTTTCACCTCAATGCGTTCCGAGTTATACTGGTCAGGCAATTCTGGTCAGAAAAGTTAATATCCATGCGTATTCAATGTAAGTACTATTAGCTGATAAAGTGTCTTGCCCCATGACGCACACTTTGACTCTGGTAATTCACAAATTAATTATCCTTCGATCCCTAGTTTAACACTCTAAGAATTGCTGAGCCGCTGTGCTTCTTAAGTTTATTATCTTTGTAAATATGACGTCGTAGGTGGGAGGGCGCCATTTGTTTAGCTTGGGTGAAACCCAAGAGCAATGTATTGGACACTGTGAGAGCGCTCGCCAAATGCTGGGGCGTGCCTTTTTGCTATTTTAAGCTAGCCAGTGGGGAGTTTTTTTGACTGAAGCTTATTTTGTATATATATATGCGAGCTGTGAATAATCTAATATGGCCGTTCACATATGCATGCTTGTCTTAGCATTAACTAATTGCCTTTATGAAAAGAACTAAACTCTGTATCATCTCTTCTTTACCCATTGCCGCATTGGTAGAATGTTCAACTCGAGACCAAGTAGTCCCTGGTTTGGGCCCTATTGCTTGTTTGTTTGTTTACTTATCTATTTGTTCGTTTGTGTTTTTCATGGGAGTGAGATAATGACATGTACCACTAGTGGTTTACAAATTTTGGTAACGCTATCACGTCGCTATGTAATGACGTCCGTAATGGTTTCTCATATAATTATATGGCAACATCAAAGCTAGTTCCACGCAATTTCTAAACGCGATTTAAAAGAAGTTTTAGGGTCATACAATAAATAGAACCTAACAGTCGTGCTCCTGTATTATTAAATTTATCAAGCTTGTCACGAAAAAGTGACAAAATTCTTGACAAGCCTCGCATTTCATCTCTTTTTACAGCTCGTTTAATAACTTCAATATTGGGATCAAACATGATTTTCTATGCATTACCACCTGCTAGAACACCAGGGTGGTGTTGAAACCCAAACATGAAAGGCGAGGGTTATTACTACCCCTGAGGGGTCTAGCAGATGATAGCGTATCAGAAAACCATTATTGCATAAGGTCATTTTCTCACTTGAACACTTGCAACAACGTTTTCGAAATAGAACCTTTTTCCAGATCAAAGACTTGCGTCATCCTGACGACACTTCTATACCCGTTACTGCTGATGACGTCAATTTTGTAACGAATCCAGAATACTTATACTGTACGTAAAGTAAAGAAAAAAAAAGAAAAGAATAAAAGCAACACAAAAATGCTATGAATCATCAGCACGTGAATTGCCCTCTCTCTCTCTCTCTCTCTCTCTCTCTCTCTCTCTCTCTCTCTCTCTCTCATACACTCACCCTCATTTTGACACACACACAAGCGCGCGCGCACGCACGCACTTATAAAGGTCTTCTTAAGGGGTCCTAGAACGTGCCAAATGAGGAGTAGACAAATAATAGGCTTTTTTGCACACGGACATCAACTCAAACAATACGCTGTCTACGCACACGGACCTAAATTAAACAATGAAGCAGGTATGGTACTCCATGCCTGTTTTTATTTCAGAGGTAAAAAAAGAAAATAGCACAAAAAAGAAAAACGAGCACGGTGACATATGCTTTTTAATTAATTATAAGTTTCTATGCAAAATTTCCTTCAAATTAATAAGTTTTTTGTTTCTGTAGTTACATTGTGTGACATTTTTTATTCTAGATTTAAACGATTTTTTGGCCTTAATGTTTTTTTACAAAATGGATTTTTGCTTAAAAAATAAGCGACGTGCATTTTTTCGCTGTTTTTTGTATTCTTTTATTAGCCAATAGCATGTAGCGTATTCCCAGGAAAAAATATGGCATTTCTCACTTTCAACTTTTTTAAAATATGAGAAATTGATATTTTGAAAAACTCATATTTTACGATTTTTAAAGTTCAATAACTTTTTAAAAAGCACGGTAAGGTCCTGTTATTTTTGTCAAAATAGATGAGTTTTGAGCTATTTTTTAACATGTCAAAAGATGGTAACTTTTTGGACATATGCTGGTGAGTCCGGTACTACCTTAAATAAACTTAAAATATGCTTTTAGTTTGAATCTCACAAGCATATAACAAAAAGCAAACAATCAAGAAAGTTTTTTGTCTCTCCTGTAAAATTTATTAAAGTGCACGTACGAGCTTTTGTAAACGAACCAACGAAATACCACATACAAGAGAGTAAAGAGCTAAGGTACATGTATTTCATTCCTTAACTCACCCTCAACCCTGTCAAAAGGTCAAAACATTTTTTTCTGATCACCATGTGGTATAAAGGAAAAAGTGTATAACAAACTGCCAAAATTTGTCCAGGCTATTTCTCACCAATTGCAACCATTCAAGGGGTTGTTTTGTTATACCCCGCCACACTTTAGTGTCGGTGTATTATGTTATACCCTTCGGTGTCTGTCCGTCTGTCCGTCCGTCCGTGCTCACCATTTCCGATCGATGACTTGAGTATTTATTCACGGAATTTTTTCAAATTTTGCATACATATTGTTATCGGCGATGAGTGGTATGGGATTGTTAATGGGCAAAATCCGTCCATTTTTAACGGAGTTACTGCCCTTTTTCGTATTGGAAAAATGGTTTCTGGCCTGTTATTCCTTTACTGTTCATGATATCTGAATGAAACTTCACAGATATGTTGCAAATCAAAGGTTACATATTGTGACTAAGGACCGTCACTCTGACCTTCCCAGTTTGTGAGTTATCCACCCTTGATAGGTCTGAAAAAAGGTTTTTGACCTATTGTTCCTTTACTATATGGAATATCTGAATATAACTTCACAGATATGTTTCACATCAAAGGTAACATATTGTGACTAAGAACCGTCACTCTTACCTTTCCCATTTGTGAGTTATCCGCCCTTGATTGAATTAAAAAATGTTTTTTACACGTAGTTCCTTTACTATGTGGAATATTTAAATGAAACTTTACAGATATGTTTAACATCAAAGGTTACATACTGTGACAAAGAACCATCACTCTTACCTTTCCAGTTAATGAGTTATCAGCCCTTGATTGATCTGAAAAATGGTTTTTGACCTGTAGTTCATTTACTATATGGAATATCTGAATGAAACTTCACAGATATGTTGATCATCAAAGGTTACATATTGTGACTAAGGATCGTCACTCTTACCTTTCCAGATTGTGAGTTATCCACCCTTGATTAATCTGAGAATTGGTTTTTGGCCTGTAGTTTATTTTACTATATGGAATATCTGAATGAAACTTCACAGATATGTTGACCATCAAAGGTTACATATTGTGGGTAAGGACCGTCACCCTTACCTTTCCAGTTCATGAGTTATCCGCCCTTGATTGATCTGAAAAATGATTTTTGACCTGTAGTTCATTTACTATATGGAGTATCTGAATGAAACTTCACAGATATGTTGACCATCAAAGGTTACATATTGTGGGTAAGGATCGTCACTCTTACCTTTCCAGATTGTGAGTTATCCACCCTTGATTGATCTGAGAATTGGTTTTTGACCTGTAGTTCATTTCATCCGATCGTGCTCACTGTTTCCGATCGATAACTTGAGAATTTATGCACAGAATATTTTCAAATTGTGCATACATATTGTTATTGGGGATGAGTGGTATGGGATTGTTAATGGGCAAAATCCGACCATTTTCGATGGAGTTACTGCCCTTTCTCCCTTTAAAAATGGTTTCTGGCCTGTTATTTTTTACTGTTTATGATATCTGAATGAAACTTCACAGATATGTTGAACAGCAAAGGTTACATATTTCAACGAAGGACCGTCACTCTTACCTTTCCAGTTCATGAGTTATCCGCCCTCGATTAATCTGGAAAATGTTTTTGACCTGTAGTTCTTTTACTATATGATATATCTGAATGAAACTTCACAGATATGTTGACCATCAAAGGTTACATATTGTGACTAAGGACGTCATATCACTGTCTATCTCAGTTCTGTTGCTATTTAGGCATTATATATCTCACAAAATAACTTTTGGTGCCCCCAGCAGTGGCGGGGTATTATGCAGTGCTTGCGGTGCTTTTATTTTTTTATATGATAAATTTTGATATTTAGATTTTTTAAAAGAAAGTTTGAAATATGAAAACCGGGGCTCAAGGCCTGACCAGAAGGCATGCCCAGGTCCAACTAATTTTTAGAAGTCCTAATATCTCAGAAACCATTCAGATTTTCAACCCTAGACATATATACTCATATACCTTATGACATAAAGTATCCAGTATTATTACCCAACCATCTATATACGGAGCAATTGTCTTTTTTTTTGCTATGTCATGAGTCACTGAACTATTCCACCAGTAAACAAATATGACTATGGACTGGCACTATACCATGGGCCTGGTTTCCCGCTTCCCTGTTGAAAACACAAGGCGCTTATTATCATGCGCGCCGACGATGCGCGTACGGTTCGTTTATGAAAGGAGAACTTATGCCGTTAAACCGGTTTAAGCCCTCCAGTAAAAGTATTTTTACTGACCGTTCCAAGGCGGTGCTTCTTTTGTGGATCGTTTTTGTTAGTTATGCTTCATGTTGGTGATTTGTTGTAATGTCGGGTCTGTTCTTTGTAGCCTTCTGGTCACCTGCTGGGAAAGGGCTGACCTCTTGGATGTCGTGTGTGTTGTATTTTATCACTTTCCCAAATGTGTCTTGGTCCACATCAGAATCAAGGGTGAGGTTGGCGCCGTGAAACTGGTTTAAGCCCTCCAGTAAAATATTTTACTGACCGTTCCAAGGCGGTACTTCTTTTGTGGATCTTTTATGTTTTTGTTCTGTCTTGTGTTTGCTATGTCTTTGTTCGCGTCTGTTTATATGTGCGTTGTGGTCACCTGCTGGGAAAGGGCTGGCCTCTTGGCTCTCGTTTGTGGTGTCTTCTGTGAGTGTGTCACTTTCCCATTGGTATCCTGGGTCAGGTGTGGTACTTGATTGTATCGATTCCTGATCTTTGCACCTTTACTTACTTATGCAACAATGGGGAAAATGGGGCATGGTTTGGCAACTTTAAACTCCAATAACTTCGTTGTTTATGGTCAGAAACATAAAGTGTGGGTACTCGTTTTCTTAGTTAGAATGAGCGGAACATTTTGAGACCAAAATTGAGCAGATTTGGTGAAATTTTCCGTTTTGCAACAAAACCGCATCGTCTTCAGCAACTCCATTCAGGGAACGCTACTAAGTATTTCATTAACTGGGTTGGGTAATAATACAGTTATTTCATGCCTGTTAGTAGTACAGTCAAACTATCATCCCTCGGTACCGTGGACGAACTGAAGCACTATTTCACTCGGCCTTCGACCTCGTGCAATAGTGCATCAGGTCGTCCACGGCACCTCGGGGTAATAGTTTTGACTATACTACAAACAGGCATGAAATAACTGTATAATATTGATCAGGAAGTCCCCAGGTGTGCCCACACATGCCCCCACCTCCTTAACTTCATAAAAGGGCTAAGTATCTTGGAAACTGCTTAGATCCATACCCATAAACCAATTATTTTCATGTTTCTTATGACAAGAGGCATTCAAAAGCACTTTCTGAGAAGAACCTCCAGGGCATGCCATGATTATTCATATTTAGCTCACCTGAGCCGAAGGCTCCGAGGTGAGCTATTAGTATGCCAGTGACTCCGGTGTCTGTCGTCCGTCCGTCAACATTTTCAAACATCTTCTCTGAAACCACTGGGCCAATTGAACTCAAATTTCACATGGAGACTCCTTAGGATGGGGGAACAAAGATTTGTTCAAATGTTCCTGGTCACATGACCAAGATGGCCGCCATCTTCTCCAGACCAGAAGGCCGATCGATGACCTTGGGACTTGGTATGTAGCATCGGGGATGTGGGGCCTACCAAGTTTGTTCAAATGATGATCCTAGGCTGACCTTGACCTACTTTACGTCAAGGTCAAATTTGCTTTCTAATGCATTTAAATGGGGAAATTTTTGAAAAGTTGATTTTTTGAAAACTACTGAAGCCAATGTCATAAATCTCACTTTATATGTTTAATCTAATGTGACAATGGCTATAAATAAGTTCCAAAGGTCAAGGTTGACCTTTGACCTTTCAGCTAAGCTGCTCATATTGGATGATATAAATGTATTTCAGCTAAGCTGCTCATATTGGATGATATAAATGTATTAAAACATAGATTTCTCAGAAACCGATAAGCCAATTGAGCTCAAAATTTATATGATGACTTCTTACAATAGGTTAGCTAAGATTTATACAACTTTTTTTGGTCACATGACCAAGATGGCCGACATGTCCATATATGGTAAAAATCTTTAAAAATCTTCTTTTCCAGAACCAAAAGGCCAATGACCTTGGGACATGGTATGTAGCATCGGGGATGTGGGGTCTACCAAGTTTGTTCAAATGATGATCCTAGGTTGACCTTGACCTACTTAACGTCAAGGGCAAATTTGCTTCCTAATGCATTTAAATGGGGAAATTTTAGAAAAGTTGATTTTTTTGAAAATTACTGTAGTCAATGTCATTCTTTTCCTTGATTTGTTTAATCTAATGTGACAATGGCTATAAAAAGTTCCAAAGGTCAAGGTTGACCTTGAGCCAAGCCGCTTATATTGGAGTCCCATCAATATATTAAAACACAGATTTCTGAGAAACCATTAAGCCAATTGAACTCAAATTTCATATGAAGACTCCTTACAACAAATTGGCCAATATTTATACAAATAGTTTTACACATGACCAAGATGGCCGACATGCCCATATATGGTCAAATCCTTTAAAAATCTTCTACTCCAGAGCCAGAAGGCTGATGACCTTGCGACTTGGTATGTAACATTTTGGATGTTAGGCATACCAAGTTTGTTCATATGATGAGCCTAGGTTGACCTTGACTAACTAAACATTAAGGTCAAATTTGCTTCCTAATGCATTTAAACTGGACATTTTTTGAAAAGTTGCTTTTTTAATACTGTTGACCAAAGGTATTGTTCTCACATGATATGTTAAGAGGCAATGGCTATAAATAAGTTTCAAAGGTCAAAGTGGACCTTTGACATCTCATTTTGAAGACTTATCAATATATTTAAACACAGTTTTCTCAGAAACCACTTGGCCAGTTGAGCTCAAATTTCATATGGAAAATCCTTAAGTTAAGGGGAGTAAATTTGTACCAATTGTGGTAAAACTGGGTTTAAAACCTCGGGGGCGTAGCCACAAACCCTTTTGGATACCTATATACACATGTCAGGATGACACCACAGATTGATTTTAGCTAAACGAGCCCCGGCTCAACCTGATAGCCGGATAGAGACCAATGGCCAAAACTCAGTGTACCAAAATACCTTAAAATAGGAATTTAGATAACGACAAAGGCAAGGATAAATTTTTAGATGTTTATATAGAAAAGCCTCTTTTTACAGCGTACAGACAATGATGCATGCACAGTACATATCCTAAAATAACTAATTAACTATGTAATTATTTAGCCAAAGTTACCAATTTATCATTTTTAGATTTAGATATTTAATTGTTTAACTAATGCCAGCTCATTTGCATACGGGTAGGGAAAAAGGGGGGGGGGGAAGAAATGTGACAGGTTCAAACAAATGGCTCACCCACAAATGTGTAGCTGAACAATCCCTCTGATTTCCTGCACCTTATATACTTGCTAAATGAACAGTCTACCACAAAGCACTGCTCAAAAATTACTAATAATCACTAATTTAGTAATTCTAATAAAATTTAACGTCAGTAAATTCACCATTCAGGTTCCCGAGACAAACTTGGGTATCTCAGAGGTGAACAACTATCACCTCAAAGAACCTGCGGATGATTTTACTGGAAAGCACCCAAAAAGGCAAGCATATGCACGATCAGAGCCATATCAGAGACAAGAGACAGACCAAAGAAAGAAGGATAGAGGGGTCTAATTCTAATATTGTCCTTGGTAAAATCCTCATTCAATGCTCCTGAGAAGAATTCATCCTTAACCGGGAAAAACTATAAATTGTATGTACCCTTTTTAGAATCTCAAAGTCAAATTATTTACTTTATAGGTGTATAGCAGAACACATTTGAAGTTAGAGATTTCAGAATCTGTTCAGCAGACTGAGCACATTCAGGGCAAACCCTTATTTAGGCTAGAACCAATGTATATCCGGCCTTCATTAGTACCAAACCAGCAGAACAGATTAACCAGACTCAAATGTCTGTTATCTCTCAAAATATGTCCTTATATTCTGCTAAGAAAACCTACTAAAACATAGTCCCAAAACATCAAGGAAAAATCTAATTTCGCCTAATTTTTAGCATATAGCAGAACACATTTGAAGTTAGAGATTTCAGAATCTGTTCAGCAGACTGAGCACATTCAGGGCAAACCCTTATTTAGGCTAGAACCAATGTATATCCGGCCTTCATTAGTACCAAACCAACCGAACAGATTAACATGACTATAAGTCTGTCATCACCCAAATATGTTCTTGTATTCTGCTAAATGAATTTGCTATAGCATACAAATATTTAATATTAATTTCAGAAAACACCCAACCACGAATTCTCTAAGTTCATAGTTGTCTAAAGAGAAAAATATAAAAACTAACAATTTCTGCAAAAATATCAGTGCAGTTTAAGTACATCACACATCCCCTCAGAATCAACAGAATGAAGTAAAGACAAGCGTTTTCTGGTTTTATAGACAGCAAAAGTCATATGACAAAATAATACGATTTCATTGGCTACCTGAAATCTAGCTGGACTAGTCTATTTCTACTCAGGGAACTCAACATATGTTTTACAAGGAAATGACATCATAATTACCCAAACCTATTAATAAACATCACATTAAGCGAAAGTATGTGCACGAAGTACTGGTTAACCGCTTGTTCAAGCTTGCCCAGGAAAAAGTGTGGTTAGGTGAACTGACCGTCCCGCAATGACCTTAGCTGTTGACTTGGGACGTAAAGCAACTAAACAAACAAACAAACAATAATAAACATCACTTCCTGTCTATTGCGCAATACCTCATTTTTTACCAAAATATCAATCAACTTCACTTTCTAGATTAAACAAATGCATGCAAACAGTATTTCCATGTGAATCCTCAATAAAACAGTCTAATTCACCTATAAAATAATAAACTCTTACCCAAAACAACTCTAAATAAAGTCTTATACAAAAATGCGGGGCTAATTATAACAGATTATGTGGTAATGCTTTACTGAAGTGTGATTAGGTCAATGCCCCTACACTGAAACAAATTAGTCCTTAAAAACTATTGAATAAAGTTAAGCCAGATAAACTTAACACACCTAGTAAATAATTATTAATTTGTATTTATGAAAACCTATTTCATTTCAACAATTAGTTGACGAAAAAACCCAAAATCATTGAATCAAAAAGTGTATGAAAATGTCAAATTCTGACAACCGGAACTACTTTTAGCATGGAACATATTCCCAAATAAAAATCTAGTATATTGGATAATATCAGTATTTTCAAAGGATCAAAGAGATAGGAAATATTATTAAATTCATTTTCATGTAAGATTCTTTACTTTAAACTATTTGTAAAGCTCATTTCTTAACTTTATTAAAAGATGGGTCAGTCCATTACAAAATAGGAACCAGATTGACCCTTAAACTACTCTATTCACCAACAATGCAATTTCTCTTTAACCCATGGAGACATAAAAAAAACAAAAGGTCCCCACAGCCTCACATGTGTAAAACATAATAAAGCATACCCAAAACCACAGCTTCAAAATGATCCCAGGCCCCAAAAAACCTAAAATTCAATTTGTAATTCGCAAGTAGCATGCAAAAGAATTGAGTCTGACATTTTAACTGTGTTGAATCATATACGGCCCAAACCGACACCTTAAATGCGCAATTGTTCATGCGAGTCTCATATCCTGACGTGATAGGAATATAGAAAATGTTACACTGTTAGTAGCAATGCTCTATTTAAATAAAGTGACCAGAGTTTATCATTTTTCTAATTTCAGGCTACTCTGGGCTTATTTTGTAAAATTCCAAATTCTACTGATAAAGCATGCAAAGGGATTTTTTAATTACACCACTATGAGTCATTATATAAACCTGCTGTTTGTAACGGATTTTAGAGTCTGAAAAATACATACATGACCATTCAAATGCACAATTCATACATGACAGTCTCATTTTGCTTATGGCAGAAGCACACAGAATTTTGCAATGTGGCAATATAAATGCCCTATTTTAATAAAGTGGCAAAAACTCAAAACCGCTAATTTCAACCTATTCTGGATCCGCCATGTAAAATTACGAAATGTGATTCTTTTTAAAGAGCATGCTAAAGAAGTCTATTTCATTGTTTTCACACCAGTGTCAAATTACAGACATTTACCATGATTCGGATAAATTGGATGTATGCAGTCTAATATCAACAACTAGCAGACGACAAAAAGCCATAATTAGCAGACTACAAAATCAATACCAGTTGACTCAAAAAATGAATTTTACCACACTACACCCCTTTCAGAAAAATAAAAATTCCAAGCGAGAATTTTTATCGATTTCATCCCTGAAATCAATATCAATATTTCAACTTCGATTGCCAGCCTTCTTGAGAGTCAACTGTCACATGAACGCAAGACATAAATGATAGAGGCCCAAAATAAATGATCTGAAATCATTTAATGTTACTCCCTATACATTAGCATTTGTTTAGTCATCAAAAATATTATTCAGTGATCATTTTTCCTTAAACCTTAAATCTTTTATCACTGATTTGAAGTCTTTGACACTGACAAAGTCATCATAAAACTATGAAAAATACAAAGCATATATGTGTATACATGTATATAAAGATACATAGCAAAATACTAAAAGATTTCTATTATCTACTCAACCCTAATGGAAAAAAAAAATATGGAGTTAGAATTTAGTCTATCAGTATCATTGGATATTACCATTGATATTATAACTTAACTTTCATGATTAAGTCCTCCAAGATTCCCAAGAGGATTCATATTTTCATCAAAACTTCTTCATTGTACGCAGATTTAAGCAAAGTTATTCAAAGTGCTCAATAATTTTAAATTTCAAGATGAAAAATATATAAGAACCCTGTTCTTATCAAGCATTAAAAATCAAAACACTCAAAAGTATTTTAGACAGTGCCTTCATGACCATTATGAAGTTCTAAGAATTCCTTTTCTGTCTTATCTTATTTTAATCTCTATAAAACAAAGTATCAAATAACTTCAAAATATCTTAAATTTTGAAAAAGTTCAAAATAGCACCAAGCAAAATTGTTGATCTTAGCAAATTAAAACAAAACAGAACTACACAATCTACACAAACTAAAACTAGAACTAAACTATCTTATCAAAATCTTAAATATAATTGGCATTGTAAAAAAGAGATTATGGACATGTAAAACGATTGTGAAACTTTTTGCACCATCAACTTGAATTTCATGAGTCTGACCAAATTGTCATACAGAAGTCCTTGTTGCTCACTTCCACAGTTTATGAAACTTAAAATTTGGACAAAATGGCTGTTAAATTAGATTATTCAAATTTCATGAACACTTGCGACATTAATAAGGCTATACGACTACTTCGTAGTTTAATAATTGAAAATTCCTTCAATGTCCAACTCCATGTTTCACAATTATTTTATGTCCAAAGTACTTGAAAACCTATACATTTAAAATATGTAAGGGATACCTTCAATTCAAATTATGGTGACCTGCACAGGAATCTTACTGATCATCCAAATTCAGTACCAATTGCCTATTTCAATCCTGTACAAGACCCTTGATGATGCAAAAACTAACCTTTCACCAAAAATGAAACCATAGACCTGAACTGATGCAGCTTATATGGACATACAACTGCAAGGCTATTACTGCACAAAACCAAGCACATGCACCTGTATATACCCTACAAGTCCTTCAAAATATGTCAGTTCCAGTCTACCAATATCGTTTGTCCCCATTTACCAAAAAATGAAACAAAGCAAAAGCTCAAAAAGTATAAAAAGCAAAGCAAAAGTAAAAAGTTATAAAACTATTTACATTAGAACTATACCCATACCTGAACTCAAAAACCGTATTTGATCTCATTGAATTTTAATTATCAGTGCCACAGTTAAATGCTCATTAGGATCCATCAGTTCTCCCCTCATTATATACTACTCACAAAAACAAAAGAGAACCAAAACATCTCTATACTGTCCTCATTCTAAACCACTGTATGAAAAGTGAATATCAATAGAATACAAATAATGACCTATAGCCTACAGGATGGAAGAATGCATTGATATTGTGCAACATATTAGAATATGTAATTATACTAAAACAAAAAAAAATATATATAATATTCAAGGTAAAATGTAACATGTCTTCACATACTGTCAACCATTAGTCCCCATGGTACCCAAGGTATTATATGAGAATCAACCCATGTAGTGACTTCAGAACGGCCTTTATACAACAAGAAGTTAACCAAGACCAGCAATCTACCTCTAGCTGTTATAGCTAAAAACAGCATAACAGCGTAAATCCAATAACAGGTAAAATACCCATGAACTAAAGTTATGCTAACTAAGGGGGCTATAAAATATATGGGATTCAGGACAGGAGCTTGGTACTCAAACCAATCGAAAATTAAACCAGAAATCACTCACATAAGACAATTCACACCAACCAATGTCACCACGTAAATCCAAAGGCCGACCCAAAAGAAAACATGTATTTCTTACACCCAGTACACACTAGCAGAGGATCATGTAATCTCAATGTAACCACAACTTAACCATGCACCGTGTGGTGGCCATCCACAAGGCACATGTACTTAAATCCCACTGTCAAATCACATGAAATCAATGATATATGTCAGTGTAAGCTATACCCAACCTTACACATATTCCAAAACCATGACTCTTATATCCCTGCACGATCCTCAACTATGTGTGCACTACCATTTAATATACACATATATCTGAATAACATGTGCAAATTGTGCCCAGTGTCATATCCATCATGCGTGATACCCACTGCTGGAATCTTTCACCCTGGACAGATATTAGAACCTGTCAAACTACCCCAACCACATAAAAAGGACGTATAGGCAACCCAGGTCTATACACACATAAACAAATAAAAAAGAAAAGCATAACATGAGTTTATACTCTAATTCACAACCTTGGAATCTATTTTGGCTTTTGCTCTCTAGTTCCAAATCCGGTGACATCAGAGTCTGCAAGAAGTGCCAGGCCTTTACCTCGTATCACTTCCCAAACGGTTACTTTTTTCCAGCACTGTGCATCACCCAGAACAGACATAAAACTAATCACAATCCATACAAACAAAATATAAATTCATGGTCACCTGCATCCAAACAAAGTGCCTTACAAGTAAAAACAGTGTAATTACAAACTTAAACTCCAGTAAAACCTGTCTTGGTGATTACCTCTACTAAGCAATCAACCTGTCTCAAGCAAGCACATTTTATCTATCCGATGAGTGCTTGTCTAATGCAGATTGAACCATATCATTATCAAAAACCATAATTTATATTGTATCTTAGCTTTTGAATTTCTATGATTTCTTTTCATATTATATAACATCAAAAATTTCTTAACTCAAACCAAAGATTATAACTGAACCTAACAGATGCCTGGAAGCAAAATCATGAGACTACACTTACCAATGTAAGCGAAAATATCGTCTGAGCAGCCTACTTACTATAGTCTTGATTACCTCCGCTCTTCTCTGTATCCATACCATAGATTCCTCGTCAGACCGTCACTGTCATCAGTCTGATAGCAATGTTCACCGCTGCCTCTCTGAACATCAAGCGTAGGGGTACCTCATCATGGCCATCAAGGGGTTTGGGGGCTCAACATGTACAGCTAGTACCGGTTCACTGCACAAGTCTCCCCAACTGATTCTCGGTCATCAGGTGATATCCAGATCTACACTGCATTGGCGCAGGACATCATAACTGTGTAAGGAACAGGTACAATGAAACCAATTCCAGGTATCAAATAGATCCAGATAAGATGGCATGCATAATTTTTCATCTTGTCTTGCTAACTAATTGGCTTCACATTGTAAAGAACCTTTCCCAAAGGAGACATCAGGTTCTCGCCAACTTGAATTAATCTCTCATAAGTATACATCTACTTCTGTCTCATAGAAGTCCTCGGTTAGATATTACTTCTGGCTAAGTTCACATCCATATCTATTTGCTTCAATTCCTGGAGTGGCCTATGAGCTAAGTTCTGTCCTCCTGGTCCAACTCCCTGCGGAAGAAGTCTTTCATACTAAAAATCTCCAAATCCATTGTTGCTACAATCATCCACTCCTGTAGGTCCAAAATGATCTTGTCATGGCTGTATGTTTACATCTGGGCCATAAACTTAAAGTCCCACTCTTCTTTATATTCCTCATAGGAGAGTATAAATGCTGTTGCTGTCCAAGACCTCTCTCCAATGGTATATCCTGTCTCCTGATCAAAACTCTGGGGACATCCTTCCTACTCCATGAACTCTCTCATGGGAGTATTCAAATCATCAACAGGATCACCCTTTACCACTGGCTGCCTTGTCCAGCAAACATTTAACCAGGTTCCTCCTATGGAACTCTATCAAAATCTTAGAAGTACACAACCCTCTGTTTGGCACGTCTCTTCTGCATCAAAAAGTAAACTAAGGTCATCATCTTCTCCTTCAAAAATTATTGTTCAACCATGTTCTTCACAGAGCCCTCACTTGGTTCTGGGTTAATTGTCCATCGTCCAGGTACAGTTCTAGAAAGCAAATCCATCTTTTGGAAGATTTCCACCATCTATAGACATTATGAGATATGATTTACTACTGGCTGACTACAACTAAGCCAAAAGACTACAACTCAAGTCTTTGTACCAGAAGCTTATCACTCTCAGCTGTGCAAATAGGTTATGTCAACAGACAAATTTGCTCACCAATTTTTAAGCTGCCACTGCTCAAAAATCAGTGTTTCTTTCCTCTGAAAGAGATGCAAGGTTTAATTTTAGAATTTATGATTAATTGCAGCTTTAAGACAGCTCTCACGTTAGCTGATCTCCAACTCGGATCACGTAAGCTGAAACTCAAGCCTACTACTAACGCTTAAATGATACCTTAAAGCATAACATTTTGACAAATTCGCAACTTTTGTCAGATTTCCAACCAAAAACCTTCGAACAAAATGTGAAATCAGACAAATTTCAAAACTCAAACCGTCAATGATGGTAGGTCTCCAAAAACTGTGTCCACCATATTCATCAAATTTGATCTAAATTTTAAAATCAAAATTACTAAATTACTCAGTGGTGAACACACAAACAGACCAGTAAAATAATAGATCAGAGGACTAACTCAGAGAATTATCACTGCTACAACCAAGGTGGTAGCCTGACAATACTCAGTTGCAGTCCTCTAACCGATTCTGTGGATTCTGAGAGTGAATTAAAAAGATAGAAGATAGAAATTGGGAAATGAACCACGCTTGACACCAGTTAAACTCAACTGACTAAAGAAGCATAAAATATTCCATAAAATAAACTCAAACCAAAACTTTAAGCAATGTACTTAAATACTGACTCAATAACAGACATCATTATGCATTATAATGCAGCATTGTCATCAAGACCAAGTATTCTTGCTTCCAAATCACATTTTTGCCTTGCAAGCTAACCAATTTGTTCTTCCTGAACAATAATACGTCGCTCCACCCTTTCCACAAATTGTCTTAAGGTGGCTGCATAATCATCTTCATGAATTTGCAAGTGCTGAATAAGATTTCTCCTCCCAAGCTCCAGCTGCTTAAGAGATTCTATCAGACTCAAAATTTCCTCCTTTAATGTACTCATACTGAAATACCTTGCCATACTTTAAAGAAAGTATAAATTTAAGTTTTAACCCAAATCTGAGTTCTTTTAAAATCTGGGGATCCAATTCTGCTCATTTGTGAAATGGATCCCACTTCTGACACCAGAAAATAAGTTGTGTGGTAAAACTGGGTTTAAAACCTCGGGGGCGTAGCCACAAACCCTTTTGGATACCTATATACACATGTCAGGATGACACCACAGATTGATTTTAGCTAAACGAGCCCCGGCTCAACCTGATAGCCGGATAGAGACCAATGGCCAAAACTCAGTGTACCAAAATACCTTAAAATAGGAATTTAGATAACGACAAAGGCAAGGATAAATTTTTAGATGTTTATATAGAAAAGCCTCTTTTTACAGCGTACAGACAATGATGCATGCACAGTACATATCCTAAAATAACTAATTAACTATGTAATTATTTAGCCAAAGTTACCAATTTATCATTTTTAGATTTAGATATTTAATTGTTTAACTAATGCCAGCTCATTTGCATACGGGTAGGGAAAAAGGGGGGGGGGGAAGAAATGTGACAGGTTCAAACAAATGGCTCACCCACAAATGTGTAGCTGAACAATCCCTCTGATTTCCTGCACCTTATATACTTGCTAAATGAACAGTCTACCACAAAGCACTGCTCAAAAATTACTAATAATCACTAATTTAGTAATTCCAATAAAATTTAACGTCAGTAAATTCACCATTCAGGTTCCCGAGACAAACTTGGGTATCTCAGAGGTGAACAACTATCACCTCAAAGAACCTGCGGATGATTTTACTGGAAAGCACCCAAAAAGGCAAGCATATGCACGATCAGAGCCATATCAGAGACAAGAGACAGACCAAAGAAAGAAGGATAGAGGGGTCTAATTCTATAATTGTCCTTGGTAAAATCCTCATTCAATGCTCCTGAGAAGAATTCATCCTTAACCGGGAAAAACTATAAATTGTATGTACCCTTTTTAGAATCTCAAAGTCAAATTATTTACTTTATAGGTGTATAGCAGAACACATTTGAAGTTAGAGATTTCAGAATCTGTTCAGCAGACTGAGCACATTCAGGGCAAACCCTTATTTAGGCTAGAACCAATGTATATCCGGCCTTCATTAGTACCAAACCAGCAGAACAGATTAACCAGACTCAAATGTCTGTTATCACTCAAAATATGTCCTTATATTCTGCTAAGAAAACCTACTAAAACATAGTCCCAAAACATCAAGGAAAAATCTAATTTCGCCTAATTTTTAGCATATAGCAGAACACATTTGAAGTTAGAGATTTCAGAATCTGTTCAGCAGACTGAGCACATTCAGGGCAAACCCTTATTTAGGCTAGAACCAATGTATATCCGGCCTTCATTAGTACCAAACCAACCGAACAGATTAACATGACTATAAGTCTGTCATCACCCAAATATGTTCTTGTATTCTGCTAAATGAATTTGCTATAGCATACAAATATTTAATATTAATTTCAGAAAACACCCAACCACGAATTCTCTAAGTTCATAGTTGTCTAAAGAGAAAAATATAAAAACTAACAATTTCTGCAAAAATATCAGTGCAGTTTAAGTACATCACACATCCCCTCAGAATCAACAGAATGAAGTAAAGACAAGCGTTTTCTGGTTTTATAGACAGCAAAAGTCATATGACAAAATAATACGATTTCATTGGCTACCTGAAATCTAGCTGGACTAGTCTATTTCTACTCAGGGAACTCAACATATGCTTTACAAGGAAATGACATCATAATTACCCAAACCTATTAATAAACATCACTTCCTGTCTATTGCGCAATACCTCATTTTTTACCAAAATATCAATAAACTTCACTTTCTAGATTAAACAAATGCATGCAAACAGTATTTCCATGTGAATCCTCAATAAAACAGTCTAATTCACCTATAAAATAATAAACTCTTACCCAAAACAACTCTAAATAAAGTCTTATACAAAAATGCGGGGCTAATTATAACAGATTATGTGGTAATGCTTTACTGAAGTGTGATTAGGTCAATGCCCCTACACTGAAACAAATTAGTCCTTAAAAACTATTGAATAAAGTTAAGCCAGATAAACTTAACACACCTAGTAAATAATTATTAATTAGTATTTATGAAAACCTATTTCATTTCAACAATTAGTTGACGAAAAAACCCAAAATCATTGAATCAAAAAGTGTATGAAAATGTCAAATTCTGACAACCGGAACTACTTTTAGCATGGAACATATTCCCAAATAAAAATCTAGTATATTGGATAATATCAGTATTTTCAAAGGATCAAAGAGATAGGAAATATTATTAAATTCATTTTCATGTAAGATTCTTTACTTTAAACTATTTGTAAAGCTCATTTCTTAACTTTATTAAAAGATGGGTCAGTCCATTACAAAATAGGAACCAGATTGACCCTTAAACAACTCTATTCACCAACAATGCAATTTCTCTTTAACCCATGGAGACATAAAAAAAACAAAAGGTCCCCACAGCCTCACATGTGTAAAACATAATAAAGCATACCCAAAACCACAGCTTCAAAATGATCCCAGGCCCCAAAAAACCTAAAATTCAATTTGTAATTCGCAAGTAGCATGCAAAAGAATTGAGTCTGACATTTTAACTGTGTTGAATCATATACGGCCCAAACCGACACCTTAAATGCGCAATTGTTCATGCGAGTCTCATATCCTGACGTGATAGGAATATAGAAAATGTTACACTGTTAGTAGCAATGCTCTATTTAAATAAAGTGACCAGAGTTTATCATTTTTCTAATTTCAGGCTACTCTGGGCTTATTTTGTAAAATTCCAAATTCTACTGATAAAGCATGCAAAGGGATTTTTTAATTACACCACTATGAGTCATTATATAAACCTGCTGTTTGTAACGGATTTTAGAGTCTGAAAAATACATACATGACCATTCAAATGCACAATTCATACATGACAGTCTCATTTTGCTTATGGCAGAAGCACACAGAATTTTGCAATGTGGCAATATAAATGCCCTATTTTAATAAAGTGGCAAAAACTCAAAACCGCTAATTTCAACCTATTCTGGATCCGCCATGTAAAATTACGAAATGTGATTCTTTTTAAAGAGCATGCTAAAGAAGTCTATTTCATTGTTTTCACACCAGTGTCAAATTACAGACATTTACCATGATTCGGATAAATTGGATGTATGCAGTCTAATATCAACAACTAGCAGACGACAAAAAGCCATAATTAGCAGACTACAAAATAAATACCAGTTGACTCAAAAAATGAATTTTACCACACAATGTTAATGGTCACATCGCCAAGATGGCGGCCATGCCCATATAAGGTAAAACCCTTTAAATATCTTCTACTCTGGAACCAAAAGGCCAATGGCCTTGGTATGTAGCATTGGGGATGTGGGCCCTACCAGGTTTGCACAAATGATGAATCTGGGTTGAGCTTTATTTTTTTTACCACAAAGCCAAATTTGATTCCATATATTGGAAAAATCTTGAGATGTTCATTTTTCTATAACGGTTTAAGTTGAAATACTTGCGAAAAATATTAAACCTACTGAGACACTGGTTTTCTATAAGCACCAAAGGTCAAGCTGTCTGGTCTTTGACCTTTCATCCAAGGCCACTGATATTGGACTGCCTTAAATGTATCTAAGCATCTTTTTCTCAGAATTCACCGGGCTGTTTGAACTGAAATTTCATATGGAGTAGATAAAACAATATAAATATGATATTTTTATAGGTCACTGGATCAAAATGGCCACTGCCCATGTTTAGTGAAACAAAATATGCTTGAATGATAAGCCTTTGTTTTGACTTGTCCTATTTTAACATTATTAAGGAGATCAGGTGAGCGCTTCAGGACCTTCAGGTCCTCTTGTATCTCTTCTGCATGCTGGGTAATGTATCAATGCATTTGTTGATGTCTGCTGACTTTTAGCTCACCTGAGCCTATGGCTCATTGGTAAGCTTATAATATACCAATGACTCCCGTGTCTGTCGTCCATCGTACGTCGTCAGTCCGTCCGTCCGTCATCCTTCAACATTTTCAAACATCTTCTCCTCTGAAACAACTGTGCCAATTGAATTCATATTTTATATGTAAAATGACCAAGATGGCCGCCACATCCATATATGGTAAAAACCATTTAAAAATCTTCTTCTCAAGAACCAGAAAGCTGCTGACCTTGGGACTTGGTATGTAGCATTTGGGATGTGGGGCCTACCAAGTTTGTTCAAATGATGATCCTAGTTTGACCTTGACCTACTTAACGTCAAGGTCAAATTTGCATCCTAATGCATTTAAATGGGATTTTTTTCGAAAAGTTCATTTTTTGAAAACTGTTGAAGCCAAAGTCATTATTCTCACTCAATATGTTTATTATAACGAGACAATGGCTATAGGAAAGTTCCAAAGGTCAAGGTTGACCTTTCACCTTTCAGCCAATGTCGCTCATATTGGAGTCCCATCAATATATTAAAACCTAGTTTTCTCAGAAACCACTGAGCCAATTGAACTCAAATTTCATATGGAGACTCCTTAGGATGCAGGAACCGAAGTTTGTTCAAATAGTTTTGGTCACGTGACCAGGATGGCCGCTACTCCCATATATGGTAAAAACCCTTAAAAATATTCTTCTCTAGAACCAGAATGCCAATGACTTTGGGACTTGGTATGTAGCATTGGGGATGTAGGGCCTACCAAGTTTGTTCAAATGATGATACTAGGTTGACCTTGACCTACTTAATGTCAAGGTCACATTTGCATTCTAGCGCAATTAAATGGAAATTTATTATAGAAAGTTGTTTTTTTGAATACTGTTGAAGCCTAAGTCATTATTATTACTTGATATGTTAAAAACCTAATGAGACAGTGGCTATAAATTAGTTCCAAAGGTCAAGACTTACCTTTGACATTTCAGCCGAGGTCACTCATATTTGAGTCCCATCTATCTATTAAGATATAGTTTTCTCAGAAACCACTTGGCCAATTGAGCTCAAATTTCATAGGGAGACTCCTTATGCTAGGTTAGCCAAAATGTATGCAAATTGTTTTGGTCACATGACCAAGATAGCCACCACACCCATATATGTTAAAACTCTTTTAAAATCTTTTCCTCAATAACCAGAAAGCTGATGATCTTTGAACTTGGTATTAAGCATTGGGGATGAGGGCCCTACCAAGTTTGCAGAAATGATTATTCTGGGATGACCATGACCTAATTTACAGCAAGGTCAATTTGATTCCTAATGCATTTATATGGAAAAATTTTGAAATGTTCATTTTTCATAACTTTTTTAAGCGGAAATCATAATGCTTGAGAGAAATGTTAAACATTATGATACAATGGTTTTATATAAGTACCAAATGTCAAGCTGACATATAACCTTTCATCCAAGGACACTCATTTCGATTGCCACATAAGTATCTAAACATCTTTTTCTCAAAAATCACTTGGCTGTTTAAACTCAAATTTCTTTTATATTCTTTTGATTGTTTTAGGTCATGTGACCAAAATGGCTGCAACCCCCCCCCCCCCCATATATGGTAAAACAAAATATGTTTCAATGATAAGCCTAAGTTGACTTTGACCTATTTTAACATTATTTAGGAGATCAGGTGAGCGCTTCAGGACCTTCAGGTCCTCTAGTTCTTATGATACCAAGCATTCAAGTAATAATGACCTGTGAGACCGGGGTGAGACCCCCGGGTGTGCCAACACATGGCCCACCTCATTTACTTTATAAGAGGCTTACTATCTTGGAACTGCTCAGATCACTACCCATCAACCATAAATTTTCATATTTCTTATGAGAAGAAAGTATTCATAAGCACTTACTGAGATGTCCCTCCAGGGCATGCTCAGCAATTCCCCACCCCATTTACTTCACTAAAGGCTTAATATCTGGGAAATTGTTCAGGTTTTCATCCCTAAATCTATATAATGATGTTCCTAATGATAAAATACTTTTAATAACACTAACAGTGATGTTACACGGGCATTGGGGTGGTTTGGTAGACTTTATAATCAGTAGATTACAATCATATATCCTGTTCCTCATGAAAATGCTTAAAATGTCAACATTTGGAAACTGGTTATTATTGATAATTGGAACAAGTATATATATTTTCTGGACATTTGATAATTGGAACAATTATCTATATTTTCTGGACATTTGATAATTGGAACAATTATCTATATTTTCTGGACATTTGCTGCAAGGATTATTTAATGGCTGGCTTTTGTTAAAAAAATATGAATAATTTTCTTGCAAATTAAAGTGAATGAAAGCACTTTTCCTCCTGAAATTGCTCAAAATGCCAATATTCAGGAAACTAGTACCGCTTGATTATTAGAGCGTTCATGACAATTTTTGATTTTACACAGATAACAATTGTTTTATGATGAGATCTGATAGAATAGATCATTTTTACACAAACTTTTCTTTTCTAAGTAACTTCATTCCGCAAAATGCTGCTTAAAAATTCAATTTTCCGTTATTTGGTACTGTCTGATTATTTGTGCAATTATTGCTATTTTCTTAAAACTTTACAGCAATTTCTATTGTACTGATGTATTCTGACATAATAAAGTAAATCCCCACTCAAACCAATTGTTATCTTATCTTCATTTGGCGTAAAAATGCACATTATCCAAGATTCCAAAAACTGGTACTGTATGATCAATAGGACAAACAGACATTTTCGCATATTCCCAGACAGTAACTGATGATTAATGATAAAATGAATAATTTCTGATGAGATAGAATAGTTTTGTTACACTTTACATAATTTTCATTGCCTTATATTGCCAAAATCATGTCAGTTAAGTCACATGTACAAAACAGCTTTATTTAGAGAAGTCAATTTGTTGGTCCAATTTAACCAGACTTACCCAAAAAACTTCAAATACCCCCACAGATTTTATTGCAAATAGTTTATGACCTAAGGTTGGATTGTCAGAATCCATTGAAGTGGAATACCAGTATTGCTGCGTTTTATTGAAAAATATCCCTAAAAATTGCCAAAAAAACATTTTGGAATTTTGCCATTTTGGTAGCTTTTAAGACCCTACTGCAACCAGCACGTGCATGATAGAACCAAACTACATTTATCAAGAGTTAGAGTTGATACAGTTTCGTAGTTTGGCCTAAACCATTTGGTTACAAAATGCTTTTTGAATAACTGCAAATACTTACAATTTAGTGTTTTTTCATAAATTCAAAATACATAATCTACAAAACTTGTCCAAATCGAACAATCATGGTTTCCATAGCAACCAAGGGTACAAATAAAAAAAAACTTTTATTTTTGGTGGTTTTGGGTTATATGTTCAACATACAAATAAAATCAAGTTAATCTGAGACTATGCGTGCCGGACCCCTATTTAGATTTTTTTGTGGTTACAGAGAATTGCTCTTAATAGACCAAAAAAGATTTAAAACGGATCTCTCATATACCTATTCACAGTACTTGATTATCTGTTTTAACAGCTGTAAGACATAGGTTAACAATTAAGAAAGTACTGTTGTCACACAAGAACTAGAATTAGCAACAAATCTTGCTTTATAGTTTTATGGAGTTAAGGTAACCAGTACAACGTAGGAAGTTTGTCTTGGTTTTCATTAGCTTTGACACCAACATGTAGGGCTGTATGACAACCGTGCCCATCGACAACCACCCTCTCACACAAAGAAGGCTGCAGTTTATAGGCATTTGCGTCAACAAGCTCACGCTTAAGAGTATTTATATAATACAATCCTCAAACAACTACAACATAGTTAGCAGCTTTATCTGCTGGAACCAAAACATATTTCATCCTCGTTTAAGATGACGAAAAGAAGATTTAGGGCGTAAAAGATGTCTATTACATGTATGGTGATGTGGAGAAGATCAGTCACCTGACTATTTTTTTCTTTCATTAGCAAGCTTAACTACAACTAGGTTAACATCTACTTTGTGGTCATATTTTTGCTGGTACATGACCTTACCTTTCTTGAATTGGCCGAAGAAGGAGATTGTTTGAAAAATACTTCATTTTCTATCTTCATGAAGGTATCAGACTTGGCAGGTATTGAACTGCGAACCCTGGGTCTGCCATTAGACTCACTTCTGACAGCACAATGGGGCCCATTAAAAAGTTTATATAAATATTCTTATATCAATAATAGTATAAGTTGTTCTCAAATTTGTAATATGGGTCTCAAAATAAGTAAACAAAATACTGCAATTATTTAAGCCATACCATGCTAGTCACATACTAATGTTCATATACACTTGGGTGGATTATGAACCTATACTAGTAACTTTTTATCAACAGGCTTACATAGCCTGCTGGTAACTTACACAGTCTTTTGAGGTGCAATTAATCATGCATTAGCAGTCAGTTTTTCTTGTTTTGTCACCTTCCCATATTATGTTCTAGGTCAGATTAGATATATGACTATATCAATTCTTGATCTTTGCATTATTTCTTACTTTATTGTAAGAAAATTATAATAAAAATGATTCTGTTTACCACTTATTTTTGATTTGACATACAATCAGAAATGGATTTATAATATTTTAATGCTAAGCTCAGTCTACTTATGCATGCAAGTATGTAGTTTGGAAAAAAGTCATCCTCACACGTGAGTCTAAATAATGTTACAAATGCAAGTCAACAAGTTCTTGCTAAGGCAGGAAATTGGATATGCCAATTGCTTAATCAACTATATATACTTATTTAAAGAATAAATGGTATACATATATATGCCATACTTTTTAATGGTATCCATGGTATACTGTTGTAAGCATGGCAGTGGTAAAATATATTTGTAAAATATTTCCAAATAATAAGGATATTTAATCATTATAATGAGATCAGAGTCACACCCAGTTGTTGTGATGCAATATATTCATATACAGATTTAACAATAGAGACATTACATCTAATTAAATTCTACATACCATATAATCCAATCTTGCCCTTATTTGTACAGACAGGACAATTGTAAATATGTGTCATGTATTATTGACAGTTTAAATTCTAAAAAACAGACCCAAATTTTATTTTTTTAATGATTTTTATTCTGGTCCAAGTTGAGTTAATTAAACTTGAATGCCAAGCAAACATTTCTAGTGCTTATACACTGTTTCTTTGTTTTTATATACAAACCTTGCCATTCTTTAAAATATTTGTCAGATAACGGCCAGATAATCTGTTGCTGTAATTGTTACTTACTAGTACACACAGGCGTCAATCCTGTTAGTGTGCCATCAGCTTTACAGCTTCTAGTGAGTAGAAAATGGAACTTGATCAGTATTTGGTACAGTTGGCACAGCACAGTTGTTGACTGAAAAATATATGGCTCGATTGTAGTTTTGTTTGAAGTATGAGACGATTGTGAGATTTAAATATAATTCATTCTGCATTAGAGAAATCCTCTTATTGATATGCAGTGAGTTAAAGGTAAAAGCAAGTTATAATACTAATTATGTAATCCACTTTTTTGTTTGGTTTTAGGTTTTATGTCCCAGCGTACAGCTATGGTGATGTGGAGAAGATCAGTTCACCTAACTACTTGTTTTCATTGGAACGCTTGATTACTGGGTTAACATGTATTTTGTAGTCATACTTTTTCTGGTACATGACCACAACCTTTCCTTAATTGGCCAAAGGAGGAGATTGTTTTTTAAAATATTTCATTATCTATCTTCATGAAGTTATCAGACTGGGCAGGAATTGAATTTACAATCCTTGATCTGCCACTTAACTCGCTTCTAACTGCACAATGGGACACGTTAAAAAGTTGATAGACCTGTTCTTATACAAATTACAATATTAATTTTCTCAATTTTGTAATATGGCTCTCAAAATAAATGAACATACTATTGCTACTAGCTAAGCCAAATTACGCCTGTAACATACTAGTGTAAATATACACTGGGGTTGAGTATGTGCATATACCAGTGGACTTTTACCAAAAGGCTAATAAAGCATGCTGGTAGCTTACACAGACTTTTGAGTTGTTGCAATAAATCATGCACTAGCAGTCAGTTTTTCTTGTTTTGTCACCTTCCCAAATTATATACTGGTTCAGGTGTGGTATTTGAACGTATCGATTGCATTCTTTCTTACCTTTATTATAAGAAAATTATAATCGAAAATGATTCTGTTTATCACTCAGTTTTGATTTGACATACACTCAGAAATGGGCTTGTAATAGTTTAATGCTAAGCTAAGTCTATATACGTATGTGCGTATGTAGTTTTGTAAAATATCATCCTCACACGTAAGTCTGATTAATAATCCAAATGCAAGTGAACACATACTTGCTAAGGCAGGAAATGGGATATGCCAATTGCTTAATCAACCATACATTTTTATTTAAAGAATAAATGGTATACATATATGCAATACTTTTTAATGGTATACATGATATATTGTTGTAAGCATGGAAGTGGTAATATATATGTAAATTTGTGCCAAATAAAACAGATATTTAATCAATATATTAAGACCATAGTCACACCCAGTTGTTGTGTTGCAAAACATTCATAAACTGATAAAAATAGAGACAATAAATTGTATTAAAAGTGTACATACCATATAATCAAATTTTGCCCTCCTATATTTACAGACAGGCCGATGGCAAATATGTGTCACGTGTTATTAATAGTTTAAATTATAAAAAAAACAAGATCCAAACTATAAATAACTCTTATTCTGGTCCAAGAGAGATTAATTAAACTTGAATGCTAAGCTAACTTTTCTAGTGTTTGAACACTTTTACTTTGTTTTCTTATGTAAAGACGTTCCCATGCTTTTAAGTACTTGCCAGAGAATGGACAGATAATCTGCCACTGTTATTGTAGCTTACTAGTACACACAGGCGTCGATCTTGTTAGTGTGGCATCAGCTTTACAGCTTCTAGTGAGAGTTCCAGCTCTTTGGCTATACCCATATTGACAAATGTATGTAACATCAGAGTTATAAGCAATAGTTGAGGATGGAACTAGAATTGCATTTTTTTACAGTTGATACAGTACAGTTTTGACTGAAAATATATCAATCGTTTGTAGTTTAGTTTGAATAATGGGACAATAGTGAGAGTAAATATCATACATTCTCTAGCAACGAAAATCCTCTTATTCATTTGCAGTGTATTAAAGTAAAAAACTACTACTTATTTAATCCACTATTTGTGTTTGGTTTTAGGGTTTATGCGCCAGAAGTCAGCTATGGTGAAGTGGAGAAGATCAGTTTACCTAACTTCTTTTTTGTTTATCGGCCAGCTTAAATACTAGGTTAACATGTACTTTGTGGTCATACTTTTGCTGGTACATGACCTAACCTTTCTTGAATTGGCCGAAGAAGGAGGTCGTTTGTAAAATCTTTCAATATCTATTTTCATGAAGGTACAATGTATTTCACTGGGCAGGTATTGAACTGGTAACCATGGATCTGCCATTAGACTCACTTACGACTGCACAATGGGGACCATTAAAAAATTTATATAATTATTCTTATATAAATCATAGTATAAATTGTTCTCATATTTGTCATATGGGTCTCAAAATAGATTAACAAAATACTGCAACTAGCTAAGCCATGCCATGCTTGTCACATACTTATGGTCATATACACAGGGGTGGATTATGAACATAAACTATTAGCTTTTTACCAACAGGCTTACATAGCCAGTTGGTAAATTACACAAATTTTTGAGGTGCAATCAATCAAGTATTGTCAGTCATTTTTTTTGTTTTGTCACCTTCCAATATTATTTTCTGGGTCAGATTAAGTATTTGACTGTATCAACTCCTGATCTTTGCATACTCTCCTACTTTATTATAAGAAAATTATAATCACAAATGATTCTGTCTATCACTCAGTTTTGATTTGACAAACGATCAGAAATGGATTTGTAATATCTAAATGCAAAGCTCAGACTATATTACAAGTATTTGATTATGCAGATTTGAAAATTTTCATCCTCACAAGTGAGTCTAATTAATGTTACAAATGCAAATTAACAAGCTCTTGCTAAGGCTGGAAATGGGATATGTCAATTGCTTAATCAATCATAAATATTTAATTAACAAAACAATGGTATACATATATGCCATGCTATTCAGTGGTTTCCATGATATACTGTTGAAAGCATGGCAGTGGTAAAATATATTTGTAAAACAGTGTTATAATACGGATTTTTAAGCAATATAATGAGACCATAATAACAACCAGTTGTTGTGTTGCAAAACAGTCATATACTGATATAAAATTTAGACAATAAATCTAATTTAAAAGTAAGTAAGGGTGCAACGATCAGGAATCGATACAACCAAGTACCACACCTGACCCAGGATACCAATGGGAAAGTGACAAACTCATAGTAGACACCACACACGAGAGCCAAGAGAACAGCCCTTTCCAAGCAGGTGACCAAAAAGCACATATAAACAGACGCGCACAAAGACATAGCAAACACAAGACAGAACAAAAACATAAAAGATCCACAAAAGAAGTACCGCCTTGGAATGGTCAGTAAAATATTTTACTTGAGGGCTTAAACCTGTTTGATCATATAATCAAATGTTGCCCTCCTATTTTTACAGACAGGCCAATGGCAAATATGTGTCATGTGTTTCATTGTATTAACAGCTTAAGTTCTAAAAAACAGATCCAAATTTTAAATAACTCTTATTCTGGTCCAAGTAAGAATAAGAAAATTTGAATACTAAGCTAACTTTTCTAGTGTTTATACACTTTTACTGTTTTATGTTCAGACATTCCCATGCTTTTAAATATTTGCCAGGCAATGGCTAGATAATCTACCACTGTTATTGTAACTTACTAGTACAGACAGGCGGTGATCCTGTTAGTGTGCCATCAGCTTTACAGCTTCTAGTGAGAGTTCCAGCTGTATGGCTATACCCATCTTGACAAGTGTATGTAACATTAGAGTTATAATCAATAGTAGAAAATGGAGCTGTATCTGTATTTTGTATAGTTGGCACATAACAGTTGTTGACTGAAAAATGTATCAATGGTTTGTAGAGTTGTTTGAATAATGAGACAATAGTGAGATTAAGTATCATACATTTTACACTAATGGAAATCCTCTAATATGCAGTGTGTTTTAGTTAAAACTACTACGTACGTTATCCATTATTTGCGTTTGGCTTGAGGTTTTATGCCCCATAAGTCAGCTATAGTGATGTTGAGAAGATCATCTCACCTAGCTACTTTTCTTTCATTGGCAAGCTTATCTATCAGGTTAATATGGATTTTGTGACATTACGTTTGCTGGTACATGACCTGACCTTTTTTGAATTGGCCAAAGAAGGAGATTGTTTGTAAAATATTTCATAACCTATCTTCATGAAGGTATCAGGCTGAGCAGGTTTTGAACTGGTAACCCTGGATCTACCATTAGACTCCTTTACGACTGCAAAATGGGGCCCATTAAAAAGTTTATATAAATATTGTTATATAAATTATAGTATAAGTTGTTCTCAAATTTGTCATATGGGTTTCCAAATAAATTAACAAAATACAGCAACTAGCAAGGCCATACCATGCTAGTCGCTTATTAATGTTCATATACACTGGGGTGTATTATGAACATATACTAGTAGCTTTTTACCAAATTGCTTACATAGCCTGCTGGTAACTTACACAGTCTTTTGAGGTGCAATTAATCATGCATTAGCAGTCAGTTTTTCTTGTTTTGTCACCTTCCCATAATATGTTCTGGGTCAGATTAGATATATGACTATATCAATTCTTGATCTTTGCATTCTTTCTTACTTTATTGTAAGAAAATTATAATAAAAATGATTCTGTTTACCACTTATTTTTGATTTGACATAAAATCAGAAATGGATTTATAATATTTTAATGCTAAGCTCAGTCTATTTATGCATGCAAGTATGTAGTTTGGAAAAAAGTCATCCTCACACGTGAGTCTAAATAATGTTACAAATGCAAGTCAACAAGTTCTTGCTAAGGCAGGAAATTGGATATGCCAATTGCTTAATCAACTATATATACTTATTTAAAGAATAAATGGTATACATATATATGCCATACTTTTTAATGGTATCCATGGTATACTGTTGTAAGCATGGCAGTGGTAAAATATATTTGTAAAATATTTCCAAATAATAAGGATATTTAATCATTATAATGAGATCAGAGTCACACCCAGTTGTTGTGATGCAATATATTCATATACAGATTTAACAATAGAGACATTACATCTAATTAAATTCTACATACCATATAATCCAATCTTGCCTTTATTTGTACAGACAGGACAATTGTAAATATGTGTCATGTATTATTGACAGTTTAAATTCTAAAAAACAGACCCAAATTTTATTTTATTTAATGATTTTTATTCTGGTCCAAGTTAAGTTAATTAAACTTGAATGCCAAGCAAACATTTCTAGTGCTTATACACTGTTTCTTTGTTTTTATATACAAACCTTGCCAATTTTTAAAATATTTGTCAGATAACGGCCAGATAATCTGTTGCTGTAATTGTTACTTACTAGTACACACAGGCGTCAATCCTGTTAGTGTGCCATCAGCTTTACAGCTTCTAGTGAGAGTTCCAGCTGTATGGCTATACCCATCTTGACAAGTGTATGTAACATCAGAGTTATATTCAATAGTAGAAAATGGAACTTGATCAGTATTTGGTACAGTTGGCACAGCACAGTTGTTGACTGAAAAATATATAGCTCGATTGTAGTTTTGTTTGAAGTATGAGACGATTGTGAGATTTAAATATAATTCATTCTGCATTAGAGAAATCCTCTTATTGATATGCAGTGAGTTAAAGGTAAAAGCAAGTTATAATACTAATTATGTAATCCACTTTTTTGTTTGGTTTTAGGTTTTATGTCCCAGCGTACAGCTATGGTGATGTGGAGAAGATCAGTTCACCTAACTGCTTGTTTTCATTGGAACGCTTGATTACTGGGTTAACATGTATTTTGTAGTCATACTTTTTCTGGTACATGACCACAACCTTTCCTTAATTGGCCAAAGGAGGAGATTGTTTTTTTAAAATATTTCATTATCTATCTTCATGAAGTTATCAGACTGGGCAGGAATTGAATTGACAATCCTTGATCTGCCACTTAACTCGCTTCTGACTGCACAATGGGACACGTTAAAAAGTTGATAGACCTGTTCTTATACAAATTACAATATTAATTTTCTCAATTTTGTAATATGGCTCTCAAAATAAATGAACATACTATTGCTACTAGCTAAGCCAAATTACGCCTGTAACATACTAGTGTAAATATACACTGGGGTTGAGTATGTGCATATACCAGTGGACTTTTACCAAAAGGCTAATAAAGCATGCTGGTAGCTTACACAGACTTTTGAGTTGTTGCAATAAATCATGCACTAGCAGTCAGTTTTTCTTGTTTTGTCACCTTCCCAAATTATATACTGGTTCAGGTGTGGTATTTGAATGTATCGATTGCATTCTTTCTTACCTTTATTATAAGAAAATTATAATAGAAAATGATTCTGTTTATCACTCAGTTTTGATTTGACATACACTCAGAAATGGGCTTGTAATAGTTTAATGCTAAGCTAAGTCTATATACGTATGTGCGTATGTAGTTTTGTAAAATATCATCCTCACACGTAAGTCTGATTAATAATCCAAATGCAAGTGAACACATACTTGCTAAGGCAGGAAATGGGATATGCCAATTGCTTAATCAACCATACATTTTTATTTAAAGAATAAATGGTATACATATATGCAATACTTTTTAATGGTATACATGATATATTGTTGTAAGCATGGAAGTGGTAATATATATGTAAATTTGTGCCAAATAAAACAGATATTTAATCAATATATTAAGACCATAGTCACACCCAGTTGTTGTGTTGCAAAACATTCATAAACTAATAAAAATAGAGACAATAAATTGTATTAAAAGTGTACATACCATATAATCAAATTTTGCCCTAATATATTTACAGACAGGCCGATGGCAAATATGTGTCATGTGTTATTAATAGTTTAAATTATAAAAAAAAACCAGGTCCAAACTATAAATAACTCTTATTCTGGTCCAAGAGAGATTAATTAAACTTGAATGCTAAGCTAACTTTTCTAGTGTTTGAACACTTTTACTTTGTTTTCTTATGTAAAGACGTTCCCATGCTTTTAAGTACTTGCCAGAGAATGGACAGATAATCTGCCACTGTTATTGTAGCTTACTAGTACACACAGGCGTCGATCTTGTTAGTGTGCCATCAGCTTTACAGCTTCTAGTGAGAGTTCCAGCTCTATGGCTATACCCATATTGACAAATGTATGTAACATCAGAGTTATAAGCAATAGTTGAGGATGGAACTAGAATTGCATTTTTTTACAGTTGATACAGTACAGTTTTGACTGAAAATATATCAATCGTTTGTAGTTTAGTTTGAATAATGGGACAATAGTGAGAGTAAATATCATACATTCTCTAGCAACGAAAATCCTCTTATTCATTTGCAGTGTATTAAAGTAAAAACTACTACTTATTTAATCCACTATTTGTGTTTGGTTTTAGGGTTTATGCGCCAGAAGTCAGCTATGGTGAAGTGGAGAAGATCAGTTCACCTAACTTCTTTTACGTTTATCGGCCAGCTTAAATACTAGGTTAATATGTACTTTGTGGTCATAATTTTGCTGGTACATGACCTAACCTTTCTTGAATTGGCCGAAGAAGGAGGTCGTTTGTAAAAACTTTCAATATCTATTTTCATGAAGGTACAATGTATTTCACTGGGCAGGTATTGAACTGGTAACCATGGATCTGCCATTAGACTCACTTACGACTGCACAATGGGGACCATTAAAAAATTTATATAATTATTCTTATATAAATCATAGTATAAATTGTTCTCATATTTGTCATATGGGTCTCAAAATAGATAAACAAAATACTGCAACTAGCTAAGCCATGCCATGCTTGTCACATACTTATGGTCATATACACAGGGGTGGATTATGAACATATACTATTAGCTTTTTACCAACAGGCTTACATAGCCAGTTGGTAAATTACACAAATTTTTGAGGTGCAATCAATCAAGTATTGTCAGTCATTTTTTTTTGTTTTGTCACCTTCCAATATTATTTTCTGGGTCAGATTAAGTATTTGACTGTATCAACTACTGATCTTTGCATACTTTCCTACTTTATTATAAGAAAATTATAATCACAAATGATTCTGTCTATCACTCAGTTTTGATTTGACAAACGATCAGAAATGGATTTGTAATATCTAAATGCAAAGCTCAGACTATATTACAAGTATTTGATTATGCAGATTTGAAAATTTTCATCCTCACAAGTGAGTCTAATTAATGTTACAAATGCAAATTAACAAGCTCTTGCTAAGGCTGGAAATGGGATATGTCAATTGCTTAATCAATCATAAATATTTAATTAACAAAACAATGGTATACATATATGCCATGCTATTCAGTGGTTTCCATGATATACTGTTGAAAGCATGGCAGTGGTAAAATATATTTGTAAAACAGTGTTATAATACGGATTTTTAAGCAATATAATGAGACCATAATAACAACCAGTTGTTGTGTTGCAAAACAGTCATATACTGATATAAAATTTAGACAATAAATCTAATTTAAAAGTAAGTAAGGGTGCAACGATCAGGAATCGATACAATCAAGTACCACACCTGACCCAGGATACCAATGGGAAAGTGACAAACTCATAGTAGACACCACACACGAGAGCCAAGAGGTCAGCCCTTTCCAAGCAGGTGACCACAAAGCACATATAAACAGACGCGCACAAAGACATAGCAAACACAAGACAGAACAAAAACATAAAAGATCCACAAAAGAAGTACCGCCTTGGAATGGTCAGTAAAATATTTTACTTGAGGGCTTAAACCTGTTTGATCATATAATCAAATGTTGCCCTCCTATTTTTACAGACAGGCCAATGGCAAATATGTGTCATGTGTTTCATTGTATTAACAGCTTAAGTTCTAAAAAACAGATCCAAATTTTAAATAACTCTTATTCTGGTCCAAGTAAGATTAAGAAAATTTGAATACTAAGCTAACTTTTCTAGTGTTTATACACTTTTACTGTTTTATGTTCAGACGTTCCCATGCTTTTAAATATTTGCCAGGCAATGGCTAGATAATCTACCACTGTTATTGTAACTTACTAGTACAGACAGGCGGTGATCCTGTTAGTGTGCCATCAGCTTCACAGCTTCTAGTGAGAGTTCCAGCTGTATGGCTATACCCATCTTGACAAGTGTATGTAACATTAGAGTTATAATCAATAGTAGAAAATGGAGCTGTATCTGTATTTTGTATAGTTGGCACATAACAGTTGTTGACTGAAAAATGTATCAATGGTTTGTAGAGTTGTTTGAATAATGAGACAATAGTGAGATTAAGTATCATACATTTTGCACTAATGGAAATCCTCTAATATGCAGTGTGTTTTAGTTAAAACTACTACGTACGTTATCCATTATTTGCGTTTGGCTTGAGGTTTTATGCCCCATAAGTCAGCTATGGTGATGTTGAGAAGATCATCTCACCTAGCTACTTTTCTTTCATTGGCAAGCTTATTTATCAGGTTAATATGTATTTTGTGACATTACGTTTGCTGGTACATGACCTGACCTTTTTTGAATTGGCCAAAGAAGGAGATTGTTTGTAAAATATTTCATAACCTATCTTCATGAAGGTATCAGGCTGAGCAGGTTTTGAACTGGTAACCCTGAATCTACCATTAGACTCCTTTACGACTGCAAAATGGGGCCCATTAAAAAGTTTATATAAATATTTTTATATAAATTATAGTATAAGTTGTTCTCAAATTTGTCATATGGGTTTCCAAATAAATTAACAAAATACAGCAACTAGCAAGGCCATACCATGCTAGTCGCTTATTAATGTTCATATACACTGGGGTGTATTATGAACATATACTAGTAGCTTTTTACCAAATTGCTTACATAGCCTGCTGGTGACTTCCACAGATTTTTTAGGTGCAATTAATCATGCATTTGGAGTCAGTTGCCATTGTTTTGTCACCTTCACATATTATGTTTGGCGTCAGATTAAGTATTTGACTGTATCAACTCCAGATCTTTGCATTCTTTCTTACTTTATTATAAGAAAATTCTAATCACAAATGATTCTGTTTATCACTCAGTTTTGATTTCACAAACAATCAGAAATGGATTTGTAATATATTAAAGTTAAGCTAAGACTATGAAAGGATTTGAGTATGTAGTTTAAAAAATTTCACCTTCTCTAGTCTAATTAATTTTACAAATATAAGTGCACAAGTACTTGCTTAGGCTGAAAATGGAATATGTAAATTGCTTAATCAATCACAAATATTAATTTAACGAATAAATGGTATATATATATATATATATATATATATATATATATATATATATATATATATATATATATATATATATATATATATATATACATCGTATTTGCCATGCTTCCTTTTGTTCAATCATCAACATAAGAAATCATTTTTCGTTTACTTGTACACTGTTTTAAGGTTATTATAAATCTCAGAGGTTGATAAAGCAGTGTTTCTTTTTGCATTTGTGTTATGTGTGTATGATATAGTATATCAAATATTCAATACCATGTCGATTTGTTCTTTGACAGTAGTAAAAGTATAAATTACGTTACTTTTAGATGAAAAATAATGTTGAACGCTTTTTATGTAATTTAAACAAGCTCAAGTGAAAATTTGGAGCAGCACAAGAGATTTTGGTTCTTATCGCACATGGCAAATGCATCTTTAATCACTGGCCATACTGATTCAGTGGAGATAGCATACTAAAATTTGGTCTGTGTCTTCATCTACACACTTACTTTGTGTATACGAGCAGCAAAGGCTCTGTTGTGTCTAACTACACATTTTTACAGGCTCGCCTGCTCCTTCATTGCTCAACACTGGGTTATGAAGCAAAATCAAATGTGTTTGCTCGTTTTGCTCGTTTGATTTATTATTTGTTTACTATTTTTAATCAATTTAGTTTGCTTTGAAACGTGCAAGGGATGAATTGGATGTAATATTTGTATCAATGATTATGTTCTCATTTGACATGCTATATATCAAAATGATTTTATATAAACAAAATGTCACACTAAGTCTAATTGATAGAAATAATGCAAATCAAAACTACCAATAATTTATTGGAGTCCATTCATTTTGCAATGGCTACAATATGATACTTACAATGCAAGAGAGTTTTTTTCTAAATGATAGGCCTAGATATTTCAAATGTATTACCCAAAAGAAGCTTTAGAACAAAATCCGTCCTGTTGTAATGCTTCACAACATTGCAGAACCAGACAAAGCATATGATAAGTGTGGCCATTTTCGTAACCACTCTTGTTGTATATGTTACTAAAATAAATTGTATTTTTTCTTCACCAAACTGGATATGCTTATGATATAAAGCGATTATAACCATATGGATAGGTGTGCCATGTGTGGGGCAGTAACAGTTACAATAAAAAAACAAATAGTGTTTTTGTTTGAAATGACAATGGTAATTTTAGGAGTTTCGAGTTTGTCCCTGAATGTTATCAATATAGTTGTTGTAGTCGATAGCTGATAAGCTATAATTATATGTATTTTGGTGGCTTACAAAGCAACTACAATTGTTTTATATCAATGTTTCATTTAACTTAAGCTGTAGCCAGTTAAAATATATATTGTATACATCATTCTAAATACAAAAAGAAGGAAACACAAATGTTTCAGAGAGATAGAAAGATATCATGTAAGCATTTAAGAAACATAATTTGATCATAAAATGTAAGTAGTTTCTAAAAATAATGTTTATATATTTGATAAAACACTCTAACTTGAAATGGCGTTTTATGTGATTTAGGTTCAAGTTTCTTCCTTTTTATCAGTAATGCTTTGTTGGATTTTATTCTTAGTTACTTGTTTTGTCAAATAATACAATATTCATCATTTCTCTTATTACTGGGCACTCCAATGACAGTAATTAACATACATTAGTAGTGTAAACTCAATTAGTGCTGTCATTGCATTATAATATTGTATTTAATAGAAAGTAACGTTTATAACTGTAATAATAGGTGTCTAAATTAGGAAAAATCATATTGCTAATCATTTGCTTTCAATTAAAAGATAATATTGATATGTAAGAATAAGGAATAATTTGATATAATAACACTATAGGATTTCCTATTACTTTAGGGTAACATAGTGAATGTTGCTATGGCAGGGTAACGCCTCGACCGCTTAAGAGCTAATATACTTTATTATGTGACTAATATAGTGTGGTTTTAGAAAATTACAGTCTACAAACCTGATTCCTAAGAAGTCTTTTGGCAGCCTATGGTCTAAAGATAGTACTGCATTAAATAGTAATCCATTTGAATGTAAGTAACCTATGTAACTGTAATACCATGTGATATGTTGTTAGGTCATTAAGTCCAATCACAACAACCTCAACACTGTTAAAATAATACTTATATGGTGTAATAGAAAAGTAGGCATAACTATTATGTTTCCAATCTTAATATAATTGTAATATGGTAGGTGGGGTAATTCAACCCCTGTTTTTTAACATTTCGGCTCATTTGATATGGTTTGATATGGTTTTTATCATGTGTTATACTCATTTAATCAAAAAAAATTATATAATCAAAGCAAAAAGGACGTAAAACAACTGTAGAAGAAGTGTCCAAATGACTAAACAATAATCTTCAATGGCCACTTTAAGCATAAAAGTGATCATTTTAGGTCGAAAATATATATACTTCCCTACAAGATAGGACTTGCAACTTTTAGTATGTTGCTTAAGATAACCCAAAAAGTCGCAGGATTGCAGAACAATCTGCATATGCTCTATTGAGCCTTCGTCGCTCGACAATGCAATACCACAATCTCTTGCTGGCAATTGTGTGCCATTTATGCGAGCAGCGAAGGCTCTGGTGAGTCAACATATTTGTGCATGCTCGCCTGAGCCTTCGTCACTCGACAATGCGATAAGTGCCAAAATCTCATGTGCTGGCTAAAATGGCGATTTTCAGTGTCATTTATGCGGCAGCGAAAGCTCTGGCGAGTCTCGGACAGTGAACGCGCTGGCGAGTCTGCACATTTGCATAGCCAGAGCCTTCACACCAGTAACTTAATCTGATGTGCTGGCTCGAATGGCGATTTGTGTGCCATTTATGCGAGCAGCGAAGGCTCTGGCGAGTCTGCACAACTTGATTTCTCCGATTAGTTTTCCCGCCGATATGAATGAAAGTGCGCATGCTTATGAATATTGCGGGATCTATCATTTTTTTTCAAGAATTAATTGCCGATTGCCGTATCACAAAATCGATTTTTTATGTAAAAAATAGTGGGGATTTGTGATATCATTAAATAGAATTTGTGATATCAAACATCGTCACTATTTTGTGATATCACAAAATAGATTTTTGATATCACTAATTCGATTCATTGATATCACAAAATTGATTTTGTGATATCAAAAATCCTTATGATTGAGTGATATCCCCAAAACAATTTTGTGATACCAATAGAATAAAATTTGTGATATCAAAAAAAATAGAATTTGCGATATCACAAAATAATGGCTTTATAGTAAAACGGCACCTCACACTACACGTTTAATATACCATACAGAGAACCAAAACATGAGTTAGCTCGAATGGGCCTCGACGTGAGAAAAGATGTCTTCAGGGGCTTGTGAACAACAAAGGCGCAGAGCAGCCTGCGCATCCGAGCAGTGTGACCAGCACCTATGTTATTCGCTTATTGGAAAGTATCATATTAAAACTTGCTACAAGCGAAATTTAACTATTTTAGTCTCTGTAGCTGAGCAGTCTTGTTTGGGTATGGCCTGAACGGAAACCCTGAAGATGTGTTTTTCAATATATATAATGATCAATGTTCAATATAAAAAAAAATAAGACATGCCTAGGACGCTTTCTAACACTAAACATAGCAAATTATAAAGGCCACGAAAATTATTGACTTTTGTCACTGATTATGAGATGGTTTTTAATGTGCTAGAGCAGATTTATAATTCAATCTTATGTAAAACAAAAATGTTGTCATCAACAATTATTATAGTTCCCAAAAAATGATAGGGAATGGCCAAGAAATGCCACAATCACAGACTGTAGGCCAACCCGGCATGGCGTCGTGAGGAAGGGACACAAAGTAGGCATAATCCAAGCATTTACAGTACAATATATGTAAATTTCAAGTTCCTTTTATTCAACGTGAATAAATTATGCTCAGATAAGACTAAGATTTGCCTGGATATTGGCCCAGCCCTATTAGTTTCTAAGCTATGAACTCTGTGTATAGCTAGATATCACCACATGGCCAGCCACTACTGACCAGACTGTGCTGGTCAATATTCCACATGACTTATATTCTATGTCCGAGAAATTGCGTGATAACCCCTATCCCACACTTTTTTTCTGAATCTTTAAAGAATGGATGAGTATGAAAAGAGTGAGTATGATCAGAAAATACCACAATCACACACTGCAGACCAACTCACGGCACCGTGAGGAAGAGCTACATAAGAATCACAACGAATCAACAATAACAGAACCGCCGCCTTAGAACGACCATCCCCTTCCTTGTTATTTGTATGGAAAAGCAATATAGTGGGAACGTCAGTATAGATGCATTTGACAACAATACTTGGTTGACAAATTAGTTCACAAGCATACTTAACGTGCAAGACAATACAGGTTTCAGCTTCACCATTGTGTCAATTCAGGTCTAAGACATCTTGACGTGTCATTTGTCCATCAAATACGTTGTATCTGTAACAGACTTCATCAATCCAAAATACAGCTCACATGGCATTAGCATGCTCATTTCGCCACCACACTTCTTCCATTAATCTCATCTGAGATGTCCTAAATGATTCTGACTTTAAAGCTTGAATAAAATATTTTGGTTTGCCCTGTTCAGGTTCAGATACATTTACCTCTCCATATACCAAACCATGATCTTCTCTGGTAACGTCAATAATTGATGGATATTTATAAGTGTCACATGCAAAATCTACATGATTTGCACGTCTGACAAGAGGAGACAAAGTCACATTTGCTTCACCACCAAAAGATGACGTAAATTGTTCCTAGTAGCACTTGTTTCGGAGTGTTTTTGCTACGTATTCAGTAGGCCTATAATAAATCAACACTTCAGAACGTTAATACTATCGACGAACGTGGCTCCAAGATCGCTAGAAACAGAGTTTCGACTGCCGTTTGTCGCCCGGCTGGCGACAAATGGCAATCGAAAACACAGTTTCCAGCGATCTGTGATCCAAAGTGCATCGATTGTTCAGAGCGTTTTCGATTGCCGCCTGTCCGATATGATAAAAGAGCGTATTTTATGCTAGTTGAAATAGTTTGGTCATTTCTCCATAAAACATTAGCGACGATATATCTTAACTTGCAGACGATGTCCTTGAGCGGGCTGTAATGGCGTTGTAGCCCTCTGCTGCCATGTATTAATGGGAATGAAGCCTGCGGACAGTGATTTGTCGCATTGCGACACGTTAAATTTAGATGAAAAGTACAACCGACAGCGATGAAACACATCAAGTTTCTATAGTAAACACTCATAAGGTATATAACAATTAGCTTTAAAATGATTTATAGATTTTAAAAACATTTGACTTAAATGAAGTGGGATAAAATACCTTACCTTTCAACACTTCCCAGCTACATTTTCACTATTTTAGGTTCAACCGGTGATATGGGATTGCCAGTAACTGTAAGCTGTTTCACTACTTGTATTGATATAAATCAAAATTTTACCTACAATTTTCACCGATCATTTTGCATATTCCTTAGTCAAATAACAGTCTTTACAAGCAAGTTGAACAAAAAAAAACCAACTGTGAATGGACATAACTTATGGAAACACATCATTTTGTTGTGTATCTCGATTCTCTATTGTGCAGTCTGTATATGGCACTTTAGTTTATGTTAGACAGTTATTCAAAGTAATGCAAGTAATGCAGTGAATTTTGACCAAAGTAATGCCTTGAATTAGCATTAAAGTAATTCAAATACTGGTGAATTAATCATAACCTTGAATTACTGGAAAAAAGTAATGCATTAATAATGCATTAGCATTAACGATTAATTCGCCCCATGTCTGATGATTATTGCTATATTTTGATACAAATATGTTATTCCAAACAGCATGAATTCATTTAGTACTGGTTTGTTTTAATAATGCACCCTGATAGGAGATAAAGCTTACATTTTGCCTGCCTGGTATTAAAGTGCAAAGAGCAGTGTGTACAGTCCAGCCTTTTGGAGTTTGTGTTTTTGATTTCCAAACTTGACCATCATCCTTTAAATGAGATGGTCATTAAACCCTTGTTTTACATACTCTGTTTATCATTGATTTTAGCAGGACAGTTATCAATGCTGGAGGATACTTAAAGTATTTAAACACTTAAAGTAAGGATGTTAAGGGGGAAATTGTGATTAGGATAAATAGCCATCCTTCACTGGCCACAGCATTAAGCCCTGGACATAAAGTAACTAACCAAATAGACAAAAGTGCATAGTTTAGCTGTTTTTGGTCGTTATATTGCAATTACATCTTTACGCCGAGTGCATTTATATGGTTTTGTGTAAACATTATGGGACACAATCAGACTGCTACTTTATGGTAATTTGGGAACAGCCTAATCAGGGTTCATAGTGTGAGGTTCCATATGATCAAGTGCAATTGGATATATTATATGCAGCAGATGTGAAAACAGACAACAGTTTCAGGACAAAATATCAACAGGATCAGGCTTAATAAATTATGAATTGAGTAGAAAAGATTTTTTCCTTAATAATTTAAAATAACCTAATACTTTACTTATATTTTGTAAAAAAACGTAAACGTAAAACCCATATCAGTGTATCAGTGAGACAGTTCTTAATATCATCAACAAATCTTTCTCCAGGAAAGAATGAATCTTACTTAAAATGTTGTCTGCCCTCACATCTGCTGATACTCTTTCTAGTTCTATATTGCAAATGAAATGGACTCATAAAATGTTCGAAGATAAAGATATTGACCAAATAACCTGCCCCCCCCCCCCCTCTTTGGGGATTTTTGCCACTATGCTTTTCTGATACTACAATATATACGGCACAGAATGAGGTATGTTAGCCCTCAGAGAAAAGTCACATTAAAATGTAACATCAACCTCTTATATATTACCCAAAACATGTTCAATAATATTTTGGTGCAAATGTTAAGGTACTCTTTGGCATTGTTACATAATTTTTAAAGCTTGTATGTGCCCCGTTTATTGCAGGATGTCCTTTTAAAAGCGCTTTGATCAAACAGAAGTGTGTTACGTACATTACTTCATGTTACATACGTTATATTTATTAACTACACTATATAAATTATTGATTACCGTTTTAATATCGTTATTCGATAAACTTTGATGCATATTTTAGTTCACAATACCATGATATGATACTCACAGGCATTTTACTGCCAAATGCAAAACTGCAAACAGTCTGTTCATTCACAGGATCATAAGATTTATAAGCTGCTAAGTACTATGACCCTAAATAGAATGTTTTATAAGTTAAAGACCTTTTCATTGAAATTGATCACGATCCTATCTGTAAGCCTTTAGACACTTTAAATAATATGAGCATTCTATTGATAAAGAATAATGTAAGGCGATATTTAACATTTTCTGCTGTATATTATCATTATGTTGTTAGTTTATGTGATGTGTAGTATTATATTACTTAGTTTCATACATTTTATTTAATGCCTAGTACTGGCTATAAATTATACATCATGAGGTGATTAAATTTATTTAAACCTAATTTTTGCACTAAATATATATATAGCTACTAGCTTGTACTAGATAGAACTTAATATCTATGATTACAAGTAATTATCAATTCACATTTATCTTTGCAAAATAATATGGGTGTTTTAACTTTTAAAAGAAACAACATGGTTTTATTGGTATGTTCAAAGTTTTTAGGTTTTAAATTCAGAAAAAATGGATATGGTATGATTCAAGTAACAGCTGAGTGAAGACAATTAATTCCAATGTTCTGTCAATTTTTAAGGTAACATATATAATGATATAAAGCATATTGTGTGGTCCTATGTTTGTCCAAAATGTTGTCATTAATAATAAAATTTTAGCCTAAAATGCTAAGATGCGCTGAAAAAAGATTGCTGTAATATTTATTTGGATTGGTTAAGTTAAGGTATAATATTCCAGTAAACAAAACTCGCGTCATGCCAGGGCTCCTCACAGAAAAAGGTAGAAGGAACAGAAGAATAGGATACACTAAATGGCCAAAAAAACCAAGTTGCTTGCATACCAAATATGATCGGCCATCTCTCTGAAAGCTTTGACAGAGACAGCACCTCTCTTTACTCATAAAGCTGTGTAAAAATAAGTGTCTTTTTGATACAATTATACTGCAAATTATTTGCGGTCAATAATAAAACTACATGTAAGAATAAGAACTAATTTGATATCACTTTAGCATTCCTATATTTAAAGGTAACGTAGTAAACGTTGATTTTGCAGGGTATCTGCTGAAGAGCTAACATATATTTTTGTGGATTATATAATAAAGAGTTTGCAGAAGACCATAATGAACAAAGCATCAGTGTCTTTTGACAGCCAATGGTCTAGTGATATCACTGTACTAAATATTAATATATTTGAAATTAAGCAACTTATCTAACAGTACTATTATAGATAAAGATTGTTTTACTGCATACTGTTACTGTTGGATGTATTTATTTAAGAGCATTCAATGCGTTTAAGAGAGCATGATGATTAATAAGAATTAGATCTTACTCTTATTTGCACAATAGGATTTGAGACTACTATAAGGTAACAGAGTTAAGATGGGTGTAACACAGTAAACCCCAAACTGCCAGAAACTAACATGAGCCATTTTGCATCATATATTTTTGCATATATTTGATGCAGTTTTAGGAACTTATACTGTACAAAATATCCCCTCAATGGGGAAGGTTTTCCATTATCAGATTTTTTTATGTAACATACGTTACTATTTGCTTTATGGTTTCAAGATAAGCATGCTACTAAAGTATAATATACTGCTGGTAATCACTCTATTAACATGACTGCTGAATATTTTTGTGTGTTGTTAAACGTCATGACTTTAGCAACATCATGTCTTTGTTATTATTGAACATTTATGAAGTGGTAGTTTTTTTCCAATGCCAAAAACATTCTATAAGGTAGGGTGCTGATATTTGCAGTTTTGGTTAGGTAACTTAATTGTCTTTGTAGCAGCATCAAAAATTAGACCCAGTTAACAGTAATAAACATTTCAGGAGATTCAACAGGCATATTTTAAACTATTTCCCAGAAATATGGTATTAAAGCAAAATGTAACATAAGTTCATACGTAATAGTTTGTTACAATATTAATGACACTTGTCAGAGAGTAACAATTTTTTAATGTAAGACATTGGGCTTCATGGAAATCAGAGTCAGCAAAATTTCCCCTGTGTGTGTGGTGGGGGTGGGAGGAAGGGGTTGAATTAGACCCATATCTATCCCATGGCCTATTAGTCTAGATTTCATTTAGGATCTTGCTTCATACTTATTTTAATGAATGAAATATGGGTCAGCTTATGACATTCTGGAATGAGATTTAAGTTGCTCTTTAAGGATCAATATTTTGTATCATATGATCAAAAGTAGCCTATAGTGTGGGCGAATATATGCAACAGTCGATATAATATGGAAAAATGAAATATGGATCAACGTATGACATTTTGAAATGAGATTTAAGTTGCTCTTTAAGGATCAATGTTTGGTTTCATATGATCAAAAGTATCCTGTAGCGTAGGTGAATATATGCAGCTGTCGATAAAAGCAGACAGCATTTTAGAACAAACGTTTCTTGACAGGAAAAGGTGAAATACACGCACTGGTATGCATAAAATAAGAGGAATAAGATAGTCCTCATTATACAAGTGACCGTTCAGTAAAGTCGCAGTTGTCATGTACAATCCGTAAGCGAACGACAGCAAGTGACTGAACGGATTCCATGCTCCCACGTGTGTCATGTTTTCGCCATTTGCCATGCTCTGGTTTTGTTTTGACAAAAAATACTAGTGTGTTCTTAGAAAGTACTAATATTAGAAGTTTAAAACTCATAATGACAGTGGATTTGCGTTTTTATGCACGTTTGTTTCATGTTTGAAAACTCTTCTATACCCAAAACACGCATATGCTGGGTTTTCCGTGTATGAAAAAGAAGTTTGTTCAGCGTGTAAATGAGTAATCAATACCGCAAGTGACCAACCGTCCAATGTACAACATCGCAAGTGCCGTTACTTGTCGTACACTCGCAATTGTCCGGTCACTTCCGTTCCCTGGGTGTGTAGTCGGATATGGATATATTGACATAAGACCCTATTCTATACCATTATGAAACACTTTCAATTCTCAAACCCTGCGCAGCAACCCTAACATATTTATGCCAACAGGATAGAATTATGTTCCAGTAGTGTACATTACCATGAGGCAGGGTAGGGGATGGTATCATGTGGGCAAATAGGTTATTAGTAGTTTGGAACTTTGGGTGAGGTAAGGTTCGGCTACACGTGCACGTATTATTAGACTTTTCGCATAGTAAAGGCGGCAACTTGAATATTCATATCTGGGCGTGGTTCGGCTATTTCATCTGCTAAGGAAGGTAAATCAGGTTCTATTTATAATTTGGTAAAGATTTAATAAGCTTATTGGGTCGCGCAAAATTTCGTGCATTTCATGAAAATCCTAACCGTATACACACTGAACTCACATTTATTAACCCTTAAAGCGCATAATCGCAAAATGTATGGGTTTTTTTGTCGTCCACTTAAATAAATGAAGCCTCGTAGACAAACACTGTGGACCCAGTTCAGACTTCAGACTGCTCCTGTAGAAGCAGTCTGATTTGGGCCCACAGCGTTTGCCTCTATGCTTTTTATTAATGTTAAATAGACATTGTCAGATGCAGTTATTTTGCTGGCTTTTTAAGGACTAGATAATGTGTTTTGTGTCTATACTGAGATACAGTTACTTTTGAATATAACCACACCTCATTTTCAGCTTTTACCTATGTCTAAGGTTGACCAGTCCTAATTACGCATTCAAGAGGCACCGCCTTTACAGTAAGCGAAGTCAAATAATATCTTGATTAATCTTACACCCTATCACATCATTGTACACTCCTCTCACCATATTTTGTTTGTTTGTTTGATTTGATTCTTTACGTCCCATCAACAATCTTTCAGTTATAAAGGGACGGGTCTTCCTGGGTTAAACCAGTACTTAGCTAGGATTAATGTTCTTGCTCAAGGACACAACGCAGTGACGCCGGTGAGGCTCGAACCCGCGGCCCTTCGGTCTCGAGTCAAGCACTCTACCACTGAGCCACTGCGCTCCCTGTTTGTTTGATTTGATTCTTTACGTCCCATCAACAATCTTTCAGTTATAAAGGAACGGGTCTTCCTGGGTTAAACCAGTACTAAGCTAGGATTAATGTTCTTGCTCAAGGACACAACGCAGTGACGCCGGTGAGGCTCGAACCCGCGGCCCTTCGGTCTCGAGTCAAGCACATTACCACTGAGCCACTGCGCTCCCTGTTTGTTTGATTTGATTCTTTACGTCCCATCAACAATCTTTCAGTTATAAAGGGACGGGTCTTTCTGGGTTGAACCAGTACTAAGCTAGGATAAACGTGTCTTGCTCAAGGACCACAACGCAGTGACGCCGGTGAGGCTCGAACCCGCGGCCCTTTGGTCTCGAGTCAAGCACTCTACCACTGAGCCACTGCGCTCCCTACCTCTCACCATATACGATACTTCCTACCATACTCCTACCCTACCTTGCCCCTAGTTACACTACACTGAAACGATGTTATAAGTGGCCACCTTACATTTTTGCGCCTGTTCAGATATTAAAAATCGCTCAAACAAAATTTTAATGCTATGAAAAAATCCAAGGCTTTTTCGAGACTCTGCAAATTATCTCATTTCAAAATGACAGGTATGTTTTTCACAGACAAAGTCTGATAATAGGTACCCTCATTTCAAAAAGTCACACTTTTTAGTGTGATATAAATTATTGCTCAGATACGTTATCTATTTATATTTTAATTAGTTGGAAGCTGTTAATAACAGCTGTGTTATAAGATGAAAAAGAATCAAACTTTTTTGACAACTGAACTATCCATTTCTCTTCTACGTTAACATGAAGACAGCCACTAACACAGCTTAGTCAAAGAGTTATAGCTTTAACTATGTAATTTGCATACAAAGTTTGCATTGCTTTGAACGCTTTATTATCTTTGGCAAGGCATTGAAATTTTCGGAGATTATTTATTTTGAATAGCCGTCACTGTTCTACTAAAAAAAAAAAAATCGAAAAAATCTTTTACATATGCCATTTAAAACTTTCGCTGCCAAGCATCTCAAAAAACCAATACCTCAGTGCCAAGCATGTTTCAAGGACTCCTGGATATTGAGGGAATATGGGTTCAACACAAAGTATCTCCAGAACCATTCAACCTATCGCTGTGAAACTTTCACAGAATGTTGCTCATATATACAACTTTCATTTGAATCAATAATAATGAAAATAGTCACGTGACCTTTGGTGGCCAATTTAAAAGCCATATTGAAAATATGAAACATACCGTTAAACAACTATTTTATGGAAAAATAGATAAACCTCCATCTACACCAAGTATCAAACATAAGGATTTATTCTGATATTATATTGTTTCATCAGAAAGAAATACAAATATAGCAGTTGAAGGGCTAAATGCGTCCTGTATGGCATTCCCTTGGACATGTTTTCGTTGTTTTGACGTCCACGAAATCTAATGACATCACATTTTTTTGTGTAAAGTCCATTCTTGTACAGAAAACTGCGTAGTTTTCCATATACGATATTATTATGTCCCTTGAAAAATTTGAAATAAAGAACAAAGATTTGCGTCCCTTACAATGGTTTAAAATAGACAGCTATTAACTGTGCCTTTAAATTTCGGCTGTAGTCGAACTAAAAAAAAATGTTTTACATATGCCATTTAACACTTTCGCTGCCAAGCATCTCAAAAAACCAATACCTCATTGCCAAGCATGTTTCAAGGACTCCTGGATATTGAGGAAATATGGGTTCAACACAAAGTATCTCCAGAACCATTCAACCTATCGCTGTGAAACTTTCACAGAATGTTGCTTATGTATAAAACTTTCATTTGAATCAATAATAATAAAAATAGTCACGTGACCTTTGGTGGCCATTTTAAAAGCCATATTGAAAATATGAAAAATACCATTAAACAACTATTTCATGCAAAAATAGATACAACATCCATCTATACCAAGTATCAAACCTAAGGATTTATTCTGATATTATATTATTTTATCAAAAATAAATAAAAAGATATAAGTTGAAGGGCTTAATGCGTCCTGTATGGCATTCCCTTGGACATGTTTTCGTTGTTTTGACGTCTGCAAAATCTCATGGCATTACATTTTTTGTGTAAAGTACGTAAGGGTGCAAAGATCAGGAATCGATACAATCAAGTACCACACCTGACCCAGGATACAAATGGGAAAAAAACTCACAGTAGACACCACAAACGAGAGCCAAGAGGTCAGCCCTTTCCCAGCAGGTGACCACAAAGCACATCTAAACAGATGCGCACAAAGACATAGCAAACATAAGACAGAACAAAAACATAAAAGATCCACAAAAGAAGTACCACCTTGGAACGGTCAGTAAAATATTTTACTGGAGGGCTTAAACCGGTTTAACGGCGCCAACCTCACCCTGAATTCAGATGTTTTTCAAGACATATAGATATTTGGTTTGCATGAAAGACCCCTAACTTATCAATGCATCATCTCCCAAAAAAATATAAATCAAGATATAACAAGGAGATAAAGCAAGGATAAGGACTCAACAGTAAATTAAACTGAATACCGGAGCAAAAGTATCCAACAGGTAAACCCCGGTGGGCCGGACAAACAGCCAAAGCATCAGGCCCCTACCATCTCATCATTAGATAAGTCTTTAAGTCGGAACCATAATAGAGTCTGAAGTCCAACCCACCAGCGTGCAATTAAAGAGGAAAGCAAAGCTGCCAACCATGATTGGGTTGACTACCAAGCATGCAGTCTGTTGCAATACATTAATGTTATAGCCAATCTTTTTATAATGGGAAATTATTTTAATGAACTGCGCTGAAAAATTATTAGAGCCAACAATCTTCTTCAATTTATACACCAAGTCACCATAGAAATCAGCCGAAAGTCCTTGGCCCAAGAGAGCTTCAAGTCCAACTTGGAATTTAGAAATCAAATCATAGTATCGTCATAAAATTTTGAAAATGTTTTGCGAAGTTTATGATAACGATAGCCTTGTTTAAGAAGTTTCTGAGTTAACAATTTATTGCGAGTGTTGAAGTCAGTAACATAGCTAGATGCTCTAGCAAAACGAATGAGTTGAGAGATATAGACTCCATAGGATGTAGAACGAGGAACATCCCCATCTAAAAAGGGGAAATTGACAATTTCAAAATCAAAGTCGACACGTTTATCATAAATTTTGGTAGAAACAATATCATTAGAAATTGACAAATGCAAGTCTAAAAATGCGGCTTCGGTATCAGAGGCATTGGCTTTATTCAGATGGAGCTCTGAAGGGTATATTTGACTAACCATATTGTCAAAATAAACATTATTAATATTTAAAATATCGTCCAAATATCTGGAAGTAGTGTTAAACGCATCAATAACATCAGCCTGCTTATCATCAGAAAGAGACATCATAAAGTCCCTCTCATAACAAAACAGGAATAAACCTGCAACCAGGGGAGCACAATTAGTGCCCATAGGAATTCCAACTACTTGTCTATAGAGCTTGGTGCCAAATCGAATAAAAATGTTGTCCAACATAAAGGTCAGCGCATCACATACATTTTGACACGACCATGCATGATATTTTTTAGGTTTTTCTGAAGTAAAAAATGCATTTCTGTCATTACATGCAAGGTAAGGAGAACCTTCATTCTGGAAGGTTCTTTCAATAAGATCAATAAGTTTAAATTTAATTAAATTATGAGGTAAAGTAATGTAAAGAGTAGAAAAATCATAAGTAGACAAACTGGTCGCATTGAAATCTCTAGCTTTAAGTTTATCTAAAATTTCACCTGAATTTTTAATAGACCAAAATAGGGTTTTACCGGATCTCTCATATTCATTTTCACAATATTTGATAACATGTTTTTTAACAGCTGTAAGACACGAGGTTAACAATTTAGAAAGTTCTGTTGTCGTACAAGAACTAGAATTAGCAATAAATCTTGCTTTATAGGGGTTTTTATGGAGTTTAGGTAACCAGTACAACGTAGGAACTTTGTCTTGATTTTCTTTAGTTTTGACACCAAAATGTATGGCTGTATGACAACCATGCCCATCAACAATCACCCTTTAACTTAAAGAAGGCTGCAGTTTATAGGCATTAGTGTCAACAAGCTCACGCTTAAGAGTATTAATATAATACAATCGTCAAACAACTACAACATTGTTTGCAGCTTTATCTGCTGGAACCAAAACATAGTTCATATGAAAATCCTGGATACCTCGTCTAAGATGACGAAAAGAAGATTTAGGTTTAGGGGGCAAAAGATGTGTATTACGAGAGTAAAATGAAATACAAGTATCAATAATTTTAAAAATGTTAATCTTCCATTCATTCAAGGCATCAGGTTCAAAATTTTCCCATTTGCACCAATGATTACTAAAGTCATTTGAAGAAGCAGCGATCTCTCTACGACATTTAGAGAAATCAATATTAGAGGGAAATCTATATTTAGAACCTTTAGAAATGATATTACGAACTCTAGCGTCAGGAATGACATTTAGACTACCTGTAATAACATGCCCTGCAGAGGGATATAAATAATTTGAATTTTTACAATCTCAGGAGGCAGGAGTATTGGAATCTATATCCAAATCATTTACAATTTTATTAACGTTAAATATCGTAGACCTAATTGGTTTGTTATATTTATAACAAATGATAGGAGTTTCAGAATTATTAAAGTAATTTGGAATAGATGAAATCACTAAATTATCCATTCTTGTACAGAAAACTGCGTAGTTTCCATGTACAATATTATTTTGTCCCCTGAAAATTTTGAAATAAAGAACAAAGTTTCACGTCCCTTACAACGGTTTGAAACAGACAGCTATTAACTGTGCCTTTAAATTTCGACTGTAGTTGAACTAAAAAAATCAAACAATCTTTTACATATGCCATTAAACACTTTCGCTGCCAAGCACCTCAAAAAACCAATACCTCAGTGCCAAGCATGTTTCAAGGACTCCTAGATATTGAGGGAATATGGTTCAACACAAAGTATCTCCAGAACCATTCAACCTATCGCTGTGAAACTTTCACAGAAAGTTGCTCATGTATGAAACTTTCATTTGAACAATAATAATAAAAATAGTCAAGTGACCTTTGGTGGCCATTTTAAAAGCCATATTGAAAATATGAAACATACCGTTTAACAACTATTTTTATGGAAAAATAGATAAAACTTCCATATACAACAAGTATCAAACATAAGGATTTATTCTGATATTATATTGTTTCATCAGAAATAAATAAAAAATATAGCAGTTGAAGGGCTAAATGCGTCCTGTTAAATGCGTCCTATATGGCATTTCCTTGGACATGTTTTCGTTGTTTTGACGTCTGCGAAATCTCATGGCATTACATTTTTTGTAAAGTCCATTCTTGTACAGAAAACTGCGTAGTTTCCATGTACGATATTATAATGTCCCCTGAACATTTTGAAATAAAGAAAAAAGATTTGTGTCCCTTGCAACGGTTTAAAACAGACAGTTATTAACTGTGCCTTTAAATTTCGACTGTAGTCGAACTAAAAAAATCAAACAATCTTTTACATACATTGTATGCCATTAAAACTATCGCTGCCAAACACCTAAAAAACCAATACCTCAATGCCAAGCATGTTTCAAGGACTCCTGGATATTGAGGGAATATGGGTTCAACACAAAGTATCTCCAGAACCATTCAACCTATCGCTGTGAAACTTTCACAGAATGTTGCTTATGTATAAAACTTTCAATTGAACCAATGATAATAAAAAAAAGTCACGTGGCCTTTGGTGGCCATTTTAAAAGCCATATTGAAAATATGAAAAATACCGTTAAACAATTATTTTATGCAAAAATAGATAAAAAAATCCATCTACACCAAGTATCAAATATAAGGATTTATTCTGATATTATATTGTTTCACCAAAAATAAATAAAAATATAGCAGTTGAAGCGTACGCACAGATGCACATACCAAGAAATAAATTAATTGATGCTCGTTTCTGCATCATGATGCATTTAATATTTACCTTGGTATTTTTCATGAAATGGGCAATCATGAGATCGTTTGCGAGCAGCGAAGGCTCAGACGAGCCTGCACGTCTGCAGAAAATCGTCAGTGCCTTAACTCCTCACATACATATGGAATGAATAAAGATGAAGATGCATGCATACATAGGGTAATAGCCCCATTAGGTGGTTGTATATTTGAAAACAGTATAGACCTTGAAATGTATTTACTACAAGCCTGTAGAACTTTTAAAGATCATATGTACCTTGTCACGAGAAATCCAGCTTTTTTACATGCAAACAACAAAGGCACAGATTAGCCTGCGCACTGGCAGTCCTATCTGCACCTTTGTTTCTAGAAAGTGTTTATGAAAAAATATCAGAATTACCGCCAGAGTTTCAAACAGTTTGGATCTGTCAGGCCAGATCTGAGCCCTAACTGTCTGCTGCTATCAGTCAACAAAGGCCCCCTCCCCTGAAGCATGCGCGGATCCAGTCGGGGGGGGGGGTCCAGGCCCACTGACAGTTGCTGTGTTTGTGTTTAACGTCCCACCAACAACTAAGGTCATATGGAGATGGGGCTATGACTTTAAGCCTCATCTGACAGACTGATGATACCAAGGCCCACCGACAGAAAAAAAGTTCTGACAACGTTCTTTTTTTTAAGTCTTCATTAACTTATTTATCAGGTGAGGGGTCCACTGGCTTCTTTCAAAGTAAACTTTTAATTTTCCAAGGTGCCAGCGGGGTCCAACATATGAGCCAAGATCTGACAGAAGGGACCTTCTGGCAATAAAATTCAAAAATGAGATATTTACAGAGAAAGAAAGACCTAGCTGTTGTGAACAATTACAGGAAATTTGAAGAGATTATCTTTACAAATAACAAAGATATGAGCGTTTAAACTCGTATAGATGATGCGTTTCAAACAGGACGTCACTTAACGTTGTTAATGACGTTCTGACGTCAACACCATTATGTTAACATATGACGCTAAAACAAAGACGCTAGGAGCAATATTTCAAGAGTGCTCCATGTTTCTGTAAATCTGATGTGTATATATAATAGCCCACATACGCTAATCCCGTGTTTACAAAAGCATTTGAAATTAGGTTTAAAGGAAATGTATAGTCCATATGCACAGCTGTTGCCATGGCAACATACATTATACGTATCACTTAATTTTATCAGAACTATTTGCGCCTTTGATTGTATTACATGATATATTGTAAGAACATGCAAAATCTTGAAAATTTAGCCGTTTTTTAAATTTTGATTACACAAAATCTGCTAAAATGTCCGAAGGACCCTTTTGTCAGATCGGCGCTCATATGTATTCCAGGGTGGGGGTCAAACTTTTTTCCAAGGGGGTGGAGTCAAATTGCTAATCAATAGAACTTGTGATTGATCCACATCTGAACTAAGGGTAAGGTTGGCGTGCCATGAAACCGGTTTAAGCCCTCCAGTAAAATATTTTACTGACCGTTCCAAGGCGGTACTTCTTTTGTGGATCATTTGTGTTATTTATGTCATCTGTTTATCATGTTTTCGCGTCTGTTCATTGCTGCCTTGTGGACATTTGTAGGGAAACAGCTGACCTCTTGGCACTTGTTTGTGATGTTTATTGTGATTGTGTTACTTTCCCGTTTGGTATACTGGGACAGGTGTGGTACTCGATTGTATCGATTCCTGATCCTTGCTGTCTTTCTAACCTTGTACTGGACCCCTGTCCCCCTCTAGATCCGCGCAATTATCACGATTTTTTCAACTATGGTGACTCTCTTTTTGGCTGTTTAGTTTCGTCTTTCAACATGTACCCACTATAGATGCATGTTTTACCCACATTTGAAAGGGGGATTTGGTGGGTCTTTATTATCCCCCGCAGAAGTCGGAGGGATATAGTTTTGGCGTCGTCCGTGCGTCCGTCCGTCCGTTCCGTCCGTCCATCCACACTTTTTGTCCGTCCGGAACCATATCTCAGTACTAATGTCAGATTTGATTCATTCTTAGTACAAATGATAAGTACCATAGACTTTCGATATCCTATAAGTTTGGTCAAAATCGATCCCTTAACACTTGAGTTATTGCCCTTGTTTTAGTATAGGCAATTATAAGGCAAAACCTATATTAGCTTTTTTGTGTGATGATCTTCACATTTCATCAAAGCTATTATATGTAACAACTTCTTACTATTAGACCATGATTGCCAAGGGCCTGTAGATAAACATGGCAGTGTTAAAGTTTTACCCCACCACCTTGACCCCCTTGACCCCACCCACTAAGGCAATTTATAATATTTTTTGCTGAAATGTTGCATACAGGCAGAGCAGCAATAGATATGAAACAAATCAAACGGGATTTTAGTTTAAAGGCCTGGGCCCGAGCCTGTTGGGTGGACTTAGGGGGTGGGACCGAGGTCAAAATTAAACTTTTTCAGAATATGGTCATGTTGCATATCAAATTAAAGCTGACGACTTTTGCAGCAACATGGTAGCAAATATTTTGCCCACAGACACACCCTCGACCCAGGGGATGGGGTCAAAAGGTCAAACTATATTTTTTTTTTCTGAAAGTAGTCATGTTGCATATTAAATTAAAGCTGACGAAACTGGCAGCAACATGGTAGCAAATATTTTGCCCACAGACACACCCTCGACCCAGGGGGTGGGGTCAAAAGGTCATTTTCTTTTTCTTTTCTAAAAGTGGTCATGTTGCATATCAAATTAAAGTGGAAGAAGTGTAGACCTACATGCAAGGTAACGCTTTGAATTTACACACACTCTTGACCTCTTGGGTTGGGTTAAAAGGTCAGATATTGAAATTGTACAGATGTAGGTATATTTTTTTTATAAAACTAAGCACTAAAACATACTTGACAGGTGTTTGTTATGATCTGAATAATACTGAAGGTGAACTAAGGGTTAGATAAATGGGATTTATGTTTTGTGATTTATATGTTTCTCTCAAATAACCCCTTCGTCGGGGGATATAAATTCGTCGAATTTGTCTTATTTTATAGGTGCATTAGCATGATATGTTTCTGTGCTTGGATAAAGGGATACTGTAGATTCCCTGCTTGCAAACGTATTTCCCATACGTTTTATAGAAGTGTGTATTCTGTATATGCCATGCACAAAACTGCAGCTTGAGACATTCACAAATGGTATCAATATAATACAGACAAATTGAGCCTAGACGTGAGAAAACCTGTCTTCTGGTCTTGTGAACAATAAACCTGCTGATTAGCCTGCACAACCGCGCAGACTGATCTGGGCATATGCTTTTCTTTCACTGGAAAGTATCATATTTAGACTTGCTACGAGCGAAATTTCAATTTTCTAGCTAGTCTCTGTAGCTAAGGGGACTGGTTTGAGTCTTGTTTTGTGGGAAACCCCAAAGACAGGGCTTGTCACGTCGAGGTCCATTATTAATCTTGGTCCTTGCTTCACAGCAGCGTTTTTCTTTTGGATGTTTTAAGAGACTCTAAACTTGTTTCAGGTTGAGAAAAGTAGGGCCAGCTAAACCAATCCAAAGCAGTTTAAATGTTAACCGAATGCAACAATCTTAGGTTGGGTCTAAATCTGTAAATGCTCACACTTCAGATAAATTGTGGAAAGGTTGCAATCATCTAGGTTAAGTATTTTATCTCCTTATTTCCATGTATTCTTCATTAAACAGACGAAATTTAGCGACAAGTAACATGACAACATTTTTCTGGTATGCAAATATATGCATACTGAATTTTAAGCCCAGGTCACACATTCACGGACTGGACGCCGGATTAGCCACGGATGTACATTCGTGGCAATCCGTATTGGTCCGTAGCTTTCCGTGCTGCATCCGTAATCACACGTAGTAGTACTTAATCATACATATATTGTGCATCCGTATCGGACTACAGAAATTGGCGTTTCCGGGGTCATCCGTGAGATTTAATCCGTAGTAGAACCGGCAAGGTGATCCGTGAATGTGTGACCTGGGCATTAGACGAAATTCCCATTTACATTGGGAAATATTAACTTTAATCTCTTAGATATAGTGCGTACTCTTATTTTGCTTTATTTAGTAAACTAATGTGTCAACAGACTGCTATAGACCGTACAGCAGGAGGGATTTTTCTCCGAAATAATGATGGAATCAAATGGAATTGGGAAGTTAAAATTCATTGGCAAGTACTTATGACAATGTAGATGCCACATTTAATCGCATATTGATCTTTATCAGCGAGACATTTGATAAAATAAATAGATTTCAGGGAAGCGAGGCAAGATTTGTGTAAAATACCAGTGATTGCCAATTTGGGCAGGTCATTTGGTCAATTGTAGTGCTGACCGATTACTCCAGCCACCGATATACACCAATGTCTCAACGATGTTATCGCTATAATCTCTAAACCGAATCTTATAAAATATACAAAATGATAGAAGAAACACTGGCCTTGTAAGTCAGCATGGTGTGATTTTCTCGGTTCACTAATCGCTATATCTGGTGTACGATGCTATATGATGTAGACAGATTTTGCTATATTACATTCCTGAAAAGGTTCAGAAACTGTTAAATCTGGCGGCATCCCAGACCAACAGTAGGTAGGTTTTGAAACCGTGTAAACAGGCTGCACCCTGGGCCCACAGTCCCCTGTAGGTAGAATAGGAAACCATATAAACAGGTTGCACCCCAGGCCAACCCCTTGAGGTTGGTTTTGAAACTGTTTAAACAGGCCACACCCCTGACCAACAGTCCTCCTGAGGTAGGTTCAGAAACCATTAAAAGGGGCGGCACGTCTGGACCTCAGTCCCCTGGAGGTAAGTTAGGAACCCATATAAACAGGCTACACCCCTGGCCAGCCCCTGGTTTGGAAACTGCATAACAGACTTCACCACTGGCTTATGGTCCCTATGAAGGTATATTCAGAAACCATATAAACAGGCTGCACCCCTGGCTAACAGTCCCCTGAAGGTAGGTTTGGAATCCTTATAAACAGGCTGCACCACCAGCTGACCGTTACGTGGAGGTAGGTTCTGAAACTGTATAAACAGGCTGCACCCCTGACCCACAGTCCACTGGAAGTAGATTCGGAAACCATATAAACAGGCTGCACCCTTGGCTGATGGTCCAATGGAGGTAGGTTCTGAAACTGCATAAAAATGCTTCACCCCTGGCTGACGATGCCCTAGAGGTAGGTTTAGAAATTGATTAAACAGGCTGCACCACTGGTCGACAGTCCCCTGGAGGTAGGTTTGGAAACTGTATAAACAGACTGCAACTCTGACCAACAGCCCCCTGGAGGTAGTTTGAGAAACGTATAACAAGCTATACCCCTGCCTGACAGTCGCCTGGAGGTAGGTTTGGAAATTATATATACATGCTGCATCCCTGGCAAACAGTCCCCAGGAGGTAGGTTGGAAAACTGTAAAAAGAGGTTGCACCCCTGGCAGACAGTCCCCTGGATGTAGGTTCCGAAACCAAATAACACAGGCTGCACCCCTGGCCGACAGTCCACTGGAAGTAGGTTTAGAAACCGTATTACCAGGCTGCATCCCCGGCTGATGGTACCCTGGAGCTAGGTTCAGAACCCTATAAACAGGCTACACCCCTGGCAAACAGTCCCCTGGATATTGGTTTGGAAACCGTACAAACAGGTTGCACTCCTGTCCAACAGTCCTCTGGAGGTAGGTTAGGTAAACCGTAAACACAGGCTGCAACCCTGGCCAACAGTCCCCTGTAGGTAAAAAAAGTTTATAAAAAGTTTAGAGTTATATTCAAGGTATATAATCTGATATCCAATAGCTTTAACATTATTTTTGTGCTAAAAAGAACCGTCTCATCGAGAAGGTTCTTTTGACGTATACACAGCATATGTTTTGGTAGAGATTTAAACATAGTTTTGAACCCTCAAAAGCCTCATTGAAACAGCTCTTTGAGGGACAAGGTTGGCAAAATGCCGGCAAATAAGCATATTTGCCATGCCATTGGCATTTACCGGGAAATACTGGCAAATAATAAAAAATACTGGCAAATATGATTAACAACCCTCCACATTTAGATTGGTAATTTCAATAATAGAGGTTATTTGACTTATTATTTCATTTCTACTAGTTAATCAAGGCTTGAAGCTATCAGCTTAGTTATCTTAGTTATAAGTCTAATTCTTTAAACATTTCAATTTAATTAAGTGAGTTTTAGAAGTAGAAAAAACTGTTTCGTACCTGCCAAAGTACTCATCAGTTGGCTTGTGCATAGCTACAGATACAGTTGGATGAGTGACCCTTATCTGTACTATAAATCAATTAAAGACACCCCATGTTTGTGTTCACTTGGACTTTAATTGTCTTAAGTTAAAATATGAAGTTAAGGTTGGGTATTTGGATGAATTACCCTTATCTGTACTATAACTCAATTAAAGACACCTCTGTTTGTGGTCACCTGGACTTTAATTGTCTTGAGTTATCATGACATCCTATTGTTCATCCTTGCCCCTGGCTATACAGTAATCACTTGAAGAAGGTTTGCTGGAATTTATGACAGGCACAGGTGTCAAACAATTGCCAGATACACAGGTAAATTGTCTCCCCATTTAAAGGTCAAATTAGAATTTACCCTTGTCCTGCTGAACCCAGAATTAACCCTTGTCCTGTTGAAACACTAGATTCTGATCAGCTTGTTTCTTTCAGAAGCCATCTTATCAGGATCTACACTGTTTTCCACACTAATTGAAAATTCAGATTTAAGCTGAACGGGATAAAATTTGGGAGAAGCGTTACTGTGTAGTATATAAAATATTCAGCATGATACAAGCTAAAGATACTATTTATTGGTAATTTTTTTTCAAAATTTCCATCTATTCATTTTTGGCTGTTTTAACATTGTTAAATGTAATCAAAGGTTTTATGCTGATACTGTAGCCTCATATTCGATATTTACATTTCACTAAATTAAGTTACACTATTTTAAGACAACTTCCTTAAGATATATGCTGCATTTTACAGCTAAAAATCATATTTGCCAGTATTTTGCGGCAAAAAAGTTATATTTGCCATTATTTGCCACTTGAGACTTATTTGCCATGCCGGGAAATACTGGTAAATTCCACCGGTAAATACTGGGGATGGAATTTTCCGCCCAACCTTGTTGAGGGGTGACTCTAAAATGCGTAAAGGACTCCATTTCGCTTAAAGGAGTTTTATTTTTGCGAAAAGGACTTTTATTATAGCTTAAATTATCTATTAGGATCATGTCTGGTATTTAATATTTTTAAACTGAAGTTTAACCATAATAAATCTAACAATAATTAGATGCCGTTTTTGAAATGATGTTTGGCGGAAATGGCAGAAATATCATTGGCATAGCTCCCATTACACAGTATACGCACATGCGTAATAAAAATAGTAACATTCAAGGGAGGTCACTTAATGTGATAAAAGTAAGTTTCCATTAAGGTACTGCTCATAAAGGAAAGAATTCGCTCCCTCTGGGAGCAAATTCTTTCCTTTAAGAGAAGTCCATTTGAAAAGGGACGCAATTGAAGAGAATCATTGCTTGATCCAGTAGTCTCCCTTTGATGTACGTAACCTTTTCTGCGTTCTGGCTACACCGATGAATATGTCTTACAGATGAAGAAAAGAACTTTTTAAAAAGTATCTGATCTATTTATTTCTGTTATTTATTTCTGTTAAAATTCAAAGTACACATTTGTGGAAAAGAGGTTAAGGCTTTAAAAACATGATTCTTTAATAATACAAACAGCGTAGACCCAAATTGGACGCCACATTTTTGTTCAAAATCTTTTCTATAATAAATTAGAACAAATAATTTAAGGCTGATAATCGATCGAAATTGAGCATGTTCTCAGACTCGTTTGAAATTGTGTTGTCACCTGAGCTACTTTGTCAGGTTTAAGGGTGTCGTTTTTGTCCCAAGGACTTTGATGAAGGCTTGGTCCATTTAGATACATCAGGGAGACTTCATCGTAACAGCGGCATGCAAAAGTACTATACAACAGAATCAGAAGAATCTTTTGTAGCTATCTGTAAATGCAGATTAGTGTTAAACGGCCCTTTTCATGGCCATTCAATAAACATGAAAGAGTACCCTTATGATTGTTGCTAGAAATGAATATCAAATTGTTCTTACAAAATCTTAAACCCAACAAACAAATATTTAGATTGAGTCCTTTACGCAAAACCCAAAGAAAAGAAAAAAGCGAGGTCCTTTTCTCAAGAAAAAAATCAATTGCGCGAAAAGGATTCGAGTCCGTTTTCGTAATCCTCATATTTAGGTAAAGCCTATGTTGCCAACACCCAGTTTTCCACATTCTTATTTTAGACAAAGACACTTCCAACCACTTTCCATTAACATAATAGCCTACATGTAGCAGGTACGCATATAATTTAGAATTAATTTTAATGGTTCCGATTGTTCCCCGCAACTACTAAGTCCTTTACGCATTCACGTAATTGATAAAGTTCTGCTGTTTTTCGCATAATGTCATTTGGAAACACTAGATAATGAACATCTACTATGATCTAGCTAACTTTTATTAAAAATAAATAAATAAATAGATTGTATCCTATAGGGCCTTTACGTAACAATGAAATCGAAAGACTACAGTATATCTTATTTAGATGCCATTTTCGTCAAATATCATTCCAAAAACTATTTATCAGACTTTTGTTGATAGATTTATCTCGTTAAACATCATTTTTAGTATATTATTGATATTCAACATGCATAACCATAGGAATCATTTTGAAAAAAATATAAGTCCTTTTTGCAAAGGAGTCTTTTACGCATTTTAGAGTCACTCTTCTTTGAGTATCCACAACATAATATGTTTTGGTTGAAAAATAGGAAAATTAGTTTTTATTACACTCTCTTATCTAGAGGCATGAGAATGCTGTGCCCAGGTTCATATGTATATACGTATACATAGAACAGAAAAAAAACCCAAAAAAAACAACTTCATAATAGCAACAGAATGATGTTTGTATGTTGTTTTCAGAAGCTGTCAAACTTGGTGCTGCCTGATGGGATCCACCGAGGGGTAAAAATAGTTGACCTAGGCCTTGGAGCTGAACACACTTTGAATTTAAAAATTTGTATGCATCTAGGTTAAGATTTAAGCAAAATTCTTGAGCATAAAATTGTAACTACATGTATTCAGAGTTCTGATTCCCACTTTTTCAAAAGTGCCAATAGAGAAGTATGGTGAAACTTTTATGGCAGTGATTATGTTACCTGCGCATCCTGCATCTTTTGCGCATAATTTTGTCTCTGGGTTGCAAAGTTTTTATTTCAGCGAGTCCTAGGATGCAATAGTATTGCAGACTTGTCATTAAAAATAGTGTTCTGGACTCATTGATATGGGAAACAGCGAGTCCCAGGACTCAGAAGCCCAAAATTGTAAATGAATCACTGTTATGGTAGACAGCATTTCTACTCCTATTTTCTAAATCCTAGTGAGAACTCTGCTATTTTCTTACCCATCATTCTGAACCAAGTTTTTGGTACTAAAAAACCCGTCTCATTGAGACGGCTCTTTTGAGTACCCACAACATATGTTTTGACCAGAAATGAGAATAATACTTTTTAATTATGCATTCTTATCTTTGTTCTATGACCACCATCTGGTAGATTTATGAACCCTTGATTGATAAAAATCAACAGTAACAACGTTCTACTTGTATATGAGTTTCTTCAGAATCCTGCTTTTTTAGTCAACTTCGGCTGATTTTGCTTTGTCGTATGAGATCTCACAACAATGTTTGCAAAAGAACCCATTTAATTAAATGTTTCTGGTCTTCAAAAGGTTAAAAAATAGGTCAAGAGTCGGCAGTGTTAGAAATAAGCAATTGCCCCATTGCCCGACATGGATGTAATTTGCTGGGGGGGGGGGGGGTGGGGGGGAGCAAGCTGTTACTCTCTGCTAGCTGCCCCTTGGTCAGTCTGAAATTCCATAAAATAATTTTGTTTTAAGTCTTTTCTACGTTCTGCAGATTCACTTCATATTCTTGAATAATTGCCATTCAAAAATAATCGGGGATCATTTCCCTGTTCAGTTATATTGTTACCCTATCATCCCAAAAATTTCCGACCTACTGTCCACTCAAAAATTTCATTAATAGCTGAACATATTATATTCTAATATATCCAAATCTTTACATCTCACCATTGGTCGGACCTTGTTTCATATCCTTGTATCATTCCATATGAAATACTTTTGGAAGTGATTTATCATGTTTTTTTGTCTTTTCATTGTCTGTCATGCTTTCTTGTCTGTTCATTGCAGCCTTGATGGGTCAGGTCAGGTGTGGTACTGGATTGTATCAATTTCTGATCTTTGCCTCCTTACTTACTTTTATACGTTAATAAAGGAATGTATCTTCTCTTTTGTTTTAGCAATTTGTCAGCCAATCTGGTCTAACAGAAGAATATCCTGATCCTGTGCCAGCAGATCCTTACACCAGCTCTAAAACTCCTAAATCTGCCGACAAAAGGATGCGACTCTAGTACAACAGCAATAGGTATGAAACTTTTTTTCAAATTGTGAATACAATAGTGTATGACTTTACATTTTTTAAACAGCCTACTAGTGGACCAACTTAATCCACTGCTGCCAAAGCAGAGGTCTGATCAGGGTCTAGACTGCAACTACTTGATATTCTTTCTTAGAAGTTTAGTATTAGGAGCATTAATTATTAACCCTTTTAAGACCAATGAAATTTTCCATAAAGTTTGATACAGTTAAGTCAGGATAGGCCATTGCATATAATAAGGGGTTCTTAAAAATGTTGCATTTCTTTCCCTGAAGATTGATTTTGCCTTAGCAAGATGAAATGCTGCACTATTCGTGATAGGTGCCACTGAAAGGTGAACTAATATGGAAATAAAATTTTCTAGCTCCATCAAAGGTCCAGATAACCAAAAATATGAGCCTAAAATTATCTTTACAAAAAACAAAGATATGAGCGTTTAAACTCGTTTAGATGATGCGTTTTAAACATGACGTCACTGAACGTTGCAAATGACGTTCTGACGTCAACACCACTGTATTAATATATGACGTTAATATTAAGACGCTAGGAGCAATATTTCAAGAATGCTCCATGTTTCTGTAAATTTGATGTGTATGCCATTGCATAGACTGCACAAATAGCCCATATACGCACATCCCATGTTTACAAAAGCATTTGAAATGAGGTACCCTGTTTTAAAGGAAGTATGTAGTCCTTATCCACAGCTGTTGCCATGGAAACATACATTACACATTTCACTTAATTTTATCAGAACTGTTTTCGCCCTTGGATTGTATTACATGTTAGAAGCAATTTGACTCTATCATAAGAACATGCAAAATCTTGAAAATATGGACGTTTTTGAAATTTTGATTACACAAAAACTGCTAAAATGCCTGAAGGTACCTTTTGTCAGATCAGCGCTCATTTATTTTTAGTGATTTCTAATTTCTTATGTCTTTTTAGAGCCACAGAGCGTTCAGTTCAAGAATCATGGTGCAAAAAATATATAACAGTTATCCAGCTGAAAAAATAAAATGCCATATTCTCCATATATTTTCCAAAAGCTACATACAGTAATGTCAGGATGGTCCATTGTATATATTTAGGGCATCAGTAGATATGCTAAAATCCCCCATTCCCCAAAACTGTATTTCGTTCTCTGAAGATGAATTTTGTCTAAGCAAACAGTGCAGACCCTGATGAAATGCTGCATAATGCAGCATTTCATATGGGTCTTCACTATTTACCAAACTAGCAGTTTAGGGTAACTCCCTCAGCAGGGGTGTGGAAATAAAAGGCCCGACTTGTCCGACCTGGTCCCATTTCAGTTAGGACAAGTAAAACTTAAGACATTTATTTTCACTTGTCCTAGGACAAGTACAAAGAAAGTTAAAACAATTCTATAATATTTTGATTAATTACTGTACTACAAATTCACATATATTATGAAAACCATGTGGATCCTGATCAGGTGGTTCTGAAGAAACCAGCTGATTTGGCTCCTCACTGTTTACAGTAGAGTTTGTATCTGTTTTTATACTGTTTTAGAAACCATTTACACATTGTTTCAGCAAAAATACTCTTTTGGACAAGTAAAATTTTCTGGGGACAAGTGCATTCATTATGCTCATTTACTTGTCCATGGATATGTATAGAATTTTACTATTTCCACATCTCTGCTCAGCAATGTTATTTTAGACCATAAAGTGATCAAATATATGTTTTCTATTTTCAGGGGTAGAGCCAGTGGAAATGATTGGTCCTGTTGTAGAAAACAGAGTTGGGGAAATTAAAATTGTAATTGTAATTAATTGTAATTTAATTACATTTTCTAAAGTAATTGCATGTAATTGTAATTATGACATTTCTTTAATTACAGTAATTGAATGTAATTAATTACATGGCCAAAAATCAGTGTAATAAACAATTACATTCAATTACTTTTTAATTACTTTTCAGATCAGTTATGAACTTCATGCAGTTACTAAAGAATATCATAGAAACTTAAAATACAGTTAAATGAATTGTTCTTGGCCTTTGTAAATGAATATATCATTTGCTGTACTTGTTGAATGCAACATGGAACAAATGAGAATTGGAACTAGTCATGCTAGTATCTATAGACATAAATATAGAATATGACAATTTTACTGCAGACACAAACTGTTTGTTACTTCTACTATTCCTTTTTTAGCAAATTATTTATTCTTTGTCCATCTGCTTATTAAAGATATGGCTTTGTGACAATCAACCTTTAATAGTCAAGTTACCAAAACAATACAAAAACAAAGAAGATGTGAAAATCTCAACAAGAGTATTTACTAAGACAATAGTGTTGGTTAGTGAATTGACTCCTTGAAGGCATGTTGTTAATTTTTCACACCTAGGATCAACACACTCATATGCTAAGGTGCATGACCCAATCTATCCAGTACACCATTTAAAGCCCTTAAACTGAACTGCTCATTTGCCATTTTTAATGATGATGATAATAATAATAATAATAATAATAGTAATAATAATAATGATAATAATCATCATCGTCATCATCATCATCATCATCATCATCATCATTATCATCATCATCATCATCATCATCATCATCATCATCATCATCATCATCATCATCATCATCATCATCATCATCATAAATTAATAATCATAAAATGTGATTCAGAAAATTAAATTGAATTTCACTCATTCAGTGACCTGGGGCCCATCATTGTTAATATAACAGCAAAAAATAAAAATAAAATAGATGTTCCAGCAGTGACCGAACTAGCGCCCACTTGCTTGCCAATCCAGCATTTAAACAGGCTAGTAATATTTTAGTTTGTCACCATCTGATATTTCTTTTTGTACTTTTTTGCCAACTTTCAGAAATCATAGGACCACAAAGATTTTTTAACAACTCGACAATTTTCAGGCATTTAAGCTAGTTTTACAAAATAATTTCCATGGTTTATTGTCTACAGCTGTAAGACTTTTCTCAAGCCAATGTGTATTCTTGAACTTTGTTCTGCGGTTAACAGCTAGTTTGAGAACTTTGGCAATGTATCCCCCCAAACAAAAATTAATAATAGTTTCTGTATTTTTGTCTTGAGTGATCATGTCATCTATCACGAAAACAACAGCTGATTTTGTACATTTCATTTCTTTTAAGTTGCATCACTTGATAATAATTTGATACAAGAGGAAAAAATAAAATCAACCTAATAGACTTATATTAAGTTTAGAATATCAAGGTTACTCAGACTTTTGAGGAGACTTTAACTCATTTCAAATATGTTTGAAATTAAAATCTGATGGCAGTGAAATGTAATTGTAATGTAAGTAATTACATTTGGCCAAGTAATTGTATGTAATTAATTACTTTCCTCAAAAGCCATGTAATTGTAATTGTAATTTAATTGAACAATTCCCAATGTAATTGAAAGTAATTAATTACTTTTCCAAAGTAATTGACACCAAGTCTGGTAAAAAATGAGGTCTTTCCAAGATTTTATTTAGTAGACAACATTGAATACTACAAGAACTTACAGGACAGAGACTGGATGTGATAATTTAAAATCTGAACTTAAAAGTCTCCAATTGAGTCAATAGATCTTGTTAAATAAAAAGAAAATCTTTGAGTTATTAGTTGTTTGAGTAAAAATAAGTTTAACAAGTTACACATATTTACCATTAAATGATATATGCTGAAGGTACACAAAAGAAGCAGGGGCCGCGAGTTCGATCCCTGCTCGGTACCATACTTTCGTGGAGATTGATCATGAAATAATTTCTACGGTCATTCTCCTCCCTTCCGCTGATTTATTCAAGAAGGGTTGTTGTCAGTTACAAGTGAAAGTATGTGCACAAATTACTGGTTAACCGCTTGCTCAAGCCTGCCCAGGAAAAAGTGTGGTTAAGTGAACTGACCGTCCCGCAATGACCATAGCTGTTGAAATGGGATGTGAAGCAACAAAAACAAAACAAACTCAAAAGAAGCATTTCTGCAGAAATAGAAAATTAACTTATGTCGTCTGCTGTTAAACCTTTGCAAACAGTTTGGACCCAGATCAGGACCTGGCTACTTTGAGAAGTCAAGATTCATTTTGTTTGCATCCCAGTCAATAGTGCTTTAGTTATGGCGGGAAAGTTCCTGGTTTCCTGTGTTGAGCCAATACATGTAATAAGGCCATCCTTAAAATGTCGACGTAGTCCGTGGCATCACACTTTTGGTTTCTGATCAATAAAACTTGAAGGGATGCATCAATTTCATTGAAACGTTACAGAAGGGTCAAGCATTATTTAATACAGTCCAAGGTCAAAAACGGGGGTAATCCGCAAAATTTTGACGGAGTTATGGCCCTTTTTTATTTAGATTTTGGCTAAATCGTCAATTTGTGTTTTCCAATCAATAACTTTTGAAGGGATGCAACAATTTCTTTCAAATTTTACAGAAGGGTAAAGCATCATAAAATACAGGCCAAGTCATTCGCAAACTTTTGACTGAGTTATGGCCCTTTTTAGCTCACCTTAGCCATTTTCTCCTGGTGAGCTATTGTGATCGTTGGATGTGTGTCGTGCGTTGTCAACAATTGCATCAAAGGACAACTCCTCCTAAACTACTGGCTGGATTTTGACCAAACGTCGTCAACAATTGCTTCAAAGGACATCTCCTCCTAAACTACTGGCTGGATTTTGACCAAACGTTGCCAACAATTGCTTCAAAGGACATCCCCTCCTAAACTACTGGCTGGATTTTGACCAAACGTCGTCAACAATTGCTTCAAAGGACAGCTGCTCCTAAACTACTGGCTGGATTTTGACCAAACGTCCTCAACGATTGCTTCAAAGGACATTTCCTCCTAAACTACTGGCTGGATTTTGGCCAAACTTGGTAGGAATGATCCTTATATAGCACTCTTTGAAAAATATTCAAATGGTTCCGGTCCATTGCATATCTAGGTCACCCAGGCTGAAAAAAGATTTTCAAGATGTAGGGAAAACATTGAAATAATCTTGTCTAAAACCATAAGGCTTAGAGCCTTGATATTTGGTATGTAGCATCACCTTGTGAACCCCTACCAAGTTTGCTCAAATTATGCCCCTGGGGCCAAAAATGGCCCCGCCCCGGGGGTCACATGTTTTACATAGGCTTACATAGGGGAAAACATGTAATAATCTTCTTGTCTGAAACAGGAAGGCCTAGAGCTTTGATATTTGGTATGTAGCATCACCAAGTGGACATCTACCAAGTTTGTTTAAATTATGCCCCAGGGGCCAAAAATGGCCCCGCCCCAGGAGTCACGTTTTACATAGGGGAAACATAGGGGAAAACATGGAAAAATCTTGCCTGAACCCATAAGTCATAGAGCCTTGATATTTTGTATGTAGCATCTACCAAGTTTGTTCAAATTATGCCCCTGGAGCCGAAAATAACCCCGCCACAGGGTCACATAGGCTTATATAGGGAAAACCTTGAAAAAATCTTCTTATCTGAACCCACGAGGCATAGAGCCTTGATATTTGGTACGAAGCATCACCTAGTGAACCTCTACCAAGTTTGTTCAAGTTATATCCATGTGGCCAAAATTGGCCTGCCACATGGGACACATGTTTTACATAGGCTTGACTAGGGATAACCGTGAAAAAATCTTCTTGTCTGAAACCATATGGCTGAAACCAGGGAGCGCAGTGGCTCAGTGGTAGAGTGCTTGACTGGAGACCGAGAGTTTGAGCCTCATTGGCGTCACTGCGCTGTGGTCCTTCAAGCAAGACATTTATCCTAGCTTAGTACTGGTTCATCCCAGGAAGACCCGTCCCTGTTTAACTGAAAGATTGTTGATGGGACGTAAAGAATTACATCAAACAAACAAACAAAAAAAAACATATGGCCTAGAGCCTTTATATTTGGTATGGAGACACATGATCCCAGCATCTATGGTTATGATCTTGCTTAAACATTTAGGTGCTGAAGGAGCATGCTGGCTTAGTGGTAGTGTGCTTACACTCAAATTCTAGGGGTGCAGTGGCTTAGTGGTAGAGTGTGTGACGACATCGAGGGTTGCAGGTTTGAGCCTCAACAAAGGCACTGAATTGAGTCCTTGAGCAAGAGACATGCTTTATTCTCTGCTAAGTATTGAATCAACTCAGAAAGACCTGTCCTGACGTGACTGAAAAATTGTTGACAGGGGCGTAAAATGCTCTGGGAGCAAAGTCTTTCCTTTAAGAGAAGTTTCCATTTTAAAAGGGACGCAAATGAAGATAATCACTAATTGATCCGGTGTGTGTAACTTTGTCAGCGTTCTGGCTACGCCATTGATCAGTCCCAATGATGGCATGGCTACTCTCTTAACTTCAACCGTTTACTACTATAAACATCAGAAGAGAGCTGTTTTACTACTATAAACATCAGAAGAGAGCTGCGTAGTAAAACCTCTGCATATCGTGGGCTCAACGCAACACTGTCGTAACTGCAATTTTTTCAGAAATGTACTTTTTTTCAGTTTTGAATCTATAAAACATATTTACATAATCTGTGAAAATGTCCTAAATGTGTTGTTTATATTTCTCCAGTAATATTAAATTAGGCATTTTGACTTATCTCACAATTGTCAATTCCTTATAAACAACACTGTCGTAACTGTACATACGACACTGTTGCACTGAGATTTTAGCTGAAGACTGTGTTCTTTGAGTGCAACACTGATGTAACTCACAGTAACTGAAATAGTGTCACACATACATCACTGTTGCATTGAAAACAATACATGTATTGATTAATTTGTTCAGTGCAATACTGTCGTATCTAGTTATTTGTCTTGAATTTATGACATCATAACTGTAAAAATGACATCATACTGTTCATTCTTAATACTGTACATAGCAGCATTAAACAGATTTTGTCACCTTGAAGACTACCAAGAAAAAAAATCTGCCAAAGGCTCTGACACATCTTCAAGGGAGCACAGTCTTTAAAAGGTTCAGATTGGCATGGGCTAGTTCTGAATTGCATTTTTAATTTAAGTTTTTCGTGAGAAAATGGACTATAAATAGTTAAGATACAAAAATTCAGCAATGGTGAATCATGACGTTTAGGCCAAGATCAAATATGCATGGACACCTCTATGAAGATGTTCATCCCTTGATATAGTCAATACTAAGTAGCATTACTCTAGCTCTAGTAGCCCTTGAGAAATATGCTTAAAATTTAGTTACAAAGTCAATGAACAATAAAAAGGTCATAGTCCATATACCACACGACACAGAAATGGTGGTTAATTTCCATAGATGTAAGTCAGTATCAAGTATCATAACTCTCAAGCCCTAAAAGATCTGTTGTAAGGTTGAAAATGACATAAAAGTTGATGGAATGACAAATTGAGAAGAAAGTCTATGAAAATGGCAATGATAGCTAAAATGAGGGTATTAAATGAGTTTGATGGGGTATTAAATGGTTTTTATGAAAAACTAACTACTTTTTTTAATAACTGGCTATAAAAAATGACAAGACTAATACAACCAGATTGCAAACCCTGCCCATAATATACCCCAAACGGGAAAGAAGTACCAACTTAACCCATTTAAGCTGAATGGAATTTCCCATTTTTATCAATTGGACCAGTCTGTTTCCATTTTAAATTTTAAGTGTTGTTGGGTGATATCTTTCATTTTTAATCAAATCTTAATAGAACATTATGTAAGCAAACAGTGGAAACCCTGATCAGATACTGTTCTCTGCAGCATCTGAGCTGGGTCTGCACTGTTCACCTATGTCCCACAAAAAGGACGCCAGGCTAATATGGGTTAAAGTGACACCACTATTATAAACAAATAAGACATGTACGATAACCAGAGTCAGTAGTTCCTTCCCAAACAAGCATTGACATAGAATTCTCTCATAACAGAGGAAAAAAAGACAATCATTGTAGGAACTTTAGATTAAGCCTTTACGAAAAAGTGATATTCCCTGCTCTATTCAGCATCTTATAAAAACACCTTACAACTACCCTTTCTAGGATGATAATCCAAATCCTCTCTGTCAACCAAGTAGGGTAGGGTAAGGTGGGGTAGTATAAAGTATACTATCATAGCCTAGGCTTTTCTCACTTAACCATAGCCTAGCCATGCCTAGCCTTTTAAAGTAAAGAACTACATTTACCTTAGGGTAGGACCTACCATACATGTAGCTACTTTTATCTTATTTTAGTCATATTCGGATGTCAAGATTGATACTGTATGAATCCTATGATTCTGATTCTAGTAGTAGTTAACGAAGACTACCTGGCCCCTATATAGCCTAACCCAAGTAGGAAGACAATACCCTATGCAAGATCTAGCCTAATCCTATATCATTTACTACCCAAACCTGGTAAGCTAGGCTATGGAAAGGTTATCTTATACCCCTACCCTAATCAGAAAGGCTTTACCTACCTTAAACTGGGGTACCTGATTAATAAAGGTTAAGCTAGAGAAGGTACCCTACCACAAACTTTGTTAGGTTAACCATACCTGCCAAGTCCTCCATCACCCTGTCTTAAGAAAAAGAAGAGCTGTGTAGGGTAGGTTTGGCTAGCTTAGTCTCTGCGAACCTAAGCTCTCCCCTACATAGGCAAGTCTACCATGATCTACCTTACCTTTCCTATGTACAGTTCAGATTTTACCTTAAGGCTTGACAACTCCCTACTAAAACTAGTACTGTCCATACTATACGGCAACTACCCAGACTAAACTATACCTTATCACCCTGCCTACTAAGTAGGGCAGGTCTTGGATGGGTTTTGTACTCTTGTTTACCCTCATTGGTAAATTCTAAGGAAAATCATGTTTTCTACATAATACCCTAACCAGTAGCCAGTAGGGCGACCATAGCATACGCCTACTACCATATCCCTCAAAACCATGCCAATGAGGTAGGATAGGTTGGCTGACCAAGCCTTACATTTCCTAAGCCCTAGCCTTATTAAATATCTTAACTTTTCATACCTACCCTTTGGTATGGCATACTATTTGCAATCTTAATATGATGACAATTCCTTACTGCTACCTTACCCCAGTCCATGGTAGGACTTGCCCATATCATATCCTAGGGTAGCATAAAGTGTAAAAGACTACCATACCATTACACTAACCAGTGAGTCTACCATACACCCCTACCCATCCAGTGCATCTCTGCCTGCCGAGTATGCCAGATTTGGTGGGGCTGTCTCACCAGTAGGTTGACCCTACCATACCCTGACTGCCACTTCTGGTAGGCTATTCTAATCTTACTAGAAGCCTGTAGGGTGACAAAACCTTAACTTACCCAACTCAGCCCTGCAGTAGACTAGGCTAGGCTATCCTAACCTAAGTTCGGCTAACTTAAATAAGCTGGGCTATCCTAACCAAAGTAGTAGGGTGACAATACTTTAATTTACATAGCCCTCACAACCATGCATTTTAGGTAAGCTAGGCTTTGTTTCTCTTTATCCTAACTAGTAAGGGCAGCCATACCTTACCTTAACACGCCAAATTCTGCCTGTCAGCAAGATTAGGACCCGGGGATTAGGCTACCCAGACTATACTTGATTAATTGTGGTGACCATAGTTTAACCTACCCTACCAACCACGCCTGTCTGGTTGACTAGGAGATGACACCATTAGTAAAATAGTTGGGCAACTGTACCTTCTCCTACCTAAACCAACCCCACCTGCCAGGGGGAGGGGGGACATTACCTAACCCTATCCCACCCACCCTCCTGGCCTGTCAGATAGACCACATAGCTGACATAATCCTGGCTGCCACTTGGCTAAATAAGGATTCATAATCTCATTATATTATGGTGACCTTATCCTGCTCATACAACTCTGCCAACCAGTTTCGACAGCTAGGCTACTTCCCAAGGGTAGGGTAGGCTAGTTAAGGCCAGTCTCTCATTGTTTTACATATTCCAGCTTACACCAGAATTTTTTCTGGTTGTTTCAGCAGTATTGAATCCATCAGTATTCATTAAACAGAATGGTATATGTGTATTTTATATGGCTTTCAACAATCTTTCGGTCATTTCACTCATATATCTGGATGTTACTAGATGGTCAATGGTCAGTTTTAATGATCTGCAGAATGATCATGCACCAGATGCTCGAAATATCACTCCATCCAATGACATCATACTGACACTGGCTCGGCCAGTACATAAGTTCTATCCTGTAAATCATAGTGCAAAATGAGGGGTAGCTGCATTTGCATGTACTATTATTTTATTGCACCTGCAGTCAGGGTGCGCAGTGGCATCCAGTTTTCCATTCATCTATCAGTCTCTTTATGTGTTCCTCTAAAAAAAAATACATTGACCCTCTCAATCATCTCAATAATGGATGCATCCATCAAACCATGCAGAAGACATTTAGGTGATGTCTCGACAGGGTTATCTCACCCTTAATTTCATTATCCTTGGCATCTGGTATAGAAAAATAATCTTCCTGACCGGACCATGGTCAATTTTTCTCTTTGCATGGTAATCCAACCACCTACCACATTGCAAGTCTAGCCTCTGATGCATGTTGACCCTCACAAACTCATCAACTATAATGCATTGCATAAGGCATTTCTCCTTGATGACCTGACTTGGTCTTCCAGCTATGAGTCTTAAATTGATGAATCAGCAGTATCGATATGACTTTACATCGTAAAGTTTAAATAATATTGAGGAAATTAGAAGGATGAAGACCCTCAATGAAATTATCAATAAAACCATAAGTTATTTGGATCTGATAAATGGCTAACTCTGGTATGGATTAATGGCAGCCATGTTTTTCAATGGATCAAATTCGTTTTGAGTAATCTTGTTAAAGCTGTGCATGGTCGGCCAATGACAATTTGTGCCAATTAAATCATATCAAAATCAGGCCAGTTAGTTTTTGACAAGATTGAAGAAGATGTTTTATACATTTTCCCAAATACTTAATGGTAAAAAATGTAGAGCCTGATCAAACTGCTCCTACAGGTAGATTTTAACTGTTTTGTTTGCTCAGACTAAGATGTCCAAAATTTAGGATCTTTACAATAAAATCAAAATAGAACTAAGTATAACTAACTACTTCCAATGCTAAATGAACATTGTAACAACTAATAAGTAATATTTTGTTTGGGGAAACCTTAAGAACATATAGCTCCAGTGCAGATAAGCAGGATTTTTATATAATATTATCAATTAAGAATAGTTGTGCTGGCCCAGTAAGCTGCTGCATTATTCAAAGTTCAAGGCAGAGGACCTGTAATTGCGTTAATGGGAAATTGCTGGGTCCATAAGAAATTATTTGAATTAAGACACTGGGTCCATAGGAAATATTTGAATTAAGACAACTTCCGCATCTAGAGAAATGACCATCTATATAACTTTATCTGACTATATGTTTTTTTTATTGGCCATTTATTCTGGTTGGTCCTGTATGTCACCTGTATTATGCAGGCAGATGCGGCTATTTAAATGTGATACTATACTAGTTTATTATTAATGATAAAGGTTGCCAATATTTATAATTAATTTTTAAGGTTACCAATATGGACAATAAGGGTAGCCAATTTATTAATTTATAAAGATGGCCAATATGAAATTTAAAGGTGGTCGAGATGTCAATTGAAACACAAACTATTAAATTGCCATATTTGTACATTTTTTTGTAAGATGCAGCAGTTTTCAAGTAATGTATTTTATGTTGATAATTTAAATGCATTAAATGCAACTATTCTAACTTAAATATAATCACTTACAACAGTGTTGCCTTGAAGTTAGAATCAAATACAGCAACTTATATAGTGCAACACTTTCGTAACTTTTAGTTACGACAGTGTTGCACTGAAATCCGAAGACAAAAAAAGGATTTTGGGTGGGAAAACTGTTGTAAGTGAAATTATTGCAAATATCTTTTAAAACAAAAGGGCAACATTTAAAATAACAATTGTCATCAAAGTCAAATGACTTTTAACATAATTAAATTATAAAATTATAAAAAATAATATAAAAGCCAAGACAGAAACATGTTTTTTAACTCTCCTGAAAAATTTCATAAAAGCAAGATACGACAGTGTTGCGTTAAACCCACGATATGTTGACAATTCATATTGTCAAGCTAAAATGACCCCCGCCTATTAATAAGCTGTTAAAACTATGGCTGCCCCAACCTAGGCACATTACTTATCGAGGCAGTATCAACTGTCTTGTGATATGCAATAAACCCGAGCCCACGTTCCTAAATAAAACAGGGGTTGTGCCTTTAGTCTCACTGTTTAGCTCACCTGAGCCATTGGCTCATATTGAGCAATTGTGATCATTGGATGTCCGTTGTGTGTCGTCCCTCGTCAACACTTGCTTAAAAGGACTTCTCTGGATTTTTTGCCAAACTTGGCAGGAATAATCCTTATATGGCCCTCTCTAATAAGTGTTCAAATGGGTATGGTTCATTGCATATTTAGGTCATACAGGCTAAAAATAGATGAAAAGTTTAAAACTATTCTTGTCTGAAACCACAAGGCCTAGTGCTGTGGTGTTTGGTATGTAGCATCGCATAGTGGACCTCTACCAAAAATTTCAAAATATGCCCAAGGGGTAAAAGAAATTCCCATACTGCGGGCCACATGTTTTACGTAGGATAATATAGGGGAAACATGAAAAATCAAAATATATGACTAAGTTGGCCAAAAAATTAAATTTCCATGCATACCGATTGGTTTTACAGGAAGTGGCGGAGTAAACTCTGAACAGGCTTATATTTAGAAAACATGGACGCATCCTCAATGCCTAGAGTCTTGATATTTGGTATAGGACATCTACCAACTTTGTTCAAATTATGCCCCTGATGCCAAAAATTATTCCCCTGGATCACATGTCTTACAAAGGATATTAGAAAAACATAACAATAATCGTCTTGTCTGAAACCACAAGGCCTGTGCAAGAACCACAACTCTCTTTTTCATAATTTAAGAGAAATTGTACTCTGTTATTTTTCATACTTAAAAAACTTTTGTCTGGCGCATAGCATAAAAACTAAGAGATATCAACTCGAAACTTCATTGGTAGCTAGATCTTGATATTGAAAGGTGTAGTGAATAAGAACCGTAATTATCTTTTTACAAAATTTAGGAGTTATTGCCCTTAGTGATACTTGCATTTTGTTCAGAGCATAACGTTAACACAGATATGTCCACTTGCAGTCCCATGAGTCCGTTTCGAACATACGCTTATTTTGGGAGCATCCTATACAATACACCTGCCTTAAACTCAGATTAAAGTCTGCTTTTACTCACAAAAGAACAGTATAACGACTGACTTTCCATTGCTAAGGAAAATCAAACATTTTAATGCCTTGTGCTATCCTCTCACAACAAATTGGTTGGTTGCCCATTAGGTGTGCCTATTTCATATTATATTTGTAATCTATGTCAAGAGTATATTTAAGGAATGAATTCAATTTTTGGAATGTTCATGGAATCGTGAATACTTCAGGTCTCTTGCAAAGTAAGTGAAGTATTCATAACTCCATGAACATTCCATAAATTGAATTCATTGCTTATATTTACATTTTATTATAAATATCTAAAATCTGAAAAAAATAATAATTTAGGAATTTAAACATTTTTGTATTTAAAATATATAATCATATTAACGGTTTAGTCGGAGTATGAAATGGAAAAGCGAAAAAGCCATCTTAAACACGGACAGCCAATGGGGGCAAACAAAATGCTTGTTTTGCATGATCACAACACCAGTGTCACTTCTGGCGAATGGGTTTGATGTTCGAAGCTTATTGCACGGGCAAACGAGGTTGGCAGCAGCTGTCAATCAAATTTGTGCAATTCATAGGGCTATGAACGGTTGCAAAAACTCTAAAGATTCATTGAAGGATTGCTTCAAAAAATGTAAGTTTATGAGAGTATTCGCGTATCTTCAGTTTTATTCATAGATAGACACTTATGCCTGGCCATCCAAGCTAAAAGCTCCTTTGTTTCCTTAATTGATCATCCGTGTATGAGAATATTCCAGTATCTTCAGTTCTATTCATAGATAGACACGTGTGCCTGGCCACATATCCTATCTAAAAAGCTCTTTTGTTTTCTTAATTGATGTTCTAAGAGATTTATCCATGTATGAGAGTATTCGCGTATCTTCAGTTCTGTCCTTAGATAGACACATTTCTTTCTTCCAAATTGGTCGGCATCGCCTGTAATGCAGCAGTCTGACAATCTGTTTTGGCACAAATATTCTGAAATAAAGAACAAAAAAACATCTGTTCATGTATAAAATTTGTTATCAACTGTAGAACAAGGCGTTACAACGCCAAAATACCGTTTATGTCATTTTTGTCCTGGGAGTGTATATCCAATCATCATTTCTGTAAGGCCGAAACAAGTAAAGACAAAAGTGCATTTTTGTAATTTTGAAATATTATAGATATATATTTGAACCAGTGTTAAATTGTTGCCTTCTCCCAAAATTTTTAAAAAGATGTGACAATGTATTAATGGAGTTATTGCTTGGTTGCAATAGGGTCTTGGTCATTCCTTTTGGCATCAACAGTCCGGATGAGATCCTGCATGGGCAGGTCTGATTTGGGTTGTGTGGTAAAATCTGGTAAAATGCTTTGTAAACTTTTTATATCTTCTTCAAAAGAAAATTAATCGATTGACCCTTACAAGTAAATGGAAACTAGTCTCAATATAAACTAAGTTTATACGACTATTGCTTAGTACAATGCTTTCATGTCATGATTATACTTTACTGTTATATTTTTGTGTGTAGCTCATGGGCCAATAGGCCTTTTGCGAATAAAATTATCTTATGTATGCAGTCTTCTTTGTTATGATGCTAATTGGCTACATATTTCTTTAATCATGTACGAATTAAGCGGCATTTCATTTGGCGATCACTGTTTTTCTAAGTACCTGTTTTCAGGTATATATATTGAAAAGTGTTTAAATATCCCCAACATACATGTAACCTGTTTTAAGGAAATAACGAACACTTTTCGGGAAAACACCCCACCCCCCAGATATGAATTCAAGGATTCCCAAATTTACTTCGACTTAACCAATTTATGCTAATTGGAATTTCCCCCTGATATCAATTGGGCCATTTTGTTCAAATCTTGATATAACAATATGTAAGCAAACATTGCGACTCTGATCAGTCGCCGCCTTCAGTGGCGTCTGATCTGTGTCTGCACTGTTTGCCTACGTCCCACAAAAAGGACGCCAGGCTTATATGGGTTAAGAAGGATTAATGCAGACCAAAGACATTGAGCTATCCATATTGTTCATACTCTTTATAAGGCTTGTAACATTCCTTGATCCAATGTGTCCAAACACTTCCAGGTGCATTACGATCTGAGCGGAACAACTGTTTATAGGTCTCCACTACAGTGTCGTTTCCCCAATTCAGATAGCTCCCGACTATGGTTCCGTCATTTCTGGAAGCATTCCATTCAGTGATGTGTAACTCCTGGTAAAACCGGAACGCCCCAGCATTTGGATTTGCATTTTCCAATTTTTCCTTAAAAGAAAAGAAAACCTGTATAATAGTGAGAAAACTGCTATGGGGGAGAAATTTAAGGTAACACTAAAACCTGACTGCTCAGCCTTATCTTACGGAGCGCAGTGTCTCAGTGGTAGAGTGCTTGACTGGAGATCGAGGAGTTTCGGGTTCGAGCCTCACAAGCGCCACTGTGTTGTGTCCTTCAGCAAAACACATTAATCCTTGCTTAGTACTCAGTCTGGTTCAACCCAGGAAGACCTGTCCCGACATAACTGAAACAATTTTGACTGGGAGTTGACCTTTTACCTCATAGAGACGTATTTTGAGGCTTTTGCAAAAGGGCAGACCCAGATCAGGCAGGTCTTGTCTGCTTATGGAAATATAATATATCTGATCATACACTAGTGAACCTGACAAGTAATTCATGGTTCAGTGTACCAACATGCAAGTTTATTTCCATAATAATTCATGATGGGTGGATCTTAGCATGATTATTTTATATAAGCAAACAGAGCAGACCCAGATAAGGCACGCCGATGATAGTCCGCTTATAGTAATATTTGCATCATACAAGAGTATCTCCTCTCATCAATTAAGCAAGGAATGTCACAGTAACGTGACGTAAGCCCCAAAGGAACTGGTCTAGCATAAGACACATTTGAGGAAAGGTATTTGTAATAAAGGAGATAACACCTATAAATGAGGTCAGAAGTCAATGTCAAGGTCAAAGTGACCCAAAGTGGTTTGCACCACTCCGCCATCCCAAGAGGAATCCACACACCTAATTTGGGATTTCTACCGCAACGTATTTAGGCAATATGCTCCAGACACGATTTTTCTAGCAACTAGGTCACAGGTCAAGGTGACATAAAAATTGAACGCAGGGGTGTCCACCTGTCGCAATTTCGCAAAATTTTACGAATCGATGCCTGAATAATGCGAATCGGGTTTTGTCTTGTATATGTAAGTTATATTGTTTATTTGGAAATACAAATGTTTAATATTAATGATCTATACAGCGGCGTTATATACTCAAATGTTTCGGTACGCATATGAGCTGAATTCACACATTAGGATTCACAGCAAATGTCAATATGCGTGTCAACGTAATATACATTTGGAATCACTATTATAATCAACAAATACAGATATCTTCTAATAAAAATTGTTTGCCTAAGATTCCATGCACACTCTCTCATGTTCTCGAAGGTGTTTTTATCCCCATTCATTAATATAACCATGTAATAAAGGCAGGCAATTGATCATGACCATTTTCCATCGAATAAATTGTTTTTTTTTTTCTTATTGCTGCTCCTCACAAATAGATTGTTGGTGCTCGTTAGAATCACCTCGTCGATGCGGTTATAACGGGTACCCAAGGTAGAAATACCCAAATATCTATATAATTATGTGGGGCTTATAACATGGATGTAATTAATATACATGTACGCATTAATGTATTGTTTATGTCAAAATCAAACTATTATAATTGGCCTCGACGCGAGAAACCCTGTCTTCGGAGGTTTTTTGAACAACACAGGCGCAAACCAGCCTACGCATCCGCGCAGTCTTATCAGCGCCTTTGTTATTCGTGTATTTGAAAGTTTGATATCTAGTGAAAAGCGAAATTTCAATTTTCTAGATAGTCTCTGTAGCTGAGGAGACTGGTTTGAGTCTCGCTTTGTCAGAAACACCGAAGACAGGTTTTCTCGCGTCGCGGCCTAATTATTATTGGAGCCTGCGTGCAGCAAAATTTACAAGTGCCCATCCCCGCAGTCTGATCACTCTTCGATGGGCGGCCTATGGGCAGGAAATGGCTCGTTTGATCAGACTGTTCTGATGTACAGACTGATTTGAATATTTGTGATACGAACATACCAATCTGTACCTTATGCCCGATACCAGCTAATTCCAAACTAAGAGAGAAGGAAACGTGCATTTTTTTTCAAATTCACACGTATATAGTCTAGCAGTCTAAAATCCCGCAACATGGTATTCTTTGACTTTTCGCTTATTGTAAAGGCGGCGCCTCATGAATGCGTAATTAGGACTGGTCAACATAAGACATAGGTAAAAGCTCAAAATGAGGTGTGGTTTTATTCAAAAGTAATCCTATAATATCATCTTGCACCATTACCTCAGTCATTATTTAGTCCTTAAAACGGCAGCAAAAAATCTACATCTGAAAATGTCTATTTAACATTAGAGGCAAATATTGTGGACCCAGATCAGACTGTTCCTACAGGAGCAGTCTGATCTGGGTCCACACTGTTTATCTATGAGGCTTCAAATAGTTCAGTGGACGACAAAAAACATATAGCGTGTGATAATGCGCTTTAAGGGTTAATAAATGTGAGTTCAGTGTGTATACGGCTAGGATTTTCATGAAATGCACGCACGTTTGCGCGGCCCAAAAAGCTTATTAACTCTTTACCAAATTATAAATAAAACCTGATTTCCCTTCCTCAGCAGAGGAAACAGCCGAACCACACTCAGATATGAATAAGTAGTTGCCGCCTTTACATTAAGCGAAAAGTCAAGTAATACACGTATATAGTCTAGCAGTCTAAAATCCTGCAACGTGGTAAGTGTTTCCCAAGAAGAGGCATAAATACCTTTTGACATAGACTTACATGATAGAGAGTGGCAATAATTTAAAACTGATAGAAAAGAAATAGTAAATCCCGCTAAGTGTTTACATTGCTGCATTTATAATTTTTGACATGACCGAGAGTGGTCATAAAAGGTACACTTCACTTTGAGAACAAAACTTGGAGTTTAACGACAGGAAATGTTGTTTTGGACATCCCTGGGAACGTGACATATGATCATCCAAAGATGCACTGGTACACCAAATTTGGGATTCCTACTTCAAATAATATAGGAGAAATGTCAGATATGCTGCTAACACGATAATTATAGAAAAAAAGGTGAAAGTCACAGTGACCAAAAAACTGGTACATGAAACTCTGTCATCCCAAGATGCAACCACACATCAAATTTGGGATTCCTGGCTAAAAAATATAGGAGATATGCTCTGGAGACGATTATTCTAAGAAAATAGGTCAGAGGTCAAGGTCACAGTGACCCAAAAATGAAACACGACATATCACCATCCAAAGATGCATCCATGCATCAAATTTGGGATTCCTTTCACAAAGAATATAGAAGATATGCACGAGACTCAATGACAATTCTAGAAACTAGGTCAAAGGTCAACGTCACAATTACCCCAAAATTAAATGGGACACTCCTCCATCCAAACATGCATTCACACATCAAATTTGGGATTCCTACCTCAAATAATATAAGAGATATGCTCAGGACATGGCTATTCTAAAAACTAAACCAGATGTTTATTTGAAGGTTACAGAGACCTGTAAATAGCACACGACACTCCTGCATCGCAAAATGTATCAACACACCAAATTTGGGATTCCTATCTCAAATTATACAAGATATATGCTCTAGACACGATTATTTTAAAAACTAGGTCAATGTCAAGGTCACAGTGACACAAAATGGTATGTGACACTCCGCCATCCTAAGATGCATTCACACACCAAATTTGAAATTCCTACCACAAAGAATACAGGAGATAAGCACCAGACTTAATGCCAATTCTAGAAACTAGGTCTGAGGTCAAGGTCACATTGTCCCAAGGTTGGTACGCGACACTTTGCCATCCCAAGATGCCTGCACATACCAAATTTGGGATTCCTACCTCAAATAATATAAGCTATATGCTCCGGACACGAATATTCTAAAAACTAGATCAGAGGTCAAGGTCACAGTGACCTGAAAATGCTGCACAACACTCCGCCATCCCAAGATGCACCCACTTACCAATTTGGGATTCCTATCTCAAATAATACAAGATATATGCTCCAGACACGATTATTTTAAAACTAGGTCAGAGGCCAAGTTCAAGGTCACAGTGACCCAAAAATGGTATGTGATACTCCGCCATCCCAATATGCATTCACGCACCTAATTCGGAATTCCTACCTTAAAGAATATAGGAGATATGCACCAGGCTCAATGCCGATTCTAGAAACAAGGTCAGGTCAATGTCACAGTGACCCAAGGATGGTACCGGACACTTCATAATCCAAAGATGCATGCACACACCAAATTTGGGATTCCTACCTTAAATAATATATGAGATATGCTCCAGACACGGATATTCTAAAGACCAGATCAGAGGTCAAGGTCACAGTGACCCGAAAATGGTGTGTGACACTCTGCCATCGCAAGATGCATCCACACACCAAGTTTAGGATTCCTACCTCAAAGAATATAAGAGATATGCACCAGACACGAAGCAGGACGGACAGAGGGACGGAGGGGCAGACAGTGTGGTTACTATATGTCTCCCAAAGTTCCTTTGGGGGCATAAAAAACAAAACAGAAAAAAAAACCGTCAAAGTTTGACCCTCTCTGACAAAATTTTCTGGATCCAGGCACGGGAGTCAAGATTATGGATGTGAGGGGGAGGTCTTAAAAGACAACTCCCCGGTAGAATAGGCATCTGTGTATCACTGCATGATGTAGCAAATTCATTTTTTGCCAGAACTAAAGGATACATTCAGGAGCGTCACAGGAGTTTGAATTTCTAAGTAAGAAAGATGGCAAAGATCAGTAATCGATACAATCAAGCACCACACCTGACCCAGGATACCAATGGGAAAGTGAGGACTTCACAATTAGACATCATAAACGAGAGCCAAGAGGTCAGCCATTTCCCAGCAGGTGAACACAAGGCATCAATAAACAGACGCGCAAGGAAACATAGCAAAAACAAGACAGAAATAACATAAATAGTCAACAAAAGAAGCACGGCTTTGGAACGGTCAGTAAAATATTTTAATGGAGGACTTAAACCAGTTTCAACGATTCAACAGTTTGACCTTAAAGAGACTAGGTCTGCAACTATGAACATTTTTCAATTTTTTTTTTATTTTCTTTTAAAATCATTTGTAAAAGTAGAATTAAGTTATGTTTTCACAATAAATCTGTTCACTAAAGCTATAAAATGCACGGAAAAGTGATTTATCTTATAAAACAGGTGTGGTTTTCTCTTGTTGGAAATTATTTGCGTCCCTCTAATAATTATAGACAGCTTATTTTAACATAATACCGTTGTTTATACCCCAGCAAACTTTGTTTGTAGGGGGTATACTGTTTTCACGTTGTCTGTCCGTGCGTGCGTGCGTCCATCCTTGCGTCCGTCTGTCCAGAACGCTTTGTTTCCTTAATAACTTGAAGAGTCATTGCTGGATTTTCATCAAACCTTGCAAACATGTTTATATATGCAAGACAAATACTTTAGACAAAAAAGTAAGGGCTAGGGGCCAATTCTATTAGAGTTATTTCCCTTTGTAGTTCTAAATGGCTTTTTATATAGTGCTTATGCTATTATAGGCCATACACGGGCCGATCAACTCCTACCACAGCTTTTGATGGAACAATCTGATACTTTTCCTATACAATGTAGACACATTGAACATATGCATGAAGGAGTTTGGTTCACAAAAAATAATTTTTGACAAAATGACAGCTGTGGGAACTTAGACAATTTTTCCCTAATAAGGTGTTTGTATATGCATAGACGGTGCCTTTATGGGCCGATCAACTCCTACCACAGCTTTTTATGGAGCAATTTGATACTTTGCCTATACAATGTAGACACATTTAACATATGCATGAAGGAGTTTGGTTTAGAAAAAATATTTTTTTACAAAATGACAGCTGTGAGAACTTAGACAATTTTGACAGCTGTGAGAACTTAGACAATTTTTCCCTAATAAGGCTTTTGTATATGCATAGATGGTACCTTCATGGGCCGATCAACTACTACCACAGCTTTTGATGGAACAACTTGATACTTTGCCTATACAATGTAAACACATTGAACATATGCATGAAGGAGTTTTGTTCAGAAAAAAATTTTTTTTGACGAAATGACAGCTGTAAGAACTTAGACAATTTTTCCCTTATTAGACTTTTGTATATGCGTAGATGGTGCCTTCATGGGCCGATCAACTCCTACTACAGCTTTTGATGGAACAATTTGATACTTTGCCGATACAATGTCGACACATTGAACATATGCATGAAGGAGTTTGGTTCACAAAAAATAATTTTTGACAAAATGACAGCTGTGAGAATTTAGACAATTATTCCCTTATATGGCTTTTGTATATGCATTGATAGCGCCTTTATGGGCCGATCAACTCCTACCACAGCTTTTGATGAAGCAATTTGATACTTTGTCAATACAATGTAGACACAATGAACATATGCATGAAGGAGTTTATAAGTTTTGTTGAACTAAGACAATTATTCCCTTAATTTGTATATGCATGGATAGTGCCTTTATGGGCCAATCAACTCCTACTACAGCTTTTGATGAAGCAATTTGATACTTTGCCGATACAATGTAGACACATTGAACATATGCATGAAGGAGTTTATAATTTTTGTTTGCACAGATTCTACTGAAATCTTCTTATCAAAACTAAGGTCTTCTTGTTCGAACTATAACTTGCCAAGTTTTTTCACTGACTCTTACTGTGCGGGGGGTATCTAAAAAGCATTGCTTTTTGACTTTTTTCATTTAATACTGAGAAGTTGTTGAGATTTGCGAAATTGGTAAAATGTTTACCTGAATTTAAGTTTTTTTTACTATGTTCTTGAAAAATAGAAACATTAGTTCAAAAATTAAAAGATCAAAAGTTACAAACTATGCAGCTTTAAGTCAACGATTCATAACAGACTTCGTACGTAACTTCGTACGTAGGGGCTTAAAACAATACGTTCTTTTCAATGGTATGCTTCTGACAAGGACACATAAAGCCAATAAGAATCAGTGGGTTTCACGTCATATAGGCCAGCAACAGCGTCATTGGCGAAACAAGATGTTTTCAAACACCAGATCGCGATTTCCGTTGTTTTACCCATGTGCGATTATAAAAATTGATCATGAGTGTGAGGGTGGGATAGAAAAAATCGTCCCATGGATTCACAGTTTGTCATCACCTGATGGCAGCCAACTGATAACAAACGGTCAATCAGATGGACCAATTTTTAGCTGAATGATGACAAACTGTGAATCTGAGGGACGTATTTTTTGCCTAGTGATCACAAATGGTGAATCGGAGGGACGTTTTTTTTTCTATCCCATCCTCACAAAAATAATGGGTTCTTTTTCTTGCTCAACACTACATACCTCGTTAAGTTTAGAAAAGCATGAAAATGAGTTCCAGAAAATCATGAATACGCTGAGATGCGACATGGTGACGTAATCTTAACATTACAATGACGTCACCAGTTGACGTGCGGCCAGCGTGCGGCTGTTCGTTTATTATCATTCCCACCCGCTTGTACAGGTATGTGCGATTATAAGAATCTATCAGGAGTGATGACAATCATTGGGTGCGAAGAACAGTTTTTTCTATCCCACCCTCATACGAATAATGAATTCTTTTTCTTGCTCACCATTTAAGTACAGCTCTTGCTAAGCACCATGCAAATGGCGATACATCCATGGTTACAGAAATCGTAAATTTGTGTCCTATCATGTAGTACTTGTCACCAAACACAGTCTGGTACAATATTTCTTTGATTGGAAGCTCGTTGCCATGGCAACCAAAAATTTTCAATTTTACCTCATTTTCCAGTGTAAATGCTACAAAAAAGCTGATTTTTGGTTATTTTGATTTACCAAGAGTTTGTGCCATGGTAGTAAAATAGTTAATTTGGTATATCAGTTCTGTAGATTGATCTTGGATTTAATAAATGATAAACTAACAATTGTATTATGATAACTCGTACACGAAAATCAAACTAGTATTGGGAGGTGGGGTACTTATAATCTGGATTTTAACAAAATTATGAAAAATCAGCAAATTTCAAGATAATTTTTCTCCCATGACCATCCTAATGTAAGACAATGATGTATTTAAATCAATAAAATGATATATGTTCTCAAACAAAAATGGAAGAAACCCGTGTTTTTTTTCTCTAACATGCAATTGTGTTAAGGTAGCAGCAACCGTTTTCAAAATCTTAGAAATCGACCAAAAAGGCACATTTAAACATAAGTTTTCTCCCATGACCATCCTAATGTAAGACAATGATGTATTTAAACCAATAAAGTAATGTATGTTCTTAAGCAAAAATGCAAGAAACCCAAGTGTTTTTTCTTCTCTTGCGTGCAATTGTGTTAAGGTAGCAGCAACCGTTTTCAAAATCTAAGAAATCTGCCAAAATGGCACATTTAAACATAATTTTTCTCCCATGACCATCCTAATGTAAGACAATGATGTATTAAACCAATAAAGTAATGTATAATCTTAAGAAAAAATGCAAGAAACCAATGTGTTTTTCCTCTCTTCCATGCAATTGCGTTAAGGTAGCAGCAACCGTTTTCAAAATCTAAGAAATCTGCCAAAATGGGCAAACTTTAACATAATTTTTCTCCCATGACCACCCTAATGTAAGACAATGATGTTTTAGAACCAATAAAGTTTTGTCTGTTCTTAAGTAAAAATGCAAGAAACTCATGTGTTTTTCCTCTCTTGCGTGCAATTGTGTTAAGGTAGCAGCAACCGTTTTCAAAATCTAAGAAATCTGCCAAAATGGCACATTTTAACATAATTGTTCTCCCATGAACACCCTTATGTAAGACAATGATGTTTTAGAACCAATAAAGTAATGTCTGTTCTTAAGTAAAAATGCAAGAAACTCATGTGTTTTTCCTCTCTTGCGTGCAATTGTGTTAAGGTAGCAGCAACCGTTTTCAAAATCTAAGAAATCTGTCAAAATGGCACATTTTAACATAATTTTTCTCCCATGAACACCCTAATGTAAGACAATGATGTTTTAGAACCAATAAAGTAATGTCTGTTCTTAGGTAAAAATGCAAGAAACCCATGTGTTTTCTTCTCTTGCGTGCAATTGTGTTAAGGTAGCAGCAACCGTTTTCAAAATCTAAGAACTCGGCAAAAATGGGCACACTTTAACATAATTTTTCTCCCATGACCGTCCTAATGTAAAACAATGCTGTTTTAGAACCAATAAAGTAATGTCTGTTCTTAAGTAAAAATGCAAGAAACCCATGTGTTTTTTCCTCTCTTGCGTGCAATCGTGTTAAGGTAGCAGCAACCGTTTTCAAAATCTAAGAAATCTGCCAAAATGGCACATTTTAACATAATTTTTCTCCCATGACCATCCTAATGTAAAACAATGATGTATTTAAACCAATAACGTAATGTACGATCTTAAGCAAAAATGCAAGAAACCCATGTGTTTTTTCTTCTCTTTCGTGCAATTGTGTTAAGGTAGCAGCAACCGTTTTCAAAATCTAAGAAATCGGCAAGAAAATGGCACATTTTAACATAATTTTTCTCCCATGACCATACTAATGTAAGACAATGATGTTTTAAAACCAATAAAGTAATGTATGTTCTTAAACAAAAATGCAAGAAACCCATGTTTTTTTTCTTATCTTGCGCGCAATTGTGTTAAGGTAACAGCAACCTTTTTCAAAATCGAAGAAATCAGCAAAATGACACATTTTAACATAAAAATTCTATGATGTGTGAAATGTTAAAGGGGACGGCAACCCTGATAATTACTATGTTTCATATGAAAGATCTTAATATACCATGAATTTTGATACCAGTTTCACCAAACTCGGTTGAAAAATATGGAAGTTGTGGGCGTTTGAATATTTGCAAATGGACTGTAATGGAAGCGGCCATATTGTAGGCTTAGTGACGTCACTCAGCCTAATTAAATATGTGTAATCAAAATAAAAGACAAACCAATGGGTTATTTGCATAAATCTTTAACGAAACATTTTCCTTATGTATAAAGGTGCAGATCTGCTGAAACACAGGTGATGTGATAGTAGTGATAACTAAAAATTAAGCAGTTGAAAAAAATCTGAAAACTAATTAAATATTCAAAATGGTGGCTAAATGTTGGCCATATTAAATTCTTTAAATTCCCATAACTTGCCCATTTTTCAACAGATTTTGATGATACTTGTATCAAAATTCATTGTTCATAGAGCTCTTTCTGATAAAACATACTTATCAAAGGGTTGCTGTCCCCTTTAAAGTACAAGTGTAAACAAAATGATTAGTTTGACAACGGTGAGGGGCGGGGGAGCACTTCAGTAAAACTTTTGATATTCTCTATATGTTGAATATGTGTAGCAAAGACAGAGTTTTTACCCATATCTTTAAATTGTTATTTGTCCAATGAGAAAAACACTTTTGTGGAAAATTCGATGGTTGAACCTACTATCTTTTTCATTAAAAATATTCATTTTCTTTGAAACTTTTATCTTGCCATTTTATGGGCAGTCCTTCATTAAGACTGTCCGAGGTCCTTTAAAAGCATGCATGCATTTTGTGTGCAATTGTATTAAATTTAAGGAATATGTATTAAACCACTTTCAAAATCTAAGAAATGGGGGAAAAGGCACATTTCAAGATATTTTTTCTCTCATAGTGGATAAACCATTCGGTTATAAACCAGGGGTTGTTGGTTTGATTCTTGGCTTCTCCAGTCTTTCCATGACCGTTATTGCTTAACTGTTGGTTGAACGCTAAACAGAATCACACTGTTTCATATTGGCGATCGATAACACTATAATTGCGCTCTACTATACTATCGTTATGACAATCGAAAAACCTATTTTCGGCGATCGAAAAAGTAGCTTTGATAAATCCGTGCCTTGGAGGTTGCCCTAACCCGTTGTGGTAAGTCTTGACATAGCTGAAAAAAGCCATGAAGAACGGAATTTTTGTGTTTAATGAGTTGTGCGTGCGTTTTTTGGCAGGCCTGTTAGGGATTATGTTAGGGAGGCTACGTCTAGAATAATGAAGTTTGACGCAAAAGATAAATAAAATGAATAATACTCAGTGTCTCTGGGTCTGGTACTGGGCAGTCCTTGAGTTCTGTATCGGACCCCTAGACACAGAGTCTCAGAGTCAGATGCCAGCCCCCGAGCCCCACCTATAAGGAGTGGCCCAGGGTCTGGTAGTATGTGCATTGTCCAGCACATTGTTGAATAACTGGCTCAACCCAAGGACTTGCCGTATTTTTTATTTTCTTTGCCACATTGCAGTTTCAATAGTTAGCAAAAAGCGATTGCAGGCACATTGTTTAATTGCTATCGTACCCGACAAAGATAATCCTAAAGTTGTGATACGATTTTCGCGAACAGTACAATTATACACAATTAACGACCAATCATCATTGAAGCTGTGCAATTTTTCGAGTGAAACGCGCAGTCTTTGAAAGCTGCAAAGGGCAGAGTTTCTAACAAGACAAGCTCTACGATATCATTAAGTATCTTAACACTGTATTAGCGGCGGCATGAACATGAAATCCAGATGGATATGAAAGGAAAAAAAAACAGGTATATTTGATCGTCCGTCTGTCTGCCACCCCGTCCATCCATCTGCCAGGAACCTAGATCAGATTGCGTGATTGAAATATTTTTCTTTATTCCCAACCAATAAAATTGTTCTTTTGAGCACCCAAAAGTTGGATAAGAAATTATTCACAGCATACCGAACATATACCTAAATCATCGTACTTTTAATAATATGGTCCGCCCGTCAATGAGACAGTTCTTTCTAGCAGCCAAAAGCTATGTCAAAGCTAAGCATAAGACTCAAGAGTTGCCACTGTCGACCCGCCAGAGGAATGCCGTACTGGTGGGATGGGCCGATTTTTAGACAATTCATAAACTTGTATTTGCCAAAATTAACTATTGACTTAGCAGACCCATATAACAGTATGCTAGCCCATTTAAAACGTCTTTGTAGCAAACAGTGTGGACCTAGATCAGACTGCAACCATAGCAGCAGTCTGATCCGGGTCCACACTGTTTGTCTGTATACCGAAATTAGCTAATTTAAAACATGTAGCAGATGACGACAACGGACATAATTTTAGATCTATTTGCTGTATGTGATCGAGTCTTGCAACCATTATAGGTCCAGTTTTAGCGTCTCTGTAGCACACTTTGTTGATCCTTTTCAGAGCAGTTTGATCTTGGTCAAGACTGTTTGCATGTATGCAAAGTAAGTCATTTCTGTTTCCGTCTTATAATTTGTTAGTTACCTGAAAATTGGTAAATATCTTAATAAACAGTGCAGACACTGATGAAATGCCACTGTTTGGGTCTTCACTGTTTGCCTAAGTACCTGTTACCAGCACCCAGAATGAAAAGGTCAAGTATCCCTATAGTAGATATGTGTGTTTATCACTGTATTTTTGTACATGAATGATGATGTGGTCAATGTTCAAACAGGGCTCATATTGTTCAGGCTTCCGTTTATTTTGGTTGGATACATTTTGGGGTCCATTTTGATAGATAGTCAACCTTTCCAATGTGTGGAACACCTCCATTCAGTATATAAATTACCTGAACGTGAGAAGGTAATTATTTTGGCCTATATTTATTTTTTATAATGCATTAATATGACGCCAATTTAAAATATTATGTTTTTTTTTACTTCTTATATTTTATTATTGTTTTTAGTGATTAAAGGCTTGAAGGCTTGCAGTCAATGGCATCTTTGGTAGAATATAAAATTATAACATATTTTAAACAAAACTATTGTAATTTGGATTAAATATATATATTAAAACAAGCAAATAATCACCTTTGAATTACAAAACTTGCGAAATTAATTTCAACAAGGGAGCTAATTCAAAAACGGCAAGGGAGGGCAATTGGATATATTTTACCGATATTTTTGCCTTATAATTATTTGTAATGGATGATTTACAGTATTTGGGAAGAATTTTTAAATCATTTGTTATGTATTTGAAAAGAGGGAAGATCATTCTCTATAAAATAATAAATATATATATATATATATATATATATATATATATATGATAGATCTAGTAAAAGATTTCTAAACTGGGCATTGTCGATCCGTTTAGTATCGCGCCTGCACAGACAATGGGACATTTTCAGTGTCATGCTCTTTTAAAAAAGCTGCCATACTTGTTAGGGATCCCTCATTTATTTGGAGTAATATAATTTAATTTTTGGATAATTAAGGAATTCAAACCTATATTACAGTGTTACAAATAATTAAAAAAATAAACTGTTGTTTTTAGCATAGTTCAAAGAAATTATTCTAAAATAGTTATAGAAATTATAATGTTTTCGTTTCCAATTGACGATTTTCTCGAATATTAAGGGAGGTATCTCCATGACAACTGCATTTTAGCCTTTTTACCATAGATAACCTAAAAAACACACGGGTTTGAATTTTGAAATAAGAAAACAAAGGCTGTTGCCAAATAATAGACCCAGTTTCATAATAATAACAGGACCATCATGAGAGAAAATTTAACTTCAAATTTCATAATGGAACCCTATGGGAATTTCATCTCAAATGATGATTTTTAATCCATCGATAGCATTCTTCTACAAAATCGTTTACCAGTAAAAAGGGTCATTTGACTTATTTTAGGACATAATCAATTTGGAAAAACAAAAAAGGTTCATTTTTGTAACATGCGATGTATCGCCTTTTGCAGGTTTTGCATGGTTCTTAGCAAGAGCTGTACTTAATACCTCATTCATATTGGAAAAAACATGAAAAAGACTTCCAGAAAATCCTGATTACACTGAGATGCGACATGGTGACTTCATTTTAACATTACTAAGACGTCAAGGATAGACATGCAGTCAGCGTGTGGCTGCTCATATTTTATTTTTCCCTAGAGCTGGTATGTGTGTGCGAGAAATAATTTTCTCCCACTTTTGCTAATGCAACATAAGCTGTCAGCTCATAACAAAAATTTCTTTCTCGCATACCAACACATACAAGATTGAGTGATCCCTATGTAAGCTCGATGTCGGAAAAATCTCTCCCACATCGCTACCTATGTGAGATAAGCGTAACTAATACGAGATAAGCCACACATGGCCGGTAACTAATGCGAGATAACCCGCATCGCGACATTTTTGTCACATGACTATTCCTTTGAAAACGAAAGTTGAATTATTGACAGTCAGGAAAAATGTCAATGTTGAAATTTCAGCAATTTAAGTCAGCCTTCAACGTGGTATGAAATTAAATGTAAAACATTTATTCAATCCTTTGAACATGCTGAGTGCATTGGGAGTGACATACTTGACGTGTTGGGCAATGAGTGACTGAATACACCCACTGTCGCTGATAAGCTAGTTCTTGTAAATCCATTTTGTTGAAGTAACCATTTGGTCATTGTTCAATGCGCTGTTTATTTGCTGTTTCAATTTGATTTGTACTGAGCGCGTCATTGACTGTAAATTTCGACCTCAGTGAAGTCACCAACAGATATAATATATATTTAGTAACCGATGCAATATTTATTTGGATTCTTCAAGTATTGAAGAAAGGTAGGATTTATAGAGAGAGTATACTTGTTTTCTGTAATTGTATTACAGCAAATACGGTATAAAAGAACTCACTTGTTCGTCACGAGAGATTCATGGAATTTCCTTAGTTTAGCTTATGTTAGGTCAAGAAACTCGTGATTTAGGTGAAATGATTGTTCAGCAAGGGTATAAATCATCATTTATGATTTTGTATGGTCATTCGAGGCTAGAAAGACCAAATGAGAAATTCTGTTGGGTTTATGTGCGATAAATAGAGAGAAAGTGCTCAGGTCTGTGCTTGCCATCACACATGTATATGTTGTTACGTTTGATATATTATGCTTTAAGGTATAGTACAAAGAAGTATAGACTGTTATGATGTACACGAAAAGCGCTAAATACTGATGTTGAGGCTTATAGGCATGTACATCATAACAGTTGGTAATCCGTGGTAGTGTATCTGGTTTCCAAAAATTAAGACGTCTAGGTAATAAATAATTTATGTTTCGTCTGAATGAAATGAAAGAGAACATAATGTATTCTACCGTATGGTTGCTAAACTAAGAGTTGGTATTTAAGAAAAACAATCAATCATTGGTGTTCAGTGGTTCCAGAAAAATCCCAACCCTGGGAATAGTGGGCCCTCTCGTTGGGATTTTTCTAAATAAAGCCCAAAGAAGGGCTTTATGTTAAACTTGTGAGTGATCCGCCGGAGTTTACACATCGATAAAAACCAAAAACTAATTTCGTTTCTTATACGAGGGTTAGTCAAAAATAACTGAGCCCTACCTTATAACATTTACTTCAAGTAAAATGGACACATATTTAAATGATATTTCATCGCAGTCATATTTCATCTATTCAATAACCTAATTTTTATCTGCTGGTAGGCTTTATATACTGGTTGCTAGGCAACCGAACATGACCTGTCGAACGTGCGCGTTCACGCTGTAAAACATCAATATCTAAGCGTCGCCAAGGAAACAATGATGCCAATGTAATGCTGCATTCACTTTCTTTTGATGCCTATTACAAATACCTACTCAGTGCCACAGAAAAGAAAACAACTGACCCCAAATTATGGATGCTGTGGTAGTTTGATTTCAGAATTTAGCAAATTTTTTGACGTGCCTCAAGTCCTATAATTTACCCCACCCACATTCCTATTAGCACAATTTTAATAGAAAACATAAAATAATTGTCTAATTATGCTTATGCAGTACTGCATACACAAACAAACACACAGAAATATTAAATTCCTTGTTTGGAATAAATGATTCTGTTCCATGGCAACACAATCCTCATGTTTTTGAAAATTAGTGAAATTTTGACTTATTTTGTTGCTAGGCAACGCATGCAATCAGTGTTCACCTAAAATTTACGAACCAAGTATAATGAAAAGACAATATGACATATGTTTTTCAAATAAATGTCAAATATGTCTTTCACAAAAACTATTAACCCCACAAGCTTTTTCAAGACATACTGTATATTCCTGGTGGTGGAGATCATGAACGCATTGCTCTGACTGACGCTCTCTAGTTGCCTAGCAACCATAACAGAGGCTTCACCGGGGTAATTATTTTGGGTCAAAACGCCTATGGCATGTTATACTTATAAAAGATAATCACATTTCTTGTCTACAATGTGAGGCTAAGATATAATGAGGTAGGGCTCAGTTATTTTTGACTAACCCTCGTAATTCCAACTTTGGAACAAAACAGTACATTTGTAAAGTGTTGTTGCCGTGTGACAACATTTCAAATTTAAAAGCCCACTGAATAAAATAGTTCGTAACGACTGTCTATGAAAGATGGGGCAGCCATCTTGAATATTATGTCAGTTCAAAACTTTGTTATGCTAAATAATGATTAAATTTGCACTCTACTTGGAGCTAGTATATGAGTATGAGCTCAAAAAACAACTCCATTTAGTTTGGAATTGTTTTTTTAGCTTGCTGGGCTCGTTGAAGAGCATTCAGAGTAAGGCCCTTCCACGGAATGACAGGTTTTAAAAAGCACAAGTTTACCTTCACAAGTCCCTGCCTAAACCCCAACATTAGTAGGTCCTAAGTGTTAAACTAAAAAGTTCGTTTTGACGCTGTCAAACTGTATTGAAACATTTTGTTGTTGATGTAGCCATTGTTTTGATGCTGATTCTCTTTGATGACGTGACTGTTTGTGTAAAGTGACGTCACATAGCCACGTCATTGGGTTCATTTCTTAGAGTTCCTCCTGTTGCTTTGAAGATGCACCCTCATACGGTGTAAGGGTTTCAATGAGCTTTTAACATGTTTAACTATATTTAAACTGGTGAATGTTTTATCTCATACACGACAATAGGGTACCCTACTTGTCACTTGTGTTCGAAGTTTTATGTGCAGTTTGTCATTAGCACTGTGAAATCAAGGCAGATATCAAGTATTCATACACACGTTTTTTTATTGAAGTTTATTACACGCCTTCTACATTTTACATAGTAAAACTGCCGTTAGCACTCAGTAATATTTTCAATTGGACTAAGTCCATAATGGCACAGTCATATGACGATGCCAAAATTCCATATTGGCGCCTCAATATGGATTTTTGGCACTGCTTCATAGTGATGACGTATAAGAATCATGCACTCTTTCGACTTAAAACTAGGCTAGGCTGCTCGTTTCAATATGGCTGAGTAGATCTAGAATCGTTATAAGACCCTGTTTTTCAATGTATTTTGCTCAATTCGGGCCATAAAATAGCAAAATAAGAAGAATAAAGAATGGGACATCAGAACATGGAACAGTTAGGCTTTTCGACAGTTTTTGGTTAAACTAACTAAATGGCTAGCCCCAAGGCTGGTAAAATACACGAGTGTCAAGCTGATTGGATGGTCGATCGTTTCCGGGATCGTTTGAAGTTCCTGTCAGCTCTTCAAATAAAATATTTTTGGAAAAAGTTGATTTTCTATGAAATACAGTGTTAGATGAAAGGTATACTACAATCTAGAAATACATGAATGCTTATCTTAAGGCTGCCTCTGATTGTTTTATTGACAAAAGTCTGTTGAAATGTCTCGTCGTCAATGACAATGTAAATATGTGGATATTGCTAACAATGTGGATATTGCTAACTTCTTGTGCTATGCGCGCATCTTCACTTTGCTTTCCCTCTCGCCTGAAATGTTTATTTTCTCTAAACATTTCTATTCCCCATCTTCATCTTAAACATAGAATGGTATGGTAGGTTCTTCGCTAAGAGGAAACAGCGATAAAAACTCCCAGAAAATTACCAGCTACAGACATCATTACTTTTTTGATGGCCCTCCTTCGAAGCCTTGATCTGAATTCGCCATTTTGTTGACTTCCAGTCGCAAATTCTGAAGATGTTTGAAAACCTAAGTAGCATTCTACTGCTCACATCAGTGCTCATTACAACAAAATTACTGCCACAATCCAATCTGAATGGTAAAGTATTGAATGGTTATCCACCTTGCCTTATCCGGCTGAATGCTATTAAGCTAGCACCGTCCTTGCAACTCATCTTGACACTGAAATGCACCAGACCAAAGAAAAAGGGCCCAGTATGTAGAAACTTGTTCTTGTGTACCTCTGTGCGCTACTCTTTGCAGAATCATATGCCCCTGAATCAAATCCTGGCCCAAGACCACCAAAGTTCCCTTGTGGAATATGCCAGAAGGCTATAAAGTGGAGCACACCAGGGGTACAGTGTGACTCATGTAAATTATGGCACCAACAAGATTGCATGGGTATGGGAGACCACATATACTTTGCTCTGAAAAATGTATCATGGGAATGTTTTAAATGTGGGCTACCTTACTTCTCATCCAGCAGCTTCGACCTCACATTATTTGAGACCTCAAACCAGTTTGAGCCTCTATCAGCTGATAATGCTAAGTCATCAGAGCTACCAGCTCACCCAAGAGATCAAAACCTCAGAGTCTAACAAGAAATCAGAGAGATGGATTATCTTTGCACTCAACAGTTAACAAAACTGACGAACAACTCTTACATCCAAGTTTCCTGAACGACACAGAAGGACTCCAGTCTATCCACATTAGTAAGGAACAGCGCTAAGATATTCCGTTTAAGGTGATCAATATCAACTGCCAATCTGTTACCAACAAAAAAGCCTCACTACTTACATTTAGTGAATCAACAGGAGCTGACATTGTCATTGGAATAGAGTCCTGGCTGACAGATCAACACCTCAGCACAGAGATCTTCCCTGACAACTACAAGGTCTATAGGCATGACAGAAAGAAGAAAAAAGGTGGCGAGGTCTTCGTCCTTGTTAAATCAACAATTCCAAGCCTGGAACCAGAAGAACTAAGTGCAAACGATGATTGTGAAATGATCTGGGTGCAAATCCAAGTCATAGGAGCAAGCCATCTGTACGTTGGTGCCTTTTACCGTCCGTCAGACATTGACAACCCTGATTATCTATCCCATTTAGATGCTAGCTTGTCCTGGATACCTGAAGGAGCACGCACATGTATGGATTGGCGGTGACTTTAACCTGGACAGATAACAGTGTTTGCCCATCAGCAACAAAACCTGCACTCTGCTCACAGCTTATTGACATTACTAATGACAGGTTCCTACAGCAGCTAGTCACAGAACCGACCAGAATCGCTGAAACTACAGGATCTATCTTAGATCTGTTTTGCACAAACAACAGTTTCCTTATTAGTAATGTGGAGGTCATTCCTGTATCTCTGACAGCCTCTGGAACCTGTTAAAGAGACGAATAACTTGCTTAATGGATAAACACATACCCTCAAAGATACTACAGAAGGGTCGACAAGAAAGTAAAAGCCACAATCAGAAAGAAAGCCAGACTTTACACGAGAATGAAGAGAAGCAAGAATGAAAAAGATAATAAGAAAATACAGGCACTGCAAGTCAGAAACACAGAAACTGTAACGGCAAGCTTACCACCACTACATAAATACCATCATTGAAGTGGGGGACTCAGAAGATGAGAAACCTACAAAACAGAAATGCTTTTGGAACTATATTAAATCTCTAAGAAAAGACAACACCGGAATTTCACCACTAAAAGATAAAAGGTAAAGGAAGACTATTCAACAACCCAAAGGACAAAGCCAAAATTCTCAACAGACAATATGTATCAGTACATACTCATGAAGATCAAGACCAAGAACCCAGTCCTTCAGGCACACCCTTTCCTGACATGGACGCCATACAAGTGACAAAAGAAGGTGTTCCGAAGTTCCACTTCAAGATGAACCCCAGCTTCATTCCTCAGTCAGAGAACACAGCAAGTTTTAGTGGAAGGCCAGTCATCAGAGAAAGTACCTGTGATAAGTGGTGTCCCTCAAGGCTCAGTGTTAGGACCCGTTCTATTCTTGATTTTTATTAACGACCTACCTGAAAACCTAAACTCAAAGGCACGAATGTTCGCTGATGACTGCATCGTCAACAGAGAGATAAAGTCTAACATAGACCAACTTACTCTACAAGAGGACCTTGACACACTTGCAGGAACAGAAGTGGGGAATGGACTTTCACCCTCAGAAATGTAATGTGTTACGTGTTTCCCGAGCTAAATCACCTATGACTTTCAGCTACAGACTCAAAGGCACAGACTTAGCCGAGGAGGCAACACCCAAGTACATTTGTGTGGACCTGCAAAACAACCTATCTTGGAATTAGCATGTAAGCAGAGTTACTAAAAAGGCAAACAGCATGCTCGGATTTCTACGCCGTAATTTAGGAAAGGCCAGCGAAGAAACCAAGGCTCAAGCTTACATGTCCATGGTCATATCAAACATTGACTACTGCAGCACCGTCTTGAACCCTCATCAAAGAGACCAGAAATACCAAGTGGAGATGGTGCAGCATAGGGCGGCCCGATTTGTGACAGGCAGATACAGAAATACGAGTAGCGTAACAGATATGTTGGACTACCTTGGATGGGAAACACATGAATCCAGAAGAACAAAGCTACAACTTACTGTCTTCTACAAAATCGTTCACGACCTGATAGCCATACCACACTCCAGATACTTGACATCAGTCAGCAAGAAGACAAGAGCAGCACACTCCTTCAAGTTTCAATAGTACCCTACTACTACAGACTGTTTCAAATTCAGCTTTTCCCCCAGAACCATCCCAGTATGGAACAGACTGCCAGCAGCTGCTGCTGAGGCTCCCTCTTTGGTATCATTCAAGAGGGAGTTGGGGAGCCTTACCTTCTAAATGAGGATATCCTCCTGGCCATGAAGTAAACCTAAATGACGAATGCAGAGCTGTGCCGTCAGGCCTGGTGCCCAGGTACCCACAGGGAAGGCGGATTGGTCACACTCAGATAGGCGAAAAGTGGCTGGGTACAACTTTCTACTACTTCTTCCTTTTTACTTAATTGCATTCTTTTTATCTTACTGCAACTATACTTCTCACTTTTACTTTTTTCTCTTTAGTTTCTCCCTTGCACACCATTAAAGAAATGTCAAGTTTGACAGTTAAATTATAAGATGTAAATGTAGATGTAAACAATGCTTATCTTATGACGTCATTAATCTATGTCACGCTTTAAGTTGATGCAATAATTTTCATCACGTCAGTTTTTCAGTCTTCACTGTCTCACCGGCACAACAGAGATTGAATTTGCGCGGATGTAATTAAAAGGTTATGATATGGCCGAGGTGTGCCTCTATGTCATATTGGCACTGGATAGTCATATAGGCCTTCTGACCGATATGGCTACACCAGTGCCAATATGACCTAGAGGCACACCTCTGCCATATAATAACCTTTATATATTGGACACACAATCCGAGAACAGGCCATACTCGTATTCACATACACCTATTAACTTTGAAATTTTGTATATTTTTTATTTTATTTCGCCAGATCTGTTTATAATTATGGGTCAATAGATACTTCGGACAAATTTTAGTCACTTTATTTTGTGCCGAAAATGCGGAAATATCCATCTGACATAAGCGTATCTGAAAACTGTATTGATCCGATTTGTAAATGGTCAGTAAGACAGGACCCAGACAACTCTACCCGTTTCCCGCCACAGGAATAGTGCGCATGGGAAATACCAGAAATTTCCCTTAAGCCATTGAAGTTTGAATGCGTTACTTGTACTTACAAACAACTCCTGTAGTGTGGTATAAGCGATAGGCACGATAAACTCGTCAATATCAGTCACTCCTATGTACTTATATCTAAATAGTCGTTCTTGACAGTCGAAGACAGCTACCTGTTCATCCTCCCAGGCTTGATATTCATGTATTCCGATATATGATTTCACTTGATCTGTAAAAAGGTAACACTTTGAATACTGGTTAAATTTTCATGATTTTTCTGTCCATTTTTGCTGGACATCTTTCAAAACTAACTTTTTCAAAAAAATCTGGAACACTTTCAGAGTGTCAAACAGATCAGGGTCGGCGTCCAAACTAGGTTATCAGCAGACAACAAGGAAAGAATTGAATAAATTTGGTCAGAACGCAATTCAAATGGAATGGAACCATTGCATAAAATCGGTGTGCGGGCATGCGCCGATCCAGGAATTTTCGTCAGGAGGGGGGGGGGGTCAGGTCAGTCTGACCATAAAAAAGCTCTGACAGCCTTTTTTTTAGTCCTCAGCTTGTTTTACAGAAGTCAAATGGTCAATTTCAAAGAAATCTATCATTTTTCAAGGTTCAAGAGGGGTCCAACATTTTCCAGGGGGAGGGGGTCCAACTTTTTCCAGGGGGTGGGAATCCAATTGCTTATTCCCTATAGAAACCTATATAACTTGTGATTTTCCACGGGGGTCCGGACCCCCTGTCCCCCCTTTGGATCCGCACTTGCCACACACTTAACAACTTCAAACATCCGAACCCCACATATTAACTTGCTGTACTTATAGACTTTTCGCTTACTGTCAAGACGGCAACTTTAATATTCATATATGGGCATGGTTCTGCTATTTCAAATGTTAGAGAAGGGAAATAAGTTTTTATTTATAATTTGGTAAATATTAAAAAAAAATAGTTGATAAGCTTTTCTTCCGCACAAACGTGCGTGCATTTCATGGAAGTCCTGACCGTATATACACTGACTTCACATGTATTAACCCTTAAAGCGCATATCACAAAAAGTCGTATGTTTTTGTTGTCTGCTGAAACATTTTGAAGCCTCTTTAACAAACAGTGTATAAGCAGTCCTATAGGAGCAGTCTGATCTGGGTCCACACTGTTTGCCCCTATACTTATGTTTAACAATAAACAGCCACTTTCGAATGTAGTTATTTTTCTGGCATTTTAAAGTTTAAATAAATACTGTCTTTACTTCTCAGCTTTACTAAGGTGTTATGGTACAATGAAACAGTTATTGTACTGTCCTTACTAGATAAGTTCAAAGTGACGTCAGAGCATGTTTTGATAATTGGACATTGTCCATTGATGTAAATAGGTAAAACGGTTTCGCTTACTTTGTACATTATATTCTTTTATCATTAATATTTGTCACAGTTGGGCTGGCGCGGTGGTAAGATCGTAGACCTCTGTCCCGAAGTTTTGCAATTGAAGGTTCAAACCCAAATCACGGCATATTTTTTATCTTTGCTTTTTGATATTTTATGTTTGTGAATGATGACCTTTATTATTTTTATCGGATATGACATAAAACGAAAAGCGGAAAGAAGGCGATGACCTGATGACATGTTTTGTAATACATGTAAGTCTACTCTCCTTACACATTTTTTAGAAACAGCTGTTTTACAAAAAGGCTTGTCGTTTACCACCCACTTACAAATTTGAGCTTTGCAGCAGTTGGTTTTCTATTAATCATAGAAACATTGATAATCATTTTACCTACGAAAAGGTCAGTTGTCTAAAATGGGTGTTACGAAAAATACGATATACCCAAAGTCTGCTTTTCAAATATGCTATAAGGAGAGTAATTTTATATTGCTAGCTCGTGTTTTGGGACACACACACAAAAACACTCAAAGAATACTATAATAAAAACATTTAAAGTATAACAAAACTATGATAAAAAGTCTTGTTTATACAATAATGATATTTAAAAATATCTCCTTCATGAAAAAAAAATCAATTGTGTGGGATTCGAACCCTCCCCCGTTTAAATCTCTCGTTAATATAGATACAAATATTTGCCTCGGCTCAACCGACTGAGCTATGACGGCTTGATATAATATTTCCGTATTTTGAAAACCTTTGTCAGGTATTAATGTAATTTTTTACCGTTAATAACGGTATAACCTGTATTACCTTCAAGTGTTGGTACGCTCTTTCACGTCACTTTTAACTTATCTATAGGCTACAATACTTTCAAAGATAGATGAGAAGATGAGAATCGTTGTAAACAAACAGAGGCGAGTTTACCTTGATTTTGGGCGTGCAGGTAGTCTCAGTTTACAGTTATATTGAACCTACCACAGATTACTGCATATGCGCGTGGCAGTGAATAGTCATGCTTTAACTATTTATAAGAAAAATAGAATTGCCTCATTACTATGCATCTTTGAAACAACAATACGTTCGAATAAAACCACACCTTACCAATGTCTAAGGTTGACACGTCCCAATTACGCATTCATGAGATGCCGCCGTTACAGTAACCAAAAAGTCATATAATACATGCAAGGATTTGTACCTTAAAGACCACTACATTTTACGACAGCTGATCCATTTATCGCTCTTATATATTGTTTGACCCACGAACACAATTATTAAAGAGACTAAGTCTGCAACTATGAACATTTTTCGAATTGCTTTATTTTCTTTTTAAATCATTTGTAAAAGTAGAATCAAGTTATGTTTTCACATTAAATCTGTTCACTATAGCTGAAAACTGCTCGGAAAAGTGAATTATCTTATAAAACAGATGTGTTTTTCTCTTATTGGTAAAAATTTGCGTCCCTCCAATAATTATAGACAGGTAATTTTAACATAAATGCTGTTGTTTTGATAGTGATAATTTGCTAAGATTTACGAAATTGGTAAAATGTATACCTGAATTTTGGTTTTTTTTACTGTGTTCTTGAAAAATAGAAACGTTAGCTCTAAAATTAAAAGATCAAAAGTTACAGACTATGCAGCTTTAATGAAAACATCCAATCAGTTCTGGTTTCACTGGAAATAAACAGGTTATGTAACTCTGCAAGCAATTAGTATGTCTTGCAATTAACACTCAAAAATTATCTTTCATGATAAGCATTAAACTGGAAGTTGACATCAATGTTCGTCTATATTTAATCGTTTATATATATAGATTATTAGACGGTGTTTTGGTCCCAGCCCTGATCTCAGCCTGAGTAGACGGTATCAGCCTGAGTCCGAAGGGCGAGGGCTGATACAGTCCGAGGGCTGAGATCAGGACTGGGATCAAAAACACTGTGTCATAATATTTTATCATATTCTTATGCGTGCAAAAAGCTATGAAATTATATATTAATTTCTAATCAACAATCACTAAATTAAGTGACTATATCAGCCTCAAAGGCTTAAACAGTGCATGCATGATTTAAACATTCAAACTGCTGAGAGATGAGGTAGTTAATATACAATAAACCATTTAAATTGTTTACTGCATGTACATTCGACAGTTTTCATTGTGTCGTTAAACAATACTTAAAAAGCACTGGATGGTTTGCATGGCGTTACATGTGAACATATTTGCGGTATGACTGATCATTTCGCCGACCCTTTTGTTCGCGAAAACGTTGCACGCGTCTTTGACGTTATTGTACGTAATGACGTTCGAAAGTTTGACGCTGACGCCATATTGTATGGAGATATTTCAATTTTTTAGAGGTGTTTTCAGTGCAATTTTGGTTCGAATGAAGTAAAATATGCAAGAATACGTCTAATTTCTTTATTTTTAAAATGTTTTAATTTGCAGATATTCCCTGTTTTTTTCCTCCAGGGCGAGATCAACTCCTGGAGAGGGCGGGACAGGAAAATATCGGGCCCGGTATCAGCCCTCGTATCAGCCCTCTACAGGAGTTTTTGATAGCAGGGCTGGACAGCTCTTTTCGATACGGTTGGGCCAAAAGTCTAGTATCAAGGGCAATACTAGTATAAGTATATGATAAAACTGTTCTACATAAGGCTAGTATATCATAGCGTTTGTTACTTTTTACATATGCGCCAATAATTTATTGGTTGTAGCACTCGACTTCAAATTTTATCATCAAGGGTAATTTTGCTAATCTTGCTAGTAAAGTAAGGAAGAAGGCAAAGATCAGGAATCAATACTATCAAATACCACACCTGACCCAGGACACCATATGGTAAAAAATAGTAAATGAGTATGATCAGGAAATACCACAATCACAAACTGCAGACAACCCTGTGGCACCGCAAGGAAGAGCCGCTCAACCATCACGAGACACCAGGAAGACAAATTAAGCAAAGCAATCAGCTCTCTCTTTCCCATCAAGATGATTGCAATACTAGAATGGACATAAAGTAACGTACAACAAAACATAGAACAATTACAGACCCCCACAATGGGAGTAACAATAAACAAAAAGTCAACAACAACAGAACCACCGCCTTAGAACGGACAGCAGCCGAGGCCACCGGGGGGGGGGGGGGGCTTAAATGCATTTTACTGGTACCAAATCACACAAGAAAACATCACATACAAGTGAGCCAAGAGGTCAGCCCATTCCCAGCAAGTGACCTCAAAGCTGCAAGGAACAGACAAGACAGTATGACCGACAAACACGAAACACAAATAGCAAAAAGGATCCACAAAAGAAGCGGCGCCTTGGAATCTGGCTTGGAACGGTCAGTAAGAAAATAAGCAATTTATAAATGACGATTCCTAACGCAACCGAGGACTAGGTTAGCTTTAAAAAAAAACTTAGAACCATCGCATTAGAGTTACTAGATAACTTTTTTTTAGTGTTTTAATTTTGCATTTGCTGAAACCACTCCTTTTTATTTTTTTTCGTGCATTTCAAACTCTGATTTTTTTTTGTTTTAGTTAACTATTTGTAAGTACTGAGTTCTGAATAGGTGAATCATTGGAAGCGAATAAAACACATGAAATATGCATATACTCTATTCATGCAAAAATTGAACAGTGGTAGAGTTCACCCCCACCTCCCAAAGCAGACATTTTAGAATTATGTATCCCTATTCCTAAATCTAAGTCTAATTAACGAGGAATGCGCATAAAAACAAATGGCATATTGAAACTGATCCCTCTAAATCTGAGAATTTCGTCACATTTAGCAAGGGAAGTCCGAAAGCTTCATGTCTCCAGGGTTAGACGTTAAAAAAACTAAGGAATATCGCAAAGCGCATTATTGCTACTAGATAACAATTTTAATAGTTTTAATTTTGCATTTTCTATAGTATTATTTTTCAGTTTTGATAATGCATTTCAAGCTCAGTAGTTTTTGTTTAAGTATCTGTCTGTGTATACTAAGTTCTGAATAGGTGAAGCTAATAAAATAAAGGAAACGTGAATCTACCAGGCTGGGTTAATTGACTATTTGTGACACGCCAAAAAATGCAAGAGTTCACAAACACAGCCCCTTCGCAACACGTATCTTAAAGAAAATATCAGGTTTCTGCGGATTTTACCAGTAATTAACTGGAGGCGTTTGAATGGGAACGTTTTGACCAATTCAGGGACGCTTAGATTTGGGGGCATATTATTTTGGGGACGCTTTGACGTACACAGATTAAAGGCAGAACCAGAAGTAAACCACTGTGGGGAGTTTGATTTCGTCACGTTTGGCCGAGAATATCCGAATTCAATAAGAAGCCGAAAATATCTGAATTGGCTCTAAGGTGAATCTTGATTCCCACTCAGAAGAGAAGATCTCTATACGCCCTTTCATTTTTAGAAGCAAGCTGGTATCCATGGAAAACAACTAACATAGATCATTAAACAAGGTTAGCTTTTGAAAAAGCTTAGAACCATGGCATGGCGTTTTACAGTTATTAAAGAAGAACTTTTATAGTGTTTTAATATTGCATTTGCTGAAGCCACTCTTTTCAGTGTTTCATGTGCTTCAAGCTCTGAGTTTTTTTTTGCTTTAGTTAACGATTTGTACATAGGTAATCCATTGGAAGCAAATAAAACACAGGGAAATATGCATATTCCAGTAAGACTCTGCTCATGAACACACTGAATAATGGTAGAGTTAACCCCCTACCCAGCAGTATGTATTAGGTCATTCAACCGTATTCCTCAATCAAAGTCGGTCAATAATGCCTAGGGGGCATATTGAAACTGACCCATCTACATCTAGTTATTTCGTCACACTTTAATAGTCTAGAATATCCAAAGGGTCCATGTTTGATTGGGATTCTAGCTCAGTGGTAAGGTCTCTAATAGGCATTTTCGCTTTTAGAAGCAATCCGGTATCCAAAGTATATCAATATCGCTCACGCAATGGTGTAATTTTGGAAGTAGCATGGTCGACAGGGAGTCTGAGAAAGAACAGTAAAAGACACTGCTGCTGGGGAGTTAACACCGGATCCATTACCGCAACTTGCTAATGGAACAGGCCCGAATTGGACACGCACCCAATGGAAGTTTACTAATGTATATCACCATCGCTGACGCGATGGTGAATAAATCCGTACATATTCACTCGTCATCATTGGGTATCTGAAAATGTTTATTTAGATATAGGTCAAGTTATTGGAATGCGTTTTGATTGGTCAGATAATTTCGTTTCAAGTACTGCTCTGAGCTTATCAGAACCTGTCGAGAAAACCCAGTATGAAATATATTATACCGATTCATAACCACAACCCACTTCATCATGTAAGTACTCAATAAACACAAACATTAACATAGATACGACGTTGTTCCGACGTAATGTATTTGTTGGGTAGCTGTGTATCAAGAGCATGTACATGCTTATGTTCTCCACGATATTGAACAAGCTTCGTCGATTTTGTTGCATGTGTACAATAAACGCGTATAGCAGCCTGTGCATCAGCATCTTTGTTATTCTGTCTGAGTTAGTATTATAGCTTAACTTGCTATACTGTTAATTCGGAAATTTTCGCGAGAGTTTATTTTCGCGGAAGTTTCGTGAAAATTAAACCCTTGGGAAATGGCGAAATGACTCTGCCATTAAACCATGTCTTAGTCACGATTTTATAACGTTGCAAATATGTCTATTAACGCACAGGAGCTTGAAGTTCTATCCGTAAATCACCTCTATAGCCCAAAAAAACAAAACTCACAATGTCATTACGTAGTAATGACCAGGAGTGAAACTAAATTTCAGGCACCTTTGAATCGCCGTTACTAGGACGTTTTTGGCGAAAACAGAACATCTGACCATAAAAACTATGTCAACAGGTCATGCGAGGCATGGATAACTTTTTCTGACATATCACTGAATTAAAATATTGAGCGTTTGAAAATAAGAAAAAAGTTACGGTAGCCATTCCGGCTCCAGTATCCGGTTGTGACGCAGCGAAAACGAGCCTTTCCCACACTTGGAGAAATTAAATGTAGAAAAACTATAAAATGATTTACCGTTGGCCAAAAAATAAGACGACCAGTTAAAAGTCTTCAGAACATTAAATGAACTCAATCCGGACCCATATCCATACCTTTGCTTGCCAGGAAAAAAAAATCTTTTTATCATAGCACAAATGGTTGTTGTTTTCAAAAATATCCGCGGTGTGACGTTATGTTTACATACGCACCGGTTGATTGTAAATCGATTTCAAGCTATGAGGCGACCAACGGGGTTTACCATGGATAATTCTTACGTTGCCCCGGATGTCCATATGTGGTGCCCCGATGTCGTGGTGGGGGTGCGCTTGTTTGGGGGGGGGGGGGAGGTTGTGTAAGTCGATACGCATTTGAGCTTCAATAATCATGGGTGGCCCGAATCTGAAATCCTGGGTGGCAAGTTCGATCCCGGACCGGTCCCATATTTTCGTGGAGATTGATCATGAACTCTTTTTACAGTCATTCTCCTTCCTTCCGATGATTCATTCAATAAGGGCGGTTGTAATGTGTGCACAAAGTACTAACCGCTTTTTCAAGCTTGCCCAGGAAAAGCGTAGTGCTTTTGGCAGAGCATTTTATTACAGTTCTGAGGAATAGACTCTATAAAACCGATTCTGCAGTTTCTAATATTGTAGGTTCTCTCTATTTCTGAAGGATCTGTTTTTCAATATTATCTGTTTTCCCCTGCAAGTTCGAGATAACTTGTACGGAGATATTTCTGTGAAATAATATTTGGGCAGCTCTCCGTAATGTCATCAACTCTTGATAAGGACTCGTCGCGACAATTGTGACTGCAGGATATGCTCAAACTAGCCTGATCAGCTACAAGGACTAGCTAAAATATTGAAAGCATGACTTAAACTACTGCCTTATCAAAAGTGCGATTGTCAAATGCATGGATCAGATGTTGTTTAAGTGCAGCAAAATCAGGTTTACAGATTTTGCTGTATTCTATTAAGGTTGTCGTTTATGTAAGATTCAAAACCCATGTTAGACCATTCCCAGCCAGCATATAGTGTCGACCAACATCATCCCGCCAGTGAGCCAATGGTGGTCCGCTTTTAGATTTTTACTGGGCACATACCTGTGTTGCGCATTCGCTCGCTCTCCAGCTGCGAAAATGCACAGTCTGTTCGCGGGTAACCGACTTGATTGTAGCAAACGCACACGGAGAAAGAAAACTGGATTGTTGTCTTAGATTCTAGTGGATCTTATAATTTTCCATTCTTTGCAAAACATATAGAACCTCATAATCTGATGGCACGTACTGCAATACCAATGCTGGTACTTTTTTCTGCTGACGTTAGGAGACTATTAAAATGTGCGTCCGTCCGAAGAAGATATGAGTGAGAACTTTGTGGGCGCAACTTTTCGACCTTTTTCTTTACCTTTCAGATGTTGAAGATGCGCATGCGGCGTGGAAATGTCGTCAGTTTCTCTTTATTTTTCTTTGCTATGGGGCAAGTTCGGCTACCCCTCGGGGCAAGTTCGGCAAATGAACTGTCCTGGCCTATTATTATACAGTCAAACTTCTGTAGTTGGAATTGCAAAGGGCCAAGAAATTGTAACGGCATTAACCTAACATATGAACTATCCGAGTTGGTTCTTCGGAATACTACTTAACCAAAAATGGGCCTGAAAATGTCGTTTTAAATTGTCCGAGTTTTCGTCCTGCTTTTTGGGCCGATTTATTCTTTGAATTGCTTTTGGGCCTGCCTAACCCATTAATGCCAAATAATATGTCCCACCCTTATCAAACGGACAAACATGTTTTGAATCAAAGGGCTAACATAGTAATGTTCATCAAATTTCATAATCTGTAAACAATCAGTGGATACCATGATCAGGCTCCACACTCTAAGGCGTCTGATCTGGGTTTTTACTGTGTACCAATGACCCAGAGAAAGACGTTAGGTTTGTATGGGTTTATAGTTTTTTTTTAAACTTACTTTTTTTCTAATTTTTGAATACATCTCAATTTATTTTTTGTACTGTAAAACAAAATAAGATAAACAAATATAAAAAAAATGATAACAGAAAAGGAAAAGTTTGCATTACGTGTCTTAGACAGGTTTTTTTAAACTTTTGACGTCAATGTAAAATGGCGATCTGAAACTTTCGATGAAATAAACGTAATTATTGTGCAGTCATCAGTTAAGATCTATGATATGAACACCCTTTACGAACTAGGTGACCTAAAATACAATGGCAAATATTTTATGTAAGTGTCGGGCAAGTTTGGCTAGGGGCCGAACTTGCCCCGCCTTAAGTGGCCGAACTTGCCCCTGACAGACTATTTCTAAATATCACCTGACAACTACTTTTAAATGCAGGAGAAGAAATAAACAGTGTTTTATATCGAAGCACATACTCCTTTCGTAATAAAGTATAGAACTTAAATCAGAATCTCAACACATCTTTAGATAAATAAAAAAGGAAATAACTATGAAAAAACTACTAAACATGCAAGAAAACGAGTTTTCTGGTACAATATCAATGTACCCTTCAACAGTGCAGCCATTGTGTACTCTTGTAGATAAGCTCGTCACTAGTTTCCCAGCCCCATATCTTAGTTTACATGTTAAATATAGCCACATGCCGAACATGCCCCGAGGCCGAACTAGCCCCGGTCTCCCCTACTCTGTGAGCGCAACTCATCGCACCGTAAACCGATCTTTTTGAAACTTTGTAAGTCTTTTGTTTATGGGCTGGACATGTAAATATGCATGTGGCTTGGACACTATCATCACATCTATAGTTACACTTGTTGTAAGACATTTAGCATGTGTACGCGCCGATGCTAATGCCGACGACCGGAGTAATACAACAACTCCCTGTTTAAAAAGGAAGTGAGTATATGATCAGGAAATGCCACAATCACAAACTGCAGACAAACCCGTGGCATCGTTAGGAAGCGCGACACAACAATCACGAGACACCATGTAGACAAACAAAGTAGAGCAACAAGCTCTCTCTTCCCCATCAAGATGATTGCAAAACTAGATTTAGACTTAAAGTACGATGTGGAGACGGTATTTTGGTGTGTTGATCTTCTTCCTTCATATCTTTAAATATCTGCTGAAATACGAAAACTACGGCTTTCCGGCCATCAATTATGTTTAAAACATGATTTCTTTATGATTGATGAGCACCAGGATTTTATCCCCATTTTGTGTGTGTGTATACATTTGTTTGATTTGATTCTTTACGTCCCATCAAAAATCTTCCAGTTAAACAGGGACTGGTCTTCCTGGGTTGAACCAGTACTAAGCTAGGATAAATGTGTCTTGCTCAAGGACCACGACGCAGTGACGCCGGTGAGGCTCGAACCTGCGACCCCTTGGTCTCGAATCAAGCACTCTACCAGTGAGCCACTGCGCTCCTGTGTGTGAATACATGGGAACCTAAGCAAATGCTCTGATGCAAACAGAATACCGAACGGGTTGTGGACGGCTTAGATGCCGTGGTATTCAAAAGTATTTATAAGAATAAACGAGAGAATGTTTAGGTGCCGGGATCGGCGGAGGAGATTATGGCGTGTCCCGGTTTTCGGGGACTAAACCAACACAGAAGAGTACAACAGAAGAGTACATTTTTCAAGATGGGTGTCTGTCCGGGGGGGGGGGGGGGGGGTCTGATATTTTCATACATACGTATGCTTGGGTCAATTTTTTTTTTTTTTTTTTTTTTTGGGGGGGGGGGGGTGTTAAAATTTTAAATATTTTTTTGGGGTATGAAGATTTTCTTCAAGATAGGTATCTCTTTGGGTAGACCACACTGGAAGAGAGATATTATACGGATAAGTAATCGATGGAGGAGAACTGGGCAACAACGGGTACTATACTATGATTCCAACCCGGGTCCTCGGCACTCTCCCCAACCCCACTCCACCCCACCCCACCCACAGCCCCGGGGGGGTCTCTGATATTTTCATACATACGTAGGCTCGGGTCGTCTTTTGGGTGTTAAAATTTTAAATATTTTTTGGGATATGAAGATTTTGTGGATATTTTTTGGGGTAATCACAAAATTGGACTATATATTTAGGGGTCATTTCTATGCACTTTAGAGTTTTTTTCTTAAAGTCAAGGTACAGAATAGGGGATATTTTTTGGGGTTGCTAAAATTTCAAATATATTTTTGGGGTGCTTGAACTTCCTGATATATCTTTTTTGGATGAACGGTAGATGCTGGGACCGAGCCCAGGGGGGTACTCTCATTTTTTCTCCATACGTAGGCTCGTGCCCAGCATTTACCATTTACCCAAAAAAATATAACAGGAGTTTCAAGCACCCCAAAAAATATTTGAAATTTTGCCCCCCCCCCCCCCTTCCCCGGTAGCCCTTTCCTTTAGCAGTAGAACAGATTTTGATAGTTCTGTTCTATTTTCCCCCGTTGGAGGCCCCAATAAATTTATCGACTTGTACACGTCACATTATGATGTCACATATTTTCAAGGAAATGGACTTGACAATCACATGTGTAAACTTGGTAGAAATGACAAAAACAGTTTCAAAATAACTTGTTTGGAATATTATTGTGTTCTTTATGACTGTTGGAAGCAGCTTATTTTTGGAAAATACGTCTAGTTCAGGGTCCTCCAAACTGCGTTGTTGCGTGAAGGTAGGAATCTTGCACTTTTTCTGTTAAAGGCTTTGTTATATTTCCTTGAGATAGTTTCTGTTCTGGGTTTTAGCTGGGAAACAAAACCAAATCCTTTTCAGCAAGCGTAGCGGAGCCTGGGGTAGCTACGGTTATTGCAATTGTGTGGATAAACATACTCCGAAATACCTAGTAAGTCACTACGACGAACTCCCAGAGACCGGTTACTGGCGGATAGGAAGATTTATTACGATTTTTGTAGTCATATCAATCGTTTTGATTGTAAGACAAGAGGACCCGGATAAAATACAAGATGCTCGTGGATTGCTGAAATCGATCGGATTACAAACTCCGATATACGGCCAATTGGAGTAAAAAAAATAAGTCTCTTTTGGTTTATTCCTTAACAAAACATGTTTCCCGGTACCACATTGGCCAGAAATGTACAAATTATTGTTGTTCATTGCAGTGGACATGCCCTGTTTTTTTTCAAACGTCGCCATTTTGGTCAGCGTAACGTCGAACATATTACGTTGCCGTCACAACATTCACTGCTGATAACCGGAAACTGGAGCCGGAATGGCTGTCGAGAGCTTAGTTTCACTCCTGGTCATTACTACGTAATGACATTATGAAATTTTCGGTTTTAGGATTTAGAAGCGATATAAGGATAGAACTTCAAGCTCCTGTGATTAACGCTATACGCGAAATACAATTCTTGCGGAAAAAATCCAGAGTTTGAAAATATAAAGAAATATTTTAGACAGGTTCTTTAACACATTATTATTTGGCAGGTCCCTCGGGAGATGTTGAACTAATGTCAGACTTGAAATCAAAAAGTTCTCAGCCTTGATATGCTAATTTGAAATTCATTGAATTAAAATCTTTGTCAGTCAGTCATTTGGTCTATTTTGAAGGACATAGGGAGTATGAAAATAATGTGGTAATACTTGGTTGCTTATGTAAAAGCACTTTTAAGAGCGGAGGGTGCAACACTTTAGCAAACTTGAGAAAGTTGAAATCAGAGCAGTTATCAAGTACTTATGTATGAAAGAAATGCCTCCGAAGGAAATTCATGAAGCTTTCACTAAAACCCTTGGGAGGGAATCTCCTTCTTAAAGTGCAGTGAAAAAATGAACAACAAAGTTTACGAGAGGCAGAGAGTGCATGGAGGCTGACGGACGGTCTGGCCGCCCCAAAGATGCCACCGCTGATGAAAACGTCAAGGTCGTGCACACCCTGGTTTTGTGTGATAGGAGGCTTGACCTGCAAAGCATAGCTAGCGAAGTGGGCAAAAGTTTAGGGGCAGTGCAATCGATCCTAACCGACATCTTAGGTATGCCAACAGTTTTGGGTGCCGCCAATGTTGACTGATGATAAGAAAAGGACTCAGCTCTGAAAATGATCACGGTGATTTTATAGAGCGAGTTGTAACCCAAGAGGAGACATGGGTTACCACGTTGACCCAGAGTCAAAAATGCAGAGCAAACTATAGAAGCACCCTGGCTCACCCCCTTCTAAGAAGTTTAAGAGGGTTCACTCAGGAAGGTGATGGCCTTAATCTTTTCCGATAGCCAAGGATTGATCATGGTTGCTTATTTTGAGCAAGGTCGCACGATAAACGGTGCATATTATGCAGGCGAATTGAGGTAGCTACGCCAGGTAATTGCAAGAAAGAGGCAAGGAAAACTGACTTGCGGTGTTCTGCTCTTGCATGACAACGCCCCTACCTACACGTCACAAGTTGCCATGACTGCTGCGACTGAATGTGGATTTGAAATCCAATCTCATTCCCCATAGTCTCCTGATCTGGCTACTTCTGACTTCTATCTGTTCACAAAATGGAAATCCCATCTTCGTGGTACACAGTATTGAAACAATGAAGGTGTCATAGAGGCAGTAAACGAGTACTTAGGGGAAAAGGAAAAGGCCTTCTAATTTGAAGGTATAAGAAAGCTCAAACAGAGATTGGCTAGGTGCATTGCTTTATAAGGAGATTATATTGAAAAGTAATGGTCAAATTTTCATTCCCTGGTAGTCCGAAGTACAAGGGGCTGAGAACTTTTGATCATTTTAATGACGACCTTAATAATGGATAGTTCCGATGGTTTACTGTACAGGGTATCAACAGCCATATGTAACCAGAGCAAATCCATTTATTAACAATGAAAACTCACGCGCTGTTGATGAAGGGTTTGTGTACTTTAGATACACTCGTTCCAGCCTCAACACCAGAAAGGGAAACACAATACACGACTATTTTCCATCAAAGATCATTGTATCATGACTTTGCCGCCTTTCCTTTAATATAGGTTGTTTATTTATTTCGACAGGACCTGTCAAATGCGGAGCATATGATTCACTTTAATATCTGATAAATAAATTAAAAGGTGATTGTTTTATTGGTCATGATACAAGTAGTTTATTGTACAAATACTCATGAATATACAAATATTCGCTCTTGTAGCGGGAAACTCGTCTTCGACACGTCCCACATACAAGAGCGAATATTTGTACAACAATCGTAAATTGTAAAACAGGGATGACGGTACCAATTCATTTCCCATAGACCTCAATACAAACACGTCGGCCAAAAATCACTTTATAAGCGCATTCCGGCTACTTTCATCAGTAGCTCATGCATGGGCAAGGACTCTATATTTTCAAAAAATCGAATAAAAACAATACCTTGTGTAGCATTTTGGAAATTCACTGAAGCACAAAGCAGCTGACCGTCTGCAGGGTAGCTGTTTTCTATGAAAATCTGATAAACTCTTCATGTGCATAAAAAATTAATGTAAAAATAGTTTTTCAGTATAGAAAAAAATTGTTGCTAGTAATCGAAGGACCAAACTCTATTTTCTCAGAAAAAATAATAAAAGCATGCATAGCAATCAGTTTAATCCAATGGCAGAAGCTGATTTTTTAACATTATATATTTTGTGTGCCAAAACATTTGTGTAGACATGAAATGATGACGTGTTTACTACCGTCACAACAATAAAGCTAACTTATAGTATGACTGGTCCTGGAAGATGGATAGTGACGGAAAACGTCCAGCCACTTGTTGAATGTGAAATGGCAACAAAATATTTTGCCATATTCTAGCAAAATTTTGATAAATATTTCTTGATTGTATGTTTAAATAGCGATAAACCATGGTTTTTTAATACAGTAACGTTTGCAAGGCCCTTCGGGAAAGATTGAAACCTCGGCTTTGCCCTCGGTTTTTAACAACTCCCTCATGATCTGGCAAACTTTAATGTATGAAATGCCATGTTTTTACCCTATATTGAATAGCATGTACGAATATCATCTGCTTAGTACTGGTTCAGCACAGGAAGCCGGGACTTGAAAACGTACCGACATGACTAAGATAGTAATGACTTGGGCATAAAATATCAACACAAAAAACGACTTTTCCAAAGAAATCAGAGAAAAGCTCACCTGTCATTGGAATATCAAATGGCACCACTTCAAGAAACCTCAATCTCTGATAATGTTGCAACACAGCTCTTGCAACAGATGATAGCGATTCATGTTGATAAAGTACTACTTTAGACACACCAAGTCTTCTGCAATAAAATGCACAAAAACGTTTAAACATTTTATTTAGAATGGCTATATATTATTAGACAGTTTCTGATGTTTAAATAATTATCACTATTTATCATATTTAAAAAAATCAAGAGAATCCATTTAGTGGTTACTGAGAAAAATCCAGACATATTTTTGGCGGTTTGGGCACACCTAAGGGCCAGCACATCTAGTGGGCATACGGGTCAATGTTATTGAATTCGTCCTATCATAAAAAGCATGAATATATATGGTTTAGGTTTGAGGATCTGAATGGTTTCTGAGATATAAGAATTGGTTTGGCCTTGACGTGCATCCAGGACAACGCTTGAGTTGGGGATTTAACATTGCAAAGATATTTGAAAAAAATATACCAATATTTAACATAAAAATCAGAACAATCACCTGCTTGTGTCATTGTTAGATTAAAGAAGGCGAATATCAGGAATCGATACAATTAAGTACCTCACTGCCGCAGAACACTGTATGGGAAAGTGACAAAAACACAAGAAAACACAACACACAAGAGAGACAAGAGGGCAGTCTTTTGCAGCAGGTAATCGTAAAGCTGCATGGAGCAGACAAGACAGCATAAATAACACAAATGATCCACAAAGATCCAACGCCTTGGAACTGTCAGTAAGAAATTACTGGAGAGCTCAAACATGTTTCACGGTACCATCCTCACCCTTTGTTCTGATGTGGATGAATGTACATACTTTTGTTTCGCATGAAAAATCCCTATCTTATCTATGCATCATCTACAAGTATATTCAAAGCAAGATATGAAAATTAGATAAAACAAAGATAAGGACTCAACCTTACATACAACTGAATACCAGAGCAAAAGAAATCCAACACTTAAACCCAGGTGGGCCTGACCAAACACACAACATCAGGTTCCAACCCTCTCACCTACAGAAAAGTCTTTAAGTTGGAACTATTATAGGGTCTGAGGCCTGACCTACCAGTGTACAATTAAAGAGGAAAGAAAAGTTGTCAACCGTAATGCATGCAGTCTGTCACAATATATTAATGTAATAACCAATATCTTTATACTGAGAATTTATTTTAATAAACTGCGCTGACAAAATATAAGCTAAGTCGCCATAAAACTCTGGCTCCCAAAGGTCCTGGCGCAGGAGGTGATTTAAGTCCAATATTGAATTTAGATAACAAACTGGAATTCCGAGAATCAGATGTGTTGCCTTGCCAAACAGAGGTCAAACAAGGCAAATCTGTCAAATTTATATCTGGGGTGAAGGGTTATTTTAGAGAAACTTATAAATCGCAAAACATTAATCCCATTTCTCCAACCCCAAAGTTCACCTTGGGTATCATACAGATCAAAATTATAAGCCAATCGACTAGTTTTCAGCGGTTAGTCCAATAAAAAATAAACTAACCTGAACAATTTCAATATCTGACTTCAACCTAACCCAGAGGTCAGGGGTGTGTGTAAGGTCAAAGTGTTTGCTTCTATGTTAGTCTATACTTCTTTCCCCATAATTTGATATGCAACATGACCACATTCAGATTTTTTACCTTTTAATCCAACCCAACAGGTTGAGCGTGTGTGTAAGGAGAGAATATTTGCTTGCATGGTGCTCAATGATCCATTCGCTTTAATTTGTTATGCAACATGACCATGTTCTGAAAAAGTTGTATTTTGACGTATTGACCCCCCCCCCTGGGTCAGGGGTAGGGGTAAGGGGAGGTCTGCGAGAAAAATATTTGTTACCATGTTGCTGCATTCATGATTACCTTTATAGTCTATTTGACACTCTTATATGTCCTATATATTAACCTAGAAATGTCGAGTACAATGAAGTTTTTTTGTTTCTTTGCACTTTAGCGATGTTCTAGAACTAATCTAGCTTGGTTGCCAGAAAGGCAACTTTGGTCAAATCATGAAATTTACATAAATCCAAGATGGCCGCCAGGGGGCATCTTAGAAAACTAACTTTTTTATAATGGTCACAGAATGTTTTATAATATGTCGTTTTAGAGGGTTTTTTTTGGTATGAGGAATCCAATTCAGCATGTAGTTTTGCAATTTGAGGACTCCAAATGACCATATCCAAGATGGCGGCCAGATGCCATCTTGTAAAACCTAACGTTTTAATAAGTGTCACAGAATGCTGTGCAATATGTCATTTTAGAGATTTTCTGGTATGAGGAATCCGATTCTGCATGTGTTTTGCGTAATGAGATCGTCGAACAACCATATCTAAGATGGCCGCTAGATGCCATCTTTAAAATATATTTTTAACTCACTGTGCGCCATAAAACTATAAAATGTCTTTTAAGGGGCTTTTTGTTATGCGGAAACCATTCTGAATGTAGTCCCAAATAACCAAATCCAAGATTGCCACCAAACGTCATCTTTAAAAGAATGCCATTTTAACTAATAGTCATAGAACCTTATGAAATATGTCATTTTAGGGTTTTCAGGAATGGGCTTAACAATGAATTGTCGTGAGCAGAATATACTCCATCGATCAAAAATGTATGTGTTTAAGGTCCCCTGAGTGACACCATCCTAAGTTCCTAACAATATTTATGCAGAAATCAATGGTTGATATGGGGATGAAAAAGGGTCATATATGCTTGGACATGCAGTTATATTATGTGTGTGACGAAACAAATGTGCTAGAACCAACCTGGAAAATTCCAGAACATATGAGGCCATCCAGGTGGCATACATATAAAAGTGATATTCGGCTGCATTGGAACTTTAATGTAATGCTCAGCCTTGGTATCTTATGTCACTGCAGTTTATGGAGAAATGAGAGATATTTTGAACGGGAAATCCTGGGTAAATGCTATGAGAGTATTTTGGAGTGTAGCAGCTGCACTCTTACAACGATTTCTGTCAACTGGACAAAAGACTTACGGCATTGAGCAGTACCTCGAAACTTTTCATATACCTCCAACTGGTCCACACTGGGTCAACAATTTCCTCCTGCCAAAACTCCCGATTCACCAGTTTGTGCGCCCAGAACAGGAAGGTGAAGTCCCACTGAAACAGCTGACGATGAGGCGAATGATTAAGTATTTCTTCCATGCTGGACATGTCCAGTATGCACGTTACATTACTTAGTATTTGATGGAAATGACTGTTCTAATGCTGAAGCCAATATTGATCTTGTCTGATGGATACTGGAATGTAGTTTCATCAGATAAGATCTGTGATCAAAAACTGCCATTAGAATCGGCAAGTGGCGCTAAGAGGCATACTACTATCTGTTGATTTGGTTAATGAGTAGACCATCGCCTTCCAAATCACATGTACAGTTTATGATTGACAGGCTAGAATCTACTCACAATCAGAGCCTGATCAAATATCACAGTAACTGCACAATGGGAAAATGACATACCGACAAGTCTTGGGTTCCAAAGACCGGGTTCTCATTTTTGTAGAGGTATAAAATATCCTCGTCCTCAAGAAGATAATCGCATCACCTATACAACCCTGTTACTGATCAGATTGCTCCAAAAGGCGTACACGTAGCTGATTCGATTGTTATTGGGGAAAAGATGGAAAAGAAATTCATAGCAAGTCTCCTAAGCTATTAGCATGTGGATTCAGACAATCTGCATGCTTAAAGGGCAGGCCAAAGGTACACAATCCAAACCAGTGATAGATCTTTAAACCATATTTCCATACTGCTGCTGATTAGGTAACAACGGAAGATAGAACTTGGTCCTCTGTTTGTCTGCAAGTCGTGTGCAGTTTGCCCAGCACTTATAAACTTATTGATGGACAGGAATGTCTTCGTGAAAGCAATAACCCTGGCCTGGTCAAAAGTCAGATATTCTTACCACCCACAGTATTTACCCAAAGAAAACTAAGTTTGATTCAACAAGTTATTGAAAACTTCAAAAGCAACTGAATAGTATTGTGTACCCAGTTAACTGTTGCTCACACTGTAAAAAATAGTCAGTAACATGATACAGGTGAATTTCCTTGCATATTTTAAGTTCATTTATGATACAAAACTGCTAACTACTAAACATGGTAGGATACAAATAATATCTGCTTACAATTCATATAGAATTTTGCATCTTTAGGCTGGTAGAATAAAAATGAGACCTGTTACGTTTGATACTATGCATTTTAACTCTGTAATCAGTTACTGTCTCCTTATCAATTTTTACCCACATTTGTGTATACAGATGTGATCTGAATCAACTTCAGTCTTCTGATAGTTTGCCTGTCAATGTGCAATGTGAACTTTGTAAAAAAGTATTCATATAGAACATAACACTTCTGTAAAAGTTGGGAAAATCAGTTATAATAGTGGACTTAACATAGCAATGATCACATGTGATGTAATCATATCAAACGAAACAGGTTAATTTCTTATGATACCGATTTTAATTTATAAGGCTCACATAATATTTCAATTCAGTTTATTAAAAAAAATCCCATTATTAAAAAGAGTGGCCATAACATTAATGTATTGCGACAGACTGCATGCTGGATGATCAACCTAATCACGGTTGGCAACTTTGCTTTCCTCTTTAATTGCACGCCGGTGGGTCGGGCTTCAGACTCTATGACCGTTCCGACTTAAAGACTTATCGATTGATGCGATGGGAGGGGCCTGATGCTTTGGCTGTTGTCAGGCCCAGCAGAGTTTACCTGTTGGGTTTCTTTGGCTCTGGTATTCAGTTGTATATACTGTTGAAACCTTGTTTTTGCTTTATCTCCTTTTTATAATCTTGATTTATATTTTTAGGAGATGATGCATGGATAAGTTAGGGGCCTTTCATGCAACCAAACATCTATGTGTCTTGATCCACATTTGAACTAAGTGTGAGGTAGGCGCGCCGTGAAACCAGCTTAAGCCATCCAGTAAAATATTTTTACTGACCGTTTCAAGGCGGTACTTCTTTTGTGGATTATTTTGTGGTATTTATGTCTTGTGTTTGTCATGCTTTTGCGTCTGTTCATTGCTGACTTGTGGTCACCTGAAGGGAGATGGCTGACTTCTTGGCTCTTGTTTCTGTTGTTCATTGCGATTTTGTTACTTTCCCATTCGGTATCCAAGGACATGTGTGGTACCTGACTCTATCGATTCCTGATCATTGCTGCCTTTCTTACTTTGTACGTTTAGGCCAGAATTTTTTTAGTTGATTTACGGGATTTGTTTAGGGCCGTGGGGACGAAAAAAAAATAAATAAAAAAGTTCTGAAAATAACCAGTTAACTGGTCATTTTCAGAGCTTTTTTTTAATTTTCAGAGCTTTTTTTTAATATCTCCAGATAATAGGTAAACCAACAGTCTGTGTTAAATCTTTAAATAAAATGAACAGGGCAATCACTTTTAACAGTGTCAGTCTCAAAAATACACAGACAGAACCTCAAAAATATATTTTTTTTTCAATGAAACAAATAATATTTAGAGAAGGCTGATAAAATAAAAAAAATAATTAGAAATTAAATTTTTTTTTCTACTTTCCGGAAAATTTCAGTAGGAGGGTTTGTAAATCAACTAATAAAAAAATTCTGGCCTTACCCCACCCACGTTTTATAATATGACGGTATGACAGAGTGAGAAGTTACCAGGTACAAACTTCAATTAATTATCAATATTTTTGCCGAAGAATGATTACATGTATTACGGGCTATGCAAAACCAGAAGAAATTTCAAAATGTTTTTGTTATGATCGTAATTTTGTCAGGTATATTAACCAGCACTTGACTCTGAATATTTTAGTTAATTATGCCTCACCTGAATTTCCCATACAAAACTACCATAGACGATTGACTGATATTTTAGACTATCACCCGCTACTATAGCTACAACGAAAACTGTCAATCGTTTGCCATAGCAGCGGGTGATAGTCTAAAATATCAGCATGGTCACGTGATACCTAGCGCCAATGCGCGTACGGTTCGTTCACGTCAGGAGACGTTCAACAGCAATGGCGGACATGAGGCAAATTTGGCGACTTTCAACTCTCAATGACTTCGTTGATTATGGTCAGAAACATAAATCGTTGGTACTCGTTTTTAAGTTAGGACGTGAGGAACACGTTGGGACCAAATTTGAGAGGGTTAGTCGAAATTTTATTTTTTGCAACAAAACTGCATCTTGTACAGTATCTCCTTTAAAATGACGCTGCTCGATATAAAGTTTAACGTCACCAGCTTTTATAATGGAACGCCAGTGATAAGTTCGAGTAAAAGAACATTTTTTGTGACAGATGTATTTCACTTCATGCATATAGTTAAGAGGTTGTGCATTATTTTCCCTTTAGCACTCCCCTCACCATGGTACATGTAGGCATAAGAGAGAAAACGGCAGAAAATAAAGGATTTTATGTTTTGTTCGGTATAATAAAACTAGAATTGTCAGAAAATCTGACAATAGTCCCGCTGCAGTGCCCTGCATGCAGTAAAAGGCCAGAGTATCTCATGATATTGAGTGGTAACGTGATTCTGACATCAATCAAGGGCCATAACTCTCTTACAAATTTGCGAAAATTGACAGCTAACAATCCCAACGTAGATCTTGTCAGTATAAATAGTTTGGTGAAATTCGGTCCATTTGTTCCCAAGATACTGAACGGAAATGAAAATTTGGCGCAAATCAAGGGTCATAACTCTAGTACAAATGTGCGAAAAATGATGTGTAACAATTCCAAGCTAGTTCTTGTCAATAAGAATGCATATATAAAATAAAAAAAAATGTCAGTAAGCTTTCAAGATATTGAGCCAAACGAAATTTTGGCATAAATCAAGGGCCATAATTCTGATACAATTTGCAATAAATGACGTGTAACAATCCAAAGCTAGATCTTGCCAGAATGAATGCATTTTTTTAAATTTGGTGAAATTCAACCATTTGGCTCTCAAAATATTGAGGGGAAACGAAATTTTGGCATAAATAAAGGGCCATAACTCTAGTACAAATTTCAAAAAAAAAAACAATGTATCACAATCCCAAGCTAGATCTTGTCAACATGAATGCATATATAAAACTTGGTGAAAATATGTCAAGTAGTTCTCAAGATAGAGAGGGAAAAGGAAATTTAGGCGTAAATCAAGGGCCATAACACTGGTTTAATTTTGGCGAAGAATGACATGTAACAATCCCAAGCTAGATCTTGCCAAGATGAATGCATATTTAAAATTTGGTGAAATTCTACCAATTAAATCTCAAGATATTGAGCGGAAACGGAATTTTAGGCTAAATAAAGGGCCATAACTCTGGTATAAATTTCCGAAAAATGACGTGTAACTATCCCAAGCTAGATCATGTCAAGATAAATGCATATTTAAAATTTGGTGAAAATATGTCAAATAGTTCTCAAAATATTGAGCGGAAACGAAATTTCGGCGTAAATCTAGAGGCATAACTCTGGTACAAATTTGTAAAAAATGATGTGTAACAATCCCAAGGTAGATCATGTCAATATAAATGCACATACAAAATTTGGTTAGATTCTATAAAGTATTTTTCAAGATATTAAGCGGAAACAAAATTATGACGGACAGACGGACGGAATGACGGAATGACAGACAACCCAACTCCAATATGGCCCCTACTTTTTCAAAGCGGGGCTATAATATATGTAACATTCCCTGAGAGGGTGATGGTCGAAAATAGCATCCCTCGAAATATGATTATCAACCTGGCTAGTCTAGCTCCTAGCACTTGATGTGTTTGTCAATTTTACATTACGTTTCATTCATTATAAATTGATTTCATATAGCCAGTCTCATCTCTTTCTCTCTTGACATCAATTGCCTCAGAATTCTGAGGTGTGGGTCATTAATTACAGCAGTAGAACCAGCCACTTGAAGTTTTAATGGCTTTACTATAACCACAAACTGATCACCTACTGATAAGCCATAAATAGCTTCCCAGTTCACACACTTATTCCAACACAGCTGTTGTTGGATTGCTGCCAGCTGATTATAGGCTCCCTATGCAAGAAAGGGATTCCACAAAACAATCTTCAAAAAGTTGCAAGTACATACATGTGCGCAGTCTGTTCAGTGACTGCGTCTTATGTTTTACCCTCTGAAAAGAATACTAACTAAAGTTACATGCAAAATTTCAATACTATATGCAGCTAGCACACAACGTCAGACCACCAACGGCCCACCAGCGATAGGCCATTGAGACAACGTCGGGCCACCAACGGCCCACAAACGATAGGCCATTGAGATGGCGTATCACTGGTGGGCCGTTGGTGGCCCGACGTAGTGTACTAGGTGGGAAGTTAGTGTCTGCAGCTTTTGTTTCTTTGGTTTGAATCATTATTAGATGTCCCAGTCAACATCTTTTCAGCTACATTGTATGTCGAGACGTGTCTTATAGGATTGAGCCAGTACTAAGCAAGGATTAACCTGTCTTGCTCAAGGACAAAACGCAGTGACGTCAGAGAGGCCCAAACCAGCAACCCCTCGGTCTCAAGTCAAGCATGCTACCACTGAGCCACTGCGCTCCCAGTCTCTGTAGCTGAGTAAGCTGATTTTAGCCTAACATGGGAGCTAACCCTGAAGATAATTTTCTTGCGACAAAGGCTTTTCCTCGATGCGAAAGATAACATGCCATTGTGGTCAGGGGATGTTTGAACCAGGATCAGAACGACAAACATCGGTTCTGATCTGAACTAAAACTGTGTTTAACATTAGCATGCCCTTTTAAAACTTCTATACACGTCAATATCGTAACTTTACCGGCAGTTCAGATCCAGATCATGACTGAGAAAAGTCGGGTCTGATCTGGACTCAAATCTTGCTCAAAGCAAGCATCCTACAGTAGGCCACTTTTAAAACTCCATAAATGCTGGTAACCTTTTCGAGCAGTTTGGAAACAGTTCATGACAGACAAAAGGCAGGTCTTTCTTTGGCTGATGTGTTTTTATGTTCCCCCAGACAACAATCTTTCAGTTATGTCGGGACGGGTCTTTCTGGGTTGAACCAGTACTAAACAGAGGATAAAATGTCTTTCTCAAGGACACAACGCAGTGCCTCCGGTGAGGCTCGAACCCACAAAACCTTGATCTTCAAAAGACCCCTTTTAAAATCTAAACATGACAGTGTTAGGAGCTTGTCATTTATTTATCCACTCATTATCTTCTAACAGCAGACCGAGTTTGAGTTCGTAACTGTAATACTTTTTGAGATATCTTGATTACAAAATTTCATTCTGACCTTTTAAACAGGGTATAACTCAACAAAGAGAGATAAATCAGACTAAAAACAATGGGTCAGCTATTTTGATGAGGAGTCCATTTATGAAATTTCAAAACCCAAACTTATTTTTTTAACGGACAAACAGACGCACACACAGAAGCCCCTTCAACTTTTCAAAGTTGGGGACTGTGTTTAAGTCTGATAAAAGTTGTCTTTGTAAATTTAACGCTGCGCCAACTAAAGTTGAATAATGACCTTTGAAAACAGTTTGGACCCATATTAGGTCCTACAAAATGTCAGGACAGTCCGACTGATCTGGATCATAATTGTTTGATACATAGTTTTTTCAAAAAGAATAATTTGAAATAAAATCGTCAGCCAACAAAAAACATGGAAACTTATCTTTCATTTATTTCCAAGGTTTGTTCAGTCTCAGTTTACAGCCATCTTTAATGGTTTTGTCCCATGTATACTCTTATCAAAGTAGTCAGATGCCCAGGCTGATCGGAGTCTTCGTTGAATGCACAACCATTTTTTTGGTTTTGTCTGCACAGTTTGATTCACTTTTATGGTACGCTAGGCTTAAATAAGTAAGAGATAGAAAAAACAAACAGTGTAGACATTGATAAGACACTACAATATGCATCTCATCTGGATCTGCACTGTTTATTTGTCTCTTTCTATCTTACAGTGAAGTAATCATCTCATTGGGGTCTGCACTGTTTGAGTATAGAGAGCAACTACTAGTGTCGTTTGTTGATAATTTGTGCAATCAGTTTGGACCCAGATCAGGCACCGATGAAACGTCGGGAAAGATATGGATCCAAACTGTCTGACATGGATGTTTGATAATTATTCCTAATTTTTTAATGATTAAAAGAATAAGCAGACAAAAAATCATGCACAATTTCGCAGTGTGCAAAGTTAACTGATAAATTTATACAACATACAGATTCGAGATTGTTTCTTTCCTTATTTTCCCCTGATTTCATCCAACTTATTTTCATTCAAAATGATGTTGAATCTACTTTAAATGAAAGTACTGTTATATAAACAATTTGCCAGAGAACCAACAATTTAGCAAGATTGCAGATTAGCTATGGAACATTAGCAGAGCAATAAATGCCAATCATTTCTACTAGGGCCACTGGGAGGAAGGTGTATTGTACTAGTCTGATATCCACAGCTAATCACAAATATTGCTATCATAGAGGAAAGAGGGAGATTAAAAAAATTATTATTTCAAAATGAAATTATCATTTATAAAAAAGAATATGATATCAGACTAGTAGCAAGTCTACAACCTGGCCTGTGCCACGGTTGACAATCACATTTCTCGGGAAGTTAATTTCGACTATCAACCTCTCAGGGAATGTAATATTTATATAATATCGATTTACTTCTTCCGATTGTTATAGTAGAGAAAATATCATGCATACATCTTGTGATTAGCGTTTTAACAAATAATGTTGATGGTGCAAAAGAAAATTCTGCTAGGCAAAATTAATTCTGATTTTACCATAGCGAAACTTAACAGCGCCTAATTCTATGTTGACTGTGCACTTAAAATAGCACAACTTTTGGACAGTGTGCTTCACTACTCTCTATTCAAAGTCATATATCTTGACTTAACCAAACGCAAATGATATAAACTTTATACCAATTGATAGGCAAAAGCTAGCCCTATAAAAAGGTGTAACTTATGGTGTCGTAAATTCTATATATGTGAGGATACTAACCAATTTTATGAAAATAAAAAAACAAAACAACCTTGTATATAGTATTAGATGGTAGACCAGAAACCATTTAAGAGGTACTGTAGTAAACAGTGAAGATTCAGGCGAAATGCATAATTCCATCAGGGTCTGCACTGTTTTTTGAAACAGATCCTTCAGAGAAAGAAATAAAATCATTTATCGAAATTATAAACTAAGGCCCTCTCAAAAGATAGAATGCGCAATCCTGACTTTATTTTAGGTAGCATTATGAAAAATTCCATTGGCCTGAAAAGGGTTGAAACATACCTATGGTATTCCATCCATTCAATGGTAAGGTCGACATCAAGGTTCCCGTAAGCCAGCTTTGCACATATTGCTAGTTTAAAGTCCGACATATTTTTATTTAATGCTATGTTCGTGCCTGACAAATTGGCAAAAGTTCTATTAACCCCCATGTCTTCAGGATCAACTACGTGGTCAAACAACTTGTATTGATGTCTATTCTTTGGGCATAACACCTTATTTTTACGTCCAAGACTACTCCAAACGAGTGTTGCAGCGATGATTTCTTTGTTTTCTGTTATATTTTCCAAATTGCACTGGTGCTGATACGATAATCGAGCTCCAAAGGCTTCTTGAAAATATTTTCTCTTCGACACTGCTACAATCTTCGTATTATTGCTTTGGCATAGTAGGCAGCAGAAAAATATTGTGTTTTTATATAGACTTTTTAAGTGCCATCCGTTAATAAACACCCATGTTTGGTTCTTAATGGCTCGTGTGAACACACTGTAAATGCTCAATTTTGAGTCGATTGTTATTGTAATAACTCTATCTTCATTTTCGTCGTGATACCATGTTTCCTGGAAATCAAAATTATATTTGTGTCAAGCTTGATTAAGCAATGGTACATAGAGATAAATTCGGCCCGAGGTTATAACACTTTTTGTGCTCAACTCAGCTGAGTTTACAATTTGAAAGTAAGGAAGATGGCAAAGATCAGGAATCGATTCAATCAAATACCACATCTGACCCAGGATACCACATGATAAAGTGACAAAAACACAATAATACATCACAAACGAGCGCCAAGAGGCCAGCCCTTTCCCAGCAGGTGACCCCAAGGCAGCAATGAACAGACGCGAAAGCATGACAAACACAAGACATAAATAACACAAATGAGCCACAAAAGAAGTACCGCCTTGGAACTGTCAGTAAAAGTATTTTAACGGAGGGCTTAAACCGGTTTCGCAGCGCCAATTACACCCTTAGTTCAGATGTGGATCAAGACACATAGATGTTTAGTTTGCATGAAAGACCCCTAACTTATCCATGCATCATCTCAAAGAACATATGAATCAAGATATAAAAACGGAGATAAAGCAAAGATAAGGACTCAACAGTACATAAAACTGAATACACGAGCAAAATAATCCAACAGGTAAACCCCGGTTGGCCTGTCCACAGCTTAAGCATCAGGCCACTACCATCTCATTAATAGATAACTTTCAGTCTGAACCGTCATAGAATATAGTAAGTGAGTATGATCAGGAAATACCACAATCACAAACAGCAGACAAACTTTGCATCGTGAGGAAGAGCCACACAACAATCACGAGACACCAGGAAGAAAAACAAAGCAAAGCAAACAGCCCTGTCTTCTCCATCGAAATAATTGCAAACCTAGAATGGACACAAAGTAACGCACAACAAAACGTAGAACAATTACAGAATGCCACAATGGGAGAAACAGTCAACAACGAATCAACAACAACAGAACCACCGCCTTAGAACCGCCTTGGAGTTTGAGGTCTGACCCACCGGCGTACAATTAAAGAGGAAAGCAAAATTGCCACCCTTGATTGGGTTGACCACCAAGCATGCAGTCTGGTGCAATACATTTATGTTAAAGCCAACATTTTTATAATGGGAAATTATTTTAATAAACTACGCTGAAAAATCATTAGAGCCAAAATTCTTCTTCAATTTATGCACTAAGTCACCATAGAACTCAGGTTCAAATAGTCCTTGGGCCAAGAGAGATTAAAGTCTTACTTGGAATTTAGATATCAAATCATAGTATCGTCAAAAAATTTAGAAAAGGTTTTACGAAGTTTATGATACTGATTACCTTGTTTAAGAAGTTTCTGAGTTAACAATTATCGCGAGTTTTGAAGAAGTCAGCAACATGGCTGATGCTCTAGCAAACCGAATGAGTTGAGAAACATAGACTTCATAGGATGAAGAACGAGAAACATCACCATCTCAAGAATGAAAATTGACAATTTCAAAATCAAAATTGTCACGTTTATCATAAATTTTGGTAGAAACAATATCATTAGAAATGGACAAATGCAAGTCTAAAAACGTCACTTTTGTACCCGGGGTATAAGCTTTACTAAGTTGGAACTCTGAAGGGTATATTTGACTCACCATATTGTCAAAAGAAACATTATAAATGTTCAAAATATCATACAAATATCTAGATGTAGTGTTAAAAGAGGCAATAATATCACCCTGCTTATCATCAGAAAGAGACATCATAAAGTCCCTCTCATATCAAATCAAGAATAAATTAGCAACCAGTGGAGCATAATTAGTGCCCATAGGAATGCCAACTACTTGTCTATACAACTTGGTGCTGAATCAAAAAACGTTGTTAAACAAAAAGGTCAGCGCATCACAAACATTTTGACAAGACCATGCATGATATTTTTAGGCTTTTCCGAAGGATAAAACGTGTTTGTGTCGTTACATGCAAGGTTAGGAATGCCTTCTCTATTGAGGTTCTTTCAATAAGATCAATAAAATCATCTTTAATCAAATTATGAGGTAAATAGTGTAAAGGGTAGAAAAATCATATGTAGACAAACTGATCACAATTTTTTTCCAGCTATAAGTTTATCTAAAAATTAACCTGAAATTTTAATAGACCGAAATAGATTCATAGAGATTTTTTCATATACCTTTTCACAGTACTTAATAACATGTTTTTAACAGCCATAAGAAATGAGGCTATCAATTTAGAAAATTCTGTTGTCGTACAAGAACTTAAATTAGCAATAAATCTTGCTTTATAGTTTTTTATGGAGTTAAGGTCACCAGTACAACGTTGGATCTTTGTCTTGATTTTCTTTAGCTTTGACACCAAACTGTAGGGCAGCTTATCAACCATGCCCATCGACAACTACCCTCTCACTCAAAGAGGCCTACAGTTTATAGGCATTTGTGTCAAAAAGCTTAGGTTTAAGAGTATCAATATAATACAATCGTCAAACAACAACATTTTTAGCGGTTTTATCTGCTGGAACCAAAACATAGTTCATATAAAAATCCTTGATACCTCGTTTAAGATGGCGAAAAGAAGATTTATGTTTAGAGGTTAAAATACGTGTATTAGAGAGTAAAATGAAATAAAAGTATCAAACTATAATTTTAAAAATGTTGATCTTCCAATCCTTCAGTGCATCAGGTTAAACATTTTCTTCTTTACAACAACGATTACTGAAGTCATTTAATGAGCAGCGATCTCTCTACGACATTTAGGGAAATCAATATTAGAGGGAAAATATATATTAAGGGCCTTTTGAAATAATAATACGAACTCAAGCGTAACGAAGAACATTTAGATTACCTGTAATCACATGCCCTTCAGGGGGATATAAATATAATTTTGACAATCTACTCTTTAAATCTATAATATTGAAAAATAAATAATTTTCTTGGTTTCAACTTCTCAGATGTTGTATTTATCATGCTAATTGTTGGCTTTTAATATTTATGAACATGATATTTCATGCTCATTTAAGTTGAGCATGAAAAAAGATTTATAACCTCGGTCCTGGACCAGTTGTCTTCATGTTTTGTATAAAATGGCAATGAAAAATGAGTATCTTCAGGAAGCACCACAATCACATACTGCAGACCAATCAACGGCGCCATGAGCACTATCAGTCGTAATCACCAGGAAGACAATTTAATCAAAGCAACCTGTTCTCTCCCCCCCCCAATCAAGATGATTGCAAAACTAGAAAGTTTACTAAGTACTACGTACCAAAAACAAGGTACAATTACAACACCCTGAAAAACAATGGGAGCAACAATAAACAATAATCAGCAACAACAGAACCACTACCTTAGAACGGACAGCAGCCTAAGCCACAGTGGTGGTGGTGGGGGGGAGTTAAAAGCACTTAACTCGTATCATATCTTCCTAACTAATGTCATGTATCATCACAGACACAGTTTGCGTGGGAATATAAAAGCATATATGATTACAATTTAAACCACTGGAACAATCTAGAAAGAAAAAAAATCTAATTGCTTACAAACTAAAATATTATAATTAAATCGAATGAAAAAAACTGATCATGAAATAAAGTCACTGGAACAATCTAATAAGAAAATTAGGTAATTAATTGCAAAATAAAAACACTGAACACTCTAGAATGACAAACCTAATTGATTATAAGCTAAAAACACTGGAACAATCTAGCAATACAACCTATTATTACAATCAAAAAACACTGGAACAATCTATAATAAATAACATAATTGACTATAAAGTTATAACACTGGAACAATCTAGAAAGAAAAAAATATCCGATTTAATTACAAGATAAAACATTAGAACACTTTAGAAGCAAAATTTTAATTGAATACAAACTAAATACTGGAACAATCTACAATGCAACTAGCTAAAGGATTATAAGCTAGAAACACTGGAGCAATCTACAATGAAACAAAAGGGAAAAAAGACTAACTGATTATAAAATGAAAACAACAGAATAATCTCGAAAATACCCGAGTTGATTATAAGTTAAAACACTAGCACAACCTAGAATGAAAACAAAAATAATTGAGCCGTGACATGTGCAACAATGTGGCATTTTGACAAGTGTAGACTCAGACGAGCCTGTGCAGCCTCCTTTTGAAACAAAGAACTCCAAAAGTATGTTCGGTTATTAGCTTAACAGTCATGGAATATTCAAGCGACTAGTAAAGGCTCTGATCAGACTACACGTATGCGCATGCTGGTCTGAGGCTTTACTGGTCGCACGTACCACATTGTTTGAGATCCCATGTCACGGCTCAATTATAATGATAAGGGCTGAACATCATCTGATATGGTTTATGTTATAACTAAGAACTGAAACTAATTTAGCCATGCAATATGTTGGACATCCTTTTTGATCCTTTAAGACCAGGTTTCGTGAGTTTTTTCATAAAATGAAAAAGCCTGATCATTTTGACATTTTCTTTATCGCCATTTCAAAAATAATGGTCATTAACCTAGTAAAGTAAGTAAGGATGCAAATATCAAGAATCGATACAATCAAGTACCATACCCGACCCAGGATACCAATGGAAAAGTGACAAACTCACAGTTAGACACCACAAACGAAAACCAAGAGGTCAGCCGTTTCCCAGCAGGTGACCACAAGGCACACATAAACAGACGCCTACAAAGGCATAGAAAAACACAAGACAGAAAAAACATAAAAAAATCCACAAAAGAAGTACCGCCTTGGAACAGTTAGTAAAGTATTTTACTGGATGTCTGAAACCGGTTTCACGGCACCAACCTCACCCTTAATTCAGATGTGGACAAAGACACATAGCTATTTGATCTGCATCAAAAACCCCTAACTTATCAATGCATCATCTCCTAGAACATATAAATCAAGATATAACAAGGAGATAAAGCAAAGATAAGGACTCAACAGTAAATACAATTAATACCGGAGCAAAAGAAATCCATAGGCACATACATGTAAACACACACAATTGGGCCCGACAAACAGCCAAAGCATCAGGCTCCTACCATCTCATCAATAGATGTCTTAAAGTCGGAACCCTCATAGAGTCTGAAGTCCGACCCGCCGGCGTGCAATTAAAGAGGAAAGCAAAGTTGCCAACCGTGATTGGGTTGACCACCAAGCATGCAGTCTGTTGCAATACATTAATGTTATAGCCATTTTTTTATATTGGGAAATTATTTTTATAAACTGCGCTGATAAATATTAGAGCCAATAATCTTCTTCAATTTATACACCAAGTCACCATAGAATTCAGGTTCCCAAAGTCCTTGGAGCAAGAGAGATTTAAGTCCAACTTGGAATTTAGATATCAAATCATAGCATCGTCTATAAAATTTAGAAAAGTTTTGCAAAGTTTATGATACCAATAGCCTTGTTTATGAAGTTTCTGAGTTAACAAGTTATTGCGAGTGTTGAAGTCAGTAACATAGCTAGATGCTCTAGCAAAATGATATAGACTCCATAGACTGTAGAGTAGTGTTGAAGTCGGTAACATAGCTAGAAGGTTTTCTGTAGGAAAAAAATATATATGATCCAAACTCATCATCTTAATTAAAAACAATATAAAAAGACACGAAACTTAACTAACATGAACAAACGTTTTGCAATCACATTTTCCTTTAGGTTTTAATGACAATATATAACACGAAGCTAATTTTGGAAAAATGCCCGATTTCGACGTTATTTCTCTTTTTTAGAATGTAAGGAAAGTAATAATAGATCTCAAGGTAAACGAAAAACGGTAACATTAAGTGCAAAATTTGTACTGAAAAATGCGTATAGCTTTTGGAAATGATCTTTGATTATTTTAAATAATCGTGGCCGCCATGGTTTACTTTCATTTTAAAATTATTTGCCTATTCCAGTTTTACATGTTTTAATAGAGTCAGATGCTAATAAACTTAACGATAAAGCTTACATATTATATAAAGCAGCTCTTTTGACTATGTGATATGTTCAACATTTCCTGAGTCCTTATATCGATTTTGAGGTCAACCACAAGCGACATTTTATCAAAATTCCATTTTGTATGGAGTTTATTGATTTGCATAGTATCTTTAAAAATAAATCAGTGATTTCCTCTGTTCTAATTTACTTTAATAAATTCAGAAACTCCTATCAATTGCTATAAATATAACAAAACTATTAAGTCTACTATTTTCAAATTTAATAAAATTGTAACGAATAAGAATATAGATTCCAATACTCCCAACTCCTGATATATTCAAAATTATACTTATTTATATCCCCTGGCAGGGCATGTGATTTACAGGTACCTAATCTAAAAGTGAGTGAGTAAGATCTGGAAATACCACAATCACATACTGCAGACCAACCCACAGCACCGTGAGGAAGAGCCACAAAACATTTCTAGTATCAATACATCTGTAAGACAATAATAGCAAAGCAACCAGCTTTCTCTTCCTCCTTAAGATGATTACAAAACTAAAATGGACACACTGTTATGCTTAACAAAACAAAGACAAACACAGAGCTCTCACACGCAATGGGAAGAAAATTAAACAATAGGTCAACAACAACAGAACCACCGCCTCAGAACGGACAGCAGCCTAAGCCACTTTGGGGCTTAAATGCATTTTCTTAGCGCTAAATCTTCGCCCTAGATTCTATTGTTGTTAAAACACAAAATTGTTTTGCTCGCATAGAGGCTTACTAACTACTGCAATGTATTATCACAGAGAAACAAATATCATTACGCTAGATTTCGTAATATTATTTCTTAAGGCCCTAAATATAGATTTTCCTCTAATATTGATTTCCCTAAATGTCAAAGAGAGATAGTGTAGGCCGCTGTGCAATTCCGTGTGCAATTTTTGGTGAAAGTGCAAAACATACATTATCTGGTAGAAAAGTATATCCTAATCAAGAAAAAGATGTTTACAATTTTTTCTTGACATTTTAACGTCACTATAACGTAACAAAAAGTGGCGTACCCATTTTCAGCTTATTTAAGGCTTGAAAGTGGAGTGCTATAAATTTCTAAACGTGAACTGTTTGATCATTTGTGCTTATATTACTGACGACTTGTTGATTTTGGAGCATAGAATCTGACTCAGAATTTTCAAGAGGTTACATAAAGTTCAAAAGATGTCTGTGCAAGAAAAAATGACGTCAGCACCAAAATGAAACGTCTGTAATAGTGAAAACGCAAATGGCATTAGATCGTTAGAGACTATACCCTCCTCCCCACACAACAGGAAAATATTGTTCACTATAATTGTTTGAAACTATATTATACAACATGCAAAATGACACACGTTAGCCCTTTGACCTACAACAGACAGTCATGTTAACTACGTTACCTTATTATGGTCAAATCCTATTTTGCAAATACCAAGTTATACCTAACTCTTATTTAGCAATATGATGATTGCCTTAAAACATTTTCAAAAGGAGGAAACAACCAGTATGCGTTTAAACAATATTCCTATTTGATGCTACAGTTATATATGATACTTTAAATGTATTACTATTTAATGCAGTACTGTCATTAGACATTGGGCTGCCAAAATACCTCATAGGTTTTTTCCAGTATAACTATTTTTACTAGCCTTTCCAAGGCGGTGCTTCTTTTGTGGGTCATTTTTGTTATTTATGTTTCGTGTTTGTCATGCTTTTTTGTCTGTTCATTGCAGCCTTGTGGTCACCTGCTGGGCAAGGGCTGACCTCTTGGCTCGCTTGTATGTGAAGTTGTCTTGTGTTTTTATCACTTTCCAATGTGGTGTCCTGGATCAGGTGTGGTACTTGATTGTATGGATTCCTGATCTAACCTTTTCTCTGCTACTATAAACTAATTGGGAATCTCATCAAATTACTCCTTATTCTTACGTGTCAATATAACGTTTTAATTGTAAGCAAATAATTAGCAATATGATGTTATCAAAATAGAAGTACCTGTTGTTAGTGTTATATGCGTTACCTTCTTTTAAATTCATTTTAAGCTAAAACGAGCCCTATATGAGGTTACACTGCTAGTGGGCTTTTATTGCTTTTTAACTGCCATTTAAGTAAAATACCAACAACGCATGGATGATTAAAATACTGAAATCTGAACCTTAATTACAGACAACGTATTTTCTTTAAGTTTGTGTTTTTATCAAAATGTTACCAGCATTATTTTCTAATATGTTAAATAAATAATATATATTTTTTTTATCTCACTGACACTCATTTTATACATGAAATGAATGATATATTCAAGACCCTGACTACACCTCACTTTAGATAACACAATAATACCAAGAATTTAATAGCTTAGTAAAATATATCACATAATGTGTAAGCCAGCTACTGATTACAACAACTATGCTGATACCATTTAGGAACAAAAACTTAATCAGATTTTGTATAATTATAGGCCATTTCAAGCGTAGGTCGAAATAGAGAATTTAAAATTTAAAATAGTCCTTTTGTTTTTTGAAAAAATAAACGTAAATAATTTGGAAGCGCAACGATTTTCCCCAATGATTAGACACCACCAAGCCTATCCCCCTGGTTATTGTTGCTTTATATCAGAACGATGTCCAGTCTGGTGAAAAAATAATACCGGTTTTGATGGTTCAATGCACCACAAGAGATTTTAAGGACATATTACACTTATAATCTGTTCTGTCTGATAAAGGATGTAGATGAAGACCAACTTTAGGAACACTAGTCCTTCTGCATTATCGTGAGTGCATTCGCCCTTGTGCCATAAGAACGAAAATTGCATGTGCTAGTCCAAATATCCATTGGTGAATTACAAAACAATAGTACAAAATTATTTTCATCTGAAGGTAACTTTGCTTCTGTCAAAGAACAAATCTGATATAAGGCATTCAAAATTTTGTAAGCAATACCATACACCATATTATTACACAATTGACAATAAAGGCATTGCTTTATTATAATGGTATCCTGTAAATTTGAAAGAAACGGTTTCTTTAAGAGATATTTGAATAGAAGGATACATGGCAAATTAGATAAACATAAGTTTATAAAAAGTTCATGAACATTTTTTAAACTTTGCATGTGCGACTATCATTGGCGGCACTGTTGATTGGGAGAAGAGTGCATTTTAATGCTGAACAGTTAGCATTTTTCGTGCTTTTTTTGAATCTATGCCCTTTCAAGTTTACAACTCATTCTAATTCTTATCTTAACTTCACAAATACATATTAAACTTTGTTATTTATGATTACATTTACCATTAGTATAAGGTTCAAGTAATATTTTGTGACATTCTGTTTACTATTTTATATGATTTATTTGGGGAGTGCAGTGGCTCAGTGGTAGAGTGCGGGTTCGAGCCTCACCAGCGTCACTGCGTTGTGGTCCTTGAGCAAGACACATTTATCCTAGCTTAGTACTGATTCCACCCAGGAAGACCCGTCCATGTTAAACTGAAAGATTGTTGATGGGACATAAAGAATCAATTCAAACAAAACACTACCGCATATAAGCTCTTGATTCATGTAGAAAAGACGGTACTCCGTTTTGTGACGTCACTGTAACGTTAATAATGCAAGAAAAAATCGGCAACTTTCTTTTTACTTAAACTGCATATAGTTCTCTAGTTGAAAATCGATAAGAATCACTTTTATTAAAAAATGCACACGGAAGCCCAAATTTCGACACAGGGGCCTACACTAAGATCTCTTGCTTCATTAAATGACTTCAGGTGTGGTGCTTGATTGTATCGATTCCTGATTTTTGCCCTCTTTCTCCAACAGATAAAGCCGCAAATAATGTTGTAGTTGTTTGACGATTGTATTATGGTGATACTCTTAAACGTGAGCTTATTGACACTATTGCTCATAAACTGCATGTTCTTGGAGTGAGAGGGCTGTTGTCGACGGGCATGGTTGTCATACAGCCCTAAATTTTGGTGTCCAAGCTGAAGAAAACCAAGACAAGGTTCCTACGTTGTACTGGTTGCCTTAACTTCATAAAAATTTATAAAGCAATATTTATTGCTAATTCTATACTCAGAAAAACAATTGAAGGATATTTAGATTCACTTCCTTCTCTAACATTTAATACAATAAAAACTAAACTAATCATGCGCGCATTTCATAGTTCCAGATATCTGCAATCGAAATGAATGTTTGATTTAAGTCGTGCTTCAACGATTAAAGTACACAACATGTCCAAATGGTGCAACCCTCTATATTGAAAAGTCACAAGCCTTCAAAAATGATTGAAACCCATTTTTATCGTTTGTATTCCTTAATGGCTGGCTCCAAAATCATTGCTGGCTCTCAGCCAAAGGTATGGTACCTAATTTTGTAGTTTTTGTTAGTGCTTTACTTCCAATTTGTTGTCATATTGGCTGGGGTATGCCATATCTGTGTATTTTTGTTGAAGAAGTTGCCACGTTATTAGGTTCAAGTACTTATAAATGGGTGTGAAAACTTGTCTGTGGTCAGAATTTGAACATAAGTAATGACCAGGTAAAGGTTGCAGCAAAAAATATTAACGCTAATTTTTTTGCATGTGAACTTTGGGTAAAGAGTGTTGGTACATTTGGTGTAGTACTGTATCAAAACCAATGACCCGTAAATTTTATTTTGCATTCTTCTGAGTTACATTGGTAGTTCTATCAGATACGAAAATGCCTTGTATAGAAATTGTTTTCTCAACTGTTATATAGTCAAAAGAATTTTAATATCCTTTAATTGTTTTTCTGAGTATAGTTCTTGTACAACAGAACTTGTTAAATTGTTAACCTCATGTCTTACTGCAATCAAAAACATGTTATTGAGTACTGCGAAAATGTATATGAAAGATCCGGTAAAAATTTATTTGGTTTATTAAAATTCAGGTGAAGTATCAGATAAACTTAAAGCAAGAGATTTCAACGAGAACAGTGTCAACATATGATTTATTTACTATTTACACTTCTTAATCTCATAATTTAATTAAAGATAAACTTATTGATCTTATTGAAAGAACTTTTCGAAGGGAAGGCTCGCATTATCACTTCAGTACAGCCTAAAAATATCAATATCTTGTCAAAATGTATGTGATGCGCTGAACTGTTTGTTGGACAATAGTTTTATACGATTTGGCACTAAGTTGTAAAGGCAAGTTGAAGGGAGTCCAATGGGTACTAAAATTTATTAGATTTCCAACAATGTGGTATGTGCGACCAGCAAAGCCTCAGATCAGTCTGCGCATACGCGCAGTCTGATCAAAGCCTTTGCTAGTCGCTTGAGTATTTTATGATTGTTAAGCTACTGACTGAACACCATTTGGAGTTTCTAAGCTTAACAGGAGGCTGCAGAGGCCCGTCCGAGTCTACACTTATCAAAATGTCAAATTGTTGGGAATCTCATGCCGCGGCTCAAATGTACTTCACTGGTTGCTGATTTGTTCTTGTTTTGTTATGAAAGGGACTTTATGATGTCTCTTTCTGATGACAAGCAGGCCGATATTATTGACGCCTTTAACACTACATCCAGATATTTGGATGATATTTGAAACATAAATGATATTTATTTTGACAATATGGTAAGTAGGATATACCATCTGATATTGGGCATGAATATGTTCATTTCTGATGATACCTTTACTACCTACAAACATTATGATAAACGTGATGACTTTGATTTTGAAATTGTCAATTTCCCATTTTTAGATGGTGATGTTCCTCGCTTTCTATTCTATAGAGTTTATATTTCTCAACTCATTCGATTTGCTAGAGCTTCTAGTCATGTTACTGACTTAAACACTCGCAATAAACTGTTAACTCAGAAATTTATCAAACAAGGCTGTCTGTAAAATAAACTTCGATTTTTTTTTCTAAATTTTATGGTCAGGCCTCAGACTAAATGACGACCCTGACGTAAAGCTTTAATACGTTGGTTGGTGCCTGATGCTTGTCGTTGTCTAGGTCCACCGTAGCTCAACTTGAGATTTTCTTTAGCCCTGACTATCTGTGAGTCTTGAGCCCTTTTAATTGTTTCATCATAGTGTGTTAATTTGATTAGAGTGTTTCCTGTGATCATACATAACATAAGTAAGGAACGTACATGCGAGCTAAACAATTTTGGGTTTTATCAGCAACAGAATCTTGGGCGAACATTTGGCGCCAGTAAAATTTAAGCCCCCCCCCCATCCCCGGTGGCGTAGGCTGCTGTCCGTTCTAAGGCGGTGGTTCTGATCTATTGTTTAATATACTTCCCATTGTTTGTGGGGTTCAATGTCTGTCTTTGTTTTGTTATATATTACTTTGTGTCCATTCTAGTTTTGCAATCATATTGAAGAGGAAGAGAAAGCTGGTTGCATTGCTTTTATTGCCTTACAGATGTCTTCTTACTGTAAATGTTATGTGGATCTTCCTCACGGCATCGTGGGTTGGTCTGCAGTGTGTGAGTGTGGTATTTCCTGATCATACTCACTTACTTTTGAATATCTAAATTCAATATTGGACTTAACTCTCTCTCGCGTCAGGGGCTTTCAGAAACATAATTTTATGGTGACTGAGTGTATAAATTAAAGAAAATTGTTGGCTCTAATAATTTTTCAGCATAGTTTATTAAAGTAACTTCTCATTATAAGAAGATTGGTTATGACACTAATGTATTGGAACATACTGCATGCTTGGTGGTCAACCCAATTAAGGTTGGCAACTTTGCTTTCTTCTTAAATTGCTCAATGGCGTGTCGGACCTCAGACTCTATGACGGTTCCGACTTTAAGACCCTGATGAAATGCCACATAAGGTGGATCAAGGTGGTGGGTAGCATACTTTAATACGAAAATAACATTGAAGCATTTCAATGTCTATTTACAATCTATAAGCATTTACTCCATTCGGCATGCTTAACCCATATAAGCTTAGCGTCCTTTTTGTGGAACAAATGCAAACAACGGAGACCCAGATCAGACGTCGCGGAACGCGGCGTCTGATCAGGGTCTCCATTGTTTGCTTAAAAACTTTTTCTATTTAGATTTGAAAAAAAATGCAAAATACTATCCGACACCCCTATAATTGCAAATTGACTCATCTTGCTTATAAAAGTAAGCATATCCATTCTTTTTGTAGAACATAGGCAAACATTGCAGACCCAGATCAGACGCCGCGTTCTGTGGCGTCTGATCAGGGTCTCCGCTATTTGCTTAAAGACTTTTCTATTTAAATAACACCCATAAATTCCAAATGGGCTCATCCTGCTTATAAAGGTAAGCAAGTCCATTATTTTTGTAGAACATAGGCAAACATTGCAGAGCCAGATCAGACGCCGCTTTCTGCGGCGTCTGATCAGGGTCTCCGCTGTTTGCTTAAATACTTTTTCTATTTAGATGTGAAAAAATAAATGAAAAATACTACCCAACACTCATATAATTGCAAATGGGCCCATCCTGCTTTTAAAGGAAAGCAAGTCCATTTTTTTAGAACATAGGCAAAGATTGCTGACGCCGCATTCTGTGTCGTCTGATCAGGGTCTCCGCTGTTTGTTCAAAGACTTTTCTATTCAAACTTGAAAAAAAATCCACCCAACCCCCTTATTATTCCAAATGGGCTCATCCTGCTTATAAAGGTAAGCAAGTCCATTCTGTTTGTAGAACATGGGCAAACATTGCAGCCCCAGATCAGACGCCACATTCTGTGGCGTCTGATCAGGGTCTCCGCTGTTTGCTTAAAGACTTTTCTATTTAAACTTGAAAAAACATCCACCCAACACCCATATTATTCCAAATGGACTCATCCTGCTTATAAAGGTAAGCAAGTCCATTTGAAAAGCATGGCGTTTTAACACTCCCAGACGCGACGTCATGTGATTAAATATGGTATACTATTTGATTTACAATCTGGATTGAGTGATCCTAGTAGCTCATCTTGAGCTCATTATGCCCAGGTGCGCTAAACACTTACTTGTGCTTGGGTTACTGTTCTGTTAAATAGTTTCTGGACGATCACATAAGTCTTTGGTGATAGCAGACTTGAAATCGATGGATATAGCGTAGGAATACAAACAAAACTGGCACAAACAACTGCTAGCAAACCAAACAAAACCTTCGTTCGACGCATCATGATCACTGAAAAGAAAAAAATGTGTACACTAAAGCCCGCGTATTTGTCCTGCGAATTCGCGTTTCGTGTGCGTTTCCAACGCGCTGTACGTGCGTTGAGTTTCAACTGCGTATGAAACGCGAATCAACGTGAACATTCATTAAACGACCTCTAATGCATTTCAACGATAAAATACGCGTTTTTTTTCCTTTAGCCAATCAAATCGTTTGTTAAAACGCAGTGATGTGTAAACCAATTGTGAAGCTATGTTTCATAGCTAGTAATTAACTGGAGACGCGGTGTATAGATATCCTGTTCTGTTCTATTCGTAGGTAAACAGTTAATGTCTCTGTCCTATTGCCATCTGACGTCACTGTATGACCATCAGAGTCGTCTTTTGGACCCCTAGTATTAGACGCCCAATTTTGATTGGCTGTGCTGTTTGCGTGCGCGGGAAGTTTTTTCCTTATCTCGAAACTGGGCCTCACTCTAACTCAGTTCATTATCATTCTTACGCTAGTTAGCTTCAAACCATAATTATCAGGCTATGGTATGTCAGGATTAAGATCAGGCTTGGATTTACTAATGATGCACTGATATTGCACATGTTTGACACTTTCGAGAAATGCGGCTCTTGAAGGTGGCATTTTTTGCGATTCAGATTGTCTTCTCTGAAACATCAAACATCCAACACCAACAATCATGTGCTTCGAAACCAGCATTTGTGGCAGTTTGAACTACTAATTCGCTTAAATTGACGTTTGTTTGGGGCCAGGAATACCATATCACTCAATATGCATCGCAAGTATCCATTTACAAATTACCAAGGCGACATGGAGAGCAAATCTGAGCGCCAGAGTATGAAACTGTACGCCTGTGTTTCTGTCATTGTGTACACTTTGTTTTGGAGGCTTTGAAATAGTTTAAACTTACAAAAATATCTTAATCACTGACACCATTTAAAACTAAGGAAACGAAACACCTTTTCACCAATATTTTATGAGATCAAACCTTCCGAAATGATTTGCATTTTTAAAGCTTACCAGATTTACGATTCCACACAAAATAATAATATAGCTTTTTAATGCCCTGTCTTAGCCTAGCCTCCCCCATTCACTTCTGTCATTTACCCACCTCTACCATATCCTGCTCTGACCTGACAAGCTCTCACCTATCCTATCATCACATACCACACTCCATTTCCTTGCCTACGTTCGCCTCGACTACTATACTCTACAATTTCCTCTCATCCCATTCCCTCTCTCCTCTAACCTTGTTACCCTCACACTACCCCACCCTACCCTGACCTGCCTGCCTAACCCACTCCTCCAAATCAAATATCACAGCATATCTTCATCTCACCTTTGAGGAAATTCACCTTGCCAGCCCCAATCCTCCACCCCATCCATCTTCTCTCCTACCTACCGTTATTTCCCTTGCCCTGCCTTGCAATAACATACCCTTTCAATATAATCGCATACCATACCATAGCCCCCTCACCCCCTACCTTCGCTTACATTCACTTCATCTCGCATATTCTACCTTATCTACCCATTCCTTTTTCCACCTAACCTCACTTACCCTACCTTACCTGACTACTATACCCTACCCTCGTCTATCTTAACCTTGCCTATCATACCCTACCCTAGTATACGCTGCCATCACCTATCATTATGAGGATGATTTCCTTCTTTGATTGCTTGTCCTTCTTGGGCCCCTTAATTAGAATCAACCATCCCATTTGATTTGTCATCCTGCAATTCCATACAGCCCCCTACCCTACCCTCAACTAGACTTCCCTCGCTAATCTATTCTCCCTTACCATACCCTACGTTCATCTTACCCTACCAAACTATACCATCACCTCCCCTCCTCAACCTTAAGCTACCATCGCCCACCCATCCCCTTCCAGAATCCCTACCATTGGCTTAACCTCCCTTACCTACCCTCGCCTTAATTATCCTCGCTGCAATACCCTGCCCTACCACACCCTATTATTATTATTCGGTTATTGTGTCGCTGTGCCGCGTTCCCTGCGCACGAGGCATACATAGCACACACGGCACACCCAGTTTTATGCACCCACTTTGTCTTCAAAAAAGGAATTCGGGCTGTATCCTGCCCTTATCCTACGCCTATCTGCGTTAAGTAAAGGTGTGGGGCATTAATTAGTTTTGAATTTCGAAATGCTCTAAAACAGGTTTCAATCTTGTGGGGATTGACGTGACAATTTCGTCTGCACAGTGTCACCCCCACTGTTCCTGAAAGTGTAAGTTTTTTATTCCGCCCGGAAGGGCAAGGAGTTTTGTTATCGTTTGTATAAGTTTGCCGCTCCCCCTAATTGTGAACTGTAAGTTGATGTATCAAGTGGTGACAACATCCAGGTTCCACTCCGCACTTCCGTCCAGTTCTTGTATACATGTGCTCGCGGGCGTTGTAACTAAGACGCGGACATCAGTCTACGAAGTTAGCTTTCCCTAGGGCAAGCTTTTGGAAATAAAGTTTTGCCTCCTTAATTATATTTTTCTATTTCAGTTGCAATTTTGTGGAGCGGGTGGCGAGGAGTCGGTGTTCTTTTGTTATTGATGATCCCATGAGAGATCTCACTTGTCTGCTCCTTAAATTTTTTAACTCCATATCCAAAAGGTTGCTACCACATCCTATATTCGCCCACCATTCACTCACCTACTATACCCATTCATCCACTCCCATTTCCTAATGTACTCCATCACTCCTACTCTACTATACCCTATTATACTATCGCTTAACTATCCTAAAATCCCTTACCTACTCTCAGCACCCTCACTTCCCTACTACACCTACTTTCACTTCAATACATTCGCAAACCCTACCATAACCTACCACACCCTACCTTTTCCTAGCCTACCATAACCAACTCTACAATCACCTCTCCTGACCGTTTCCTTCGTTAGCATCACATCTAACGTACCCTACAATTGCCCAACCTACACAAACCTAAAATCTCCTACATACAATCACCTTCTCTGCCCTTGCTACTCTACGTTATCATACCCTACCCTTTCATACTCCACCATACCCTACCTCCGCCTCCCATACCCTCCTTTCGCCTACCAAACCCTCGCCTATCCTACCCTACTCTATCAAACTTGATCATAATCTCCCATCTCCAATCCTACGCTATCTTACAATGCACTAACTACCCTCACCTAAATTGTCCTCGCTAACCCCCTATCCTTTCCTAATTCGATGAGTCAAGACGTCGTCAGTTTGATATCTAACCATTTTTAAATGTGTCTTATCACGTTTGCTAGTATAAAATACAGGAGAAAAAAGGTACGCCATTATTTTCAAGCAAGGTTGAAACATTTACGCGCCATTAAAATTTTAAAGAGATATGGCGTAAACTAAAATATGACGCGTTTCCACATTGAAATGTTGTTGGTGATTGTGGAGGTTTTATCAATCCAATGTACAAACATCAAACTAAAAGCAAACTGAACTTTGCAAATACTTCATTTAAAAAAAAAATGCAACCTTCTTGCAGTGTTTTGTACATTTGTATTAGGTTATTTAAGAAGTACCACGTTACACAATTTAGAACCTCAGACTCTATGATGGTTCTGACTTAAAAACTTATTTATAGATTAGAGGGTTAGGGCCTGATGTTGTGTCTATTGTCAGGCCCACTGGGGATTAACTGCTGGATTTCTTTTACTCTGGTATTCAGTCAATATACTGATGGATCATTATCTTTGTTTTATATCATTTATATCTCGATTTTTCATGTACTAGGATATGATACATCGATAAGTTAGGGATTTTTCATCCAAACCAAACAGCTATTTTTGTCTTGATCCACATCAGACATAAGGGTGAGTTTGGTACTATCAAACATGTTTAAGCTCTGGCCATTCCAAGGCGGCGCTTCTTTTGCGGATGCCTTTTGTTTTTTGTGTTTCGTGTTACTCTTTAAGGAGGGGAACCAGCTTCAGACCAAGGTGGGACAGGCAAACGTTAACATTTCAAACCAATATCCTGGAAAATGGAGGATGGGTCTGGACCACAACACCTTAAGATCTGTGCATGTGATAAAAACAGGGAAATAAACATATACGAGGGTCAGTCAAAAATAACTGAGAGTTGATTCATATCTCTTACGTAGGCTAACGTACACTAGTGAAATTTGGCATATGCATGCAATGAGCTGTCCTGTGTCAGAATATGCAATATACAAGACCATGCAAAGTATAGATTGTTTTTGCTTAGCAACCGAAGAATGTGAAATAGCGCATTGCGTTCACGCTTGAATATAGCGTTGCTATAGAAACACTATACAAAATTTAAGTTACATCAACTTGTGCATTTGTTGCCAATACAGTATGTGAATGTTTTTGTGAAATGCAACAACTGAGATTGAGGCGTTGGAATTTTATAACATAAATAAGATGAAACTAAACTAAATTTTCTGAAATTTTCACCCCAAAATATACCCTACCCACCAGTTACGGTTCATTTTAGAGCAATGTTATCAACTAAGTATCATATCATATGACCATTTCATTGTTTTTAGTAATTGGTTTTGACATCTGAACCCATATCTTGAATATTCCCAGGAATAAACGGTTGCCATGGCAACAAAATCTGGTCTTTAAGTAAAAATTGGAATTTCCATCGATTTTGGTTGCTAGGCAACGCACATTGCATGTATTGTATATACTCTCTAATACACTTCTTCAAAACATTGCTAACGCATTGTTTGATACAATTGGAGGGATAAAAGGTCCGTATTTATACTGTTTTAGATTTGAAATGATTTTAAATTCATGGCTGCTTAGTCAGAAGTGTCGTCATTGCGAACGCACATCGCTGAGAGACGGTCCTCGGTTGCCTAGCAACAGCGCATTGAAGATGAAAAGACGTCAACTTCTATATGTAATGAAGCCCGAAGGTTCATTCTATATGTGTATAAAGTTTCAGCCAAAACTGCCGACCCAGTAAAAATATATTAACCAACTCTCAGTTATTTTTGACTGACCCTCGTATCAATGCAGATTAAAATCCGTTCTGAAAGGGATTGATTCATATTAGTAGCGTCTTGAAATAAATTAAGTAGCACGAATCAACGTATTGTTCGTTCTGTTGATAGCGTAAATACCAATAGTAGGACAGATCAGTTGCATGTTTGATGACAATTATGGTAGATTTCTTTTAATATTTATCGGCGATAAATTAGGCGATTCTAATACACACCACAAGCTTAATTTTTTACGCAGAATTGACCAATCCGTGTTTTGGTTATCATATACTATGCACAACAAGTTTAGCAATTGTTTTTGTATGGGTGAGCCCATCCACATCAGATCTCAAGTTTCATTTGCTGTCATGAAGATACACGCGCCGGACATCTGACAAGAATTTCCATTAAAAAATATGGAATAACCAAACGCAGCGGCCGTGCTAAAGTGACGTTAAATCTTAAGGCTAGCGGGTAACCTGGGTATTTCTGATCACTGGGGAAAGCTAAAACATTTTCAAGCGATTGTTTGGTCAGTGAAACAAAAAAAGCATAGCAAGTTTTGCAATTTTCTGAACTGTCTAAAAGAAATAAAGGACCAAGTTTTCACAACTTGACGTTTTTATTAATGCTTTTGCGTTATCGCCTTTAAACGGTATTTCTAGTCGCTTTTTCTTGAACCACATTGACAAGTGAAACCATTTTATGCCTTCCAACACATTCAGAAAAAATATTGTTGAATGAAACATCTTCATGGCTATAGAGCAGGAGCCGAACGATAAAATCCCAAATGCCTATTTAAAGGATGGCGTCTGTAAACTCGCGGTTTCATTTGCCTAAGATCCTGTTCTCGTCATTGCATTTGAAATTTTTCGACATTGCACAAAGATAAGCACATAAAGATGCGAAACATAAGAAATTGCTAATTGTGCATAGTATATTTATACACTTGTTACCTGGTCTAGTGATAAGCTGGGTAAGAAATATATGTTTTTGCATGCAAAATATAATTATCTAGAAATAATTTATTATCAAAGTCATGTAATACCTTGAGTAAACCATCATATGACTAAAATAAATGATAGTCTGTTTTAAAAGGCGTTTGTGTTAGTTTGATACGACCATACCAATACAAACTATAGTTCTATTAATGAACAGTTTCTATTTATGGTCGCCATATTGATGACGCCATAACTAACCCCAGACGCGGATTTTAGATGCGTGACCACCTTCAAATTAAAGGGAAGTCTTCATTGAAGATTTTGATATAGGTCACCATAAATCGCCACACAATTTGCGCGGGACATATTTTTTGTCCCTTATGGTACTGACTAAAAGATATACATTGGAGGTTATTATTTGGGTAACTTTACATGTTTAATATGAACATGTGCTTGCTGTAACATCAGTTGTGGCGTACGGTCGCTTTTATCAGATTGCAAGTTAGTCAGTTGTTCTGTCACACTGTTCCTGTGCAGGCTTTTTATGAGAAGGTTCTTAAAATGAGTGTAATTATCTGACAGTTGGTGGTAGCGAGATACAATTTCAACAAAAGCATGTCACGGTGGCGGGACCAGAGCTCGAACTCATTTGCCCATCTAAGTAGCCAACAGAAGTCAAATTACTGGACCAACTCGCTACTAACTAAATTCTATGAGTATATGAAGTTTGCGGTTCGAATGCTGAAACGTGTGGTTATTTCAGTGATCTTCAGGGCTAGACCAAGAGGGCTGTTTACGGGGAGGGGGGGGGGGGGGCACTGAATGTCGAAGTCTTGAACCGAGCGACGCAACTCGCGAGCGGGGGAGAGTATGAGAGGGTGGGGGGTGAAAATTATTTTTAAATCTATGTCTCTGATAAATCATTTCAAGCCATTTTGAAGGCCAGTTTTCCATATTCTATAACCTGAATTTTAAGTAAGGTTAGACACGCAAACACCTTGTTCCTAACTGTTAACCAATGTTCATAAAAAAAACTACAGAGCCCTTGTGAGGGTGTGAGGGGGCTTAACATATAAAAAAAAATGCTGGAAAAACAACAAAGTTCACACCTAAAAAATGGGCATTGGTACCCCTGTTTATTTTGTACTTTTCCTTTCACCACAAAGCCAATAACAGAGTCCCGGTACGGCAGCAGCTTAGGTACTAGGGCTATCTGTTTAATTTCTCTGAGTCTGGTCGGGAGGGGGGGGGGGGCACAGCTTTTACTTATCAGCTTTGTGACTACTAGACTACATGCAATGGAAGTAACAACGGAATGGAGGGTGTGGGAACACTCCAGCCCAACAGCCTTGGGACTGGGGATAAGTGCCCCCACCCACCCAAAATTTCTGAGTTTTGTTTGGGACTGGGATGGGGCACAAAAGTGTTTTATCCTCCACAACCAGACTACAATAGATTTAAAATTCCATCATTCACTAGCCCGGGTCACACTCACAGCCCTGTCTGGGCCCTTTCAGCAGAATTATTGGTAATCCGTTATCATCTAGATAATTTATGTCGCGAGCAATTAATATTATGTGTTTTCCCAATTTTGCATCACCGTATATACTCGCAATAACATTTAATGAGCGAAAACAGTTTTTAGGGCACTCACTGTCTCTTCGGGGGGGGGGAGGTCGTGACACCTAGCCCGCCTCCCCCTGGGTCCATTGTGAAAGCTAAAAGTATAGCGCATGCTTTTATATTTATCTAACTATCTACTGTTACTGACTCGCTCCGTTTGGCACACCATTATGTCAGGGAGTGATAATTTTGAAATTTACAAAAAAATCCCCCCCCCCCCCAAAAAAAAAAATCCAGATTAAAAGACCTTTGCTAATCCACTGCGTTCCCGGCTGCGCTATCATGGATTGTATAGTACCCGATATCATTTTTGTAAAGTTACACGAACCAAACAACCGGCAATTTACAGTTACTTTTCAGCTACTGTATTGAATGGTAAACTCTTCAATAGTATGGACTGTTTAATAGTTACAAGGTTGCGATAAGGAAATATGAATGTCAGGAGTTGTAGGTGCAATATTTTATAACTCACAGTTAATATGTATCCATATTCTAATCCATATTAAAATAATGTTTCTACCAAAGTTTATGCAGAAAAATTTAAATTCACATGACATGTAAAGTTAATACAAAAATTTACGATTTGTCAACACTTCTGGTTCCCAGTTTAAGTTTTATCTCCAACAAAAGGACGCTAGGCTTATATGGATTAGATTGGTAAATCATGTTTGAAATCCGTGTGATGGAAGATAACACCTGATAAAAAACAAACAGAAAAACAACGAGTACCTGCATTTTTGAGTCCATTTATATATAGCGTTCAAGTCGTTTGTGACGTAATTCACGTTCGGTCATAGTTGTGTGCAAACAATTACAGTCAAACCTGTCTTAAGGGGTCACTGTATTAAGGGGTCACCTGTCTATAGCAGCCACTTTTTTGGGGTCCCGTGAACCAAAATACAATGCAAATGAACCTGTATTAAGGGGTCACCTGTCTTAAGCAGCCAGTTTTTGCGAGTCCCCTGGGGTGACCCCTTAAGACAGGTTTGACTGTACATTATTGTCCTCTATTATCCGTCTGAAGTTTGATCTGTTAGTGCGATTCCATTTCTCACGACTTGGAAAAGGTAAGCAAAAGTTAGTGTTCCGCTTTTCTGGGGCGAAGTGTTTCAGATAAAAAAGATCATGTGAGGCTTTATTAGTATTTTATCTAAAGTATTCCTTTAAGAAGAATTTAGTATTCCCCTATTGCAATCACATCTGAGTGTTACGCAAAACTATGATAGTTTGACTAAATGGTGAAACGCCACCTAGGAGCCGATCCCGGGGCCAATATGAGACACTTAAAGGCTAAATTCTACCATTAATAATTGTTTTTCAAGTATAATTAATGTAGAATGAGTTTTAGAAAAAAGTCCATCTTGAGGTTATTTTGTCGTTTTTAGTATTTATTAGCCATTCTCTGTAAGAACCAAACATGGATGGGCACGCATAGTCACCGATTTTGATGATACTTTCACAGTTTGTGTATAGTCACCCAAAACAAATGATCCATGGATATATTTTCCTATTTGGTGACCCGTTGCCTTGGAAACCGCTATCGAACATTTTGGCCAAAAATTGAGCAAAATATCAATGAAAATTGGTGTTTTTTGAAGATTAATATATCCTGGAAAAAATAATGTGTAGCCAAAAGACATTTGAAAATAGACAAAAAACAACCTTACATATTAAGGTGATAAGCAAAAAAAAAATGACTTTAGTATATTTTTTGTAACAATAATCTATCTCAAAAGTGGGTGGGGTAACCAGATCTAGAAAAATCCTATTTTTAGGCATTTTTGAACCACTAAAAACAATTCTCCCACCTACTTAGAGACATAAACAGTTAATGATAAGTTAGAAGTTTTATTAATCTTTTATAAGATTAAAAAAATATTTGTGGGGTTTTACCTCCTTCCGGCCGTAACCATGGAAACAATCAGGGTACCGTCGGGAAATCTAAATAAAAAAAATTGCGAATTTAAGTGGTTTAAATATGTTCCAAATGGTTATAATGTAAGTTTCAATGTGCTTAAAATATAGCTGAGTATAAAATGTTAATATATGATTTTTTGTTTTGTTGATCCGTTGCCATGGGAGCCGCCATCATCTTTTTTTGCATGAAGATCGCCAAAAAATCAAAGAATTTTTTTTGGTTTTAGTGCTAAATGTATCCTGGATATAATTACTTGTAGCCCAAAGGCATTTATATATGGGCAAAAACAACCAATTATGTTGATGTGGTAAGCGGAAAAATGAATTTGATATTTATTTTGTATTAATAATGTGCCTTTAAAATGTGTGGGGTAACAAGTTATAGAAAAAAAATTATTTAGACATTTTTGAACAAGTACAGACCATTCCCCCGCCGACTTAGAGCCATATACAGTTAACGATAAGTTAGCGGTGTATTCACCATTCACAAGATAAAAAAATATTTGGGTTATTACCTCCTTCGAGCCGTAACCATGGAAACAATCTGGATACTGTCGCAAAATTGAAATGAAAATAATTACGTCTTTAAGTGATTAAAAAATGTTCTAACTAGATATATGCAAGTTTCAATGTGCTTAAAATATAGCTGAGTATAAAGTGTTTATACATGATTTTTCTATTTGTTGATCCGTTGCCATGAAAACAGCCATCATTTTTTTGCAAGAAAATCAGCAGAAAAATCAACGAAAATTGGCGTTTTTTGTTTGTTTTTTAAGTTAAATGTATCCTGGATAAAATTACTTGCAGCCAAAATAAAAGGCATTTATATATTAGCAAAAACAACCACAATTGTCGATGTGGTAAGCGCTAAAATGAATTTGATATTTATTTTGTAACAATAATGTGCCTTAAGTGGGTGGGTAACCAGATATAGAAAAATGAATTTTAGGCATTTTTGAACAACTACAAACCATTCCCCCGCCAACTTAGGGACATATACGTTAATGATATGGTAGAGATGGTATTCATCTTTCAGAAGATTGAAAAGCATGCTTGTGTTTAACCTCCTTAGAGCCCTAACCATGGAAACAATCAGGATACTGTCGCTAAGTCTAAAAATTTAAATCAAAATAAAGTCTTTAAGTGATTAAAATTGTTCTGACTGGTTATAATGCAAGTTTCAATGAGTTTTAAAAATAGCTGAGAATAAATTGTTAATATATGATTTTTTCTATTTGTTGATCCGTTGCCATGGTAACCGCCATCAAATTTAAATCAACGAAATATAGTGCTGTTTGTTTTGTTTTTAAGTTAAATGTATCCTGAATAAAACTTTTTGGAGCCAAAAGGCATTTATATATGGGCATAAACAACCACATATGTCGATGTCGTAAGCGGTAAAATGAATTTAATATTTATTTTGTTACAATAATGTGCTTTAAAAGTGGGTCGGGAACCACTAACCAGATATAGAAAAAAAACGTATTTTTAGGCATTTTTAACCGCTACAGATTATTCACTTGCCTACTTAGAGACATATACAGAAATGATAAGTTAGAGTTGATATTCATCCTTCATAAGATTAAAAACCTTGCGTGGGTTTTTACCTCCTTCTAGCCGTAACCATGGAAACAACATGGGATACTGTCGCGAAATTGAAATCAAAATATTTGCGTCTTTCAGTGATAAAAAAATTGTTCCAACTGGTTATAATGCAAGTTTCAATATGCTTAAAATATAGTTGATTATCAAATCTTTATAGATGATTTGGATTAAAGAGTTTAAACACATTTTATAGCATCTAAGGATCTAAAGTATAGTTAGTAGGGCGCACAAAGCTGCTACTTATTTCGACGCCAAACTTAATAAACCACCGATAAATGTAAGCAGGTCACATTATTATATTTAATTATGTCTTAATGTTGTTCTTCGATACACTGTGCTCAAGATTTTTTTATCTGGGGTACCCTTAAACTGCACAGAAAAGGTAAAAAAAATGATTGCCTATTGTCTCTCTGTTACGTGAAATATTAGGCTTACATATGTGATTGCTATTAAAGATCGTCCGTCACACTTCATTCACTGAAAATTAAATAAAATACCATTTGTTTTCATACTCATAGAAGCCATAATCATAAAACTGATGTATTATATATCAATCATACGTCGAGTAAAGCGTAGCTATCGCGTTACTTTTAGAACCATGTTGAAATTTTACAGAGTTATCTACCTTGCATGTGGAGCTTCAGCAATAATCATGTAGATAATGGTATATTTAACTCCACATGCTCTGAAGATTATCTGAACTTAAACATTAAATTATTTATTGCATTTTTCTCTGTAGTCATGAAATGATATGGGCTGATAGTTCGTTGCATATCTTAATCAGGTTCAGTTTGTTCATTAATTTGAACATCAGCCATTGCAACATTTATCCAAATATTTTTTTGGTTGCCTTGTTCCTGAAGTTAATCATCAGATATATCTGCACTGGTCACCTTTGAGTCCCTGTAAGGGGTTTTAGGGATACAGGGATATTAGCCAAAAACTTTAAGAATAAAGGATATTTGGTAAATATTTAAAGGGATATGGGATACTTGGATCAATTTTAAGGATATGGGAACACAATACTTTCTGAATTTTGGGGATATTTGCTATATTCATTTTTTGGATATGGGATATCCTCGAAAGGTGCTAGTCCGTTCTCCTCCATGGGGGACATAACAGTTTGACTGTTGGACAGACTAAATGTTCACATAGCATCTGGCTCAGATGGACTGAATGCCAGAGTGCTTGAAGAGTGTAGCAATGAGATCTCTCTAATACTGGCACTCATCTACAATGAGTCTTTAGCTCGGAGATTTACCATATTAATGGAGACAAGCAAATGTTTCTGCGGTCTTTAAAAAGGGTGAAAAATATGATGCTGCTTACTACAGGCTGGTGTCGCTCACATGCATCTGCTTCAAACCCCTAGAGCATATTGTAGTCAGCAACAGCAACAAACATTTCGCCTTAGATAGCATACTTGCTGACTGTCAGCATGGTTTTCGGAGTCAGAGGTCTTGCGAAACCCAGCGGGTCCAGTTTGTGCACGACATCATCAGCAACCTGGATTGGGTTGTGAATTGTGGACACAAACAGACAGATTTAATCATAAAGGATTTTGCTAAAGCCTTTGACAAGGTTCCACACAGGAGGCTATTACACAAATTAGATTTAGAGGATCCACCCACAAGTGGATCAACTCGTGGCTCTCTTGGTGCACTCAACAATTTTTTTTAGCTGGCCAAGCCTCAGATCCAGTCCCAGTGCTATCCGGTGTGCCCTAGGGATCGATCGTACGTCAGATTTTGTTCCTCATCTTCAGAAATGATCTGCTGGATAACATCAGGTCTTCTGTTTGCCTGTTTGCTGTCGAATGTGTCCTGTATAGGAATATACTTTCACTTCAGGATTGTTTGATCTTGCAAGAAGACCTCACCAGCTTAGGACATTGAGTAGCCTATTGGCAAATGAAATTTAATGTAGCCAAATGTCACTCAATGAGAGTGACTCGGCATCAGCATCACAAACGAATTCTCTTCGACTACTCACTACACAATCAAACTTTGGAAATGTTCAGTCGGCAAAATACCTCGATATCACCATTACAGATAACATGGATTGAAGTCAGCATGTCTCAGAAATCTCTTCCAAACCAACTAAGACACTTGGTTTTCTTCACAGGAACTTGCCTTTTGCACCTAGCAGTACCAAGGAAGTTGCATACAAAACTTTTGTTCGGCCTAAACTAGAGAATGCAACACCATTTTGGAACCCTTATTCGAAACTTCAGATTAATCAGATTGAGAAAGTTCAGAGGACAGCAGTCCGCTGGACCAGCAGGGAATTGCGAAACACGAGTAGTGTCGGCCAAATGTTTGATGAGCTTGAATGGCCATCTCTAGAGGCCCGGAGGGACCAGTTCTCCTTGCTCCTCTTTCACAAGATTCATTGTGGAGCAGTGTCTATTGAAAAAGACAAGTATATGACCTCTGCTCTCAGCTTAAAAACTACCAGGTCATCACATAGTGCTAAATACCGCAGACACCAGACATATAGTGATGCCCTGAAGAATTTCTTCCCCCCCCCCCCCGAACTATTCCACATTGGAATAGTATGTCTCTTTCTGTGGCCAATTCCACAGAGGAGTTTAGGGCACTCCTTATCTAAACAAAAATTCAGCCAAGAGTTTTTGTAGTTTTTCGTTTTGTTTTTGTTGTTTTTATCAAAATTTAAAAATTAGCATTCCATGGCGTAGTGCTTAAGTATCAGCGAGGCCAGTACAGAAAGAAATAAAGATATTTTTTCAAAATAATTAAAGGGATATGGAATACTGGGATCCCCTTCCAGGCTCTCACCTTTTCTAAAAAGTCCATTAGTTAACTCTTAGTTGAGGAATAAGTGCAGCATTTTACCGCATGCAGCAACAATGATCTTGATACTTCGGACAGCTCAAAGGGCCTGATCGAAAATTACCATAAGATCTGTTTGGACAGAATTCGCGATCTCATTCAAAGACACTATTGGCCATATTCTCAACCAACACTCGACGTGAACTTACCCAGTGAATCAGACGCCTCAGTCATATTATCTACAAAGAGAAATCCATGCAACACAAGAGATTTTTTGACCTTATAATATGGATGACACAATTACAGAAAGTACACATCACATGTCTAGATCAATTTCTCGCTTAACCCTTAAAGCGCCAATCACGACTGCAGCAGACGACACATTTTGTGACATTTTCCCCAATTTTCGACCAAAATTAAGGTATGATATTTCATGAGAATCGTCTGCCAGCAGAAGATTCTCATGGAATATCATGCATTATTTGTTATTTTTGAAAAAGCGCAAATTTGCAATTATCGTCTGTTGAAAATTATAGGTGGCGCTTAAAGGGTTGAAGCAAGCTTAATCTAACACTAAAGTACTGCCGCATTGATAAGAAACGCGGATAATCGACTTTAAGTGCACCTTTTCACATTGTTTACTCTTGAACCTTTCGATATGCGTGTAGAAAAGCTGCAGTATTTTTTTACAAATTTCCAATCTCAGACTGATGTTTTTGCTGTGTTTTTCTGTTATTAGATGGAATTTTGTCATATTTTCTGTTGGAGTGTAACTATTAGTAACTGTCCCAGTTTTATAAATAATAATTATGTAATGGTTAACTTTGGCTCGCTTCGAATCGAACTATTGTTCCTACTCAAGTAACTATAGTTTGATTCGAACGATGCGCGGATCCAGGAATTTTCGTCAGGGGGGGGGGGGGGGTCCAGGTCAGTCTGACTAAAAGCTCTGACAACGTTTTTTTTTTTCTTCTTTTTTTTTTTTTTTTTTTTTTGTTTAGTCCTCAGCTTATTTGACAGAAGTCAAATGGTCAATTTCAAAGTAATCTATCATTTTTTCATTTTTCAAGATTCCAGAGGGGGTCAAACATTTTCCAGGGGGGTCCAACTTTTACCAGGGGGGGGGTCCAATTGCTTATTCCCTATAGAAACCCATATAACTTGTGATTTTCCAGGGGGGGGGTCTGGACCCCCTGTCCCCCCCCTCTGGATACGCACTTGCGAACATCGATATTCGCTACTAGAGTGACCTCACGAACCTACTTGAGATAAACGGTGGGTCAGAGTACCGTTGCTCTAGTAGCATGCCTGGTTCCCCCTAGCCTGGGTTCCAGTCTGATCTTTTTTTCTTCTTTTTTTATTTTTCCATTCCTTCGAAATTAATAACGGACAACCGATACCTTTCATGTGGTATATTTTTATTCTCTTCTTTTTTAGAATATTAGCATTAGGTTAGAAAATATTGCCAAAATATTGACGACTGGACCCAGGCTAGGTTCCCCCCTCTATACCTATCTAGCAAGATGTTTACCATAGCTGTCTGCAGTCTCAAAACTATTTGTTTTTACAATAAAATTCTAGCTGTGCATCATTTTGCGATCCCATTTATTCGTAATCAATTTTTAGAATAGATTGTGAAGTTCATACACATCCTTTTGTTTACGATGAAGATTTGAAGCGGAGCATACAGGACAATTCTTTTTGTTAACTTGCCATACAACTAAAGGTTACAGCTGTAGCCGTTCGGATGTAAACCTGCATGCGTATCTATTACGTAATAACTTTAGTAGGAACTTTAGTTCGATTCGAAGTAGGCCAGAATCATTCGATGGCGTACTTCGAATCGAACTAAAGTTCCTACTATAGTAGCTAAAGTTTGATTCGAACATCGATAGTCTCTCCTATTAAGTCCAACAAGAGATCTACTCAAGTAGATTATCTGGTTCCCTCCTCTGGACCTATCTAACAACATGGGTTCAAGATCTGTCAGTAGCCTCAAAATAATTTGTTTTAGAAAATAAATACTCGCTGTGCTCTATTTGCGGTCCACCTTATTCGTAATTGTTTATTAGAGTTGGCTGTGCAGTGTATGAACATCATTTTTGTCTGCAATGAAGAATTGAAAGGGGGCATGCAAGGCTATTCACTATGTTTACTTGGCAACCAACTAAAGTTCTAACTGCAGCCGTGCAGGTGTAAACGTGCGCGCGCACCTATTACGTAATAACTATAGTAGGAACTTTAGTTCGATTCGAAGTGGGCTGATATCGTTTCAGCTAAGGCTACAACGTAACAATATCATACATATATAGGGGCTGGTTACTCGTAGACTTCTTAAGTTGGCCAACTTAAGACGTCCTTAACATGAACTTAAGATGAAGAACGTAATATTTAAGGTGGCGCTAATCCGATAATATAAAGCCACCTTAGCGTATTCTTAACGTAAGGTCACCTTATATTTTAAGATTTACCTGTGTTATATTTATTCTCTCGTGCAAAGCGTGTTGTTTACAGTATTTAGAGCCGACTCAGTAGAAAAGATAAATATAGGGACCAGCATACTCAGTACTATTGAGTGATAAATTTCTATTTAAATAAATATATTGTGGGCGAAACATTGTTTCATTTGTTTCTTTAACAAAGGATCCTAACAAAATTTACACCAACTTTATAATGATGTATAAATAAAAGTATTTGATTTAGTGAAATGGGGTAAAATGATATGTATTCAAAACTTCCCAGGTACATCATCACCATTCCATTACTTATGTTTGCTAGTAAATGTAAGCTGTTGCACTTTATTGATAATTATCAGAACCTTTACTCACAATTTTCACAACTCATTTTGCATGTTCATAACCTAAGGCAAGTAACAGTACAGTCTTTACAAGTAAACAAAACAAAGGAAATTGTGAATAGATATAACTGTAAATACACATCTTCATACAGAAGTATCCCTTTGTTGTCAATCTAGCACTACTGTACAGTCTGTTTCCTAATGGTAAAACTTCTGTTAGTCAGTAATTCAAAGTAATGCAAGTAATGCAGTGATTTTTGACAAAAGTAATGCATTGAATTAGCATTAAAGTAATGCAAAAACTGGTGAATTAATCATTACCTTGAATTACTGTAAAAAAAGAATGCATTATTAATGCATTAGCATTATCGATTAATTCGCTCCATGTCTGGACTAAAGCATGGCATAAAGTGAAATGCCATAGAACTGTAACACTCAACCGGCATTTAGAAGACAAATAAAATAAAGCATGATTGCAAAATTAGAAAGGACACAAAATATTGCATAGCAAAACAAAAACCAAATATAGAACCCTCACAATTGGAGCAACAACTTTCAATGAATCAACAACAACAAACCACCGCCCCAGAACAAACAGATACCAACTTAAGCCACAATGGGGATGAAGGGCATGAATGCATATTACTGATACCAACTCTTCGTCCTAGATTCCGTTGTTCTTTAAACAGACACGACTTACTTAGCTCGCATGGAGTCTTTCTAACAAATACTATTTATCATCACAGAGAACCAATGAAATAAATAGAGGATTTTTACTTTTTTGAGGTGAATACCAAATATATTTCATCGAGTGCGGTGAAAAAATTAGTATTTTTCACGAGTGCGTAGCACGAGTGAAAATGCTGATATTTTCACCGCACGAGATGAAATATAATTAATTTTTGTATTTGCCGTAAAAAAGTAAATTTTCTTTTTATTTTATACTAAACGGAAATACAGAAATCACAACCTTACTTTTTACTTTGTCGTTTCTCGTTCGATTTGACTTTTGCAGTGTGTTTATTGGGTATAACATTGGGTGTAAACATAGTTTGCACCTAGAAAATGGCTAAGAATCATATTTTAACGAATGAAACGCAAGAAATCAGCATTTAAAGAAAGTCTATTAAGTGTGCCTTACGGTAGGCGTCACGTGCAAACTGGCGCTACGCCATGTCAAACAGTGACGTCATTATGTTTGATGTTGACGTCACAACATGCGTAGCGTTATTTTTGACAAATATACTTCACTTAAAACCTTATGTTAAAAAATCCCAGTCGCAAAATTGCCAAGAAAGCCTTGTTTTACTACAGTTCTATTCTATTCTACAGTGAAAATATAAATCGTATCTGTCACTAGTAAAAAAATACGATATTTTTTCACTGTAGAAAAATGCCAATTTTACTCACATTTGATATGCATTGAATTCACTGCTTGTGATAAAATAAATTGATACACTGTGATGAAACAAAAACATGGCTTATGACTCACAGAGCTTAAGAAAACCTCAACTTGAGCTGCAGTGGGCCCAGCCAAAGACAAGCATCAGGCACCTACCAATGGATGAAAGCTTTATGCTAGGCCATCATTTAGTTTGAGGCCTGACACACCATCATGCTATAAAAGAGGATAGTATATCATAGTTATAAACCATGATTAGGTTTACAACCAGACATGCAGACCATTGCATGATATCCATATATATATATATATATATATATATATATATATATATATATATATATATATATATATATATATATATATATATATATATATATATATATATATATATATATATATATATATATATATATATATATATATATATATATATATATATATATATATATATATGTGTGTGTGTGTGTGTGTGTGTGTGTGTGTGTGTGTGTGTGTGTGTGTGTGTTGGGAACCATGGTGCCAAGTGTTTTGAAGTGAAACCTTATTATTGATATAAGATATATACTGATAAAAGGTCCTAAAACTGTATAAGATAGCTTGTTTTGAAAGACAGTTCAGTGTGGATGTGTCGATAATGTGTGGTGGGATACGGTGGATGGATCCCCGCTCAATAGAAAGAGAACAGCTGCAAACCTACGTCACGATTTCTTAGTTTCGTTTCATATAAGAAAACTGCACAAAAGTATATACCAGTGGCAAGTTCAACAATAAGAGTGCTCGCCGAGCGCTCGTTGATTGGTACCTATCTTTATTCGTAATGTGTAAAGCCTGACACCAGTACAACGAGCGCTTGAAAGCACTCGCATTGTTGAACTCGCCACTGGAAGTGTAGCTCAGTGGATAGGTCAATGTCTTGAAAGCCAGAGAGCGCTATCGCGTGGGTTCGAGTACAGCTAGCAGCTTTTACATATTTTTTATTTTTCGATACAATTTTCTCTCTTATACATCCACTGGCGTGTGGTGCAGATGACCCTATGGAAGCCTACGATTCAGAGTCTGATAAGGAAGAGACTCTTTATAATGTGCACACCTGCAATTGCTTTGTTACGTAAAATCGTCCTGATAACGAATGGCAGACTCAAAATAGCAGGAAAAGACAGGATCTGTTAATGTCGCCCATTTTTAGACTCTATCTAATGATGACAAACTAGTCATGCTATTCGGAAAGCTTATTGACATAAGCCACTGGCTCTGATAAAATTGGAGCCAGATTACTTAAGCTAGCAGCTCCATTTATTTCTGACAGTTTAATGTATATCTGTAGTCAAAGCATACTTAATTCAACTTTTCCAGATAAGTGGTAAGAGGGCAAAGTAAGACCCTTATATAAAAATGGCCCTAAGGATGACACTAATAATTACAGACCCATTTCAATTTTGCCTCTCATATCAAAAATGCTAGAAAAACATGTGCATGACTCCTTAATGACTTATTTGACCTCTCATAAATTGCTTCATTCAACAAAATCAGGTTTCAGACCCAATCATTCCTGTGAAACAGCATTGCTTCAGATGATCAACAAATTCCTAGAAGCTATAAATAACAGTCAGATAATTGGTTTGGTCATGGTTGATTTTAGGAAAGCCTTTGGTTTGGTAGATTATACACTTTTGCTTAAAAAGCTAAGACACTATAAACTTTCAGATAAAACAATTAATTGGTTTTCTTCTTATTTGTTGGGTAGGAAGCAGAAAGTCGTCGTAAATAATATTGAATCAAGAACTGAGAATGTTTTGTTTGGTGTGCCTCAAGGGTCAATCTTGGGTCCATTGTTATTTTTAATGTTTATAAATGATCTACCACTATATACCAATAATGTCTTCCGATCTGTATGCGGACGACACCACATTGTATATGATTGGTGAAACTCAAGATTATATTGAGCAAAACTTGCAGATAGCTTTACAAAATCTTTCTGAATGGTGTAAGCTCGATGGAATGTTATTAAACACAGAAAAAAAACAAGACAATGTTAATTACCACCTCTCAAAAACGTCTACATCTTCATAATGACATTTTGCATCTAACTTACAGCAATGATGTTTTGAACTCAGTTGAAAATGAGAAAGTTCTTGGTGTTCGCATTGATAACAATCTTACCTGGTCTATTCATATTAATTTTATTGTGAAGAAAATTTCTTCAAATCTATGGCTATTATCCAGATTGAAGGACTATTTATCCACCGAACGAGTACAATTTTACAAAACATATATTCAACCCCACATTGACTATTGTTCTACAATATGGGGAGGAACATCTCAATATAATCTAAACAGAATTTATAGGTTACAAAAAAGAGCTGTTAAAATCATTGTAAATTACCAATATGATAACATTGCCTACAGTATGGATGAGCTTAAAATTTTAAACATATATGAACGCATTTTCCTCAGGAAGGCTAAATTTATGTTTAAAGTTTCTAAATCCGTCCTACCCTCATATGTAAATCAAATGTTCTCTTTTTGACCTTTAATGAAATGCTTCAGTCTCTAAGATCAACAGGTGCATTGGATTTTTATACTCCAAAGCCACAAAAAGAAATTTTCAAACAAAGCTTTATTTATTCAGGTCCAGTCATTTGGAACAACTTACCAGACTGTTTAAAGAATTTAGAAACTGTTGACTCCTTTCATAGACATTGTATTAAGTGGATGAAATCCAGTCTATCTTTCAATCTTTGAAACTTATATAATTATATGTCCATATGAACATAATTTTGAGCGTAAAATTGTGAAAATGTTTTTGTTCCTCAGTTTAATTATCTAGTTTGGTGCTCATAAGAAGCGTCTCATTGAGACGCTTCTTTTGAGAACCCATGTATGTAGATAACATTGGTATTACTAATCACTTGTATCTAGAGGTATGATATATATGATACTTATGTAAAAGAAGTATGCCTGTGTGTATGTAGGTTTGAAAGTGTTCCATGAGGTTTGTATTATCTTGTATACTAATCATCTTTGTATTTTATATTTGTATTATTTTTTGGTGGTAGTTCATAGAGGGCCTCATGGAAGATTAGCTTTTTTTTGCTTAATGTGTTACCCTCTGAAAATAAAGACTCTTATTATTATTATTGTTATTAGAAGAAAAGTTACCAAGCTTTCAAAAGTGACAGAATACAGTGGATGAAATCAAGGGTAAAGCGGTCATTACAGAAAAATCTATAAACTGGCATGAACAGCAAATAAAAACTCTCAATTACAAATCAGTTGACTTTGAAGCACGGTCGAAAAGGAGAAATCTCATTTTTCGTGGATTGTATGAAAGTCGCTTTGAGGACTGCACAGATGTAATAAAACAATTCTTGTATGATAAACTTCAGTTGAATCCAAGTTAAATTCTTATTGAGCGAGCACATAGGCTTGGCAAGCGAACGCGTCTTCAATTTTCAAAACGCCCAATCATTGCAGCCTTCAATAACTATGTAGATACTGTACAAATTTTGGGTAAAGCCTACCTACTGAAGGGGTCACAGTTCTCCATTGATAGGGACTATCATGCTGAAATCTTAAATGCAAGAAAACAACTGTGGCCTCGTTTCAAGGAATTAAAGCAAACTAAACGGGTCCGTGACACTATTACTATACGATATTCAGCACAGTTAGTTAAAAATGGGGAAGTTATTGAAGATGCCTTGCCAGAATGGACTGATATGATGAGAAAAAGTAAAATCTCTAATGTGTCAAATACAAATAAAAATGCTTAACCACAGACGTCAAACTATCAAGGTAGTTACAAAAATCAGTCGTCACGTCAACGTCAGTACGAAAGTTGGGTCATACCGTCGAAATCGGATGTGGCGGATGGTGCAAGTAGATGGATAGCAGGTAATGAGCTCGAGGACGCCGATTTTGACAACAGTAGTAAATGTGACAGCGTCGATAGGTCTAAACGTCACGTAGAAATTCGACGTCAGTCACTGCGACCAGAAGAAAATGAGGTTGACATCCAGCCAAGACATGAACGCAATCTCTCTGATAGGAATGCAAGTGAACAGCAGAGTCTGTCTGGTCGGCAGGTAACGTCAGATAATCAACGTCAGTCAAATGAACGTCACCATGACACTTTGTGTAAAACGTCTAGCCATAAACAATCAGAATACGCACATCGAGTAGTTGGGCAGAGTCAGTCAAAAATGCTCATCAGTCAGAAAGTAATGAAAAGTCTCAGTCAGACAATGTGGAGCCAGACAACAATTATCAGTCAACCAGTCAACTTCAGTCAGTTCGTCAAGATCAGTCAAAATACAATCGTCAGTCAGATGAACAACGTACCTCAGAAAAGAAACGTCAGTTTATCGAGAAGTCTAAAGTAGGCTATCGGGTGCAGTTAAATAAGTAACTTTACTCCAATATTCAGCATCAGGATGATATTCAACGTCAGTCAAAATGTAGTAATACAGTATCACCCCAACGTCAAACAGAAAATCTGTCACAGCGTCAATGTCAGTGTTCGTCAGGCGATATGTCTGCAACACGCGCAGAGGATAATCGAAGGTGTTCACCAAGCATATTAGAAAAGGTCCGTCACTTCGAGGTTGAGGTTAAAGACACTTCACACGTAGACAGCATCAGTGAAAACAGTATAGACTCCGATCATGACTCTGACAATGAATTCTATTCCCAGTACGTTCAAGGCAATGCGCAAGAGACTTTTCAGGTTTACATCGAGATGGTCAGGGCGTAACATTGCCAGTTAGTGGTTCAGAAACTGTTCAGAGGCAAAATAGGGATGTAGACCATGATGAGACACAATTGCCTGAAAATGTGAATTGTGGTGAGGTTAATATGTAGGACAGTCTGGAGGATACTATAATGGTTAATTTAAGTTTTGTCTTGTTTAATGTTCAGGGCTTGAAAACACGCCAAATCAACAAATTTCAGTCACAGGAATGAAAAAAACATTTTCTCTAGTAATGATATCATTATGCTGACAGAAACATGGGCTGATCAGTTTACCGATCTAACTGTAAAAGGATTTTCACATTTTCATATTAATAGATCCGAGTATAAAGCAAACACTAAAAGAGCCTCAGGGGGTATAGTAATTTATATTAGAGAAGACATTGTAATTTCAGATAAAACTTTTTGTACCCATAGGGAAAATGATGATGCTATTTGGATTCAGATTGAGGGTACAAAACTTAATCTGGATGGGGATATTTATATTTGTTTATGCTATAACCTACCATCTGATTCTAGCAGACAAAGTTTAGTAGATGAGGAATTATTTGATAGAATAGGTAAATATGTAAATTCGCTTAAAAATGCAACTGAAAAAAAATGTTACTTTATGATATGTGGCGATATGAATGCCAGAATATCAGATAAGGATGATTTTGTGCCACTTGATATTTCAACTCATATAGATGCTCTTCCTGAAGATTACCTTTGTGATATTAACCTTACCCGTGCTACACAGGATAAGATTTGTAATGCAAACGGCAGTCTGTTATTAGATGTATGTAGAAAAACTGGATTTCGAGTAGTAAATGGAAGGATTGGAGAAGATGGTGGCGTAGGGAAGTGCACCTATGTGGGCTCACGTGGTTCAAGCTTAATTGATTATGTGATAGCTGATACTGACTTGTTTAAATATTTTTCAAACTTTTGCGTTGAAGACCCAAATATTTTATCTGATCATTGTGTGGTTAAATTTATGTTAACATTTTGTGTTTCATGTGAGAGAGTGGAAGAATCTGTTAGTAACTGCACTTATAACATGACCCAAGACACTTGTGTTACACATGAATGTAGTGGTTGATATGTATGGGATAATAATAAAATTGGTGATTTCCTGATTAAATTATAGTCTGAAGATGTGAAGCTGCAGTTATACGTTTTAAATAACAATATTCAACTGGCCACTACAAATGATGAAATAGATAGTACAGTTGATTCTTTTACTACTTTGATCGAATCTGTTTCATCATTTTTTTATAAAGAGACTAAAATCACTTCGAAAGAAAATGAAAGATCAGGAAATACAAATTTTATATTTAATGAGGAATGTGAGTATAAAAAATTAGTATTTATAGACATGTTGAATAAATAAAGAAAGGACAGTATCGATACTAACAGAATAAATATGGTCAAAGCCGGAATAGATTTCAAAATGACAGTTAAAAAGTTCAAATCTGAGCTGGAAAAAGCAAAAACTAAACGACTGATTGATGCTAAATATAAAAATGCAAAAGAATACTGGAAACTCCTAAAAGATGCCGCAAATACACATACACGTATCCCTAAAGGTTTGTCCACTAACACATTTGCAGAATACTTTAAATCCACCAAAAATCCTGATAGTGTTTTCTTTCAGCCAGATGAGGTTACATTATATTTCCAGCAAAGATTTCTTGATAGTGAGATTCAGGTAATGTTCTCAGAGCTTGATGTAGAATATCCAGAGAAGAAATAATCAAATCAATCTGACAACTTAAAAATGGAAAAAGTGGAGGTCCAGATAAGTTATTAAATGAATTTTTCACTCATGGGCAACATGTTTTGTTACCATGCTTACATTCATTGTTTAATAAGCTTTTAATCTCTGGCTATTTCACCAGTTCATGGTCTGAGGGCTATATAATCTCTCTACATATAAAAGGAGATGTTAATAACGTTAATAATTATCGGGGAATAACATTACTAAGTGTTCTTGGTAAGTTATTCACTCGAATAATTAATAACAGATTAACAGATTGGGCTGAAACTTATTAGATATATATAGAGGCACAGGCAGGTTTTAGAAAATGTATGAGTACTGTTGATGACGTGTTTGTACTTCATGGGCTTATTACACAAATGTTAAATGGAGGGAAACGTTTTTATTGTGCCTTTATTGACTTTAGTAAAACACTTGATTATGTTATTAGGGATATATTGTGGTATAAATTGATTAAATTAGGAGTAAGAGGGCAAGTTTTAAAGGTAATTAAAAGTATGTATGAAAGTATTAAGTCCAGAGTTAAGTCCAATAATGAATTAAGTGATGATTTTACATGCTGTTTAGGAGTAAGACAGGGTGAATGTTTGTCACCTTTTCTATTCGCCATGTAGGTCAATGATATTGAAGATTACTTTTATTTAAGAGGAGCAGAAGGAGTGGATATTTATATGTTTTAATTGTTTCTATTACTATATGTTGATGATATAACGATTTTCGCAGAAACATCTGATGGTCTTCAAAAAGGATTAGATATTTTGAAAGATTATTGTACGAGATGGAAACTCACAGACAATAAACAAAAATCCAAAATCATGGTGTTTAGAAAAGGTGGACAACTACCCAGAAATTTAAAATTTTATTATAACAATGTAGAGTAATCAATTGGCGATTCCTTTTCTTACCTGGGCGTTGTTTATACGCCTGGTGGATATAAATCTACTGACATTTCACCTTATCATAGACTAGAACTATTTGATAAACTTGTGGCTCCGATTATGAATTATTCAGCAGAAGTTTGGGGGTTTTGTAAAGCAGATAAAATAGAAACTGTGCACTTACAATTCTGTAAACGTCTACTGGGAGTAAAACAATGTTCACAAAATGATTTCATTTATGGGGAATTGGGACGGACTTCTTTTCAAACAAAAAGATATTTGATGATAATAAAATATTGGCTAAAGATTGTTTTGTGTCCAGAAAACAGACTTATAAAAATTATTTACAATATGATGCTGAATGATATGGAATCGATGCCACATAAAGAAAATTGGGCAAAATTAGTAAAACAATTATAAGGATGCCTTGGTTTTAATAAAGAATGGGTTGCACAAACAGTTGGGGATTTAAATATTTTTCTTAGTCTAGTTAAGCAAAGACTGCATGATAATTTTATACAAAATTGGAATTCACGGTTAAGAGAGTCTAGCAGAGCATCTTTTTATTCAGGCATAAGTAGTTTTCATCATCAACATTATTTAAATTTTGTTAGGGCAAAAAAGTATAGACAGGCAATAGCTAGATTGCGGTGCTCTTCGCATAGACTAGAAATTGAAGCCGGAAGATGGCATAAGCCTATTAGAACTCCTGTAGAAAACAGAAAATGTAAAAGATGTGATGTGGTTGAAAATGAATTTCACTTTCTGTTTGAATGTCCTTTGTATAGTGAATTACGAATACAGTATTTAGATTGTTATTTTAATGAACATCCAAATAATTTCAAGCTATGGCAGTTGTTTAATAGTACTAGAGAAAAGCAAGCAACAGACCTATCAATTTTCATTTATAAAGCCTTTACTTTAAGAAATGTTACTCTGTTTTAGATTTTATTTCAATACTATATAGTTAAATTGTTTATGCATACAGCTACATATTATATGAATATGTATGGATACGTATATATGGCTTTTGGTTTCTATTGAAGATGAATCACAATACCTTAAGTATTCTAAACAAGCATCTACATACAGATTGTAGGCTTAATGTATGTAATGATAGGCAGTAATAACAATATGATTACAGATGCTGTTGATATATAAGGTAAATGTTCTCTTTAATTGATATTTGAGTTGAGACTTTTCAAGTGAGCTAGGGACTTTATATGGATCACTTCCTGTTTTCATCTAAGCGATGCAATAACGCCCCCAGATGCGAGCTCAGCTCTGCTCATAAACAACAAGCTGCATTTGAATATGTATTTCATGTTGTACTAGGTGATCCTCCCTTGAAAAGAGTCGTACTCACTTATCTAGTTAAAAAGTTGATACTATAAAACTTTGCAACGTTGGTTTTGTATATGTAGAATATGCTCAAGGGCCATTGGCCTATTGCCTTTAAATAAACTTTATCTTATCTTATATATTTATTTCACTATACTTTATTGCCAGTTAAAAATTATAAACAGCTTCAATTATATGAAAATGGAACCTTTTCAGTTAGAATATAGATTTACATCATATATATTTCAGGTCAGGGAGCATGGTTTATTCTAATACATGTATGTAATTTGTAAACTTTCAATATAAGCAAAATACAAGGCTAATGTTGATCTATTATTATAAATGAAACAGTTTAAGTATCCAATGTTCAAACTAGACATAAATATTAATTGCAGACATATGTGGTATGTATTTCTGCTCGTCAGCTATACTAATGTTACATTTTATACTAAATTGCAGATAATGAAAGTTTACAAATAACATAAATTTATTAGAATAAACCATGCTCCCTGACCTGTAATATATGTGATGTAAATCTATATTCTATTTGAAAATGGCCATTTTCATATAATAATTTTTTTCTAACTTTTAACTGGCAATAAAGTGTAGTGATAAATTAGCTAATTAGCATATAATTTGTACTGGTTTAGCATGTTATGCATAACTGCTTCCACAGCCAAAACAAGTTAAGTTCACCAATTCGGTCATTTTTTGCGTCCTATCCCCATTTTAGCATGTAAACACTGTATTTTCTAACACTTAAAGGTTTATAAGTTTAGTTTAGGGTTATATCTTGACAATCAAGTAAAAAAAAGAATGGAAATGGTCAATATTCATTCCTTACGACTTTTATCAACAGCAAGTGCTCCGAAAATTGCCCCAAAATGCTGTCCCATCTTCATAGTATGTAATTATAAGAATGTATTATGCTCAAATGGTTGTTTTATAAGCAGTGTTTAACTTTATTTTATTGATATATATATATACCTTTCATTTTATGTCCCTCATTTGATTGAAAACTGAAAAACAATTTTTTTGTTGTATTGATGATACATGTCCCATAATCTAGCGTGAATTTCGCTAACAATTTAACCATCTCACAAATTACACACCATGCATCATAAGCTCAAATCAAACATCTCTCTGCCAAGAGAAGATATGTGCATGGACATAAGAAACGAATTGGGGGGAAAATTTGTTTATTTTTCGCAGATGAAAAGATAGCTGAGGTTGTCTAAAAATCTGCAGTTTTGTGAATTACGTTACCATATGTGTATTATTTGTACAAGAAGAGGTACAAATAATGCAATTGAAGCCAATGTAGGAACTATAACCTATCCTTACAACAAACCATACAAGAACTTTAAAAGAAGTTCTTTTCATAGAAAAGATAAGTGGAAACATAAATTTGTGAATTACGTTACTGTGAATCACGTTACTACAATTATACTTAAATCCCAATACCTTTCTAAATGCATACACTAGCTGAAAAAATGTTTGTTTTTAATCAAAGCAAATCTCTCCAAGTTAATAAAGATGAATTTAAACCATATTACAGTTGTCACTTTATTTTAACAAGGATTTACCTACATGCTCTGGGTACATCAACTCCCCTATTCGTGTAACTTACAAAGATACTCATTTTACCAACACGCCATTTGCAATGTAATCTGTTTGAAAAACAAAATTGAATAGTGTAAACATCTAAGGGATTGTTCGTATTTTTTTAAATGTGCTGGATTAAACATAGGTACTGTAATTCACAAGTAGGTAAAGTAATTCACATTCAACAAAAAAAAAAAACAGATTAGTCCAATCAAATGACCAAAGGCAACAAATCGACGGTGATTATAAGCTTCTGACTTGTTATTCAATTGTTATATAATTTTTTCAAACCATTCAAACCATTTTATCTCGTTGCTGCTACCACTGAAGGTTTATTAATGAGTTTATCTGTATACTTTGAAATTGACACTCTCGCTTTTGCATCCTGGTAAATTCCAGTTGCTCATAGTGACCTCAAATGCTCTCATAACTTACTATGATGTTAACTTCTATGGTTTATATGATAGATAAAATAATTAACCTGAATTTATAACTTCTTATCTCTAATTGAAGCGAGCAAATTAGCTATGTGAATTTCGTTACCAAGAACATTTAGCCATTTTTCTGAGAAGGGCGTAACTTTGGGAAAGATGCAAACTTTGCTTTTTGTAATATATGTACATGAAAAGACATTTATTGAAGTTGGATTATTTATTCTGCATTGTCTTACTTTGTAGTGAGCCACAACAAGTTTTCCAATATATGGAATATTTAAAATTACTATTCTATAATCATATTTTAAAGTGTTATTTCAACAAGATTAATGAAACTGGATGCAACAGCTTACTTCTAATGTGCAAAGGATGATGTAAAATTGTTAAGCAACACACTAGTACCTGATATTTTGCAGAAAATTATATGTTAGACCAGAGTCTTAGGTATGTGAATTACGTTACCGACCTATTGGCGCAATGTTCTTTATACAAGAATACTATTTATTATTTCCAATACCAAAAAAGAATGCAATATTTAATATTCTTCATCTACTGTTTCAAAACCTATATTTTTTTCTGGTCAACTCTTCAAATTTGATGGATACAACTAAAACAATAATTGAACTCATAGAATTACAGCTGACTTCCACTGTCAATTCATAACAAAAATAGTAAGTGAGTATGATCAGGAAATACCACAATCACAAACTGCAGACTACCCCATGGCACCGCGAGGAAGGGCCACTCAACCATCAGGACACACCAGGAAGACAAATTAAGCAAAGCAATCAGCTCTCGCTTCCCCATCAAGATGATTGCAATACTAGAATGGACATAAAGTAACGTACAACAATACATAGAACAATTACAGACTCCCACAATGGGAGTAACAATAAACAAAAAGTCAACAACAACAGAATCACCGCCTTAGAACGGCCAGCAGCCTAAGCTACGGGGGGCTTAAATGCATTTTACTGGTACCAAATTTTCGCCCTAGATTCTGCTTAGACCATGCTGAGAAGCAAAAACGTGATATAAAATCTACATAATAGGCTTATTTGATCAACAAGAGAACCAAGTAGAAGTGAATGCTATTAAAGCTCTTAAATATTTCATTCTTGTAAGGAATTTGGTATGTACAAGTTTACTTCATCACAGCAACGTAGTTCACATTCAAATTCAGTGGTGCTCTTTGTGAGGCTGAATGAAATGATATTTTTCGATAAGCACTGTTTTTAGACATCATTATCTAATTGACCTATACCAATAAGTAAAAAATAACATAAACATGAAAATCTAAGCCAAAAAATTGTGGGACAAAATTTGGCTGCAATTGGTGAATTTAACTCATTTTGGCTGGACAGATTCATTTTCCTATTATTTACATTATATTGGTATTGGTAAAACTTCTTTCACAATTAAATCAAATTATAATTATATTAACAATTATGGAAATGCAAGGATCTCTGACACTTTGATAGGGTATTTGCCTATTTTTCAGTTGCTTCCTAAACTTCCCTATGACTAAGATATCACTAGTATCCTTTTGAATAAGACGCTTGGTGTATAAGGAAAGAATTAAGGTTATAATTAGCCAGGGAGACACCCTACGACAACACAGGAGATGATATCAAATGGGGTAGGGGTTGCAAAATTTGACTTCACCAAAACATTAAGAAATCAACTATTTTCACATGTAAGGGTATTATATCATCAATTCTCGATTGTAGATCACAGTCAAAGTATTTTAAAGTCCAAAGGCATAAGCATTTTGATGTTTTTTGTTGTTGTTTCTTAACTGATTTGTTAAGAAATGTTTGAAGTACAACTGTAGTCCATATGCATTCTTGATGACAATGTATTTACCTGGTGCAAAAAATGTACTATAACCATTCATCCATGCGTAAAGTACACTAAGTCAAGAGCCATGTAGTTAATGTATATTTGATAGATGAAGCGTATGTGCAAAATAATCTACCAACTGAATTTAGTAAAAGCACATTTTTTATAATCTTAAGAAAAATATGCTGAAAACGTTGAAATATTTCATGACTAATGGGTTATCAAAATAGTTAACTTGTACTAATTATTTCATTGTACTGGGGAAAAACGATTATCAAGTGAGCAAACCAAAATCCAAATGCTAACGTTTGGGCTCACCCAGAAGCCACATTTTGGGCTGTGAGATATCCCCGCCTGAGTCCATTGTAGCCTTTCACATATATTATGTTAAATATCAGAACCCAATTACGTGCAAAAGGATAAGTTGGGATTCGTGGGGGGGAGCGGGATGATGTTTTAAAACTATTTTTCTTTTTCCAATATGTATAATACAAAAAGTGACCATTTTAGCCCCAAAATTAAGCCGGACATTCATGGAAATAGGAAATTGAATGTAGAATCATGAAATAGAGACCAATAGTGAGCTTATATAATGTGAAGATGGAATCATTTGTTGACTTTATTTTTTATCAAATTTAAAGGCAGCGATGCACTGTGACTCCCATAACCACCGTCAGAGGTCCCTGCTGCACTTATATTAATAAGGTAACGTAAGTAACACAAATGGTGCCTTACAAAAATGGATAGAGATAGTAAATTGTTAGGCTCAGATAAAATTTGGGTCTGCTGCTCACAATTTGCTTACATATACTACACGTAATATATTCTATGTAAGTAAGAAAGAGGGCAAAGATCTGTAATCAATACAATCAAGCACCACAGACAACGTCACAATTAGACACCACAAACGAGAGCCAAGAGGTCAGCCCTTTCCCAGAAGGTGACCACAAGACACAAACAAACAGACGCGCACAAAGGTATAGCAGACACAAGATAGAAAACCATAAAAGATCCACAAAAGAAGTACCGCCTTGGAACGGTCAGTAAAATATTTTACTGGAGGGCTTAAACCGGTTTCACGGCACTAACCTTGCCCTTACTTCAGGTGTGGATCAAGACACAAAGATGTTTGGATTGCATAAAAGAACCTAACTTATCAATGCATAATCTCCCAGAACATATAAATCAAGATATAACAAGGAGATAAAGCAAAGATATGGATTTAACAGTAAATAAATCTGAGTACCAGACCAAAAGAAATCCAACAGGTAAACCCCGGTGGGCCGACAAACAGCCAAAGCATCAGGCCCCTACCATCTCATCAGTAGATAAGTCTTTAAGTCGAAACAATCATAGGGTGTTAAGCCCGACCCACCAGTGTGCAATTAATGAGGAAAGCAAAGTTACCAACCGTGATTTGGTTGACCACGAAGCATGCAGTCTGTTGCAGTAGATTAAAGTAATAGCCAATATTTTTACAATGGGAAATTATTGAATGAAAACCAGACAGAAATAACATACATGATCCACAAAAAAAGCGCCGCCTTGGAACGGTAAGTAAAAATATTTTACTTGAGGGCTTAAACCTGTTTAACGGTGCACCAGACTAACTTTAAGACTAACTTAAAAGAGTGCCATGGATCGGTCTGCAGTATGTGATTGTAGCATTTCCTTGGCCAGTTTTTATATGATCCCCGTAATCTAACTCTATGCCTAGTATAATCTCTTAATTATTAAGCCAATAGGTATAGGCACTAACAAGCTTTATCATATTGTATTTTAAAGATTGTATCAATATGTAACACAATCGAACAGTCAACTTTTGTATCTCTGCCATAACAAATATTGGTTCAGTAAGATTATATCAATAGGCTAATTATCAACATTTTACCCTAGTTAAAACAAATTAGAAATTGTTAGCAAAATGCTACGTGTTTTGTCATAATATATATGAATCTGTAACAACTATATACAAAGTGTGCTGTATATGAAACAATTAAACTTATTTGCAACTTAGAACGCTCGTTCCAGGTGTGAACCATACCGTCATGTGCACCCTATAGTGTTTCAATATAAACTAGTAGCTCGATTGTGGATGGCTTATCTTGCAAAAATTTGACTGAAAGTCTTGTCTATATGGCGAGAAAGCATGTCCACGTCATTGAAAACCGTTCACGGTATTCACAAAACGTGTTTTGCGCCCTTTTTTTATTACTTTGGTGTGCACCATATCGCGGAGAATTTTCCGTTTTTTCTTCAGTTGGTCGAGGTAATCTGGAAAACTGCAGCGAACCCAGGAGAAACTTTACACGGTCTTATGCAGGAAAATATGAGGATTTTTTGGCACTTTACCGCATGAAACTTGACTTAGTATAACGAAAGTTATGAACCATTTTTCTACCTGTGATGTCCAATTACTGGTTCGTAATGTCCATGAACCCAATCAGGCGGACCACGTGATTGGCCACCTTGAGGAAGACAACCCAAGCAAAGCAACCAACTCTCTCTTCCCCATCAAGATGATTGCAAAACTAGAATGGACATAAAGTAACGTACAACAAAACATAGAACAATTATAGACACCACAATGGGAGTAACAATAAACAAAAAGCCAACAACAACCTGTGTAAAACGGTCAGTCTCAAAATGACCAAAAATTGTTTTCAAGGCCAATTATCGCTCATTGCAGGTCAAAAGTATTGCAGAATGCTCTAATTCTAAATGCTACCCTTTGTCATTAAGATCTTTGTTTTGTCTACTTTTGAGTGGCCGCCTAAGACCACTATTTACTTTAGTTCATAACATTAGCCTTAAATTTCTGCTATTCCTTATCGCTTTCGTCAGATGAATGACTGATGGATTCCCTACTTCAGCTGCAATATCTGTGAGATAATTCATATATGTGTCATCTGCCTTAGAACTTTTTGTTGCTGTTTGATGTCGTTCAATGCCCAAATAGCTAATTTCAAACCGAGTTCCGATTAGTCCGTGCCCTCCCGAATGGAAAAAGATCTGGCCAGTCAAAAAACTTCCCAACAACGTGACGTGTATTTAAATAAACATAGCAGATACTTAATGTCGACAAGTGAAAACGTGAGAATTGATGTAGTTTTCAGTTATATCAGGAATTTCTATCGCTAGATTGACTTGATAGCTCGATGCCACATAACCAGGGTACGTGAAAGTGCCTCATTACAACTAATCTTCACTTCGTATGCAATATATACGAACCGGTTTGCTTGCAAAACAGAATTTCTTTTGGTGTTTTGATACTGACCTCGAGCACATGGCTGCTCGGTCTCGTGGTAACAGAAGTAATTTTGATTGGCTGAGGTAGTCATGTGATATTATAAGTACATGTGACTTGAGTCCCGATGGAAATCCGGAAAAGGAGGGAAGGCCTATGAAATCAGCTATACCACAAGACAGATTCAATATGAGCACAACAACCAACAATCCGAGCGCTAGTGACTGGGTTTAAACATATGCTGTGCTCTATCCATAGATTGAATGTCCTACTGCTGGTATACCATGAACATATGTAGGCTTTGATGATCCCATCTTGCTCTTTGTTCACAAATATTTGATATTTCCCAGCATCAGTTTGGTGTTCCTTCGAATAAGATTTGGCCTGACGAATTTGATATACACCCATTGTAAGATCCCTCAATTATGTTTCATTTAGCTGTTGAAAGTCTGGCATTTCAGAAGCACCCATGGTGCGTCTTTGGTCCAACTTATTGTACTTGACTTTTTGCTGCAGCTTATTGGCCGACTTTGCTAATGCCATCATTCGTTTGGCCATCACAGCCTTGACACTAAGAGTGGCCTGAATGCATTCCACAGTGAGCATACAATTATTCTCACATAATCGCCTTCAAACGGAATTTGGGAATCAGGAAGCACTATCCCAATTACTAGGAACAAATATCCCACTGAACTGCAGTTTAATAAGGACAATTCCTTTCATACTTTAACCCCCGCTTTGGACTTGCACTTAACGAACGGCACAAACTTACTGATTTAAGTTGTACATCACAGCCGTCATTGAGTCTGAGGCCTATTAAATTCATTATATTGGTATAAAAAATGCTGAAACAGAGTATATCGGAGCCTGTATTGTATGGTGATTTAGTTTATAAATTCAAAAGAACTGTTGGGAAGCCTACTTTTAGTGATCAATTCAAAAAGATAAACAGAGTTATAAAAAAGTTGGATACAACATGGATATCATGCGACAGTCTGCATGTCTGGTTGGTTGTTTGCTTTGATTTGATTCTTTACGTCCAATCAACAATCTTTCAGTTAAACAGGGACGGGTCGTCCTGGGTTGAACCAGTGCTAAGCTAGGATAAATGTGTCTTGCGCAAGGACCACAACGCAGTGACGCCGGTGAGGCTCGAACTCGCGGCCCCTCGGTCTCGAGTCAAGCACTCTACCTCTGAGCCACTGCGCTCCCCGTATGTCTTGTTGTAAACACAATCCCGGTTTATAGCTATGATTCCTCTTTAATAGCACGGCCCTGGACCAGGCCTCAGACTCAATGACGGCTGTGATATTATGCCTAAATCAGTGGGTTGGTGCCTGATGTTTGTCTTTGGCTGAGCCCAACGTTGCTCAACTTGAGGTTTTCTTTAGCTCTGGCTATATGTGAGCCCTTTTCTTTGTATTACTATGATAGTGTGTTAATCGAATTAGATTGTTTCGCTCTGATGACACACTGCATAAATTAGGAAACCTCCATGCGAGCTAAACAATTGTTTGTGTTCTAACAGGGCAAATATTTGGTACCAAGACCTCCCCCCCCCCAAAAAAAAAATAGACTGCTGTCCCCTCTAAGTGTTGTTGTTGTTGGTTCATTGTTTATTGTTGCTCCCATCGTTTGTTGGGGTTCTTTGTTGTCCTTGTTTTGTTATGTACTACTTAGTATCTTTTCTAGTTTTGCTAGCATCTTGCTGAGAGAGAGAGAGAGAGAGAGAGAGAGAGAGAGTGTGAGAGAGAGCGAGCTGGCATATCTACTCTATTTGCCTTCCTGGTGTCTTGTGACTGTACGTGTTTTGTGAATCTTCCACACGGAGCCGTGGATTGGTCTGTAGAGTGTGATTGTATTTTTTCCTGATCATACGCTCTTTTTGCCATTTCAGTTCTATGTAAAACTACATGACTTGTATGCTGAACAACTAGCTTTTAGTTTACTATATATTACATACATTCAACGAGCGACCTGTTTCATAATAGAAAAGTCATATATATGGACTGTTCTGGAAAGCAGTGAAAGCTAGATTGACAAACTATTTGTTTTCGAAAACATCCTGAAAGATCTTCTTTATTTAAATAGAATACACTGCAATATTCATCCAACCACAGATACTGTCCTGCCGGCCAAGAGTGACAGTGACGTCGTGTTTGGTTTACAATTATTAAGTAAAACATTAACTTGTACACTCACTTGAGCTACTGAGAATTGAAAGATCATTTATGTATTAATCCTATCCTGCGGATTGGATTAATACACAAGTGATCTATCGATTCTAAGTCCATGTTAACTTTGTAAACTAAACTTGACGCCGCTGTCACTTTTGGCTGGCAGGACAGTACTTAATGTGTGCTTTGCGTAGAATGTTAAGTAGGGTTAATGACTACAATTGGGCGACAGCAATCACCCTCCCAGCTTTCCGAATAGGCGATTTCGTCCAAAGATGTGAGGTCTTTCTTCTTATACCAGTTACAAGAATTGACGGATAGCTCATTTTTACCGCTAGCTCTTCCTAAAATTAAAATAAATAATAGTCATAGGACAGGACTTAACCACATACAAGAAAGGAGATGTCCTGTTAAGGCGGGATATTTCCCTAAAAGTCATTTGTGAAAAAGTCGAAATTTCAAACTATGATGTTTGCAATAATTTTTGTGACGTATAATGAATAGACATGCATTATAAATTATTCAAAAAGCGTAATTAATGCTTTTCTCACAGAGAGCAAAGGGGAGAAATTTATGGTTCAACATTACTCCAAAAATTGTATTTTGATACTATTCTAAAACCAAGCTCTTATCGGTCACCTTACATGTTTACGCTTGTTCCGAAAGTGATATATAGGGTATACAAAAGTCATGCTTTTTTAAATGCAGCCATACTTTGCGGAGACTCTGCAAGTTATTTCATTTAAAAATGGCGTGTACTTCTTGCACGGATGAAGTTTGAGAAAATTTACCCTCATTCCACAAAGTCACACTTTTTCTACGATATAAACCATAACACAGAGCCCTTATCAATGTTTGAAGATTTTACTGGCTACCGTGATATTAGAAGAATATTTTTTTTTGTTCCATCGGACTCGTTGTTTTTGCTTCTCAACAACATAAGACAAACACTTTTAGCAGGTTAATCATTGAAATTCAGCTTTAAGCTTGCAATTTACATAGATAATTTGCACTGCTCTGTACGCTTTATTATCAGCGACGCGGCACTGAAATCTTCAGTGATTTTTCAACATCACCAGACGTCACCGTTCTTCTTTGAGAATTGAAAAAATAAAAATATAATGCTACCAAATCGCTTTTTTAAACTCTCACATTGAAATCGGTAGTCGTAAAACCATGATTGGTAAAAATGGACTAATCAAGTTCTACTGTGTTTGGCCTACAGCGTTCAAATACAATAAAGTGCATTTAACAATTTTACCAGGAGCTACTGGGGAATTTCAATAATCTCGAAAAATTTTGAAAAATGTAACATTTTTAAAATGCGTAAAAAATCTACCATAAGCAAAATTGCAATTGTTTGGCGTTTTTCAAGTACTACAGACCAGTTTTTAACCACCTAAACGTCAATTTTATAAAAACTACTCTCAAAACCATGTTTTCTTATAAAAAGTCGATTTTTGCATTTTTAACCCTAAAACTCTGAAGTAAAAGAAAACTGTTCAAAAACACCGCTAAACGTTTGCCCATTAAAATGCACATATATAGGAAAAACATCATTTCAATTTTATCAGCATTTGGTCAGAATAATGAGTTTGAAAAGCGACCGATTAGAAATTGGTTTAAGTATATATCACTTGAATGGCTAAAAAGTAAGTTTTTTTAATCAATTCCACAGCTGTGTTTTATCATCCAAGAATGTAAATTAGATTCATCTAACAAATTCTGATTCGATCTGTCTGAAAAGCATGCTTGCGCACGATTTTAGCGTGCAGAATGCAGGTAATACTTCCGAGAGTAAATAGACAAACTGGGATGCTTCCATTGTTTCGTATAAAAGTATGTTCCTCTCCTTGACCCAGCAAATCCTTTAAATGGAAAACGTCTATAATATATTATACAATATATGTTAGCGGTAAGATGGGTCAAGGTGGAGAACAAACTGTTATACGAAAAACATTGAAGCATCCCCATTTGTCTGTTTACAATCGAACAAATATTAACTACATTTTGCGCGCTTAAATCGTGTGCAGGATTATTGATCAGACAGATCGAATCAGATATTGTTAGATAAATCGATTTTACTTTCTTTGATGGTCAACACAGTTGTTGAATTAATCTAACCATGCATATTGAGCTCTTTGACTGATATATACTCAAACAAAAAAGAAACGTCCGATTTTCATGGTACTGTATCTTTTGATCCAGTTAAGATGTCGCAACAAAAATAAAACCAAAAGGTTTATCAAACGTCGGACACACAAAATTGGTAATTATTTGATTTTTATCTGCTTATCTTGAAGGGTTATTGAACCTTATGTGCACACAGCTTTTTCCATTATCATCAGGAAGTTAATCGACAAAATGTGACACATTTTACGTTATATGGCAACCAGAAACGTTCGACGATGAAAAAACATCTAAAAACCCCAAATCAGCTTACTGAACGAGCGAAATTGCAGTTCAAAACCGTTAATTTTCGAAATTGACTGAAATTACCTCCCTTTGAATTAAACAAATAACAATTCTTCAATCAACTGCCAAATCTCCTTAAGCTAACATCTTTTTGAGACCGCTCTTTGTTTTAATTTGTTGTGTTTGTTTATGACAACAATTACACAAAAGAGAAAAACAAAAACTATGGATGATGTCGGGCGTCAAAGGTTTACTAAATCTGTGTTTTATACCCCACCCCTTACTGCAAAATCATCAGCGAATTTCCATTTTCAATTGTTTTCCTGCTGATTAGTCTTAATTAATGTTGAAATGCTTGTTATGACAAAAAAAAACCAAGCAAATTCTGTTCCATTATGTTGATTATCAAAATGCTGGAGCTAAAAATGAATTTTCTGAGTGTTTTCACGCACACTCGTGATCGATGTTTTGTGACGTCAGAGTATGATACAGATTAATGGCTGTGGTCGTAAAAGCAATGCCTACAACTAGCACGCATAACATCTTACTTGAGAGTTTGCTACGTGACGTTTAAATGTGCTTGAACGGTTTGGAATTATGATGGACACACAAGCCGTTGATGTTGTGACTTTTGATTTTAAGGGTACTTGTGTTCGCTGCTTTGTCAGCGGCTCTTCTGATTCTCAAGTGAATGTCTCTTAGTTGTAAAACGTTTCTAAATAATCAGAGTTAGTGATGTGAAAATTTGAATGAAATGCGTTCATACATTCGGAACAGGCAGACATAAACGTCAAGCGGACATATCTTTATTGTTTCAGTATAGTATAAAAATTCAATTTCAGAGTAGTTGTGTTAAGCAGTATGTATCTCCCCTCTGTCCTCAGTTTGAACATCATTAAATATGTTTTTGATAATCTTTATGTATGTTCATTCATTGTTATGAAAATTATTGTTAAGTTCACAGTTTGAAAATTTGACCTTTCCACAAATGATTTTATGGAGGTTTCACGCCCTATCTATATACATCTATGTGTCTTGATCCACATCTGAACTAAGGGTGAGGTTGGCGCGCTAGGAAACCGTATTAAGCCCTCCAGGAAAATATGTTTACTGACCGTTCCAAGGCGGTGCTTCATTTGTGGATCATTTATGTTATTTCTGTCTTGTTTTGGTTATGTTTCCGCGCGTCTCTTTATTGATGCCTTGTGGTCAGCTGCTGGGAAAGGGCTGGCCTCTTGGCTCTCGTTTGTGATGTTTAATTGTGAAGTTGTCACTTTTTCCATTGGTATCCTGGGTCAGGTGTGGTGCTTGATTGTATCGATTCCTGGTCTTTGCTCTTTATCTTACTTTAACAGGATACCTCCTTGGTGTTGTGATAATAACGAAGCGGACAATGCCTGGTTACTTAAAAACACAATGCTGTATGCAAACACTGAAGGCCTATTTTTTATCAATTACCACGCATATTAACTGTATTGTTATACGTTGCCTGATAAGCTTTGTCTTTCTCATGACATCAGGTCATGATGACATGGCACTTATTGGTTGACGTCGCTAATGATACTGAATCAACACAAAAATCGAAAATTACGTCATTATCGCTAGTTTGGAGAGAGAAACAATGTGTAAACTGATACATAAAATACCAGGTTCGTGTCTTTTGATATCAAGATTACCAGGCTCGGCTTTGAAAACACATGTTAAATAGCTCGGAAAGCCTCGCGATGTCAACACGCGATCTCAAAGCCTTGTCTGGTGAACTTGATATCAAAAGACACTCACCTAGTATTCTTTATTTTATGAAGAATGTCAATAGTCTATTCTTTGTCCATCTTGTTTGTGCTGCTCTACACATGAATCTCGGTAATGACAAAAATAACCTTTTTTGTTGTTATTTTACAAATTATGGGTATCTTGAGGATTTGTTATATGACTGGAGAGAGCCATGTCTCCTGATTGGCCCAGTTTGTCTACCTGAAATTATGTCTAATCTGGCCTATAGGTTGATATAGGATACAAACCAGCTCTAGCTAGTTTTCAGAGGTTAATATCTTGACACTTTTTTCTTATATCACCAATTTCACCATCTAGAGTGCTGAAATAGCATGCTGAGTATGGAAATAGCATGGGCTGTGTGGAATTGATATGATTTGCTGTTTTACCTCCAACAGGTAAATAAAATACTTTTTAATGATTTTTTTTTTACTTTTCACCCTTGCGTTGGCACGTGTACATCTGTAAACAGGCTATGTAAAGACAAAATAAAGATTCAGTAAAACCTGTGTAAAATGGCCATTCTCAAAAAGACCGAAAATTGGCTTTCAAGACCAATTACCGCTTAATGCAGGTCAAACGTATTGCAGAATGCTCCAAGGAGAACATTCTGCAATACCTTCGACCTTCATTAAGCTACTATTTGTCACTAAGATTGTTATTTTGTCTATTTTGTGAGTTTGAGTGTCCGTTTTACACAGGTTTCACTATACTTAAAAGAAATTATACATACCAATGAGGTAATATACTTCATCAACTTCCAAACTGATTCCACAGAATCCACCATTAGTTGGAGAGTCAAGGAAGTAATTGCGACGACTATATGCTCCCTTAAATATCAGATAAATTTTGATGCTACCAAAATGAACTTGAAAATGATTAAACGAAAATAGCTTGCTATTTACTGTTGCTCGAAACATAGCAAGCAGGGCCATAATCAAAATGTCACGTTACAGAACATATGCCTCTGTAACGCTTGTATTTATAAAACAAGCATATCGGAATGTAGATAATAGCCATATTTGTTTAAATGGAGGTTTCTTCGAAGTAAATATAAACGATTATTATATAGCCTATAAATAGACATCTTTTGATTGGCCAAGATGCATATCCACTCGAGTCCAAAGAACTACATATTACATTGGCTGCTGGTTTCTCCCGTTCATTATTAGTTACTAAAAATATACTTCATAGAAACTTTCCATAACAGGTGTGCTTTCAGCAAGAAACTTCCATGACATTGCTGTAAATACAATTCAGTGATTGACAGCAGCACGAAATTCATAAGATTTGGTGTTTCATCATATACATGAAATTCAGACTTTGCTGTTGATATAGTAGTTAGCAGAACTCTTAAATGAACTAATGAATTCTTCCTTCTGGATTGATGCAATAAACTTGGAATGGTCCATTGTAATATTCAAGGGGTCACAGGTTTTATTTTCTTAACAAAATTGCAGTTTTTCCCCGAGGAACATGTTTGTCTTAGCAAACAGTGTAGACCCTGATGTAATGCCATATTATGCGGCATTTAATCTGGATCTTCTCTTACTGCAGTTGTAATTACAAATAAAGTATGCATTCATTCCTCTTTTAACTGAATGAAACCAGTAAGTCATCATGTATAAAAATGAATTTCAAGACTGTCCAAGACATAGTCCATAGCAAGAATTTTTTGTTGTTGCTTTTTTCTTGTTTAGAGAAATTATATAATAAAGCAATTGTTGATTATTGTGGCATTGTACATGATATGATATCGACCGGAGAATACCAATATTGACCTCAGCTCCGCCTCGGTCAATATTGGTACTCTCAGGTCGATATCACATCATGTCAAATGCCTCAATAGTCAATTATTGTATAATAACAATGGAAATCAATTGTGTATAGCTAGTAAAATGTTCTCAAGCGCTATGCCTCCATGACACCTATTTTCAATAACAAGACTTTAAAGGCTCATTGAAAAGGACACAAACGTGTTCATTCCATGATAATGATACTTTGATGCACCATGTTAATTGTATTGTCGTAAAAACATCCGCTAGATAGATAAAAGCATGATTTATTTGAAAAGTTTGTTTTTAAATATGTACTTAAATACACTTGGCTCTTCAATTTACTCCAAAAAGCGGCATTGACATCAGATATAGCTCTATTTTATGGATGTTTCATCGCATTATATACAATTTATGAAAGTCCTCCATACTCGTATTAGACTTGAATGCAGTTCACTAAACGTCCACCTGTACAGGAAAAACATAGTACCAGAGCCTACATGCCAATGTGGAGGTTTTGAAAGTTCTTACCACTTCTTTTTTGTCTGTCCAATATTCGTAGGTGCTAGGTCAAGGTACTTACCAGCAAACTTAAACAATTTAACGACCAGGGATCTTTTGTTCGGTATAGAAAACAAAACAAACCATAAAAACGAGGCACTATTTATGCAGGTTCAAGAATTCATAGTGGAATCAGGAAGGTTCGCTCGAAACTAAGTCAAAAAATCACTATCCACCATGTTCAATGCGCAGCATAGAAAACTTGTAGTCATTCCCTTCCCCCTCTCCCCCACATTTTTTCTTACTTCTTCTCTTTATCTGCCATGCATTGATGTTGATATTACTTAGCCTACATTGATTGCCAGCGCCATTCTCATTTTATTTTGTATGATCCACATTGTAATAGGAAATGACTTAAATATAAGCTTCGGCTTACTGTTAAATCCTGTACCACTATAGATTTGTATATATTGTAGTATGCTTGTAAATTCAGAAATAAAATATTGTTTAAACTAATTTATGAAAGTGCAAATGTATTTGACGCAAATATCCGTGAAGATACATTGTAATCTGCCAACACAAGATCTGTTACGGATTATAGAGTTTTTCTAATGTGATAATATTTGTCAATTTTATTTGATGAAGCATGAAGAACAAGTCCTCAAATCATGTTTTTATGATGTGTAAAGTTTGCATTTGAGAGTAGGTGCATCCCTGAAACTGATTTAATCAAATCTCATTTAAAATTGTTGGAAAACCGTTACGGAAGCATAAATTTTGATGTTTATATTAATCACACATTTCCATGTAATATGAATATTTTTATGCCTAAACCAAACGTAGTAACATAAAGTTATTATCTAGACAATTATGATATATCATTAAAGAAACATAATTACAATGATGAATCAACAAATAAGGCCTAAAGATGTAACGGAACATAGATATTGTGTTACGGAACTTATATCTACGAAAATCTGTAGGTTATTTGCTCTTTTTGTTAGAATATGTTTTAAAAACGTTCAATCATCAATGACCAGATTATGCAATAAGAAAATATTTAAGAAATAAATTCAATTTTTGGAATGTTCATGGAATCATGAATACTTCGGGTCTCTTGCAAAGTAAGTGAAGACCCGAAAGTATTCATGATTCCATGAACATTCAAAAATTGAATTTATTACTTATATTTACATTTTATTTTAAATAATTAATCTATTTAACGTTTTTTTATAATTTAGGAGAAAAAACAATTTTATTTTGTTGGAGTGTAAAACGAAAAACCCAACAGCCAGTGTGAACACGGACAGCCAATGGAGCAAACAAGAAGCTTGTTTTGCACGTGCGACTCAGGTATGACTCGCTGTCAATCACAACACCTGTGTCACATCTGGCGAATGAATTCGATGTTCATAGTGAATTGCACGGGAAAGTGAGCTAGAGAGCTGTCAATCAAATTTGTTTCTTTCATAAGGCTATGAACGGTTGCGAAATCTAAATATTCATTAAACTGTTGCTTTGAAAATGTAAATATTACTATTTGAATTATTTTGCAGTGTTTTATGGCTGATATTCATATAGCTTGGAATAGTTCATAACAGTATGCAGAACAAAGAGAAGTTACAGGCTCGAAGAGAAAGTTGATCAACATGTTGATACATGGCTTTATAAAAGCACATAATCTACCATAATTTAATGTTGTTATGAAGCGTAAGTGTTAACTTAGCATGACTGTACAGCTTTTTACATATTTGTCTATGTTCCATAATAAAACTTATTCTGGCCACTTAGTTTAGTTAAACTAAAATTAGTTGCGTTACATACCTTAAGATCATAATTGATGTTGGTAAAGCAGGATTAATGTAAACTAAATAACACTGAGTCATTTCTATAATACTGTTTCATGCAATGTTTTCATTGTTGTGTGTGTAAGTTTTACTGATAAAGAGATTCCGTCCAATAAGCATGCTCATTTTTTTCTCTTATCAGTATTTTTTGCTTTAAATATTCATAAAGTTCATATACAAGTTTCTGTTGATGTTTTATTACACTCATGTTTTGAAAAAACATTTTTTAAATGATAGTTTAAGAAAAAAACAAACTTCCAGCTATTTGCCGTAACAAATGTGAAATGTAAATAACCCATAAAGGTTTCCATTTTGAAACACCAGATGCAGTGTTCCTTATCACTAGCCAATATGTTAGTCTTTTTTTTTTTGTTTTGAGAAATATTTGATGAAAAATGAAATAAGTTATGACATGGTCTATGCAGTTTCATTTAATCACAAATCAATGATGGTTTCAATGTTTAAACATTTACAACACCACCGATCCTAATAAAATGATATTAAGCTTGTTAGTACCTTGATTACTTGTTTTATACGATCAAACATAAGTTTGACTGCATAGTATCAAGATAATCATGGCAGTGCATATGTAAATCTAAATAACAATGTCATATGCTCTGTAACGCTCACACACAGGCTCCATTTTTGAACTTCTGTTACTCATCAACGATTCAAATGGTGTGGGTCATATTTATAAACGTTATTATAGAGGTAATTTACATTTCCTTGATATCAAAAACATGTTTATCCAGAAAAGTTCATTTTTCAACATTTTTCATTTTGAAATTGTATCAATTTTGGTGGAATGGCTGATATATGTTTGATAAGAATTTGATACTGAAAAAAAATCGAAAAAATATAACGATGAACCTTGTAGCATCTCTCCTACTTGTTCGCTTTAAATTTGTCACAATTCATTGATGTAGCCCCCATTACGCAGTTACGCACGTGCGTAATGAAAATAGTAACATTCAAGGGAGGTCGCCTTATGTCGTAAAGGTGATTTTCCATGCCATAAGGAACTGCTCTTAAAGGAGTGAATTCGCTTCCTCTGGGAGCACATTCTTTCCTCTAAGAGAAATGCCCGTTATGAAAAGGGACACAGCTGAATTTTATCACTGCTTGATCCAGTAGTCTTCCTTTGGTGTGCGTAACTTTTTTAGCGTTCTGGCTACGCCATTGCAATTCTTATTATTGGTATAGCTTGGTGTAGGTATTAAAGCGTTAAGTATCAACAACATATGTTTGAACAGCTTTACAATTTTCGATATTTGTGTTGATAGGGAGTGAATCATTATCAAATAAGAGAGTCTGTAGTGTTACGGAAGTATGGTGAGAAATCACACGGATCAGCTCAACTCTCTGTGCTTGATAATTATGACAGTTGATGGAAAAGTGGTTAGCATTTTCAACATGGCCACGGAGACAGAAAGGCGAGTCATTGATTCCGTTTTGATAGAGATCATTGGTTAGAAAGCTATCTGGGCTTTGGTGTCAGAGAATGATTCAACGAGAATCGATATGATAATTTATAAATAGGTTAACTGGGCTTGTCTGTTACCAGTGCAAAAATATTTTGGGACAATATTTATATCTGATTTCACAAAATACTACCCTTACCTCTTTTCCATAACCCAAAGCATGTGAAAAAGAAATATGGATCTTTTATTTTTTTGTTCTGTCTTGTGTTTGCTATGTCTTTGTGCACGTCTGTTTATATGTGCTTTGTGGTCACCTGCTGGGAAAGGGCTGACCTCTTGGCTCTCGTTTGTAGTGTCTAACTGTGAGTTTGTCACTTCCCCATTGGTATCCTGGGTCAGGTGTGCTACTTGATTGTATCGATTCCTGATCTTTGCACCCTTACTTACGTTGTACAGATTGGTAAGTTGACTAACAGTTGAGTATCTTGGAATGAATCCAGATTGAAGAGAAGAGTGAGAATATTATTATCTTGGTAATGATAATATATGTGTTTACAACAGTTCCTTTAAATACCTTCTCAGATTTGTATCGAAGGAAAATGGGTCGATAATTTTATATAGAGGAGCCATTCCCTGAGTCAAGGATGGGACACATATTTGATACCTTCCAGCAGTCTGGAAACTACATCTGTCTGTAGGGACTGGTTAAATAAACAACATAAGGGCAATGAGAGTTCAAAAGCAATTCACGAAGAACCTTGTTACTGATTACATCAGATACGATAGCTTTTCCAACAGAAAGAGATTTTAAGACTACCTCGACTTCTGCAGGTGTGACATTTATGGAACTGAGTTCGTCTTGTTTGAGTATGTACGCGCGGGTCTCATTTAAGCTCTCATACTGACGTGTCCATCAGGGTTAGTAGCCTGAATGTTCTACATCAACAAGACCTATCTCCGAGATTCTTATGAGAATGGAGTTGAATTTTACATTTTGCTGTTGTATATTGTAGAACAAGAGAAATTTGTTTTCTTGTAAGTAACAGACTAAACCCTGACATAGACAAAGAGACAAACTGACAATTTAAAGCACAGCTATGACAAAGAGCCACAAAATAATACCACTTTAAATGGTTTTAAGAGCTAACTTGGGTGTATGTTTTTCGAACTAAACGCGTACTTAAGTATGTAATTTTCTTTAAAGTTTAGAGGGACGACCAGCTATCATTCAAATGAATACCAGATGCAAAGCTCCTGCTTGATAGAACACAAGGCTTTATTCGTTCAATCATACAATAACCAAAATAGGCAGCCATGTTTAAAATATTCCCTCATAAAATGTGGAAAAATCCTAAAACTCACAGCTCACTAATGTTACGTTTAAGAGATCACAAAATATTGTATAAAGTATGTGTTTTTGCATGCACGATTATAGTGTTTCCTATGTAACTATAAACCCTTTAAAATGTGTTCTACATTTTTATATTATTTTTCGCAGCATGAAAAACTGTGTGCTTCACACGCTTACATGGGATATGTTTATCACCATATACCCTTTATGTTCCAATGGAAAAGCCCATAAAGTTTGATGCAGTTAAGTCAGGATAGGTCATTGCACATATTGAGGGGCTACAGGTTATAATTTCCAAAAACATATCGTATTGTGGTCCTCAACGGGTTAATAGAACTTCGCTTGAAGTTTGAAATCAACACTAAATATCAAGAGCCATATTATTAAAATTAACAATAGTCAAAAGTAATGCTCAAAAGTAATGATTACGCAATGTAAGCTGTAATTATTGTAATCAATTGCATTTTTAAAAAGTAATGTTATTGCAATTTGATCATAGACTTGTTATCATACAATTCGAAGGTAACTGTAATAATATCTGGATGTAATAGACTCCAAGTCTGGCAAACAAGTGCTCGTAAGTCTCGATATACGTAGATGTAAATGACAAATGCATTTTAGTTCTACCTTTGTATGTGGATAATACTTCTAATTGGCATATAATCCATTTACGAAAACAATGCAAAACGTAGCATAAACGTAGACTGTTATTAAATAGTTTTTATCTTTTAAATGCCATCTGAAGAAGAAACCATACCAATCAACAACAAAAAATGAGTAATTGTCGTCATTTAGTTAAAACAAACTTCCAATTAAAATATATAATAAATAAAATTTCTCACCGAAGCCTTGTAAAGGTACAAAATCTTCAACTTGTATTGTATGTACCCATCGGTAGGATCTGTAGACTTAACCTCGGAGCTCTTAACTCTAACCTTAGCAGCTGTAACAAAAATTGCTAACCGTTTTATTTCCCTCCATCCCATTGCATCCATCCATCTTATTCAAGTTTAATGATTACGGTCAAAGGCGGTTCCAGACAATTCTTTAAAGGGGAGAGGGTAATTCCTGACCACGTTTTCATCAAGCTATTTTAAAGGGGGCCGTACGAATCCCATGGGGTCCATTTCTTCTCGAGGGGGTCCGTACCAGTATTTCTAACGAAACTAATAGCCACTTGTGGTTTTCCAGGGAGGGAGGGTCTTGACACGTGCCCCCCTGTCCACCCTCTGGAATCGCCCATCAGGAAGAAACTTAAAGTAAAGAGACCAGCTCTCTTCCAGGCCTCCAGATAAGAGTGCGAACTGGAAAGTTGTTTTCTTATTTCTCAACCAAAACATATGTTGTGGGTGCTCAAAAGAACCGTCTCATTGAGACGGTTCTTTTGACCACCCAAAACACATGTTTGAATTTATGGGTAAGAGAATATATGCAATTTACGGTGCACAAACTATCCTTATCTGACCTATGCACGGTCTTCGTCACAACTAGAAAGGCCACTAAGACAAGGACCAAACACTGAATGCTGTGGTAAACAATGAAATTGGCCTCGTCGCGGGAAAACCTGTCTCCGGAGCAACCTGTCTTCATGAGCAACAAAGACGCACACCAGCCTGCGCATCCGCTAAAACTGACCAGCGCCTTTATTCTTTGCTTACTGGAAAATATCATGTATAGACTTGCTAGAAGCCAAATTCTATTTTTAGCTAGTCTTTGTAGTTGAGGAGGCTGGTTTGAGTCTCGCTTTGTAGAATTCCCCGAAGACAGGTTTTCTTGCGTTGAGGCCCAAATATGGATTTTTTTTTTTTTTTTTTTTTTTTTTTGATTTGATTATTTACGTCCCATCAACACTCTTTCAGTTATGTAGGGACGGGTCTTCCTGGGTAGAACCAGTACTAAGCTAGGATTAATGTGTCTTGCTCAAGGACACAACGTAGTGACGGCGCGGCCTCTCGGTCTCGAGTCAAGCACTCTACTATTGAACCATTGCGCTCCCTAAATATGGAACTGATAAATTACGATGAGAGTTATGTTTGACGACGCTAGCAGCCTTAAGGTTATTAACCTTCCAATTTTTATCACATTTTATACAGAGGATCTTACATGAGTGCTTATGTTTTATTGAATTTATCAAACGAGTTGGGGAAAAGAGATAAAATCCAAGGCTTGCTGAGCATTTTATCTCATTTTTCGCAACGAGTTTAATAAATTCAATAATACAGAAGCACGAATGGGAAATTATTGAAATTTTTACCAGTGTTAATAATATGGTCCAGGTTTGGAATTCGTTATTTCTTGAAATAGTCGATAAATATGCTCCTAAAAAGTTAAGAGAGTTAAAAAATCGCGTCAGCCAGACTGACTAAACCCAGACATACTTGATATGATTAAAGAAAAAAAGAAATGCAAAATTAATGGTAACATTGAAGATTATAAACAGTTACGAAATAAAGTATCTACAACGATAAAATCTGCAAAACATCCAATGTATAAGACAAAACTTGAAGAAGGTAAGGATAACACAAGCTCAATTTGGAAATTACTTAGGATATTTGGAGCTGGTAAAAAATCAAAATCCCAAGAAAATATTCTAGGCATAAATGTTGATAATGAATTTGTATCTAGTGATGTAGAGATAGCTAATGCTTTCAACAAATACTTCGCCAATGAGGCTTAAAAACTAAAAGAGCCAATGCTGATTCAAAAGTAGACAATTATGTTTCTTTTAGTATTCCAGAAATAAATATAGCATTTGTAAGAAACTATATTTTCAATTTAGATAATATCGAAATCAACAGGTCTGGATGACATTGGTCCAAGGATATTAAGAATTTCGTATGACATAACATCCCCAAGTATTACATTCCTTATCAATAAAAGTTTGTCACTCGGTATTTTTCCAAATGTTTGGAAAATCGCAAATGTTATACCCATTCAAAAACTGGGCCAAAAGAAGATGTAAAAAACTACAGACCAATTTCGATATTGCCCACTGTTTCAAAAATTATGGAAAAAAAGATCCATTTGAAATTCAAAAAGTATCTTAATGATAATAAATTACTACATGAAAAGCAGAGCGGCTTCAGAGCTAGATACTCGACCGAATCAGCTTTAATCCTTTTGATTGACTCTTGGCTAAAAGCAATAGATGAAGGTAAATTTGATGGTTGTGTAATGATTGATTTCCGAAAAGCTTTTGACCTTGTAGATCATGCTGTTCTTTGGAAGAAGCTTGAAATATATAATTGTGGGAAAAGTGCTTTATCTTGATTTAAATCATACTTATCTACACAAACACAGAAAGTGTCCATTAAGCATTCAAAGTCTGATACTGAAAACATTACTCGTGGAACTCCACAAGGGTCTATTATTGGACCACTTTTTTTAATATTTATTAATATTCTGCCTTTTAAAGCTGCATTGTCTGTAACTTTTGATCTTTTAATTTTAAAACTAATGTTTCTATTTTTCAAGAACACAGTAAAAAAAATCTAAAATTCACGTATACATTTTGCCAATTTCGTAGATCTTAACAACTTATCAGTATCAAAACAGCAGTGTTTAGGTTAAAATAAGCGAACTATGATTATTGGAGGGACGCAAATATTTACCAACAAGAGAAAAACACACCTGTTTTTACAAGATAATTTACTTTTTCGTGCAGTTTTCAGCTATATTGAACAGATTTATTGTGAAAACATAACTTAATTCTACTTTTACAAATGATTTAAACAGAAAATAAAAAAAAACTCGAAACATGTTAAAAGTTGTAGATCTAGTCTCTATAAGCTTCAAAATAATGTAGTGTCAACTGACTTGTACGCAGATGATACTACTATATATGTTATACAATATGACAAGCAAGTATTGGAAAACAATCTTCAAAGATCTCTAGTACTGCTACAGCAATGGTGTAAAGAAAATGGAATGCTAATTGATACTGATAAGACTAAGGTCATGTTTATTACCAGTCGACAGAAAAGATGCAATTGAAATGATGCTTCATTCCACTTGAAGTGCAATAATATAGACCTTAGACTTACTAAAGGTGATAAAATTTTAGTTGCAAATATACAGGTCCATTAAAAAAATTATCTCACTACGCAATATTTCAGAAGTTTTTTCACATTTTTATTATTCATTAATATTCTATGTTTTACCATACATGTAATTAAAGTTTCATGCCATTTTGTTTCTATAAATCATATCAACGTATAATCAGACAGTAGTTATATATAAATATCAAATACATTCCAATGAAAACACAGCAACATACTTTAAATACATTCCAATGAAAACACACCAACATTGTACGCCTACATTATAACGTCAGTATTTCGTTGCATCTCCAATTACTTTAATGAGTAAAGTGAGAAAGATCTTTAATTCTCCTTTGCATTAAATTGTGACGTTCTTCCAGGACGTTTGGTGCTAAACTATACCATGCTTTACATACTCGCTTTCACATATGTTCTTTTTACACTGCATTTGGCTACCAGTCTCTTTCTTCATTGTATTCCAAACGTTTTCTATGGGATTCATGTCTGGCAAATTCCTTGCCATGTCCAAACGAGTATTCCTGTACAACATAGGAATGTTCTAGTACTTTTAGAGTTATGGCGTGACGCGAGATCATGCATAAAGATATATCCCTTCAGTGGGAACACAACACATTCACATGTCATTTCAATATCATGAATATTATCACTCTGGTATTTTGCACTATCCATGTCACCATTCACTTTTCTCAAAAGAGACAGTCCTCTGCTGCTAATGGCTCCCCAGCCTTGCACACTTACTGACGATTTTACAGTAGTCTGGATACACTTAGCATGGAATTTCTCATTCTGTTTGCGACAAACACGACAATGTCGTCGATTGTTATGTCTGTGATTTACAGACTAATTTGAATGTGTTGTGTTCCTACAAAAGGGATATATCTTTATGCATTATTTTGCGACGTGCCATAGCTCTAACAAAACATAGAACATTCCTAGAATGTTACGGAATATTTATTCTGAAATGGCCAGGAAATTCCCCAGAAATTAATGTCATAGAGAACGGCTGGAATACGATGAAGCAAGAGATTGGTAACTAAATGGGGGTTTGATATGATTCATAGAAACAAAATGGCAGAAGAACTAAATTACATGTATGGTTAAACATAGACCATTAATTAATTAAAACAAAATGTGAAAAAACTTTTGAAATATTGCGTAGTGAAATGACTTTTTTAATTGACCTGTAGATGGAAATTTAATTTGGGATTCGCATTATAAGTACATTGTTAAAAGGTGTTCACACATTTATGGCTCTTGTCTCAAAGGATCAATGACGGTTTGGGCCTTATACGCCTATTTTTTGAATTCCCAGAACGCTGCTTTTGAGCTTCTGGTCTAATGCATGTAGTATCAGTGCAATAGGTGAATCTAATGGCAAGTGCCAGCTAGCAAAATATTTTCAAAATTCCTACGCACTCGAGAGATATGGCGCGTAGAAAGGGGAGGGGGTCTGAAATTTCAGGAAAATGAAAAGTGATTTAAAAAGTGATTTCTGCACTTTTTTCTTGATTTATTTGGTAGGCATGGTGATATCTACTGAACATATCACATGCAGAGTATTAACGTATCACGATAATTGCTAAAATTGTTTTAAAAACAAAGTATGTTTTGTAATAAAATGATTTTGGGGAGATACTTTAGAAGATACCTGTACATGTACCGTAAATAATACAAAACTGAAAGCTCAACAAAAGAAATAAATACTTTTGAATGAATGGACGTCTCCCATTTAGCACTGGAAAGTAAAACTGATTCTAGCTAGATCCTTTGAATATTACTTTTGCTTTGTTTGAAGGGCATAGCATGTGGAAAGGTATTTAAAGTGTCCAAATATTTATGGTATACATATACATATATACTAGGTCGAAAAAGAAACGCCGCATATAAAACTTACATTGTATACAGGGGTCTTTCCCCAATCTCTCGCAAACGATTTGTCACAGTTTGAGCGCTGATTCTTGGATTACGAGTTCCTGGGGTTGTCCTAGCTATCATTGTCACCGGACGAAATTGATTCAGCAGTTTAAACCTACGTTTTTATCGATCTTGACGTCTCGTCATTAGACGATGACGTCATGAATGCGCAAGGTCTGACATTGTTCCAAATTGTCATAAACGTTTCCTTAGACGTTCAATTGTCCTCGCATGGTATCGAAATTATTGGGCTGTCACCGATAGCACCACGTTAGCTTGTAACATTCTTATCGCCTTTTCGCGTTCAACATGTGTCCGTTTTGGCATCGTAAATCAGCAATGTGTAATCTTTAATTTTAAAGTTTTAAAATGTTTTCACGCACATTGGATATTAGAGTTATTACATGTGGAAATCTAAATAAAATTAATGTGCACGTGAAAAACTTGAAAATAAAAAGAAAGCCAGTACAAAGTTTTGGGTTGACTGATCTCAATAAAACAATGGGAATAATGTGTGGCAGGAATAGTAGCGAAACATAGATAGCAGATGAAATTTTGTAACTCTCATTTAACGCGCAATATTTTTAATCTAAATATGCGGCGTTTCTTTTTTGGCCTAGTATATATCCTAAAAATATTTATATGAGATAATATATTAAACACGAAGTATTTACATATTTTAACTCTTTGCATGCCAGGGGAGAATTTTGTAGTCTGTCAATAGCCTTTTGCAAACAGTTTGAACCCAGATGAAGACCAACAGAATGTCGGTATTGATTCGGATCCGAACTGTTTAACACTCCGATGGTGCTCCCAGGTGGTTTATTTGTAAAAACTTAATTTAGAAGAAAATCAGCAGACGAAAATAAAAACATGAAAGAACCTCATTACTGTCATTAATTTCTTATTCGATAGAAAAGGCATTTTATGGGCTTAGGCCCTAGGCACACGGGAGGGATGATATTTTAAAAAATGTTTTCTGATTTCCTATATAGTTTAATGTAAAACTGATTGCTCTACCCAAAATTTTACATCTTTGAAGCATTTAATATTGAAAATGGATTTCACTGCCAGAAAGTACTCAGGTCAGGGTAGCTTCACGATGAAGAAAGGGACAATTGACAAACTTTTATTTTTACACATAACCATAGGCATTTACCCATAGCAAGTGTCAATGATCCTTTCTTCATACCTATCAGTTAAAGACAGACTTTAGTTTTATAATGCGTATATTCGCCCTCATTTTGATTACTGTTCCATTATTTGGGGATCGTCTGCATGTTCTAATACAGATGAAATAACTAAATTGCAACGAAGAGCATGTAAGCTTATATTAAGAAATGAATACTGTAATTTAGAAGAAGCTCAGGATCGCCTAAACATGTTGTCATTTTCTGAGAGTGTGTTTCTACAGAAAGCTAAATGAATGTATAAAGTTTCGAATAATTTAGCGCCTGAATATCTGACTGATTTATTCAAAATGAGAGAATCGAATAGTAACTCTACCTTAAATTTACGATCAGTAAAAAATAAACATTTTCTGATACACAAGTAAGTAATGGTGCAAAGATCAGGAATCGATACAATCAAGTACCACACCTGAAATTAACAAGCCTAAAATTAACTTGTTTAAGAATAGTTTATCGAACTCAGGTGCATTAGTTCGGAAAAGCATTCCAGTTGATATAAACAATTCGATGACTCTAAATTTCTTTTTTCAAAACTGTACATTCTGGTTGAAATGTAAATATGTTTAATTTGCATAGCCTTAAGTGACTGTCACGCCTTACCAGATAGCGCTAACGGACGCGTAACGGACAGAAAAGTCGTCTGTCCGTTTGTGACTGTTCGAATGTGTTCCGTGTCAGGTAATGTTTTGTCGGTCCTATCCGTTTGCAAGTTTTGGACATGTTTAAAACTTCGAACGGACGCCACCTGATAAATATGTCCGGTGGATGAACGTTACTCGTGCGGTGGTATGCGGTTTGTCTGGTTCTCTTGCGTTTTGTCTGGTTATCATGCGTTCATTATCCTGTAGGTATCCTGTATGTATCCCTTGATGTCCGTTCAACCTGAATTGTGAATGGTCAACTACAGGACATGTAACAGAGTTCCCCAAACGAGTACCACATGCGTATTCTGTGTTCGTCCAACGAACGTTTTCTCCGTATCTTATAAGGTACATACTCGTTTTGTCAGTTATACATCTGTTACACGTACATGAGTTGGCCGTTCTTTTTCCTTTACTTGTCTGGTACGTATGCGCTCTTTACGACTTCCGGGACAATTTCGCCACCGCCTAGACAACTTCACTCATTGGATAAACATTGTTTGCCTTTTTTCTGTCCGTTAGGCGTCTGTTAGCTTTATCCGTTAAGTAACTGTCACACCTTACCAGATAACGTAACAGACAGTAAAATTCGCTGTCCATTCCTCATGCGGTGAATGCGTTCCGTGTCAGGTGATATCCGTTTTGTCCGGCTTTATCCGTTGGCAAGTTTTGGACATGTTCAAAACTTTGAACGGACGCCACCTGATAAATGTGTCCAATTGATGAACGTTACTCGTGCGTTGGTATGCGGTTTGTCCGGTTCTTGTGCGGTTTGTCCTGTTCTCATGCAATTGGCATCCTGTAGGTATCCTGTATATATCAGTTGATATCCCTTCGACCAGAGTTGCGAACTGTCGACTACATGACAGGTAACAGAGTTCCCCAGACGAGTACTGGATGCAAATTCTGTGATCGTTCGAACGTTTTGTCCGTTTTTTTATACGGTACATATTCGTTTTGTCTGTTATACATCTGTTACACGGACGTTAGTTGACCTTCCTTTGCCCGTTACTTGTTCGGTACGTATGCGCTCCTTACGACTTCAGCGGTGTCTTTCACCGCCACGGAGACGACTTCCATCACCGGATAAACAGTTTTTGCGTTTTTTCTGTCCGTTCGGCGTTTGTTACCTTTATCCGTTAATATGTGACAGCACCATTAATACGTGACAGCACCATTACTTGCAACTGTAGCTAGAGGGTCATCTAGCAATCATTGTTGTTTTATTATATGTATATGTGTGTAGGGTGTGGGTGTTTTTTATTGTTAATATATGCATTTTCCTTATGTTTGAGGGCCCATGGAAGATGATTCGTCAATTGGGTTACCTCACTAAATATAGTCGTTACTTACTTACTTATATGACATTAAGATTACTTTGAAATCTCATTTCTGCCGTAAAAAACGTTATAATTTTGTCCTTATGCACTCAACGTTGCTATGTACGTCATAACATTTCCAGAAAATTTGTAAACCAATTGTGGTTTATCGATTCTTTTGCATGGCGATATTTCACTCACAGTCGCGACGTCGTTGATAATTCTCTTTTCAAAATAAACAAAATATAATAGTACCTAATGCTTATGAAATAGTATTGTCTCCTTGTTATTGAGATGTATCACGACCTCTAAGTAATGACTTTTGGATCATTCTATTTCAAAGGTTGATGCTCAAGGCATAAAATGTGCCAGTCCGGCTGGAGCATCTAGTATATGTGACAACATATCATAGTAAATGTAAGTAAACGCCTGACACCCCTGTTTATGTATCCGTATTGTGATAGTGTAAATACAGTGATACCTCAAAGCTTTTTGTTTATCGATAGTAGGCATAGGATTTTTGTCATTTTGTCTTTATGGTATAATGGCTTGCGATTATTACTTGTATGGTGTATCTGACTGTACAGTTTTGTTAGAACAACGTTGCGTACATAATCGCAAACCCTTAACTTTTTAATGCCAAAAGTGCGATTTTATAGTAGTTTTTATATCATATAATAAATAGAATCTACTGTTCGTGCTCCTGTATTATTGAATCTATTTATACTTTTTACCACAAGCTCCAACGTCTACTCTGAGTAATTCCAGGAAAGTTTCACATCTTTTTATTTTCAAATGCTACTAAATGCAGTTTAAATTATTTAAATCAGCGTTAATTCTTCTGTGTATCTTTTACGGCATTTTGTTTTTACAGCCTAAATAGCTTATTGTACAATGTAATTTAAACTATTAAATAAACCTTTGACAGGGGGCACATTTCCTAAATAAAAGAAAATTTCTGTTCTTGTACTGAACTATGTATTAGACTTGTTTTGACAAAAGCGATAAAAGTACAGAAACTGCTTTTCCTCAACTCATTTAATAAACTCAATAAAACAGGAGAGCTCATGTAAGATCCTCTATTAAAATCTCTTACCGAAGTTAAAGTAGCTATCACAAAGCATCGTGACATTTGGATCCGGTGCTTGGCAAGTACAGGCGTCGGCGTGAGAGATGACGACAATGGCTGTGACAAGACCCAACAGGAACGAATACATGTTTGTGTGCATCTTACTATCACAGATGTCACTCAACAAATGATTTCAATGGCCTCGACGCGATGTTAAATACAGATCGTTGAAATCGTTTGAGCCGTAACATGTGATTTCCACCAATGTGACATTTTGACATGAATAGACTCAGACAAGCCTGTGTAGCCTCCTTTTTTAGCTTAGAAACTCAAAATAATGTTCATGCAGTAGCTTAACAATCATATACTATTCAAGCGACTAGAAAGGGCTCTGATCAGACTGCGTGTGAGCATGCGTGCCAACAAAACCACATTGTTGGAAATGTTACGCCACGGCTCATTGGAGCCTCTCTATGAGAAAACCTTTTTTTCAGGGATTTCGACAAAACGAGACTCAAACCAGGCTCCTTAGCTACAAAGACTAGCTAAAAAATGAAATTTCGCTCGTCGCAAGTCTAGATTGCAATTTACTATTACCAAATAATAAAGGCGCTGATTAGACTGCTGGTCTGCGCTTTTGATATGTTCACACCCAAAGACTGGATTCAATCTGTAATTAATAAAAAAAACATGACTGCTGTGTTCGAAGAACCATGTCGGGTTAAAATTACTCCAGCAATTGATTATTGAATGCTGGTTTGGGACAGTTGTCTCTTGACTTGTCACATACTCACGTTTGACTCTGGTACCAGGCTTGCAGGTAAATGCATAAACAATGGACAAACTGATGAGTCTAAATGACAGACAAAAATATTGCTTATGAAAAGAAAGGGGATAATGCAATAACTGATTTTTCTTGTATAGACTTTAAGCAGTTAAAAGAAGATATCGATAAAGACAATGTCTTATAGCTATATAATAAATTAACTGATCTCTGGGTAATGGCTGGTTAATTGACGTTAAACCAAATGACACCAGCAATAATATAATTTTAGATCACATTTTAGATAATACGTGTCTTCAGTCTTCAACAGATAAAGAAGAGATAGGGTCACGGTAAAGTCGGGTAAATTTGCTCATGGTCCGACACAACAAGTTTAAGTTAAGACCTATTTATCAAAAAATCTATTGGGCAATATAAAATACCTGACCAGTTCATCAATGTCCATTGGATAAGTAATTTGCATATTTTATTTTGCGATCTGAAAGGCCAAGGTCGAGCGATATTTATAAATCTACAGTCCAGTTCAAATACACAATCATATATTTTATTATGGCAATACGGACGTTAAACATGTAAACAGCCAAACAAATACCCATAATTAGATTGAAATACTATTTTGCGTTCTGGGATATTCAGTATTTACTTTTTTGTTCGATCGATAACTACCATCGATATAAACAAGATTTTTTTTTAAAAAAAAGTAAAACGAAACATAGGCTTTTCCTTTAAAGCGAGATTTTTTAATCTGCAGGGGTTTCTAAATCCACCGACCTATGAGGTTGCTCACCAGATCCCTGAACATCCTAGCTACCTGAAAATATATAGCCCTTATGAATGGAACATATAAACGAAGAACACATATGTTTTTTTCTAGGTAGAAAATAAGAAAAAAGGCAAAGATCAGGAATCAATACAATCAAGTCCCACACCTGACCCAAGACAACACATGGGAAAGTGACAAATTTACAAGAAAACATCACATACAAGAGAGCCAAGAGGTTAGCCCTCTCCTAGCATGTGACCACATGGATGCAAAGAACAGACAAGACAGCTTGACAGACACGAATCATATATATAAAAAAAGGAAAATAATAATTATGTTTTGCTTAGACCACCTCATATTCTGATGAAAGATTTCTTAAAATAAGTCAAGATTTTGTTTTATAATTTTCATTGAAGTGCTCTTATATTTGTTAACTAAAAGAAAACAAAACAACACCTTTTACTTTTCAGTCTATGTTTTCTTATGAATGGCATGAGACAAAATTTAAACTACACTGACCCAAAATGAAAACTTTACACTTTATTTCTCTGAATAACTGTTTTGTTAGTATTTATGTCGTTGTAAGATTTACGAATGCTTATCGGGACATCGTCGAAGATAACGATTATGCAATTTTTATTCAAATCCCAGGTCTATTCTGGTGTCAACGCCTGAAAAACGTGTTCCTTACGTTGCACGTGCTGAGGAACAGGTGGTTCATTAACAGCTTTAAAACCGACAAGAAACCGTTTGCGACTGAGTACTGGTAATAAAAAATAATTTATTGTCACAAAACGCTTCCATTTAGTGACAGCACGTCTTCCAAAACATCAAAGAAACCGAGTAATTGACGTGCTCATGGCGGGGTCTACGGTAAATGATATTGCGCATCATTTTGGCTGCTGTAGACAGACTATTCATTATCTTATGACCCGGAACAACAAAACTGGGTAATGTAAGTTTTCGTGCAAGACCTGGTCGCGCACGTGTGGCGACGTTACGTCCTTATCGCGTTAACACGTTAACTCACCCACGTAAACGTTTTAAACGTCAACCATTATTGCTCGTCTTTACGGGGTTCATGCACAAATGATAATTAGTCATTTCGTGCAAAATAACGGACCTGGCATTTTCCAGCATGAAAATGCAAGGTCTCACACAACACGCAAATAACCACATAATTCCATGCTAAAATAACGACAACCTCTTGCCTTGGCCTGCTTCATCCCGGGTCATGAACTCATAGAACACGTATAGGATGAATTGGGTCGGAGGGTCAGGCCCAATCATCAAATGGATGTGTTAAATGACTCCAATATGCACCTCTGTTAGCATTACATACGTATCCCTAACGTGCCAATACAACGTTACGTAAAAATTAATGAGGCGACGTTTTCTGCTAAGCATTCGTAAAAATTGAGGTCACACTGGTTACTGATGATCTTTTTAACATCACTTAAAGCACGCAGTCGGTAATTTCTTGCTTCCAATATTTGTGTGACTGTTTTAATTGTTTTTAGAAATTTTCATTTTGACCCCTCTGAACTGAATTATTCATAAAAATTATGTAATTTATGATTTTCATCCAAAGATTTTTTCAGAGATCATCGATAAGACATTGAAGATTCGATAACCGAAACAATTAACAACGAAACTTAATTAATCATCAAAATATATACTTTTGAATACTATGTAAAGTTTTCATTTTGGGTCAGTGTAGTTATCAGGCCTCCAGATAAGAGTGCGTACCAGAAAAATATTTTTCTTATTTCTCAACCAAAACATATGTTGTGGGTGCTTCAAAATCCGTTTCAATGAGACGGTTCTTTTGAGCACACAAAACGCATGTCTAAATTGATGGGTAAGGAAATAAATACAATTTTAGGTGCACGCACTTTCCTTATAAGGACTCTTGAGTTATGCATTTTTTCAGCATACAGCGAGAACTAACATACATCATACATCACTGTACACCAATACATCATCTGAAGATCACTAAATTGACGTTTGCGCTTAAATGGCGTCACAAGGTGGCACTCTGATCTTAACAATAAAAACTTAGTGAGTTTGGCCAGAAACTACAAAAACCTTACAACAACCTTACACTGTAGACCAGACCAATCCATGGCATCTCGATGAAGAGTAAAAGAGCACAAACAGGCAAAAGACATCCGGAATTCAAAGTAAAGCAACCAACTCTCCCTTCCTCATCAAGCTGGTTGCAAAACTAGAAAGTACACCAAGTACCGTCAATCGGAACTGCCTCGGCCAAATCTGCAAAATTCCGTGGAATCAGATCACGGATGTACATCGATGATCTTCTTTGATAACGCGGGTGATAACGTGACGCTGACGTTATATAACGTGATGCTGTTGTCACAGAAACTATGTTTAAAACACAATAACAAGTGTGATTGCAACAAAACAAACGGCGTAAATGAACTTTATGTTGTTGTTGTTTTTTTCAATAAAATATCGCTACAGCGATATTTTATTGAAAAAACATAACTTCAATTTGTCTGCTGATTAAAGTTTTCGGGTAAGCAGAATAATCGATTTTAATAGAGCTGAACCTACATGATACAGAACTAATTTTCCATACGCCAGTTCCGGCTAACAAAATGGAGCTTTTTTGGTACATAGTACTACGCGTAATGCTCCTTACATACACCCAAGCCATCATTCGATTCTCAAATTGTGGCGGACTTTCCCAAATGCAACAGTGAAACAATCTCAGAGCGAAAGAAAACATAATTACGCTATGGTTGGCCCAGTTTTATATCAGGGACCTACCCATTAATGAAAGCATAACGTCAGTGCCGCTGTTGACTCACGTCGTGCAATTAAAAAAGAAAGCATATCTAAAACCGTGATTGAGTTCACAATTAGCCACGCAGAGTTGATTGTATTGAATACAATATTGATTAAAAAATTGTTCTGCAAAAAGCATGTCAGAGCCGTATTTTATGATTTCAAAAGACTTGTTGGAAAGCCTACTTTTAGTGATCAATTCAAAAAGATAATCAAACGTTATAAAAACGTTGTATAAAACATGAATATCATGCGGCGGTCTGTATGTCTGGTAGTAAACCCAATCACGGTTTATAAATATGGATTCCTCTTTAATTTCACGACGATAGGGCAGGCCTCAAGCTCAATGACGGCCCTGACGTAAATCTTTAATCCGTCGGTTAATATTTGATGCGTGTCTTTGGCTGGGCCTACCTGGCTCAACTTGAAGTTTTCTTTAGTTCTAACTATCTGTAAGTCGTTAGCCTTTTTCTTTGTTTCAGCATGGTGTGTTAATTTGATTTTATCGTTGCTCTGTGATGATACATTGCATCAGTTAGGAAGCCTCCATGCGAGCTAAATAATTTTGTGTTTTAACAACAATAGAATGTAGAGCGGAGATGTGGTACAAGTAAAATGCTTAGACTGCTGTCCGTTCTATGGCAATGGTTCTGTTGGTGTTGATTTATTGTTTATTGTGGCTCTCAATGTGGTGGTTATGCATTTATTCCTTGTTTTGTTGTGCAGTACTTTGTGTCTTTTCTAGTTTTGCTATCATCTTGATTGGGAAGAGAGTTGGCTGCTGTTATTGTGTTACGACCAACATATATCTGACTATACCTGGCGTAATAACTTGTTTTTATCTTAATGTCTAGAATCAATTTTATGGAGGCAAATGTATCCTTCTAGAAACATATAGCATATTGTCGCAGCATATATGTGAAGAAAGTTATGAAACTAGATGCATTTATACTGTAATATAATAATCTGTCATGAATGTGAGGGTAGGATAGACAAATCTGTCCCGAGGATCGCCGTTTGGCATCTCGAGGCTTGCCGAGCGATGACAAACAATGATCCGAGGGACGGTTTTTTCTATCCTACTCTTACACGAATAATGGTTTCTTTTTCTTGCTCCCACTGTTTTTATTTACTTATTTAATTTGAAATAAGCTTCCAGTAGTCCCTGAGTACGCTATGATGCAATTTTACAGGATTCCGTTACTTGAACTTATGGGTAAGATAGCATGGGTAAGATAGGTTCTCTATCCCAGAATAAAATCTCAGGCATCCTTATCCGGTGTGCATCTTTTGTTGAAATAACATCTAGAGACACTGAAAATATTCACAAAAGACATATAGACAAGTTGTCATTACAATCTAACCCGGAGGTTTTAAACAAGAAAAAGGCTTTACCTTTCTTCTTTTTAATTACCCGGCTTTGTTTAGAATTGAAAGTTATTTTGACCACGTAATGTTACGTTCTATTATTAGTTATATACATGGGAAAACTGCCAACACCTCAAGGTAAAAAGTTTTTCCACAGATGTACCACAACCTCTGATTTATGACCTTTTTGCTTTTCTATTTCAAAAGATCGATGCAGAATGCGTAAAATGAGCCAGTTGGGCTTAAACATCTGTGTTTGTCAAAGCCTTTATAGTAAATGTATATAAATGCCTGGAACCCTTTTTTCTAGAACAATATATCAGTATCGTAAAAACAGTTACACTTCAAAGCCTTTTGTTTTTAGAGTGAAGGGTAGATGCTGGGCCCGAGCCTACGTATGAAGAAAAAATTAGAGTACCCCCCTGGGAGTCCAAGGGCTTCTTGGGTCTAAGCGGAAAACCTTTAAAAACTGATTAGACACACAATTCAACTTTCCAATTATAAACGTCATGTTTTCATGCACATTACTAATGCATGGGTGGAAGAATCAATAAATATTTTGGAATTGAAAGTCAAGTCTACCCTTATTATTTCAAATATTTGAAAAGTAGCAATGTTATCTCTCATAATTTGATCGAAACGGAACCAAGTATGAAGCTGTATAAATGAGGGATGTCAGCAAAAATCGCAAATTTTCGTGCTTTAAAACTATGCAAATGCTTTGAAACCTACTTTGATATTAAATGAATACATTTTACTTCCATAAACTTTGGGTTTCATAAGCATTTAGACAATTTGAACAGTGGGTGTTTATTAGCGTGCTAAGGAAAGTACACGCCATATTGCTAGAACTCTTTGAACACACATTGTACATATAAAAGTGTCTCCTAATTGTATAGACAAAGTGTAGGTATTCCGTCAGGTAGTATTTGTGCTCCTCTGGTTGCAGGTAATTTTTTCTAGTATAAGAGACGCTTCATATTTCCTTTTTCGGACATATATCAGACTAAAGTTTTGAGGCGTTCAATTCTACTTCAAGATATCTAGATGACAAAAAAAGTAGGTAAGGGTGCAAAGATCAGGAATCGATGCAATCGAGAACTACACCTGACCAAGGCTTTTGGTAACGTAAACATTTTAAAGCATTTCTAGATTCTTTTTGAAGACATTCAGATTCCATCGTCATATACAAAGTTGACTTTAAATCTCTTCTGCAGTACGATATACTAGGGCCAGTATTTTGCGACTTTTAGTTTATAAATTAAAAGGAATCGAGGGAATGCTGTCTGTTCTTGATCATTCCAAACAGATCATCAAACATTATAAAATAGTAGGATAAAAGCCTGGATATATTATGTCAGTATTCATGATCCGTTATAATCCCAATCACGGTTTAATGCTATGGTTTACTCTTTAATTGCATGGCGGTATGTCATGACTTAAACTCAATGACGACACTGTCCTAAAACGTCATCGTTACGTCAGTGCCTGACGTTTGTCTTTGGCTAGGCCCATCGTTGCTCAACTATGTATTTTCTTGAGCTCTGACTGTCTTTGAGTTGAAAGCCATTTTTTTGTTTCATCTCAGTACGTTAATTGATATGATTGTTTACCTGTGATGATTCATTGGATACCTTTAACTGAACACTTGTGTGACCAAAGCAGTACTGTCCTGCCAGCCAAGAGTGACAGTGGCATCATGTTTGTCTATATAACTTTCAGTGACTTATAATCGATAGATCACTTGTGTATTGATCCTATACTCAGGATAGGATTAATACACAAGTGATCTACCGATTAGCGTTAGATCAAGTGGATTGTACAGGTTATTTTTTTACTTTGCGATTGTAAACATAATATTACGTCCCTGTCACTCTTGGTTGGCAGGACAGTAGTGTGTAATGTCAATCCCAGTGTTTGTATTATTTAGTGTTTGGTCCTTGGAATGTTTAGCAGTACTAAGTGTACATTCTTGTTTTGCAATCATCTTGCTGGGGAAAAGAGAGAGGGAGAGAGAGCTGGTTGCTTTACTTTAATTGTCGCCCTGATACATTGTGACTGTTCTGTGTTCTGTGATGCCTTTGGTTGGTCTGCAGTGTGTGATTGCGGTATTTTAATTTTCTCTATGAACCCACCTAGATGTAAGTCTTCTGTTTTTTCCCTTATTCAATCAGAATACCAGCTTAACCCAATTCGAAAATCAAATCAAGCATTGGGTGTACAGTCTACGTAAGGCGTAGTACTATGTATGCAAACACTGCATTTTGTTAGCCAGAACTGGCGAAAGGAAAATTAGTTTTGTAGTATGTGGGTTCATCTCTATAATTTTTTTTTTCTTCTGTTAACAGAATGAGTTAAGTTTTTATTTTTTCAATAAAATATTTTTATTGAAAAAACCCATAAACTTCATTTGTTTCTTTCCTGGTTTCTGTGACGTCAGCGTCACGTTAGTACACCCTCAAAGTATATCCGAGATCGGATTCCATGGAATCGGACGAGGCAGGTTGAATTGTTCCTCACAGTGTCATGGGTTATATGCAGTCTGTCATTGTAGTTAATGCAATTAACTAGCCAAAACTTTGACCTAGATACTGCTGTGTTACCCAGCCACATTTAGTACTCAAATCAGCTCCTGCGCTACCTATCGCCATACTATAGAGCCGACATTTATCAGTGCTTCTTCTTCTTATCCAGGATATGCCTTTTTCTTGCACACCGGATAGGGAGATCTGAGATTTTACCCTGGGTTAGAAAATCTTACCCAGGCTATCTTACCCAAGCTGTCACGTGAGGGCTAAATACATTGGTTGTAGGTGAACTCACGCACATGGTCGTCAAGTGACGTCATTGTCATGTCAAAGAGACGTCATCATAACATGTCGCATCTCAGCATGTTCAGGAACTCCTTGGAGCCTTTTCTTAAGAATAAAATGTGGTATCTAATAGTGAGCAAGAAAAAGAATCCATTATTCGGGTGAGAGTAGGAAAGAAAAATCAGTCCCTCGGGATCACCGTTTGTCATCACTCGGCAAGCCTCGTGATGCCAAACGGTGTTCCTCGGGACGGATTTTTCTATCCTACCCTCACACTCATGATAGATTCTTATAGGAACAAGCTGCTGGAGTTTGTTGTCACAGCACCAATATTAGAGACCTTTAAGGGAGGGATACCCACTCACTTCTAGATATAATTAAGGACTGCTTTATCTGTTTTTAGATCGCTTACACCAAATTGTTAACCACGCCGCAGACCTAGTAAATATTAACAGTGTGACAAAGACCCAGAGAGGGCCTGGAAGAATAATATGCAATGACCGACGTATCATATTTGATACATCAAATTTAGCACATAATATATGAAAATATCACTTTAAACATTGACCAACTTTTATGTCTTTAGAGTGTTCTACCATTAAAAAAAGTTCCTGCATTTTATTGCATTTATACATGAGTCAATGTCAAAATTCGTCAAAATTCTTGTCCGTTTCATATCTTATGAAAACCGCTGATGTGATCATGAATCTTTTTTCTTCACACAATACTACTGATCATACTTAATAAGGCTAGCTGATAAAACTGAAAAATATTGATGTGTAAATATATTTTTTATTGGATTAAAACCCCATTGTTTGGCACTTTTGTCCGTCCAACGGAAAAAAATGAACTTTCGACAAGAATTATTAAAAAAAACTGTTATTATCTCAGGAATTTTAACTGGCTGTATTGATAAAAGCATTATCAAAGTAAATGTAGGAGGTTTTCAATATGTGATTTTTCATTACATTTATTTGCCAAAAAACCTCTGTCCCAAGCGTTTATGTCAAGACCGTAACACTTGATAAATTGCAAAAATAATACTGGATCCCTAATCGTGCTGAATCTGGTTTTCTGTCATACTAACTTGACACTTTCTGTTTACTAAGAATACATGTGTTTTGTAAAGCATCTACAGAACTGGCAAAAGAAAATACTGTTTTGGTGGGTGAAATTTTTATAGTATATTTTTTTTGTGTCAAATGACCGTTACACACAAATGGACAATGTAATTTGATAAAAAAAATTCTGGTTTTAACATCTTGACCAAATAAAATTTCTCAACAAAAAACACTCTTGATGCAATGTTTTAGGAAGTAATCATCATTTTAGGTAAAAAAATATGTAGAATATATCAATACCGTAACAGTCAATACCGTAACAATGAAAATGTTGCGGTATTGACACATCTTGTTACGGTTTTGACATATGCTGTCAATAAAATACAGTTTTGAATGCAAAGATATTAGTTTTAGTCAAGTTTATTAAGTGAATTTATGATAAGAATGCTTTATCAAATTTAAACAGAAGCATAAAACACAAATTGAATGATGAATTGAGTATAAATAGTTTGTTACGGTATTGACATATTGTTTTGTTTTCAGGCAGGGTTTGTCAATACCGTAACGGTTTTGTCAAACCCGTAACAATATTTTGAATTAAATGCAATCTACAATATATTCCAAAATTCTTTCTGTGCACATGTGTCAAGAGTATTAACATTGCAATCTGGTCAACAGTGCTCTACACCAAATCTTAAACAGAAGAATTACGCTAGCATATATTCTTTAAAGGTCAATACCGTAAAATTTTTGTCAAGTACCGTAACAGTGATATTTTTTGGAAAAAAGTATATCAGACAGAGACAACATGTAGATTTAAGTACCTGATCAATTCCTTTGGTTGATTACAACCATATCAAAGCATTGTAATTTTCTAGAAATGTGGTTTTTAAACAAAATACTGAGAAAATAGTATGCAAAATCACTTAAAAGATAAAAAATGCATTCTACGTTTGCTCATTGTCATAAATAATCATTTTGTTCAAATTTTACCTTTGACACAATTAAACACATGATTTATTGAACTTATCCAATGCAACAAAATAAATATCCATGACAAAATTTGAAGAAAAAACAGGATTTAAAGTTTGTTACGGTATTGACATTTTATCTGGTCATGTGATCTTTGAAACTTAATTATAAGGATCTGATTGGCTGTTAAGGTTTCTTTTCGCTTTTCATAGTATTTTCAGAAACAACTTGTTACTTTCATGAAAAAAGAATATCATTTTATTTAATTCGTATTTTTCCTTTTACTTCTTTCAAAATTTGACGAATTTTGACATTGACTCACATAGAGGATATTTACTTTTTTGAGGTGAATACCAAATATATTTCATCGAGTGCGGTGAAAAAAATCAGTATTTTTCACGAGTGCGTAGCACGAGTGAAAATGCTGATATTTTCATTGCACGAATGAAGTTTTATTGCACCATGTATATCACCGGTTTATCGTCGCCAGTAAAAACGACAATATTAATGGGCATGAAAGCGTCAGCTAGGCATCAATTATGTCATTAATTGACCAATTAAATTCATCAATACAGCCACTTAATGTATATCGTTATAATTTTTAAATGCCTTATTTATTTTGCAAAATGAATGACATTCATTTTCGAGGTAATTTTATTTTATTAATTATATATTGGCATTAAAACAAAGTTTAATTAAATATGGTTCTTAAATCAAAGACAACATTATAAAAGGGTCATTTTGTTGATTTTCATGCGAAAATAATGGTCATTTTTCTCGCCTTTAAGTTAATGGACCAAACTGGGGATCATTAAGAAAATAAATGCCAATGAAAAAAAAAAACATATTATAGGTGCCATGAATTTCCTTTCATTATATATTCATTGGCCATACATTTCCATTTGATGGGCTTTTGTTACAGAATAATAAATGGTTATTAATTTAAAATCAAGTCAATTAATCATGTTTTTTTTCATTTATTATGTCCCTAATTTACTGAATTAAAGGCAATAAATCTTTATATTCGTTTCAGTGGCCATGACTTATTTTTTCAGGATTTGTTCTTGTGAAAATGAGCTACGACAAATAGATTGCAATGGCCCTTTTTAATAGCAGTTTTTATGGTCATAACTTAGGAAATTGTTTTTTAATGGCCGCATGATTTCTTACAAATACTTTATCAGAAAAATGGATTTTAATAGGGCTGAAACCACAGACTAATTTTCCTAACGCCAGTTCCAGCTAAGAAACCGGAGCTTTTTCGTACATAGTACTATGTACCTTATGCACATCCGAGGCTTGATTCGATTCTCGAATTGTGCTTTCCATATTGGGGTGTTAGAGTGTTTTGTTCAGGTGGCCGGTACACTCACGGGACAAAACTGTTCGCCACCTTGTGACGTCGCAGTTTAAAGTGCATTTTAGTGCATTTTCAGATATTTTGAAAAATAAATACTATGACAAAGTTCATGGGTGCAATTTCACATAATTGAGCCGCAACATAAGATTTCCAACAATGTGGTATGTAGACCAGCAAAGGCTCAGACCAGCCTGCGCATACGCGCAGTCTGATTAGAGCTTTTGCTAGTCTCTTGAATATTCTATGAGTGTTAAGTAACTGTCTAAACAGCATTTGGAGTTTCTTAGTTTAAACGGAGGCTGCACATACTCGTCAGAGTCAACACTTGTCAAATGCCACATTGTTGGAAATCACGTGTCGCGGCTCAATTATATTACAGGGATAATAAGCAATATGAAAGCAGAACTATATGATAAAATAATTGTACCTTTGGTTTTCAAATATAACGTTTAAAGTGAATGTAAATTTAGAAAATTGTGATTTCCATTGACGCTGATGTTAATTTCACCGAAAAAAAAAAACATTTTAATTTTCCTTTGTGATGAAATGACTGGTATAAGAAAACAGACACCAGAAAACTACAGAAAATCGTTTATTGCCTAAATCAATTTGCTTTCATTTGATACTTTTTTGCATGGCTGTTGCTTCTACTATCTCACATACCCGTACCAGCCCTAGGGAAAGATAAAAAAATGAACAACCTCACATCGGCCGCACGCCGATCAGTGACGCCATTGTAATGATAAAATTACGCCACCATGTCGCATCTCAGCGAATTTATGACTTTCTGGAAGGCTTTTCGATATTCTTTTAATATAAAATGCGGACACTTAGTGGTGAGCAAGAAAAATAATCCATTGTTCGTGTGAGGATGAGATAGAAAATCCGTCCCTCAGGATCACCGTTTATCACCACTCGGCAAGCCTCGGGACGGATTTTTCTATCCCACCCTCACACTTATGATCTAGATTCTTATAGTCTCGTGACAGTAGTTCTTTGTGTTCTATCCAGTTTCGACATCATGTCGACGAGTCATAAAGAGCTTATTGCTTTACGTTGATTGTATCATTGTGTCTTTGTATATCCTCGTTTAAATATACAGTAAAACATGTGTAAAACGGCCACTCTCAAAAGGATCGAAAATTGTGTTTTAAGATGAATTATCGCTAAATGCAGGTCAAAAGTATTGCAGAATGCTACAAGAGGAGCATTCTGCAATACTTTCGACCTTCATTAAGCTACCATTTGTGATTAAGAGCTTTGTTTTGTCTATTTTTGAGTGGCCGTTTTACACAGGTTTTACTGTATTTTCTTCCTCAGAGTTCCATGGGCTACTTTCTGATCAGGGACTGTGGTATCTCCTGGTCATAGTCATTCGCATTTGGGAAAGCATTGCAGGCATGCCCATTAAGACTCTTTGCTGGCTGGAAAGTTACATGTTATATTAACCCATATAAGCCTAGCTTCTTCTTATGGGACGTCGACAAACAGTGCAAAACCAGATCAGACGCCACAGAAAGCGGCATCTGATCAGGTTCTCCACTGTTTGCTTACAAAATGTTCGATCAATAAATGAATGGAAATGCAAAAATAGCACCCAACAACCCTAAAATTGGATATGGACTCAATACTGTCCTGCCAACCAAGATAAGGGTGGGAAAACCCATTCGGCATTAACGGGTTAACATTTGCAAAAAAAGTCATATAAAGCAGAAATATACATTTTCTTTGATTTTTATTTTTACGCATGACACGCAAATGATGTATAAAGGTACTGTACTGTCAGCCAGTAAGGACAGTGACGTGATGTTTTGTTTACAAAGTTATCATGGATTACGAATCGATAGGTCACTTGTGTATTAATCCTGTCCGCAGGACTGGATTAACATACACAAGTGATCTATCGATCCGCAATCTGCGGACTGGATTAACACACAAGTGACCTATCGATTCGTAATAGCTCAAGTGGAGTGTACAAGATTATTTTTACTTAACAATTGTAAACAAAACACGGCGACACTGTCACCCTTGGCTGGCAGGACAGTATATAGTCAGCATTTGGCCCAGTGCACGAAATAATGGTACTTATTGCATATGCGTAAATACTCTAATAAAGAGTAGGGTGTAAAACCGACTCTCCTTCGTGGGCATCTCCGTCGTCAGAACAGTTTCCTCCGCCGTAGGAACGCTGTCTAAACGGGTTACTTTTTGTAACATTCGGTGCGGTTCCGTTTAAGTTTAACAAGTATTATGTTATTAAAAAGCTGGCGGATATTTAATTTCTTTCGTTACTGGCCTCGCTCATACTTGAGCATTGCGCCAATTATTCATTTTATTATGCAATATACAGGATTGTATCTCGGACCCAGTATCAACGGACTGTTCACTGAAGGAAATACAAAGTTATGTTGTCGAGGCTTTGTTTTAGCGCTGTTTCAAAGTACTACAGCCTACAAAATTGATTCTGAACATATCCAAGATTATACGAAGTTATTTTCGCTATGCAAAGTTGAAATATTACAAGTTACAGAAAATAAAATTGAAAGTTTTATCACATTTTTAGGTTGATTTCTGACGTTTTTTGGCTAAAAGTGCCGAAAATACCTTAAATGGGTACCTTGGTTTCTTGCTGATGTTATTAAAGGCGGATAAATATAATAATAGTCTTAAAGATGCAATGCTTTTTGAAGAAATATCACAAGTATGAGATATGATTTTTTAATCTTCAACATATGTCAGTTTTTTTCTTCAAAACTCGCCGCTCAGCCCTGACATCCAGATTTCCAGAAATGTAAATAATGGACAGTAAAGACAAATGTTTCCACGACGTCACCAACTTTCCCTATATGGAGAAAACTTTATACAGGACCATTGTTGACAACTGTTCCCGCGACGTAGGTAGCAATTGACAGGCCAGTACTGAAAACTGTACCCCAGACAGAGCTAGATATATACAGGGCATTATTGGACACTGTTACCACGACGGAGGCAGCTATATACAGGTCAGTACTGACCACTGTTCCCCAGATGGAGGTAGCTTTATTCAGGGCAGTGTTGACCAATGTTCCCACGACGGAGGTAGCAAAAGACAGGACAGTACCGAACACTTTTCCCCAGACAGAGACAGCTTTATACAGGGCAGTATTGGCCACTGTTCCCCTGACGGATGTAGCTTTACACATGGCAGTACTAACCACTGTTCCCCAGACAGAGGTGGCTTTATACAGGGTAGTACTGCCCACTGCTCCCACGACGGAGGTAGCTTTATACAGGGTAGTACTGACCACTGTTCCCAAGACGGAGGCAGACTTAAACAGGGTAGTGTTGCCCACTGTTCCCACGACGGAGTTAGCTTAATACAGGTAAGTACTAACCACTGTTCCCCAGACGTAGGCAGATTTATATAGTGCAGTACTGACCACTGTTCCCCAGACGGAGTCAGTTTTAAACAGGGTAGTATTGCCCACTGTTCCCACGACGGAGGAAGCTTCATAAGGGGTAGTACAGACCAGTTTTCTACGACGGAGGTAGCTTTATACAGGGTAGTACTGGCCACTGTTCCCACGACGGAGGTAGCTTTATAAAGTGTAGTTCTAACCACTGTTCTCACGACGAAGGTAGTTTTATACATGGAATTACTGGACAATGTTCCCGAGACAGAGGCAGTTTTATACTGGGCAGTACTGACTACTGTTTCCCAGACCGAGGCAGTTTTATACAGGGTAGTACTGACCACTGTTCCCCAGAGAGAGGCTGTTTATACAGGACAGTATTGACCACTGTTCCCCAGACGGACACAGTTTTATACAGGGTAGTATTGCCCACTGTTCTCACGACAGAGGTAGCTTTATACACGGTAGTACTAACCACTGTCTCCAGATGGAGGCAGATTTATATAGGTTAGTATTGCCCAATGTTATCACGACGGAGGTAGCTTTATGCAGTGTAGTACTGACCACTGTTCCCCAGAGGGTAGTACTGACCACTGTTACCCAGACGGAGATAGCTTTATACAGTGTAGTACTGACCACTGTTCCCCAGACGTAGGCAGATTTATACAGGGTAATATTGCCCAATGTTATCACGACGGAGGTAGCTTTATACAGGGTAGTACTGACCACTGTTACCTAGACGGAGGTAGCTTTATACAGTGTAGTACTGACCACTGTTCCCCAGACGTAGGCAGATTTATACAGGGTAGTATTGCCCAATGTTATCACGACGGAAGTAGCTTTATACAGTGTAGTACTGACCACTGTTCCCCAAACGTAGGCAGATTTGAACAGGGTAGTATTGCCCAATGTTATCATGACGGAGGTAGCTTTATACAGGGCAGTACTGACCACTGTTCCCCAGACAGAAAAGTTTTTAACAGGGTAGTATTGCCCACTGTTCCCACTATGGAGGAAGCTTTATAAAGGGTAGTATGAACCACTGTTCCCACGACGGAGGTAGCTTTATTCAGGGTAGTACTAGCCACTGTTTCCAAGACTGAGGTAGCTTTATAAGGGTAGTACTGACCACTGTTCCCACGACGGAGGAAGCTTTATACATGGTAGAACTGGCCACTGTTCCCACGACGAAGGTAGTTTTTTACTGGTCAGTACTGACCACTCTTCCCGCAGTTTTAAATAATGTAGTTCGATCACTGTCTACACGATGGAGGTAGCTATATACAGGGTAATACTGACCACTGTTCTCCAAGAGGAGGCAGTTTTATACAGGGTAATACTGACAACTGTTCCCCAGACGAGGCAGTTTTTTACAGGGTAGTAGTGACCACTGTTCCAACGACTGAGGCACCTATATACAGGATAGTACTGACCACTGTTCCCACGAGGGAGGCAGTTTAATAAAGGTTAGAACTGACCACTGTTCCCCAGACAGAGGCCGTTTTTACAGAAGAGTAATACTGACCAACGTTACCCAGGCGGAGGCAGTTTTATACAGGGCAGTATTGACAACTGTTCCCCAGACAGAGGCAGTTTTATACAGGGGTAGTATTGCCCACTGTTCTCATGACGGAGGCAGCTTTATACAGGGTAGAACGGACCACTGTTCCCCAGACGGAGGCAGATTTATACAGGGTAGCATTGCCCAATGTTCCCACGACGAAGGTAGCTCTATACAGGGTAGTACTTACCACTGTTCCCCAGATGGGGGTAGATTTATACAGGGAAGTACTGACCACTGTTCCCCAGACAGAGGCAGTTTTTACAGGGTAGTTTTGCCTACTGTTCCCATGACGGAGGAAGCTATATACAGGGTAGTACTGACCACTGTTACCACGAAAGAGACAGTTTTATAAAGGTTAGTACTGACCACTGTTCCCCAGACAGAGGCAGTTTTTACAGGGAGTATCGACCACTGTTCCCCAGACAGAGACAGTTTTATACAGGGTAGTATTGCCTATTGTTTCCAGGACGGAGGTAGCTTTATACAGGGTAGTATTGCCCAATGTTGCAACAACGATTTAGCTGAATAAAGGGTAGTACTAACCACTGTTCCCCAGACGGAGGAAGATTTTTACAGGACAGTACTGACCACTGTTCCCACGACAGAGGCAGTTTTATACAGGGTAATTTTGCCCACTGTTCTTGAGACAGAGAAAGCTTTATAAAGGGTAGTACTGACAACTTTTCCCACAACGGAGGTAGTTTTATACAGGGAAGTACTGGCCACTGTTCCAGCGATGGAGGAAGCTTTATAAAGTGTAGTACTGACCACTGTTCCTACGATGGAGGTAGCTTTATACATGGTAGTACTGGCCACTGTTCCCACGACAAAGACAGTTTTATACAGGGCAGTACTGACCACTGTGCCCCAAAGGAAGGCAGTTTTATACAGGGTAGTACTGACCACTGTTCCCCAGACGGAGGCAGTTTTATTCAGGACAGTACTGCCAATTTTCCCCCCGGCAGAGGCAGTTTTATAAAGGGCAGAACTGACCACTGTTCCCCATAAGAAGACAGTTTGTATACAGAGCAGTACTGACCACAATTCCCCAGATGGAGGCAGTTTTATACAGGTAAGTATTGCCCACTGTTCCAACGATGGAGGTAGCTTTAAAAAGGGTAGTACTAACCACTGTTCCCACGATGGAGGTAGCTTAATACAGGGTAGTACTGGCCACTGTTCCCAGGACGGAGGTAGCTTTATAGAGGGTAGTATTGACCAATGTTCCAACGACGGAGGTAGCTATATAGAGGGTAGTACTGACCACGGTTCCCCCCGACAGAGGCATTTTTAAACAGGGTAGTACTGACAACTGTTCCCCAGACAGAGGCAGTTTTTACAGAGTGGTACTGACCACTGTTCCCCAGACCGATGCAGTTTTATACAGGGCAGTATTGCGCAATGTTCCCACGATGAAGGTAGCTTTATACAGGGTAGTACTTACCACTGTTCCGCAGACGGAGGTCGATTTGTACAGTGCAGTACTGACCACTGTTCCCAAGACGGAGGCAGTTTTATATAGGGTAGTACTAACCACTATGCCCACGAGGGAGGAAGCTTTATAAAGTGTAGTACAGACCACTGTTCCTAAGATGGAGGCAGTTTTATACAGGGCAGTATTGACCTCTGTTCCCCAGACGAAGGCAGTTTTATACAGGGTAGTATTACCCACGGGTTCCACGACAGAGGTAGCTTTTAAAGGGTAGACCTGACCACTGTTCCACAAACGGAGGCAGATTTATACAGGGTAGTATTTCCCAATGTTCCCACGAGTAATAAGCTTTATACAGGCTAGTACTAACCACTGTTCCCAGACATAGGTAGATTAATACAGGGCAGTACTGACCACAGTTCCCTTGACGGAGGCAGTTTCATACAGGGTAGTTTTGCCCACTGTTTCCACGACAGAGGAAGCTTTATAAAGGGTAGTATGGACCACTGATCCCACGACGGATGTAGCTTTATACATGTTAGTACTGGCTACTGTTTCAACGATGGAGGTAGCTTTATAAAGGGTAGTACTGACCACTGCTCCCCACATGACAGCAGTTTTATACAGTGTAGTACTGACCACTGTTCCCATGATGGAGGTAGCTTTATACATGGTAGTACTGGCCACTGTTCCATGATGAAGGCAGTTTTATACAGGGCAGTACTGACCACTGCTCCCCTCACGAAGGCAGTTTTATACAGGGTGGTACTGCCCATTGTTCCCCAGAGGGAGGCAGTTTTATACAGGGCAGTACTGACCACTATTTTTTGTCAGGCAGAGGCAGTTTTATAAAGGACAGTACTGACCACTGTTCCCCAGAGGAAGGCAGTTTAATACTTGGCAGTACTGACCACTGTTCCTTAGACGGAGGCAGTTTTATACAGGTTAGTATTGCCCACTATTCCCACGACGGAGGTAGCTTTAAAAAGGGTAGTACTGACCACTGTTCCTACGACAGAGGTAGCTTTATACAGGATAGTACTAGCCACTGTTTCTATGATGGAGGTAGCTTTATAGAGGGTAGTATTGACCACAGTTCCAACGAAGGAGGCAGTGGGCAATAAGGGCAGTACTGACCTATGTTTCCAGACGGAGGCAGTTTTATACAGGGCAGTACTGACTACTGTTCCCCAGACGAGTGCAGTTTTATACAGGTAAGTATTGCACACTGTTCCAACGACGGAGGAAACTTTAAAAAGGGTAATACTTGCCACTGTTCCCACGACTAAGGTAGCTTTAATAAGGGTAGTACTGACCATTTTTCCCACAAAGAAGGTAGCTATATAAAGGGTAGTACTGACCACTGTTCCCCAGACGGAGGCAGTTTTATACAGGGTAGTATTGCCCACTGTTCTCACAACGGAGACAGCTTTATACAGGGTAGTACTGACCACTGTTCCCCAGACGGAGGCAGATTTATACAGGGTAGCATTGCCCAATGTTCCCACGACGAAGGTAGCTCTATACAGGGTGGTACTAACCACTGTTTCCTAGAAGGGGGTAGATTTATACAGGGCAGTACTGACCACTGTTTCCCAGACGGAGGCAGTTTTATACAGGGTAGTTTTACCTACTTTTCCCATGACGGAGGAAGCTATATACAGGGTAGTACTGACCACTGTTCCCACGAAAGAGGCAGTCTTATAAAGGTAAGTACTGAACACTGTTCCCCAGACAGAGGCTGTTTTTACAGGGTAGTACAGACCACTGTTCCCCAGACGGAGGCAGTTTCATACAAGGCAGTATCGACCACTGTTCCCCAAACAGAGGCAGTTTTATACAGGGTAGTATTGCCTACTGTTTCAAGGATGGAGGTAGCTTTATACAGGGCAGTACTGACCACTGTTCCCCAGATGGAGGCAGATTTATACAGGGTAGTAATGCCCAATGTTGCCACGACGATTTAGCTTTATAAAGGGTATTACTAACCACTGTTCCCCAGACGGAGGTAGATTTATACAGGACATAACTGACCACTGTTCCCACGACGGAGGCAGTTTTATACAGGGTAATTTTGCCCCCTGTTCCTGAGACAGAGAGGGTCGTATTGACCACAGTTCCAACGAAGGAGGTAGTGGGCAATAAGGGCAGTACTGACCTATGTTTTCCAGACAGAGGCAGTTTTATACAGGGCAGTACTGACCACTGTTCCCCAGACCGGGCCGTTTTATACAGGTCAGTATTGCCCACTGTTCCAATGACGGAGGAAACTTTAAAAAGGGTAGTACTTGCCACTGTTCCCACGACTAAGGTTGCTTTAATAAGGGTAGTACTGACCATTGTTCCCACCAAGAAGGTAGCTTTATAAAGGGTAGAACTGACCACTGTTCTCAACTAGGAGGCAGTTTTATACAGGGCAGTACTGACAGTTAATACAGGGAAGTATTGCCCACTGCTCCCACAACGGAGGCAGACTTAAACTGGGTAGTGTTGCCCACTGTTCCTACGTAGGAGTTAGCTTAATACAGGGTAGTACTAACCACTGTTCCCCAGACGTATGTAGATTTATACAGGGCAATACTGACCACTGTTCCCCAGACGGAGTCAGTTTTATACAGGGTAGTATTGCCCTCTGTTCCCACGACGGAGGAAGCTTTATAAGGGGTAGTACAGACCAATGTTCCCAAAACAGAGGTAGCATTATACAGGGTAGTACTTGCCACTGTTCCCACGACGGAGGTAGCTTTATAAAGTATAGTTCTAGCCACTGTTCTCACGACCAAGGTAGTTTTATACATGGTAGTACTGGCCAATGTTCCCAAGACAGAGGCAGATTTTTACTGGGCAGTGCTGACTACTGTTCCCCAGACCGAGACAGTTTTATACAGGGTAGTTCTGACCATTGTTCCCCAGACAGAGGCAGTTTTATACAGGGTAGTATTGCTCACTGTTCTCACGACGGTAGTAGCTTTATACAGGGTAGTACTGACCACTGTTCCCCAGACGTAGGCAGATTTATACAGGGAAGTATTGCCCAATGTTATAACGACGGAGGTAGCTTTATGCAGTATAGTACTAACCACTGTTCCCCAGATTGAAATAGATTATACATGGCAGTACTGACGACTGTTCCCCAGACGAAGGCAGTTTTATAAAGGGTAGTACTGACCACTGTTCCCAAAACAAAGGTAGTTTTTACAGGGTAGTACTGACCAAAGTTCCCCAGATGGAGGCAGTTTTATACAGGGCAGTATTGACCACTGTTCCCAAGACAGAGACAGTTTTATACAGGGTAGTATTGCCCACTGTTCCCACGACCGAGGTAGCTTTATACAAGGTAGTATTGACCACTGTTCCCCAGACAAAGGCAGATTAATACAGGGTAGCATTGCCCAATGTCCCTACGTCTAAGGTAGCTTTATACAGGGTCGTACTTACCACTGTACCCCAGAAGGAGGTATATTTATACAGGGCAGTACTGACCACTGTTCCCCAGACAGAGGCAGTTTTATACAGGGTAGTACTAACCACTGTTCCCACGATGGAGGAAGCTTTATAAAGTGTAGTACAGACCACTTCTCCGAAGACGGAGGCAGTTTTTACGGGGTAGTACTGACCTCTGTTTCCCAGGCATAGGCAGTTTTTTACAGGGCAGAATTGACCACTGTTCCCCAGACGAAGGCAGTTTTATACAGGGTAGTATTGCCCACTGTTCCCACGAGGGAGGTAGCTTTAAAAATGGAAATACTGACAACTGATCGCACGATGGAGGTAGCTTTATAAAGGGTAGTATTGACCACTGTTCCCACGAAGGAGGTAGCTATATACAGGGTAGTACTGACCACTGTTCCCCACACAGAGGCAGTTTTTTACAGGGTAGTAGTGACCACTGTTCCCACGACGGAGGCAGCTATATACAGGGTAGTACTGACCACGGTTCCCCCGACGGAGGCAGTTTTAAACAGGGCAGTACTGAACACTGTTTCCCAGACGGAGGCAGTCTTTTAAAGTGTAGAAGTGACCACTGTTCAAACGATGGAGGCAGCTATATACAGGGTAGTACTGACCACTGCTCCCCAGACGAAGGCAGTTTTATAAAGGGTAGTACTGACCACTGTTCCCCAGACAGAGGCAGTTTTTACAGGGAAATACTGACCACTGTTCCCCAGACGGAGGCAGTTTTATACAGGGCAGTATTGACCACTGTACCCAAGACAGAGGCAGTTTTATACAGGGTAGTATTGCCTACTGTTCCCACGATGTAGGCAGCTTTATACAAGGTAGTATTGACCACTGTGACCCAGACAGAGGCAGATTTATACAGGGTCGCATTGCTAATGCTTCCACGACGAAGGTAGCTTTATACAGGGTAGTACTAATCACTGTTCCCCAAACAGAGGTAGATTTATACTAGTGCTGTACTGACAACTGTTCCCCAGACGCAGGCAGTTTTATATAGGGTAGTACTAACCATTGTTCCACGACAGAGGAAGCTTTATAAAGTGTAGTACAGACCACTGTTCCGAAGACAGAGGCAGTTTTTACAGGGTAGTACTGACCTCTGTTCCCCAGGCGGAGGCAGTTTATACAGGATAGTATCGTCCACTGTTCCCACGACAGAGGTAGCTTTAAACAGGGTAGTACTGATCACTGTTCCCCAGATGCAGGCAGTTCTATACAGGGTAGTATTTCCCAATAGTCCCAGGACGAATTAGCTTTATACAGGGTAGTACTAACCACTGTTCCCAGGATGAAGGTATATTTTAACAGGGCGGTACTGACTACTGTTCCCCAGATGGAGGCAGTTTTATACATGGTAGTATTGCCCACTGTTCCCATGACGGAGGAAGTTTTATAAGGGATAGTGCGGACCACTGTTCCCATGACAGAGGTAGCTTTATAAAGGGTAGTACTAACCACTTTTCCCACGGCGAAGGTAGCTTTATACATGGTCATAGTGGCAACCGTTCCCACGACAGAGGCAGTTTCATACTGGGCAGTACTAACAACTGTTCCCCAGACCTAGGCAGTTTTATACATGGTAGTACTGATCACTGTTTCCACGACGGAGGTAGCTATATACAGGGTAGTACTGACCACTGTTCTCCACTAAGAGACAGTTTTATAGAGGGCAGTACTGATCACTGTTCCCAAAACCGACTCAGTTTTTTATAGGGTAATACTGACCACTGTTTCCACGACAGAGGCAGCTACATACAGGGTAGTACTGACCACAGTTCCCCTGACGGAGCCAGTTTAATATAGGGTAGTTCTGACCGCTGTTCCCCAGACGGAGGCAGTTTTTTACAGGGTAGTACTGACTACTGTTCCCCAGACGGTGGCAAGTTTTATAGAGGGCAGTATTGACCACTGTCCCCAGACAGAGGCAGTTTTATACAGGTTAGTATTGCCCACTGTTCCCATGATGGAGGTAGCTTTATACAGGGTGGTATTGGTCACTGTTCCCCAGAAGGAGGTAGAAATAGACCAAAATTTTTGGTCACTGTTCTCGCAGCAGGGGTAGCGTTAAACAGGGTTGCATCGACCACTGTTTCCATGATGGAGTTAGCTGTACACAGGGTAGACAACTGTTCCCCAGATAGAGATCGCTTAATACAGGGCAGTATTCACCACTGTTCACAAGACAAAAGTAGCTATATACAGACAGTATTGTTCACTGTTCCCCCAATGGAAGTATACAAGAAAAGGCAGTATTGACTAGTGTTCCCTAGACGGAGGATGCACAAGACAGGGCGTTTTTGACCACTGTTCCCAAGATGGAGGTATTTTTATACAGAACAGTATTCACCACTGTTTCCCAGACGGAGGTAGCCTTATACAGGGTAGTATTGGTCATTGTTACCAAGACAGATGCTGCTTTATACAGAGTAGAACGGACCACTGTTTCCCAGACGGAGATAGCTTTATGCAATGCTTTCTCAACCACTGTTCCCATGACGGAAGTAGCTTTCTACAAGGCAGTATCGTCCACTTTTCAACGACGGAGGTAGCTTTTTACAGAGCAGTATAAGACCACTGCTCCCCAGACGGAGGTTGCTTTATAAAGGGCAGTACTGGTCACTGATCCCACGATGGAGTTCGCTATATACAGATCAGTTCTGACCACTATTCTTACGATGGGGGTAAATTTATATAGGGCAGTATTTGCCACTGTTCCCCAAACGAAAGTAGATTCATACATTGCAGTATTGACCACTGTTCCCACGATGGAGGTAGCTTTATACAGGGTTGTATTGAACACTATTCCCATGAGGGAAGCAGCTATATACAGAGCAGCACTGATCATGTCCTTTAGACAGAGGTAGCTTTAATCAGCTCTATTTGACCACTGTTTCCCAGAAGGAGGTAACTTTATACAGCTTGGTTTTGGTCACTGTTCCAAAGACGGAGGCAGCTCTATACAGAGCAGTACCAGCCCCTTTTCCCCAGATGGAGGTTGCTTTAAACAGGGCTTGTTCGACCACTGTTCTCACGATGGAGGTAGCTTTATACAAGGCAGTATGGGCGGCTGTTTCGGCGATGGAGGTAATTGTATTTACTGGCACCACTGATCACTGCTCTGCAGATGGAGGTAGCTTTTTACAGGGCAGTGATGACCATTGTTACTCAGATGAAGGCTATTTTATACAGGACAGTACTGACCACTGTTCCTCAGATGGAGGGAGCTTTACACGAGGCTGTAACGACCACTGTTCCCCAGATGGAGGTAGCATTATAAAGGGCAGTATTGGCCACTTTTCCGCAGGCGGAGGTGGATTTATAGAGAGTAGTATTGGTCACTTATCACACGATTGAGGCATCTATAAACAGAGCAGTACTGACATCTGTTTGCCAGATGTATATATCTTTTAACAGGAATGTATCGACCACTGTTCCAAAGACAGAGGTAGTTTTATTCAAGGCAGTATTGGCCACTGTTCCCTGGACGGAGGTTGCTGTATACAGGGCAGTACTGACCACTGTTACTCCATCTAGGAAACCATGGTCAGTACTGGCCTGTATAAAACAGCCTCCTTCTTGGGAAGGGCGGCCACTTCTTGCATTTAGACGGCTTCCTCAATCTGAGGAACAGTGGCTAATACTGCTTTGTTATAACATACCATCGTGTAGAGAACAGTGATCAGTACTGCCTTGTTAACAGCCACCTCCTTCGTGGGAACAGTGGCCTTTACTTCCCTGTATAAAACTGCCTCTGCTTGGGAACAGTGGTCATAACTACCCTGTATAAATCTACCTCCGTGGTGGGAACAGTGGTCAGTACTGTCCTGTATTAAAAAACCTCAGTGGTGGGAACAGTGGCAATTACTACACTGTATTAATCTACCTCCATGGTGGAATTTGGTCATAACTACCCTGTATAAATCTACCTCCATGGTGGGAACAGTGATCATTACTACACTGTATTAAACTGACTCTGTGGTGGGAAAAGTGGTCATTACTACATAGATCTACCTCCATGGTGGGAACAGTGGTTATTACTACCCTGTATAAATCTACATCCGTGTGGGGAACAGTGGTCATAACTTCCTTGTATAATTCTACCTCCATGTGGGTACAGTGGCCGTTACTACCCTGTATAAAGCTACCTCCGTGTTGGGAACAGTGGCCATTACTACTCTGTATAAATCTACCTCCGTGGTGGGAACAGTGGTCATAACTACCCTGTATAAATCTACCTCCGTGGTGGGAACAGTGGTCATTACTACCCTGCATAAAAATGCCTCTGTCTCGGGAACAGTGGTTGATAACTAACCTGTATCAATATACCTCTGTGGTGGAACAGTGGTCATTGCTACTATGTATAAATCTACCTCTGTGGTTGGAACAGTGGTCATAACTACCCTGTATAAAGCTACCTGCGTGGTAGGAAGAGTTGTCATAACTACCCTGTAAACATCTACCTCCATGGTGGGAACAGTGGCCATTACTACGCTGTATAAAACTGCCTCTGTCTCGGGAACAGTGGTCATAACTACCCTGTATAAATCTACCTCCCTGGTGGGAACAGTGGTCAGTACTGCCCTGTATAAAGCTACCTCCGTGGTTGGAACAGTGCCCATAACTACACTGTATAAATCTACCTCCATGCAGGGAACAGTAGGCATTACTACCCTGTATATAACTGCCTTTGTCTCGGGAACAGTGGTGGATAGCTAACCAGTATAAATATACTTCTGTGGTGGGAACAGTGGTAATAACAACTGTGTATAAATCTACCTCCGTGGTTGGAACAGTGGTCAGTACTACCCTGTATACATCTACGTCTGTGGTGGGAACAGTGGCCGTTATTACCCTGTATAAAACTGTCTCTGTCTTGAGAACAGTGGTCATAGCTACCCTGTATAAATCTACCTCTGTGGTGGGAACAGTGGTAAGTACTGCCTTGTATAAAGCTACCTCCATGGTGGGAACAGTGGCTATTACTACAATGTATAAATCTACCTTTTTGGTGGGAACATTGGTCATAACTACCCTGTATGAATCTACCTCTGTGGTGGGAACAGTGGTCATTACTTCCCAGTATAAAACTGCCTCTGTCTCGTGAACAGTGGTTGATAACTACCCTGTATAAATCTACATTCGTGGTGGGAACAGTTGTCATAACTACTGTGTATAAATCTACCTCCGTGGTGGGAACAGTGGTCAGTACTACTGTTAATAAATCTATTTCCGTGGTTGGAACAGTTGTCATAACTACCCTGTATAATCTACCTCCTTGGAAGGAATAGTGGCCGTAATTACCCTGTATTAATCTACATCCGTGGTGTGAACAGTGGTCAGTACTATCCTCTATAAAGCTACCTCCATGGTGGGAACAGTGACCGTTATAACCCTGTATAAATCTACCTCCATGGTGGGAACAGTGGTCAGTACTACCTTGTATAAATCTTCATCCGTGGTGGGAACTGTGGCTGTTACTGCCCTGTATAAATCCACCTCTGTGGTGGGTCAAGAGGCCATTACTACCCTGTATAAATCAACATCTGTGGTGGGAACAGTGGTCAGTACTACCCGGTATAAATCTACATCCTTGGTGGGAATGGTGGCCATAACTACCCTGTCTAAATCTACCTCCATGGTTGGAACAGTGGCCTTACTACCCTGTATAAATCTACCTCCATGGTGGGAACAGTGGTCATAACTACCCTGTATAGATCTACCTCCGTGGTGGGAACAGTGGCCCTTACTACCATGTATAAATCTACCTCTGTGGTGGGAACAGTGGCCATTACTAGCCTATATAAAACTACCTCTGTGAGGTGATCAGTGGTCATAACTTCCCTGTATAAACCTACCTCCCTGGTGGGAACAGTGGTAATTACTACCCTGTATAAATCTACCTCCGTGGTGGGAACAGTGGCACTAACTGCCCTGTATAACGCGACATCCGTGTTGGGAACAATGGCTGTTACTACCCTGTATAAATCTACTTCCATGGTGGGAATAGTGGTTATAACTACCCTGTATAAATCTACCTCCGTGGTGGGAACAGGGGCCATTTCTACCCTGTATAAATCTACATTGTGGTGGGCAAAGTGGTAATTACTACCCTGCATAAAAATGCCTATGTCTCAGGAACAGCGGTTGATAACTAACCTGTATCAATATACCTCTGTGGTGGAACAGTGGTCATTGCTACTATGTATAAATCTACCTCTGTGGTTGGAACAGTGGTCATAACTACCCTGTATAAAGCTACCTGCGTGGTAGGAAGAGTTGTCATAACTACCCTGTAAACATCTACCTCCATGGTGGGAACAGTGGCCATTACTACACTGTATAAAACTGCCTCTGTCTCGGGAACAGTGGTCATAACTACCCTGTATAAATCTACCTCCCTGGTGGGAACAGTGGTCAGTACTGCCTTGTATAAAGCTACCTCCATGGTGGGAACAGTGCCCATAACTACCCTGTATAAATCTACCATGCAGGGAACAGTGGGCATTACTACCCTGTATATAACAGACTCTGTCTCGGGAACGTGGTTGATAACTAACCAGTATAAATATACTTCTGTGGTGGGAACAGTGGTCATAACTACTGTGTATAAATCTACCTCCGTGGTTGGAACATTGGTCAGTACTGCCCTGTATAAAATTGTCTCTGTCTTGGGAACGGTGGTTGATAACTACCCTGTATAAATCTACCTCCGTGGTGGGAACAGTGGTCAGTACTATCCTCTATAAAGCTACCTCCATGGTGGGAACAGTGACCGTTACTACCCTGTATAAATCTACATCCGTGGTGGGAACAGTGGTCAGTACTACCTTGTATAAATCTACATCCGTTGTGGGAACAGTGGCTGTTACTGCCCTGTATAAATCTACCTCTGTGGTGGGTTAAGAGGCTATTACTACCCTGTATAAATCTACATCTGTGGTGGGAACAGTGGTCAGTACTACCCTGTATAAATCTACATCCTTGGTGGGAATGGTGGCCATAACTACCCTGTCTAAATCTACCTCCGTGGTGGGAACAGTGGCCTTACTACCCTGTATAAATCTACCTCTGTGGTGGGAACAGTGGTCATAACTACCCTGTATAGATCTACCTCCGTGGTGGGAACAGTGGCCGTTACTACCCTGTATAAATATACCTCTGTGGTGGGAACAGTGGCCATTACTAGCCTATATAAAACTACCTCTGTGAGGTGATCAGTGGTCATAACTTCCCTGTATAAATCTACCTCCATGGTGGGAACAGTGGTAACTACTACCCTGTATAAATCTACCTCCGTGGTGGGAACAGTGGCACTAACTACCCTGTATAACGCTATCTCCTTGTTGGGAACAATAGCCATTACTACCCTGTATAAATCTACTTCCATGGTGGGAACAGTGGTTAAAACTACCCTGTATAAATCTATCTCGGTGGTGGGAACAGGGGCCATTTCTACCCTGTATAAATCTACCTCCGTGTAGGGCACAGTGGTCATTACTACCCTGCATAAAAATGCCTCTGTCTCAGGAACAGAGGTTGATAACTAACTTATAATAGTACCTCTGTGGTGGGAACAGTGGTCAGTACTGCCCTGTATAAAGCTACCTCCGTGGTTGTAACAGTGGTCATAACTACCCTGTATAAAGGTACCTGCATGGTAGGAAGAGTTGTCATAACTACCCTGTAAACATCTACCTCCATGGTGGGAACAGTGGCAGTTACTACACTGTATAAAACTGCCTCTGTCTCGGGAACAGTGGTCATAATTACCCTGTATAAATCTACCTCCCTGGTGGGAACAGTGGTCAGTACTGCCCTGTATAAAGCTACCTCCATGGTGGGAACAGGGCCCATAACTACCCTGTATAAATCTACCTCCGTGCAGGGAACAGTGGGCATTACTACCCTGTATATAACTGCCTCTTTCTAGGTAACAGTGGTCATAACTACCCTGTATAAATCTACCTCCCTGGTGGGAACAGTGGTCAGTACTGCCCTGTATAAAGCTACCTCCGTGGTGGGAACAGTGCCCATAACTACCCTGTATAAATCTACCTCAGTGCAGGGAACAGTGCGCATTACTACCCTGTATATAACTGCCTCTGTCTCGGGAACAGTGGTTGATAACTAACCTGTATAAATATACCTCTGTGGTGGGAACAGTGGTCATAAATACTGGGTATAAGTCTACCTCGAATGTTGGAACAGTGGTCATAACTACCCTGTATACATCTACCTCTGTGGTGGGATCAGTGGCCGGAACAGTGGTCATAACTACTGTGTATAAATCTACCTCCTTGTTTGAACAGTGGTCAGTATGACCCTGTATACATCTACGAATGTGGTGGGAACAGTGGCCGTTATTACCCTGTATAAAACTGTCTCTTTCTCTAGAACAGTGGTCATAACTACCCTGTATAAATCTGCCGCAGTGGTGGGAACAGTTGTCAGAACTGCCCTGTATAAAGCTACCTCCTTGGTGGGAATATTGGCCATTACTACAATGTATAAATCTATCTCCGTGGTGGGAACAGGGGCCATTACTACCCTGTATAAATCTACCTCCGTGTTGCGAACAGTGGTCAGTACTACCCTGTATAAATCTACCTCCGTGGTGGGAACATTGGTTATTTCTGCCCTGTATGAATCTATCTCAGTTTGGGAACAGTGGCCGTTACTACCCTGTATAAAGCTACCTCTGTGCTGGGAACAGTGGTAATTACTACCCTGTTTTAAACTACCTCCATGGTGGGAACAGGGGCCATTACTACCCTGTATAAAGCTACATGCGTGGTGGGAACTGCCTTTGTCTTTGAAAAAAGTGGTCAAAACTACCCTGTATAAATCTTCCTCTGTGGTGGGAACAAGGGTCAGTACTGCCCTGTATAAAGCTACCTCAGTGGTGGGAACAGTGCAAAATTACTACCCTGTATAAATCTACCTCCCTGGTACAAACAGTGGTCATAACCACCCTGTTTAAATCTATGCTGTGGAGGGAACAGTGGTCATTACTACCTGTATAAAACTGCCTCTGTCTGGGGAACAGTGGTTGGTAACTACCCTGTATTAATCTACCTTCATGGTGGGAACAGTTGTTATAACTACTGTGTATAAATCTCCCTCTGTGGTGGGAACAGTGACCTTTACTACCCTGTATAAATCTACCACCGTGGTGGGAACAGTGGTCAGTACTACCCTGTAAAAATCTACCTCCGTGGTGGGAACAGTGGCTGTAACTGCCCTGTATAAATCTACCTCTGTGATGGGGTAAGTGGCTGTTACTACCCTGTATAAATCTACCTCTGTGGTGGGAACAGTGGTCAGTACTACTCTGTATAAATCTACATCCTTTGTGGAAACAGTGGTTAGTACTTACCTGTATAAATCTACCTCTGTGGTTGGAACAGTGGTAAGAACTACCCTGTATAAATCTACCTCAACGGTGGGAACAGTGGTCGCTACTGCCCTGTAGAAAGCTACATCTGTGGTGGGAAAAATGGCCAATACTACCCTGTATAAATCTACCTCCGTGGTGGGAACTGTGGACATAACTACCCTGTTTACATCTACCTCCATGGTGGGAACAGTGGTCATTACTACCCTGTATAAAACTGCCTCTGTCTCCGGAACAGTGGTTGATAACTAACCTGTATAAATATACCTCAGTGGTGGGAACAGTGGTCATAAATACTGGGTATAAGTCTACCTCGAATGTTGGAACAGTGGTCATAACTACCCTGTATACATCTACCTCTGTGGTGGGATCAGTGGCCGTTACTACCCTATATAAAACTGCCTCTGTCTCAGGAACAGTGGTCATAACTACCCTGTATAAATCTATCTCTATTGTGGGAACAGTGGCCATTACTACCCTGTATTTATCTACCTCCGTGGTGGGAACCATGGTCATAACTACCTAATATAAATCTAACTCCATGGTGGGAACAGTGGTCATTCTACCCTGTATTTAACTGCCTCTGTCTTGGGAACAGTGGTTGATAACTACCCTGTATAAATCTACCTCTGGGGTGGAAACAGTGGTCATAACTACTGTGTATAAATCTACTTTCGCAGTGGGAACAGTGGTCATCACTACCCTGTATAATTTACCTCTGTGTAGGGAACAGTGCCTGTTACTGCCCTGTATAAATTTACCTCTCTGATGGGATAAGTGGATGTTACTTCCCTGTATAAATCTACCTCTGTGGTGGGAACAGTGGTCAGTACTACCCTGTATAAATCTACATCCTTGATGGGAACAGTGATCATTACTACTGTGTATGAAGTCTATTTCAGTGGTGGGATCAGTGGTCATCACTACCCTGTATAAACCTACCTCCGTGGTGGGAACAGTTGTCATAACTACCCTGTATAAAACTACCCCCATGGTGGGAACAGAGGTCATAACTACCCCGTATAAATCTACCTCCATGGTTGTAACAGTGGTCAGAACTTCCCTGTATAATTCTACCTCCTTGGTGGAAAGAGTGGCCCTTACTACCCTATATAAATCTACCTCCATGGTGGGAACAATGGCCGTTACTACCCTGTATAAATCTACCTCCGTGGTGGGAACAGTGGTCAGTACTGCCCTGTATAAAGCTACCTCTGTGGTGGGAGCAGTGACAGTTACTACCATGTTTATAGCTACCTCTGTTGTGGGAACAGTGGTCAGTACTACCTTGTATAAATCTATCTCCGTGTTGGGAACAGTGGCCAATACTGCCCAGTTTAAATCTACCTCCGTGGTTGGAACAGTGGCCATAACTGCCCTGAAAAAATCTACCTCCATAGTGGAAAAAGTGGTCAGTACTACCCTGTAAATAACTTCCACCTTGGTTGGAATAGTGGCCATTACTGCCCTGTATAAATCTACCTCCGTGGTGGGAACAGTAGTTAGTACTACCCTGAATAAATCTACCTCCATGGTGGGAACAATGGTCATTACTACCCTGTATGAATCTTCCTCCCTTGTGGGAACAGTGGTCATAACTACCCTGTATAAATCTACCTCCATGGTGGGAACAATGGTCATTACTACCCTGTATAAAACTGCCTCTGTCTCGGGAACAGTGCTCGATAAATAACCTGTATAAATATACCTTTTCGGTGGGAACAGTGGTCATAACTACTGCGTATGAATCTACCTCCATTGTTTGAACAGTGGTCATAACTACCCTGAATATATCTACCTCAGTGGTGGGAACAGTGGTCAAAACTGCCCTGTAAAAAGTAACGTCCGTGGTGGGAACAGTGGTCAATACTACCCTGCATTAATCTGCCTACGTGGTGTTAACCGTGGTCATAACTACCATGTATTAATCTACCTTCATGGTGGAAACAGTGGTCATTACTACCCTGTGTTTAACTGCCTCTGTCTTTGGAACAGTGGTTGATAACTATATAAATTTACCTTCGGGTGGGAACAGTGGCCTTACTACCCTGTATAAATCTACCTCTGTGGTGGGAACGGTGGTCATAGCTACCCTGTATAAATCTATCTCGGTGGTTGGAACAGTGGCCATTACTACCCTGCATCAATCAACTTCTGTTGTGGGAACAGTGGCCATTACAAGCCTGTATAAAACTACCTCTGTGAGGGGAACAGTGGTCATAACTACCCTGTATAACTCTACCTCCGTGGTGAGAGCAGTGGTCATTACTACCCTGTATAAATCTACCTCGGTGGTCGGAACAATGGTCGTTACTACCCTGTATAAATCTACCTCCACGGTTGGAAAATTGGTCATAACTACCCTGTATAAATCTACCTCCTTGTTGGGAACAGGGGCCATTACTACCTTGTATAAATCTACCTCTGTGGTGGGAACAGTGGTCAGGACTACCCTGTATAAATCTACCTCCTTCATGGGAACACTGGTCATTACTACCCTGTATGAATCTACCTCCCTTGTTGGAACAGTGGTCATAACTACCCTGTTTAAATCTACCTCCGTGGTTGGAACAGTGGTCATTACTACTCTGTATAAAACTGCCTCTGTCTCTGGAACAGTGGTTGATAACTAACCTGTATAATTATACCTCCGTGGTGGGAACAGTGGTCATAACTACTGTGTATAAATCTACCTCTGTTGTTGGAACAGTTACTACCCTCTTTAAAACTGCCTCTGTCTCAGGAACAGTGGTCATAACTACCCTGTATAAATCTACCTTCATGGTGGGAACAGTGGTCATAACTACTGTGTATAAATCTACCTCCGTGGTGAGAACAGTGGCTTTTAATACCCTTTATAAATCTACCTCCGTGGCGGGAACAGTGTTCAGTACTACCCTGTATAAATCTACCTCCAAGGTGGGAACAGTGGCTGTTCTTGCCTTGTATAAATCTACCTCTGTGATGGGATTAGTGGCTGTTATTACCCTGTATAAATCTACAACTGTGAGGGGAACAGTGGTCAGTACTACCCTGTATTAATCTTCATCCTTGGTTTGAACAGTGGCCATTACTACCCTGTCTAAATCTACCTCCCTGGTGGGAATAGGGGTAAGTACTACCCTGTATAAAACTACCCCAATGGTGGGAACAGTGGTTATAACTACCCTGTATAAGTCTACCTCCATGGTTGTAACAGTGGTCAGAACTACTCTGTATAATTCTACCTCAAGGGTGGGAAAAGTGGCCCTTACTACCCTGTATAAATCTACCTCCATGGTGGGAACAATGGTCGTTACTACCCTGTATATAGCTACCACCCTGGTGAAAACAGTGGTCAGTATTGCCCTGTATAAAGCTACCTCCATGGTGGGAACAGTGGCAGTTACTATCATGTATATATCTACCTCCGTGGTGGGAACAGAGGACAGTGCTACCCTGTATAAATCTACCTCCATGGTTGGTACAGTGGCCGTTACAACCCTAAATAAATCTACCTCCGTGGTGGGAATAGTGGCCAGTACTACACTGTATAAAACTACCTCTTTGGTTGGTACAGTGGCCGTTACTGCCCTGTATAAATCTACCTCCTTGGTGGGAAAAGTGGCCATAACTACCAGTATAAATCTACCTCCGTTTTGGGAACCGTGGTCAGAACTACCCTGTATAGATCTACCTCCTTGGTGGGAACACTGGTCATTACTTCCCTGTATCAATCTACCTTTGTGGTGGGAACAGTGGCAGTTACTACCATGTATATAACTACCTCCGTGGTGGAACAGTGGTCAGTACTACCCTGTATTAATCTATCTCCATGTTGGGAACAGTGGCCAATACTGCCCTGTTTATATCTACCTCTGTGGTTGGAACAGTGGCCGTTATTACCCTGAATAAATCTACCTCCATAGTGGGAACAGTGGTCAGTACTAACCTGTATATAACTACCACCTTGGTGGATATAGTGGCCGTTACTGCCCTGCATAAATCTACCTCCATAGTGGGAAAAGTGGCCATAACCACCCAGTATAAATCTACCTCTGTCTTTGGAACAGTGGTTAGTGCTACCCTGTATAAATCTACCTCCATGGTGGGAACAGTGGTCATTACTACCCTGTATTAAACTGCCTCTGTCTCAGGAACAGTGCTCGATAATTAACCTGTATAAATATACCTTTTCGGTGGGAACAGTGGTCATAACTATTGTGTATGAATCTACCTCCGTTGTTGGAACAGTGGTCATAACTACCCTGAATAAATCTACCACAGTGGTGGGAACAGTGGTCAATACTACCCTGTATTAATCTGCCTCCGTGGTGGGAACAGTGGTCATAACTACCATGTATTAATCTACCTTCATGGTGGAAACAGTGGTCATTACTGCCCTGTGTTAAACTGCCTCTGTCTTGGGAATAGTGGTTGGTAACTAGATTAATCTACCTCCGGGGTGGGAACAGTGGCCTTACTACCCTGTATCAATCTACCTCTGTTGTGGGAACAGTGGCCATTACTAGCCTGTATAAAACTATCTCTGTGAGGGGAATGGTTGTCATAACTACCCTGTATAACTCTACCTCCGTGGTGGGAGCAGTGGTCATTACTACCCTGTATAAATGTACCTCGGTGGTGGGAACAATGGCCTTAACTACCCTTATTAATCTACCTCCACGGTTGTAACAGTGGTCATAACTACCCTGTATAAATCTACCTCCGTGGTGGGAACAGTGGTCATTACTACCCTGTATGAATCTACCTCCCTTGTGGGAACAGTGGTCATAACTACCCTGTTTAAATCTACCTCCGTGGTGGGAACAGTGGTCATTACTACCCTGTATGAAACTGCCTCCGTTTCAGGAACAGTGGTTGATAACTAACCTGTATAATTATACCTCCGTGGTGGGAACAGTGGTCATAACTACTGTGTATAAATTAACCTCTGTTGTTGGAACAGATACTACCCTGTATAAAACTGCCTCTGTCTCAGGAACAGTGGTCATAACTACCCTGTATAAATGTACCTCCGTTGTTGGAACCGTGGTCATAACTACCCTGTATAAATCTACCTCCGTGGTGGGAAAAGTAGTCATTACTACTGTGTATAAATCTACCTCCGTGGTGGGAACAGTGGCTTTTACTACCCTGTATAAATCTACCACCAAGTTGGGAACAGTGGCTGTCACTGCCCTGTATAAATATACCTCTGTGATGGGATAAGTGGCTGTCACTACCCTGTAAAAATCTACAACTGTGGTGGGAACAGTGGCCATTACTACCCTGTCTTAATCTACCTCCCTTATGGGAACAGTGGTAAGGACTACCCTGTATAAAACTACCCCCATGTCGGGAACAGTGGTTATAACTACCCTATATAAATCTACCTCCATGGTTGTAACAGTGGTCAGAACTACTCTGTATAATTCTACCTCCGTGGTGGGAAAAATGGCCCTTACTACCCTGTATAAATCTACCTCCATGGTGGGAACAATGACCATTACAACCCAGTATATATCTACCTGCCTGGTAGGCACAGTGGTCAGTACTGCCCTGTATAAAGCTACCTCCGTGGTGGGAACAGTGGCAGTTACTACCATGTATATATCTACCTCCGTGGTGTGAACAGAGGTCAGTGCTACCCTGTATTAATCTTCCTCCGTTGTGGGACTAGGGGCCATTACTATCCTGTATAAATCTACCTCGGTGGTGGGAACAGTGGTCAGAACTACCCTGTATAAATCTACCTTTCTTGTGGGAACAGTGGCCGTTACTACCCTGTATAAATCTACCTCAGTGGTGGGAACAGTGGCCGTTACTACCCTGTTTAAAGCTACCTCCGTTTTGGGAACATTGGTAATTACTACCTTGTTTAAATTTACCTCCGTGGTGGGAACAGGGGCCATTTCTGCCCTGTATAAATCAACCTCGGTGCCGGGAAGAGTGGTCAGTACTACCCTATATAAATCTACCTCTGTGGTGGGAACATCGGTCATTTCTACCCTGTATGACTCTACCTCCTTTGTGGGAACAGTGGCTGTTACTACCCTGTACAAATCTACCTCCGTGGTGGGATCAGTGGCTGTTACTACCCTGTATAAAGCCACCTCTGTGATGGGAACAGTGGTCATAACTACCCTGTATAAAACTGCCTCTGTCTTGGGAACAGTGGTCATAACTACCCTGTATAAATCTAACTCCATGGTGGGAACAGTGGTCAGTACTGCCCTGTAGAAATTGCCTCTGTCTGCGGAACAGTGGTTGATAACTACCCTGTATAAATCTACCTCCGTTGTGGGAACAGTGGTCATCACTACCCTGTATAAATCTACCTCCGTGGTGGGAACAGTGGTCATAACTACCCTGTATACATCTACCTCCATGGTGGGAACAGTGGCCGTTACTACCCTGTTTAAATCTACCTCCCTGGTTGGAACAATGGTCATAACTAATCTGTATACATCTACCTCTATGATGGGAACAGTGGCCGTTACTACCCTATATAAATGTGCCTCTGTCTCGGGAACAGTGGTCATAACTACCCAGTATCAATCTACCTCTGTGGTGGGAAGAGTTGTTAGTACTGCCTTGTATTAAGCTACCTCCGTGGTGGGAACAGTGGCCATTACTACCCTGTATTAATCTACCTCAATTTTGGGAAAAGTGGTCATAACTACCCTGTATAAATCTACCTCTGTGGTGGGAACAGTGGTCATTACTACCCTGTATAAAACTGCCTCTGTCTCGGGAACAGTGGTTGATAACTACCCTGTATAAATCTACCTCCTTGGTGGGAACAGTGGTAAATACTGCCCTGTATAAAACTACCTCCGTGGTTGGAACAGTGATCATTACTAACCTGTATAAAACTGCATCTGTCTCGAGAACATTGGTCAGTACTGCCCTGTTTTAAGCTACCACCGTTATGGGAACTGTGGTCATTACTACCCTGTATAAATTTACCTCCATGGTGGGAACATTGGTCAGTATTGTCCTGTATAAAGCTGCCTCTGTCTGGAAAACAGTGGTCAGTCCTGTTGTGTAAAAGGATATATCCTTCTGGGGAACGTTGGTCAGTACCCAGATAGCAAGGATACTTTATGCTCACGTTTGCAGTCGAAGGAAATGTGGGCGTCGCCATGCCAACGTTCGACCAAAATTGGTCATAACAGATGTAGCAATGCCGCATATTTCTCACACAAGATTTATTAAACTACAATGAACTATGGCAAAAATTCTCTATCTCTATATTCTGAATATTGTTTTTCACTATTGGACACATACTTTAAGAAGTTTATGTTTTCAAAGCATGCTACATCAGACCATCGTTGGGCCAACGTCGCATTTTTTATTATAATTCGACATGTAGGGACAGTCGTTAAAGGGTTGGTCTACAGATGCAATAACCACCATATAATTCAAAATGATTATTACATAATTGTTCGTGAAAATAAGCACAACCTTTAGAAACTAAAAATAGAGTTATTAAAATCTTATATTTCTCACACTATTTTTACAATTTTTGTAACGTTTTCTGTTTTTTTCTATCGAAAATGCATTCTCAAACATTAACACTCATAAGAATTAATATTTTCTTCGAATAAATCCTTAATACAGAATGATTATAATATTCAAACTTAAACTACTCCCTCAAGCTGCGTGATACGTGCGGTGGGAGTAACATAGTTGTGCAACCTAACAAACCGGCCATCTTCTATGAAGTTAACACAGAAATATAAATAATTTGCAAAAAACAATACAGAAAAACATAAATAATTCGCAAAAAAACAATAAAAAAAGGTGGTTATAACGTGGAACCGACATTCGACCATATGTTGGCCTGACATGGGGCCATCATTTTGATCCCACGTTGATCCCAAGAGCAAAGATGCGTTGGGACGATGTGGATTACCATCGTGAGGCCTTCAAAGTAAATGTGGTCGCTCACGTTGGCCCAACATATCCATGCGATCTAGGTACTACCCTATATAAAACTACCTCAGTCGTGGGAACAGTGACCAATACTGTCCTGTATATAATTGCCTGGGTCTAGGGAACAGTGTTCAGTACTGCCCTATATAAATTTATGCTACCTCCATCTTTGGAACAGTGACCAGTATTGCAAATTAAAAAGCTGCCTCTGTCTTAGGAACAGTGGTCAGAACTGTCGTGTAAAAATATACCAACGTCTATGGAATGGAGGCAAGTGCAACCCTGTAGAGGGCTAACTCTGTCATGGGAACATTGGTTGATACAGCCCTGTTCAAAATCGCCCTCCATCTTGGGAACAGTGGTCAGTACTGCCCTGTATAAAGCTGCCTCCGATATGGGAACAGTGGCCATTACTGCTCTGTATCAAACTGCCTCAGTCGGGGGAACCATGGTTAGTACTGCCCTGTATATCGCTGCCTCTGTGGTGGGAACAGTGGCGGTTACTGGCCTGTATAAAGGTGTCACCGTCTGGAGAACAGTGGGCAGTACTGTCCTGTATGAATCTGCCTCCGTCGTGGGAACAGTTGTCGGTATTGTCCTGTATAAAGCTGTCTCTGTCTAGAAAAGAGTGGTCAGTACTGCATAATAGAAGGATATATTATTCTGGGGAACGGTGGTCAGTACTGCCCTTTATAAAACAACCACCGTCGTGAGACAGCGTGGCCAATGCTGCCCTGTATAAGATTGCCTCCTTTCGGTACTTCCCTGTAAAAAGCTACCTCAGTGGTCAGTACTGCCTGGTAAAAAAGCTACATCCCTCGTGAGAACAGTGGCCATTCTTGCCCTGTATAAAACTGCCTCGATCTGGGGAACGGTAGTCAGTACTGCCTTTTATAAAGTTATCTCCATCGTAGGAACAGTGGGTGAATACTGCCCTGTATAAAAATCTGCCTCTGTCTGGGGAACAGTGGTCAGTACTGCCCTGTATAAAGCTACCTCTATCGAGGGAACAGATGTCAATACTGCCCTGTATAATCTGCCTCCATCTGGGGAACGATAGTCAGTACTGCCATTTATAAAGCTATCTCAATCGTAGGAACAGTTGGTAAATACTGCCCTGTATAAAAATCTGCCTCCGTCTGGGGAACAGTGGTCAGTACTGCCCTGTATAAAGCTACCTCTGTCGAGGGAACAGTGGTCAATACTCTCCTGTATAAAGCTACCTCCGTCTGGGGAACATTGGTCAATACTGCCCTGTTTAAATCTGCATTCGTTTGGGAACAGTGGTCAGTACTGCCCTATATTATAAAGCTACCTTCCTCATGGGAACATTGGTCAGTACTGCCCTGTATAAAGCTACCTCCGTCGTGGGAACAGTGGTCTATACTTCCCTTTACAAAGTTTACAATATAGGGAACGTTGGTCAATAGTCGCCTGAAAATAACTTTCTTCGTCTGATGAACTGTTGTGCATATTGCCTTATCTGTTGTTGGTTACCACTCTATCAATTGGGACTCGATGGTAGAGGGAATTGTTAATCTAGCCTGTCAGATCTATCATACAATTCCATTTATTAAGTCTGCTGAATGCAACACTAATGATGTATACCATCGAGATACCTTTATTTACTTTATTAACATCTTAAGGTGTTCGTTGTTATACTTCTTGAACAGAGCCACATAATTATGATCTAATGTATGTGATGTATGCTTAAATTCACAGGAACCCGTCAAAAGTACAGCCCAATGGCTAAGACAACGGTTTTGCCCAAGACAGAGGGAAGTCCTTATCGTTTGCTACCACTGTAACTACTGGCACTTGGTTGTTGTGCAAAAAATGGAGAAAAGTATATGATGTAATCACACTTCAGATGGATATTACCAGAAATTATAACAAATGAACATGGACAACCCTGAGAGGACAAAAACACAATAAAAACAACAAAAAAATACAGTGTGCAAAAAACATACGTTAATATAGGCCTAAACTTCAGCCAGCCATTTTTTAAAAGCTATGACTTGTTAAACATATAAACATATTACTCTACCATACGAAACCGAACCGAATGTTACTACGTTCCCATGGCGGAGGAGACTGTTCTGGCGACGGAGATGCCCACGCAGGAGGGCCGGATTTACACCCTACAGCTAATTAACGCATATGCTGACGTATCCAATAGCGTAGCCAGAACGCTGAAAACGTGGAGACAACTGCATCCGGGTAAACCGCATGTACAGATCTCGGAGGGTGTTGGCTATCGGAGGTAAACAAAGGATTTTTGGGTTGGATATGGTCTGTATTGAGACGATTTTAATTCATTTAGATTCAGTTTGAGGGATAAGAACCATATACAGGTCGATAGTATACAGAACGATGAGAACTCTGAAAAAAATACATGTTTTGAACTGAATCTGTTCGAGTTAAAATCGCATTTGAATTCGGAAATGCAGTAATTTGGACGAATATTTTGAATTTATCAGTTAATATTCATATCTATTGTTTTATTTTTTACTTGAATCACAGCCATCGCTGGAATGTATAACCTCTCTTTGGAATGCATCAGTCAAATATAATTCAACATATACATGCAAAACACTTAATATTTATTTGCAATTTTATGACGGTGGTATCATGTTGATGGGTAGCTTTCCATTCGGAGGTATGTTGGGTAGCTGTTGGAGGGAAGGCATGTTCATGTTAACATTGAGATGGGTAAATTGGTTATGCCCATTAAACAAGCTCTCGCACACAGAAACAAAAGTGTATCACTCAAACACTTTCAAAAACAAGTGGTTCGATTGGCGAGGAACATATCAAAGGAGAAACAAGCTTAAATAAATCAATTTGTTAGAGTTCAATGGGTGTTTTTGTGCATTAGTTTGTTTTGTTTCAGGCCAACCATATATAGTTTGCCCTTTGCATCACATTAAGGAAACAATCTGGCAGTAACATAACATGCCAAAGTATTATACTATTTAATGGGCACATACCTTTTTGTGTGAAGGTGACATATCAAGCAGAAATGCAATAAGTATACCAGATGTTTAGACGAGCACATGTAAGGTCTAATCTGTCATCACAAGATGCATGAATATTTTTTTTTTTGCATTTACACAACATAAGCTACCCCACTTTAAACAACGACCTTTTGGTTACAACAAGTGTAAATGACCAGGAAATGCCACAATCCCATGCGAACACATTTCACCAAAAGACAGGAACATTGGAACACAGACAAATAAGGGATACGCAAATAAGCAAAGCGTTCAGTGAGATCATCGCCAAACTAGAAATGACACAATATAAGCGTTTAACACGAAGTGCTAAGCACGAACCCCAGCAAATACAACAAAATAGTAAGTGAGTATGATCAGGAAATACCACAATTAAAAACTTCAGATAAACCCACGGCACCATGAGGAAGAGCCACACAACAATCACGAGACACTAGGAAGACAAACTAAGCAAAGCAACCAGTTCTTTCTTCCCCATCAAGATGGCCATCGCCTTACAATGACATTTACCTGAAATCAAATGCATGGGTGAATGCGTTTGTGTGCGCGTGGGGATGTGCGCGCGCGTGCATATATGTGTGAAAGAGAGGGTGAGAGGGTGGCTTAAATGCATTCGATGGCAAGTGATTATTTGTTAGTAAATTTTTGACCATGTAAAGTGGCTAAGTTACTAATTTAATGCATCGCTACAGAAAAAATATCAAATCGAACTATATAGCTTTGATGAAACAAAGCAAAATGCTCATAGCTTTAGCCCCGGTCCTAAAGAGCTTGTGATAGCGCTGCGAGCCCTCTAGGACTGAAAAAGCGCAGTGAGATTGCAGAAGTCGCAGCAAGGTTTCACAAATTTCGTAGCAAGGTCGCTGATCAAAATTAGTCACCGACAGTCTTTTGGGCATGCACAAAGACTAGCCGCGACTGATTATGATCGCCGACTAGTTGCAAAGGTTTTCTAGAAGTTGCCAAACTGTCGCCAACCTGTCGCCGATCAATCGCTGATCAGTTGCCGACCGATTTCATAAACACTTTGGCTCAGAAAACTTCAGCAACTAGTCTGTGACTAATCAGCGACTGATCGTCGACATATCAGCGACTAACCGCCGATAGGTTGCATAGCCAGCTTCAACAAAATGTCATAACATCGTTTCACCACAAGCGTTGAAAGAGTTTGCATCATGGGGCATAGTGGTGGTTAAAATGGACCGTAGCACCAAAGCAGATGGAAAAACTTACTACTAAAATTCAGACTCCTGATTCTGATGATGAATCTCAGCTGTCCTGGAGATGAATTGAGCCAGAAATATCAAATGCTGGAAGTGAAAACTCTGAGCTAAGTAGGTTTCAGGAGAACCGTTATACCCATAACTGCCACGTTATGTTTTGTTGTAAGCGAAGCAACTGCATCTATTGTGTTATCATGATGGCAAATTGAAAAGAATTGTTTTTTTCTCTTTTAAAACATTTTATTTTCTTAAATAAATGATGGTATGACAGTCTCCCATCAATCGCCAGTCAGCCGCGGATGAGTCTACGATCAGTCGCCGATTAGCCACCAACCAATGGCCGACTAAATGCAAAACGATCGTCGAACATGCGGCGACTTGTTGTCGACTGACCAACTGGCCGGCGATCATACCAGTAGTAGAAAATCAGTCGCCGAGAGGTCGTAGTGAGGTCGCAAGCTCTGTGTGACCGGGTCTTTACATACAACTGTGCTAAAGCAAAATACTAGTAGAACCACGGTGGACTCATCATCGATGAGACGTTGAGGTCAGGACACATTTTTTGAATTTGATGCCTGACTCTTACTGCAGTGACAACTGCCACAACAAGCAAAAAGGGAGGTCGTGCCATCGCCAATGCATCGCTGCATGCACGTCGTCGACGACACGGTCACCATGACAACGAGCCCTAGCTGGGGCCGTGCCAGTCCAACATGCACATTCTCAGTAGAATAGACTGAAGGTAGACTGCGAGAGGTGTCCCGTCTACTCATAGTCCATAATGACTGTTGTTGTATCATCATTCGTCAGCCACTGTTTTAAAAAAGAAAAAAAAAACGGAACAGAACCTCTGGTGTGTTTGATAAAGCACTATATCGCATACATTCACAGTCAAGCTTCACTGAGAAACAGCGTCTGTCGGATCAAACGCATCTTCACTGTAAGTAAGTGTTGAACTCCGGTCCCTCTCTCTTTCTCTCCATCTCGACTCTCTCTACTCTCACTCTCTCTCTCTAATCTCCCTGTCTACTATCTATCTCTACTATCTCTCTCTACTCTCTCTCTCTACTCTCTTTATTTCTCTCTACTCTCTATCTACTCTATTTCTCTATCTCTCTTCTCTCTCTCTCTCTACCCCCTCTCTCTCTCTCTCTCTACGCTCTCTCTCTACTCTCCCTCTATCTATTTACTCTCTCTCTCTCTCTCTACACACACCCTCTCTCTCCCATCTCTCTCTCTCACTCTTCTCTATTCTCTCTCTCCTCTACTATCTTTCTCTACTCTATACTGTCGCTCTACTCTCTCTCTCTCTCCACCTCTCGACTCTCTCTACTCTCTCGCTCCCTCTCTTTCTCTAATCTCCCTTTCTCTTTAATCTCCCTCTCTAATATCTCTCTCTACTCTATCTCTCTACTCTCTTTATCTCTCTCTACTCAATATCTACTCTTTTTCTCTATATATCTTCTCTCTCCCTTTCTATCCTCTCTCTCTCTCTCTCTCTATGCTCTCTCTCTCTCTCTCTCTACTCTCTCTCTCTCTCTCTCTCTCTTTACTCTCTCTCTCTTTCTCTCTCTACTCTACACACACACACACACACACACTCTCTCTCTCTAATCTCCATCTCACTCTACTCTATTCTCTCTCTACTCTACTCTCTTTCTCTACTGTATATTATCGCTCTACTATCTCTCTCTCCACCTCTCGACACTCTTAACTCTCTCGCTTCCTCTCTCTACTCACCCTCTCAACTCTCTCTCTATCGCTACCTACTCCCTTTATATCTCTCAACTATATTTATATCTCTCTACGCTCTTTATCTTTTTCTACGCTCTTAATCTCTCTCTACTCTCTATCTACTCTATTTCTGGCTCTCTCTACTCTGTCTCTCTCTTTATTCTCTCTCTCTCGCGCTCTACTCTACTCTCTCTCTCTACTCTCTCTCTCTCCCTCTCTCTACTCTCTCTCTCTACCCTATCTCTCTCTCTCTCTCTCTCACTCTACTCTATTCTCTATCTACTCTCTCTATCTCTCTCTACCCTCTTTATCTCTCTACTCTATATTTACACTATTTCTCCCCACCCTTCTGTCTCTCTCTTTCTCTCTCCTCTCTCTCTCTCTACGCTCTCTCTCTCTCTCTCTCTCTCTCTCTCTCTCAATCTACTCCCTTATTCTCTCTCTTATCTACACTCTCCCTACTCTCTCTCTCTCTCTCTCTCTCTCTCTCTCTCTCTCTCTCTCTCTCTCTCTCTCTCTCTCTCTCTCAATCTACTCAATTCTCTATCTAACTCGCTCTCCTTTCTTTCTCTACGCTCACTCTATACTCTTTCTCTCTTCTCTCTACTCTCTCTCCCCCTCTCTACTCTCTCTCCCTCTACTCCTCCTCTATACTCTCTCTCTCTCTATCGCCATCTTCTCTCTTTGTTTTTCTCTATTCTCTCTCTACCCTCTTTATCTCTCTCTACTCTCTTTATCTCTCTCTACTCTGTATCCACTCTATTTCTATCTCTCTTCTCGCCCTCTCTCTCTCTCTCTCTCTCTCTCTCTCTCTTACTCGTTCTACTCTACCATCTCTCTACTCTTTCTCTCTACCCTCTCTCTGACTCTACTCTATTCTCTCTCTACTCACTTTCTCTACTCTCACTCTCTCTCTACTCTCTCGCTCTATTCTCTCTCTCTCTCTCTACTCTCTCTCTCTATCTCCGTTTTTCTCTCTCTCCTCTGTCTCTCTCTACTCTGTCTCTCTCTACTGTCTCTCTCTTCTCTCTCTCTTTCTCTACTCTGTCTCTCTCTCTCTCTTTCTCTCTCTACTCTCTCTCTCTCTCTCTTTCTACTCTCTCTCTACGCTCTCTCTCTAATTTCTTTCTCTCAATCTATTCTCTCTTTCTCTCTCTACTCTACACTCTCTTCTTTCTCTCTCTCTCTCTCTACTCTCTCTCTGTCTCTCTCTCTCCCTCCCTCTCTCTCTCTTCTCTCTCTCTCCTTTCTTTCTCTACGCTACCTCTATACTCTCTCTCTCTGTTCTCTCTACCCTCTCTCTCTCTCTCCCTCTCTCTTTTCTCTCTCGCTACTCTCCCTCTCTCTCTCTATATCGCCCTCTTTTATTCCTCTAATCTCTCTCTCTCTTTTTCGCTTCACTCTACCCTCTCTCTACCCTCTCCCTCTCATTCTACTCTATCTACTCTCTCTCCTCTCTTTCTCTACACTCACTCTCTCTACATTCTCTGACTCTCTCTATTTCTCTCTACTCTGTCTCTCTCTACTCTGTCTCTCTCTACTCTCTCTCTACTCTCTCTTGCTCTACTCTGTCTCTCTGTACTCTCTTTCTCTCTACTCTGTATCTCTCTGTCTCTCTTTCTCTCTCTGTACTCTCTCTCTCTCTCTCTCTCTCTCTCTCTCTCTCTCTCTCTCTCTCTCTCTCTCTCTCCAATGCATATTATCATGGCAGCTGTCAAGTTTCATCTGAACATTTTGCTATCCATCAAAACGATATCAATGTAAGCAAATTTCAAATATTGATGCTAGAATAGTATTTTGTGACATGTATCTTATAAATCATGCAGGAGAATGATATAAAATAGTGGCGACTAAAGCAATTTGTGTCAAAGAATGATGTAAATCCAGCTATGATCAAACGAATAGCATTTTTTCATTGAAAATTTCACAATCGCCGTTTGAAAAGTCGCCCTGGGTCTTACGGACATGGATCAAAAGCATTGAACACATTCCGAGTCCTTATCGTTCAATATTGAAGCAACCTGATTGCTGCTTTTGTCTCCAAGAAACTTTCTACAGGGATTAAAATGGATAAATACAGACCCTGTCCATCCATAATCACAATGCTTACCTCCGATAGCCAACACCCTCGGAGATCTGTACATGCGGTTTACCTGGGTGACTGTATCAAGCAATGATTCTCTATAATAGCGTCTCTTTTCAAAATGAGAACTTCTCTTAAAGGAAAGAATTTGCTCCCAGAGGGAGCGAATTCTTTCCTTTAAGAGCAGTTCCTTAAGGTATGAAAAATCACTTTTACCGTATTAGGTGAGCTCCCTCTAGTGATACTATTTTTATTACACATATGCACGTGCGTATACTGCGTAATTGGAACTACGCCAATGGTATCCTGATGTATGTTTGTGCCTAAGTTCTTGGTCAGTTACTTCCACCCCTCCGAGCTTTATCTACATCCATATTTTTCTATCCGTACAGCGAATGCTTTTTTGTAAATCTGCACATATGAGCATATTTGTCTAAGCCTTCATTGCTTGCCGATTCGATTCATACAGCAACCCGTCAACTATGCCATATACAATATTCGATTTTTAACGTTAATCTTTCCACTTTTATCAAATGAAGTTCAAAGTTATTGTAAGTTAAATTTATAAAGAGCCAAATTCATTAGCGTAGTTCCTATTATGCAGTATACGCACGTGCGTACATATAATAAAATAGTAACACTCAAGGGAGCTCACTTCATACGATAAAAGTGATTTTCCATATACCATTAGGAACTGCTTTTAAAGGAAAGAATTCGCTCCCTCTGAGAGCAAATTCTTCCTTTAAGAGAAAATCCCATTTTGAAAAGGGACGTTATTGTAGAGAACCATTGCTTGATAAGTAGTCTCTCTTTTGTGTGCGTATTTTCTTCAGCGTTCTGGCTACGCCATTGATTTTCATGCAATGTCTAAGCCTAAACAGCTGGTTTGTTTTTCAACAAAATTGAAACGCTACCTAGTTAAAATTCTTACAAGGGGGTTCAATATGTGATGAAAATGCATTCATAACTCCATGGATTCTACAAAAGATCTAAGCTTGACTGTTTTAATGGTGCATAAACCGTTACTTTATCTTTCCAAATTAAATAAGTTACAGACATTTAAAAAAACACACGGATATACACTGTATAAATTTTCCTTCGAGTTGTAAAGAAACACTTTAACAAAGATAAAAAGGCATGCCGTATTATCTAAAACAAGCATTTTAAAACAAGGATGCATCACATATTTATAGTTTCGGACTCATTTTCCTTTTACATGTATCTGCTAAAACGCTGCCAACTTTTAATCTGGACCGATTTTTCATGTCACGGTTTATAACGTTACTCCATCTTAAGTTGACGTCGTCGTTTAAAGCAATGGACGCAGCACTAAAAAACGCCTGGTTCTTGAAAATCGGCATTTTGGCTTTGTATCAGGAAATTATGATTGTATCGAAAATAATGAGTATGATCAGGAAATATGACAATCACAAACCGCAAACAATCCCATGGCACCGCGAGGAAGAGCCCCTCATCAATCAAAGAGACACCAGGAAGACAAATTAAGCAAACCAACCAGCTCTCTCTTCCCCATTAAGATGATTGCAATACTAAAATGGACATGATGACGTAACGTATAACAAAACATAAAACAATTACAGACTCCCAAAAGTTTCAATCGAAGTTTCAATAAACACAGTGCATAGACAGCAGACCAGTTAAACTGAAACGAATATCTAGGGGGTATTTCATCTGAGTGGTATACTTTTTTCGTTTATTGTAATTTTATCGTCTGAAATTGGCAAGCCAGATCATTTACATTTAAATTCGTGTAACAATGTCCAAAAATGCATACGATTGCAAACATCGATGAATAATGTGGTATTTTGTCTGATCTAGTTCAGTGTAAGCCAGAGATGGCATTCTTTTAAATGGTTTTCTTTTTCCAAATGACGTAGTTAGTATGAAGTATGATAATTGCGTTTGCGTAAGTTGTAAGTGTTCATGGGCGGATCCAGATAATTCCATCAGTGGGGTCTTGAAAATGTTTTTACGCATTTCACGGAGGGCCGTACGGACATCCATTGAGCTGAAGCAATTGGACCTTAGGGATCCAATTGCCTTACAAGGGCGGTCCGTACCAGAATTTCGAAGGTAATCTTTAGCCAAATATAATTAACTAAGTGGATCCAGACCCCTGTCTCCTCCTCTTGACCCGCCTACGATCTTGACTAACAATCCTCGGTGATTACTTTAGGGTGGTCACAGCAATGCTCCTCCCACTTTTCCAAAAAGGCGAGGTCGTCTGCAGATTCGTAACCGTTCTTCCGATACCAGCTACAGCTACTGGCGACTAACTTATTTTTACCGCTAGCTCTTCCTAGAAATAGAATAAAATAATTATGCTTAACAATCATAGAACACTCAAGCGACTAGCAAAGGCTCTGGTCAGACTGCGCATATGCGCAGGCTTATCTGAGACTTTGCTGGTCGCACATACCACATTGTTGGAAATATCATGCACTGGCTCAGAGCCGCGGCATGAGATTTCCAACAATTTGACATTTTGACAAGTGTAGACTCGGACGAGCCTCTGCAATCTCCTATTAAGCTTAGAAACTCCAAATGGTGTTCAGTCAGTAGCTAAACAATCATAGAATACTCAAGCGATTAGCAAAGGCTCTGATCAGACTGCGCGTATGCGCAGGCTGGTCTGAGGCATTGCTGGTCGCATAAACCACGTTGTTGGAAATCTCATGCATTGGCTCATTAATAATATAGGGATCAAACATGGCCTTTCGTGTATCTTTTAAAATATACGATGGTGTTTCAATAAGTAACCAGTCTACCTATTTTTAACTGACCGACAAAGTTAAGATTTTCACAGTTTGTTTGGTCACCATAGTTGCATTATTGGCTTGCTAGTTTATAATTTACCCCGCTTTCAAGCATGGCCAGTATGTCCACTGATTTTTTGTCGAATAAGGTTGTTACATACATTTTACTATTTGATATATATCTTAAGTATGAAAAATGAAGTGTGCATGCATAATATACCAACTGAACAGAAAATTTGTCGCCTACATAATGGTATAAGAAACGACAAGAATGCATAACCTGATAAATCACATTACTTTCTTAAGTGACCCATGGTTAAGGACACTGGACCATAACTCTTTTCAGACATGTTGGAAGCTCTCAGGAAGTAGTACATTTTTGTCAAAATAAGCCAGAGTAAATGTCTTAATTCACGAATTTTCAAACATGAAGATTCTAATTTTGCTACGGAATGGGATAACTATTAATTTTGAACACTGTGAATTATTTCAAAAGAAGTGAAACTTATTCACAATTTTGAAAAAATACCTATATTCTATTGGCCTCAATTATAGCTTAGTTTCAAGTAAACAGTTGGCATTTTGTCTTTTGAAAAGGACTTCTGAACATAGAAGTGTTGCATATTTCCAAGTCATTTTAGCACACTTTTTATGGTATCTATATTTTTTGTTGAAATTATTAGATAATATATTTGTCAAGCATTAAATCGAAGAGTACCTTGCTAGAAATTAATTTCATAAAAGAAAAAGCGACCTATCTTGAACGGAAGTAAGGTAGTCTGGTAGCTTATTGAATGACCCTCGTATAATATTATTATCATCCAAATATATAGATGTAGTGTTAAAAGCGTCAACAATATCAGTCAGCATATCATCTGAAGGAGACATCATAAAGTCTTCTTATAAAAAAACAAGAATAAAACCGCAATCAGTGGAGCACTGAAATCCCTACAACTTGTTATTCAGCTTAGTGCCAATTCGTATAAAATGTTGTCTAACAAAAGAGTCAGCGCATCACATACATTTTGACAAGACCAAGCATGCTATCCTTTTGGCTATTCCAAAATAATAAAAACGCATTTTTGCTGTAAAATGAAGGTAAGGAGAGCCTTCTATTTGGAGAGTACTTTCATTAAGATCAATAAGAGTATCTTTTCATTCAATTATGGGGTAACGTAGTGTTAAGTGTAGAAAAATATATGTAGACAAATTGGTCGCGATGAAGTCCCAATCTTTAAGTTTATCTGATACTTCACCAGAACTTTTTAGAGATTAAAATAGATTCTTACAATACCTTTCTAATTACACTTTTTCTCAGTACTTAATGTTTTATAGCGGTAAGACAAGACGTTAACAAATAAGGAAAGGTTCTGTTGTTGTACAAGAACTAGAATCGACAATAAATCTAGCATTAAATACATATGCGGCTATTTTCCATGCGTATCTTTCCCATGTCTAGAAACAGGTAAAGTTGTCTGGGTCCTGTATTTCCACCATTTACGGCTGCAGATCAACACAGCTTTCAGATAGTCTTATGTCATATCGGTATTCAGACATTTTCTTGGCAAAATAAAGTAATTAAAGTGTGTCCGAAATATCTATTGACATATTTTCAGAACTGATCGTCTCAGTACCAGAGACAGATAAATGTAGCTCAGACGAAATCAAACGATGTACACAATTACCCTGGTGACAAATACGAAAGTCAGAGTCTCTACCGTTTGCGCGGTTATTTAGAGCCGCACAGGCCTTGACCTGGCGGTCTAGTGGTTAGCGTGTCTGGCTACGGAGCCAGAGGACCTGGATTGATTCCGGGGTGCGCACATATTTTCAGTGTTCTTTTTTTCCTTTTTTAACATTTTAATGCTATTTTTTTCAAATACTAGTAGCATGACATCATCAAAACGACCAAAATGGCAATTCCTGAATGTTTCATATTGAATTACACATAAAACCTATGGGGTTGGGTCAAATTTGACCCTCCTGAAGGAGAATTAGTTCTGTGACCGCTGTTATTTTCCGAAAGGTATTATATTAGTCCATGAAATAAATATAAATTCTTAAGATTTTCAACATCGGATTTTTTAATAATTGATTTATTTTAAAAGTAAATTCCAATTGTCGACGAATTGCCAAAATATATCATACAGTATCTTGTCACAGCTTGGGATAAAAAATCAACTTGCACATTATCTAAAAGTTTTGAGATCATGGGCAGTACTTTAAGTTAAAAGAAAGAAGCTTGCTTAAGATTACAACAGTTTTAGCTCGATATTTAGGACAAGTGTTATTCTTTCATATTTTTAGAAAATTTGTCAAATGCTGAAATCTTCCATATGATATTATAGAAAATAAGCTCGGTCACATAGCCTTTTTATTTCATAAATGGATAGCCCATGCATATAACAAACTGTATGCAAAGTATTGAACAGATCTTGACATGGGAAATATTTAGTAGCATATGTCCTTTAAAGGTTTATATGGAGTATCAGAGTTTCATCTTAATAAAGAAGGACCTAGGACAGTCTTATTGAACGATGGCCCATAAAAATGGCCAAAGAAAAGTTTCAAAGAAAACAATATTTTTTTCCATGAAAATGATAGTAGGTTCTACTCTCAAGTTATCCGCAAAAGTGATTTATTTTAGAGGACAAGTACCAATTAAAAATTATGGGTTGAAAACTCTGTTAATGCTATTTAACATGCAGAAAAAATAATAAGTTTTACTGAAGTACTTCCCCCCACCCGTGACTGAACTAATCCTTTTGCATACAGTTGTAGTTTTCCGTTTCAATGGCATGATTGGTCACGGGTGAAACAATGTCAAAATGCTCAAAAACACAATATCATAAAAAACTTATTAGGAACTAGTTTTGTACAAAACTATTGAGTATGAACAGGAAATACCACAATCACAAACCGCAGACATCCCCGTGGCACCGCGAGAAACACCCGCTCAACCATCACAAGACACCAGGAAGACGAACTATGCAAAGCAACCAGCTCCCTCTTCCCCATCAAGATGATTGCAATTATACTAGAATGGACATAAAGAAACATACAACAAAACATAGAACAATTACAGACTCCTACAATGGGAGTAACAATAAACAAAAAGTCAACAATAACAGAACCACCGCCTTAGAACAGAGAGCAGCCTAAGATGCTGGGGGGCTTGTTGAAGTACAAGAAATGAGGCCATCTAACTAATGTAATGTATCATCATGGAGAAACACTCTAATCAAATTGAGGTACTTCAGTAGGATTAGCCCAATTTTGCAAGTTTTCGCCCATCATATTCCAGACAAACTGGCTGTCTCTTTCAATTCGTCCTCATCTCTTTTATCTAGTTACAAGTGGTTTCTAACTATTGGTTCTAAATACAGTTCCGTAAAAGCTTACAATGAGGAGATCTCTTTTTTTTAGATTTTTTTTACCTTTTTATAAGATTTCAAATCCATCATCTGCATGTATATTTTGACATGATCCCCTTACCTGGTATACGAGGGGCGTTCAAAAATAGTGCAACAATTAGCTCTCTTTATTTATCTTATGCCAAATTAAGCGCACAAACCGTGTGCATTGATCATATCTACATTAATTGCTGGTCCCCGGTTTACAGTTGGTCAGTATTAGAAAAACAGATAACCAGAAACACCCCCCCCCCCAACCAATACCCGGATATGTGTGTGTGTGGGGGGGGGGTCTGGTTAACCGTATTTACATTACTGACCACTTGTAGACCGAGAACCAGCAATCAATGTAGATACATGCACGATAAATAGCGAAAAATCTCTATCATAGCTTAAATATCCTCAGTACAGTATATGTATTCAAAAGCTTTCTACAGTATGCTGGGAAAAGGCTGAAAATGTGCTCGAAAAATGGCCTATATAAGGCGGGTCGCCAAATATTCATTAAGAACATTGCAATACTTATAGGGAAGATCAAATGTCTTTCACCAAGGTTTATAGATGGGTGACTAAATTTAAGAGCTTAAACAGGATGCTGCTTATCCTGGTCACCCTGCAATTAACAACAATGACCAACAAAAAACGTAATACCCAAAAGATCATTGATTTGCTTCAAAAAGATGAAAAGTACCGTGAGACACTTAGGCCAGTTCATAAATAAGTCGTTATCACAATTTAGGTAATAACATATTGAAGAAGCATCTGAAAGATAAATGCAGATTGGATAACCAGGAGGGGAGGAGGGGGGTATTCTAATATTTTCATATAATATGTGTATATAGATCATCATTTTTATTTTTTTTTATTATTATTATTATAAATATTTTTTCTGGGGGGGGGGGGGCGGGGGGGGGGGAGTCAGAAATTTTAATATTTATGGAGAAGGCGGATTTTGTGGATACTTTCTTAATGGCTCATTTCTATGCATTTACAGGGGTTTTCTTAAGTTCAAGGTACAGAACGGGAATACACTTTGTAGGTATCTAAATCTAAAATATTTCTTGGGTATTCCTGATATTCCTGATATTTTTTGGTGCGGGGGGGGGGGGGGGGGGGGGTTAACAGTAGATGCTTGGTCTAAGCTTACGTAGCAAATAAAATTGAGAGTTCCCCTACCCCAAGCCCCCTCCGCCCCTGGATAGATACCTCATTTTCTGACAAATGAGCAGAAGAGGATCCGATCACAGTGGCCAAAAAGCTGATCAAAATAAATCCAGGTATACACGCAAGGGAACCACTGTACTCGAACTGTGCTGTCATCGCGGGTTGGTTGCAATCAATGAGGAAAAACGTTCCTATCTGTTTAAAAGGGTAATATTTTTGTCAATACTGTACTTTTGATTTTTTTTCGTTGGTTATTGCCACTTAATATATCCAGATGTATGTCAGTTTAACAATAATTTTGCGAGTTGAGTGATAGCTGTCTCAGCGCCTGAGTTGTGCCAAAAAGGTGACTTTTACCTAAAAAAAGAACGAAAGTGATTTTTGTCTATGTTCTGGAATGTCTGCTGTCTTTAGATAAAATGCAAAATATCAGTACTTTCCTGTACAAACAGTTTGAAATCTCAGAGCAACGCATTTTGAAAGTTATCAAGATTTTCATAATGTATGCAGAGTTCTGTACATCGAGTGTTCTGGCCCAGTGATCAGGTTTTCGATTGGAACACAGTGGTCTTATTTAGACCCTCTACGACTGTTACAATGTCCTTGACTGCTTAACAATTTGTGTATAGCTACATGATGGTGTCCAGCACCGCAAACAATAAACAGAAATGTGCAAAACTTTCTATTTCTTCACGTATTTTTATTCTTTATTAGATGCCAAATAATGACTTGCATAGCGCACGCATTAGTATGTGAACTGATTTAATACACATAAACGTCAGAAATCAACTGTTACTTAGCTAGCTTTTTTAATTTTAAAATTCCAATTGAGACAGAGTGGACTTAAATACATTAGAGACAAGTATTAGCTTTTCAAAAAAGCTGGCGGTCGTTTAGCCCTATCATTGTATGTATTCTTGCCCACTGCATGCTTACATTTTGAGCTTCTAGAGCTTGTCCATGTAGATTTATTCTAAGCTCTGGTTATTAACAACTGAACTGTGATTTGTTACAATTTTACACAGTCATGCTTAAAGCGAGTACGTTGCTTGATCTTTTGAAAGCAACCGGCTTATGCATGGTATGTTATGGTAATGTATCTAGCATGCGACACATTTATGGAAAATCATTTGACAACACTAGACAGCACATTTTTCTTAAAACTGATGCAATAAAAATCATGGTCACAGTGGTCGCTTAACTGTATATGTACAAATTCCGTGACCCCAAGATGTGTTCACAAACCAAATTTGGGATTCCTAGGATTTATGCTCGTGACATGATTTTCTAGATCTGATGGCAGTGGTAAAGGTGTGTGACGCTCCATGACCCTAAATGCATTAAGACACGAATTTAGCATTCCTAGCTAAAATAATATAGGAGATATACTCCGGATATGATATGAACACTCAGACACTTGGGACACTAAGGACATGCAGTTTGATTACTTTAATGCCTCCCTTTGGGGCATTAAACCTGTTTGTCATGACCGTCATAAGACAGTGCTTGAATTCATAGTAATTCTATGTGAGCAGATGTGAATGACAATCACATAAGTATGTTAACTGATGTGAAGTTCGCTCGCACTCTTTGCCAATCAAGGACGTTTTGACTTTGGGACGTTTTATTTTCACCAGCTTTTTTGTAAAGCTAATACTTATTGCGTTTATATAAGCGACAGGGCAAATAGACGCCTTCTTTGTGAAATTAGCAAACGAGCTTTCCTCGCGCCATAGGTAGTCCTACAGATTTCACGGACAGTTAACTTCGCACTGTAGGTCAACCCACGATATTTGGTACCCCACTCGTTGTTTGGCAGCAACTAAAATATAGCCTGAGCTCGGCATTAAGGTTCAGTCAAAACCTGAATTTGATGTGTGTTTACATTGATGTTTATATAAGCGGCCGGCCACGGCCGACCACAATAATGAAAACAGAACATAAGCACCTAAGACTCCTGCACGATAACGCGCCAGCGCATAAGGCATGCACTGTGGCTGAGTTTTTGGAATCGGAGATGGTAAACACACCCCAACCCACTCCACCCACATTCCCCAGGTCTTGCCCATTGTGTTTATTATCTATTTTATATTTGGATAGTGATATAATTCCAGAAACTCCATCTTATATGCTGTTTAAATTACCAGTATCTAAATGAGTATGAGAATGCTTCAATAAATGGAACGGCTGCCTGAAACTGTGTACTCAGGTAGGCTGAGAATATTTCGAAGGGCAGACCACGACAAATCAGTACAAATACAAGCAATGACTGAGAAACAATCTAACATCAATTATTTTTGAACACCCCTCGTAATATGGATTGATATATTTCTAAAGGTCTCACCTGAGTGCACATAATTTCAGTAACATACATACTGGCTTAGTTATACAATGTCATGCACATCGCTTACAAACTTTCAATGAGTAAACGAATGTTTTTTTTTCCTTTTAGCTAATTGTATCAAATGATTCATTGTACACAGGGGTGTCAGGTTATACTTTTCAAAAATAGTGTGATCTTTTGTCTGAATATCTTTTTTTACCTTTTCAAACAGTGTAGACTCATATGAAAAGCCGCATTATGTGGCATTTTATCTGGGTCTCTGCTGTTCATAAAAGTTAGGGGTTTCCTGAATACATATGCGGCATTTCATTAGGGTCTCTGCTGTTCGTTAAATTACCCATTTAGGAGTTAGGGGCTTCCCGAATACAAATATGGCATTTCATCTGTGTCTCTGCTGTTCGTAAAATTACCCTTTTAGGTTTAATCCGTAATGAACTGGAGCACTCTTAATGGTTCAGGTGATGAAATATTGCATTTACTGCAATCTCTTTGGTTCAGGAGCAGGTATTAGCTATAATTAGGAAAAAGTTGAAAAAGAATTTTATGTTAATACAAGCCCACGCTTTTTTTTGAAACAGCAAAATGGATATTGTAACACCTCTGTCTGTCCATTCATCCGTCGCCGGTCTGTCCGCCCGTACTCATGAGTGACCCTTGTTGGCTACTTAAGATTACCGAAAATTCTCAACCCAACAATAAACCATTCTTAAAAATGTCCGTCCGTCCATTATGCTATCTCCTCCTCAACCATTGGACGAAATCCAACCAAATTTGGTGTGTGAGTTACTCCATATGAATGGGGCTTGCAACATTAAACACTTTTTGGTCCCACCACCAGGGCCAGGGGAGATGTCAAAAGGTCAAATATCAAATTACAATAACAAAATCAATTTCAAAGATTTTATACCAAAAATTGCGTTGTTGTCTTACAGATAAATCTCAAACGAGATTTTTGTCCTGATGCCTAGGTCATACCCCAGAGGACTTGAGGGCCCCCGGGTGCCCAGGGGATAAAAATGTTTTACACATGATCGTATGGCATATCAAATTGACTGGGATGGTAAGTAGAACAGAATGCAAGTAAAATTTTACCCTAGGGTCAAACTGGTGACCTTGGGGTTAGGTCAAAAGGTCAGATATCCTCCATTATAAAGCGAATTTCAAAGATTTTTAATACGAAACTTTGTGTGTGTTCTCACAAACAAAAGTTATAAAACATATCGAACGGTATTTTCATTGTGTCGCCTGGGTCATACCCCAGCGGTGGGACTGGGGTGCTGGGGGTCAAACCTTTGAGCGTGGGGATTTGCGATGACGCCCTATCGACAGCTCGTCCTAGTTAAACTTAATTTATTTGTATACAAGGCTAAATATGAATAGAGTATCGGCATGTATAGATGTACCACAACCTCTCACTAATTACTATTTAAGAAGATTAGTGTAGAATGCGTAAAAAGAGCCAGTCAGGATGGAATATCTGTGTTTGTCAAAGCTTTAATAGTAAATGTAAATAAATGCTCGAAACCCTTTTTTCTATAACAACATATCCATATTATAAACACAGTCACTCTTCGAAGCTTTTTGAGTGTCTTATGAGATATCCATATCCATTAGAACCTCCAGATAAGCACTCTCTAAGGTGCTGGCAGGCCTAATATGAGGCATGTGCGGATCCAAGAGAGAACAGAGGCTGGCATGTCCTCACATGACTGAACAAAATGGTCGTTAAGGTCCCTGGATTGCTCGCCTGAATCCTGACACATAAGGTGATGTTTTGGCCAATGACTAAAAATAAACATATATCATTTAAAGTTATTTCTCCTTTTTTGGCTCTTTCAGTGCTAATCTGAGTATTCAGAGCAATTCTGGTAGAGGGCATCAATAGGAGCATATATGTGAAATTATTTTGAATTTGGATCAGTTGCACAGGAGATGTCGCTTTAAAATAATTCTTGCTGAGCTTTTTTAGCGGAGCATGCCATTTGTACTATTTTAGTATTGAGCAACATAAGGAACATTTATGTGAAATTATTTTGAATTTGGACCAGTGGTTCCAAAAATGATGTTTAAAAGAGTTCTAATTGATAGCTCTGGCACCCGTCTTGTTCAGCGGAGTGGAATCATTTGTGCAATTTTGGAAGAAAGTATTATGGGGAACACTCCTGGGAAATATTTTTTTAATTTGGACCAGTGGTTCAACATGAGTTGTCATTTAAACAAAAGTTTTTGGACGGACAGATGCTGGATTTAAGACAAAACACTAGAGCTCACATTGAGACTTTGGCTCAGGTAAGCTAAAATTGCTGACTGGGACGTAAAGAATAAAAACAAACTATTAAACCAGTCAATTGAGCTGTACATTAGCAATTGACAATTTTTGAATGAGCCAGTATGTATGGTACTGTAAAGGCTGAAATGGTGTGCACTCAGGTGCGAACATTAAGTTATGTATTTTTATCATATGGGGATAATGTCAAAATATACATGCAGATGATGGATTTGGAATCTTATAAAAAGGTAAAAAAATTCTTAAAAAAAGAGATCTCCACGTTGTAAGCTTTTACGAAACTGTATTTAGAAGCAATAGTTAGAAACCACTTGTAACTAGATAAAAGGGATGAGGACGAATTGAAAGAGACAGCCAGTTTGTCTGGAATATGATAGGCGAAAACTTGCAAAATTGGGCTAATCCTACTGAAGTACCTTAACACACCATGATCTAATCAAGAAAAGGGCTCATGAATCACAAATAGTCAGAGCTTAAGAAAACCTCAAGTTGAGCCACGGTGGGTCCAGCTACAGATAGGCATCAGGCACCAACCCACCGATTGAAGCTTTACGTCAGAGCCGTCATAGAGTCTGAGGCCTGACCCACCGTCGTGCAATTAAAGAGGAAACCATAGCTATAGGTAACCTGTAGGTAAATAGCTTTTAAGCACCAAATTATAGGTTAAATCTGATGGGTAAAAAATATTTACTATTTTACGCTCAGAAACTGTGTTTATCTTGACTCTGATGTATAAAGTATGTGGGTATGATACACCTCAGTGAACAAGTCAAACTTGGAACATAACAGGTAATAGGCAAAAATCATGGACAACATACGTATTTAGAAGAAACGATGAAATCTTCTCAACATTTATTTTATGCAAATGCATCACTTTCATTTTAAGCTGCAGACATTATATGTCCATGTCTTTAGGCGAATACAAGGCAAACTTTGAATTTCTGTGAAAACAAATGGTCAAACAAAATACCCCCGACCCTTAAACCTTAATGTCCTGGCATAATTCTGCAACATTTTCAAAATATGTTTAGTTAGCTAGGTGCACTAAATGTACGGGTTTGATTTAAGCACAAAAATTTAGTTGTCAATTATGCATTATCCTAACCACATGCTGTCAAAATTTGGGCAGATTGAATAGGAGACTGTCTGAGGTCCTTTACCTCTAATACCGTAGTCTTGTCTTTGGATTTGTGGGATAGAACACTGATATCATGTGACAGTCTGCACGCCTGGTTATAAACCCAATCGATATTTATAGCTATGGTTTCCTCTATAATTTAAACGATGGTGGGTCACGCCTCAGACTCAATGACGGCCCTGGTATAAAGTTATAATCCACTGGTTTGTGCCTAATGCATTTCCTTGGCTGGGCCCACAGTGGCTCAACTTAAGATTTTCTGTGAGTCAGGGGCCCTTTTCTTTGTTTCTTAGAGTGTTAATTTGATTAGATAGTAAATCAGTGATAATGCATTGCATTACTTAGGTGGTCTCATTGCGAGTTAAACATGTTTTCTTTTAACAACAGTAGAATCTAGGGCAAACGATTAGGCGTCAAGCAAATGCATTTAATTCTCTGGGTATCTTTGGCTGCTGTCACTTCTAAAGTGATGGTTCTGTTGTTGTTGATTTATTGTTTTATGCACCCACGATCGTTTGTAGGGGTTCTGTGTCTTGTCTTTGTTTTGCTATTCATACTTTCAGTCCTTTCTAGTTTTGCAATCTTCATGCCCAAGAAGGCAGAGCTGGTTGCTTTACTTTAATTGACTTCATGATGCTTTGTGACTGTAAGTATTTTGTAACTCTTGTGTTGATGTGAGTTAGTCTGCAGTGTGTGATTGTGGGCTTTCCTGATCGTATTCACTTACTTTTTAACATTCATATAAATCTTTATAATACATACTTCTTAAACAAGTCTATTTGTATCATAAACTTTGTAAATCTTTTTTCAATATTAAACTATGGTCCACTGTCTTAATTTCATGTTGGCCTTAAATCCCTCTTGAGCTAGAAAATTACACAGCCTTAATTTATGGCGAGTCAGTGTATACATCAAAAATGTTGGCACTAATATTTTTCTAAGCAGTTATTAAAATTATTTCTCTTTTTTTTTAAAGAAAAAAAAAAGAAAATATATTTCTCATTACATGTATAAAACGATTGGTACAACATGAATGTATTGCAAAAGACTGCATATGTGGTGGTCAAACCTATCACAGTTGACCAATTGCTTACCTTTTAAAATACGCACTGGTGGGTCAGACTATAAGAATCTATCATGAGTGTGAGGATGGGATAGGAAAATCTGTCCTGAGGATCACCATTTGGCATCACGAGGCTTGCAGAGTGATGACAAATGGTGATCCCGAGGGACGGATTTTTCTATCCCACCCTCACACAATTAATGGATTATTTTTCTTGCTCATCATTAGATACCGCATTTTATGTTGAAAAATGCTCCCATAAGTTCCTAAATACGCTATATGCGACATGTTATGATGACGTCACTTTAACATAACAATAACGTCAGTTGACGACTATGTACGTGAGATCCAAAACAACCAAAATCATTCTTAGCGTGACAGCCTGGGTAAGATAGCATGGGTAATATAAGAATTTATATCCCAGGATAAAGTATAAGATACCCTTATCCAGAAATTAAACTCTAGGACGATTCTGAGTTAAATACCTATCTATAGAGGATAGGGTTGGAGCATGATGCCTTGCTTTTTGTCAGGCCCTACAGGGGTTAACCTTGAGTTTCTGTTGCTCCAGTATACAGTTGTATTGTGTTTTTGAGTCCTTATCTTTGTTACATCTCCTTTTTATATTTTGAATTGTATGTTCTTGGATATGATACTTCGATAAATTACGGATGTTTCATACAAAGCAATCATCTATGTGTCTTAATCGGCATCATAATTCAGAGTGCTAGTACCGTTAGACATGTTTAAGCCCTCAAGTGATTTTTAATTTTGCTTACAATTTATTTTGTGGATCATTTTTGTAATTTAAACTCTAGTATATCTTTGTCTTATCTGTTCCTTTCAGTCTAGTGTCCCGTGCTGGAAAAGGGCTGACCTCTTGGTCCTCTGGTGTGTGTGTGTGTGTGTGTGTGTGTGTGTGTGTGTGTGTGTGTGTGTGTGTGTGTGTCACTTTCAATTATAATGTTCGGGGGCATGTATGTTACTATATGTAATCAATTTCCGATATTTGCCTTTCTCTCTTTTTTGAATTTTGAATGAGAAATGTTGATGAAACAATAGATTAAACATAGAGACTCCTAAACTGAAAGGTAACAAGACTATAATTTATTTGGTTCATAATGTACTTGTCTTTCTAAAGCAAACGAAAACTACAAGAGCTAACACAACAAATAATATGGACCATTATCTTTGTCTTTCCCATTGGTATCCTAGGTCAGGTGTGGTACATGATTGTATCGATTCCTGATCTTTGAACCGTAACTTAATGTTAATAAATCTATAGTATAGTACATCTTTATAAAATTTCTCTAAAATTTGAAAGCAAAACCTATTTGTACAATTTGTATTCAGTATTTCCTTAAACCACCATTTAGTGCTTGCTATAATGCTTTTAAGCCTTAAAGCGCCGCCTATAATTTGCAGCAGACGACACTTTCAAATTTTATGCTTTTTCAAAATTAACAAATAAGGCATGCTATTTCATGAGAATTGTCTGCTGGCAGACAATTCTCTTGAAATATCATACCTTATTTTTTTCGAAAATTAGGAAAGATGTTGGAAAATTTGTCGTCTGCTGCAGTTGTGATTGGCGCTTTAAGGGTTAAAGAATATCCCTGCACAATTGTGTAGGTGCAATATCTAAGCAAATATACGAACTATAGGCTGGAAACTTCATCAACTGAAAGATGGAGACTAAAATATCTAGTAAAAAATAAAATAAAAAAGCTTTGCTTTTTATAAGTTTTTGCCCTTTGAAATGTGGATTTTGTAATTATGTAAAGTAAGAAAGAGGGCAAAGATCAAGAATCGATACAATCAAGCACCACATCTGGCCCAGGATACCAATGGGAAAGTGACAACGTCACAATCAGACATCACAAACGAGAACCAAGCGGTCAGCCCTTTCCCAGCAGGTGACCACAAGGCATCAACAAACAGACGTGCATGAAAGCATAACAAGTAAGTGACATATCTCATAAATAGTTATGACTAGAGAGTTGAAACTTAGGCCCACTTCGAATCGAACTAAAGTTCCTACTATAGTTCTTACGTAATAGTTGCGCGCGCACGTTTACATCCGAACGGCTGCAGTTGGAACTTTAGTTGGTTGTCAAGTAAACAAAGTGAATAGCCTTGTATGCCCCCTTTCAATTCTTCATTGCAGACAAAATGATGTTCATATACTGCACAGCCAACTCTAATTAACAATTACGAATAAGTAGGACCACAAATATTGCACAGCGAGTAAATATTTTCTAAAACAAATACTTTTGAGGCTACTGACATATCTTGAATCCATCTTGTTATATAGAGCTAGATGAGGGAACAAGACAATCTAACGGTGCTCTGACCCATCGTTGATCTCTAGCAACTATCGATGTTCGAATCAAACTATAGTTATTATAGTAGGAACAGTACTATAGTTCGATTCGAAGTGTGCCGGTGTCTACACTTAGGGGATGATGAAAAAAATTACCTAACAATCAAGCAGTTGTTCTGAAATTATTGTCCTTTTTTGAAATTGTGACATTTTATCCATAATTTTCCAATTATTAAAAAAACTCTGGTTTGTTCTTTGATTGACAGACCGGCCATGTTTTATTCATTTTTTGGCTTTTAATATTTAATGCACGGATTACACGTGCTGGAAAACAGAAAATAAACATGTCGTTCCGTTTGACTGCTCTTGAAATCGAACTTTTTTCTTTTCTGTTTATTTAATCAACGGATAATGCCTTGTAAATCTCTTGTGATGTTTTCGTTAATTCAATGATTGATATTTGAGAAATAATTAGTAAAAAAAAGTGGACGATTGGCATTATTTCAGTGTAATTTAGACCATAATAAGGTACTGAGTCCTGTACATTGGTACGTGTAGACATACACAGGTCATGTAAAACAAATTAAACAATAGCGAAACCCTTTACTTCATAATCCTTCTGACGCCTTTTGAAATATTATACAGGGAATATTTTCGGGGGAGATAGTGAGAGATTTGCTCATATTTCTGTTCGAAATCTCATTAAAATGGTTTAATGGGAGAAAAATCTCATAGTAAAATGTGCAGAAGAATTTCTCGCTAAAATTCATAATTTCTTGTTAGTTTTGGCTGAATGGGATATTTTCTCTTATGCTATTCTGAGCAAGAATTATCCCGGAATATATCATGTATTTGAAAATATTATGGAAAGTGGAGCATTTTTTTCAAAGAGCAAATGCTCCATTTTCCATAATATTTTCAAAATTATTCAAAACTTTACTTAAATTTTTCTTGGATTTTTTCAATATTGTCTAAAAATAGAAAATGATATCATGATCTAAAAATAGCCTATGGAGTAAAGGGTTAAGAAAGATCTAACATACCTATTAAGAAATATTCTTCATTCACTGCCAAATGGAGTCCACAAAGTCCACCATTAGTTTTAGAATCCAGGAAGTAATTGTGACGATTATTGACCCCCTTAAATATATCAGACACATTTGTCATAAAATTTTCATTTGAGCTGGTAACCAACATAAAGTAAAAATTGGCCAAGCAAAGCTTGAAATCGTACTGCGTAAACGCACAGTCTGATCAGAGTCTTAGTTTTCCGAGTGAAGAAACGTTGGACTCTTGACATTCCATAGAGCGCCCACCAAATACTCTGATTTGACTGCACGGATGCGCTGTCTGGCCTGAGCCTTTGATGAATGCACATGCAAAATTGAACATTTTGCTAATTACTGGTTCATAAGCTTACAATTTGAGCATATTGCCATATTGCTGCTAAGTTTGGTGTAATTGTTGATGAGGATCATAGCAACCTTCCTACGTTATACTGGTTACCTAAACTTCATAAAGAGACCATATAAGTCGTGTTTTATTGCTAATTCTAGCTCATTTACTACTACTGAGTTGTCTATATTTTTGACTTCTTGCCTTAATGTGATGAAAAACCATGTAATGAAATATTGTTAAAATGTTTTAAGAGGAATGGTAAAAATCTATTTTGGTCTACCAAAAATCAGGTGCGATTCTTAACAAATTCAAATCTAAAGGTGTCCTGGCATCTAATGTGTCTACATATGATTTCTCTACTCTCTATACTACATTGCCTCATAATATTATCAAAGAAAACCTAACTGAGTTAATTGAACAAATTTTTAAAAGTGAGAGTGCTCACCTAATTTGGTTTGTAATGAGAAACGCGCATTTTTACTTCTGATCAACATAAAGTATATAAATTATGGTCATGTCAGCTAGTTTGTTATGCTCTCCATTATTTTTTGGACAATAAATAAATAAGAGTTGGCTCAAAATTGTATGGACAAATTGAACATATTCCTAAAGTTACAAATTGTGTTCCTCCCATTGCAGATTTGGTTTGTTTTGTTATGAGAGATGCTTCATGTATTCTCTTTCTGACAATAATCCAGCAGGTGATTTTGAAGCATTTAACTCTACCTCAAGATATCTAGATCCTTTGCTTAATATTGATAATCCTTGTTTTGAACAAATGGTAAGTCAGATATATCACACTGAACTTCAGTAAAATAAGGCAAATTCCTCAGATACTCAGTAAAGCCCCCTTTTTGAACTTAGACTTGGCCATTACAAATGGCATAGTTTCAACTAGAATGCATGTTAATTTGGACGATTTTAATTTTGAAATAGTTAATTTACCAATTCTTGATGGATATGTTCCTCGCTCCCCTTCCTATGGTGTATGCTTGTTGCAACTTATTCATTTGCAAGAGTATTTTCTTATGTTGATGAATTCAACAACAGAAACAAATGTTTGACTTCTAAGTTACTAAAACAAGGTTATTGATACCATAAAATTCGTAAAGCTTTTTTTCTAAATTGTATACTGACACTCCAGTTGATTGTTAAATACAATATTTGCTTAAAACCTCTTCTGCGACACAGCGTATCAGAACCTGTATTTATGACAATTTAGTATATACATTTAAAATAATTTTCGGAAAGGCTTATTTTAGTGATCACTTTAAAAAGATATTTAACGGTATAAGAGAGTGGGTTACAACATGGATATCATGCAACAGTCTGCATGCCTGGTTGTAAACCCAATCACGGTTTATACCTGTGGTTTCCAACGACGGTGGGTCAGGCCTCAGACTCAATGACGGCCCTAACGTAAAGCTTTATTCTGTTGATTGGTGCCTTGTGCTTATCGTTGGCTGCACCCAACGTAGCTCTTGAGGTTTCTTTAGCTCTGACTGTATGTGAGTCATGAGCAATTTTCCTTGTTTCATCATAATGTGTTAATTTGATTCGATTGTTTCTTTGGCATGACTTTTGTGTTTTTAACACCAATATAATCTAGGGCGAAGTAACGGCGACAGTAAAATGCAGTTAAGCTCCCCCAAGAGCGTAGGCTGCTGTCCGTTATAAGGCTCTGTTGTTGTTGCTCTATTGTTTAATGTACTAAGTCTTCCCATTATGTGTATTGGGGTTCTGCGTTTGTATTTGTTTTGGTATGCATTACTTTGTGTCCTTTCTAGTTTTCAATACCTTGAAGAGGAAGAGAGAGCTGTCTGGCTGCTTTGCTTTTAATGTTTTGCGGATGTCTTGTTACTGTAAATGTTCTGTGGCTCTTCCACATTGTGTCGAGAGTTTGTGTGTGATTGTGATATTTCCTGATCGTATTCACTAACTTTTTGTATAACAAGCACATGATAATATGAGCCGCGACATTAGATTTCCTACAATGTGGTATGTGCGACCAGCAAAGCCTCAGACCAGCCACCGCATAAGCACAGTCGGAACAGAGCCTTTGCTGGTAGCTTAAATATTTAATGATTTATAAGCTATTGATTGGAGCCTCTAAGCTTAACAGGAGGCAACACAGGCTCGTCTGAGTCTACACTTGTCAAAAATTCTTATTGTTGGATCAACTATGTTTGTACTAATCACATATCTGCTCACGTCTCCAACAAACGCATACACTGACGTATCCATTCGAGCTAGAGGTCTACATCTACATCAATTTGTGTATGCGAGCAGCGAAGGCTCTGGTCATTTTGGCACTTGTGCAGGCTCTCTGATCCTTTGTGGCACTACTATAGGAAGCAAAATAACATGCACTGGCCCATTACTATTACATGTACTTAACAGAGACTTAGAAAATACAAAGGTTGTTCCGACAGTTCTGATCCTGGCATGATATATCTGTAACTAGTATCACAACATGGCTAGATGTTCCACAAAGGGGGAATTATCTTTGCTGGATTTAACAGGCCCCCAGATACAATGTAAGAGTGCGTAACTGAAAATTATTTTACTTATTTCTCAATCAAAACATATGTTGTCGATACTCAAAGAACCGTCTCATTGAGACAGTTCTTTTGGGCACCCAAAACACAAGTTTAAAATGGTGGATAAGAAAATAATCGCAATTTTACGCTGATTTTTTTTTCTTAACTACCAAAGTAAATAAGGGTGCAAAGATCAGGAATCGATACAATCAAGTACCACACCCGACCCAGGATACCAATGAGAAAGTGGCAAACTCACAGTTAGACACCACAATCAAGAGCCAAGAGGTCAGCCCTTTCCCAGCAGGTGACCACAAAGCACAAATAAACAGACGCGCACAAAGACATAACAAACACAAGACAGAACAAAAACATAAAAGATCCACAAAAGAAGTACCGCTTTGGAACGATAAGTAAAATATTTTACTGGAGGGCTTAAACCGGTTTAACGGCGCGCCATCCTCATTCTTATTTCAGATGTGAATCAAGACACATATATACGTCATGTTCTGAAACGTCCTAAAGTTTGATAAATACAATGGCAGCAGATTACAGTAATTTGGACAACCCGAGGGCTGTGGACTCAAGTGTCAAAGTCCTTCTATCCTCTATCTACCTGCCTGCCTGCCTGCATGCCTGCCTGCTGTTAGTAGGAGAGTATAAAAAATAGGCCAGCATTGACAAAAACTAATAAGTTGAATTGGATACGTAGAATAACACAAGTATAAGCTTTTCATAAAAGGTTGCCACCTATCAGCACGTGACTAAAGTGGGTCGTTGTCTATTTTCTGAAAGTACAGTAGACATTTAAAAGAAAAAAATAGTATAGTAGCTGTTTCAAGCGAAAGTGATGAGTTTAAAAATGACACATCCACCTAATCGCCATCTCCGCAAGCGAATGAGCTGAGTGTGTCATTTTAGTGTTGTGGCACTATGATGTAATCTTCACGGAACGGGCTATCTCATGCTACACCACTAAGCCGGTGCTACAAGACAGGTTGCAAACTCAGTCAATTATAAAAGGATGGTAAAAACTGGTCGACATCCACAATTTTGTAACAGCAATCCTATGCCAAATGAAAACCAGCTTACTCTCTGAGTAAGTGACCCATTAAGGTGTGATACATTCCTTTACAAAAGTATTTGTAATGTTGAATACATTATTACAGAACGTCTAAAATCTAAAAGCGGGCACCTAGAAAAAGGATTTTATTTATTCCTAATGTGAACATAATGGTTTGGTTCTAAAACATTGATTTTAGCTATCAGTAAACAAATGAGCTACAAACAATGTAGATCCTTATAAGTGTGGTCTGAGTCTACATTGTTTCGACCGACATATATATGTCTAAAACACACACATCTCAAGAGGCACTAAATTATAAGCCCGTTCATGGGAACCTTTATCCCCATGCACAATCTGTAAGCTGATTAAAGTAAGTAAGGGTGCAAAGATCAGGAATCGATACAATCAAGTACCACACCTGACCCAGGATACCAATGGGAAAGTGACAAACTCACAGTTAGACACCACAAACGAGAGCCAAGAGGTCAGCCCTTTCCCAGCAGGTGACCACAAAGCACATATAAACAGACGCGCACAAAGACATGGCAAACACAGGACAGAACAAAAACATAAGTAAGTAAGTAAGTAAGTAACGACTTTATTTAGTGAGGGTAACCCAATTGACGAATCAATCTTCCAAGGGGCCCTCAAACATGAGGAAAATACATATATCCAACAATAAAGAACACCCACACCCTACACACATATACATATGGGTCATGACGTGAGAAAACCTAGCTTCGGGGTTTCCAATAAAGTTAGATTCAAACCAACCTGGTCCGCTACATAGGCTAGCTAGAAAATTGAAATTTCACTAGTAGCAAGTCTAGGTATTGTACTTTTCAAAACGCGAATAACAAAGGTGCTGATCAGACTGCGCGGAAGCGCAGGCTGGTCTGCGCCTTTGTTGTCTTGAAACCCACGAAGACAGGTATTCTCGCGTCAAGGCCCTATAATAAAACAACAATGAAAGCTAGATGACCATCTAGCTGGCTATGCAAATTAAACATATTTACCTTTTAACCAGAATGTACACTTTTGAACAAAGGAATTTAGAGTCATAGAATTTTTTATAAAAGATTCACAAAAGAAATACCGCCTTGGAACGGTCAGTAAAATATTTTACTGGAGGGCTTAAACCGGTTTAACGGCGCCAACCTCACCCTTAATTCAGATGTGGATCAAGACACATAGATATTTGATTTGCATGAAAGACCCCTAACGTATCAATGCATCATCTCCTAAAACACATAAATCAAGATATAACAAGGAGATAAAGCAAAGATAAGGACTCAACAGTAAATAAAACTGAATACCGGAGCAAAAGAAATCCAACAGGTAAACCCAGGTGGGCCCAACAAACAGCCAAAGCATCAGGCCCCTGCCATCTCATCAATAGATAAGTCTTTAAGTCGGAACCATCATAGAGTCTGAAGTCCGACCCACTGGCGTGCAATTAAAGAGGAAAGCAAAGTTGCCAACTGTGATTGGGTTGACCACCAAGCATGCAGTCTACTGCGCTGAAAAATTATTATTAGAGCCAACAATCTTCTTCAATTTATACACCAAGTCACCATAGAAATCAGGTTCCGAAAGTCCTTGGCGCAAGAGAGATTTAAGTCCAACTTTGAATTTAGAAATCAAATCATAGTATCGTCTATAAAACTAAAGCCTGAGCGGTTCACTGCATTTGAAATATATATTTTCTCAAGAATACAGTACAGGTCCTAATCCAATAACAGAAAATTTCAGGCAAAGGTCTACACTGTATGCCTAGCTATTACCAAAAAAAAAAAGAATGCTGTAGGCTTATGCTGGAAGGGAACATATTTTAAAGGGGTAAATTTTTCTCTTTTTAACGTATTCATCTAATGAATCGAGCTTTTAGTATTAAAGATAAACACATCAATATAATTTCACTAAGTCGTAAATTTTCGACTGCAAAGGCCATTTGACAGGGGCAGCAAAAAATACATGAAAGCGTTATCGATTTGTTGTTGTTTGTTGTTGTTGTTTGTTTACATTTAAGGATATTATACAATTATTGACTTCAATGAGGTAGACATACGGATTTATCTACATGAAAAAGTGATAATTCACCGAGGCCGCTTAGCCCAGGTGAATATCACTTTTAAGGGTCAATTAAATCCTTATGTCTACCAAAATTGAAGTCAATAACTGACATTTCATTTAAGAATTAAAATGTTGCTACTTTCACGTTTCTTGTTAAAGACATGTTCAACCTTCAATCTAAGACATCTAAGGACTTTCTCAAAAGTTTTAGCAACTTTAATTGAAATATTATAATTTAGTATACTATTTTACATTTTCAACTGTATATTAATTCTCTTAATGAGGAATATAAAATGTTATCATAAAACTGTTTTTACAGGCTGTTTATTCAAACAAAGATAAATAAGCAAACAAAGCAAAACAAAACTGTTGTAAAAATTCATGAAAGTCTTTAATTTACCTGTTGAGAGGTGAAACAGCAAATCATGTCAATTTCATGCAGCACATGCTAGTTTCACACTCACCATGCTATTTTTAGCTCTCTAGAAGGTAATATTGCATAAGTGTCTAAATATTAACTTCTGGACACTAGTTCGAGCTGGTTTTTATGCAATATTAACTTGTGGGCCGGTTTAGACCAGCTTCCAGGTAGACATAGAGATTTATGAAGACTAATTTTGCCAATCAGGAGACAGGATTCTCTCTAGTCAAATAACAATAAAGGATATAAAATTGCTTACCGAAGCCTTGTAAAAATCCAAAATCTTCAACTTGTATCGTATGTACCCTTCGAATTGATCTGTTGACTTAACCTCGGAGTCTTTCACTTTAAATTTAGCAGCTGCAATAAAAAGAACAGGGAGAATGGTAACCACTGTCTGCTGCATCCATCAATCTATCTATCCTTGCATTCATTAAATCATCCAGCCGACCACGTTCCATCCATTCAACTAAGTATCCAACCAATCATCTTATTTGAATAAATAGCTATAATGTTTCAATTGACTGGCTGCGTTGAGGCTCACTTCGATCGAACTAAAGTTCCTACTCAAGTTCTTACGTAAAAAAAGCGCACACACTCTTACACCTGAAAGGCTATAGTTGCAAATTCAAGTTGGTTGTCAAGTAAATAGAGAATACTGGGTAAGTGTCTTTTGATATCAAGTTTACCACGCAAGGCTTTGAGAACGCTTTTTGACATCGTGAGGCTTGCAGAGATATAGAGAATACTAGATGAGTGTCTTTTGATATCATGTTTACAAAGTAAGGCTTTGAGAAAGCTTGTTGACATCGCGAGACTTACCGAGATATAGAGAATACTAGATGAGTGTCTTTTGATATCAAGTTGCCTTGAGAACGCTTGTTAACATCCTGAGGCTTGGCGAGATATAGAGAATACTAGGTAAGTGTCTTTTGATATCAAATTTACCAGTCAAGGCTTTGAGAACCCTTGTTAATATTGCCAGGCTTGCCGAGATATAGAGAATACCAGGCAAGACTTTGAGAACGCTTGTTGACATCGCGAGGCTTGTTAACCGGTTTAAGCCCTCCAGTAAAATATTTTACTGACCGTTCCAAGGCGGTACCTCTTTTGTGGATCTTTTATGCTTTTGTTCTGTCTTGTGTTTGCTATGTCCTTGTGCGCGTCTGTTTATATGTGCTTTGTGGTCACCTGCTGGTGTCTAACTGTAAGTTTGTCTCTTTCCCATTGGTATCCTGGGTAAGGTGTGGTACTTCATTGTATCGATTCCTGATCTTTGCACTCTTACTTACTTTGCTGAGATACAGAAAGTACGAGGTGATTGTCTTTTGATATCGAGTTTACCAGGCAAGGCTTTGAGAACGCTTTTTGACATCGCGAGGCTTGCTGAGATATGCAGACTACTAGATGAGTGTCTTTTGATATCAAGTTTACCAGGCATACAATGCTTTAGGTTATACTATGGATTTGTAAATTGTACTACATGTAAGAGGGTGCAACATTTCTTGCAGAAGTATTCCGCTATTAGCCAGACTGAAATATGTTCCCTTTAGTTTGTCTGTTGCATCCTTAATGTTTACCTTTTTGCTTAAATACTTTTTGTTTATTATACCTAAATGTTGTAGTTTTCATCTTCTTTTATAATATCATTACCAGATGCCATACTCTCTTTGACTTCATATAGTCGTATTGGTCTTCATTATATACAATTATTGAACATTTCGAGGCTGAGTCTTCATATCGCCATTTGCATGAGTATGCATAGCAAATAAATAAAGACAGAATTAGGCTGAGTTTCGGAAAAAATAAATTTTTGATCCCCCAGTACCCCTATACCCGGGATGCAACATTTATTTTTCATGGCAGATCAGAAACAAGCTCACACGTCGCGTGCGGGAATAGATTGTGGTAAGTTGACTTTGTTTTTACTTTTACAGACGTTAAAACGAGGAGTTGCGAGTCAAGACTTTGCAGAGAAAAATAGTGTACCAACCTTTATGCTTCGCCATAAGTAGTAGTTAAAAAAGGATCCCTTTGAAACAGAAATAATATGTTTTTCATGAGAATATTCCACCAAAGACACGAAAATCGGTAACACTTGCTAATTGCTCGAGTTCTATTTGTCTGATTGTCCTGGTCGAAAGTTCAGGATATACCTGAAACATTCTTTGTTACGTATCATTAGGAGACAATAGTGAAATCAAGCCAGCTTTTTCAAAATATGGTGCTAAACACACAAAGGGTAGTTCGACTAAAATACTATCACCATCGATGAGTGAATTACCTGGATACAATCAACTTAGAAGAGGTTTTTTTGGTATACCCAAGTCACAACCCTGGTGCATGACCAAGGCAACCCAATAAAAATCCTGTCTTATATATTATATATCTTTCATTTGTGAGTAGACACACAAAGTTTGGTTTCAAAATCTTTGAATTTGACATTGTAATTGAAATTTAATGATATTTGACCTTTTTGCCCCTCCCTAGGATCACAGGGGGCGGGGACCAAAATACATGTAATTGTGACGTTGAACATGCTATTCATGTGAGTAACTCACACACCAAATTTGGTTGAATTTGGAAAAAAATAAACTTTTGACCCCCACTCCCAGTACCCCCACCACAAGTCACACCCCTGGGCATGACCCAGGCGACTGAATGAAAATCCCGTCTGATACTTTATATATCTTTCATTTGTAAGAAGACACACAAAGTTTGGTGAAAAATTTTCGAAATTGGCTTTGCAATTGAAATGTAATGATATTTGACCTTCTTTGCCCCTCCAAAGGGCCCCAGGGGGCGGGGCCAAAAATATTGTGCAGTTGCACGCCTCATTCATGTGAGCAACTCATACACAAAATGTGGTTGAATGTCGTCCAATGGTTTAGGAGGAGATAGCGAGACGGACGGACGGACAGATAAACCTTTTGGTCCCTCCCCAGAGCCCGAGGCGGGGCGGCGCAAAAAAATGTTGTTACACACCCGATCCATATGAGCAACTCGCACAGCAAATTTTGTTGGATTTCGTCCTATGGTTTAGGAGGAGATAGCGTAACCGTCGGACGGGCGGAAGCGATTGCAATACCCCCACCGCTTTTTTTAAAAAAGCGTGGGGAAAAATGTTATTTTCAGTCAACTTATTTCTTTTACTCATCGCTTATGACCACATTCTTTAAAGAATGTGATAGTTTATTTGTTATCTAAAGCTTGGGGCAGGATACTGCATGGTATATGTTGGCAATTCCTCGAAAATTGGAGCTAGTTATTTTTAATATGTTATTTTTTTAGACTCTGATGTTGAAACTCTGAAAAATATATGAGCCGTGACATGAGATTTCCAACAATGTGGTATGTGCGACAAGCAATGCCTCAGCTCAGCCTGCGCATACGCGCAGTCTGATCAGAGCCTTTGCTAGTCGCTTGAATATTCTACGAGTATGAGTTTTAAGCTACTGACTGAATATCACTTTGAGTTTCTAAGCTTAAAAGGGGGCTGCACAGGCTCATCTGAGTCTAAACTTGTCAAAATGCCACTTTGTTGGAAATCACTTGTCGCGGCTAATATTATTATTTCATGGACTTATATGATACATTTTTTAGAAAAAAACTAAATACTCACAATACTTATTAATTTCAGGAGGGCAAAATATATCACAACCCCATAGATTCATGAAAAATTCTGTATAAAATCCAGGAGAGACCACATACGCGGACCCAGAGGTAGGAGTGACAGGTGGTTTGGACCCCCCCCCCCCCCTGTGATTTTTTTTTAAAAAATGGTTTTTAGCAATGCTGGTCCGAATCTCCTCGAAAATCACAAAGCTGCTAAGCCAGCATTCAATGTTGGTCGATCATTGGCTGGCCAGCGAACCGCCATTTTAATGGCATTTCGCTGGTTGGCTGCTGATGACAGCTTATAGTGAAATTTGTATCATCTCTCCGCTCATCATCTTAACAAAAAAGCGTTGCCAAGGTTGGAGCCCCTCTGACAAAAGCTTCTGGATCCGTGCACAAACCATTTCAAAAACATTGAACATGCCATTCAGGTCCCCAGATGGGAGTGCGTAACTGAAAATTATAATTCGTTTTTCTCAACCAAAACATATGCTGTGGGTACTCAAAAGAACCGTCTCGACGAGACGGATCTTTAGAGCACCCAAGCACATGTTTAAACCGATGGATAAGAAAATAATCGCAATTTACTCAAATTATTTTTCCTTAACTGGCCCTATGGGGCCCATTATAGTTTTATGAAGTAAGCCAGTATTTTATTCAAAGAAGGGAAGTAAAACACATTGAAAATATTTGTTCTCTTTAAGGAATCGATCCGGAACCTAAGGTTCCAAAGTCTAGTATGCTTAATAATAGGACTCCTTGCGACTTGCAACAGTCACTGATGTTGTCTCCAAACCATTTGATACCCTGATAGTGTTCCTGAAAGATTTTTCTTTGGAAAAAGTTAATTTTGATAAAAGCAAAATGCAAAGTTAAATAAATTCACGTAAAATAGCTTACCGAAGTTATTATTCGGGTTACAAACCGCCGTGACATTCGTAAATACGCAACTACAGGCGTCGGTCTGAGAAACGACCACACTCCCTATGAAGAGAACCAGCAGGAACGAGTACATGTTAGTCTCTCTAACTTTTACAGGATGAAACTCAAACAGTTTTTTCTACAGTCTGTAATAGAATAAAACAACAGTTGGGCCTAAGATTGTAAATGAGCCACGACATGTGATTTCCAACAATGTGGTATTTTGACAAGTGTATACTCAGACGAGCCTGTGCAGCCTCCTTTTAAGCTTATAAACTCCAAATGATGTTCAGTCAGTAGCTTATCACTAATAGAATATTCAAGCGACTAGCAAAGGCTCTGATCAGACTGCGCGTATGCGCAGGCTGATCCGAGGCATTGCTGGTCGCACATAACACATTGTTGGAAATATCATGTCGGCTCAAATAACTTCTTACCCATCCGTTTCAACATATGTCTTGGGTGATGAAAAAGAACCGTCTCCTTGAGGCGGTTACCTTTTAGTACCAACAAAATATGTTTCGTTTGAGAAATAAGAAAATTTAATTTTGTTTACGTACTCTTTATCAAAGACATGTTGACAAATTGTAAAACATATCCTCCTCAAAATAATTGAAGGACCAAGAATTCCAAACCGTCGGATATAATTAGCTCAATTATTAAAAATGTATGCACTACATGGTCCAAGCCGTTCAACTGTTTATACCCATGATTCGGAAATCATTGTGACTGATTCCAATGCCTAATTTTGCCATAACTGTGTTTCAAATGCACATTCCCCCCCAAAATTTACACTTTAAATAGGCAGCGTATGGGGTGAAGAGATTCTTCTGTGGTCATTCTTCAGGGGTGGGGGGGGGGTAACTCGGGGGTAATTTTGGTATGGGTGTGCGAGCCAGCTATTTAAAACCTATCCCATTCAAATAATTCGTCTTTAAAAAAAATACCTATTAATATACTTGATTGAACAAAATGTTTACACTGTTTTTTTTTATTTTGCATACAACCTCTGTGCTGTCTATAAACAAAGTTTGCAAATGCATATTACAATTTTGGTTTCTGAGCAAAAATACAGGGATGCCAGAAAACGAGATCATTCATATATCAATGATAAAAAACTGGGTCTGTCATATATTTTTTCTTAGAAAAGGGGGGTTAGTAGCGGTGAAAATGGAGGCTATTCGGCACGCACATCCGTACTATGTCATATATAGGTAGTTACCCGACCCCAGGGTCAGTCGAGCAGAATGAAAATGACATCAAATTAAACTTTGTTTCAAACATTTCAGTTAGCTTCCAACAGTTTCACTTTACTTGGAAGCAAACATGTTTTACCTCTGACAATGTAGTTTTGGATTTTTTTTCTATACAATGTTTGTACTTTACCATCAGTGATCAGATTTGCAATCACCATTCGCTGCTTTTTAGTTTTAGATAGATGTCCCACCTAATTGTACAAAAATGGCCACAGAACAACGCAAACTCAAACTGTTTGAACCCAGAGATTTTTTATTATTTCACAGTCAAAACGGGCACGTGGTGGTGTCGCCATGAACACATGCGAAAACAGAGATATCAGCATCTATAAAACATTACTCATTCATTTCATGCAAATATGTGGACCTTGTCTTAGACATAAAATAACATTAAGAAGTAGTAGGAGCGCCACTATAGTCCCACAGTCAAATAAAAAGTTCCTTTATTACCACACAATATCAAGTAAAAAGATCCCTTATTACCACACAAAATGAATGCTGCAGATCTATAGCCACAAGGTCATGGCCACTCTTGTAATGGCGTCATCGGCCATTTTGATTCTATTTTAGTAACTGTTGTCATTCATGTTTAGACCTGCTTGTCTATATTTAGACATTGATTATGACGTCTACCAAATTTCTGTTTTAATGACCGCCATATCGACTGCAAAGAGCAATAAAATGCTCCTGGCCATTTCTATGACAAAGGCCTTTTATTATTACAAGTAGGCATTTCATCAAGGTCTTCGCTGTTTGGTAATCAGACGCCCATCCGACATTCTACCTTGGGCCACTATCGGCGCAGATGACGCGATACGCTGTAAGACTATATATATTCGTGTGTAATGAGGTATTTCATCAGGGTTTACGCTGTGTGCGAAGCAGGTGGGTTTTTAGGACCCACAACTGTAAAAGTCAATAGATGGAGAAACAAAGATATAGCTCTAATATAGCCCTTTCTTGTCAGACATGACTTCGGCCTGAACCTTCACTCACCTCTATTTTTCAGTGCAAGCAGCAAAGGCTGTGGCGATAATATAAAGCTATATAGTTATATATTATATATGTTACTTTGGAAAATTTGACATTATATGGGAATGCATTCTAGGAAAGATGTTCCATCAGACTTATTAATTTGTTAGTTTGTAAATTTATAACATATAAATGAGAAAAAATAGCAAACAATTTGACGTGGTTTTGAAGCTAAGATATATACCATTTTTAAAATGAGAAATATGCACGCATATACACAAAGCCTCTTCAATACAACGGATACATTTTCATTTGGAAAAAGAAGTTGCTTCATGCCTATCAGATAAAGCTTCATTTTTTTTGATGAAAGAAACTACCCAGTGATGTATAGTTTAAGGAATTAAGCTATCTTTGTAATCTTTAACTTTTGTATATACGTAACCTATTGGGATTTAACACATCAAAATGGTATTTTACACCAGGAATGATGTTAAGTATTACTCTGATTTGAAGTGATATAACTGTAATAATTAGGTGTCTAAAAGCTTACTGAAAGAATTAAATGCTTAAGTTTAGAATTAAAAGGTTCTAAACTGATATAACGTTTTATTGATGGTGATCTAATTGAACAGCTTGTAACTGACAAAGTATATATGTTAGAACATATATGTTTGCAGTTTTGAAATGGTCAGAAAATGGCCTATTAAATATATGTATCATAAACGAAAATAGCTATTTATAATTTTGTCAACACAAACTATTTAACACAATATTATAGATTTTAAGGGTATTAGTATATAGTTGAAAATGTAATGTTATTGACATTATATTGGACCAAAACAACTTTAACGAATGCCAATTGGTGTTGATAATAAAATATTTTTACATAATGTATAACCGTTTTGTTTAACTAAGCAATTCAACTACTACCTAAAATAGTTAATTAAATATTTTTGTTTTCAAGAAAATGAAGGGTAACGTGATAAACACACTGTTACAGGTATGTTTGCAAGACTTAAATTAAGTGAAATGTCTGGTTTCATACTGCCTATCCTACGTACTATCAAATAAAACAAGTGAAAATTCTGCTAGAAAGGGGGCATACCAAAATATTTATTTTTGACATTTCTTGACCCTGGGTCATCTACTATATGGGGCGTTGACAACAATGAAAGTTTTGGATGACCAGTTAGACCTTGGGACAAAGGTCAAGGTCAAAAATATTTAAAATCAGTTTTATGGCTATTCTAACGCGAACTCCTCTTTCATTTATTTACAGAGGTTCTTTGTATTGTGAACAATGATTGTAAAATATTACATTTGAGACAAATGCCATTGTCAAATATGCATATACTCTGTCCAGATAAGAGACGTTTTGCGATTCTTAGCTATGTTCAACCCCTGGACAAATACATAAGAAATCGGCTAGTCAGGTCGCATTGTTTGCGTATTCATCCATCTGTGAAATTCCCCACACCAATATTATATACCTGTAGTTTGAAAATATGCATTTTGAATTATTGCAGACGAATCTGATCAGTCCAGATACCTACGCTAAGGTGTTGTTAGAAATGTGTACGTACATGTATCTTAAACACGTACATGTATCTTAAACTATACAATCAAAAAATCATTTTGACAATAAAATCTACAAGTTTTATTGTTTCATAAAAGATCTGTGTACCTTTTTCCCCGTGGTCCAGATATTGAACGCTTATCATACCGAATTTTGTGTTGTGTGTGTGCAGAGAATGTGGCTGTTTTGATGTTATTGTTTGTTTTGTTTTGTCTGTAATGCTATTTTTCTCAAAGTCAGGGCTAAAACCCAAATCATTTTCTTGCCAAACGAACAGAATTTGGAAGAATATTTTCATCGACAACATATCTAACACAATATTTTCCAAATAGCATACTAAAGATAAACCCGTGTACCAGTAGACGCACACAACTGCAGCAAAGTTTAGAGATGAGGATCTTTTTTGTTATTTTTTATTGATTTTATTTGTTTGTATTGATATTTTGCGTCACTGTCAACATTTTAAGTCATGTCACGACGCTTCCGTGTCCACTTAGGTTGAACCAGTACTTAGCAGAGAGCAGGACATTACAAAGTCCTTCCATTCTCGGACCCAATATGAACCAGTACTAAATATAGTGTAACGTGTCTTGCACAAGGAAAAAACATGGTGCCTTTAGTCAGACTCAAAACTACGACCCCTCTATCTCTAGTCAAGCACTCTGTCACTGGTTGACTCTTCAAATAATTACAGATCTTTGAATGCGTCATTCATGTCAGCCTGTTTGTTGGCCTTGGGTTAGTTCAAACATGTGTAATCATTTAACCTTAGCGCCTTTTATATCCTTATACCATGTGTAAAACATTTCGATATTCCTACAAGTGGAATCAGCTTTGTGTTTTAGATGGTTTCTTGTAACATAACTGTATACAGAATGTATAATAAAATGCAATACCAAGGAAATCACAGGTAAAATACGCTACATGCAATCAGATCTTCACTAGCTGGGCAACCTGACACCATAAATTTTAAACATAACATAACATAAATTTTATTAGACTTAAGTATTTACAACTCAGCGTCATATAACATATATACAATGCGCGAGTTACATGCTCTCGTGAGAGTGGCGTTATATTTATACTCTCAACCCCAAAAATACACAAATGTTTCCGTAAGATAATATAATACATGCACTTGTTGGGTGCTTATCTCGTAATTATCACTGTACACATTAGTTGTAAAAGTGACCCTGAAAAGTTATGAATGAATACCGCCTAATTTTATCTTGTTGTATTAATAGTTCAGCTGTTGTCTCCAATTTTAGACACACTTTGAAAAGCATGGACATTTTTTGGACAACTCACTCAGAACGTCTCACCAGAGACGTTTTGAATAACTTGTCATGTTTATAGCAACAACAACTATTCTAACATGGACCAGTCTGCCTTGCCGATCTGAACTAAAATCCACATACAATCTGGGAGGCCCTGACCAGAGAGCAATAGTATATACCAATGTGTCTGTAAACAAGTAAGACTTAGGTTTTCTTTCTAGATTTGCTTACGAACGTATACCATGCATACTAACCGTATAAAGCCGGTCACCTTTGTCGTCTGCGGTTCAGTTACTTTGCACGATTAAATCACACCTATGCTGTTTTAACCAATTCACTGTTGACCAGTCTAAATTGACAGTGAATGGCAATGTTCTGTCTGACACGCCCAACGTCCATTACCTGAGGCGAGTTCAACAATGCGAGCGCTTACCAGCGCTCGTTGTACTGATGTCGGGCTTTACACATTACGAATAAAGATAGGTACATGTACCAATCAACGAGCGCTCAGCAGGCTCTCGCATTATTAAATTCGCCTCTGGTCTCACTATAGAATGAGGTTGTTTGTTTCTAAATGCCAACTCACCTTGCTTGTTTTGACAGAGGATGATCATATTTGACACAATGTTTGCATGATTTTTCTACTCTTTACACTACTTTACCTCATAATTTAATTAAAGATAAACTTATTGATCTTATTGAAAGAACCTTCCAGAGAGAAGGCTCTCCTTACCTTGCATGTAGTGACAGAAATGCATATTTTTCTTCAGAAAAACCTAAAAAATATCATGCATGGTCGTGTCAAAATGTATGTGATGCGCTGACCTTTTTGTTGGACAACATTTTTATTCGATTTGGCACCAAGCTCTATAGACAAGTAGTTGGGATTCCTATGGGCACTAATTGTGCTCCCCTGGTTGCAGATTTATTCCTGTTTTGTTATGAAAGGGACTTTATGATGTCTCTTTCTGATGATAAGCAGGCTGATGTTATTGATGCGTTTAACACTACTTCCAGATATTTGGACGATATTTTAAATATTAATAATGTTTATTTTGAAAATATGGTTAGTCAAATATACCCTTCAGAGCTCCAACTTAATAAAGCCAATGCCTCTGATACCAAAGCCGCATTTTTAGACTTGCATTTGTCAATTTCTAATGGTATTGTTTCTACCAAAATTTATGATAAACGTGACGACTTTGATTTTGAAATTGTCAATTTCCCATTTTTAGATGGTGATGTTCCTCGTTCTACATCCTATGGAGTCTATATCTCTCAACTCATTCGTTTTGCTAGAGCATCTAGCTATGTTACTGACTTCAACACTCGCAATAAATTGTTAACTCAGAAACTTCTTAAACAGGGCTATCGGTATCATAAACTTCGCAAAACATTTTCAAAATTTTATAGACGATACTTTGATTTGATTTCTAAATTCCAAGTTGGACTTAAATCTCTCTTGCGCCAAGGACTTTCGGAACCTGATTTCTATGGTGACTTGGTGTATAAGTTGAAGAAGATTGTTGGCTCTAATAATTTTTCAGCGCAGTTCATTAAAATAATTTCCCATTATAAAAAGATTGGCTATAACATTAATGTATTGCAACAGACTGCATGCTTGGTAGTCAACCCAATCACAGTTGGCAACTTTGCTTTCCTCTTTAATTGCACGCTGGTGGGTCGGACTTCAGACTCTATGATGGTTCCGACTTAAAGACTTATCTATTGATGAGATGGTAGGGGCCTGATGCTTTGGCTGTTTGTCAGGCCCACCGGGGTTTACCTGTTGGATTTCTTTTGCTCCGGTATTCAGTTTAATTTACTGTTGAGTCCTTATCCTTGCTTTATCTCCTTGTTATATCTTGATTTATATGTTTTAGGAGATGATGCAATGATAAGTTAGGGGTTTTTCATGCTAACAAAATATCTATGTGTCTTGATCCTCAACTGAATTAAGGGTGAGGTTGGCGCCGTTAAACCGGTTTAAGCCCTCCAGTAAAATATTTTACTGACCGTTCCAAGGCGGTACTTCTTTTGTGGATCTTTTATGTTTTTGTTCTGTCTTGTGTTTGCTATGTTTTGTGCGCGTCTGTTTATATGTGCTTCGTGGTCACCTGCTGGGAAAGGGCTGACCTCTTGGCTCTCGTTTGTGGTGTCTTCTGTGAGTTTGTCACTTTTCCATTGGTATCCTGGGTCAGGTGTGGTACTTGATTGTATCGATTCCTGATCTTTGCAACCTTACTTACTTTGTTCATTACAAGAAGTAGTTTGTGTTCAAAGAATGGCTGTAGTGTCAAAAGCTAAGGTCCAAATACTGTATATTCGGAGGTTTTCACGAGGGTTTTATTTCCACGAAACTTCGCTGATACGAAGTTTCGTGGAAATAAACCCCTCGCGAAATAGCCAAATCACGCTGTCGTTTACTGATGTAGGTAAATCATGTCCTACTCGTTAATTTTCAACTTGGCAAATATGTCTTTTAAAGCTTGTAGCAAAAATAAAATTCTCGCGAGAATTTCCGAATTTACAGTACTTAAATTCTTGTTGTATGGTATCTCTTACATATTTTGATGTACATAGTTGGTTCATATCCACACTCTGATCTCCTGAGGTGTGTAAATGTCATCAATAGTTTTGGCCTGCTATGATCTTTTATTCAGAGGTCTAGGTCAAAATACAAACACTCTCTCTATATGTAATGCCTATATTTTTGGAAGATGTAAGTGATTTTATTTGACACATTAGTAGGTACATGTGGTAACAGAGGTTTTGAATTGGTGGTCCGACTTCATAGACAAAGGTCAGGGTAAAATATGTCATACCATGAGCGGTATTGATGTAAAAAGGGAATATTTGCGATTGGCACCAATTGATTGTCAGACCTCTAGTTCTTTATTGATTGTCAGCAGTGCGTTAATTTACGCACGTGTTCATTACAAGACGTAGTTTGTATTCAAAGTATGGCTGTAGTGTCAAAAGCTATGGTCAAAATACTTAAACTCTTCTTGTTTGGCTTGTATTGTGAATATTTCTTACATGTTTTGATGTAGATAGTTCATATCTACATTCTGATTGCCTGAGGTGTTTAAATATCAGCAATAGTTTTGGCCTGCTATGATCTTTGATTCAGAGGTCAAGGTCAAAATACTAACACTCTCTCTGGATGTAACGCCTATATTTTCGGAAGATGTAAGTGATTTTATTTGACACATTAGTAGATACATGTATATGGCAACAGAGGTTTTGAATTGGTTGTTTGACTTTGTAGTCAAGGTCAGGGTAAAACATGTTATACTATGAGCGGTATTGATGTAAAAAGGAATATTTGTGATTGGCCCCAATCGATTGGCAGAGATCTTGTTCTTTATCGATTGTCAGAAGAGCGTTTCGCACGTTTTTCTAAATGAAGTTGCTTTGGAATGAACATGTTGAGTTCTGAGGTTTTTGGAAGTGCATGGATTTACAATGTGTGCGATCTTTTTCATATCGATTTTGTCAAATATCCTTGACAATGTTGATCTATGACATATGTGGTCCAATATCACAGATTACATTCATCGCATAATTGAACACATGGTTAACACATGTGATAAATGTGATTTGGATTCAAAGCACAAATGGCACACATTTGGAGACGAATGTGATCACATTCCTAACACGTGTGAGGTTTGAATCTCTCGAAACAATAAGTCAAGCGCACAAGAAAATAAATCGAGTCATCGACATGGAGTTCTCAAGTGGCTATACATGTTATATGGAACGTTCGACAACTTTGACAACCTTTTTTATTTGTTAAGTTGATGAGGGGTGGGTGGATCCAAATACCACTATAAGCGGGCCATCATCGGCACGCCAGCGGAACGCCATTTAAACGGCGTTTAGCTGGCGTGCTGATGATGGCCAAACATTGAATGCTGGTTCGGTACCTTTGTAATTTTCAGGGGGTCTGTACTAGAATTGCTAAGAAACTCTTTATTTATGTGATTTTTCCGGAGGTCCGGAGGCCCAGTCCCCCTCCCACCTCTGGATCCGCACATGCACAGAATAAATTGATGCATTGAAAATCAAATGACTTACCTGAAGGTAGCTCAGCAAATAAACTAATATCGATACGTTTATACTGTTGAATGCTTTAGCAGAGATGTTCGTTTACAACAGCTGTCAAATGTACGTTGCGCAATAAACACACCGGTAAGGCTGCGATCCTCTACGTAGTAGTTTTTACAATGCGATATATCTGCTCGCCAAAAACGACGTTTGTGATATATGGCTCGACATTGTAGTACTTCGGGAGATGCATAACATTTCGAGTGATTGTGTGTTTGAGTGTGCAGTTCTCGTACGTTTTCGTATAAATGTATGATTCCCAACTTGACAGAGCTTCCCACTTACATATTAAAATTAATGGGCCTCGACGCGAGAAAACCTGTCTTCAAAGGTTTGCGAACAACAAAGGCGCAAATCAGCCTGCGCATCCGCGCAGTCTGATCAGCGCCTTTGTTTTTCGCATTTTGACAAGTATCATATCCAAACTTGCTACAAGCGAAATTTCAACTTTCTGACTAGTTTCTGTAGCTGAACATGCTGGTTTGAATCTCACTTTGTCGGAAACCCCGAATACAGATTTTCTCGCGACGCAGCCCAATTTTATTGTGTTAATTCGTTTTAGACGTTTACCTTTTTAAAAAAAATGCTCATTGGTGGAGAACATATATTTATATGAAAAAAATGAAGCATCTCAATGTAGTATTAACTGCATCAGATTTATCGAGTCAAGTCTTGAACAAGGACCTCGGACAGTCTCCTATCCTATCTGCCCAAATTTTGACAGTCTGTGGCTAGCATAATGCATAATTGACAACTATAATTTTGGGCTTAAATCGAACCCTTACATATAATGCATCTAGCAAAATAAAAATATTTTGAAAATATTGCATAATAATGTCAGATTAGAGTGTTTCTCCATGATGTTACCTTGTAATAGTTAGAAGACTTCCATGAGAGCTGAACATATTTGTACTTCAACAACAGCAGAATCTAGGGTGAAGATTTGGTACCAGTAAAATGCATTTAAGCCCCCTGGTGGCTTATGCTGCTGTCCTTTCTAAGGAGGCGATTCTGTTGTTGTTAATTTGTTTTTGATTGTTACTCACGTTTTGGGAGTTTAAATTGTTGTATTTTTGTTGTACTATATGTTACTTTATGTCCATTCTGGTTTTGCAATCACCTTGATGGGGAAGAGGAGAGTTGGTTGCATTGATTGGTTTGTCTTCCTGGTGTCTCATGATTGTTATGTGGCTCTTCCTCGCAGTGCCATGGGTTTGTCTGCGGTTCGTGAGTGTGGTATTTCCTGATCATGCTCACTTACTTATAATTCTAGATGTGTTGCCTCCAACCCGTGGTGCATTAGACTTACATATCACACGGGCAAACAATCAAGCTAAGATATGGCTTCAAGCAGACTATGTAATAATGGATATAGAAAATAAACCAACTGAAACTATTAACTTGTGGCAAGAAGGTACAAACGGACTAGAATTTGTTTGGAAATGCTTTCTAGCTATCCCAGTTGTGTGCATGCAGCCGCTTAGCTGTTTATGCAAAGTAAGAAAGAAAGCAAGGATCACGAAACAAGAGCCGAGAGGTCAGCCCTTTCCCTTCAAGACGAAATGCACGTCAATGAGGCGCAAGTGTTATAAAGCATCTCTAAAATGCACACCAGCTTGTAGGTTTGCGGTAATTTGTTTTCCTAGTCTTACACATTCTACTTAAAACAGATCTGCTATAGCAATAATTGTTGTACGATAATTCACTGTTTGAGTACACTGACAAACAGTTACATGTAAGCAACTTACACAAAATAACTGATTTATTTTGATTGTACCACAAAATAAACAAGAATTGACCAAAATGTAAGTGAGTATTACCAGGAAATACCACAATCACTCAGTGCAGACCAACTCACAGCACTGTAAGGAAGAGACACAGATTACTAATAGACAAAAGTCAGCAGGAAGAGAGTTAAAGTAAATAAACCACATCTCTCTTTCTCAGCGAGATGATTGGAAAACTAGATTGTACAACAAGTAAAGGAAAACAAGACATTGGCCATAAACCAAACCCCTAAAACAATGGGAGCAACAATGAACATTGAATCAACAACAACAGAACCACTGCATTAGATCAGAAAGCAGCGGAAACCACATTGGTCTAAAGTCACAAATATGGTACCAACTCTTCACCATAGATTCTGCTATTGTTTAGCCGCAAACATGGCTTAGCTCGCATGGAGGCTTATCTATAAAATACATCATCACAAACAATAAATCTATGTGAATTAACACACTATGATGAAGCAAAGACGAGGGCTCGTACCTCACAGATAGAACCGGTGGAGTTACGGTGAGTCCAGACAAAGGCAAGCAGCATGCACTCACAAGCCGATGACGGTTGTACGATAGGGTCATCATTCAGTCTGTAGCTTGATTTACTTTTGTGTAATTAAAGTGGAAACCATAAATGTAAACTGTGAGTGTGTTAACAACCAGTCAAAATGCAGCTGTAGAAAACAAAAACAAGTAGCATCTATATGTAATGCTTACTTGATTATAATTGAGCGCCATCAAGAGAAAATATATTTTCAGGTTTGACTACCAGATATGAATCAAATTGGCCTGCTGTGCTACATAGCTTAGCTACAGTCTGGAAGGTGCGACCAACAAAAGTGCTAGTCAGACAGCTTGGATATTAAAACTGATCTGTGTTGTGCTGTTCTTATATCAGTGGAGGTAATTGTCTCATAGTGTGTCCTATAAAAAGCCCAAATAAGCCTTTTGATGTTAGTTTACCATTGGATACCTGTATTTCTTTTAGTGAAACTATTAGCTGAGCTCATACGCCGACTCACTTATGCTGTTGTTTGATGTTTATGTTGGGTATGCTGATTAGATAATTGTTTTTTCATTCATTTTAAACGAACTGTGCAGTAAAGTGACCTTAAATCCTAAACCAGCCTGTAGTTACACTATCACTACCGCTATGCATGACTTCTAAACCACATACGTGCAGTTTTATGATAGTTTTATTTTTTTAGATTGGTATGACACCAATAAAAATTGCAGAATTAACATAACATACTTTTATTTTGTGAAATATGTACTTAAATGATCTAACATTGCACAGACACACGTTCAGTTGATGTCTAGGTAATGTAATATATGCAGCAAGTATATTAAGTAATTCCTTGATATAATTGTCAGTGAATTTAATGGATGTTATATAGGCGGGGGATGACATAGAAAGGAGTAATTTGTTTATTATCTTTTTATTTTGCACCCAGTTGACCTTAGCATGCAGGCTTAGCAAAAGGTTGTTCATTGCATGATTAAAGAAAAGTCATTTAGACAAGAGATTTCAAATTGTGTACTATCTGCATACTGTCTTTAAAGCACTTAATTCTGTGCTGCAAACTGCCAATCAGGTTAAAATAATTTATGCTATCAGTTATATATTATGTTACCTATTTCAAAATATATAACTACTGTTTGCTTGAACATGTGCTGCCAAGAGAACTGTGGAAAGGGCTTTTTGTACTTAACGATATTCCTAACTACATTATTAGTGACAAATCAAATGTACATATATGTTTGCTCTTTATAGTATATGTGCATTACCAGGGAACATCCAAGTCGAATACGCTACCATTTAATGATAGTGGAACTTCTATAATGGTGTTATTGTGATTTATTTCGTTTATAACATATCCTAATGATATTTGAATTGAATGCAGCCTACTAGCAGAATGATAATAATTAGCTTAGGCACCTGGTATTTCTGTAATATTTCTGTAATGTATTATGTTTTCTTTTAAAATATTATTTTGTGCAATGTTAGGACTATACGAGCTCAAACAGCTAGTGGGAGAAATACAAGTAAGCACCATGGCAAAGATCGGTAACAGAATACAATCAAATATTACATCAGACCCAGGACACCTGATGGGAAAGAGACAAACACACAAGAAAACATTACATTCATGAAAACGAAAGAGTCAGCTTTTCCCAACAGGTGACATCAAGGCTGCAAGAAGCAGACATCAAAGTAAGGCAAAGACAAACGAAAAAATTATCCACAAAAAACGTCGCCTTAGAACGGTCAGTAAGAAAATTATTGGACTTAATCTAATTTCTCAGCACCGACCTCGCCCTTAATACTGAAGTGGATCAAGACACATAGATGTTTGCTTTGCATGAAAGATCCCTTACTTATCCATTTATCATCTCTTAGTACGACTCGTACATTTAAAGCAGGATATTAAAATGAGTTAAACAAAGATAAGTTCTCAACAGTACATACAACTGAATACCCGAGTAAAAGAAATCCCACAGTCAAATCCGGGTGGGCCCGACAACAGAGGCAGCATCAGGCCAAAACCATCTCGTCTATAGATACGTCTTTAATAGTCTTAGTGCTCAACATACAGAAGTTGTAAATTTTGTCTTTTTAAACATGTAGTAACAATGTGATTTAACTCCAACAAAAGCATTTTGCTTTAAAAGGAAAAACTTGAACTTAAAGCACATAAAAAATCCACCAAGTATGTTGTCCGATTCTTCATTACTTATTTATTGATCAAAATCAGAATAAACTTTAATATTCTTAAAATAGTCTTTTTTTATTTGCAGCATTGCCATATATTTGCCAATTTTATGTATTAAATGACACATACCAGGCATTTTCCTCTACTGACATCAACTCAATTCAGATGAAATATATATGAGGGTATATTGATTAGTGAATAATGGCCTTATTTTATAATGAATAGTGAATAATGAGCCAAACAAGTTAATGAAAAGTGATTAATGAGGGGCTAAAGAATAATGAATAATCCTATTTTTTAATGAATTGAATAAAAAATTAATGAATAGTGAATAGTCAGATTTCTTTACCACCTTTCCTACTTTTAATGAATAATTGGTCTTATTTTAATGAATAACCCAAAATTTTAATGAGATGAATAATGGGCTAAATTTTTAATGAATAATGAATACCAGACCCCCCCCCCCATCCAGACCCTCATATATAAAGCACAAAAAATAGTAGGAATCATCACTTTTTGAATAAACCATTAAGTATTTGCAAAGATAATCAGCTATTGATTATAATCAATGTTTATAAGGCACAAAGCTACTTAACAACTCAAAAAACTAGAAGTCATTCATAGCAGAAGTCACAATCAAGAAGTGAAAACATACAAAATGCATTCATTCTTGTCATACGAAACAAACGAAGTTCCTGGAAATCATTATAGTTTCTGTCTCACATTTAGTACCACTAATATATATCCTTGTGATTATAATATTTTAGTGTCTACAGCGTGTCCTGTATGGCGAAAAGAGAACAATATATATGTTTGTAACGTAGATAACAAAATTGATAAAAGATACTATCAGTTAATCATTGTTTTGCCTGATTCTACAATTTTGTAAAGCAATAAAACAAGACTGCATTTATCCTGAACTTCCATTTCTATAAAGTTTAAACAGATTACAAGACTGTTAATTGTTTCAAATTTCCCCTGCATCGTTTGTATCGATAAACTGACATGACTTCAATATTCAGGACGTTGAGCTAACAACTTTCTAGTACTATACTTGATTAAGTATATTTGCAAGAATTACCTGAAAGTATTAGAGCTGATCAGCATATGTGATAGTATCTGTTCAGGATATCGGGTCAACATAAGAGGATATACACTGTAACTCTTGTTTAATAGCGAGTCTCTGAAACAATAAATAAATAAAATATAACTAATTGCTACTCGAGACATATAAAACACACTTATTCAAAAGACGGACAAATACGCATTCGATCTATCTTGAACTCAAGAGTCGAGCGAATGTGTTTGATGGCCGGCCCACAAAAAAGAATAATTAAATTATTAAAAGGGCCAACTATTTCCAGTAATTCAAATACAAATTATAGAAACTATATATAATCGTGAATCATAATTCGACGTTTCACATTCAAACAAATCGCTTACCAACTATGCTGTCTTATAAATCTTCGAAGTCCTTAACGTCATGGCGACTTCTCTTGGTCGTCCGTTGTCAAAGTCACTTAATTGTTAACGTAACAACGTAAAATAGCGAACGTAACGTGAAAAGCAGTGCGACTTAAAATGCCCAAATTTACGTTCCAAATAAATTTGCTTACTATAAAATATCAAACGTCATATATTAAGATTAATTTATTAATTTAAGAATTAAAGACTGGCTACAGTTCTTACAGTATCTGCTTTGATAAATGTTTTTGTTCAGTAGAACACTTTAAGCTTTTACACAAACAACTAGTACCCATGGCATCTGCCATTCAGCTCATAGAACCAAGTAGTACTCATTATACATATACCAATTCATCAAATGAAACTATATGCATGGTATTTATTGCCTGTTCATCAAATAGAAACAAAAATGATACGTTAATGCTACTGTCTAAAACACATTTCGATAGCATATTCAAAAAATGATATGCTATGATATTTTTACTTATAGCGCAATTAGCAATAGGGGCAATGTCTGAGATCTGAGATGCATTATGATTTTTACAAAGCAAAAGAAAGATGATTTCTTTTGTAGATGATTAATTTATGATTTGTTGACAACTTTTCTATTAATTAATGAACATAAAACGCTGCTATATTGAGGAATAATTCACGAGATTCCTGCAGCATTATTAGTGTAGGCCGCTGTGTAATTCCGTGTGCAGTTTTTGGTAAAAGTGTCAACCATACATTTTCTTGAAGAAAAATGTATTCTATTTAAGAAAAAAGATGTTTACAATTTTTCTTTGGCGTTATAAGGTCACAGTGACGTCACAAAGTGACATACCTATTTTTAGCTTATTAAAGGCTTGAAAGTGGAGTGTTATGAATTCCAGCAGGCATAAACATGAACTGTTTGATCAGTTGAGGTAATTTTACTGGCGATATGTTAAATTTGGAGCATAGACCCTGACTCTGGATTTTAAAGAGGCTACATTAACTTCAAAATGATGTCTGTACATGGAAAAGTGACGTCAGTTCCAAAATGAAAATTCCGTGATAGTGAAACCTCAAATAGCTAGACCCTCCTCTCCATACAGCAGGGAAAATATTGTTCACTATAATTTTCTGAAGCTATATTATATAAGATGCAAAATGGCATACGTTAGCTCTCTGACCTATATCTAGACATGCATGTTAACTACGTTACCCTATTATAGTTTCAAATCATATTTTGCAAATACCTAGTTATACCGAATTATTATTTATCAACATGCTGTTTGTCTTAAACATTTTTAAATGAAGGGAACAGCTGGTATGCATTTAAAGATACACCACGAAGATGTTACAGTTATATATTATGTTACTATAAATGTGTAACTATTTAATGCATTACTGTCACTAGTCATTTGACTACCAAAATACCTCCTAGGGGAGTTTTGTACACTATAATTTTCTAAAATCACATTTTACAAGCCACAAATTAATGTATGTTAACTCTTTAGCGGTTGGGGCGATACCACTCAATAGCAGATTTTTTTTACGTTACTGTAAAATAATTGGAAATCTTATGTAATTACTCCTTATTCTTACATGACAATATAACCTTTTAATTGTTAACAAATGACTAGCAATATAATGTTATCAAAGTAAAAGGATTCGTTATTACTGTGATATACGTTACTTCCTTTAAAATACGTATTTATTTAAGATTACACTGCTAGTGGGACATTTATTGCTATTAAACTGTCATTAATAGTCATTAAGGGAAAATACCAGCAACGCATGGATGAATAAAAGAATAAAAATTGAACTTTATTCACATACAACGAATTTTCAAGCTTGTGTGTTTTGTTAAATATATAAACAGCATTTTATTTTTTTTTTAAATTCTTATTAAATGATATCCTTTATCTCACTGAAACTAATATATTTGCCTCTTTTATAACTAAAATGATATATAAAAGACACATATAAATGCATCAAACATATCAGAAGATGCTAGATGCTCCTCGGGATTTTTTGTTGTTGTTTCACTACATTAATATTTAAACTTATTGTGTAGTTTATAAACATTTTTATATGTTTAATACTAAATAAAATATATTGTATTATATTGTATCGTATTTTAGATAACACAATAATATTAAACATGGACTAGGTTAGTAAGATTTATCACATATTGTTTAAGCCAGCCATTATTTACAACTACAATGCTTATACCATTCAGGAATAAAAACCTTTTTCAGAACTTGTAATGGTAGGTTAATTCAAGCATATATCAAAATCAGAAATTGAGAATTTAAAACAGTCCTTAAACCTTGTCTTTTGAAAAATAAACTGAAATTATTTAAAAAAATTAACGATTTTTGCCAAAAGGTTTGACACACGCCAAGCCTATCCCTTATAGTGGTAAAAACTGCTTTATATCAGAACGATGTCTGAGTTTTGCGACAAAAGAATATTATATTAGATGGTAAACTATATAACAAGAAAATTTAAAGGACATATTGCACTCTCTTATTATCTGTTCTGTCTGGTTCCAAACTATTGTGAAGCATTCAAACAGAAGACAATTTGTTTTGATGGTTCATTTCAGTCATACATTTGAAAGATATATGTTTATCACTTAGAAAAGCCCCCAGGCATTGTTAGTATTAATGTATATTGTAGCATTGCTAACATAGCTGACTCACAATAAATTATTGTTTTTTTTAATAAATTATTTGTTTTGCATTATTCTATCAATTAGACCCAATTAGTCTTACAGTGGACTTTTGTTGCAGATAATATCTTATTGCTATTTAGCATGTCAAATGTGAACATTATCGCTGATACAAAATTGCAGCCTAATAATAACTTTTGCATAGTTCAAATCAAACAAAATAGATTTACTAGTAACGAAATAACAGATCAAAGGAATAAGCCCATTTTGATTTTGGTACTTGTTGCAGTGTAGAGCAATGAAGGCCTAGATGAGCCTGTGCCTATGTTTAGGTAGACTTACCAGAGCCTTCGCTGCTCGTATACACAAAGTAATATGGAGGTTGATGACCAAATTTTAGAACGCTAGCCCCTCTGCATCATCATGAGTAATTATACAACGCATTTGCTAGTCAAAATATTTAATTATTAGTTACAGTAAAGAGTCTAAAAATATTTTTCATCTAAAAGCAACGTGATTTATACTTAAGAACACAAGTGAAATATAGCATTCAACATTTCGTAAACTATACCATGCACATGTGTTACACAAATGACAATGAGTCACTTCTAAATCAACCTCTGAGATTAATAATGATATATTGTAAATTTAAATGAAATGATTTCCTTAAGAGATAACTGAATAAAAGGATACATGGCATATTAGATATGCATAAGTTCATGCACATTTTTTAAACTTTGCATGTGCGACTATCATTGGTGACAATGTTTATACTGAGAAGAGTGCCATCTTAATGCTGAATAGTTAGCATTGTGTATGCTCCTTTTGAATCTATGTCCTGGCAAGTTAACAACTCATTCTAATCTTAAGTACACATATACATGTAAAACATTGTTATTAATGATTACATTTATCATGTTTCCGAGGTTCGTGTACTATTTTGCAAACGTTCTGCTTAGTGGAAATTAACATCAGATATATAAGCATTTATTGCTTAAAATAAATCAGATCTAATCTCTTGACTACTTTTTTTTTAATATTTCACATTTCTATCCAGCATTTTAAAAACCATTGTAAAATCTACTTTACAATAACCTGAATGTCACCTGTTAAAATTTGGCCGGATACAATTTTAGCTGAAAAGTCTTTATCTAAATTGGTATCGTAGTAACAGCTGACATATTTCCTTGTGTATGACCATATCTAATGTGGCCTTAAAGTAAAACTCACCATTATAACCAACTTTTTTTGTTTCCATAGAAATGCATGTTTCTCATTAATAAAGCAGTTCTTTAGATATTATTGGTTGAGCAAGTGATCCAAGGTACTTACTTAATGTGATGGACAGTTTTTGTGGATTGCACAACGAAAGCTATACTGTATATAAACTAAAATTAATTGCAAAGCTTGTGTAATGCGTTACCATATCCATACACAGCTAAAAGTCAGGATACAATTTGATTTCGAGACAGTCACTTTATACAATAACTAATTACAGATACTTTAAATAACTGAATAGAAGTAGCTCAATTAAACTTAGAATTCTTCAGAAAAAGTATTAAAAAAACTCTAAACTTAACATAATATATAAGCTTTTCTGGCTCAATTATATATCGTCTTTGTTAACAGTTTGAATAAACATATGGCAATATAATATATGTCATACAGTACTATTATGTTATTTTAATAAATTTGACAGAAAATTGAAATGAATCCTTCTAAGTACTGTTACTTGAGTGCTATTATTTCCATTGTTTATGAATATTTCAATCTTTAATTTTGGGCAAATCATTTCTTTGTAGATGTAAGAAGTTGAAATATATACTATTTTGCAAATGTAAATATGCATGGATAATTAGAAGGAACTTAAATGCAAACTGATAAATCCTTTTTGTCAGACAGACTGGTATCTTGATATCTATTTTACAAGCATAGTCAGTTTTGAGATGACATAAAGTATCCTATGACGTAAAATATACGGAATAAAGCAATGCATATGCAGTCTTGAAAGTTGTAATATACGTTACATGATGCCATACAAACAAAAACAAATAAACTAATATTTTACACCAGAAACGAAGTTAAGCATGGCTTTTCACTCTTGTTTGTCAACATAATGTTCATATTTGGTGTTTAAAGATCTTCCAATTGAATTTCATGCTGAATTAAAGAATTAACTTTTTGTTCAGAGTCATCAAATATAACAGCTTATAACTCATAAAGTATTTGCGATACAAGCAAATTGTCTTCAGCTATATAATGGTCCATTACTTGCCTTTTGGAACGTGTATTTAAAACCTGCAAGTTAATTGGGAAGCTTATCAAAGAAAATTGATTAACAGAATTTCAGTGATTTTAAATGGAGTAGCTTAAAATGTAACATAAATAACATTACAATGGGCCCATATAACTTTTATAAGCATAAATATTTGTACGGATTAAAATGTTCTTGTATGATATGTGAATGTTTGTCCAATTTAAATAATCCAGGCATTACCATAACAACCTTGATTACATTTATTTTGTTTAAAATGTAGGGTAACGTAGTAAACACGCTGTAGAAGCTATACGCCTTAACCATCAGAGAGCTAAACTGTTTCAAAAAGCCAAGCCAGGAACATACAGTTATGCTAATATCTGATTTTAGTGGCAAAGCACACGTGAATTTCCAGAGTTACTTTTTTTTGTCCGCAATGTGTTTTTTCCAGCACATTGACGTCAAATCGATGTCAATTTCATGTTAAATTGAAGTCAATATTGAATCAAATTTTCTTTTTAGTGTTTCTATAGACGTTCTTAACCATTTCAATGCAACTAACATAAAAAATAAGATAATTTTAGGTGTGTAAATAACCCCACAACATATAAGCTCCTTGATGCAAGTAAAAAGACGGTACCCCGTTTTGTGACGTCACTGTGACGTTAATACTGCAAGAAAAAAAATGTAAACATCTTTTTCCTTACACTGCATATATTTTTCTAGTTGAAAATCGATACGAATCACTTTTACCAAAAAATGCACACGGGAGCCCAAATTTCGACACAGGGGCCTACACTATATGAGCTAAAAAGGGTTCTAATTACTCAACTGCTACAATGGTCTATTGGCAGAAATTAACAGTGACTAGCTAAAACTAAGAATGATCTTATACCAGGGCCATTTAATAAGTAACCGGCATACCCGGCTTTCAATCAAGATGAGACAACGTCTATAGCACAGCGTACATGTGAAAAAACTTATCATACGTCACAACAAGGGAAGAATAATTTAAAAGGCACTTTTGCCTATTCATGTATTTACCTAGCTAACATACAAAACATCGAAAAAATATTTAGAGATACACTCTCGTTACAATATGATCAAAAAGGTATTTTGGCGTTGTAACATTATGTTCTATATTTGATAAATAAATTTTCTCCGAAAAATCCTTATCTATTGTTTTTAAATTAAGCATATGCGTTTAGTTCTATGATTTATCATTTACGAGTCTAAAGCCAAAAAAAAAGTGTCAGGTTTCTTTAGTTGTTCAGTATATTTTACAGTAATTTGAATGCCACCTTGTCAAATTTGGTCTACACTTATTCTATCTTGTTGTTCCATATAAACCCACCATTTTAAAGGTCCCCCCTCCATGCGGATCTGGATGGGGTATAATGATTAGTGAATAATGCCCCTTTTATATAATGAATAGTGAATAATGAGTCAAAAAATAATCAATAGTGAATAATGAGGGCCTAAAAATAATGAATAATCCTATTTTTTAATGAATTGAAGAAAAAATTAATGAATAGTGAATAATCAGATTTCTTTGCCACCTTTCTTACTGTTAATAAATAATTGGTCTTATTTTAATGAATAGCCCAAAATTTTAATGAGATGAATAATGGGCTAAATTTTTAATGAATAATGAATACCAGACCCCCATCTAGACCCTCCTCCATTCCCATCTCAGCCCCATTTTAACAAGAATGTCTCATTTTCACTTACCCCTTTAAAGATGCATTGAGTGCATTTCTTTGGCTTTGTCGGGCGTAAGCCATTTGTAGTCTATATCCGGCGGGGCACTCGATTGATTTGGATCACGTGGCAGCTCACCCGATAGGTGCACTACCAGCGTACGCCAATCTCGCCGAATTGTTGTTGATCTATATATGGCACAATGATGTTGCCCATAGACTCTATGTGCTGTCAATTCTCTGGTGCTTCTCTCAGTGTGCTTTATACTCATGTAACACAGGTACCAAAATTGTCTAAGAATATGTGCCACTCTCGGGGAGTTTGCTATCAAATTGGTCCTAACCAGTCAATGTAGAAACTGAAAGTAGGAATTTCTCGGATTCTGAAGCGCAGGGTGTTTACACATGGCAATAAAACAATAATCCCTGTTCCAATATTCTTGCCTACTTGCATTTATATACATGTAGGAACATCATTGTTTTCAATTGGTTTAGCCCCTATCTCACTGGACTGCGACTGTTTTGCGACAACTGGCGACAGACATCGCGAGTGGGTCGCAAAGCAGTCTCGAAACAGTCGCCAGTGATTCGTAATTTCCTCGCATGTGTCGCCAAGTGGCGCAAAGTAGTCGCGAAAATTTTGAACATGTTCAAAAATTTTATGCGACAAAATTCCTCGCAAAATGGACGCAAAGTCATCGCGGGTGTCTCGAAACAGTCGCAATTTAGTCGCAATCATTTTGGAACACGACATATTTGCGAGATATTTAAGACTAAATTGCGAATCAATTGCGACATACATGAGACACTTCGCGACAACATTGCGAGTAAATTAAGCTAAGCGATGTTCTGGCGAACGTCGTGAGACAGTCGCACGAACGTCTCACGACTATCGCGCGAGTATCTTAAATTACTCGCAATTATGTCGCCAAAGGTTCGCTAAAAGAGTTCCTCCTATCCGAGATGATAGTTCCCTCTAGCACGAGATCTTGGTTAGGCATATTTAAGTATACATTTTTGACAAATTCCAGTTGTCAAGTATTCTTGCTATCTGAGAGGATAGTTTCATATAAGTATGGTGTATTGATAAAGCTCACTTACATGTATACTGTTTGGAGTAATTTCAGTTATTAAAAATGGTTCTGCATTCTGAGAGGATAATTTTGTTAAGTATGTTTTATAAGGCCTACTTTAAAATGTTAACTATTTCTATTACAGTATAAAGGAATTGTTATTGTGTCTTGGTAAGACTACAACAGCCTGCTTAGTCTCAGCAGCCCTTCTAAGAGTTGAATTTGGTATACAGAACCCTATAAACCAATTATCACTGCAGCAGACAACTAAGATTCTGATTTGAATGCGCATCAGTGCAGTCTGATATGTGCCTTTGTTGTGCGCATAACTGTATCAAATAGATTTTCGCAGGACGAGGCTCATCCGAACTCATTGCAATTTTGATCAGATTGGGCTCATCATGCCATACGTATGGGCAATTAGAGCATGTTTTCTTAAGCTGCTTGATGGGCCATCATAACTGTGCAGTATAAACGAGTTACTTTTTTCTAACTCAATATTTGCTACCCACATCCAGCAGCGTGACACCTTCCAACAATCTAGCTCCTTCCAGCCCTCTTATTCCTTCCAACAGCATAGTACCTTCCCAGTCTGAAGTTCCAATGCTTGTTGGAGTGTTTATTTTTCTTGGTTTATCATTCCTCGCAAAACCATCGTGCGACAGTCGCACGACCTTCGCGCGACAGTCGCACGACAGACGCACGACGTTCGTGAGAACGTCGTGAGGCGGTCGATGGCAATAAATGCTCGCAATTTCATCGGGCGAACATCGTGCGAGTGTCTCGCGAATGTTACACGAATGTCGCGCGAATGTCGTGAAACATTCGCCAATGATTCGTGCGACAATCGTACGACATGCGTGCGACTGTCGCAAATATGTCTTATTCACCTATTCGGTGTGACCGCAATGTGATTATGGTTGCAATGTCGTATTTCTGTCGCCAAAACGTGTCTCAAATTAGTCTCGAAATAGTCGTAAATTGCTCGCATCCCAGTGAGATACTAGCTTTTGATTGAAGGATGATCAAACTTTACATGAAGACAGCAACAACGTGAACCGTTTTAAATATAAGTATAAGCTTTCATAAAAAGATGGCAAAAGCCAAAATTAATGCATGCATGGAATGAAAATAGCTGGTACGAATCAAGTTTAATTTGGAACAGTATCGGTACTGATGTTAGTCAAAATTATCCGGAGCACTGACTTCTTAGTAGTTCGTACCGACTGTGTTTACGAGATGCGAAGGCTCTGGCGAGTCTGCGCTGCGCACACATGTGAGAAGTTCAAAAATTTACAGAGAGGACCGATTAGCACAGGTAAAGCAATCTTTATACATACAGTACATGTGCAATAAACCAAGCAATCATTTATGTTAGTACTTTGTGTACGAGAAGTGAAGGCTTCGGCAAGTCTGTGTTGTGCGCACATGCGAGAAGACACACATTAAATGAAATTAAATGAATTATCGAAGTTGTCATTTCTTACAATTTTATAATGATAACAATTAGACCCATCTTTCCGTGTTTTATAAGAAAAATATCAAGAGGCTTGTTCAGGTACATTTGTGCCAACCGGGCTCAAGTAGTCCCCGAGTCAACTTAACCTGAGGCTACTCGCCTGGGTCGTCCCCTAAAACATTAACCTGGAACGTTTTGGCCCAATCTAGGGGTGAGCAGATTCGGCCTTTTCTTGTGGGAGGTTTCGTCCGTGAGTTGTTTTGGCCATGGGTCCTTTTGGCCAGTTTGAATATTTATGCAAAGTTAGGCTGATTTTGTAACCAAATTGTCTAAACCAATATTCTCTACATTATTGGTTAATGAGAAAGTAAAGTGAATAATCCCCAATTATGATTTGGGTGATCGCATGCTGTGTATTGCACATGCGTGATGAACTCCATTTATCATGAATGGGAAGCTATCCAATGGGGCCAGATGCCTAGATTTCGACCAATATGCTATACCAAGTCCCTACCAAGCAGGCATCTGACGTTGACTCAAGGTTAAAATAAGTTGATTGGATGATCAACCTTATATCAACGTTCACTCAACTCCTTTGTTGGTAGTTGATGAAACGTTGACGCTTAATTGATGAATAAACGTTAATATTTGGTTTAACAGATGTACATCTACAGGGTTGATATTATTTAACTATTTCAACGTTTGTAGTCAATGTTGACATCAGATTATAAATACTTATTCGACCTAACAAAAATCCGCCGTAATGCTTTTTTGATTATTATTGAACTGGACAGAATTTTTGCCAGAGAGGGGGGCATCCGTATCAAATTGGATTTGCCGAAACATACTAAAACCAAGTTCTAATTGGTCACTTTTCAAACTCATAACGTCTGACCAAACGCTAATAAATTTTTTTTTTTTTGCCTATATATGTGTATGTTAATTGGCAAACGTTTAGCAGTGTTTTTGAACAGTTTTCTTTTACTTCAAAGTGTTTTTGGGTTAAAAATGCAAAAATCGACTTTTTTAAAGAAAAAATGGTTTTGAGAGTAGTTTTTATAAAATTGACGTCTAGATGTTTACAAACTGGTCTGTCCAGCTTGAAAAACACCAAACAATTGAAATTTTGCTTATGGTAAATTTTATACACATTTTTAAAATGTTGCATTGTTCAAAAATTTTCGAGATTTTTGAAATTCACCAGTATTTCCTGGTAAAATTGTTAAATGCACTTAATTTTATTTGAACATTGTAGGCCAAACACAGTAGAACTTGATTAGTCCATTTTTGGCGATTATTGTTTCAAGACTACTGTGCACTTCCGGTTTCAATGTGAGAGTTTAAAAATAAATTTGGTATCATTCTATTTTTTTTCAATTGTCAAAGAAGGACGGTGACGTCTGGTGATAATGAATAATCGCTGAAAATTTCAATGCCGGAGTGCTGATAATTAAGCGTACAGAGCAGTGCAAAGTCTCTATGTAAATTGCAAGCTTAAAGCTGAATTTCAATGATTAACCTGCTAAAAGTGTTTGTCTTATGTTTTTGAGTAGCAAAAACGACGAGTCTGATGAAATCAAAACTTTTAAACAAAAATGTATTTTTTATGGTTTATATCGTAGAAAAAGTGTGAATTTTTGAAATGAGGGTACCTTTTCTCTAACTGTCCGTGCAAAAAGTACACGTTATTTTTAAATAAAATAACTTTCAGAGTCTCGGCAAAGCATTGCTTCACTTAATAAAACATGAATTTTGTATACCCTACGTTTCACTTTCTCAACTAGCGTAAAAATGTAACGTGACCGTTTAGGTAAAGTGTGAAGTGAATCGTCTACGCACTACTAACTTTTCTTAAAAATCTATTGCTTGTTACGGAAAAACGCCTGATGGATCTGCTTCCAGAGTTAGAGAAGTCTCACGTGCTATTTAAATTGTTTCCCCCCTCTTTAATGTATGTATTGATTATTTGCCTCTGTTCTTCCACAAGATAAATTTTCACTTGATCTTACTGTATGGTGTCAACTGTGAAAAATCGGCCATTGCTGGTATTATCAGTCATATCAAAGTGGTCATTTTGGCGGTAACAAGATTTTTGGCCCCATGACGTTTCTCCCCAGTTGGTTCGCCTCAAAAGTCAACCCTCCCGTTTTGAACACCATACTCTAGTCTTTGAAGTTTCGCCCCCAATACCATCTCCTCACTAGTCGTTTCGCCCCCAAATATTTTTAATCATTTATTTGTCATAGATAAGTTGGTGGATGGAAGGGTGTATGGATGGATTGACAGATTGACATAAGGACTGTATGAATGGGCTGGGTCGGTCTGATTGCCGCGGGATACCTTTATAGATATGTTTAATACAATATTTTTGCACAAAGTTTCATGTTATTTTTTTTTGAAATAATAAAAATACAAATCTTCAACTGTTTTGGCTTGTTGATAGGGTCAATGGACAATTCTGCTAATAATGGCCAATGGTGACAGGCGATACTCAACTATCAAATGCAGGTGAAGTACCATTTAGGTCTATAACCACTGCAGACCTAGACCAGGTGTAATAGGTGCTTTCAGGAAGATATATTTGGGAAAATACAAATAGTATGGACCCTACAGGGGTACTCTAATTTTTACTTCAAACATAGGTTCAGGCACATTATTTACCATTCCCCTAAAAAATTTCAGGAATTTCAAGCACCCCATTTTTTTTTGAAACTTAAACAATCCAAAGGAATATCCCCCATTCTGTACCTTGAAATTAAAAAAGACCCTAAAATGTATAGAAATGACCCTTAAATATAGTCCAATTTTGTGACGACCCCAATAAAATATCCACAAAATCTTCATACCCCAAAAAATATTAATTGTCAACAAAATTTTCACAAAATCTATATACCCCCCAAAAATATTTATTTTGTCTGAAAACCCCCCAAAAAATATTGAAATTAAAAATTTTGAATCCAAAAAATGGCGGGAGCCTACATATGCATGAAAATATCAATGTACCCCAACTGGATATGGACCCAGATCCGACGTCGCCTTGAAGTAGGTAACATTTCTTTGAAACAGTTCGATAGCTTTCAATTAAGACTGTAAGAAATCTAGTATAATTATGATTTTGGATTTTATTTTTGCATTGGAGTGCAGCAAATACAAACTGTGTAGACCCTGATGAAATGTCACATTATGCAGCTTTTATCTGGAACTTTAATGTTTGCAAAAGTAAGTTAAAGAATCATCCATATACAGAGGGTTTATATTATGAAATTAAATGAGCGAGTTCAGAAATTGCATGTATGAATAGTGAACGCTCAAACCAGCTTGCGAACTCGTTGCTAGCAAACATACAGAAAGGACATTGATGATGATTCAGGCAAAAATAACATATCTAGACCAACTATATAGCTGCATTGCGTTTTTCTCAATGTTCTGAAAGAAGATGTATTTTTGGTAGCCTCAGGTAGCTGATTCCCCAATCGGGGTGCACGAGAACGATCAGTAAGCACTTGCGACAAAGGAATTTTACAGTCCGGATATATATGGTGTCATTATTAAGCCTGCTGACGCAACCTTCTAGTGGGTTTATATGCTTAATTAGGTTTTGATTTAAACAATAAGTTATTTATTTTCATGCATTAATCATAACAAAAACAACTTCAATGCAAAAATGTATTAATCATTATTGTCAAAGCAAAAATGTATAAAAGTTTTGGTCTCGCCCAACCCTAACATTTTTGTGGATACTAAAGCAGTCTCATTTAGACGGTTCTTAAGAGCACTCAAAACATCTGTTTAAATTAATTCCCACTCGATTTTATTTTCTGTTGGCACTGTCTCGCTCAAATTGGGGAGTTCTAAAGATGTTCAAAAATTATTCTAGAACATTTTTAGAATATGTCAAGAACAAGTATGTCATATCGAGATGGATGATGGAAACAAAACTTGGCTGCCAGTATTGGAGGGATTATAAAGGCCCTTCAAACACATTTGTGTGGCAATTTCTAGATGGCAAATATGGAAGTTTTATCGTCTGAGACAGTGCGTGGACCTTGGGCACAGTTTTGTCTTCAATAGGTTGCTGTTTCCTTAGCAAATGTATGACAATGTTTTGAAATAGTTGGGGTAACGGGGTGGCAATAACTGACAACATTATGGCCAATAAGGGCCTCTTTTTGGTTTATTCAATGATAATTCTTCTTCAGTTAATGTTTCTTTTATTTATTGTGTCACCTGCATGAGCGTGGTAGATACTTTAGGATTACTTTTGGGGGTTTAATGCCATGTCAACAGTATTTCAGATATATACAAGTGACAATTATGAACTCATACTTTCTGGGTGATCTACTAGGGCTAGGGAAAATGTGCCTTGCTCTATGGCATTCCCTACCTTGACTTTTACCAAAGCAATGAGAATCAGCCATGGGGACCTGGTTAAAACAGTTTGAGAGTGGTTTCAGAACAATATCAGAAATGTTGAAAATGACTTGTTCTAGAACTGTTCCTGAACAAACCTGTTTTCAGGAACAGTTCTCCAAAAGTTCTTATGGCTTGCGTTAGAACGGTTTTAGATCAAACTTTTAGAGGGAACTGGAATGATTCATTCTATATACAATCATTAAAAATATCTACTAGTCTAATTCTGGGACATTAAAAGAATGTTATATTGGATATTTTTGGAGTAAGGTTTTTTTCAAACCAAATATCTATGTGTCTTGATCCACATCTGAATAAGGGTGAGGTTGGCGCCGTTTAATCTGTTTAAGCCCTACAGTAAAATATTTTACTGACCATTTCAAGGCGATACTTCTTTTGTGGATCTTTTATGTTATTTCTGTCTTGTGTTTGCTATGCCTTTGTAAACGTCTGTTTATATGTGCCTTGTGGTCACCCGCTGGGAAAGGGCTTTTGTTAAAAAGCAAACATGATCATCATAAAATAATCATGATTACAGGCTATTTTGCAATGTAATTGATTACATTATGATTACTTGTAATCATGGAAATAGATTACTTGATGAATACGGAAAGATAGTAATTGATTACAAGTAATTATGATTACAAAATACGATTATCCAAGGTCTGCTGCTGAGCACCATTTATCATGGCAAACCTTTTTGGTTATAAAAGTGTTTGAATTCTGCAATGTTTTCTAAAGGTCTAAGCCAGTCCTTTTCTTCATGAGCAGTTTTGATCGGCTCTTCATGTATTGTCATGGCATTTTGTGTGGTACCTCATGTAGACATACTAGAACTGAGCCTCCAACAATGTGGCATTTGACAAGTTTAGACTCAGACGAGCTTGTGTAGCCTCCTTTTAAGCTTAAGACACTCCAAATGATGTTCAGTCAGTTGCCCAATAATCAATGAATAATCAAGCGACTAGCAAAGGCTCTGATCAGACTGCTCGTATACGCATGTTTGGAAATCCTGTGTCACAGCTTAGTTTTTTTGTGCAGCTAACCTTCTAAGATATTTGCATACCTGCTGCTCAGGTAATTTCGTGTCTGTTATTAAGGATAATATCTTGTTAAAAATCATATTTTATTTTTTACACGTTAAGATTACAGAAGAGACGCAAATTTTAAACATGCGCTTAAAATTTTACAATTGAATATATAGAGGGGGTCTCATGGAAGATTAATTTAGTTCTTACATACTAGTTTATTATGTATGCGCTAAATGTTGAACCCCTCGCAAAAAGGATTTACCAACTCACTCACGTTAGTTACTTACTAACTCACGTTACTTACTTACTAGCTTACTTACCTACTTACTCACTCACATTACTAACTTGAGCACAATGTACTTACTCAAGTTACTTACTAATACTTACTTTCTTACTTTCTCTCTTACTTACTTATTTACTCACGCACTCTCTTACTTACTTACTCACTTACTTACTTACTTACTTACTTACTTACTTACTTACTTACTTACTTGCTTACTTACTTAATTACTTTTTTATTTATACATTTATACATTTGAGTAAGCATAAAACGAAATCACTCTTCAAAAATCATTTGACTCGCTTCTTGTTTTAACTGTCTGGTATGACACACTTGGGTGTGTAGCATCTTCGAAACTCTTACGTCAATGCGTAAATGTAGATTAACAGTCTTTACTTTGCGTTATTTTTTTACGTCGCGTCGATCCTGTGCATCGATAGATATCCCTGTCGGCTCAAACCGTCTCAGGAGGCTATGGGCAATAACATTAGAGTACTTAACATATTTGCTAAGCGTATTACTCTTGGTGCGGCAGCTACCTACCAAAAGCCTTCTTACGTCAAATTTTTGACTCAAATTGGTTAAATTTCTATTAAAAAGTGTAAAGTTTCTATTTGTGTTCAGTATACTTATTCACATTACTTAATCACGTTACTTACTTACTTACTTACTTACTTACTTACTTACTTACTTACTTACTTACTTACTTACTTACTTACTTACTATCAAAATCATGTCTTGTTCAAAAGCAAGCTTTCTGCATCTTTGATTAAAAGATTACAATTTCATTAAAATTCTTACAAAAAAAAAAAGCAAACAGTACAGAACCTGATCCAACACCGCGTCCATAGCATACTAGGCTTAAATTGGTTAATTCTATGGCCCAGTGACATAAGTTTCAAAGCAATCATGTACAGCCCACGTGATAACATCCCTGGCAAAAAGAACCTGACTTGGCTTCCTAAATTGAAAATGAGCTATGTCATGAAATTTCCAACAATGCGGTATGTGCGACCAGCAAAGACTCAGACCAGCCTGCAAGCTACTGACTAAACATCATTTGGAGTTTATATGCTTAAAAAGAGGCTGCACAGGCTCGTATGAGTATACACATGTCAAAATGCCACAATGTTGGAAATCACATGTCATGGCTCAAATGTCATATGACGCAAACTTCAGGAAGTGTCAGGATGTTTAATTGTATGAAAACCAAATTGTTTTCATTCTTGACTTCTATTCATTCAGTACAGAATATAATCATCTTTTAGAATGTTATCTTAGCGTTATTTGTTCACACTGTATTTTGATAGCAGATGTCCGGTGCGTTCGATACGCATTTCTGAGGATACTTCTATTCAGCAATTCCGCTATACAAATATATTTAGCAAATGTTGCCAACATACATGTTGATATTTGCTCGTTTGCTTCCATACATGTACCGACTCACTAGCAAATTGGTTTTACGAAAATATGTATAGAACACAACGCACCTAGTGTTACGTTGTTGTTCGGGATCTGAGCATACTGTTTAACATGAGTATAGACGCAAACAGTGTGGACCCAGATCAGACTGCTCCTATACGAGCAGTCTGATCTGGATCTACACTTTAAAGAGGCGTCAAAATGTTTAAGAGGACATCACAAACATACGACTTTTTGTGATATGCACTTTAAGGGTTAATAAATGTGAGTTCTGTGTGTAAATGGTTAGAATATTCATGAAATGCATGTACGTTTGCGCGGCCCAAACAACTTATTCACTCTTCGCCAATTTGAGGATCTGATTTCCCTTCTTTAGCAGATGAAATAACCGAACGACGCCCAGATATGATAATTAAAGTTACCGCCTTTACCGTATGCAAAAAGTTATATTATAACTTTTGTGTGTTCTATGGATGGAATGTGCTGTTTAATTTTAAATAGCCTTTATCTAATGAGCTTGCAAATGGTTACTATGAGGATCAGGCTGTGTCATTCCGGATCATGGAAACATCTTGTCGTTGTGTGGAAAACGATACATGTACATTTGTAGCTCAGACCGCTAATCCAAAACATACGTGGTGGGTACTCTGAAGATCTATCGCAATGACACAGTTATTTTAAATCCAGAGCAAATGTCGAGACTGATAATTAGAAAAATATCCACATTTTACTGCCATTTTAGCTAATCTTAACTTTAAAGACACATGCATCTAATTCCCGTGCGCATGTTTACTGCGTCGGGAAACAAGGAAAATTTTCTGGATCCTGTCTTTTGACAATTTACGATTTCAGATCAATAGTTTTCAGAAACTTTTGTGTTAGATGGATATTTCCACACTTTCTTGACAAAATAAAGTGACTAAAACGTGTCCGAAATATCTATTGACCCTTTATCAGAATTGGTTGTCTTACGAGGGTCATCCAATAAAGAATGAGACTTTCTTCAAAGTATGAAAACCTGTGTGTGCTTTTAGCTAAAATTCACCATAATAATAGTATGACATCTTAGCAATTCAGGAAAAGAAACAATATATTTGTGATTAATCAGTTGCTATAGTAACGGGATGTTTTGTGGAAGGGCTTGAAGACGCATGGCCACGTTTTTATTATTTTTTGCATACCCACGGTCTTTCAAAGTATTTTATTTTCCAACATTGATATAATTTAACCACTTGATATCATTTATTCTGCTGAACAATCTTAGTATTACATTAAATGCTATAAAAGAAGAACCAAATATGCATATCCTTTATTGTAGTTGCCTAGCAACCAATTCACTTGATTTTTAAGAAACACACTACTTTGCGTTGCTATGATAACTATATTAGAGAAGCATATCATACGAATGTATGAGGGAGCTTAGTGGCTCAGTGGTAGAGTGCTTGCCTCGAGACCGAAGGGCCGCGGGTTTCAGCCTCACCGTCGTCACTGTGTTGTGTCCTTGAGCAAGACACATTAATCCTAGCTTAGTACTGGTTCAACCCCCCAGGAAGACCCATCCCTTTATAACTGAAAGATTGTTGATGGGATGTAAAGAATCAAATCAATCAAACAAACAAAAGGAAATGTATGGTTATGTGCAGCTGATTGTAATTAAGTAAACATGAACAGAACCCTGTTTACTTTAATTGCCTCTGATTATTTGATATTAACTTTAAAAGTCACGAGGTCAGCGAAAATACCAGATAATTCTTGAAATCTTGATTTTTTTAGCTTTTTTTCCATGGTAACAGCTCAAAACTCTAGAACATTACTTTACCCTATTGGTTATAGACTGCGTACATGAGCATATTTAAGTGATAATAGAAAAATAAACTGTATATCTAAATATGTTGCCATGGTGACCATCTATACTGAGCCGTCCATGCACGTTTGCCTAGTCTTCTAATGTTGCCTAGCAACAACAGTTGGAACTACGCAACACGTCGAACATGGTACAAGTGAACAGCCAAAAAGATGTGCTAGCTTTGAGCAAGATTTCATAAGCCCAGCGTGTAAATTCAGTGCGCTATAGAAAAAGTCTCATTCTTTAATGGATGACCATCGTTGTACCAAATACAGATAAATAGTATACAATGTACACAATTTCCCCTTTTTTAACTTGTTTGCGAATACGAATATGGCTGATAATCGGATGATCTGTCCAATTTGTACGGTCATTTCGAGCCGCACACGACCTGACCTCGTGGGCTAGTGGTTAGCGTGCGAACTTTGGAAACAGGGGACCAGGGTCGATTCCCGTGTGGGCACCTATAATACCTTGTTTTCGTTTTCTTCTTTTATTAGCGTTATAATGTTTAGTTATTCATCGTCCATACAAGTAATATGTGATATATAAATGACATAAAAGATACTTCTTAGCGTTTTACATAATCTGTGGGGGTAATGTTTAATTTGGTCCTCCTGAAAGATAATAAGTAAGTGACCCCATAAAATGTTAGTCCATGAAATAAAAGCAATTATTTAAGATTTCCAATGTCAGATTTTTTAATATTATATAATTTATTCTAAACATCGAAATCCTATTTTCGGGGAATTACCAAAATATATCTATGGCTTGGGAAAACAAATAAATCACGTTTTCTAAAAAGCATGAGGTCGTGGACAATAATTAAAATTAGAATAAAGAACCTGGATGACGATAACAACTATTTTAGCTAAACATTAAAGACTTGGGTTATGTCCAGAAAATTGGCCAAATGATGAAAACTTCCATATGAGAATATGAAACAATGAAGACGTTGATATATGCTTTTTATTTCTTAAATTGACAGTCCATGCATAAAACAAACTGTACATGTCTGCAACGTATTAAAATATTTCAATGTGGGAAGTATTTAGTAGCATATGCGCAGTCTTATCAGAACATTAGCTAGTCGCTTGTATATTCTATGATTGTTAAGCTACTGACCAAATATCATAAGGAGTTTCTATGCTTAAAAGGAGGCTGCACTTGCTCATCTGCGTCTACATTTGTCAAAATGTCTCATTGTTGGAAATCACATGTCGTGGCTCATATGTCCTTATTAGCTGTAAAAGATATCCTAGCAATTATCGCACGTGCGAGGACGAAGATGCGCTGACTAGTCAGAGCCTTTGAATGCCCCTTGTCTCATTAGATACATCTTGTCCTACCAAGGGTTGCGATTTAAGAAAAAAACATTATTTAGGGCGAAGATTAGTTATAGAGGATCTTACATGAATGCTCATGTTTTATCAAATTTATTAAACGAGTTGAGAAAAAGATGTAAAATGCGAGGCTTGCAAATTCTTTCCTTTAAGAGAAGTTCCCATTATGAAAAGGGACACAAGTTAAGAGAATCACTGCTTGATCCAGTAGTCTCCAGTTGATGTGCGTAGCTTTTTAATCTCGGATGGGTTCGAAATTCGGCCAGATCAGACCTTAGACTGTGGAGTTAGCTGCCCTTGAGCGTCTTGAAAAATCCCCATAGACTTATAATGGGAGATTTGTTGTGACCACTCTAGTGCTTTCAATTTTATATTGATCTTACTTATTCTTGCGGATAAGAAGGACAAATATAAAGACTTTACAGCCCTACATTTTGGTGTCAAAGCTAAGGAAAATCAAGACAAAGTTCCTACGTTGTACTGGTTACCTAAACTCCATAAAAAACCCTATAAAGCAAGATTTATTGCAAATTCTAGTTCTTGTACGACAACAGAACTTTCTAAATTATTAACCTCGTGTCTTACAGCTATTAAAAAACATGTTATCAAATATTGTGAAAAAGTATATGAGAGATCCGGTAAAAACCTATTTTGGTCCATTAAAAATTCAGGTGAAATTTTAGATAAACTTAAAGCTAGAGATTTCAATGCGACCAGTTTGTCAACTTATGATTTTTCTACTCTTTACACTACTTTACCTCATAATTTAATTAAAGATAAACTTATTGATCTTATTGAAAGAAACTTCCATAGAGAAGGCTCTCCTTACCTTGCATGTAGTGACAGAAATGCATTTTGTACTTCAGAAAAACCTAAAAAATATCATGCATGGTCGTGTCAAAATGTATGTGATGCGCTGACCTTTTTGTTGGACAACATTTTTATTCGATTTGGCACCAAGCTCTATAGACAAGTAGTTGGGATTCCTATGGGCACTAATTGTGCTCCCCTGGTTGCAGATTTATTCCTGTTTTGTTATGAAAGGGACTTTATGATGTCTCTTTCTGATGATAAGCAGGCTGATGTTATTGATGCGTTTAACACTACTTCCAGATATTTGGACGATATTTTAAATATTAATAATGTTTATTTTGAAAATATGGTTAGTCAAATGTACCCTTCAGAGCTCCAACTTAATAAAGCCAATGCCTCTGATACCGAAGCCGCATTTTTAGACTTGCATTTGTAAATTTCTAATGATATTGTTTCTACCAAAATTTATGATAAACGTGACGACTTTGATTTTGAAATTGTCAATTTCCCATTTTTAGATGGTGATGTTCCTCGTTCTACATCCTATGGAGTCTATATCTCTCAACTCATTCGTTTTGCTAGAGCATCTAGCTATGTTACTGACTTCAACACTCGCAATAAATTGTTAACTCAGAAACTTCTTAAACAGGGCTATCGGTATCATAAACTTCGCAAAACATTTTCAAAATTTTATAGACGATACTATGATTTGATTTCTAAATTCCAAGTTGGACTTAAATCTCTCTTGCGCTGGGGACTTTCAGAACCTGATTTCTATGGTGACTTGGTGTATAAGTTGAAGAAGATTGTTGGCTCTAATAATTTTTCAGCGCAGTTCATTAAAATAATTTCCCATTATAAAAAGATTGGCTATAACATTAATGTATTGCAACAGACTGCATGCTTGGTAGTCAACCCAATCACGGTTGGCAACTTTGCTTTCCTCTTTAATTGCACGCCGGTGGGTCGGACTTCAGACTCTATGATGGTTCCGACTTAAAGACTTATCTATTGATGAGATGGTAGAGGCCTGATGCTTTGGCTGTTTGTCGGGCCCACCGGGGTTTACCTGTTGGATTTCTTTTGCTCCGGTATTCAGTTTAATTTACTGTTGAGTCCTTATCATTGCTTTATCTCCTTGTTATATCTTGATTTATATGTTTTAGGAGATGATGCATTGATAAGTTAGGGGTCTTTCATGCAAACCAAATATTTATGTGTCTTGATCCACATCTGAATTAAGGGTGAGGTTGGCGCCGTTAAACCGGTTTAAGCCCTCCAGTAAAATATTTTACTGACCGTTCCAAGGCGGTACTTCTTTTGTGGATCTTTTATGTTTTTGTTCTGTCTTGTGTTTGCTATGTTTTGTGAGCGTCTGTTTATATGTGCTTTGTGGTCACCTGCTGGGAAAGGGCTGACCTCTTGGCTCTCGTTTGTAGTGTCTTCTGTGAGTTTGTCACTTTCCCATTGGTATCCTGGGTCAGGTGTGGTACTTGATTGTATCGATTCCTGATCTTTGCAACCTTATTACTTTGAATGAGTTTGAATTTCGTCAAGGTTCCATCACCTATTATGGAGTTAGCTGACCTTGAGCATCTTATAAATTGATGAATAATGTAACATCAATTGTTGTGATCACTCTAGCGCCTTCATTTTTGATTGGATTTTCTTCATTCTTGCAGGTAACAAGGATAGCCATAAAGCTTGGATTAGTTTGAATTTAAAGTAGAACCAACCCCAGTCTGTGGAGTTAACTTCCCTTGAGCATCATAAAAATCTGCATAGACTTACAATGGGAGATCTTTTGTGACCCACCTAACACCTTCATTTTTGAATGGATCTTCATTCTTGCAGGTAACAAGGACACATCCAACCACCAGCTACAGACTTAGCTGCCATTGAGCGTCTAAAATATAGCTGTGTAATGTTCTGACCCCTCTAGAGCCTTCATTTTTCATTTGATTTTCTTCATCCTTGTAGGTTACCAGGACATAAATGATGAGTTTGAATTTCGGTCAGATCCCATCACTGACTACAAAGTTAGCTGCCCTTGAGCACCTGAAAACTATACTTTCACCAGGTTTTCTCTGCAATTTTTATTCAGATCGTTTTAATACTTGCAGATAACTAGAACTGGCATAATATCTTATGTTTTTTAATTAATTTCTGGTCACTGTTTCAAGTTCAGAGTTACCTGGCTTTGAGCATCGTAAATTATGGTGTCTCCAAACATTATGGTGGATCCATGGTGAGCGATCGTTGCCCATTAGGCTACTTGATAAACGTTCTGGCTACGCCATTGCTACCGATAAAGCGTTCATTAAAGACTCAGGTGCGCAGGCTGACGTAGTCTTCAATGGGCGCACATGCCAACTTGCACCTTTTGCTAGATACCGTCTAAATCATGACCATTAATATCTCTATAAGGCCAAATATAAACCCCCTGTGTCTAGGGTAACCCGACCCTACCTAAATTTACTGGTGCAACCTAGATTTTTTCATGTGTTCTAGGTAAAAAAATAATTATATTGAAAGGCGAATTGCCTTTCAAAATGCATAAAATTATATTTTTATCAGAAAAAAAAAACAAAAAAGATATGTGTGCCAACCCTTCCTAAAAATTTCAGACTTGTTACCAGAAACAGTCTAATTTTTTTTTATTTTGACTAAGAAGAAAATTTTAAGCATCTGTCTCTCAAAGGGCGCAATACAATGGGGCTAATTTGTATGCTCCCAAAGGAACTTTGGTCCCAAAGGAACTTGAAATGGCATATAGTAATCGCACTGTCCGTCCGTCAGTCAGTCCGTCGTCCGGCTTTGTGTCCTATGCATATCTCCTTTACTCTTTGAGGTAAGAATCCAAAATTTAGTGTCTGCATGCATCTTGGGATAACGAAGATATACTACCATCCTTGAGTCATCTTGACCTTGACCTCTGACCTAGTTTTTAGAATATTTGTGTCTGGGGCCTATCTCTTATAATATTTCAGGTAAGAATCCTAAATTAGGTGTGTGAATGCATCTTTGGATGACGAACTGTCACGTACCATCCTGGGGTCACGTTGACCTTGACCGCTGAACTTGTTTTTAGAATAATCATCTTTGGAGCATATATCCTATATTATTTGAGCTAGGAATCTCACATTTGGTGTGTAGCTGCATCTTGGGATGCAGAGTGTCATATACCAGTTTTGGGGTCACTGTGACCTTGACCTATTTTCTAGAATTATCGTGTAAGGAGCATATCTCCTTTATTCTTCAAAGTAGGAATCCTAAATTCAGTGTATGGGTACATCCTTGCATGGTGATATGTTGCGGACCTTTTTAGGTCACTGTGATCGTGACCAATGACCTAGTTTCTGAAATAAATGTGTCTGGAGCATATTGCCTATATTATTTGAGGTAGTGTGGATTCCTCTTGGGATGGCGGAGTTGTGCATATCATTTTGGGTCACTTTGATCTTGACATTGACTTCTGACCTCATTTCTAGGTTTTCTGTATCATAAGCATACTTCCTTTATTACTTATAACTTTCCTCAAATGTGTCTAATGCTAGAACAATTCCTTTGGGGGCATTCGTCACGTAACTGTGACATTTCTTGTTAAGTTTTAAAAGTATAGACTGGGGCTAAATCAAAAAGTATGAGTGGGGCTAAACTCACCTGTACAACCATAAGTGGTTCACATCTTATCTATTATAAAGAATGAAAAAAATGTAGACGATCAATAAACTGAGCATGTCTGTTCTTTCATTCATGGTGTTGTGTTTTACTGAGGAATAATTGTACATATTTTAGATATTTAACCGTTGATTCCATACAGTATTGTAAAGGAAATGCATTTTCAATCAGCCCTACATATACATGCATATATGAGCTGCAATATGAGATTTCCAACAAGGTGATATGTGCGACCAGCAAAGCCTCAGATCAGCCTGCGCATACGCACAGTCTGACCAGAGCCTTTGCTTGTCGCTTGAATATTCTATGAATATTAAGCTACTGCGCGAAAATAATTTGGAGTTTCTAAGCTCATAAAGAGGCCACACAGGTGTGTCTGAGTCTACACATGTCAAAATGCAACATTGATGGAATTCACATGTAACGGCTTTTATGTATGTAAATAGAGCTGGTAGAAAAACATACATACATAGCTAGGACTGACTGTTCTCATAGCATTTGTGTTAATGAGGCCTTAATGGCCGAAACTAGCTAGTCGGGTCCAGAAAACTTGCACACTCTAGTTTCAGTTCTTCGGTGCATTCTTTGCTTCCAAAGGATAACATTTTTAATAATTATTTATCGAATTCAATATTTTATTCTGTGTGCTTATTTCACTTTGTCTGATCTTAGTTGTAAGTTTCAGAGCAGATATGTTAGCAATAGTGTCTTTTTCTGCTTAAAATGTAGGTAAAATAGAAGATAAACCCCACAAACTTCCAATAAAATAAAGGTAAATTAACCCCATTCATACCTTCTTCCTAGCCCCATAGTATCCTTTTAGCCCCATCGTCCTTCCAATAAGTCCCATTTTGTATCGCCCTTCTCAAACGAGAGCATTCTAATGAGATTTATTCTATCTGCCCTCTACTTGTGTTGGGGATTTGACCCCTTTATGATCAATGGTGGTAGAGATGGCCTCCAGTTACTACTAATGGTATTCCCATTACGATTGATAAGTCAACCCACTTAACAACGACGGTGTTTGTCGCGACATAATTTGACGTTAAACCTATTTTCTTTTGTAATGAACTTAAATTCAAGCTAAACTGGTAAATTTGTACAAATACTACCGACTGTTATAAAGCAGGGGCGTAGCCGTTGAAACCCACCAAAAATGGAGAATAAGAGAAATCTGACCTTCTTAACTTACAAAATATAGCGAATAACAAAGGCGCTGATGAGACTGCGCGGATGCGCAGGCTGGTCTTTGACTTTGTTGTTTGCAAGCAACAAAGTCAGGGTTTCTGGCATCGAGGCCCATATAATGTTGAAGCCCAGGCTTCATGGCCCCACCTCACTACGCGCCTGTAAAGAGTGCCAGTATAAAACAAAATCACTGTATAGTAAAAAGCCAAGATGGCCCGTTAAATTTTTGAGTTTTAAAGGTTATAATTTCCCCTAAAAATATTACATTTCATTCTCTGAAGATCGATTTTGTCAAGCGAACAGTGAAGACTCTGATGAAATGCCGTCTTATGCAGCATTTCATCTGGGTCTTCAATGTTTGCTGTAATACCCTTTTGGGGATTCCCAGTTCTCAAATGGTTACGTTTGGTCCTGGTTAACTGGAGTAGCCATTCGTCAACTGTCTCGCTGGAACGGGGATGCTAATAATTTACAGCAAAACCGTGACTCAGCTGTTTGCATTCTATTTACCGTTAGTGTTCTGTGGCTCTTCCTCATGGCGCCGTGGGTTTGTCTGCAGTGTGTGATTGTGACAGCATTGCTAAGAAACCCTATATTTTTGTGATTTTTTAGGAGGGGGGGTCCGAACCCCCTGTCTCCCCCCCCCCTCTGGATCCGCCCATATCATCGTAGTGCCAATGGTAGGTGTACGTGTGTGATCACTGATTGTGGTATTTCCTGGTCAAATTCACATGTTTATAAATTACGATATGGACTTGAGACCTATTCATACAGATGAAAAAAAGTATAACAACTACATGTATTTGGAATAACTTGTTTTATTGTTTTTGCAACGTCAGAGACTATTTTAGTCTCAGTTTTATTTAGTAACTAGTAGTTCATGAGAATATGTCCAAACCAAATATATACATCTAGAAAGTTTTATCAGAGGGTGTCAAACTTTGACAAGTTTTTTTATATTTATTTAGAGGGGAGAGACGATCCAAGCAAATACCACTATAAGCGGGCCATCATCGCTCGCCAGCGAAACGCCATTTTTAAATGGCGTTTCGCTGGCGTGCCGATAATGGCCCTAAATTGAATGATGGCTTGGCAGCTTTTTGGTTCTTCGGGGGATTCGGACCAGTATTGCTAAGATACCCTATATTTTGTGATTTTCCCCTCTCGATCTGACCCCCCTCTGGATCCGCTCATGTGTCAGAACGAAGTATTTCTGAAGAACCAGACTTTGAAAAGGAATTTTTCTCAAAGTATCTGAAAACTGCTGGAAGAACTTTCCCCGTACAGGGAAATAGTGTTGATATTTTTGTTGATACGTGTCCTTCATCTAGAATAGGCACGCAGAAAGACAACTGAAAAAATGACGAGGCCAAAAAAGGATATTTTTTGAAAACAGCCCAAAAAATTAAATTCAAACTTTGAATCCCCATAAATGGGCCAATCTAGCGCCCCCTTCGGGGCCCTGAGGTTAATTTTTGTGCATGCTCAACTCAACTGAACACGAACTTTGTTATGCTCATAAATGTTAAAATGGCAACTATATACAATCTGAGCTTGAAAGCAGGACAAAACTTTATTTCTCAGAATTCTAGTTCTAGTGAGCATTTGAAATTTCATAGTTGAGTTGAGCATGAAACAAAACCGCTTAACCTAGGATCAATGACACCTATCCCCTCCCCCTCTGACGGAAATTTCTGAACAAAGACAACTTTACTCAGCATACTCTCTGAAAATAGGGGTACATGTAATTCATTTTAAACGTCATATGGCGAACTTGTACATGCATATAAACTGGGAATCATGGTGTCATGGTAGACAATCTAGTTTTTAACGATACTACCATACACTGGCCCTTGGAAACATAATACATTAATGTGCCACAGCATGTGATTTCCAACAATGTGGCATATTGACAAAGTGTATGTTCAGACGATCCTGTGCAGCCTCCTTTTTAAGCTTAGAAATTACAAATGATGTTCGGTCAGTAGCTTAACATTCATAGAATATTCAAGCGACCACATGTATCAAAGGCTCTGATCAGACTGCGCGTATGCGCAGGCTGGTCTGAGCCTTTGCTGGTTGCCCATGCTAATTTTTTTGGAAATCTCATGTCGCGGCTCATATAAAACAACAGCAATTCCTTATTTCCGGTTAAAATAGTTTTACATGTATATTAGTCACGTGACATTCAAATTGCGTATAAGAGACGTACACATTTTTCAAACTTCTCGACACGATTGGTCTTTGTCCAAAATTGACCTTTTCGTTGCTAGTCTTATTTATTTTACTGTCGTCACTAACCATAATTTGACCAGCATATGATAAGTTCAGGGTCAAAAAAATACGACAATACTTATCGGCTTCGGTGCAACAATGCTCAGACGGGCCTGCAAATGTGCGCAGCCTCATCAGAGACTTTGTCGTTCAAAAGCAAAACGTAAGGTCAACGATATTTAGTGGCATCGGTACATGTACGATTGTCCCTAATCGCATTTTATCTTTTGATAATATCGTTGGCAAAATTGATTTCAATGATAAAGTGTGCGCCGCTTTAACCTCAAATACGTCATGTGAATGTTAAGTGCTCGTGACACAACTTGTTAGGGTTAGATAAAAACAGTATCCCCAACCGTAGGAACAAACGGAGGACTATATGTTTGGCAGCAATGGCCCTCCCAACTTTTCAAATAGTTTTTCTCGTCGCCAGTTAGGTCTTTAAACTTCTTAAACCAGTTGCAGCTACTGACGTCTATCACGTCCTCATAAAATGTGTCCACTCTTCCTGCAAGTAAGAACAACGAACAAATCAAAAAGTTCCACATAAGTAGGGGCGGGCTCACGAGATTTCAGTAGCTTAATAGTCATAGAATATTCAAGCGAATAGCAAAGGCTCTGATCAGACTGCGCGTATGCACAGGCTGGTCTGAGTCTTTGATGGTTGCACATTCCATATTTTTGGAAATCTCAAGTATGAACAATGAACAAATCAAAAAGTTCCACATAAGTACGGACGGGCTCACGAGATTTCGGTAGTTTAATAGTCATAGAATATTCAAGCGGCTAGCAAAAGCTCTGATCAGACTGCGCGTATGCGCAGGCTGGTCTGAGTCTTTGCTGGTCGCACATACCATATTTTTGGAAATCTCATGTATGAACAATGAACATATCAAAAAGTTCCACATAAGTACGGGCGGGCTCAAGAGATTTTGGTACTCATTGCATCGGCGAGCAGCGAAGGCTCAGACGAGCCTGCGCATATGCGCAGCTTCGCCAGAGCCCTCGCTTCCTTCTAGCATGCCATCGCAAAATATGAATGTAGAGGAAGTATCATATCAAAATTTAAACCCAAGATGCGTGAGCATGGACGTTTAAAGGAAATTCTGCGCACATGCGATAAACACTAAAATATTGTGTGCTACTGTCCTGCCAGCCAAGAGTGACAGTTACATCATGTTTTGTTTACATAGTTCTCAGGGACTTAGAATCGATAGATCACTTGTGTAATAATTACACATTAGGATTAATACACAAGTGATCTATCGATTTCCATATGCTCAAGTGAAGTGTACACAATAGTGTTTAACTTAGCAATTGTTTACGAATTATTACGTCACTGCCACTCTTAGTTGGAATGACAGTAGATAAAAAGAAACACTGGCTGGAAGGAAATTGCATGTGCACATGCAGATCAGCATTCTGTGAGTATTGCGTAATCGATGCCCGGGCACTATATTGCGATAGAGTCCAAACTGATAGGGAATACGTGCATTTTAGGCTGCAAGTCGTATGATATCTCTTTCAACCAATAGAGAAAAGACTAATCGATTAAAAATCTCATTGGTTAATTACCAGACTGTCCATACAAACGTATTCCAGGTGACAACATTTAGTGAAAACTAATGCATAATTTAGGGATACAGACTGAAGTACTTCTTCACTCTCCCTCGCAGAAAAATGTCAGCGAAACTGAAAGTAGACTTTTATGATGATATTCATTGCAATGCCAATCAGAGAGGTAACTGTTGAACATGAAAAAATAATTTCTTACATTGGAGGATCCAAAGGGGGAAGGCAGTGGTCCGGACACCCCCCCCCCCTGGAAAATCACAAAAAATATAGGGTTTCATTGCAATAATGGTCCGTATCACCTGAAAAATCATATAGCTTCCAAACCAGCATTCAATTTTTGGCCATAATCGGCACGCCAGCGAAACGCCATTTAAATGGCGTTTCGCTTGCGGGCCGATGATGGCCCGCTTATAATTGTATTTGCATCGATCTCCCCTCTAAATAAGTAAAAAAAAACATTGTCAAAATTGGACCCCCTCTGACAAAACTTTCTGGATCCGCGCATGTCTTACTCCTATGTGAAATTAAATATTTTCATATCATTCAATTTCGAAACAATGTTAAAATGTCGTCTGCAGTTGTCTTTTTGTATCAGTGCCTCGAATTGGTTTAAAACCCTTGCAATTATAAAACTATGGAGCTGTTTGAATTGTAAGGGTATTAACTATACTGAACAAAAGTGAAAACGCTACACCTGGATTGTTTGTCATTTATATACAAAATGATGCAAACCAGTAAGACAAATATAAGTGTATCTGAATGTTAAAAGACTGTGTTATGCATAACAGTACAAGTTTTATGGAGGTTGTCACGAGGAAACACATGAAAGCGACTGTAACGCAATAGGGTCCAGATTTCTGGTTGCAAATTTGAACAGAATTCGCACACAGTTTAGGCCTTCAGAAATACACTTCCAACCAAGTCCGACTGTACAAAATGGTTGTCTGGACATGCGACAACCAGAAAGTCAAAGACTTATCACAAATGTGAAAATCAATGTGCTGTTGCATCTTAGTCTAAGGACATTACTAGTCGAGAAATGCTGATAGGTCTATCTGATATGGCAGAAGAAAGTTATCGAAAATCGTGATAAATGGAAGATTACCAAACATTTAATATTCCCTATATGTTATTGTCAAAGGGGGACAATTTACAAAGGGGCTCTTTTATGGTATGGGAAATTAAAATGGGAGTCTGCCCACGCTTGGAATTTGATATTATTATGTTTATTAATTGTCTGGGGTATGACTTTTATATTTATGGTGCATTTGAGTTTTCCATTGCTAATTTATGACGTCATGTATGATATCACTACAATACCTTAGGGTATCCAGTTATAATCATTTCTAAAGTAATTGACATTATATGTAACGGGCGCAGAAATGTTTTATTTAAATAACTATATCATTGATAAGTTCGTTGATACTATAAATGGCTTTGTATGTATTAGAATAGCGGGTGGGCATTCATTTTTATGAGATGGTATCCCAATTTTCAACTGTATATTTTGTATTCAGTCAAATTTGGAATTAAAATTTTTACACGTTGCGGTCTTTGTCAAGATACCATTTCAACATATAAACTTTTCATATATGTTAAGAATATGTAGACAAAATTTCATGAAATTCAAGGACCGGTAACATATTTTTTCAACTTGATGTAAGCACATGGCCCTAAATCATCGAAATGTAATAAATACAATAATTATGTTTCAGTGTAAAACATACTTGAATACTTGCTTAGTTTGAATCACCATGCTAGTACGTTTATTGGTAGAAGTTGATATGTTCAGTGTTTTTCCCTTTTACTGATTGGAAAAAGGAAAAAAAACAATATTCTTTGATATTAAGTGCCATAATTCTTATTTAATGAATTGCTTACACAACAATATTACCCAAAACGATACAATATGGTGACACCGGACTTACCACATCTAGTTTCGAACGTTCAAACTACATCTAACCAATATTACACTTAATATGTAACATTATTAAGAATTTTAATTCATACAGAAGAGAAACCTTATGACAAGTCAGTCCATACAGGAGAAGAACCTTATATCTACGGTTTAATAATTGTAAGCTTCATTAATAAACCTGGTTCACAAGAATAAGCCCCTGTCAAACCTATTGGTTAAAATTAAACATTTTGGTCACAGAGAACCCTTGGCTTCAAAGAAATTGCTAAATTTATTCTTAAATCTTCTCTGTTTATTCTGTTTTGTAAAACTGATGCTGATTTCCATCAAATGGCAACATTTGTGCAGTCTTTGCTTCCAACGGATACCCTTTTAAGAACATATTTGACTCTACAGCTGGTGACTGGGACTGTGTGGCGGCGGTAGAACGTCTCCCTGCCCTTTACTATAGTGTAGATTTTATTTTCTTGTCCTTTGGGATCATGAGTTTCATTGTAGAACTTTGAAACTATTAGAGGGTCACTGATGAAGCCTAAATGGCAGAAACTAGCTAGTCTGGCTCAGGAAATATGCACACTCTAGTTTCAGTTCTTTGGTGCAGTCTTTGCTTCCAAAGGATACCCTATTAAGAACATATTTGACTTCACTACAGCTGATGACCGGGACTGTGTGGCGGCGGTAGAACGTCTCCCTGCCCTTCACTATAGTGTTGATTTTATTTTCTTGTCCTTTGGGAGCATGAGTTTCATTGTGGAACTTTGAAACTATTAGAGGGTCACTGATGAAGCCTATATGGTAGAAACTAGCTAGTCTGGTCGTGGAAATATGCACACTCTAGTTTCAGTTCTTTGGTGCAGTCTTTCTTCCAAAGGATACCCTTTAAAGAACATATTTGACTTCACTACAGCTGGTGACTGGGACTGTGTGGCGGCGGTAAAACGTCTCCCTGCCCTTCACTATAGTGTAGATTTTATTTTCTTGTTCTTTGGGACCACGAGTTTCATTGTGGAACTTTGAAACTATTAGAGGGTCACTGATGAAGCCTAAATGTCAGAAACTAGCTAGTCTGGCCGTGGAAATATGCACACTCTAGTTTCAGTTCTTTGGTGCAGTCTTTCTTCCAAAGGATACCCTGTTAAGAACATATTTGACTCTTTGGCTGGCTGTATATTCCAGGCATACAGTTTCGTTTCTGGACCTCACTTATTCATGTAGAACACTGTTCTATGATACCTTTGATATGACTCTGTTACACTTAATCCTGGTCACGGCACCAAAATGTGGTTACTCTAGTTCAGTTGGGATATATAGAAATAATTGGTCTTCTTGATTCACACGTTTATGGATAGGATATTATGTTTCTTAAACAATATCATGCAGGACTTGAGAAAGTAATACACATTGTCTTGGCCCCAAAGTACCATGAAATGGGGCCATGACCTTCGGTATTTCCTGCCATTGGATCATTTGAAATTTGTCTAAACATGTTTTTCTTTAAGAAAAGTGGAAGTAGAATTAAAAACAACCTCATTTCAACTAAATAATTAATTTTGCTAAAACGGACCTATACCCATAAGAGGTAGGATATGACAAAGTTACCGGTTTTGGATTTTCATGAAATTTGGCTCAGATCAGTAGGATATATATGGCATGTTTTTGTGATAATATGATATCTTGACAAAGACTAGAACATATCTATCTTTGGAATTTAATGTTTAATGTTTTGTAAATTTTCGAAAAAAAAAATATCGAAATTTTATAATCACTTCTTCAGAAAACGTAAACCATAATTTATCCAAATGGTTTCCTGGTATTAATATAATGCCTATGGTATTTTTGATTCAATCTAGATGACAAATCATAGAAATAAACAAAACTATAGATTTAGAACATGGACATTTAGAGACAGGTGCCACCTCAAAGGTGGAGTACGTCAAGGTTGCGTCCTAAGCCTTATTCTTAACTATCTAATTCAATGCATACATTTTCATAGATTGTATATTATGAGACATTATTATGCAAAGTTTAAAGAAAATCCAAGCGTGGCCACAGATGCAAGTACCCCTTTTTACAAAGTTGATAAATTTGAAATTGATATCTGAGCTTCTTTCAAGTGATAAGTCAGTTTTCTTGTGTTTTATTGCAGCATGAGTATGACCAATTCTGATAAGCATAATAATCTTTTATTGCGCATGCGCAATAACAAAATTCGGAGAATAAAGCTTAAAACACAAAAAAGGAACATAACTCAGACTTCAAAAGAGAAAAATTGGTGGAGTTTGGACCAATCATTTGCTGGATGTCTGAGAAACATTATTAAACTTTTAAGTACACACTTTTTGTCCAATAATTTCTCAAAAAATATAAAATATTGAAGTGTAGTGTTTTCACTTTTGTTCAGTATATATTTCCCCATATCAGATGACCCTAAGTAAAAAGCAGCAAAACATTTACAATACATTTAAAAGCGAATTCTATCGTCGGATATATGGTGTAACCAATCAGACCGCAGCTGAATTAGAATTTCTTATAATTTTTTCTACTAACCTGTCAGCAAATACATTTTATTTACGTACAAATCGATTCCACATGCGGCATAGTCAGTAGGAGAGTAAATATAGTAATATTTCCATCTCTTTATAGCCTGAAGTAGTCAGAGAAATATATTAGCCTATATGAGCCGTGACATGTGATTTCCAACAATGTGGCATTTTGACAAGTGTAGACTCAGACAAGCCTGTGCAGCCCCCTTTGAAGCTTAGAAACTCCAAATGCTATTCAGTCAGTAGCTTATTAGTCATAAATTATTCTAGCGACTAGAAAAAGCTCTGATCAGACTGCGCGTATGCGCAGGCTGATCTGAAGCTTTGCTGGTCGCACATACCACATTGTTGGAAATCTCATGTCGCGGCTCAATATACAGTCGCATTTTGTCATATTGCTTCCTGGTGTGTGTGTATGTGTCTGTCTGTCTGTCTGTCTGTCTGTCACACAATTATGTCCGCTTTACAGCTTGAAAACAGTCAAATCGTTCTTCACGAGACTTCACACACAAATTAGCAACATTCGATTATATGCAGAAAGTAAGAACAGTAAGTCTGGTATGTCTAATTTTCAACTTTTTAGTTATGGTACTTTGAAACTTTGGGAGGAAGAGAGCTGGTTTCTTAAGGGCCATTGCGGGTAATACTTTCCAGATTAAAATCTTTTTATATCTTTGCTTACCGGACTGTCAATTCATGAAATAAAAAGGATATGTCACCACGCTCAACTTTTCATACTCTCGCATGGAAGTTTTCAGCATTTTACTAATTTTCTGAAAAAAATATGTTCTAAAGCAAAATGTTTGTAATCGCCATCCAGCTTCCTCATCTTAATTTTAATTATTGCTCAAGCTTTCTAGAAAATGTATTTGTTTTCCCAAGCCGTGTCAAGATACTACATGATATATTTTGGTAAAAACCTCCCCCCCCCACAAAAAAAACAAAATTATTTCGATTGTTAGAGTAAATTATAAATTAAAATACCTGACTTTTTTGCTTTTACAATGTATATATTTCATGGGTATAATGACATTTTAGAAAAATGGAAAAAATCGGGGTTCACCTGACCAATTACCTTTCAGAGGGCTAAAATTAATCCCACCCCCACAAATTTCGAGGACAATTCAATATAAAACGTTAAAGAGTGTATTTTTTGTCATTTATATAATTCCATATGACTTGTATGAAGTAATTTGGCATTACACGGCGAAAAAAGAAAAAGAAAAAAAATTGTAATAAGTGCCCACCCTGGAATCAACCCTGGTCCTCTGGTTCCAAAGTCTGACACGCTACATGTGTAACTACTAGGCCACTATGTCAAGTCGTGCGCGGTTCAAAATTACAGTACATATTGGACAGACAATCCTAGTATTGGCCATATTCGTATACGCATACAGGCTAAAAAACTTCGAAATGTGTACGTTGCATTGAATTTTTTAGCGTTTATTCATTACTAATAGACGTCACTGTTTAAGATGGAAATTGAAAAAAAAATAATGCAAAGTACCGTCAAATTGACTTTTTAAGTTTTACATTCAAACCGGAAGTGCGCAGCAGCAGCGAAATGTTTGTCATCTCAAAATGGACGAATCAAGTTCTATTCTGTTTGGGCTATCTTGTTCAGATAAATAAAATGCATGCAACAATTTTGGCACGAGCTACTAATGAAGTTCAAAAATCTCGAAAAATGTGATAATTTATAAATGCGTAAAAATTCAACTTTAGTCAAAGTTTCAAATGTTAGGTGTTTTTTTTAAAGTTGGCTAGATCAGTTTATTACCAACTGCACTTAAAGTTGATATAAAACTGCACCCAAAACCATTTTTCTTCAAAAAGCATATTTTTGCATTTTTAACCAAAAAAACCCGTGGATTGAATGACGACTTTTCCTAAATACATCTAAACTTTTCAACAATAAACTGCACGTATTTCAGGCAAAAAATCATTTCAATGTTATTAGCGCTTGGTCAGAAATAATGAGTTTAAAAAAGTGACCAATTAGAAATTTTGTTAAGTGTATTAGAAAACAGCATACTCGATTTTATGAGAAATTGAGACTTACTGTCGTGCTTACTAAGAGTGACAGTGACGTAATACTTTGTTTACAATTGTTAAGTAAAACATTAACTTGTACATACCACTTGACCTACCGCGAATCGATAGATCCCTTGTGTATTAACACAAGTGATCTATTGGTTATAAGTCACTGATAACTTTGTAAACAAAGCATGACGTCACTGTCACTCTTGGCTGGCAGGACAGTGATGGAAAGTCTAACAATTCGCATGCCCCCCAGCACCAGGTTTTCTGGCGATGAGGCCCAGATAAATACTCACCGAAGCCTTGTACCAGCGTATGATCTGAACCTTATATTCATAATACTCAAAACCGCCTTCATAATAATACCACCAATTCTTCAACTTAGCTTTAGCAGCTGAAACGAGATAAAGATGAAAGGCTGGCCCTGAGATTATGAAAAATTTTCATGCTCATTTCAGCCGAGCATGAAATTTCAACTGCTTATCAGAGATAAAATGCTGAATCTTTTGCTTTCAAACGATTGGATGTTGTAATAATCCTGCTTATAAACGTTAAAATGCCGACAAGTGTTGGCATTTTAGCATATACGAGCAGAATTATCTGAGTTGAGCATAAACAAATAACCTCGGGGCCTGGTAATGTTAAACATTATATGTTGGGTAGAAACTTCCACTCGATCATTTCATTCTTCTGGACAAACCGTTACTGTAAGTTGGAATTTTCGCGAGAGTTTTATTTCGCGAAATTTCGCGGATGCGAAGTTTTGTGAAAACAAACTTTGTGACCTTCGCGAAATGGTACTGGACCAACACTGTGTCGTTTACTGATGTAGGTAAATCATGCGCTATTCGCGAATTTTAAACGCTGCGAATATGTATTTTAATGCTATTCGTGAAAATACAATTTGCGCGAAACACTCCCAATTTACAGTATCTAAGTTTAAGTGGTTGCGCGAAACTTATTCTAAATTGTTCTTTCCTGGAAAGGCCTTCATCATGTCAAATTTCATGCGCTGATCCAGAATGTTTTGTCAGAGGGGGTCCGATGCAACTCTGACAACGTTTTTTTAATGAGGGGAGGAAGCATTCAGATACCACTTTAAGCGGGTCATAATTGGCCCGCCTGCAAAACGCCATTTAAATGGCGTTTCGCTGGCGGGCCGATAATGGCCAGACATTGAATGCTGGCTTTGTAATTTTGTGATTGTCCAGGGTTCCGTACAAGTAATGCCAAGAAACCCTATATGTTTTGTGATTTTTCAGGGGGGGGGGTCCAGACCCCCTGCCCCCCCCCCCCCCCTCTGGATCCGCACATGGATTTGCCCATCCTGAGACTGGCTGTTTTGACAATGTTAAAGGCCGGAAATGAATAGATAAAGATGTCATGAAATCTTGTGTTTTGACAACAGCAGAATCGAGGGCAAAGATTTGGCCAGTAAAATTATTTACATGTACAGCCCCACCCCCATTATTATATAACGATAGTCGTATAATATTTTATATGAACAAAAGCACACTTTCTAGTGCGTAAGACGAGAGCGTAAAAATTTTCGTTGCACCCAGTTGCTGAAATCATTAGGTAATTTTATCAACCTTACAACATGTGCAGATAATGTGTAAACAAGGATCTACATGACACGGGTTTGGTGAAATACAATGAAACAGCGATAAGTAAATTAAATTCGTCTAAATCATTCTATATGCATAAATGTTACATGTAGATATACAATGTAGCTGAGAGTCAAATGAAAACAAACGGCACCAAGAGGAATCCTTGTTTTTCTGTATATATATTATACTACATGCGCTGGACACCCCCTTCCCCACCCTGGAAAATTACAAAGCTATAGGGTTCCTTATTAACACTGAGCCAGACCCATGGAAACTCACAAAGCTTCTAAGCCAGCGTTCAATGTTGGACAACCATCGGTCAGCAGGTGGGCCGATGATGACCCGCTATTAGCAGTGTTTGAATCCTCCCTCCCCTCATCAACTTAAAATGTAACTTTCTGACAAATCTTTCTGGATCCACACATGTATTATCGGATTCATGCTGATTTTCAATAACATACTGTCTACCTAAAGATGAAGGTTACTTCTCTAAAAACCTTCCAGTTTTGCAAGAATCCATGATAATATTTAGGTGAAAAGCATTGTTTTATACGTGACATCCTGTTATCTATGTTAAAATTGATATGTATTAAACTATGTAATGTCATCTTTACTTGTTTATGTTTTAGGATCTAACTGTAACTAAGCAAACCATCCATGCATTTGTATGGCATCGTATCAAAGTTTGCTAGGTAGTCAAGTGGCCCAAGACTTGTTAAATTTGTAAAATTTGTTAAATTTATATTCATTATTTGATATAATCTATCATAACATTGCATGTTGACCTTAATCGTTTAATATAAGTAGACCAGGTAACGTATACAACAGAACCAGTAATAAAAACTATCGTGCAAACGCTAGGTTAGTCCAGTAGTCCAATAACATAAATAACTGAAGTTGCATTAAATAATATCTTAAAATGATATGAATTCAGATATGAATAATGAAACATTTTCTTTTATTTTTAAAGATTGCTTTCTATAACTCAAGGTCAGCATATTATCATGTATGGAAGCAGGATATTTGTCCGTTTAGATTCGTGTTTCTCACAAATGGAATTGACTCTCAGACATAATATTTTCAAAAACGGTATGTACGCTATGTTTGAGAAGAAGAAAAGAGGTAAACATGCGCTTGGTCATTTTCAAATTGTCTTCCAGATGTTTTGTCCAGAATGGTAAAGATGGCATAGGGTGTTTTGTCCCGAATTGGAGAATTTGGATGGGATTAGTGTTGTTCCTGAATAATTAAGATGGCATGGGATGTTTTGTCAAGAAGTGGAGAATTTGGATAGGATGAGTGTTGTTCCATAATGGTTAAGATGGCATAGGATGTTTTGTCCAGAATTAGTGAATTGGGATAGGATGAGTGTTGTTCCATAATGGTTAAGATGGCATGGGATGTTTTGTCCAGAATTAAAGAATTGGGATAGGGTGAGTGTTGGTCCAGAATGGTTAAGATGGCATGGAATGTTTTGTCCAGAATTGGAGAATTTGGATAGGATGAGTGTTGTTCCAGAATGGTTAAGATGGTATGGAAATTTTTGTTCAGAATTGGAGAATTTGGATGAGATTAATGTTGTTCCAGAACGTTTAAGATGGAATGGGATGTTTTGTCCAGAATTAGAGAATTGGGATAGGATGAGTGTTGGTCCAGAATGGTTAAGATGGCATGGGATGTTTTGTCAAGAATTGGAGAATTTGGATAGGATAAGTGTTGGTCCAGAATGGCTGAGATGGCATGGGATGTTTTACAGGGTGGTAAATATAACACCTGATGTTTTCCAGGATAGTAAAGATAGTACCTGATGTTCTTTAGGTATCGACTATTTTGTGGGAGAATTCGCATGGGATGTTTGGTCCAGGATGGGAGCTTTGGCATTGGATGGTAAAGGTGGCGGTGTGATGTTTTGTTCAGGTTGGGAGAATATACATGCAATGTTTTGTCCTTGGTGTCTTTGTAGTATTTAGATAAACCGGGGAGAAGTGGTATGGGATGGATGTTTAATCCAGAATGTGATGTTAGGTCCAGGATGGTAGAGGTGGCGTGTGATATTCGGTCCAGGATGGTAGTGGTGGCGTGTGATGTTTTGTTCAGGTTGAGAGAATATACAATGGATGTTTTGTCCTTGGTGTCTATGTAGTATTTAGATAGACCGGGGAGAAGTGGCATTGGATGGATATTTAATCCAGAATGTGATATTTGGTCCAGAATGGTAGAGGTGGCGTGTGATATTTGGTCCAGGATGGTACAGGTGGCGTGTGATATTTGGTCCAGGATGGTAGTGGTGGCGTGTGATGTTTTGTTCAGGGTGGGAGAATCAACATTGGGTGTTTGTCCTGGGTGACTGTGTAGTATTTAGATAGACCGAGGAGAAGTGGCATGGGATGGATAATTAATCCAGAATGTGATATTTGGTCCAGGATGGTTGTGGTGGCGTGTGATGTTTTGTTCAGGGTGAGAGAATCGACATGGGATGTTTTGTCCTGGGTGGCAGATGTGGGCAGAAATGGCATGTGATTTTATTTGTCTACGAGGACAGAAACGGAACGCCCAATGGTGGTAAAATCGCATGTGATGTTTTTATCTAGGGTGCCAAAACTGGCATGTTATGCTTCGTTCTGGGTGGAGGAAATGGCATGTTTCATCCAGGGTGAGAGAAATTGCATGTCTAAGTTCGTCAAATCCGTGCTCGATGCTTTAGCAAGAGTGTCCAAAATAACATGTGATGTTCATTCTGGCACGTTTTGTCCAGTTTCCTTGCCAATAATGTAAACAAATCTAAAAATGAGAAGCAATACACCATGATTCACGATCTCTACAATAACCTTTTCCATAAACATCCTTACCAAAGTCAACGTCGGGATTGCAAACTTCTGTGACATTCGGATTTGGTGGGTAGCAACTACATGCGTCGGTCTGAGAGACAACAACAATGGCTATGATGAAACACAACAGGAATGTATTCATGTTTATCTGCATAGCTTCCACACGGTGACATAAAACAAACGTTTTCCACAATCTGTAATCGGGGATACCATAAAGAATCTAATATAATATATAAGATAATAATAATCTTATTTTTTTTTATTTCTTAACCCTTTATTGATATAAGCATAGCGCCCATTTTGCAGACCCCGATCAGAGTGCGCTGTCTGCCCAAGGTTTCAATGTTCAATTAACAATTTAATTACAAATGAAAAATACCATCCAACAAAAATAGAAAAGGGCAAAGATCAGTTATCGATACAATCAAGCACCACACCTGACCCAGGATACCAATTTGCTTAAACTGGAAATGGACTGGTCCGATCGATGGCAGTGGGAATTTCCATCCAGCTTAAATTGATTAAAGCGCCTGAATAATATGGTCTGGAATATGATTATTTTGCAAATATTATTGACTAATTAACGTACATAGACAAACAATGTGGACCCAGATCAGTCTGCTTCTACAGAAGCATTCTGTGTGCCTATATTTCTCGCGGGGCTATGGGTTGGTCAGTTTGTATCTTTTTCCACGGTGCTAATGGTTCATTAGTGTGTCTCTCTTCCTCACGGGTGGGTGTTTTAAATTGTGTATATTCCTCACAGTGCTGTGGCTTTGTCAGATTATGTTGGTTCCTCGAGATGCTGTGTGTTGGTCAGTTTGTGTCTCTTCCTCATGGTGCTTTGGGTTGGTCAGTTTGTCTCTTTCCTCGCGGTACTGTTGGTTGGTCATGTTGTCTCACTTCCTCACGGTGCTGGTGAGTTTGCGTCTCCTTCTCATGGTACTGGTGTCTTTTTGTCGCGGTACTGTGGGTTCGTTAGTATGTCTCTCTTTCTCTTGGTGCTATGAGGTTTGTCAATTTCTCTCTTCCTCGTGGTGCTATGGGTTGGTCAGTTTATATCTTTATCTCATGGTGCTGTGGGTTGGTCAATTGTCTCTCTTCCTCATGGTGCTGTGGGTTGTTCAGTTTGTTTCTCTTCCTCATGGTGCTGTGGGTTAATCAGTTTGTGTCTATTCCTCACGGTGCTGTGTGTTGTAAGTTTGTCACTCTTCCTCAAGGTGCTGTGGGTTTGTCAGTTTATGTTGGTTCCTCGAGGTACTGTGGGTTGGGTAGTTGTCTCTCTTTCTCGCGGTGCTGTGGGTTGGTCAATTTGTCTCTCTTCCCCAGGGTGCTGTGGGGTGGTCATTTTGTCTCTCTACCTCAGGGTGCTTTGAGTTTGTCAATTGTTGTTGGATCCTCGAGTTACTGTTGTTTGATCAGTTTGTGTCTCTACCTAGCGGTAGTGTGGGCTGCTCAGATTGTCTCTCTTCCTCGCGATGTTGTGGGATGGTCAGTTTGTGTCTCTTCCTTAGGTTACTGTGGGTTTTTCATTTTATGTTGTTTTCTCGAGGTACTGTGGGTTTGCCAGCTTGTGTCTCTTCCTCACTGTGCTTTGGGTTGGACAAATTGTCTCTCCTCCCGCGATACTTTTGGTTGGTCAGTTTGTCTCTCTTCCTCATAGGGCTGTGGGTTGGTCAGTTTATGTTGGTTTCTCACGGTGCTATGGGTTGGTAAGTTCACGTTTGTTCCTCACGGTGCTGTGGGTTGGTCAGTGTGTGTCTATCGTTTGGTGCTGTGGGTTGGACGAATTGTCTCTCTTTCTCGCAATACTTTTGGTTGGTCAGTTTGTCTCTCTTCCTCATAGGGCTGTGGGTAGGACGAATTGTCTCTCTTTCTCGCAATACTTTTGGTTGGTCAGTTTGTCTCTCTTCCTCATAGTGCTGGGGGTTGGGCGAATTGTCTCTCTTTCTCGCAATACTTTTGGTTGGTCAGTTTGTCTCTCTTCCTCATAGGGCTGTGGGTTGGACGAATTGTCTCTCTTTCTCGCGATACTTTGGGTCGGTCAGTTTGTCTCGCTTCCTCATAGTGCTGTGGGTTGGACGAATTGAATTGTCTCTCTTTCTCGCGATACTTTTGGTTGGTCAGTTTGTCTCTCTTCCTCATAGTGCTGTGGGTTGGACGAATTGTCTCTCTTTCTCGCGATATTTAGGGTTGGATAGTTTGTCTCTCTTCCTCATAGTGCTGTGGGTTGGCCAGTTTGTCTCTCTTACTTATAGTGCTGTGGTTTTATCGGTTTGTGTCTTTTCCAAACGGTGATGTGGGCTAGTGAGTTAGTGTCTCTTCCTCATGGTGGTGTGGGTTGGTCAGTCTGTGTCTCTTCCTCGTGGTGCTGTCGGTTGGTCAGTTTATATTTTTCCTCGCAGAGCTGTGAATTGATCATTTTGTGTCTCTTACTCAAGATGTTGTTCTTAGGTAAGTTTGTGTCTCTTTCTCGCAGTGCTTTGGTTTGGTCGGTTTATATCTCTTCCTCGGGTTGATGTGTGTTGGTCAGTTTTTGTCTTTTCCTCACGGTGCTGTGGGTCGGTCAGGCTGTGTTTTTTCCTCACGGTGCTCTTAGTTGGTCAGTTTGTCTCTCTTCCTCATGGTGCTGTGGGTTGGTCAGCTTGTGTTTATTGCTCAGAGTGCTGTGGGTTTTTTCAATTTATGTTGGATCGAGGAACTGTGGTTTGGTCAGTTTGTGCCTTTTTGTGGTGATACTGTGGGCGCGTTAGTTCGCTCTGCTGTTGGATTTGCCAGTTTGTCTCACTTCCTCAGGGTGCTATGGGTTGGTCAGGTTGTGTCTTTTCCTTACTGTGCTGTTGGTCAGTCAGTTTATGTCTATCTTCACGGTGCTGTGGGTTGGGCAGCTTGTCTCTCTTCCTCAGGGTGCTGTCAGTTGGTCAGTTCGTCTGCCTTCCTCATGTAGACGTGGGTTTGTCAGTTTATGTTGTTCCTCGAGGTACTGTGGGTTGGTCAGCTTGTTTCTCTTCCTCGTTGTACTGTGGGTTGCTCAGTTTGTGTCTTTTCCTCACTTTGCTGTGGGTTGGGCAGTTTATCTTTCTCCCTCAGGGTGCTGTAGGTTGTCAATTTATAGTGGTTCTTCGAGGTACTTTTGGTTGATCAGCTTGTGTCTCTTTCTCGTGATGCTTTGGGTTTGTCAGTGTGTCTCTTTCTCGCGTTACTGTTGGTTGGCCATGTTGTCTCATTTCCTCACGGTGCAGTGGCTTGGTCAGTTTGTGTCTCTTCCTCATAGTGCTGTGGCTTGGTCGGTATGTATCTCCCTGGATGGTGCTGTGTGTTGGTCAGTTTACATTTTTCCTCGCAGTGCTGTGAATTTATCAGTTTGTCTCTCTTCCTCACGATGCTGTGGGTTGGTCAGTTTATGTTTGTTTCTTACGGTGCTATGGGTTGGTCAGTTTATGTTGGTTTCTCACGGTGCTATGGGTTGGTTAGTTCACGTTTGTTCCTCACGGTGCTGTGGGTTGGTCAGTGTGTGTCTATCGTTTGGTGCTGTGGGTTGGTCAGTTTATGTTTGTTCCTCACGATGCTGTGGGTTGGTCAGTTTGTGTCTCTTTCTCACAGTGTTGTGGGTTGGTCAGTTTATGTTTGTTTCTCGCGGTGCTATGGGTTGATCAGTTGTCTGTTAGTGTGGCATTATCTGGTCATAATTACTTCATAATAGTCAGTATTCGACTGTATGCCGAACATCAAATAACAAATAACAAATATCAAAGTTTACAATTTTTGTGTTTTAACAACAACAAAATCTAGGGCAAAGATTTTGCACCAGTAAAATGCATTTAAGCCCCCCCCCCCCCCCCCCGGTAGCTAAGGCTACTGTCCGTTCTAAGGCGGTGGTGCTGTTGTTGATTTATTGTTTAATGTACCTCCCATTGTTTGTGGGAGTTCTGTGTTCGTCTTTGTTTTGGAATGCATTACTTTATGTTCTTTCTAATTTTGCAATCATCTTGACGAGGAAGAGAATGCTAGTTGCTTTGCTTTTTTTGTCTTTTGGATGTCTTGTTACTGTAAATGTCGTGTGGCTCTTCCTCACGATGCTGTGGGTGGGTCTGCAGTTTGTAAGTGTGGTATTTCCTGATCATACTCACTTACTTTTTTATCTTATGCTCGGATACTTAAGAGTAGTATTTATTTTGTATAATAAATGAATAATTCAGGAGTAAATATCTGAAAAAAAAACAGAAAATACACTACAACCTGAACCGTTTCAGACCAATGAAATCGCATAAAGCTACAAAATACAGTAAGCATGGACCATTGTATACATAGAGGATCTTACATGAGTGCTCATGTTTTATTGAATTTATTAGACGAGTTGAGAAAAAGTGATAAAATGCGAGGCTTGTCAAGCATTTATCTCTTTTTCGCAACAAGTTTAATAAATTCAATAATACAGAAGTACGAATGTAAGATTCTATTTATCACATCACAATAAATTACATAAGAATCACTAATTTTTGCGTGAAAACGTCACAATTTTGTCATCTTTAACGCAACGTTATAATGGACGTCATTGTGGTTTGCACTTATCTGTAAACCACTAGTGGTTTATCGATTTTATTGCATGGCGTTATTTTACTCCCTGATACGACGTGATGTGATAAATGCAGTTATAATTTCCAAATTGTTTTATTTTCGAGTGTAGGGATCCATTTTTGTCTCAACCTGGGTCCTCGCTGTTTGCAAAAGTACCCGTTTAGTGGCTTCTAGTCTTCACATTAGGGCTTTGCATTATGAAATGACGTCGCGTCTGGGAGTGATATAATGCCATGCAGTAAAATCAATAAACCATAATTGGTTTACAGATTTTCGGGTAAGGTTATAAAATGACGCCCATAACAACGTCGCGTAAATTCGATAAAATCTTAACGTTTTTACACCAATAACGCGATTAAAAAATAATTTAAACGTCATATGATAAATAGAATCGAACTTTCGTTCTCCTGTATTCTTGAATGTATTAAACTCGTTGTGAAAATCGATAAAATGCTAGGCAAGCCTCGCATTTTATCGCTTTTCCTCAACTCGTTTAATACATTCAATAAAACACGAGCACTCAATATGCAATATATACTCTATATCTAAACACTAAATACTTACATGAAGGCAGCACCGCTAATAAACGTAAAACTTCTTTACTTTAGAATTCTAAACAGCAAAGCAAATAACAGCAGATGTCAAGTGGGTGTTGTGCAAAAAGGTGCCTTAAGGCGGCTCAGAAGAGAAAATGACGCTTTAGCACAATAATATTACCATTGCAGACCATAGCTTATAGGAATATATCATAAACCTTGCATGGATTTCCAATTGTTTTGCAGTGTGTTATATGTAGTTTTAATGCTTGTGAAGTGACGGACATTTAACGATCACAATAGCTCACCATGACCCAATGCCAATGGCTCTGTTCAGCTAAAACTTATTTGAAGTTAAGACACACACTCGAGTGCCATGAATTCGCGGATAAGTCACATGATTGCCACCATTTGCATGTCAATGTATTACTACCCACTTTTTTATCATAGTGGGTCGTTATTAAATGTGATTTGTCTTCTTTCTTTATTGAAAACATCACTAAAAGGTGTATAATATACCGAATGGTAATCTGTGTTTCATTGTATGAAAATTGTATTACTCAGGAATGGTGGTGATTCGGAAACAACTCATCCTGCGGATTCATTGTTTATCATTGTTTATCAAATCACCACAATTCCTTCGTGACATAATATCTAATCCAGGGAAAACAGTTTACTATTTTTGCGAGTACACGTGATTCTGCAGACTTTTACAAAGTAAGAAAGAGGGACAAAAATCGGGAATCGATACAATCAAGCACCACACCTGACCCAGGATACCAGTGGGGAAAGTGACAACTTCACAATTAGAAATCACAAACGAGAGCCAATAGGTCAGCCCTTTCCCAGCAGGTGTCCACAAGGCATCAATAAAGAGACGTGCACGAAAGAATATCAAAAACAAAAGAGAAATAACATAAATGATCCACAAAAAAGCACCGCCTTGGAACGGTCAGTAAAAATATTTTACTGCAGAGCTTAACTTGGTTATAAGGCGCACACACCTCACCAGTTCTTTTTTTCAATATTTAGGAAACATATTTTATTTCATGTACATTTCAATTAGTCCCTAATCAAAATCAGTGCTATTAGAGAGGATACATTGTACGACATTTTTGGTGTGTACTATGCTCACTCCGTCTGTTAGCAGTTGGTGAAAATGCTCACTTATGAAATTCATGGTATATTAATACCCCACGCAAACGTAGTTTAGACTGTGTTTTCAGACTGTCCGTCATTCCGTCATTCCGTCATCCCGTCGATATTTTAAATTTTTTGTTGAATAACTTATGTAGCTTTTGTCTGATTTTTATTAAATTTGCACCACATCTTAACCGCTAACCAATGCATGTTTGGTATGATAAAGGGGCTGAAGGATCAGTGTTGCGAGGGTTACGCCACTTTGTAGTTCTAACTATATGGTGTTTGGAATGTGGCTGATAGTGCTTACTTTGTTAAGTCAACTCCTTCAAGAGTCTTCAGTGTATCCTTTTCAAAGTAATCAGGTATGTTACAGATACATTGAAGATGTGCATATGAATGGATCATGATGAAAAAATATTTTTGATTAATTTACACTATTTTTAACTCAGCCATTTCTCGACAATAATGGCTGAAAGTGCATGCTTTGTGAAATCAACTCCTCCTAGAGTCTTTGATGTCTCCTTTTAAAACTTTGCTAGTTTGTTACAGACATATTTGAAAAAGTGCACGTGCATGTTTAATGATTCAAAAATAGTTTTTGATAGATTTACACCATTGTTAACTTAGCAAATTCTGGACCACTGCATATATTGAATAATGGCTGATAGTGTATACTTTGTGAAATCAACTCCCGCTAGAGTCTTTGATGTATCCTTTTAATACTTTGCAGGTATTTTACAGACATATTGAAGATGTGCATGAGAATTTTTATTGATAAAAAATAATTTTTGATATATTAAACCATTTTAAACTTATCCGACACTCGACCACTGTACATATTAAGTAATAGGATGATAGTGCTATAGTGTTCAAAGTAACATTTTGGTCAAAATTGAGTTATGCATACCGTTGGAAAGGGGATCAAATGTTCTATCTACCATTATAGGTTTCATTTGCCTATTTCCTCCAAATAAGCAAAACGTCGCTATGTTTTTTCTGTTCTATATGGTAGAGCAAAAAACTGGCAAAAAGTCGCTTATTTAAGGCGGAACCCCTCCCCATCTGTAAAATGGAAAACGATTGCATGAATGATGTGGCAAGATGTTGAAGTTTCTTGGATCGCCGGAATTACTTTTTCAAAGAGGGGCAATGGTGTTAAAATTTGGCAAAAACTTCATTTTTTGAAGTGAAATTGCGAATTTCTGAAATCCATTTGACGTAACAGATACACGACACTGGCAAAGAAAGACTGAAAAATGATCATTGAGTTTTATATAATCCTGACCTGACTTTCTTATGAAGTCAAAGTCAGAAATGAAGTGTCTTTATTTTTGGGTGAAAATCAGTATTTTTATAAAAAATAATCCAATTTTTTGTAATCGGACAGGTAAAGTTTTTAAAATTTATAGTTTTCAGTTATCTTGCTTTAAATTTGATGCTGCATTATTCAACTTACATATATCCTGTCGTGTTTACTTATAAAACCTGCCGAAAATTTTTCCTGTTTTGCCTCGAAAACTGACATTTTTATATTCAGGTATATTTCGGGAAATGAATGTTTTGCTATTTCATAGATATCAGGGCATTGTCTTATTATGAAAACGACGTACATATAGTAAACATATCAAATGGAAACAGCATTAATCATGTTTTGTGATATCATATCAAGTATTGACACCCACTAAAAGAGGGTCAAGTGACCCTGATTCGCTCACCTGAGTTTTTGTTTGAAGCCTCTAATCTATATGTATCTATTAAAAACTGACCATGCTCTGGTGACCGCTTGGTGGGGCCATTTTTGTCCCCAGAGCTCTTTTTGGAGCAAATTTAAATATGGTCCATCCACTGGGTGATATCAGGTATCTAGACCTAGTGGTTTAAAACCAGGAGATTTGTATGTTTCAATTTATAAGTCAATTTTAACTCTGTGACATCCAGGATGAGACCATTTTGACCACATAACCACAATTTGAGCGAACTCGGTAGAGTACCACTAGGTGGTGTTATATACCAAGTATCAAAATTTTGGGGCATTTTATTTTCTGGCAATACTATTTTTTTTTTTAATGTTTTCTCTAAATAGCCTATTGATCGAAGAAAAAAACTGGCAAATTATAAGTCGCTCAGTTGAAGTGGAACCTCTCCCTACTTGTAAAATAGGATTTTGATATATCAATTGAAAGTTTTATAACTGTACATTATGAAACCACTTGAATTACTTTTCAAAACAGGGACAGTGACTCTTTATTAGGCTTCGAAGAAGAGCACCCTCATTCAAAGAATCATATATAGCATCTAAAATAAGCAAAAGTTAGCTGGGTGAAAAGAATTGCAAATGCACATAATTTCAAAATTTTAAAGCATTATAGGGGTGTTTAATTAACCAAATAAGCTATGCATTAAAACAGCCTATTTTAATGTAATACATAAGAACGCGGATCTGACAAAAGGGACCCCAAGGAATCAAAGTAACTATTACTAAGAGACATTTGAAAAATACTTAAAATAACATAAAATTACATACCTTTATATTTCCATGAAAATGCTTTTAAACTTTGATACCATCAAAATAACAAAAGTTTCTGATTATACCATTTCTTAAAAGTTTTCTATAAGGGTTGTTGCCATGTGAACACTCAGATCATCACAACACCTACAAGTGGGCCATTTTGAATGTCTATAATGCGATCTAGAAAATATAAATACATGTAACTTCATCTGCACTTTCATTATCACATGTATAAGACATGCGAAAACTATATTTGTTAGATTATTATGCTGAGCATGCAATAGTCAACAAACAAATACAGACCAACACTCTGACGTCATCATACGGTAAAGGCCATTATTGACGTCACATTCCGCCCTGATTACATATGTTATTTCTAACATCCATATAATCGTCAGGTTCGAAGATCATCACTTCCAATTTCAGGAAATGCTCCAAACATGTAATACTTTGCAGATGTAAAATAAGCCTGATTATGATTATTGCGACCATAGGGTACCTTTCATCATATCCTGGCCCATATATATGCCGAATGGAAGTACCTGATTTATCATTTTGACATCATTATTTAGTACCATGATTACATTTATTTTAATCAGTTATCTTCATGTTACACATATTGTCAGTGCGTACGATTTGAACGCATTCCAAATCAAGTATGGTCTTTTATCCTTCATATAATTAAAAATATAGGTTTTGCCTTTGGATATTAGTAGCAGCATGGAGTTTGTGCATCACCAATTGTCCTCTAAAATCTGTTTTAAAGAGTAACTATGTTAGTGCTATAACAAGAACTTGCCATTTAACTTTATGCCTCGATGTTCTTATTTGCCTATGGTGTGGATTTCAATTTATCAATATATTTTGGAGTTAAAGGTCAGGGTCAAATTAAGACGACTCATAACATGAACTTCTCTTTCATTTCTACGACCAAGGGTGTTCATATATGGCACAATGATTGTCTATGGTGTGTAGATTACAACGTAGGTTTCTTATCACCACTTGGCCATTGGTGTCAAAAGACAAGGTCAAATATACTTACAATCAGTATATTGCTTGTTACGCGAACTCCTCCATCATTTTTGTGACCAATGGTGTTCATACGCTTATGGTGTGTAAATTACAAAGTACGTTACATATCACCGCTATGGCCCTTGAGTCAAAGGTGTATTAGAATCTGTCTTACAGTGGCATGTTTTTGATAGAGGTGCTTCATATTTTGTAGAATAATTGCCAATATGACATTTGAGCCTTAATTTTCAAAATAATTTGAAGCCGGTTGTATGGATTGTAAAACAATATCTCTAACATGTTTTGTTGTAGATAGTTCATATTCTGCACACTGATTTTCTAAGGTGTTCTTTTGTCAATGATAGCTTCTCACTGCTGATATGACCTTTGTATCAAAGTTCAAGGTCAAACTGCTTAAAAACCTTCAATTTAAACCCTCAAAGTGGTACTAATCATAAATGTGTTCATAACTCTCCTAGATACTTTGCTAGGCAGACCAAATAGTAGATTATGAATTCCCTGTATGGGAATAAAGAGGTCATTAAAGGGTTCAGCTATTTTCTGATGAAATATTTATATTAATCTATGTGAACCTATATAGGCGGTAAGTCCCCTCTTGGAGCCCCCTTAGTCCAGTGAGATATTGAAATACATTCAGACATGAAATAATCTTTCCCTTAATAGATAATCTGCTGATGACCAGTCATAAACCAGAATGTAGACATGAAATAATCTTTGCCATGGCAGTTAATCTGCCGATGACCACTCATAAACCAAAATGTAGACCTTTAAACTCTGCATATAAGGCCTGTAATGCATTCTGTTTTGGAAGAGATGTATAAATGATCATATTTGGGACACTGGCTGTCTATGGTTTTATGATGGCACAATCTTCTCCTTAATTACCAGCTAGATTTTAATCAAACTTTGCAGGAATGATTCTTATATGGCCCTCTTAAATAACTGTTCAAATAGTTTAGTTCATTGCATATCTAGGTCACATGGGCTAAAATAGATTTTCAAAATGAAAATCTTCTTGTTCAAAACCACAATGCCTAGAGTCCTTATATTTGGTATGTAGCATAACCTAGCAGATCTCCACCAAGTTTGTTCAAATAATATCCCTGTGGTTTAAATGGCACATTCCTGTAGGTGGCATATTTTACATAGGCATGTGATCACCTGCTGGGAAAGGACTGATCTCTTGGCTCTCTTGTGTGTGGTGTTTCTTGTATTTTGTCACTTTCCTATTTGGTTTCTCGGGTCAGTTGTGGTTCTTGATTGTATCGATTTCTGGGTTTGGCCATCTGCTTTACTTTTATATCGGGAAAACATAAAACAAATTTTCACTTCTGAAACGACAATGCCAAGTTCCTTGATATTTGGTAAGCAACATCACCTAGCACGCCTATACCAATTTTATTCAATTTGGGGCACAGGGACTATTAAGTGGACCCACTTGCGAGCTCACAAGTTCTGTTTAGGAATCTATTGGGAAAATCTTCTTGTCTGACACAACAAGGCATAGAACATTTATATTTTTTATGTAGCATCACATAGTATACCTCTACTAAGTTTGTTCACATAATGACCCTTGTGCCAAAACTGGCCCCACCCTTGGAACACATGTTTTACATAGGCTTATATATAGAACAGTTAAAATAGTCTAGTCTGAAACCACAGAACCTAGAGTCTATATTTGGCATGTAGCCTCATCTAGTAGACTTACTAAGTTTGTTGAAAATTATGGCCATATGGCCGAAAATGAGGCCGCCTCGGGGATCAAGGTTTTATATATAGCTTATATAGAGAACATATTAAAACACATTTTTGTCATATACTAAAAGGCTTGATATTTGATATGAAGCATCTTAAAGTGGTACTCTACCAAGTTTGTTCAAATTATGGTTCTGTGGTCAAAATGGCATCGTCCTCGAGGTCACAGAGCATATGAGGCTGTTATTGTTCTTTGACTCTTCCTCTCGGTGCCGTGGGTTTGTAAGCAGTTTATGAGTGTGACATTTCCTGGTCATACATTCTTTTTTACATTGTCTTACATATAGTGAAAACATAAAAAAATATTCTTGTCTGAAACCACCAGGCCTAGAGCCCTGATATTTGGTATGTAGCATCATCTGGTAGACAACATTTTTAAAAATATGTTCCAATAATGACTCTGGGACCGAACATGGACCACAAAGCAGGTCATCAGGAGCGTGACCAGTTTCCATTAGATACCTATAGATAAGACGTTTAAAACAAAAACTCAGGTGAGCGATCCAGGGTCACTAAGTCATCTTTTTATTATGGCATTACTTGATATGATATCATAGTACATGATAAATGATGTTTCCATTTGAAATGTTTACTATATGTACGTCATTTTCTTAATATGGCAATGCCCAGATATACAAGTAATAGCAAAACATGCATTTCACAAAATATACCTGAATATCAAAATGCCGGATTTTGAGGTAAAAACGAAAATATTTTGGTAGGGTTTTTAAGTATACACGACAGAGATATATGTAAGTTGAATAATTCAGCATCAAATTTGAAACAAGTTAAATAACAACTCAAAATTTTAAAACTTCATCAGCCAGATTACAAAAAAATCACGTTTAAATTGATAAAAACAGCGATTTTCACCCAAAAATCAAGACATTAGAATTCCGGTTTTGACACCATAATAAAATCAGAGTAGACTTATATAAGACTCAATAATCGTTTTTCAGTGATTCTTTGCTGGTGTCATGTATCTGTTGCTGCAAATGGATTTCAGAAATTCGCAATTTCACTTCAAAAAACGAAGTTTTTGCCAAATTTTAACACCACTGCCCCTCTTTGCAAAAGTAATTCCGTCGATCCAAGAAACTTCAACATCTTGTCACATCATTCATACAATCATTTTCCATTTTACTGATGGGGAGGGGTTATCGGTCAATTTTCGCTAGTTTTTTCTCTACCAATATACATGAAGTCAATTTCTTTCTATGCTATAGTGATCTAAGTGATTTACATCCAATGACCGATGCTGAATTATGTCACGTGACTGAGTGAGTTCAGTGTCATACTGTTCTATCTTCGCTTCCCTCAGAGAAATTGGTACAATTCGCAGTTACCTCCTTAATTTAAGCGGTTTGATGGTGTAAAGAGAAACTAATGGCTATATCTGCTACTTTTAGTTCCAAATAATCCGTTCAGTCAAAACTATTATACAAATTGACTCCATGGACAGAATAATAAGCTGTAAAACAAATTAACTCCCTAACACATATTTAAACTGCTAAAATTGAAGCAATTTGTTTGGGTAATGACAAATTAATAGCCAAATCTGCTACTTTTAGGTCCAAATAATCAGTCCAGTGTAAACTATTTTACAAATTGACCCGATGGACCGAAAAATAAACCGTAGAAACAGATTACCTCCCTTACACACGCTTTAGCAGCCTACTTCGTGCAGTGTGCTGCTGTAATGCCAAACACTTGACTAAATCTGCTACTTTTAGGTACAAATAATCAGTTCTGTTCAGAATATTATACAAATTAACTCCATAAACAGAATAATAAGCTGTAGGAAAAGATAGAACACTATAGTACTGAATGCAGAAGGCGATTTTTAGGGCATAATGTTCTATCTACAAACTGAAAAATGTCCATAGATTCCATATTACTGTAAAATTTTCTTTAAATCAAGTTCATTTACACTGTATGAATATATCTTAACTCTATGGTATGATTCAAAGGTCTGTGATAAATGAGGCATCAAAAAGCAGGATACTAAAATTTTCATACCCATTTTTCTCAAAACTTGTGCAGTGGTAGATAGAACACTATTGCATTGACGCGACGATATTGCAAGTGTGCATGTGGAAGTTTGATGATGTCAAAATAATTTAAACCCCCCACAAACGTAGTTTAAGGGGGTATGCTGTTTATTCCATCATTCTGTCCTTCTGTCAACATTTCAAGGTTTTTGTAGAGTAGTTATGTAGCTTTTGTCCAATTTTTAATAAAAAAGATTGCACCACACCTTTACCATTAGACAAGGCATGTTTGGTAGAAAATAAGGGACCGAAGGATTAGTATTGCAAGAGTTATACCACTTTGTAGTTCTAACTGTATGGTGTTTGCAACGTGGTTGATAGTGCATACTTTGTGAAAACAACTCCTCCTAGAGTCTTTGGTGTATCGTTTTCAAAGTATGCAGTTATGTTACAGACATATTGAAGATGTGCATGTGGAAGTTTAATGATGATTTTTTGATAAATTTACATTATTTTTAACTTAGCCAATGCTTGACCACTGCACATATTTAGTTATGGCTGATAGTGCATACTTTGTGAAATCAACTACTCCAAGAGTCTTTGGTGTATCCTTAACTTTGCAGATATGTTACAGACATTGTAGAACTTTAATGATGATAAAATAATTTTTGATTTACACCACTTTCTTGACCACTGCATATATTTAGGGGATAACTGTATTCAAAATTTTCATTTGGGGAGGTATATCGTCGTATATACTGTCGGAAGTTTAGTTTTACGGCGACGCGCGAGCAGAGCCGTAAATCGTGATTTCCGAACGTATATCCGACGATTACGCCGTAAAACTAAATTTCCGACCGTATATCCGACGATATACCTCCCCAAATGAAATTTTTGAATATGGTTATCCCCATTCTAATGCGCTTCTACAGTCTCGTCTCAAATTGGAGCGTTGCAAGCCACATAAAGCCGCACAAAGGCATACGTCATCCAACAACATGTGACGTAATCAATGACGTCAAACTATTTCCGACGGTATATCGCAGGATATACTGTCGCAAATTTTTGACGTTATCCAATCATACGTCGCGTTACAATAGCAAATGCATTAGAATTAGTTATGGATGATAATACATACTTTGTGACATCAACTCATCCTAGAGTCTTCGGTGTATCCTTTTGATAATTTGCAGGAATGTTACAGACATATTGAGTTGTGCATGTGGAAGTTTAGTGATTTAAAGATATTTTTTGATATATTTACAGCATTTTAACTGCACATATTGAATACTGGTTAATAGTGCATACTTTATGAAATCATATCCTCCCAGATCCTTCAGTGTGTCATTTTAATACTCATGTCTGTTGCAGGTGTATTGAAGATTATACTGATTATACTCAATCAAATTTTGCACACACATGCATGTCAACATATTCTAGCCACTGGCATGCATAACAGCCTTTTTGACAGACAATCCTTGTTTTTATTTGAAGCAAAATGAAATTGACATTGCAGACTGAATATTAGTCTAGGGATTCTGGTATGCATCGCATATGCTTCATTTATCATATGACGGCGCGCCTGGGAGTAAAATAACACCATGCAATAAAATCGGTAAACCACTAGTGGTTTATAGATTTACGGGAAACGTTATGACGTCCATAACAACGTTGCGTACATAATGACAAAATTTTAACGTTTCTACGCCAGAAATGAGACTTCAAAGTATACTTAATGTCATATGATAAATAGAATCTAACATTCGTGCTCTTGTATAATTGAATTTATTAAACTCGTTGCGAAAAAGAGATAAAATGTTCGGCAAGCCTCGCATTTTATCTTTTTTCCCCAACTCGATTAATAAATTCAATAAAACACGAGCACTCATGTAAGATCGTCTATGTAGCAGGGAATTAAAACGAGCCTGGTCATCCATATAGCCTCGCTAGATCATTCGCTACTCGCACATTCAAAGTAAGAACTTAGAAAAAGGCTGAAAGGGGGGTCCGCCTTATATGAAATTGGCATAGGGTTCTGTACAGCACGGAATTCCATAAAATATAAAGATTGTTTACTATACTTAAACGCAAAAGTTTCGCAACCGTTTAATATCTGTGTTTTTTTTTCAGTGTGGTCCAAGTTGGAATACTCATATAATCATATTTTATGCCCCTGCTGAATATGAAATGATTTACCATTGATCGGTTTTCGATCATACTCTTTATTCTGACGTTATAATGACGTCAGTGTTTTTCAATAATTTACGTCTAGCATAAAGATTGTTATTTCGATTTGAAAACAAACGGTGCGACATGATAGCCAGATGTCGTATCTGATGTTATACATTTTAAGGTTTAACAATTAACGTTTCTCAACGCTCATGGTCGCTGCCTTTCTTTGTTAACGTCAACCAATTTATCAAAATTGTTCATTTTATTCCGTAATGTCGAGCGATCTTCTGTCTTCTATGCAATGTGTTAAAGGCTTTCACTTGTGACATTAAAAATTCGATTATTGATCTTCAGTTGTGTTTAAACGGCCAATTACGTCAAATATTGAAGGCTTAAAATGGCCAGCTTTGTTTGTCTGTCCTTCTGCTTTTGAAAACAGATAATGGTTAAACACCTTTTCCGAATAAAGTGTAAGGTGGTGTAACACTGCGACTCGATAAAATGTAAGGTATTGTAACTCTGTGACTTTTCAAATTTGGGTTGCCTTACATTTCTTGTTGCAGATCGGCAATCGTAAGTCTCACTGGTCTGATTTTCATGTTGTTTGGACGGTGAATAATTGGACTTGCTAATCACAATATCATTGAATAAATTTTAGACTCAAAAAGAAGGAAATAGCATTTTAGTAAGAGTTGCGAAACTTTTGCGTTTAAGTATATTTGAGTTTTATAATTATGAAATATTTATCCAGTCATCTATTGCAGCAATAAAATTTCATTATTGTTCACTTTTAAAATATAAAAAGATAACCTAATTAAAACCGAACCGAACTTATTTTGTGACCATATGTATTCTAAACAGTATGCCTAGTAGTTTGTGATTATGCATGTACCATTCATGTATTTCAATATATAAAGGAAATATGTCCATATCAAATTTTGTTCAATTATACGCCCTAATTTTACCTTTTAAAACATTTTCAAGAATAAGATGTCAATTTTGCCTTTATATAGATCTTGTCAACCTATGTAATTGATATCCAATTTGCAGTGGTTCAATGGCCGATTGGTAAGTTCCTGGCGACCCAGCCCAGGTTCGATTCCCGGTAGCAGCGGGAATAAAGACTAATTATTTCAGTGCTGGCAGGTACAAGCAGTATCGGCCTAGACTGGATAATTGGGCACCATGGGCTCTGCTGGAAATAAGTCATTCCATCTATACCAGGTGGGGACTTTCGTTGACTACCCACGTTAAATAAAGTAAACTTTACCTTTACCTTTTTGTACGCACATATGCTGGTTATAATTATAAAATGTCAAGAAAAAATAAATCTGGTACGTGGTATGTTTTTTTTTTGTGTGTTTTTTTTTGTTTTTTAATATCAATCTAAATCAAGGTTTCACAGAATGTATAAACCCAGATAAGTGTGTAAAATTTATTTTATTTACTTTATGATGTACTATTTAGTACTGTAGATTCGGAAATTTTCGCGAGAATTTAATTTTCGCGAATAGCATAAATAGACATATTAGTGATGTGAAAAATGCGCGACAAAGGCAAGATTTACCTATATCAATAAACGAAAGAGTGATTTTGCCATTTCGCGAGGGTTCTATTTTCACGAAACTTCGCATATGCGAAGTTTCGCGAAAATAAAGTCCTCGCGAAAATTTGCGAATTTACAGTAAGTTAGTAAGTTTTGCAGTCTACAATATTCCAATCCTTTCCTACAGTAAAACCTGTGTGAAACGGCCACTCAAAAGTTGACAAAGAGCTTAATAACAAATGGTAGCTAAATGAAGGTCGAAAGTATTGCAGAATGCTCTCTTTGGACCATTCTGCAATACTTTTGACGAGCATTAAAGACATATGCGGAGAATTCCAATGGCAGCATTCCTGCGTCAGATAACACAGAAAGCAATTGAGAATATTTATTTCCCCTGTCTTTTGACCATTTACGAATTGGAATCAATACAGTGTTCAAATACTCTTATGTCAGATCAATTTTCCAACATTTGAAGGTAAATAAAATATGTCAAAAATATATGTATCAGTGCCAAAACAGATATATAGATCACAAGGGTAAGTAAGTGACGTTCATAATGGTAACAAATATGAAAGAGGCCTAATCTCGGATTATCTGTCACACAGTTCTTCTTGTACGAGTATTGCCAGCCGCGAATGACCTAGTCTTCTGGCCTTGTGGTTAGCGTGCATGACTATGAACCCAGAGGACGAGGGTCAATTTTCGGGCAGCCACCTATTTTTCAGTATATTTTTTTTTCTTCTTTCCTATTTAGCTTTTTAATGCTGAATTACTTCATACTAGTAAAATGAAATGATAAAATCGACATAAATTGTCATTCCTGGAGTATTTATATTGAATCATGCACGAAAAATATGGACTTGGGTTAGTATACGTTTGGCCCTCCTGAAAGAAAATGAGCGTAGTGACCCCAGATTTTTAATTTCTAAAAGGTAGTTTGATAATCAAAGAAATAAAACTCAAAATTTAAGACTTTCAATGGCAGAGTTTTTAATATATAACTTGTTGTAAAAAAATTAAATCCTATTTTTGAGGATTTACTAGAATAAATCATGTCGTATCTTGTCGTGGCTTGATATAACGAAAGATTTTCACATTTTTGAAGGCTTAAGGTTATGAGCAATAATTAAAATTAAAAAAAAAGAAGCTGAATGGAGATACTGACATTTAGGAATTATGTTATTCTTTCATTTGTTCAGAATATTGGTCAAATGCTGAAAACTTTCATATGAGATAATGAAAAACTGAGCATAGTGACATATCCTTTTTGTTTCATAAATTGACAGTCCATGTATAAAGCAAAAAATGCAATGTATTGAACAAATTTCAATGTGGGAAGTATTTAGTAGCATACGTCTTTCAGCGATAATTGGTCTTGAAATCCAATTTTTTGTCTTTTTGAAAGTGGCCATTTTACACAGGTTTTACTGTAGGATAATAGCATATTAGATACTACTTATTTCAGAGTACATACTATACATGTTTCTATTGGTAGAGCAAAAACTAGCGAAAATTGACTGATAACCCCTCCCCATCAGCAAAATGGAAAATGACTGTATGAATGATGTGACAAGATGTTGAAGTTTCTTGGATCGCCGGAATTACTTTTCCAAAGAGGGGCAATGGTGTTAAAAATTGGCAAAAACTTCATTTTTAGAAGTGAAATTGCGAATTTCTGAAATCCATTTGCAGCAACAGATACACGACACCAGTAAAGAATAACTAAAAAATGATTATCGAGTCTTATATAAGTCCACTCTGATTTTATTATGGTGTCAAAACCGGAATTTTTATGTCTAGGATTTTGGGTGAAAATCGGTGGTTTTTGTTAATTTAAACACGAATTTTTGTAATCTGGCTGATAAAGTTTTAAAATTTAGCCGAACAGGTAAAGTTTTTAAAAATTATAGTGTTTATTTAACTTGTTTCAAATTTGATGCTGAATTATTCAACTTACATATATCTCTGTTGTGTATACTTAAAAACCCCACCAAAATATTTTCGTTTTGACCTCAAAATCTGGCATTTTGATATTCAGGTGTATTTTGTGAAATTCCTGTATTGCTGTTACTTGTATATCTGGACATTGTCATATTAAGAAAATGACGTACATATAGTAAACATTTAAAAAGGAAACAGCATTTATGATGTTTTATGATATCATATCAAGTAATGACATAATAAAAAGAGGACCCAGTGACCCTGAATCGCTCACCTGAGTTTTGTTTTAAACGTCTTATCTATAAGTATCTATTGGAAATTGGCCACGCTCTTGATGACCTGCGTTGTGGTCCATGTTCGGTCCCAGAGTCATAATTGGAACATATTTAAATTTTGTCTACCAGCTGATTCTACATACCGAATACCAGGGCTCTAGGCCTGGTGGTTTCAGACAAAAATATGTTTTTATGTTTTCACTATATGTAAGTCAATGTAAGAAAGAATGTATGACCAGGGAATGCCACACTCACAAACTGCATACTAACCCACAGCACCGAGAGGAAGAGTCAAAGAACAATAACAGCCTCATAAACTTTGTGGCCTCCAGGACGATGCCATTTTGACCACAGAACCATAATTTGAACAAACTTGGTAGAGTACCACTTGGTGATGCTACGTATCAAATATCAAGCCTTTTAGTATCTGACAAGAATGTGTTTTAACATGTTCTCTATATAAGCTAAATATAAAACCTTGATCCCCAAAGCGGTCTCATTTTCCGCCACAGGTCCATAATTTTCAACAAAGTTAGCAAGTCTACTTGATGTTGCTACATGCCAAATAAAGGTTCTGTGGTTTCAGACTAGACTATTTTAAGTGTTCCATATACATGTATAAGCCTATGTAAAACATGTGATCCCATGGTAGGGCTAGTTTTGGCACAAGGGCCATTATGTGAACAAACTTAGTAGAGGTGTACTAGGTGATACTACATAACAAATAGCAACGTTCCATGTCTTGTGGCGTCAGACAAGAAGATTTGCCGAATTGATTCCTATAGTGAATGTGTGAGCTCGCAGACGGGTCCACTTAATAGTCCTTGTGCTCCAAATTGAATAAAATGGGTAGAGGCGTACTAGGTGATGTTGCATACCAAATATCAAGGTACTAGGCATTGTCGTTTCAGACAAGAAGATTTGGTTTGTTTTCCCAATAGAAAATTTAAAGCAGAGGACAGAAAACGATACAGTCAAGTACCACAACTGACCCGAGACACCATATGGGAAAGTGACAAAATACAAGAAAACACCATACACAAGAGAGCCAAGAGATCAGCCCTTTCACAACAGGTGATCACATGCCTATGTAAAAATATGCCACCTCCAAGAATGTGACATTTAAACCACAGGGCTGTTGTTGTGTTTGTGTTTAAAGTCCCACAAACAGCTAAGGTCATATCGAGACGGGGCCACGGTTTAAAGTCTCATCCGACAGATTGGTGAAGCCGGGAATCGAACCTGCGACCCCTGGTTTACAAGGCAAGCGGTTTATCCACTACACCACAGCGGCTTCTATCCACAGGGCTATAATTTGAACAAACTTGGTGGAGGTCTACTAGGTTATGCTACATACCAAATATTAAGACTCTAGGCAATGTGGTTTCAAACAAGAAAAAATTCATTTTGAAAATCTATTTTAGCCAATGTGACCTAGATATGCAATGGACCTAACTATTTGAACAATTATTTAAGAGGGTCATATAAGAATCATTCCCGCAAAGTTTAGTTAAAATCTAGCTAGTAATTTAAGAGGAGACTGTGCCATCATAAAACCATAGACAGCCAGCGTCCCAAACATGATCATTTATACATCTCTTCCAAAACAGAATGCATTACATGTCGTATATGCAGAGTTTAAAGGTCTACATTTTGGTTTATGAGTGGTCATCAGCAGATTAACTGCTAATGGAAAGATTTTTTCATGTCTAAGTGTATTTCAATATCTCACCGGACTAAGGGGGCTTCAAGAGGGGGCTTACCGCCTATATATAGGTTTATCAAGATTAATATAAATGTTTTATCAGAAAATAGCTAAACCCTTTAAGAACCTCTTTATTACCCAATGCAGGGAATTTATAATCCACTATTTGGTCTGCCTCTCATAGAACCTAGGAGAGTCATAAACACATTTATGACTAATACTACTTTGAGGGTGAAAATGTAGGTTTTTAAGCAGTTTGACCTTGAACTTTGATACAAAGGTCATATCAGCAGTCAGAAGCTATTATTGACAACAGAACACCTAAGGCAATCAGTGGGCAAAATATGAACAATCTACAACAAAACATGTTGGAGATATTGCTTTACAATCCATACAACTGGCTTCAAATTATTTTGAAAATTAAAGGCCTTGTGAACCTTCAAATAAACTTTTTTAAACTCCTATTTGTTTAAAAGCCAGTAATGAGAGAAACAGACTGTCGACAGCCCCATCAAAAAATTCAAACTAGTTACCAAGTTATGAAGGTTTCAAAATTTAATTAGATGAAAATATGCGAGAGGCTCATATGACATCATTTGAGCTTTTTGAAATATTAAATTTAATATATTTCATTTGTTTTAACATTATTTAATATTTTATTTGCTGAAAATGAGCAAACATGATAAAATACACATTTGCATATAAAAGCTTAATTGTGTTGTTTTTTAATTGCTTAGAAATCACATTGCATGAAATATGACATTTTGAAAAAAAACATCTCAAAACAATAATATGGGCGGGACTTAAATGCTAATTTGCATAATGTTAACACTTGCATAACTTTTGACTCAGTTGGAATTTTAAGATGGGGTTTTCTGCATTTTGGTTTTCTCATGACTGTCATTTAAATAATAAAGAGTTTTAAAAATGTTTTTGAAGCTTCAAAAGACCTTGAAGGCTCAAATGTCATATTGGGAATTATTAAACAAAATATGAAGCATCTCTGTCAAAAACATGCCACTGTAAAACCGATTCTTATTAACCTTTGTTTTCAGGGCAATAGCGGTGATATGTAACGTTCTATGTAATTTACACACCATAAGCAACAGTTGTGCTAAGTATGAACACCCTTGGTCAAACAATGAAGGGGGAGTTGACGTAACAAGCCATAAACTGATTGTAATTATGTGACCTTGTCTTTTGACACCAATGACAAAGCGGTGATAAAAAACCTATGTTGTATTCTACACCCCATAAAGAATCATTGTGCCATATATGAACACCCTTGGTCGTAGAAATGAAAGAGGAGTTCATATTATGAGTCGTATTACAGATTTTGTCTTAATATGACCTTGACCTTTAATTCCAAGATTAAATTTATAATTTGAAATAAACACCAAATATGAACATCGAGGCATAAAGATAAATGACAAGTTCTTATATAACACTTACATAGTTACTCTTTAAAACAGATTTAGGAGGACAATTGGTGAGGCACAAACTTCATGCTGCTACTAATACCCAAAGGCAAAACCTATATTTTTTAATAATATGACGTTTAAAAGACCATACTTGATTTGGAATGCGTTAAAATCGTATGCACTGACAATATGTGTAAAATGAAGACAATAGATTAAAATAAATGAAATCATGGTACTAAATAATGATGTCAAAATGATAAATCAGGTACTTACATTCTGCATATATATGGGCCAGGATATAGGGAAAGGTGCCCTATGATCGCGATGATCAAAATCAGGCTAATGTTTCATCTGCAAAGTATTACATGTTAAGAGCATTTCCTGAAAATTTCTTTGAAACTGACAATTATACGGATGTTAGAAACAACAAATGTAATCAGGAATGTGACGTCAAAGATGGCATTAACCGTATGATGACGTCTAGTTTGGTTTATTGATTATTACATGCTCAGCATAAGAATCTAGCAAATATAAAGTTTCCTCGTGTCTTATACATGTGATAATGGAAATGCAGATGAAGTTACATGAATTTATACTTTCTAGGTCGTATTTTAGACATTCAAAATGACCCACTTGTAGGTGTTGTGATCTGAGTGTTCACATGGCAACAACCCTTATAAAGAATACTTTTAAAAAAAAAGTACAATCAGAAACGTCTATTATTTTGATGTTATCAAAGTTTTAAGTACAGCTCTTGCTAAGCACCATGCAAATGGCGATACATCCATGGTTACAGAAATTGTAAATTTGTGTCCTATCATGTAGTACTTGTCACCAAACACAGACTGGTACAATATTTCTTTGATTGGAAGCTCGTTGCCATGGCAACCAAAAATTTTCAATTTTACCTCATTTTCCAGTGTAAATGCTACAAAAAAGCTGATTTTTGGTTATTTTGATTTACCAACAGTTTGTGCCGTGGTAGTAGAATAGTTAATTTGGTATATCAGTTCTGTAGATTGATCTTGGCTTTAATAAATGATATACTAACAATTGTATTATGATAACTCGTACACGAAAATCAAACTAGGATTGGGAGGTGGGGTACTTATAATCTGGATTTTAGCAAAATTATGAAAAATCAGCAAATTTCAAGATAATTTTTCTCCCATGACCATCCTAATGTAAGACAATGATGTATTTAAATCAAAAAAGTGATATATGTTCTCAAACAAAAATGGAAGAAACCCGTGTGTTTTTTCTTCTCTAACATGCAATTGTGTTAAGGTAGCAGCAACCCTTTTCAAAATCTTAGAAATCGACCAAAAAGGCACATTTAAACATAATTTTTCTCCCATGACCATCCTAATGTAAGACAATGATGTATTTAAACCAATAAAGTAATGTATGTTCGTAAGCAAAAATGCAAGAAACCCGTGTGTTTTTTCTTCTCTTGCGTGCAATTGTGTTAAGGTAGCAGCAACCGTTTTCAAAATCTAAGAAATCTGCCAAAATGGCACATTTTAACATAATTTTTCTCCCATGACCATCCTAATGTAAGACTATGATGTATTTAAACCAATAAAGTAATGTATAACCTTAAGCAAAAATGCAAGAAACCCATGTGTTTTTCCTCTCTTGCGTGCAATTGTGTTAAGGTAGCAGCAAACGTTTTCAAAATCTAAGAAATCGGCAAAAATGGGCACATTTTAACATAATTTTTCTCCTATGACCACCCTAATGTAAGACAGTTATGTTATAGAACCAATAAAGTAATGTCTGTTCTTAAGCAAAAATGCAAGAAACCCATGTGTTTTTCTTCTCTTGCATGCAATTGTGTTAAGGTAGCAGCAACCATTTTCAAAATCTAAGAAATCTGCAAAAATGGGCACATTTTAACATAATTTTTCTCCCATGACCACCCTAATGTAAGACAGTGATATTTTAGAACCAATAAAGTCATGTCTGTTCTTAAGTAAAAATGCAAGAAACCCATGTGTTTTTCTTCTCTTGCGTGCAATTGTGTTAAGGTAGCAGCAACCATTTTCAAAATCTAATAAATCTGCAAAAATGGGCACATTTTAACATAATTTTTCTCCCATGACCACCCTAATGTAAGACAGTGATGTTTTAGAACCAATAAAGTGATGTCTGTTCTTAAGTAAAAATGCAAGAAACCCATGTGTTTTCTTCTCTTGCGTGCAATTGTGTTAAGGTAGCAGCAACCGTTTTCAAAATCTAAGAAATCTGCCAAAATGGCACATTTTAACATAATTTTTCTCCCATGACCATCCTAATGTAAAACAATGATGTATTTAAACCAATAAAGTAATGTACGATCTTAAGCAAAAATGCAAGAAACCCATGTGTTCTTTCTTCTCTTGCGTGCAGTTGTGTTAATGTAGCAGCAACCGTTTTCAAAATCTAAGAAATCGGCAAAAAATGGCACATTTTAACATAATTTTTCTCCCATGACCATCCTAATGTAAGACAATGATGTTTTAAAACCAATAAAGTAATGTATGTTCTTAAACAAAAATGCAAGAAACCCATGTTTTTTTTCTTCTCTTGCGTGCAATTGTGTTAAGGTAACAGCAACCGTTTTCAAAATAGAAGAAATCAGCAAAATGACACATTTTAACATAAAATTTCTATGATGTGTGAAATGTTAAAGTACAAGTGTAAACAAAATGAATAGTTTGACCACGTTGAGGGGCGGGGGAGCACTTCAGTAATTTTTTTGATATTTTCTATATGTTGAATATGTGTAGCAAAAACAGAGTTTTTACCCATATCTTTAAATTGTTATTTGTCCAATGAGAAAAACACTTTTGTGGAAAATTCGAGAGTTGAACCTACTATCTTTTTCATGGAAAAAAATCATTTTCTTTGAAACTTTTATCCGCCCATTTTATGGGCAATCCTTCATTAAGACTGTCCGATGTCCTTTAAAAGCATGCATGCATTTTGTGTGCAATTGTATTAAATTTAAGGAATATGTATTAAACCACTTTCAAAATCTAAGAAATGGAGGAAAAGGCACATTTCAGGATATTTTTTCTCCCATAGTGGATAAACCACTCGGTTATAAACCAGGGGTTGTTGGTTTGATTCTTGGCTTCTCCAGTCTTTCCATGACCGTTATTGCTTAACTGTTGGTTGAACGTTGAACAGAATCACACTGTTTCATATTGGCGATCGATAACACTATAATTGCATTCTACTATACTACCGTTATGACAATCGAAAACCCTATTTTCGGCGATCGAAAATGTAGTTTTGATAAATCCGTGTCTTGGAGGTCGCCCTTACCCGTTGTGGTAAGTCTTGACATTGCTGAAAAAAGCCATGAAGAACGGAATTTTTGTGTTTAATGAGTTGTGCATGTGTTTTTTGGCAGGCCTGTTAGGGAGTATGTTAGGGGGCTACATCTAGAATATTGAAGTTTGACGCAAAAGATAAATAAAATAAATAAATAATACTCAGTGTCTCTGGGTCTGGTACCGGGCATTCTTTGAGTTTGGTATTGGACACCTAGACACAGAGTCTCAGACTCAGATGCCAGACCCCGAGCCCCACCTATAAGGAGTGACCCAGGGTCTGGTAGTATGTGCATTGTCCAGCACATTGTTGAATAACTGGCTCAACCCACGGACTTGTCGTATTTTTTTTTGTCTTTGCCACATTGCACTTTCAATAGTTAGCAAAAAGCGATTGCAGGCACATTGTTTAATTGCTATCGTACCCGACAAAGATAATCCTAAAGCTGTGATACAATTTTCGCGAACAGTACAATTATACACAATTAACGACCAATCATCCTTGAAGCTGTGCAATTTTTCGAGTGAAACGCGCAGTCTTTGAAAGCTGCAAAGGGCAGAGTTTCTAACAAGACAAGCTCTACGATATCATGAAGTATCTTAACACTGTATTAGCGTCGGCATGAACATGAAATCCAGATGGATATGAAAGGAAAAAACCAGGTATATTTGATCGTCCGTCTGTCTGCCACTCCGTCCGTCCGTCTGCCAGGAACCTAGATCAGATTGCGTGATTGAAATATTTATCTTTATTCCCAACCAATGAAATTGTTCTTTTGAGCACCCAAAAGCTGGATAAGAATTTATTCACAGCATACCGAACAGCATGATTACAGTAATGCTTCAGTTTGCTGCATATACCTAAATCATTGTACTTTTAATAATATGTTCCGCCCGTCAATGAGGCAGTTCTTTCGAGCACCCAAAAGCTATGTTAAAGCTACATACATTATTCCGTTATTGTGGCAGTGTGCCGCGGTCCCTGCGCACGAGGCATAGGCTATATAGCACACACGGCACACCCAGTTTTATGCACCCACTTTGGCTTCAAAAAAGGAATTCGGGCTGTATCCTGCCCTTATCCTACGCCTATCTGCGTTAAGTAAAGGTGTGGGGCATTAATTAGTTTGAATTTTTGAAATGCTCTAAAACAGGTTTCAATCTTGTGGGGATTGACGTGACAATTTGTCTGCACAGTGTCACCCCCACTGTTCCTGAAAGTGTAAGTTTTTTATTCCGCTTGGAAGGGCAAGGAGTTTTGTTATCGTTTGTTTAAGTTTGCCGCTCCGCTTAATGGTGAGCTATGTCAAGGCTAAGCATAAGACTCAAGAGTTGCTACTGTCGACCCGCCAGAGGAATGCCGTACTGGTGGGATGGGCCGATTTTTAGACAATACATAAACTTGTATTTGCCAAAATTAACTATTGACTTAGCAGACCCATATAACAGTATGCTAGCGATCGAGTCTTGCAACCATTATAGATCCAGTTTTAGTGTCTCTGTAGCACACATTGTGGATCCTTTTCAGAGCAGTTTGATCTTGGTCAAGACTGTTTGCATGTATGCAAAGTAAGTCATTTCTGTTTCCGCCTTATAATTTGTTAGTTACCTGAAAATTGGTAAAATATCTTAATTAACAGTGCAGACACTGATGAAATGCCACTGTTTGGGTCTTCACTGTTTGCCTAAGTACCTGTTTCCAGTACCCAGAATGAAAAGGTCAAGTATCCTTATAGTAGATATGTGTGTTTATCACTGTATTTTTGCACATGAATGATGATGTGGTCAATGTTTAAACAGAGCTCATCGTTTATTTTGTTGGATCCATTTAATGGTCCAGTTTGAGAGATAGTCAGTCAACCTTTCCCATGTGTGGAACACCCCCATTCAGTATAAAACGCCTGAACGTGAGAAGGTAATTATTTTAGCATACATCTATTTTTATAATGGATAAATATGACACCAATTTAAAATATTATGGGTTTTTTACTTCATATATTTTATTATTGTTTTTAGTGATTAAAGGCTTGCAGTCAATGGCATCTTTGGTAGAATATAAAATTATAAAATATTTAAAATAAAATTATTGTAATTTGGAATAAATATATATATTAAAACAAGCAAATAATCACCTTGGAATAACAAAACTTGCTAAATTAATTTCAACAAGGGAGCTAATTCAAAAACGGCAAGGGAGGGCAATTGCATAAATTTTTACCGATATTTTTCTTACTTGAGTTCTTACTTGAAAGTATGTGCATGAATTACTGGTTAACCGCTTTTGCCTCATAATTATTTGTAATGGATGATTTGCAGTATTAGGGAAGAATTTTCTAATCATTTGTTATGTATTTGAAAAGAGGGAAGATCACCCTCTATAAAATAATAAAATATATATGAGCCGCGATCTGTGAAAACCTGCCTTAATGACATTTAGGACTTTTTGAGTAAAAATCATTTGAAAAACACCAAAAATTAAGAAATTTGACATGTTTATATATTACCTTAAAACCTATTCTGGTGGATAGTAAAATAAGACTGGCACTCATTTCTGATTAAACTTCTTTGTTATCATGCCATATGTTTCCATGGCAACAACTTTATCTTAGCAACTGTCAGATTTTTAAAAGTATGGTCAGCCATTTTCCGATCATGTAAACTTTAGGAAAAACTGAATCGGTGTCAACTTTTCTGCAAATTCCATTGCACACATGCTAAGGATAATAAAAAAAAGTACGATAGCAAAAACAGCATGTTTTTCATGCACCCGACATACCCGCAAATCATGAAGTTCACTTTGATGTCATTAGTAACGTCATGACGTTTCTAACGTTGTGTGTTAAAGTTTAAACAGTGTATAGTTTCAAAAGACCATATTTTCATGAATAATGGAGATAACTTCATAAAATTTGCAGAATGACTTCTTAACACTTTGTAGATTAAGTGTGTGCAATTAATTAAATTTTGACATCTTTGTCATTAAGGCTGGTTTTCACAGATTGTGGCTCATATATAGATATGATAGATCTAGTAAATGATATCTAAATTGGGCATTTTCAGAACCAGCCTTCTGGAGTTCCTGGACATAGAACCACAAAAAGCATAAACCCACCCGGCCTGTACTGGTACACCACAAAAATACTCTTTTAAAAAAGCTGCCATACTTGTTAGGGATCCCTCATTAAATAAATCAGGAGTAATATAAAATAATTTAATTTTTGGATAATTAAGGAGTTAAAACCTATATTACAGTGTTACAAATAATTAGAAAAATAAACTGTTGTTTTTAGCATAGAGCAAAGAAATTATTTTAAAATAGTTATAGAAATTATAATGTTTTCGTTTCAAATTGACGATTTCTCCCGAATATTAAGGGAGGTATCTCCATGACAACTGCATTTTAGCCTTTTTACCATAGATAACCTAAAAAACACACGGGTTTGAATTTTGAAATAAGAAAACAAAGGCTGTTGCCATATAATAGACCCAGTTTCATAATAATAACAGGACCCTCATGAGAGAAATTTAACTTCAACTTTCATAATGGAACCCTATGGGAATTTCATCTCAAATGATGATTTTTAATCCATCGATAGCATTCTTCTACAAAATCGTTTACCAGTAGAAGGGGTCATTTGACTTATTTTAGGACATAATCAATTGGGAAAAACAAAAAATGTTCATTTTTGTAACATGCGATGTATCACCTTTTGCAGGTTTTGCATGGTTCTTAGCAAGAGCTGTACTTAAAAGCATTTTCATGGAAATATAAAGGTATGTAATTTTATGTTATTTTAAGTAGTTTTCAAATGTCTCTTACGTAATAATTAATGGATTCCTTAAGGTCCCTTTTGTCAGATCCGCGTTCTTATGTATTACATTAAAATATGCCTTAGTTGTTTTAATGCAGGGCTTATATGGTTAAATAATACACCCCTAATACTTTAAAATTTTGAAACTATTTGCATTTTTGTATTTCTTTTCACCCAGCCAACTTTTGCTTATTTTAGATGCTAAATGAGGGTGCTCTTCTTCGAAGCCTAATAAAGAGCCACTGCCCCTGTTTTGAAAAGTAATTCTAGTGGTTTCATAATGTACAGTTATAAAACTTTCCATTGATATATCACAATCCTATTTTACAAGTAGGGAGAGGTTCCACTTCAACTGAGTGACTTATGATGTGCCAGATTTTTCCTCGATGAATAGGTTATTTAGAGAAAACATTAAAAAATATTCTTGCCAGAAAACAAAATGCCCCGAAGTTTTGATATTTGGTATGTAACATCACCTAGTGGTACTCTACCGAGTTTGCTCAAATTGTAGTTATGTGGTCAAAATGGCCTCATCCTGGATGCCACAGAGTTTACATTGACTTATAAATTGAAAAATACAAAATCTCCTAGTTTGAAACCAATAGGTCTAGATCCCTGATATCACCCAGTGGATGGACCATATTTGAATTTGCTCCAAATAGAGCTCTGTGGACAAGAATGACTCCACCAAGGGTTCACCAGAGCATGGTCAGTTTTTAATAGATACATATAGATTAAGTGTTTTAAACAAAAACTCAGGTGAGCGATCCAGGGTCACTTGGTCCTCTTTTAGTGTGTGTCAATACTTGATATGATATCACAAAACATGATCAATGCTGTTTCCATTTGATATTTTTACTATATGTACGTCATTTTCATAATATGACAATGCCCTGATAGCTATGAAACAGCAAAACATGCATTTCCCAAAATATACCTGAATATAAAAATGTCAGTTTTCGAGGCAAAAAAAAGAAAATATTTTGGCAGGTTTTATAAGTAAACACGACAGGATATATGTAAGTTGAATAAGACAGCATCAAATTTAAAACAAGATAAATAAACACTATAAATTTTAAAAACTTTACCTGTTCGGCTACAAAAAATTGGATTATTTTTTATAAAAATACTGATTTTCACCCAAAAATATAGACATTTCATTTCTGACTTTGGCTTCATTATAATGTCAGGTCATGATTTTATAAAACTCAATGTTCATTTTTCAGTCTTCCTTCGCCGGTGTCGTGTATCTGTTGCTGCAAATGGATTTCAGAAATTCGCAATTTCACTTCAAAAAATGAAGTTTTTGCCAAATTTTAACACCATTGCCCCTCTTTGAAAAAATAATCCAAGAAACTTAAACATCTTGCCATATCATTCATGCGCTCGTTTTCCATTTTACAGATGGGGAGGGGTTCCGCCTTAAATAAGCGACTTTTTGCCAGTTCTTTGCTCTACCATATGTGGTTGTGTGATCCTGATAACAGTTTGAAGTAATTTGGACCAGTCAACTATCGATACTGATTACGGGCATACTTTCTCAGCGATTTGCCATTTATCAGAACACACATTTTCGCCAGTTACTGTTAGAATATGCGATTTGATTTGCTACAATCCATAACCCCTCAACGATCAGATTCTAGCCATATTTTCCATAATACACCAAATAGGACTTGTATTGCATTCTAGTATTGCAATCATCTTGATGGGGAAGAGAGAGCTGGTTGCTTTTAGTCAGGGGCGCTCGGGACTCCCGTGCGACTTTGATGCCGATTTATGGTGACCTATACCAAATCAAACTTTAGGGGATAACTAATGAAAATCACCTGGTCACCCATCTGGGTTTTACGTCTGGACGTCATAATGACGTCATCAAAATAGCGTATATTGTTTTAGTGCAATTTAAACGGTATGTCCATTGTAGTATATGGGAATCAGGGCGTTCTTGCATTTTGTGTGCCAATTTCAGTCGAAACGCACCAAATTTAATCTTAGGGGGTAAATAATTAAAATTAACATGTCGCCCATATTGTCTTCGCATCAGAAGAAAAAGATGACGTCATTGAAATGACGCCTAATATGGAAATACCACATATATATGCATTTTGTCCATTTCAAACGCTTGGAAATATTCCTTTAATGGACTGGTAACCTTAGCATGACTGAATGCAAACTCTTTTTAATCGTAACATACAAAATATATTCAGATTTGGTGAAGTCAGTTCGAGGGTGGGACGTAAATGCCGTCACGATTTACGAATAAAAAGACAGTGGAGTGAATGAAAAACAAACAGTGTTTTTGATGTTAAACGGAGAAAATATAATCTCTTATGCTTATATATATATATATATATATATATATATATATATATATATATATATATATATATATATATATATATATATATATATATATGTACTACGACCTTTGACCAATGACCTTTGGGTCTTTCTATTTCAAACGATTGATGCAAAATACGTAAAATGAGCCAGTCCGGCTAGAACATATGTGCATGTCAAAGCTTTTATAGTAAATGTAAATAAACGCCTGAAACCCCTTTTTCTAGAACAACATATCAATATTGTAAATAGAGGCACGCTTCAAAGCTTTTGGTTTAACTGTAGCTGCTTATCCTTCACCCAAATAAAAGATTGTAGTAATAATCATTTGCATACACTATCAACCAAACTCATTATAGTCCGATTTTGACCACTGAAGGATCAAAATTTAGAAGAGTCTACTTAGTAGTTCATGATATGGAAATAAGGATAAACCCCTCTACAAGTTACCCATTGTACTGCGATAGCACGAGCAATAGAAAACTGTTACAATCTGATTTATCTTTCGCATGCTACTACTTGTTTTCAAAGGTCAAAATCGGACAATAATGCATTCTTGTTGATACGGCTAAAGAAATATCTGAATCCACATGAAAATAGTTGTTCAAAAGTCATAAGCATATTGATCACTGGCAATAGTTTACATGAGTCCTCTTCTGCTCCACAGCAATACAAATCAGTACAATATAAATGGTTTGCTTTGTACTTACACCGAGATGTTTCGCATACAGACATGCTGCAACCACATTTATCAGCTGCAGAGGGGTTTCGGGGGGCAGGAGGCAACATGCGCGGATCCAGGAATTTTTGTCAGTTTTATTTAGTCCTCAGCTTATTTTAAAGTTTAAAGATAGGTTCCAATGGTTTTATTGCTGAGAAAACTATACTTATACTTTACAAAGGATCCAGAGGCCGTCCATTATTTTCCAGGGGGGTGTCCAACTTTTTTCCAGGGGTGGGGGGTCCAAATGCTAATTTTTATAGAAACACATATATGTACTTGTTATTTTCCAGGGGGAGTGTCTGGACCCCCTATCCCCCTCTGGATCCACACGTGGGCAATGCCATCATAACGGGACAATATTTATCACAGTCCAGCCTCTAACCATAATTGTCAGGCCTTGATTTGTCAGGATAAATGACAGGTGAGGTTTTCCAAATGATTCACTGATACTGCGCACGTTTGACACCTTCGAGAAACACTACTCTTGGAAGTGGTAGTTCTTGCAATTCAGCTTTTTTTCTCCAAAACATCCACCACCTCAACGCAGTGAGTCAAACAATATCAGTGACTGGCTAATGCAAAGTAAGAAAGACGGCAAAGATCAGGAATCGATACAATCAAGAAACACACCTGGCCCAGGATACCAATGGGAAAGTAACAAACTCACAGTTAGACATCACAAACGAGAGCCAAGAGGTCAGGACAATTTACAAATTTATTACTCTAGTGCATCCGCCACAGTGCTTTCTAAGGGCACTGAGCCAAGGTGAAAGAATGCTTCGTGGATAGAGTCTCCAGCATAGCTAAATGCCTGTCAATATGATCTCTTGCTCTGTCCTGACATTGAACTAGTTAATACCAGCACCTGAAAGTTTATGGAATTCGATCAGAGCCCTTGTTATGGCATCATGGCACATTGACATCTTTGATAGGTGTCCTGATCTTAGAAACTTGATGATATATGCGCAAGACTGATTAAGAAAATGAAAAATTGCAATTGTTTTTATATTTTTTTTAAGCGGCGAAAACAAAATTTGCTCCTCTGCAAAACTGGGGGTAGGGTTGTGCATTAGCTCATATAAGACAAACTATTTAAGATAGAAAAGCAAACTTTGGGCCTGTACTCGTCAATTGAGTATATGTTTGTTAAACCTAATCTAAAACAGTTTGAAACCAATTCAGAGCAGTCGTTAAACTAAATGACGATGGCCAAAATTACCACATTTAAATTATGAATTAAGCTCATGTAACGCACATAATACAACATGTAGCCGTATTAATGTTAAACAGCTGTCATATGTAGTAGAGACATCCAGTAATATGCAGACTATTAGAATGTTCATTGATTACTTAGTTTTAATGTCTGCTTTCTGTACCTCAAACTTTCAATTTTCTTTTTCTCAAATTGATAAAATAACATATGTAACAAGCTGATACAGGCTAACACCCATGCTTACAGTGTGCCAACATCTCCTATTCGATGTGCCTTAAATCGGTACATACGATAGAATATGTCTTAAAGGGTTTGGGATGGAGCAGGTCATTACTCAGCTTGCAGTCAAAATCTTGTTTGATGATTATTCTGGTTTTTATGATATGAGGAGGACAATTATTTTACCAGAGAAGCAGAAATAATAAACGATATTGTACGTGTATATGACTTGGATAAGGATTGGTTTAGAATATTTACATTAGAAAGGGACATTTACTAAATTGTACTGTTTAAATGTGAAAAAAAATTTTCCTTTGTTCCTTTAGGGTGTATCTTTATTTTAGAATTACTCATATTAAGAAATATTGAAAACAAATATTCATAACATCTGTAACAAAGGTACAGGGGCTTAATAATCATCAATACTTAAGATTTAGGCACCAGAGGCTAGAGATTTTAGCTAGGAAAACATGCGAAATATATTCATTTTTTCCTGAAACATCATTTCTTACATCAAGTCAATGCCCTTGCTCATTTATTATGTCATGTAACATATGTTACAGCCTTTAACAAGTGCTTCAATCTTGTTGTTTAACCTGCAAAATCTATAATTCTTTATGATATGAGCAAGACAATCCCAAAAATGCAAGATATCCAACAGCAGCAAATGTTTTCATATATTTTTACTTAAATGATGCCTACCAAATTTGGCTCCTTAAAATTGAGTGTAGCATTGGGTTGTTTTTAAAATTGCTCGTATAAGGCACTTTATTTAAAGTATAAAAGCAGACTTTGGATTTTCTCTAACCCAAATGAGTTTGTTAGTATAAAATAATCAAAACATTTTGGAAAATGCACATATCAGCTAAAAAGTAAATGATATTGGTCACACTTTTCATGTTTAAAGGGTAATCTAATTAAAGTAACGCACATAACACCACAGGAAGCTGTAATTTTGCTCCAAAAGAATTTATATGTAGTTAAAGTAGTCAATATGCAGACCATATGAGTAATTTAAATAATTAGCCTTCTTTCTGTAGCTCAAACTTTTAATTTTCTTTTTTTTTTCTAAATTTAATATGGTAACATATGTAACAGGCTGTTAGAGACTTACGCCCCGGCGAACATAGTGCAAACATCTATTAAAAGACGCAGCTGGAAATCCTCTTTTAAAAAGGATAAGTTGCGAAATTCCGGAGGGGTAGCAATAACATTCTCAGCCATCAGTCTAAAGATGGCCTGATAAGCTGGGTATTTATAGGAAATCTACGGTATTTTGGATGCAAAATATTGTTATCGAGAAATAATTCATTGTCAAAGTCAGGTAAAGCATTGATGTAACTATCATGTGGCTAAAATAATTGATATTATGTTAAAAAAGCGTTCGTGTTGGATAAATATGACCATACCAACACAAACCATAGCTTTTATTAACGAGCAGTTTCTCATTATGGTCGCCATATTTATGACGTCATAACTAGCCTCAGACGCGGATTTGAGATGGGTGACCACCTTTAAATCAAAGGTAAGACTCCATTGAAGGTTTTGATATAGGTCACCATAAATCGGCACACAAATCGCACGGGACCTATTTTTTGTCCCTAAGGGCCCTGACTATTTGCTTAATTTGTCTTCCTGGTGTCTCGTGATGGTTGAGCGGCCCTTCCTCGCGGTGCCACGGGGTTGCCTGCGGTTTGTGATTGTGGTATTTTCTGATCATACTCACTTACTATTTTTGATCCTTATTGTATGTGACGGTACCTCTATTAGTGACTGATAATCCCTATTTATCAGTCACCCCTAATATTAACTGAATTGTTTCAACATTACCTAATAAACGTTTCCTATCTCACGGCATGTTACCTTTATCAGGTCATGATGACGTTGCACTTTTTGAATGACGTCGCTTATGACGCTGAATCAACACAAACCTCAAAATTACGTCAAAATCGCTAGTTTGAAGAGTGTTCAACAATGGGTAAACTGATAAATAGAATACCAGGTTCGTGTCTTTTATTATCAATTTTACTAGGCTCGGCTTTGAGAGAGCATGTTGAATCGCTCGGCAAGCCTCGCGATGTCAACAAGCGTTCTCAAAGCCTTGCCTGGTAAACTTGATATCAAAAGACACTCTCCTAGTATTCTTTATGTCTAAGATGATACAGGAGTATGGAAATAAGTGCAAATAGCAGGACAGATACATTATTAGTAATACGGATACATTGTCTGGATTGAACCTGACTACTTTTCGACTCATCTGGTAAACTCAGATTTGATAATTACCATCGTTAGTAGTATTAGTATGTTCAGGTGGTATGTATCACATACCATATTTCAAGATATCCTATGTATAACTGTTTAAAGTCAATATCTGGGCTATCGTTTTGCACATCCTGCTTAGGTTTCACACTCACTTTCGTTTTTGGCATCCATTCTGCAAGCCGCTGGTCGTTTGCCTCCCACTGTGGATTAGGGCAATATTGAACATTGTTTGAACATTATACGTAGGTACCTACATGTCATGTATTTTTAATGAAAAACAAGTTGCAAGCTCGGCAGAAAACGCGATTTGCGTTTTTAATCTTTACAACGTTGTTTTTAAGATTTACTGAATAGGACCGTTCTCCATATTGACACCAACTCATTTATGCGCGGATCCAGAGGGGGGGTCACAGGGGATCCGAACCCTCCCTCCCCCCCCCCCCAAAAAAAAAAAAATAATAATAAAAATATAGGGTTTTCTAGCAATACTGGTCCGGATCCCCTGACAAATCACAAAGCTGCCTTGCAAATATTCAATGTAGGACCATCAGCGGCACGTCAGCGAAACGCCATTTTAATGGCTTTTCGCTGGATGGCCCATTTTAAACACGCATGTGCTACTATCCATAGTGTCCCAGTCACACCCACACTTACAGACTCTTGGGATAGTACGTAAAGCCCGCCCGCAACTATCCGTTCACTAGACTATCCGTTCATTCCGTAACGATTCGTATCACAATCTTAGAGTCCGTAACAGTTCTTGTTACATGTATATACCTACAAATGATACGACTTTAGAACTGTCTGTTTTCTGGCCATCTGATACAGAAAGCCGGATCAACGAACTGAGGTTTTCTGAATCCATATCACTATCCTTTAAAACGAGGCTAACATCGGTTACCTGTTTTTGCGGCGACGTTACGTAAAGTAAATTTCAAGCATGGAACCAGAGACGGAAAACATGATGACGTAACGTAATATTATAATTGTGACGTGAATATGACGTGACGTTTTGTAATGGCAAACGTTCCCGCATTTTTTCTGGATTAAAGACTGAAACAATTCATAAAATCAAAATAATGTCAGAAACAGGTATATAATAAACATATTATTATAAGAGTAACTTGATCTGGTGTACTGTATCACGTCGAGTGGATGAGGCCATATCATCGGATCACCCGAGACGCGAAGCAAGATGCAGCGGATAAAGAAGCAGATGTCTCACAGTCTAAGAAGAGGCCATGTTACAAATGAAGATAAATAGTATACAAATAAGTTGCACATACATGTACGCTGTTACACTGTATACGACGACGGTTTTTAGCAATACTAGGTCAGATTAATTCCTGACAGTTCGGACTTAAATTTACACATGCAAATGCAAATATGTCATACGAGGGCTGTTCAAATATGAATGCAAGTAGCTTCATAACTTATATCACATATATGCTACGACAAAATGGTAAACGTTTCTATAAAGAACTATAATATATTATATTACCTTTAAACTGGCACCAGACGTAAAGAAAAATACAGTATACTTATCGAGCTATAGCCCTTCGAATGAGGGTCATGTTAGTATACTAACAAACTCAATGCTTCGAAATATACCAGTGATATAGACCAGCATATAATTCTTCAATAAACAAGTGAAATTTCTTGAAATGTTTAAGGAATTATCCCAATATTCTTATATAATGATTCTGTGAAAGTTGCGAAAATCCGACATGCTTTTGTTAAATTACAACGAATCGTTTTCACTAAAGTCTCCTTATGTTTGCAAAGACATGGTAAACAAAACACCACCTTTCAGTTTTTAGTTAAACTGATCTCTAACAAAATGCACAAAGCAACATTCAAACAAGTTTCAACTCAAAGACAATATGTTGATTGCTCATACTGAGTTGTTGCTACAAATTGTGGATGGATAGTGGGTAATTTTTTAAACGCTGAAAAGCATTTTTATTAAGTCAAAAATGCCTTAAGTGAAGGCGTTATAGAATTTATACTTAATTTTTTTGTCATAACATTGCGGCTTTATTCTAAATTTGAACGTAAACTTTAAGTTTGACCACTATAGGCATTTTTTACAATAAAATTACTCACCTGGTCTTGAAGACTAGAGAGATTGAACATATTTTAATAAATGTAAACACGTCATTAAGAAGCCGAAAAATGCTTGGAAAATGATATAAAATGTGATTACTCTGTAAATAGAGGACAGCGCGTTTTGAAAACTCCCTTATGACCTATTTAGCATGTTTTCAGCAAAACGCAAAGAAAACGCCACAGAGATGTTCATTATTACATCACCAGTAGATAATTCAAAATGACGTTTATCTTAAAATTAATGACGTCACTAACGTGCCTGTTCACTGGAGATAGGAACAGGATTATATAAACTATTTCCTGCAAGCAACTTCAGGATTGTTACTTAAACTTGCATCTAAAATTTGGTGCCATTCTGTTAAAAACTTACAAAAATATGACACTATATCCGCGCGTGTACCAAAACGTGCATTGCAATTTTTAAGAAAAACCTCAGTATACAGGAATGGCATTTATACAAGGGTCTGTAACTCGAGAAATATAGTGAGTGTTTCTTTATATTTGGTGCCATTTTAAAGCCGACAAATAGTTCTTTCCAGAAAGGTATAAAATTTTGTAGTAGCATATATGTGAAGAAAGTTATGAAGCTTCTTGCATTCATATTTGAACAGCCCTCGTATTGCATTAGCGCTCAAAGATTATTGAAATGTATTCCATTTGTTAATGATAAATAGTAACATCCTTGGCAGAGCCTCGCATGTTATCAATTTTTCTCAACTCATTTAATGAATACTAAATACATGAACAATCATGTTAAAATTCTCTATGTTTTAAATCTTAGAATTTTAATGATGTGTTTTGTCGGTTTAAATGATTGTCAACGTTGTAGTAACAGGAGACAAGTGTAATGAAAGTTTCTTCTTTTTAATTAATTTTAAAATTCAATAAAAATAATTATAAACAACAGTAGCTGGTAGTTCCAGTGACAAATGTTCGCAGTTGGTGATATCCAAACTAAAGAAATGTTTAAATTTTATAAAAATAGTTGGTAAAATCCAGACTATGAAAAATATCGTCTTTACAATAGAGTTGGCATTCCAAAACTGAAGTTTTCGAACTGCATGCCTCGCAACTTGTCAAAATCGTTGCCTAAGGGGTAAACAAATAAACCTATCTTCAAAGAGCATTAAAGTTGTCACAATATTGGATAAGAGTAAATACATTGTATTAGCTCGAAGATAAAATCTTGTAATGTTATGCAAACCAACAAGTATTCTAAAGAGCTAACCCTTAACATGCCAGGGGAAATGTACACTAAATGTCGTCTGCTAAAGTGGCCTAAAAGCAAACATACACATTTCTGCTATGATAGGTAAACAGAGCAGATCCTGGTCAGAAGTCTGATCTGGATCCACTTCGTTTGCAGCAGTGGCTTTTAAAATGTACGAGCGAATGACGCGGAGGAATGACTTTTAAAATGCTGTTTTGGCATTTTAAGGGTTAAACGTCAAACAAGATCTAAATGGTTATATTGACGCGTTGAGGATTTTTTATAGCTCGTCAAATATATTAATGATATAATATTACCTTCGAGCTAGCACTTAAATTGACTGTTTTGACCAAATGTTTTCGAGTCTCGCAAAAAGGAAATGTGCCTATACTAAAAGGACAATGTCAACATGATATAGTAGGGACTTCCAACAACACAATATACTTAAAGCGTGTGTGTGTGTGTGTGTGTGTGTGTGTGTGTGTGTGTGTGTGTGTGTGTGCAACGTATGAACGTCCATGTGCATTTTGAACGCGTGTGTTTATTCAACGTATGTCCATACATGTGTGTGTGCGCGCGCAGGCGCGTGAGTGGATGATTTAAGCTGATTTAATGATTATAACCCATTTGTAGGCTGAAGGTGCTTTTTGCGAAAATTTACCACATAATAAACCCCTGCTGCACGAAAGCTTTGGTCTCCAAAGCTGAAAAAATGTCACAATAAAGAAAAATAACTAAAAATGTTGCGAAGATCGCCATAAATGTAAAATATTAGTTTGGCAAGGAAAACAAGTTAAATCTCGTTACTCAAAATACGACGAAATAAGAGTGAAAAAAACGTTGAAAATTATTAAAACGCATCTTATGTATGACTGCTCAAGAAATATGGTGCAAATATTAAAATTACTTTTGTTAGAAATGGCACGTAGCATGATGTTGAAATGTGAATATAACGCTAAAATAGCCTGACAACAACAACAACAACAACAACAACAAAAATAAAATTTTGCTCAACCCAAAATATTTATAAATGTACATGTAATTCCAGATGGCTAACGGCGACGTCCTCTCCGAGCACAGTACGAGCCTTTACCTGGGCAAGCTTTTGTACCCTGAAAGTGCCCTTGAATACCACAAGCTTGACACTTTGATGAATAGGCAACGGCTCGACAGTGTTCTCTTCTGTGAAACTCGACGTCCCCGCATGTAGCACATATGAAATTACACAGTTTGGTGAAGTGACCTCTCTTAGAGCAGTTTTTGCAAATATTGAAAAGAGCAGCACAGTTATTCGGACTACATTCACTTTCACCGCACTTAGTACAGTTTAAAGAAGAATCCTTATCATGCAATTGTTTTTCTAGCTCTTGGATTCGAATTAGCTTCTGAATAATCTCTTGATTTTGCAACTTGAGTTTATGTTCTGATTCAAGTGTTAATCCATGACACTCTCTTAGTGACGCATCGAGCTGTTGTTTCAATGATGAGTTGTTGGTCTTTAATTCTTCAATTGTCTCCTCGCGCATTTCCTTGAGAGCTGTTGCCATATTTACTTCAGCCCTCAGTTAGGTGATCTGTTCCGTAGACTGTACGGCCTGCTCCTCCGCGATACGTAGCGATTTCCGCTCCTCAGCCAAGGTATTTTCCAAACGTACAATGGTGGTCTGTGTCTGCTCCAGGTCTGACGTCAACTTATTGATTTTTGAAGATTTAGGATCCAGGTTAGAGGCCCGAATCATGTCTGTGTCCCGCTTACATGGAAAACGTTTTGGCATGACTTTTGCCAAATCATTATTTGATAAGTCACTGAATGGCATACTGGCACACACTGATTTTCTTGAATTAAATAGTTCTCGTCGTTGTTCATCCCTACGCTTCTGTGACGCACTTTTATGTTTTGTAATGTTCATACTTGTATCTAGTATCACACAGAAAACAAGCAGATTCTGGGAGTATGGATCAAAGTATGGTGAACTCCGTCGAAACTGGTATGCATTGTTCATCTGATTATTGAATCTCTTCCAATAGTGACGTCTCCTGTTATCCTGAAATGTCGCCATATTTCACTTATATGTCCGAATTTAAAAGTCCTTGGGGAATTCAACTCACTCAGCAGGAGAGGTACAGGAACGTTGAATGAGCTAGAAAGTCATTCACCCGGATATCTCGACCAATTTTAATGAAGTGGTTTGTCGGTTCTAATGAGTTTCCTGAGTAGTAGGAACAGGAGACAAGTCTAATGAAAGTTTCTTCGTTTAATTAGTTTTCAAATGCAGTAACAATGATTATAAACAACACTGTAGCTGGTAGTTCCAGTGACAAATGTTCGCAGTTGGTGATATCCAAACTAAAGAAATGTTTAAATTTTATAAAAATAGTTGGTAAAATCCAGACTATGAAAAATATCGTCTTTACAATAGAGTTGGCATTCCAAAACTGAAGTTTTCGAACTGCATGCCTCGCAACTTGTCAAAATCGTTGCCTTAGGGGTAAACAAATAAACCTATCTTCAAAGAGCATTAAAGTTGTCACAATATTGGATAAGAGTAAATATACATTGTATTAGCTCGAAGATAAAATCTTGTAATGTTATGCAAACCAACAAGTATTCTAAAGAGCTAACCCTTAACATGCCAGGGGAAATGTACACTAAATGTCGTCTGCTAAAGTGGCCTAAAAGCAAACATACACATTTCTGCTATGATAGGTAAACAGAGCAGATCCTGGTCAGAAGTCTGATCTGGATCCACTTCGTTTGCAGCAGTGGCTTTTAAAATGTACGAGCGAATGACGCGGAGGAATGACTTTTAAAATGCTGTTTTGGCATTTTAAGGGTTAAACGTCAAACAAGATCTAAATGGTTATATTGACGCGTTGAAGATTTTTTATAGCTCGTCAAATATATTAATGATATAATATTACCTTCGAGCTAGCACTTAAATTGACTGTTTTGACCAAATGTTTTCGAGTCTCGCAAAAAGGAAATGTGCCTATACTAAAAGGACAATGTCAACATGATATAGTAGGGACTTCCTACAACACAATATACTTAAAGCGTGTGTGTGTGTGTGTGTGTGTGTGTGTGTGTGTGTGTGTGTGTGTGTGTGTGTGTGCAACGTATGAACGTCCATGTGCATTTTGAACGCGTGTGTTTATTCAACGTATGTCCATACATGTGTGTGTGCGCGCGCAGGCGCGTGAGTGGATGATTTAAGCTGATTTAATGATTATAACCCATTTGTAGGCTGAAGGTGCTTTTTGCGAAAATTTACCACATAATAGAATATACAGTCTGTTCTGCATACACTTATCCCAGATGTTCTATTAACATATATGTGTAGTTTGCCAAAGACATTTTCAACACATCGCCTGGTACGGGAAAGACAAAAGTGAAGACTCACTCTCCTGTTCCAGAGGCGCACGTAAGTGGTCGTGATAATACATGTACGTATTAATCCGCGTTTGAAAGCAGCTATTAACAACTTTCCGCAACGATCTGCATGAATAAGTAAATCACATCGAGGTAACGATCCGAATGAAGCCGTATCAGGTTTAGAAACGTTTCGATGCGGATGAGATACGGATAAGATACGAATAATTACGCATTATTGCATTGTTTTCATCCGCCAAACTTTTTTTAATATTTTTCAAAATTTGGGCGCCGATGGAAATGGCCTTGCGGATAAGATACATACACATTATTATCTGGCGTACTGTATCACGTCGAGTGGATGAGGCCATATCATCGGATCACCCGAGACGCGAAGCGATTGCAAACGTCACAATCAGACCCGCTACGTATGAGCACGTATGCACAACAGTCCGCATCTGAAGGTATCTATTCGCATTTTCTAGTATCTAAAGGTAATAGAAGGTACATGTAATGTAAGGGGAGAGTCCGTACCAATTGATATCTGTCCGCATATGTGTCCGCTGACATCGCATTTAATCCTCAACCATCCGTAACTTCCAGCAACTATAGGTAGCTGCGTCTTGTCAACGCATCTAAGAATTAGGCCCCGCCCTCATTTTTGTGCGGACGACTGCGGTTTGATTCGAAACTAGCCGCAAAAATCCGTAAGTGTGTCTGTGACTGGGGCATTGGAGCTTTACTCGTTTACTCTGATCCTTTATCTATGTATTACTTGACTTTTTGCTTACTGTAAAGGCGGTGCCTCATGAATGCGTAATTAGGACTAGTCAACCTTAGACATAGGTAAAGCTGAGAATGAGGCGTGGTTTTATTTAAAAGTAACTGTATTGTTGTTTCAAAGATGCATAGTAATGAGGCAATTCTATTTTTCTTATAAATAGGTACAGCTGTAAAGCATGACTTTTCACTAAAACGCGCATATGCAGTAATCTGTGGTAGGTTCAATATAACTGTAAACTGAGACTACCTGCACGCCCAAAATCAAGGTAAACTCGCCACTGTTTGTTTACAACGATTCTCATCTATCTTTGAAAGTACAATATCATCTTGTGCCACAACCTCAGTCATCATTTAGTCCTTAAAACGCCAGCAAAATAACTGCATCTGAAAATGTCTATTTAACATAAGCAGGGAGGCAAACATTGTGGACCAATATCAGACTGCTCCTACAGGAGCAGTCTGATCTGGGTCCACAATGTTTTTTTCGGTGAGGCTTCAAATAGTTTGGTGGACGACAAAAACATATTGTCGTATTTTTTTGACCCTGAAGTTCAAAGGTAGTGACCTATGCTAATTTTATCTCAGACCTGTGATCGATAGTTTTCGCCAAATATACGGGAATAAATTAGGTTTTCTGAAATTCAATATATTATAACGGTAGTAATATGAATATATTGTCCGCTGTGGTGTAGTGGTCTAAGTCCAGGACTCCTGTTCTAGAGAAGGCAAGTTCGAATCTCGCATGGAGTTTTATTTTTTTCCATTAAAATAGTCTCTATGTACTGACATGACGGAAACACTTTAAAACGTGAAAATGCTTGATTTTTGTGTAATTGTGCATATGTATACGTGATCACATATGTACAGTCGCTAGTAAATCGAGACTGATTCTCCTAAAAGCCAAGATTTGTTGTCCGACAGTCTTGGTTTACTAGCAACTGCTGTGATATCATGTGTATATTTACATTTACTTTACATAATTTGCACGCGCGCAAAAAACATACGAAACTCATCATGTTCATGCTTTCTTAATTTTTTTAGCGCATACAAGCTTTTCTTACAGGAAAAAAATAAAATGAAACTTCGTGAGATTCGAACTTACCTGCCTTGCGCCTAAACCACTACACTACAGCGGACGATATTTTCCAACTGTTATTTACATCAGTCATTTCATTTCAAATAACGTAATTAGTTCATATATTAGGCGAAAACTACCGATAACATATCGGAGATTAAATTAGCATATGCCACGCCCTTTGAACTTCAGGGTCAAAAAAATACGACAATACATTTTGTGATTATGCGCTTTAAGGGTTAATAAATGTGAGTTCAGTGTGCATACCGTTAGGATTTTCATGAAATGCACGCACGTTTGCGCGGCTCAAAAAACTCTTTACCAAATTATACATTAAACCGGATTTCCCTTCCTTAGCAGATGAAATAGCGAACAACACCCAGATATGAATATTTAAGTTGCCGCCTTTACAGTAAGCGAAAAGTCAAGTAATATGTGAGCTTCTAATGTTCTGGTATTACTTCGCACATGCAAGCTTGTCTAAGCATTCATTTACCACCTATGTGATAAGGAACAAGCTCGCGAATATTGCGGCTATGCACAGTGGTTCAGCAGTAAGAAAACATGCATAAACACGCAGGCTGGTCTAGAATTGTGTTGTCCGAAAAATCGCATAGTGAGTTTTTTTCTGTAGCTGAAAACACATAGGTACTCCTATCGGCATTTCATGTCGGTTTTTAATCCTGTAGGTGCCAATCAACAAACCGCGTGAAAGTTCAGGCCTAGAGGTTATAAAAACGTATGCTCAACTCAACTTAGCATGAAACTAATCCTGCTCATTAATGTTAACATGCAAGCAATCTTAAGCAATTTAACATTTATAAGCAGGACTAATACCATACGAACGTTTTAAAGCAAGACAACGTTTTATTTTACAGCATTTTAGTTTTTTTTATGAATGCTCAGTCCAGTTGGGCATGAAAGCAGTGTTATAACCTCGGGGCCTTGCCTTACTTGGCTACCTGAACGTTCAAAACTTTGAAATGCCATCTTCTACAATTTGTATCTGGGGCTTATAATAATTGAGCCACAACATGTGATGGGAGCGCAGTGGCTCAGTGGTAGAGTGCTTTACTCTAGACCGAAGAGCCGCGGGTTCGAGCCTCACCGGCGTCACTGCGTTGTGGTCCTTGAGCAAGACACGTTTATCCTAGCTTAGTACTGGTTCAACCGAGGAAGAACCGTCCCTATATAGCTGAAAGATTGTTTATGGGACGTAAGGAATCAAATCAAACAAAAACAAACAACACTTGATTTCCAACAATGTGGCATTTTGACAAGTGAAGACCCAGACGAGCCTTAGCAGCCGCCTTTTAAGCTGAGCAACTCCAAATGATGTTCAGTCAGTAGCTTAACAGTCAGATGCCCGCCGCTCTCGAGCCTGCCGAGCCACCCCTCGCGGGGAGGCGAGGCGGAGTCATGGCGGCGCGGTGGACTTGCGGAGGATGCAATAGAATATTCAAGAGACTAGCAATATTCAAAAGACTAGCAAAGGCTCTGATGAGGCTGCGCGTATGCGCAGGCTGATCTGAGCCTTTGCTAGTCGCACATACCACATTGTTGGAAATGTCATGTCGCGGCTCAAGTTAATTCTTTGACTGACGAAGTGTGAGCATTCTTGACTTCTATTCATTTGGGTACAGAAAAGATCGATTTTTTAGAATTGCATCTTCTTACTTTGTGCACAGTGTGGTTTCTATAGCAGATGTCTAGTGCGTTTAATAACAATTTCTTAGGAAATATATATGCATTTATGTAGCTATACAAATTCTAAGCAAATGTTACTTGACAAGATCATTGGACCGCGTCGCTAGAAAACGTGAGTTTGCAACATACGAACCACAAAAGCACAAGCAAGTTTGAGTACCTGCGCAGTCTGATCAGCGTCATTGTAATTCACTTTTCATTATATATTCGTTAAACGTGCTGCATGAAAATTTTGAATTTTTACTAGTCTCTGTAGTAGAGTATGCTGACGATGCCAGCCACATAAGCTCAGACGGCCTGTGCATCTGCACAGTCTGATCAGCGCCATTATATTCACTATTAGAAAGTATTACAGTTAAACTTTCTGAATGCATGTTCAATTTTCTAGCTAGTCTCTGTAGCTAAGCAGGCTTACCATATCGTGATGAAGCCCATAAATCCCAGTTAACATATAAACTGTTGAACCGAGCCTTGAAATAACAGCGCTTATATTATGCGCCAAAGCATTCCTTAACACTAGCCAGTACATGTACAACTGCGTAGTGGGCTAGGTGTTATTGATTCGATCTGAAACTGCGCTTACTTCACAGTTTGTTTGTGCGAGCTGTGACGCATATGGTCGAACTGTGAATAAACTGGCTCGTCCAAGTTTGCGCTCGTCGCCTGTTTGTGCAATTTTATAAACCGTTATCTGATGGATGGGCACTAGAAGCAAATGTGATTTAATGTATCAGGGGTAACAACCTACGACACAGTGCAGATATCGTAAGCATCTGATAATCTGCTCTTTTCATGTCTTTCCGGCATTATCATTGAATTTGAGCGCAAAAAAGAGCCGTGATGATGCCCATATTATGTGCATACAATCGACCTTATTGTAGCTTTCTCTGACGATTGTGAATGTTTTCTAAACACCTACATACCAGGGTTAGGGAACATGTGACTTGTGACGTCATATCTGTTTCAGTAAGTAGGCAGCCATCTAGGAAAGTTTCCTCACATATAATTAAGCAGTTTTGCTTTTTTACTCTATAACACAAAAGCAAGTAACCATTTCATAAGCTAGACCACAGCATATGGAATTCAAAAAGTCTCACTTTGTGACCACACGCTGCTCGTTAACCTGTTTTACGTTGGTGCAAGTTTTAATTTGGTCACCGTCAGCTGATTGTGTCAACTGTCATAAGGTTATGCCTTGTGTGAGAGTGTTTGCTTTTATCAGATTACAGAGCATATAGTGTATTTGTTACCGACACTAATGCAAGAGATATGACTCATGCACTAATCATAGCTTGTTTACCTCTCAGCTAGACGCAGTGCTGATAAAAAATGTACCATCGAAGTGGAGACAATTTTCAATATGGCCACAATGTTGATAAACTGACGTCACAATTCACGTGATCCACTCCCGTGCTAAAATCGATTTTGTAACTTTCACTTGTTCGACTGCAGCGTCATGGTTCATACATTGTATCTGGCCGCGGGGTAGGGCTTTTTAGAACCGTTTTTCACATATTAATTAAAGCGACAAGAACTAATTATTGGCTCAAAGGCACTTACATTTTGATAGCCTATCAGTTTCTACCAGCAGTGACAGCCTATACTGCTTCTATTGCGCGTTTGACGTGAATCTGAACCACAGGGTGAGAGCATGCTCCTAATCTTACCGCGAATGTGACCATTGTCAGCGTTGTTCATGGCCGGGGGTTCTGCAATATGCTAAAACTCAAAATATTAGAATCATCTATGACAAAAAATAGGTAGGTGGTATGCTGAAACCACTGGATCAATTATGATTAGATCAGAATGTAGCCATTGGGTTTTCGCTGTTTTTATTTCTCTGTATGCTGATTTAGCCAAATTATCTAGTTTCTACGGTAGTAAGATCGAATGACCAAAGTGCTAAAGGTTGTGAGCAGCAACATCTAGCTGTTTGTCTGTCTGCCTGTTAATCCGTCCGTTTGTCTGTCTGTCTGCATTGGTTCTCGTTCTTTTACTTATATGCTCGTTAAACCAGCTTATATGTGTCTAGTAGCTCAGGCTGTACAATGTTCTGAAGGCTGTAAGCAGCATTATCAAGCCGTCTGCCTGCCTGCATACTTGTCTGTCTACTTGTCAATGGCTGTCTGTCTCGCTGTATCGGTTCTTTGCTCTTTTGATTTTTTGTAGGCCTGTTTTGCTTGATTATATAATTTCACAGGTCTGAAGTCTCTTTATTAATAACCTAGGTCTTACTTATCATCTCACAAGACTTACTTATCTTACTTACTTCGTCGGTCTTTCTTAACTTACTGTCTCACTCGACTACTTATCTTACTTTTTTCATTTTCCTGCTTATCTTACTTATCTCGCTTGATTTGCATATATTTCTTATCCCATTGGTCTTACCTAGCTTACTTATCTCACTGGTCAGACTTCTCATCTCATTCATCTTAACTATCTTACTTATATCATTGGTCTTACTTATCTTATCTCACTCGAATTACTTATCTTACTAATTTCATTGGTCTTACTTATCTAACTTATATCACTTGATTTGCTTATATTTCTTATCCCATTGGTCTAACTTGATATTCGTATCTCACTGGTCCGTAGTCTCGTACTTAATATCACTGATCTTACTTATCTTACTTATCTCACTTGACTTACTTATCGTACAAACTTCGTTGGTCTTACTTATCTTACTTATCTCACTTGATTTGCATATATTTCTTAACCTATTGGTCTTACGTACCTTACTTATCTCACTGGTCAGTCTTCCCATTTCTTATATCATTAATCTTACTTATCTTACTTATATCATTGTTCTTGCATAACTTTCTTATCTCACTGGTCGGAAGTCTATTAATTAATTCCATTGGTCTTACTTATCTTACTTATCTCACTCAACTTACTTATCTTACTTCTTTCATTGGTCTTAGGTTGGATAGTTGATGCTAAATTATATATCCCATTTTGTAGAATTGATATCTCCAATCTTACTTATAGCCTGTGTTCTCTTATTTAGAATGTATCATTGCTTGAAGGCAAAACCCTGGTCCCATAGACCATGAAAACAATATTTTAAAGCTTTTTCTTCCTTATAATCTTACTCTTTTCATACAATCTACTTATCGCTCGATGTGAAAACTTTGTCCTATTGGTTATGAAAATAATTATTTACAGCTTTATCTTACTAACAGCACTACACCTTTTCATTTAACATATTAATTCCAAAAAGTGAAAACTCCGTTTACATGGTATAGGATGCTGTGTAACCATATATTCCTTATATATATATAAATCATATTTGGATATCTATACTACATTTACGCATATCAATTATTCATTTATTAGTTTATTGATATACATTTTCATAATTATTGATGTACATTTTCAGAACTATTGATATCCATAATTCATGCTGAATTTAAGATATCCCCAAAGTAAGTAAGGGTGCAAAGATCAGGAATCGATACAATCAAGTACCACACCTGACCCAGGATACCAATGGGAAAGTGACAAAAGCACAGAAGACACCACAAACGAGAGCCAAGAGGTCAGCCCTTTCCCAGCAGGTGACCACGAAGCACATATAAACAGACACGCACAAAACATAGCAAACACAAGACAGAACAAAAACATAAAAGATCCACAAAAGAAGTACCGCCTTGGAACGGTCAGTAAAATATTTTACTGGAGGGCTTAAACCGGTTTAACGGCGCCAACCTCACCCTTAATTCAGATGTGGATCAAGACACATAGATATTTGGTTTGCATGAAAGACCCCTAACTTATCAATGCATCATCTCCTAAAACATATAAATCAAGATATAACAAGGAGATAAAGCAAGGATAAGGACTCAACAGTAAATTAAACTGAATACCGGAGCAAAAGAAATCCAACAGGTAAACCCCGGTGGGCCCGACAAACAGCCAAAGCATCAGGCCCCTACCATCTCATCAATAGATAAGTCTTTAAGTCGGAACCATCATAGAGTCTGAAGTCCGACCCACCGGCGTGCAATTAAAGAGGAAAGCAAAGTTGCCAACTGTGATTGGGTTGACTACCAAGCATGCAGTCTGTTGCAATACATTAATGTTATAGCCAATCAAGTCTTTTTAGTTTCAGGACAAGTGTTTTTAAGTTTTAGGACAAGTGTCTTTAAGTTTTTTTGGCCAAGGTTTTTTTTTATTTTTAGGACATTTGTTTTAGTTTAGGACAAGTTTTTTTAAGTTTTAGAACAAGTGTTTTTTAGTTTTTTTTGGCCAAGGTTTTTTTTATTTTTAGGACATTTGTTTTAGTTTTAGGACAAGTTTTTTTTAAGTTTTAGGACAAGTGTTTTAAGGTTTATGACAAGTTTTTTTAAGTTTTAGGACAAATGTTTTTAAGTTTAAGGACAAGTGTTTATAAGTTTTAGGACAAGTGTTTTTAGTGTTTGGACAAGTGTTTTTATTTTAAATGACAAGTGTTTTTATGTTTTAGGGCAAGTTTTAGGAGTTTATAAGATTAAGGACAAGTGTTCCAAGGTTTATGACAAGTTTTTTTTAAGTTTTAGGACAAGTGTTTTAAGGTTTATGACAAGCGTTTTTAAGATCTAGGACAAGTATTTTTAATTTTAGCCCTAGGTTTTTTTATTAGTTTTAGCATAAGTGTTCTTAGTTTTAGGACAATGTTTTCAAGTTTTAGGACAAGTGTTTTTAAGTTTTAGAACAAGTGTTTTAAGGTTCTGGACAATTGTTTTTAAGTTTCAGGCCAAGGGTTTTTTGGTTAAAGACACTTTTTATACTTTAAAGGCAAGTTTTTTTAAGTTTTAGGACAAGTGTTTTTATGTTTTAGGACAAGTGTTTTAATGTTTAGGACAAGTTTTTTAAGTTTAGGACAAGTGTTTTAAGTTTAAGGACAAGTGTTTTAAGTTTTAGGACAAGTGTTTTTTCAGTTTTAGGACAAGTGTTTTTCAGTTTTAGGACAAGTGTTTTTAAGTTTTAGGACAAGTGTTTCTAGATTAGGGACAAGTGTTTTTAAGCTTTAGGACAATTGTTCAAGCTTTAGGACAAGTGTTTTTAAGTTTTAGGACAAGTTGTTTTAGGTGGTTAGGGTGAGAATTTTTTTTTAGTTTTTAGGACAAGTGTTTTTATTATTTAGGGCAAGTTTTAGGAAAATGTTTTTAATTTAAGGACAAGTGTTTTTAAAATTTAGGAAGAGTGTTTTTAAGTTTAAGCCAAGTTTTTTTTTACTTTTAGGACCTTTTTTAAGTTTTAGGACAAGTCTTTTTAAGCTTAAGGGCAAGTGTTTTAATGTTAAAGACAAGTTTTTATAAGCTTAGGGCAAATGTTTTTTAGATTAAGGACAAGTGTTTTTAAGTTTTAAGACAAGTGTTTTTAGTTTTAGGACAAGTGTTTTTAAGTTTGAGGACAAGGGGTTTTTAGTTTTAGGACAAGTTTTTTTACTGTTTAGGACAGTGTTTTTAGTTTTAGGACAAGTGTTTTTTAGTTTCAAGAAAAGTTTTTTTTTAGTTTTAGGACATTTTTTAAGTTTAGGACATTTTTTTCTACCACGATGCGCTCGAAACTACCACACAGGACGAACGGGGCATGAATCGTTTACGAGTAAACGCTCAGATTGTTTTTTCTGTGTAGGAACGTTTATTGAGGGTCTTTTTATCATTTCCATCGTCAAATGATATCAAATTCTATTTAATTTGACAGATATGGGCTCAAATCCTTCGAACTGGCACTGTACTTTGGGGAAAGTTGGTCCGATGCTCTGTGGGGAAACACGCATCAAAAGAAATAAAATAACTTTTCATTCAAAATTTTGGGCTAGAGGGGACGCGGAGACATATTTACACGGAACCACATTGCCTGATTTTTCCATAAGTCGTTCTGAATAGTAAAAATAAAACGAAAATGAAAAGGACACTTACCTTTGTTTACCCAATTGTCGGCCTGGAAACTACCACGACGTGTCCCGGATGTGGCTTGGGAACAAAATTACGTTAACACAATTTCGTGGTAGTTCCTAGGTTTACCACCCGTGTTCTTCATTCTTGCAGGTAACAAGGACTACTCGTCAAGGTCCCATCACCTGTTATGGAGTTTGCTGCCCTTGAGCATCTTAAAAAATGATGGACATTGTTGTGACGACTCTAGCGCCTTCATTTGTGATAGGATCATCTTCATCCTTTCAGGTAAAAAGGTCAACTATCAAAGCTTGGATGGGTTCGATATTCAGCCTGATCAGACCTTGGACCTTGGGGTTAGCTGCCCTTGAGCGTCTTAAAAAATCCCCATTGACTTATAATGGGAGAAATGTTGTGTCCACTCTAGTGCTTTCAAATTAAAATAGATGATATTCATTCTTGCAGATAAGAAGGACAACTATAAAAACTTTGGATGAGTTTGAATTACCTCAAGATCCCATTTCTTATTAAGGAGTAAGCTGCCATTGAATATCTTAAAAATTGATGGATAATGTAGCATTGTTGTGACCACGCTAGCGTCTTCAATTTTGATTGTATCTTTATTCTTTCAGGTAACAAAGACAACTATAAAAGCTTGCATGAGTTTGAATTTACAGTAGAACAAACCTCAGACTGTGGAGTTAACTTCCCTTGAGCATCATAAAAAAGCTGCATATATTTACATTGAGTGATCTTTGTGGTCACTCTAGCACCTTCATTTTTGAATGGATCTTCCTCATTCTTGCAGGTAACAAGGACACCTATAAAAGTTTGAATGAGTTTGATTTTCGGCCACACCCAATCACCAGCTACAGAATTAGCTGCCCTTGAGCGTCTAAATATAGCTGTATAATGTTGTGACCACTCTAGCACCTTCATTGTTTATTTGATTGTCTTCATCCTTCTAGGTTACCAGGACATACATAACAGTATGGACGAGTTTGAACTTTGGTCAGATCCCTTCACTGACTACGGAGTTAGCTGCCCTTGAGCATCTGAAAACTATACATTCAACAGGTTTTCTCTGCAATTTTTATTCACATCTTTTTAAGACCTGCAGATAATTAGAACTGGCATTATATCTTATATTTTTGAATTGATTTCTGGTCAATGTTTCAAGTCTAGAGTTACCTGCCTTTGAGCATCGTAAAGTATGGTGTCTCAAAACATTATGCTGGCTCCTGAGCGATCGTTGCACATTGGGCTACTTGTTTGTCATATTTGCTCGGGTATGCCATATCTGTACATTTTTGATGAAGAATGGGTCCCATTATTAGGGACAATGACTGATAAATGGTTGTGAACACTTGTCTGTGGTCGGAAAAAGAAAATAAGCAATGCCCAGATTAAGGTTGCAGCAAAAACTAAAGGTGCTAAATTTATTGCTTGCGAACTTTGGGTAGAGAGGGTTGGTACGTTTGTTGTGGTACTGTATCGTAACCAATGACCCGTAAATTTAATTTTACATTTTGCTGAATTGTATAGTGCTAGTTCTATCAGATACAATTTGTTTTTGAAAATTATTTTCGCAAATGTTATAAGTCAAAAGAATTTTAATATCCTTCAATTGTTTTTCTGAATATATTTTATTTCAAAGAATTCACATATACACCTAAGGAATCTTCTAATGCATACAATTTTGTTTTGGCATTTTCTTAAAAACTTGAATTTCGAATCAAAATATATTTTGGAATACATTAGAACACAGTTGTCCGGTATTGCATGGTTATTTTCAGGGACAATTGGCACAGAGCATTTTAAATATTGAAGTTTGAGTTGAAAACTTCAAAAAACGAAAGTCGCAAATTTACAATGTTCAAACAAATCAATACCACACTGGTAAATGTATACGTCGATTTGCTGGTATTTACGCGTATTACCGGTACCTCATAGACCGGAAGTGGTAGATATTGGTGTTAATACTATATATAAAGCATGCAATATGCCTAAAGGACTATATAATTAGATCATTTTTAAGTATTTGGCATGCACATGGCGATTTATGTAAGCATTTAGGAATAGATTCGAGTACCGATCATCCAGAATCTATTCCTAAATGCTTACATAAATCGCCATGCACATACTGAATACTTAAATTTGATTGAAGTCTATAGTCCTTTAGGCATATGGCATGCTTTTATATATAGTATTAACACCAATAGCTACCACTTCCGCTCTATGAAGTACCGGCAATACGCGTAAATACCAGCAAATCGACGTATACATTTACGATATGAATTATTTTCAAAGGTATGTCAGATTGTATTCTACTATTCATAAAATGTGAAAATTCATCCATCTTCTACATCTATAATATGGTACGGGCAATGAACACGCACAAGTAATTTAATACTTCCTGACAATCGCATCGCATTTGTACTCAATTTGGTTTCGGGATGGTCATGGTAAGACATTTATTCTTCTAGGTTACAGCAGAGCCCTACTGATGATACTCACAGTGTGGATTTTTAAAATTAAACTGAGCCAAATCACATGAAAAAATAAAGTAAGTGAGTATGACCAGAGTTCCACAATCACACACTGCGGACCAACATACGGCACCGCGAGGAGGAGACACAGAACCATAACAGTCAAATGACTTTAAAAGGCAATAAAAGTAAAGCAACCAGTTCCCTCTTTCCCAGCGAGATGGTTACAAAACTAGAAACGACACTAAGTAAAGCACTACAAAACAAGTACCAAACATAGCCCCCACAAAACAATGGGAGAACAATAAACAAGTCAATCAACAACAACAGAACCACCGCTTTAGAACGCTCAGCCGAAGACACTGGGTGAGGGGGTAAATTAATTTTACTGCCAAATATTCGCCCTAGATTCTGCTGTTGTCAAACCAGAATAAATGTTAAGCACGTGTGGAGGCTTATTCAATGTTTAATCATAGGGAGATAATCAAATTTATAAACATACTGTCATGAAACAAAGAAAAGGGCTCTCAACTCACAGACAGTCAGAGCAAAAGAAAAAATTCCAGTTCAGGCACGGTGGGCCTAGCCAAAGACAAACATCAGACACTGATGCTAGGGTCGTCATTGAGTCTGAAGCCTGACCCAATGTGAATTTCATGCATTTCTTATTACAAAATGACGGTTTTCATTGTTCAGCATGACAAATCAAATTGAATTTGTCCTAACACTGAAACGCAGAATTGAGCCTAAATTCCATTATTTGTGACTTTCGATTTTGCCCCTTTCAAATTAAATAAGCTGTAATTTACATTATAGTCAGGGGCGATCGGGACTCCCGTGCGAATTTGATGCCGATTTATGGTGACCAATACCAAATGAAACTTTAGGGGATAACTAATGAAAATCACCTGGTCACCCATCTGGGTTTCACGTCTGGACGTCATTATGACGTCATCAAAATAACGTATATTGTATCAGTGCAATTTAAACGGTATGTCCATTGTAGTCTATGGCGATCAGGACTTTCTTGCATTTTGTTTCCCAATTTCAGTCGAAATGCACCAAATTTAATCTTAGGAGGTTAATAAATAAAATTAACATGTCGCCCATAGTGTTTTCGCATCAGAACAAAAAGATGACGTCATTGAAATGACGCCTAATATGTAAATACCACATATATATGCGTTTTGTCCATTTCCAACGCATGGAAATATTCCTTTAATAAACTGGCAGCCTTATCATGATTAAATAAAAACTCTTTTAAATCGTAACATACAAAATATATTCAGATAGTGTGAAGTCAGTTCGAGGGTATGACACAAATAACGTCACAATTTACGAATAAAAAGACAGTGGAGTGAATGAAAAACACACAGTGTTTTTGATAATGAACGGTGTAAATATAATATAGTACCACGACCTCTGAACAATGACCTTTAGGTCTTTCCATTTCAAACGATTGATGCAGAATACGTAAAATGAGCCAGTCCGGCTAGAACATATGTGTATATCAAAGCTTTTATAGTAAATGTAAATAAATGCCCCAAACCCTTTTTTCTAGTGCAACATATCAATATTTTAAATAGAGTCACGCTTCAAAGCTTTTTGGCTTATCTGTAGCTGCTTATCATCCACTCAAAGAAAAGATAGTAGTAATAATGATTTGCATACACTATCAACCAAACTCATTATAGTCCGATTTTGACCCTTAAAGGATCAAACGTTAGAAGAGTCTACTTAGTAGTAAGTTCATAATATGGAAATAAGGATAAACCCTGTACAAGTTATCCATTGTACTTCGATTGCACGGCCAATAGAAAACTGTTACAATCTGATTTATCTTTCGCATACTTATAGGTAGAATCGTCTTTAAAGGTCAAAATCGGTGATATCTGAATCCACATGAAAATAGTTGTTCAAAAGTCATAAGCATATTGACCACTGGCAATATTTTACATGAGTCCTCTTCTGCTCCACGGCAACACAAATCAGTGCAGTAAAAATGGTTTACTTTGTACTTACACCGATATGTTTCGCATACAGACATGCTGCAACCACATTTTATCAGCTGCAGAGGGGTTTCGGGGGCAGGAGGTAACATGCGCGAATCCAGGAATTTTTGTCAGTTTTATTTAGTCCTCAGCTTATTTAACAGTTTACAGAGAGGTCCAATGGTTTTATTGCTGAGAAAACTTTACTTATACTTTACCAAGGATCCAAAGGGGGTCCATTATAAACTTTTTCCAGGGGGGGGGGGGGTCCAAATGCTAGTTTCTTTAGAAACCCATATACGTACTTGTTATTTTCCAGGAGGGGGGTGTCCGAACCCCCTATCCCCCTCTGGATCCGCACATGGACAATGTCATCATAACGGGGCAATATTTATCACAGTCCCGCTTCTAACCACAATTGTCAGGCATTGATTTGTCAAGATTAATGACAGATGAGGTTTTCCAAATGATGCACTGGTACTGCGCACGTTTGACACCTTCGAGAAACACAGCTCTTGGAAGTGGTAGTTTTTGCAATTCAGCTTTTTTTCTCGTAAAATATCCACTACGTCAACGCAGTGAGTCGAACAATATCGGTGACTGGCTAATACAAAGTAAGAAAGACGGCAAAGATCAGGAATCGATACAATCCAGTACCACACCTGACCCAGGATACCAATGGGAAAGTAACAAACTCACAGTTAGACATCACAGACGAGAGCTAAGAAGTCAGGACAATTTACAAATATATTACTCTAGTGCATCCGCCATAGTGCTTTCTAAGGGCACTGAGCCGAGGTGAAAGAATACTTCGTGGATAGAGTCTCCAGCATTGCTGAATGCCTGCCAATATGATTTCTTGCTCTTTCCTGACATTGAACTAGTTAATATCAGCACCTGAAAGTGCATGGAATTCGATCAGAGCCCTGGTTGTGACATCACCAATGGCACATTGACATCTTTAATAAGTGTTCTGATCTTAGAAACTTGATGATATATGAGCAGGACTGTGTAAGAAAAAGGTTAAATATCAACACTCTGCAATTGTTTTATATGTGTTTTATTTAAGCGGCGAAAACAAAATTTGCTCCTCTGCAAAACTGGGGTTAGGGTTGTGCATTAGCTCATATAAGACAAAATATTTAAGATAGAAAAGCAAACTTTGGTTTTTGTATTCGTCGATTGAGTTAAGGTTTTTTGACCTTATCTAAATTGATATTTATTTATATTCTATAGGGAACAATGTTAAACACATATGATAATTTTACTCTTAATTCAATGTTTCGGCCATAGGCCTCTATCAAGAAAAACATACACTTCAATGTCAACTATATAGTCTCTGTTCCACCATCTTGTAGTTAACATTGAAGTGCATGTTTTTCTTGATAATGGCCTTTGGCCGAATTATTGAATTAAGAGTAAAATTATCATAATAATTTAAAACGGTTTTAAACCGACTCAGAGCAGTCGTTAAACTAAATGACGAGAGCCAAAATTACCACTTTTAAATTATAACGCACATAATACAACATGTAGGCGTAAACAGCTGTCATATGTAGTAAAGCCATCCAGTTATTTACAGACTATTAGAATGTTCATTGATTAGCTAGTTTTAATGTCTTTTTTCTGTAGCTCAAACTTCAATTTTATTATTCTCAAATTGATAAAGTAACATATGTAACAAGCTGTTACAGGCTAACACCCATGCTTACAGTGTGCAAACATCTCATATTCGATGCACCTTGAATTGGTACATACGATAGAGTATATCTTAAAGAGTTTGGGATGGAGCATGTCATTACTCAGCTTTCAGTCAAAATCTTGTTTGATGATTATTCTGTTTTTTTATGAGATAAGGAGGACAATTATTTTACCAGAGAAGCAGAAATAATAATCAATATTGTATATGACTTGGCTAAGGATTGGTTTAGAATATTTACATTAGAAAGGGACATTTACTAAATTGTAATGTTTAAATGTGAAACGATTTTTTTCTATGTTCCTCTAGGATGTATCTTTATTTTAGAATTATTCATATTAGGAAATATTGAAAACAAATATTCATAACACCTGTAACAAAGGTACAAGGGCTTAATAATCATAAATACCTAAGATTTAGACACCAGAGACTGGAGACTTTAGCTAGGAAAACATGCGAAATATATTCATTTTATCCTGGCATATCATCTCTTGCATCAAGTCAATGCCCTTGCTCATTTATTATGTCATGTAACATATGTTACAACCTTAAAAAAGTGCTTCAATCTTGTTGTCAAACCTGCAAATTCTATAATTCTTAATAATATGAGCAAGACAATCCCAAATATGCAAGATATCCGACAGCAGCAAATGTTTTCATATATTTTTACTTAAATGATGCCTACTAAAATCGGCTCCTTTAAATTGGGTATAGCCTTTGGGTTGTTTAATTGCACGTTTAAGACACTATATTTAAAGTATAAAAGCAAACTTTGGATTTTCTCTTACCAAAATGAGTTTGTTAGTACAAAATAATCAAAACAATTTGGAAAATGCACATATCAGCTATAAAGTAAATGATATTGGTCACAATTTTCATGATTAAAGGGTAATCAAATTAAAGTAACGTTCAAAACACCACAGAAAGCTGTAATTTTGCTCCAAAAGAATTTATATGTAGCTAAAGTAGTCAATATGCAGACCATATGAGTAATTTAAATAATTAGCCTTCTTTCTGTAGCTCAAACTTTTATTTATTTTTTTTCTAAATTTAATATGGTACATATGTAACAAGCTGTCAGAGACTAACGCCCCGGCGAACATAGTGCAAACATCTATTAAAAGACGCAGCTTGGTATCCACTTTTAGATAGGATAAGCCTGCAAAAATCCCCGGGGGGAGCAATAGCAGTCTCAGCCATCAGTCTAAAGGTGGCCCAATAAGCTGGGTATTTATAGGAAATCTACGGTATTTTGCATGCAAAATATAGTTATCGATAAATAATTCATTGTCAAAGTCAGGTAAAGCATTGATGTAACCATCATATGACTAAAATAATTGATATTATGTTAAAAAAAAAAGCGTTTGTGTTGGATAAATATGACCATACCAACACAAACTATAGCTTTTATTAACGGGCAGTTTCATATTATGGTCGCCATATTTATGACGTCATAACTAGCCTCAGACGCGGATTTGAGATAGGTGACCACCTTTAAATTAAAGGTAAGACTCCATTGAAGGTCTTGATATAGGTCACCATAAATCGGCACACAAATCGTACGGGACCTATTTTTTGTCTCTAAGGGCCCTGACTATTATACTCAAGGTATTATTCTGAAGTTTTCACACATGATGTGAATTATATTGAAATTTTGTTAAACAACAGAATAATGAATACGTTTTACGATATTAAGTTTCTGTTGCAAAGTGTTTACTGTATGCAATTTAGATGATTCCTTAATTATAGATACAGTATTAAGTTACAGGAACATCACCGTAAACAACCTGGGTAACACCGGGGTATACCAGCATGAACCGTGGCTTGCCGTGCTGCACCGTAAGTGCTCCGTGGTGAACCGGAAATCAACCGGCGTCTTGCTTTCTCGAGGACTGGGGCATTACCGGGATAATGTCGGTAAGGTGAGAACGCAAACTTACATTTTTTATGAAATGTGTCACGGTATACCGGCTGTCCTGCATCGGGATGTACCGTGGCTACATTGGCACAGCGTGAACGAGGCTTAAAAACACCTGTAAACATATAAAGGAAAGCATTTACAGTTCTGTTTCATTCCATAGTACATTGTCAATAATTCAACGGAAGTTGGATATTTCCTGAACAAGTCAAGAGGTGTAATAGATTATGATACTTTATTACATGACGTCGCGTCTGGGAGCGATATAACGCCATGCTTTAAAATCGATAAACTACTAGTGGTATTCAGATTTTGTAACGCTAGGTAATTACGTTTGTAATAACGTCGCTTATAATGGCAAAATATTGGCATTTTGCACGCAAAAACGCGATTTAAAAGTAGTTTTAGCAGTCATATGATAAATAGAATATAACATTCGTGCTCTTGAATTATTGTATTTATTAAACTCGCATTTTATCTCTTTTTCCCAATTTGTTTAATAAATTTAAATAAAATATGAGCACTCTTGTAAGATGTAGACAAGAACTCATTGACAAATTTCTTTTTTTTTTTTAATTTTTTATTCAAATTGCAAAATCCAAAAATTTACAACTTGTAATGCAACCAACTTAAACTTAACGGATTGATCTGCACTGCTCAAAAAATATAAAGGAACACATTTATCCCCACATACAGTAAAAATAGACAAAACAACGATCTTAAAGACATATGGTAACTTATTACAGGTCCAACGTATTGCAGAATGCTCAGGAGCACTACTTTGGACCTGCATTAAGCGACTATCGGTCATGAAAACATAGTTTATGGACTTTTTTGAGCGGCCGCATTGGACAAGTTTTACTATAAATGCTGCCCTAGTCCAACCCATAGCTTAAGTTATAAAAGATTAACCAATGTTTATCTTGTGATTATTTTGCCGAACTTTCAATGATAATGAGTATTGATAAAAGAAATGATGGAAACTCTTCTCATACATCTCCGTTTATCAGTTTGTGTAGTTTTATCGAAAAATACTCTTTTTCACAAAACCCAATTTTACGAGGAAAACTGTCTAAACACTATAGGAGCATTGTTTCCACTCCTCATACTGCTTCTACATGTATATATACCAGGAATTATTAGGTTATTGTATTAACCAATTCCTTGGATTCTGCAGAATACCAGAAAAAGTCGTCATTTGCAAAAAGATCAAGAAGTACAAACTTTTATCCATGGATATGAGAAGAGATTGTTTACCCAAAACTTGATTTGGTTTAAACTTTATTATATTTGTATAATATATGACAAGTGCAAAGCAATATAGAATTTGATAACAATACAACCACTCTAAGTCAAATGACTTATTCGAATCTGTATCCCAAGAGTTCACAGTCGTGGTTGACGTTTAAGTAATGTAATTATGAAATTAGTCGTGATACTAGCAACCAAGGAGTTGTTAGCCGCTGAGAGTTGGTTGCTGTTCTGATTAGAAGTTCTGTTCTATTCATTTGCAGTACGTAAGCTTTCTTGCATGTTTTTCTTTCTGTCGCCGAGTTCCGGTATCTATTATGGAGTCGGATTGGATAGAATTAAAACTTTATTCTAATGTTGAAAGATGTGCTGTGATCATTTTTGACAATGAAAAATTGCAAAGATACCAGTTTTGTTAATATTTACTTAAAAGTAATATTTTAGCCATTCGACTTGGGGATTTGTTCTATCACCAAGAGCTTGAACGTTAATAATAGCTCGTTCAAACAAGCGGCTGTGTGATCCCCATGACGTGACGCCACAAATCCTATAAGTGATAATGTCTTGTGCAAAACGCCAACTGCCACGTGCATCGTCGCGCCTGTAAAGAAGCAATCATAAGTTACACATTGTATAGGAACAGACCTAATGTCATCCGACGGTGACTTCAAGGACCATGGAGCCTTCAAAATAGCTTGTAGAACTATTTTACAGCTAAATACTCAGAATGAGGTTTAAAGTCGGCTTTAAATCACACGAGTATCGACACACAAGAATACCGTATACTGTGCTATACTCTTAGAACAAATTGGTTGGTTGTCCATTACGTTTGCCTATATCATATTGATAAGAAGCATTATATAGTCAGTAGCTGTTTGGGGCTCCACAGGGAATGGTAGGTAAGTTCATTTATCAGTCACCCCTAATATTAACTGAATTGTTTCAACATGACCTAATAAACTTTTCCTATCTCACGGCATGTTACCTTTATCAGGTCATGATGACGTTGCACTTTTTGAATGACGTCGCTTATGACGCTGAATCAACACAAACATCAAAATTACGTCATAATCGCTTTGAAGAGTGTTCAACAATGGGTAAACTGATAAATAGAATACCAGGTTCGCGTCTTTTGATATCAAGTTTACCAGGCTCGGCTTTGAGAACGCGTGTTGAATCGCTTGGCAAGCCTCGCGATGTCAACATGCGTTCTCAAAGCCTTGCCTGGTAAACTTGATATCAAAAGACACTCGCCTAGTATTCTCTATTTATATGCTGTTGAACTAGATTCTAAATCAGCAAAAACGTGTACGTAGCTGAATGAAATGCCTTTTGACGTGTATGTATCCTCATATAAGTATCAGATCATGTTTGGATTAAACAAGTGACCCAATACATCGGTCTTCTTGCAAAAAACATTGCAAAATAAACTGGGCGTTTGTCCCATTTTCTTGCAAAGTACATGTTTGTTCTACTGACCAGTGATGAACATCATTGCATATAGAAAACTATCGGGTGTTCCTTTAAATAGTTATAACTGTTAAAGTGTATTAAAGAATCGGTTATAGTCAAGAAAATTTCAGAAAATGTCGCTTATTTTTAAAGGTTTGAGATCCCTATTGGGGTGTTTGGGCAAGCTAAATCCAAAAACGAATGTTGGTAAGCTAAATAAATAGCGTTTTACTATCTTAATTGCATATTGCCAAGATGAAGAAAATCAATCACATATCTGTAGAGTAACATGTTAAGGAAGCCAAACTGTACAAATCAATCTTAAACATTTTGTCATGATTGGGGTTTTTACTGACATAAATGTATGCAAATATAGTAAGAAAAAGGGCAAAAATTAGGATTTGATACATAAAGCACCACACCTGACCCAGGAAACCTACAGGAAAGTGACAACTTTACAATTAGACATCACAAAGGAGAGCCAAGAGGTCAGCCCTTTCCTAGCAGGTGACCACAAGGCATCAATAAACAGATGTGCACGCAAGCATAACGAAAACAAGACAGAAATAACAAAAATGATAGTCAAAATAAGCTGGTCTAAAGCGGCCACTCAGAAATAGACAAAACAAAGATCTTAATTGCAAATGGTAGCTTAATGAAGGTCGAAAGTATTGCAAAATGCTCCGCACGAAGCAATAATGGGTCTTGAAAACCAATTTTCGGCCTTCTTTTCAACTGTCCGTTTAAGACAGGTTTTACTGTAGAATTAGAAATGTGATTAAGAGGTAATCAGGAGTAGGTAACTTGGGCAAATAATCTTGCTTCTGTCTTAGTTAAGGTTTGTCTTAGTGCCTGCATATTATCTGGCCCAAATGTGCCATACCAGCTTTGTAAAATGAAACCTCAAAACGGGCATCGCAATGATCTCACTATTATTTGAAGGAAAATATGAAATGTAAACATATACTATAAGTTTTAGGGGGTGGGTTAATGCGATTTTAAAGAAAGTTGGTCTATACAAGCACCTATAAAACTCATGTCTCGTCAGCAACTCATCCTACACTATTAAACGTGTAAGCGAATCAATGGTTAGATACAGTACTCTCATCCAAGGGTCTGATATGCCGATTAATCATCTAATTTGCATATTCATCAATATTAATGAAAACTTCAGAAAATAAGGGAAAGTCATCAAAACGTATTTAAACTGGTTTCTGTCCCAAACTGTCCTTAGCGCATGTTGTTATATCATCAGTGAGACAATCTGACAAGTCCTTTCATCAAATTTTCATATATAAATATCATTTGCATATTTATGAATATCAATGAAACTAAAATCTTAGAATAACTGTTCTCATCCCATCCCACTGTGGGGGTGGAGGGATTATTTGACCTACCTTGCACCAAGGACAATTTTCATGGGTAGCGAAAATTTTCAATGGGACATCTATATGCAAAAAATATTGTCTCCAAAAAAATATCTGTTTGGATTACATTAAGTTGCATGGTGTCCATGGCAACCCAACATGCGCTGTAGCTAGATCAGAAGCATGTCCCCTTCGTTTGTTAGCAAACCCAGGCTGGACTTTTGCACGTGGCACATTCTTTCGTGCTTTTTTCCTTCTACCACTAATTCAAGGCGGGCAAACTGTCAGTAACTGGCAGAAAAATGGTCGCTAAATAGCAAAAGAAACTGATTCAGGGATGCTTGTCTAAATCAATTTGGCACCCCCCTCCGCAATGTGAAAACCATAATATGATTCTAAAGAAAGGGTGTGTACCTACAAAATGATTTGTATCTAAGTAACATCTCATCCTAGACTACCGAACTTGGTACCAAATTAAAGCACAGGCATAAATTTTTATTCAGTGTGCTTTTATGAAAATTTCAGTTTTTGCATATTTATCAATTTTAACCATAATTAGAAATGAGAAAAAATGTAGAAAAAATAAGGTGGTTTACCTAAAACAATACACATAAGTTAGCTGCTAGTTATCCTAGACTCTCAAACTTGGTACCAACTCAAAGTCTAGACAGAGTACGTTTAGCCAATGGTAAACTATGCAAATTATCTAATTTGCATATTCATGAATATTTATGAAAACATGAGAAAAAGTCAGGGGTGTACCTACAACGTTACCTAAATGTCAGCTGCTAAATATTTTAGACTACAATCATTATTACCAAGTAAAAGTCGAGACTTAACACTTTTATCCAATATTATGATATATAAATTATCTAATGTGTATATTGTATTATATGTATTGTGTATAATATTAATGAAAGCGTAATAGATAAAGGATTCTTTTCCGAGGCTTTCTTGTTCAAACCGCGAGGTGGGCATAGCCCACCAAGCAGTTTAAACAGAAAGCCGAGGAAGAATCCTTTATTCAGCTTGTAGTATGGCGCAGGCGCAAATAAACACGTGTTACTGACACCTGACGAAATTTACATTCGCTCCTCCCTGCATCTGGCCTAAGCTGTCAATTATATTACATTTACCTTCGGGTTAATTTGTCGCTATTTAGATAGTTACTGCCTATTTTGCTGTTTAACTAAAATTGGAAGTTAGAGTACGGTTTTAAGCTCCTCCTCTGCCGTTATTCTATGGTGTCTGATTTAAACATCAGCAAAGATCAAAGAAAAAAGCTTCGGCCATACTACAAATAAGAAATAAGAGAAACATGGTAGAACATTAAAGGGGATGTACGTACGGCATAACCCATATATCAGCTGTTTATTACTCTATGCTACCAAATTGGTACCCAATGAAAGTTAAGACTTAATACTTTAACACAGTAGTCTGGTATACAAATACATTTCGCATATTCGTGAATATTAATGAACACATTAAAACATTGCAGAGAAAATTGCAAAAAAGTATAAAGGGTATATCTTAAAAAAATACCTATATTTCATCTGCTAATTGTTCTAGACTACAAACGTGTTCTAGACTACATACTTATATATGCTAAGACAGAGTACATTTTATGCGATGATTAGATATGCATATCGTTTATTATTAAATTCTTGAATATTAATTTAAATGTTAGAAGTGAGAGAGAAAAATGGTAAAAAATATTAAGGGGGTGTACCTACAAAATTACTCATATAGTAGCTGCTAATAATCTTAGACTACCACACTTGGTATCAAATAAAAGCTAAGTCATTACACTTTACCCATGAGTCCATAATGTCAAATTAACAAATACGTAAATTTATTAATATTGATGTAAGCATTAGATGTGAGAGAAAAAAGCGTTAAAAATTGGTGGGGTTTTCTTTTAAAATTACTCTTATTTCACCTGTTATTTGTTCTAGACAATTAATCTTGGTATCAGAGTAAAGCTGTGCCATAGGATTTTATTCCAATGGTCAGATATACAAATCATTTAATAAAAAGTTTCATGAATATTGATGAAAACTTTATAAAACTAAAGACAAAAGAAAACAAATCAATAAGGTTGTATCTACAAAAAAGGACTCAATAATAAACTAATTAGATCATTTTCGTACTAAACAATGCTGTCATAGAGCTTTTCCTAGACTTTAATTTGAGAACAAGCTTAGAATCATTTGTGCATTTATAATATTATATGGGCCAAACGCGAGAAAACCCTCTTCTGAGGTTTGTGAACAACAAAGGCACAGACCAGCCTGTACATCCGTGCAGTCTGATCAGGGCCTTTGTTATCCGCTTTTCGAAAAGTTTCATATCTAAACTTGCTACAAGCGAACGCTGAGATATAAGTAATGTTGTAAGTACACTCTTTTATTTTTTTCTCAGTTATATTTTTCAATTAATATTCATGAATACATTTTTAGATAGTGTGCATAATGGACCATTATATGAACATTCTTAGATTGCCTTGGCAATAAATTGGTACCAAGGTTGGCAGTCTATGATAGTAAGCTGCTGCGATGAAAATAATTTTGCAGGTGCACCCCTTTCATTTTTTAGATTTTTTCTCTTATTTCTAATGTTTTTATAAATATTCATAATATTCAAATTTGATAATTTGCTAATCTTACCATTGGATGAAAGTCCTATGTCTTTATATATTTGATACCAAATTTAAAAGTTTAAGATGAGCTGCTGCCAAGATATGAGTATTTTTAGGGGACATATGCATTCTTTAGAAGCGCATTATGGGTTGCCATTGAACCCATGCTATTTCACATAGCTCAAATGGGTTAAATTTTAGGGCAATTTTTTCCCATTTAGGTGTCTCACGAAACGATTCGACACCAATTAGAAGTTGTCCTGGTGGTGCAATGTTGGTCAAATTAGACCGTATGGTACTCAGGAATGTGCATGATGTAACATTTTTATAGATACTGAACAATGCAAGTGTATGTAAGATATTATAGACTAAACAGAGGTTTATGAGGGTCTGGATGGGGGGGGGGGGGTCTGATATTCACTATTCATTACAAATATAGCCCATTATTAATCTCATTAAAATTTTGGGATATTCATTAAAATAAGACCAATTATTCATTTACAGTAAGAAAGGTGGCAAAGAAATCTGATTATACACTGCTCATTATTTTTTTCTTCAATTCATTAAAAATAGGATCATTCATTTTGTTAGGCTCTCATTATTCACTATTCATTATTTTTTGGCTCATTATTCACTATTCATTATAAAAAAGGGCCATTATTCACTAATCATTATACCCCATCCACACCCTCGTTTATTACAATAAATTCTGTCATAGCATAGAATTGTTATGTAAATTGCTGCCCAAACCATGTACTCTAAGAATAAAACCATCTTAGGATATAATGTTAATCAGTTTGAATATAAACATTGTAAAACCAAAAATATTTTATTAGTATGTCAAATTCCAATAGTTTGGCGACCACCTTGAAAATATGCAAAGTAGGTCATTATGATGCCATTTTCCAGCTTGCCAACATTGGTTTTTGGATTCAGCAGAACAAATTACCCCTAATCGCGGTGTCAAACCCTTTTCTTCTCAAAATGCCTGTACTTGACAATTTTTTCTGATTTTTCCTGACTATTAGCCAGGAACGATAATACAGTTAAACTTAATGTTAATATTGAGCTACAGCCTTACATAACAAAGTCAGAAAGACAGCAAAGATCAGGAAACGATGCAATCAAGTACCACACCTGACCCAGGATACCACATGGGAAAATAACAAAAATACACAGAGCAAAATTTCTTATTGGTCACCTGACATTTTTACGCTAGTTTTGAAAGTAAGATTCGGTTATGTAAAATGCATGTAACTATAAATCAACCAAGGCTTTGCCAGGACTCTGCAGGTCATGTCATTTAAAAATGTTTGGTATTTCTTGCACAGACAATGCTAGAGTAAATGTACCCTCATTTCAAAAAGTCGCTATCTTTTTTCTACAATATGAAATATTTCACAGAGACGCCATCCATTTGTATTTTTGTTTGTTTGAAGATGTTTCTGACTGCTGTGATTAAAGTTTAACACGCTTCAAATAATTTGCTGCAATCAGACTCCTCTTTTCTGTTTCGTAATAGCATGAAGACAAACACTTTAAGCAGCTAAATCGTAGAAATTCAGCTTTACACATAGGAAGGTCGCACTGTTCTGTACGCCTTTTTATCTGCGACACAGCATTGAAATTTTCAGCGATTATTCATTACTACTAGATGTCACAGTTCTAGTTTACAAATGGAAAAAAATAGTGCAACGTACCGTCAAATTGACTTTTTAAGTTTTACATTCAAACCGGAAGTGCGCAACAGCAGTGAAATGTTTGTCATCATAAAATGGACGAATCAGGTTCTATTCTGTTTTGGCTATCATGTTCAGATAAAATAAAAAGCATACAACATCTTAGCACGAGTTCTCATGTATTTCAAAACTGTCGAAAAATGTGATATTTTAAAAATGTGTAAAATCTACTTTATCAAAATTTCAAGTGTTTGCTATTTTTTGAAGTTGGCTAGACCAGTTTATTACCAAATGCACTTAAACTTGATATAAAACTTCAATCAAAACCATATTGAAAGACAACTTTTCTGAAATACCGCTAAACTTTTGCCCATAAAATTGCACATAATTAGGCAAACATTCATTTCAATGCTATTAGCGCTTGGTCAGAAATAATGAGTTTAAAAAGCGACCAATTAGAATTTTAGTTAAGTGTACAATAAACATCACCAACAAGAGCCAAAAGGTCAGCCCTTTCCCAGCAGGTGACCACAAGGCAGCAATGAACAGACGCGAAAGCATGAAAAGAAATAAGACACACAAACACAAATGCTCCACAAAATAAGTACCGCCTTGGAACGGTCATTAAAATATTTTACCAGAGGGCTTAAACCGGTTTCACGGAGCCAACCTCACCCTTAGTCCAGATGTGGTCCAGTTGTTTGGTTTGCATGAAAGACTCCTAGCTTATCAATGCATCATCTCCCAAAACATATAAATCAAGATATAAAAAGGAGATAAAGCAAAGATAGGGACTCGACAGTACATAAAACTGAATACCGGATCCAAAGAAATCCGGTGGGCCTGACAATTCTAGTGAGTGTTGTAGGAAGTGCAATAAGCTTTCCAACATTGGGTTTTGGATTCAGCATACCAAATTACCCCCAAATCGTGGTTCGCAAAATGCCTGTACTTGACAACTTTTCTGGGTTTTATTTTCCTGACTATTGGACAGGAACGATAATACAGTAAAACTAAACGTTAATCTTTCTCTAGAGTATTACAAAACAAGGCTTGTGGGTTTTGTAGAAAGTGCAATAAGTTTACTTTTAAAGTCTGGAGAAGATTGAATTACTAATTATTTTTAATTGATAAGAGGCTTAAAATTTGGCTTTATTTTTAAAGATGACTATTCATCCTTCATTTATTTTAAATGAGTTATTGCATTATTGAACATATTTGTATTTTCTTCTAGTGGAGAATCAAACCGGCCTGGGCATCAATCCAGTCTGATTAGAATATTTGTTGAGGTCTCAATGGGAATCCAATGTCAAAAGCGAGGACTAAAATCCTATTAGGCAGTGGTCGCATGCACGGATCCAGAGGGGGGGAGGGCAGCCTCATCCCCCTCCCCCCCCCTGAAAAATCACAAAAATATAGGGTTTCTTTGTAGAACTTGTCCGGATCCCCTGAAAAATCACAAGGCCACCAAGCCAGCATTCAATGTTGGGCCATCTTCGGCACGCCAGCGAAACACCATTTAAATGGCGTTTCGCTGATGGGCAGATAATGGCCCGCTTATAGTGGTATTTGGATCCTCCTGCCCCTCATAAACTAAAAACAAATTGTCAAAGCTGGACCCTTTCTGACAAACTTTCTGGATCCGCGCATGGGTCGACGCTGCTTTGAGTTATCACCGGCATGCTCGAATCCAGAAAATACCTTTATTGTGGATCCTGACAACGCTACTTGTTGTTGTTGTCCGGACCCCCCCCCCCCCCTGAAAAATCACGGATATATAGGGTTTCTTAGCAATACTGGCCCAGATCTCCTGAAAAATCACAAAGCTACCAAGCCAGCGTTCAATATTGGGCCAATATCGGCATGCCAGCGAAACGCCATCACATTTTTCCATTTACAAGATGGCTTACGTAAATTTCAATATGGCCGTCAAATATATCATTTTTCATAAACATTGCCAAACTATTTAATTCAACAATACAATTGAGTGTTTTTATTGCACCATCAATGCACATTGGTTAAATCACTGTCTTGAGACACAGCACCAGGGCCAATAGAATTTATATAACTGCTTAATTTGTAAAAAAAAAATGTATTATCGCTAATTGACTTTATTTTTTTTTAGATCAGAAACCCCTGAACGGATACCTTGGTAAACAATGATTAACCAGATAAAAGACGCATGTTGCGGTACTTCTCCAGGGTCTACACTGTTTGCTGCGACCAAATGTATCTTCATTTAATCAAAGTTAGCAATACTACATTCTTTTGTGACCCCAAATATATACAGTGGACCATCCTGACTTTATTGCATGTAGCTTTGTCACACCGGATAGGCGGCAATCGAAAACGTTCTCAACAATCAACATATGATAGAAACAGTGTTTTCGACTGTCATTTGTCGCCCATCTGGCGACAAATCGTCGTTTCAGTGCTATAGTGTTCTATCTACCATTGCACAAGTTTTGAGAAAAATGAGTTTGAAAATTTTAGCATCCTGATATTTGATGCCATATTTATCACAGACCTTTGAATCATACCAGAGGGTTAAATATATACATACAGTGTAAATGACATTGGTTTGAAAACTGTTTACAGTAATATGGAATTTAGGGGCATTTTACAGTTTGCAGATAGAACTTTATGCCCTAAAATTGCCTTCTGCGTTCAGTGCTATAGTGTTCTATATAGTCCTACAACTTATTATGCTGTTTATGGAGTCGATTCATATACTAGTCTGAAAAGAAATGATTATTAGTACGTAAAAGTAGCAAATTTAGTCATTTATTTGGTATAACACTAACAAAAAGCACGGATTTTGCCATTAGAATTTATGTAAGGGAGGTAATCTGTTTCTACAGTTGATTTTTCTGTCAATGGGGTCAATTGGTATAATAGTTTTTAAATATGTGTATGGGAGGTAATCTGTTTCTACAGCTTATTATTCTGTCCATGGATCAATTTGCGTTATATTTTTGACTGAGCGGATTATTTGGACCTAAAAGTAGCTGATATAGCCATTAGTTTATCATAAGACTTACAAAACACTTCAATTTAGGAAATTTAAATTTATGTAAGAGAGGCAACTGCAATTTTTAGCAATTTCTCCAAGGGAAGTGACTTTATGTAGATAGAACAGTATGACACTGAACTCACTCAGTCACGTGACATAATGATTATTGGCCATTGGATGAAAATCCCTTAGAACACTATAGCACTGAACGAAATTGTTTTTTGTAGATAGAACAGAAAAGCACAATGATTTTAAAGAGACTAAGTCTGCAACTATGAACATTTTTCGATTTTTTTATTTTCTTTTTAAATCATTTGTAAAAGTAGAATAAAGTTATGTTTTGAAAATAGATCTGTTCACTATAGCTGAAAACTGCACGGAAAAGTGAATTATCTTATAAAAACAGGTGTGTTTATCTCTTGTTGGTAATTATTTGCGTCCCTCCAATACTTATAGACAGTTAATTTTAACATAAATGCTGTTGTTTGATACTGATAATATGTTAAGATTTACGATATTGGTAAAATGTATACCTGAATTTTAGTTTTTTACTGTGTTCTTGAAAAATAGAAACATTAGTTCTAAAATTAAAAGATCAAAAGTTACAGACTATGCAGCTTTAAGCTTACTGGAAGGAGATAGGCAAGTGAAACCTTCACCAGTAGATAGAACATTTGAACCCCTTTCCGACGGTATGCATAACTCATTTTTGACCAAAATTTTACTAAGAACACTATAGCACTGAAGCGACGTAGTCTAGGGGCCAAACTGATATATATATTGGGCTATTTTGCGAGTTTGTTGCACCCCCAAGGAAGAAAAACTTGGTTACTATTTTCAGTTAGGGACATGTCTTGGGGCCTTAGAAACCTATGTTTTACTAAGTTTTCTGTGGTCAGCTTTCTGTAAATGGCCTGTAATCAACGTTACCCTACTAACATTGAAAATAGTAGTACTCAAAATACAAGACTAATAGGGTATTTTATAAAAGTATCAATGAAATTATTTGAACTTTAAATGGTTGACAGTGTCATAATTATAAAATTGCAGACATCTGTGAGATGTATTTCTGCTCATCAGTGTTATGTACGTTACATTTTATACACAATTGCAGATAATGACTTTAGAATACCATTAAAATACCAATAAAAAGACAATATCAATAAGATATTTTCCACTAGTATAGGCTGACCTCTTGGTTCTCGTTTGTGGTGTCTTCTGTGAGTTTGTCACTTTCCCATTGGTATCCTGGGTCAGGTGTGGTACTTGATTGTATCGATTCCTGATCTTTGCACCATTACTTACTTTTAGAGATTGCATATAAGAATGAATCATGGTCCCCAACCCCGGGATGAAAAGCTTGGTTACTATCTTTAATCAGAAACTTGTCCTTGGGCCTTAAGAACCCATGTTTTTTTTTTAAGTTTTCTTTGGTCAGTCGTCTGTAAACGGCCTGTAATCAATGTTACCCTAATAACATTAAAATACCAATAAAAAGACAATATCAATAAGATATTTTCCACTAGTATTAATGAAATTATACTATGCACAATAAGTTTAGCAATTTCTTATGTTTCACATCTTTATGTGCGCATCTTTGTGCAATATCGAACAATTTCAAATGCAATGATGAGAACAGGATATTAGGCAAATGAAACCACGAATTTACAGACTCCATCCTTTAAATAGGCTTTTGGGGAGAGCAAGAATTGCAGGAGGGGTCAGTAAGCAAAAATCGCATCAGTTGTAAATAATGTTGAAATGATAAGCATGTGATTTTTCATTTTGTGGTCTAACATCTTCCTCATGCATAATACGCCTATAAAAACTATTGGTTATGTGACAGATGTGATAGAGATTTCATGGTGAAAAAATCAGCTGCCATCAATGACGTCAAAACGTAGTCATCATTTGTTTACACTTCCAATGTTAATTGGCGTGCCAATTCATCAGAGACTCAGTTAACAAAGGTGTCATGGGCTTACAATGTAACTCATCTTATGGTTGATTAAAACCTTAAGTTGCTGGAAGTGGTGCGGCGCATTTGCGAGATAATGGTGACGTTAGATTTTATCATTCGGCTCGTGCTCTATAGCCATAAAGATGCTTCATTCAACATTATTCTTCTGAATGTATTGGAAGGCATAAAACAGTTTCACTTGTCAATGTGGTTTAAGAAAATCCGACTAGAAACACCGTTTAAAGGCGATAACGTAAAAGCATTAATAAAAACGTAAAATTGTGGAAAATTGGTCCTTTATTTCTTTTAGAAAGTTCAGAAAATTGCAGCATTTGCTGTGCTTTTTTTTGTTTCCATGACCAAAAAATCGCATGAAAATGGTTTTGGCTTCCCCCAATGATCAGAAATACCCACGTTACCCGCTAGTTTTAAAATTGAACGTCACTTTAGCATGGCCACTGCGTTTGGTAATTCTATGTTTTTTTTAAATGGAAATTCTTGTCAGATGTTTGGCGCTTGTATCTTCATGACATCAAATGAAACTTGAGATCTGATGTGGATGCGCTCATCCATACAAAACAATTGCTAAACTTATTGTGCATAGTATATTTTAGCTTTGCACGTTTAAGCTAGACATAAATATCAATTGCAAACATCTTAAATATATACTTCTGCTCTCCAGAGTTACTTATGTTACATTTTTATGAAATTGCAGATAATAACTTAAACGATTACATATCAGAATAAACCGTGTTCCACAGCCTTAAATGTGTTATAAAGATTTCGATTCTAAAGATGAATTTCCATTTCCACATATTTGAAGCAATTTATAAATTGCAACTGGCAATAAAGTGTAGTAAAATAAATATTTCAAGATGCTTATTAGCGTCTCACTTCTTCTGGCGTACATATTTTATTTTTGTCTATTTACATTGCACTGCGATGGACACTGTCTTCTTTCATCTCTTTCACAACGAAATTAAACAGCGACTAAACAAACAGGTTTAACTTCCATGGATATTTAATTTCTGTCAATATATAAATAAGGTAACGTAGGTAACAAAATGATATTTGCATAATGGATAAAGATAAAAGAATTTGTGGAGAATAGACTCAAACTGTTTGCCTTTGCCAGGCTACACGAAAGATAAAATTTAAGTCTACTCTCAACATGTTTTAAAAACTTCAATTACAGAAAATTATTCTAAATTAACACTAAGATTTTTGTATGTTTGGTTCTGTTACTTTGATATGGCTATTTGCATTTTTTGTCAATGGTTCATGGCAATTTACATGGTATATATTGGACTGAAGATACAGTATATCAATTAAAAATTAAAAGTAAAAAATATCAAAGCAATATTTTCTGCATCTGGTAGCAGGGCAGAGATGATAGTGCCCGGTGTCTTCAAGAGCAGGGGCTTTCTGTTGATTTTATACAGAAAAAGACAAATCTTAAAACTAATAAAGATCTGGCGAAGCCTTCTTTTAACAATAGCTAATGGGTAACAGATTGGTCAGATTTGATGATTATCTGTTTTACAAGTTATATACCCTTTACACAAAATGTATATGTAAGTTAAGTCCATATCATATGTAACAGCACACTGCCATTATTTTAGCTTAAATATATTTTTCCTGCAAATTCTGGCTCTTTTTGTCATTAGAAGTATTTAATCAGGACCCACCGTGGCTCAACTTGAGGTTTTCTTTAGCTCTAACTTTCTGTGAGTCATGAGCCCTTTTCTTTGTTTCATTATGGTGTGTTAATTTGATTAGAGTATTTCTCCGTGATGATACATTGCATTAGTTAGATGGCCTCCATGCGAGCTGAACATTTCTTGTACTTCAACAACAGCAGATCTAGGGCGAAGAATTGGTACCAGTAAAATACATTTAAGCCCCTCGGTGGCTTAGGTTCTGTCCATTCTAAGGAGGTGATTCTGTTGTTGTTGTTGACTTTTGTTTATTATTACTCCCATTGTTGGAGTCTGTACTTGTTCTATGTTTTGTTGTACATTACATTATGTCCATTCTAGTAATGCAATCATCTTGATGGGGAAGAGAGAGCTAATTGCTTTGCTTATTTTGTCTGCCTGGTGTCTCGTGATGGTTGAGCTGCTCTTCCTTGCGGTGCCTTGGGGTTGTCTGCGGTTTGTGATTGTGGTATTTCCTGATCATACTCACTTACCTTTTTTAGAAAAAACTATGTTTGCTAAAAAGTGAGTAAGACCAGGAAATGTCACAATTGCAGACTGCAGACTAACCAACGGTACTGTGAAGAAGAGACACACAACATTTTAGGTCTTGACTGCATTTTGCTATACATGTTATCTAAAATTTCTAACTCATTTTTAAAGACTGCAAACACAATATCAACCAAAGTATTTATCAGAACAGTAGTAGCATGGTTTGTACCCAAATGTACCTGATGTTTTGTAGATCTAGCCTTTACAGGGTTTCTTGTATGCTTAATACAATTAATTTTCATTGTTGGAAATTGCATTTTGAAAACAAATAACAACAATGTTTCATCTGTCACAGTTGCAATCTTCTCTACTTTTGTTAAGCACGATTCTTTTATATCATATTGTAATGCTTATTATTTTATTATACAGCAATTTTGAAAGAAAGAATTTTGTTTGTTTATTAAGAAAAGTTAAGGTAAAGCCATACTCATAGACTGAAAAAAAATAGTATGTGGTAACACTAATTAAAAAGCTATAAAGATGTTCATGGTAACATTAATTGCAAATCTTTTGTCAGTTATTGAATCGTTTTGAAAGTCCATTTTCAGGAGTTGCAGTTTGAATCATAAACATGTCACAACAAAATTAAGCAACATGGTTTGAATCTCTGAAGCTCACAGATTAAGTTGTCAAATGATTGTCAGTTGATAAAAAAGGTGTCACAACTAACACGCAGCTATTGGCTTTCTTACATTGTTAATACTGTAGTTTTGTGTTGTTGTTTTTTGCACTGTCAGAGTTATTTGTAACAATTATACATGTTTGCACATGATCTATGAAATGAAAAGTATGAGACTTATGGTCAGTTTGTTGGTTTCAAAGATTTACTGAATTAGGCTTTTTGTATGCAAAGCCATCCGAAAATGTGAATAATACTATTGCACTGGTTAATACATGTAATACGATATGTAATATAAAGACAAACCTTAGATGCAACAAATCACTGTTTCAGCAAACTGATGTGGTCGAAAAACAGATTCATTATATGTTAGGATGGCGAGTATCTCAACTAACGGATTATTTTCTACATCATGCAAATCAGAAATATTAAAACAATTAGTTATGTTTGTAAATTTGTATTAGAAAAATCTTTCATGATGTAATTTCTCAAAATATAAGACATGACCTCTAATTAACTGATGTAAGACAGGGTATATACTGAAGCTGTCAGCTAATCCAATGTGGTGAATGACAGCTGCGTGCGTAAAATGTTTAAATCGTTGAATAACCTTATTAAGAGCCTTTGTCACAGAAAAACCAACCAAATAACACTTACCCTAATAGGATATTTTCCAATAGTACCAATGAACTTATTTGAGCTTTAAAAATGTTTGACCTAGACATTACATATTAGAATAAAACATGTTCCCCAACCTTAATTTTATAATGTTGGTCTCTATTATAATGGTAAATTACCATTTTAACATATTTGCAATTGTTTATAACTTGTAACTGTAGTGAAATAAATATTTAAATACGCTTATTAGCATGTACCTTGTACTGGCTTGCATATTTTTATCCTGATTTTATATGGTAACGAAATGTACAGGCCTATTATGAGATTTACAACAGGAAACGTAACAAAACATTCAGTCCAATATTTGAATCATGAAGTAGATATTATGTTTTTTGTTATGATCCATTGGTAAAAAAATCTGCAAACTGTCATATCAAAGTAACAGAATCAATCAAAATTGCAAAACTCCCTTATTCTATTGTTTACTCAGAATAATTTGACTATGATTGAAGTTATTTAAATAAAAGATAGAGAGTAGACTCAAATATAACCTTGTCGACAGGCTATGTCATCAGGCTAAGGAAGAATTTGAGTGTTTTTTATCTATTTTGTTTACCTTCGTTACCTTTTATATATTAGCAGCAACGAACTTTCCATCGTCGTTGACTCAGTGTATTAAATCAGTATTTTATTTCACTGTGATAGAGATGAAAAAAGACATTGTACATTCCAATACAATGTAAATCAGGTCAGATAGAAAATATGCATGGCAGTAGAAGTAACGTGCTAATAAGCATATTTAAACGTTTATTTTGCTACCTCTATCGCCAGTAACAAGTTATAAGTAGCTTTTATATGTAAGAATGGACATTCATCACTTGAATATAGATCTTTATCACATATTTAAGGTTTGGGGAACATGGTTTATTCTAATATGTAATTTATAAAGTCATAATATGCAATTTCATAAAAAAAATGTAACATAAGTAACTCTGACTAGCATTAATACACTCCACAGATGTCTCGAATTGGTGCTTAAGTCTAGCTCAAACATGTAAACTCAAATAATTTCATTAATACTTTTGGGAAATATCCAATTAGTCTTGTATTTTGTCTTGCTATTTTTAAAATCAGTAGGGTAACATTGATTACAGGCCATTTACAGACAACTGACCGAAGAAATCTTAGTAAATCAAGGGTGCCTAAGGCCACTAGACATGTCCTTGACTGAAAATAGTAACCAAGTGTTTCTTCCTGCGGTTAGGGAACATGGATCATTCTCATATGCAATCTATAAAGTCATTATCTGCAATTTCGTATAAAATGTAACATATGTCACGATGTTGAGCGAAAATATATCTCACAGATGTCTGTAATTGATGTATATGACTAGATCAAACATATGAAGTTCAAATAATTTCATTGGTGCTTTTGTAAAATATTTTGTTAGTCTTGTATTTTGTATACTACCATTTTCTATGTTAGTAGGGTGACGTTGGTTATAGGCCATTTACAGAAAATTGACCACAGAAAACTTAGTAAAACATGGGTTTCCAAGGCCCCAAAACATGTCCCTGACTGAAAATAGTGACCAAGTTTTTCTTCCTGGGGGTGCAACAGAACTCAAAGTTTCAGTTTTGGCCCCTACACTAACGAAATGGCAATCGAAAACTATGTTACAAACTGTTTTTTATCTAATTTTTGGACAAAATTACCGTTTTTAATTGCCGCCTACCCAGTATGTTTGTGGATGATTAGAAAAGGGTTCATTTCGACAAAAGTCCATAGTTAGAATTTCTGTTTTCCAGATACTTTTCCAGATGCTTGCGTCTGCCACTCTAAATTGTGATTCTTAATATGGCGTGACACATATTTATGGTGACCGTAGTATGTGTTAAAACTGGCTGCTATCACACCTATTGGCAACGACAAAATCACTATTCCACACACAGCGCACATGCAAGCAATAACGTGACCAAATATGGTATCCGGAAATAGATCACCGTAACCAACGGTTGTCAAGGTGACGAGCGCCCAATACATGGCAGCGAACATAGATTCAAATCTGTCGCTACTATCAGCTTCGGCTATGTACATCAACCAGCCAAAAACAGTCATTAAGATGAGAAGCAAGAAAAACAGGACGCCTATTTCCGGCAAGCTGGAATGTACAGACAGACTCATTATGTTGAACGCCATTATATGACGGGCAAGGCGGAACAGCCTCACCACTTGGAATACCAACAAGAACCTAACTATATGACAGAGGTAGTACCCGGCTTCGCTTTTCAAATGCTCAAGACTGTGGTCAATATACACGTCAAGCCAGTCACCAACCAGCGCCAGAATCTCGCTAATATGAATGGCCGATTTGAAATAATTGCAAATACTCGGACAGAATGTAATGCGCAAGGCAACGTCAAGTGTTAGAAAACAGAAACACACAAGTTCTGATTTCTTCAGTACAGGATGAGTGTACATGTAGGCATCAATCACATCTCTGTCAGTGGAATTGTATTTTCCCGCCAGTTTCATGAAGTAATCGATTGTCTCCCTTTGCTCTCGGTTTCTCGGATGGACACGAAACCCGCTTATAGTCTCACTTGTCAGAACAAACGTTGCCATTACAACGATGAAGGTCGTTAGAATCGCCCACATCTGGAAAAGACAATTTGACAAAAACATCAGTGAAATATTACGGAAATATTTTCCGTTTAGTTCTTGTAAAACTATGAAACAACAAATAAAACCAGAATACATAGTCAGGAAAATAATCAGAAAAAGACGCTTATTTAAGAAGGTACAGGCATTTTGTGAAGAAAAGGTTTTGAGATACCTATTAGGGGTATTTTGGTATGCTGAATCCAAAAACCAATGTTGGCAAGCTGAAAAATGGCGTCTTGACTATCTAATTTGCATATTTCCAAGATGGCCGCCAAATTGAAGAAAAATCCATGAAAATCCGTAGAGTAACATGTTAAGAATGCCAAACTGATACAAATCAGTCTAAAACATCTTCTCATGATAGGGGATCTTCACTGACATCAATTTATGCATTTAGAATTAAAAAAATATGACCAAGAGGTAATCAGGGGAGACAACTTGAGCAAAAAAATCTTGCTTCCGACTTAGTTAAGGTTTTTCATAATAGTCCATGCATATTATCTTATCTGGCTCAAATGTGTCAGGAATGATTTCATTAAAATGAGATCTTAAAAAATGCATCGCAATGATATCACTATTGTTGGCAGGAAAATATGGCAATTTTAACGAAATTCTGTAAGGTTCAGCTAGGGGAGGGGGTTAATGTGATTTTATAGAAAGTGGGCCTGTACCTACAAATGACTCGTATCTCATCAGCAAATCAGCCAACACTATTAAACTTGCTAGCAAATTAAAGCTTAGATATAGTACTTTCATCTGATGTAATGGTCTGATATGCAGATTAGTTATCTAATTTGCATATTCATCAATACTGATGAAAATTTCAGAACATAAGCGTAAATTTAAATAAAAGCAAATATAAACTGAATTCTGCCCCCAAACTGTCCATTTTTGCTTGTAATTATATCATCAGTGATACAATTTGACAAGTCCTTTCATCCAATAGTCATATATAAAATGATCTAATTTGCATACTCATAAATATTTAACTAACTAAACATAGAGGTAAAATCATAGAATAACTATCCCCCCCACACACACACACACATCTCGGGAGGGGGATGGGGCTTATTTGACTTACCTTGCACCCAAGGACAATTACTCATGGATGCGAAATTGTTCAATGGGACCACTAACTACAAAAAATTCTTATTGTCTCAGAAAATAACCTATTTGGATTACATAAAATTGCATGGTGTCCATTGCAACCCATCGGGCACTGTAGCTGGGTCATTTGCAAGCAGGCCCAAGATCGACACGTGCGTGCCGCACCTATTTTCATGGATTTTTTCTCTCTTTCACTAATTCAAGAAAAACAAGCTGCCAGTTACTGGCGAAACAAAATGGTCGCTAAATAGAAAATAAAAAAAAATGGTAGAGCAATTTACTCTTCCCCCCATAATGTGAAAATCCACAATATAGTTCTAAAGAAAGTGGATGCACCTTTAAAATGATTCGCATCTAAGCAGCAACTCATCCTAGACTACCGACCCTGGTACCAAATTGAAGCCCAGACATAGTTCTTTTTATTCAATGTGCTGATATGCAAATTTTCGTTTTTGCATATTCATGAGTATTAATAAAAATAAATAAAAAGAAATGAAAATTCGTAGAAAAAAATAAGGGAGGATGTACCTACACACATTACCCATATGTCATTTGATAGTTATCATAGACTATCAAACTGGGTACCAAATCAAAGCCTATACAAAGTACTTTTACCCAATGGTACGATATGCAGATAATCTAATTTGAATAGTCATGAATATTTATGAAAACGTGAGACATAAGAGAAAAAAGGTTGAAAAAATAAGGAGGGTATGTACAACATTACCTAAATGTCAGCTGCTAATTTTTCTAGACTATCAAACTTGTTACCAAATAAAAGTTGAGACATTACACTTTAACCCAGTAGTATGATATACAAATAATCTAAGTTGAATATTCAAGAATATTAATGAAAACATAAGAAATAAGAGAAAAATGTTAGAAACTTTAAAGGGGTGTACGTACAACATAACCCATACGTCAGCTGCTAACTATTCTAAACTTCCAAAATTTGTACCAAATGAAAGGTGAGTCATATTTCTTAATCACAATAGTCTGATATACAAATCTTTTTTACTTTTATATTAATGAAAACATTAAACAAAAAAGAAAAATTGCAGAAAAATAAAATGGGTATATCTACAAAATTTTCTATATCTCATCTGCTAATTGTCCTAGACTAACAAGATTGGTACCATATAAATGCTTAGACATAGCACATGTTATGTCGTGATCGGATGTGCAAATCATTTTATTATTATATTCTTGGATATTAATTTAAATGTTAGAAATGAGAGAAAAATGGTAATAAAATTAAGGGGCTGTACCTACAAAATTACTCATATCATAGATGCTAATATTCCTAGACTTCCTCACTTGGTACTGGCATTAAGCTAAGTCATTTTACTTTACGCAATAGTCTTTATGTGAAATTATTCATTTTTTAATTTATTGATATTAACGTTTACATAAGAAATGAGAGAGAAAACGTAGAAAAATAGTGAGGGCCTACTTCTAAAATTACTCCTATCTCTTCTGTAAATTGTTCTAGACAATTAATCTTAGTATCAAATTAAGGCTGAGACATAGTTTTTTATTCCAATTGTCAGATATATATTAGATTAACAAACATATTCATCATTATTGATGAAAACTATAGAAAACTAAAAAAAATTTAAAACGCATCTATAAGGTTGTATCTTAAAAATAATTATTAATAAACAAATTAAATAATTTATGTATCAAACAACACTATTGGTATAGAACTTTTTCTTGACTTTAATTTGGGAACAAATTTAGAAAGTAAGTACGTATGAAATCTAGGATAAATAGCAGCTGAAATATGAGTAATTTTGTATGTACATTATATTAATTGTTCTCTTATTTATTCTCACATCTAATATTTAATTAATATTCATGAATTCAATTTTAAGATAATCTGCATATTTGACCATTAATTAAACATGCTCTGTATTAACATTTAATTGATACCAAGGCTGGTAGTATATGATTGTAAGCAGCTGAGATGTAGATAAATTTACATGTACACCCCCTTTATTTTTTTACGATTTTCTCTAATTTCTAATGTTTTCATTAATATTCATGAATATGCAAATATCAAAATTGCATACCTGAACATAGGATAAAAGGCCTATGTCTTAACATTTAGTATGAACCAAGTTTAAAAGTTTCAGATGAGTTGCTGCTGAGATATGAGTACTTTTGTAGGAACATCCCCATTCTTTAGAAGCGCATTATGCGTTGCCATGGAAACCAAGCGATTTCACATAACTCAAATGGGTTTATTCTTTAGGGCAATATTTCCCCCATTTAGGTGTCTCCCAAAACAATTTGACACACATTAGAAGTTTTTCTGACGGTGCAAGGCTGGTCTAATTAGACCCTGGGGTATTAAGGAATATGCATGCTGTTACTTTTTATAGATACAAAATGTACCATATATTTGGCCATGTACATTATGATATATTTATTTTAAAACAAAAAAGATTGTTGATTATCAAAGTTTCTTTCTCATTTACTGCTTGAAAAGCTAGTAAACAGTCCAAAATCGTGCTATGAATAAAACTAACATTTAAATAACAGGATACTGAATAAGGCACGTTTATATATGATTTTATAGACTAAAGGGACATTTATTACCATGAATACGGTAATATCATGGAATAATTATGTAAATTGCCGCCAAAACCATGTACTCTAATCGTAAAACGATTTTAGGACATAATACAAATGGTTTTTGATACAAAAACATTGTCAAAAAATAAAATATTTCAGTCATATGTCAAATTCCATGATTTTGACGGCCATTTTGAAAATATGCAAATTAGGTCATTAAGACGTCATTTCTCAGCTTGCCAACATTGATTTTTGGATTCAGCGTACCAAATTACCCCTAATCAAGATGTCAAACCCTTTTCTTCACAAATTGCCTGTACTTGTTTACTTTTCTGTTTTTTTTTCCTGACTAACATGAGATTTTGGTACGTATCGCAGTATCAAGCAATGAAGGCCCAGGCGAACCTGCGCGAATGCACCCACACGCCAGACTTCACGGCTTGCATACACACAAGTATGGATGTAGATGAATACTGTGATTAAAATGTATACCTCTAACCTTGCTAGATTCATCGGTGAAAGTTCAAAATTTTCAAATTCCTGAGTTTTTGAAACTTCAATCTTAAAACTTGCAGTATGCCTACTAAATGTTTACAACTTCACGATTAAATGGTCAAATGTCGTTAGACAGACTGAATATAAATCAGAGAAGCTGTTTTGGTCTCCCTAATTCAGCATTTTCAGGTTGATTTTTTGTGAAAAGTTAGCCTTAAAATCCTGAATTCAGGATTAATCCTGAAAACTTTCACCCATGTACATGAACATGGGCGTTTATAGGAGACTCTTGCGCACTGTTGCATAAGTATTTCGTTAGAGAAAATCACTGAGCCAGCTCCTGAGACCTTGATCTGGCCTTGAGGTTATAAAACTTGAGTTCATTCTCAAACTCAAAATAAAGCGCAATGATTGCAATGATTGCGCAATGATTGCCAATCATTGCGCTTTAGTTTGAGTCTGAGACTGTACTCAAGTTTATAACCTCGGGGCCTGGACTAATATAAGCAGAGGATAAAGTGTCCAGCTCAAGGACACAGCACAGTATCACTGATAAATCTTGAACTAGCGACCCTTCTATCTCAAGACTACCACTCTACCACTGAGCCACTGCGTTGATTCAAAAACACAACAGCATTTTACAAACAAAATTCGCAACTACGTCCATATTTTCCTTTGTCAATTGCAGAATACAGCACTAAAGTACAAATGGATTACTGTGTCAGTAATGTTAAGCATTTCACTTGAATCAGATTGATTTGCACTTGATCTCCCCTCGGATGACACAACTCATCCAGGAAATGCACTTGTTTCGAAAATGCACGAACCGGCTCAGCAAATATGGGTTCATTAGCGAATTTTAGAAACGTGAATTAATTCTTTGAGCGCTAGAACACCCGCCATTATCAAATCAAACAGGACTCCATAGGTCAAGATAAACAAAATATTTGAGCGTAAAAATGTTTTGGATGCTCAAAAGAACGGCCTCATCAGGAGCGGATCCAGGATTTTAGGAAAGGGGTTCGTATGTATAAAGATGTTGGGGTTTGCTTTACTGATTTGATCTCATATTTCGTAAATATCCCATGACAATGAAATAATTTGGTCTCCCTGAGACCAAATTATTTGATTTTCATAGGATATTTAAAAACGAGGGGATAGGGAGGGGTTCAAGCGAGGGGGTTCAAGCGAACCCCCTCTTGATACGCCACTGCTCATTGGGGCACTTCTTATGATTACCCCAAATATATGTTTAGTTTAGAAATAGGAAAATGCGCTTTTAGTTAGGGATCTGAAGGCGTGCACAAAAAGACCCGGATACTTTTCTTTGCTTTCTTCTGATTCAGAACATTCATACAATGGTAACAAGAGTAGCTAAGTTCAGTCTATAATCTAGGCATTAAGTTCTTAGCGAATTGAGTTCAATCTAAAAGTACAAGTTCATGACATTGCAAAATCATTAAATCCAGTTAGAATCGTATGCGATTTGCCTCGCTTATATGCATGCCACTGTGTAACAAGAGGGTCCCTGGGCACTGGGTCAATCATTCTAGAATGGATGTTTATAAGGTCATTGAAACATTATTTCTCCAGATATTTGGCAAAACATGCAAGTGAAGCCAAATAAAAAAAATAAGTGTGTTCAGGGTAACGGGTTTGAACATTTAGGGTAGGCACACCTATTTTTTTTCTGGAAAAAAAATATTATTTTATGCATTTTGAAAGGCATTTCGCCTTTCAAAATGCATAAGATTATATATTTTTCCAGAAAACCTGAAAAAACATAGGTTTTACCAGTTAATTTAGGTAGGGTTGGGTTACCTTAAACACATATATTTTTTGTTTTGCCTGAGGATGTCCAGGAAATGTCACCACGTATGGCACCAAAATAAAGAAATATTAGAACACAAAGAAATACACGTCAAAAAGAATACACACTAAGTGTTTTTCCTCGGAAAGATGATTGACAAAGTAAGAAAGAGGGCAAAGATCAGGAATCGATATAATCAAGCACCACACATGACCCAGAATACCAATGGGAAAGTGACAACGTCACAATTAGACAGAACACAAACGAGAGCCAAAAGGTCAGCCCTTTCCCAGCATGTGACCACAAGGCACATATAAACAGACGTGTCAAAGGCATAGCAAACATAAGGCAGAAAAAAACATAAAATATCCACAAAAGAAGTACCGCCTTGGAACGGTCAGTATAATATTTTACTGGAGGGCTTTAACCGGTTTAACCGTGCACCAACCTCTACTTAGTTCAGATGTGGATCAAGACACATAGATGTTTGGTTAGCATGAAAGACCCATAACGTATCAGTGCATCATCTCCTGACAAACCTGGAAGGACTAAAAGAAATATAAGTAACACAGGAAGCAACTATCAGGAATGGATACAATCAAGAACCACACCTGACCCGAGACACCATATGGGAAAGTGACAAAAACAAAATGAACCATCACACACGAGAGAGTCAAGAGGTCAGCCCTTTCCCAGCATGTGACCACAAGGCTACAATTAACAGACAAACAGTATAAATAAGACAAATGTGAAACTTAAATAATAAAAAGGATCCACAAAAGAAGACCGCCTTGGAACGGTCAGTAAAAAAATCACTAGGAAGCTTAAAGAGGAATGAAGTCATGAGATTTAGAAAGAAGTAGATCCATATGGCGTTTCCTTACGTAAAGCCCACACGGTATTTTGCATGTTTCCTTATTTCATTTGGCATGTAGACGGCTATTATAAAATTAAGCCATTTGGGCGTTGTTTTCATGGTGTCATAGAAGGATACGGTCATATAGTGATGTGGATAGAAGTTGGAGCAACTAAAAATTACCCAAATTATATCGCAAATTATTATCTAGAACTATTAAGAATGTTAAATGCGTTCCATGTATTATCAGAGCGGATTGTGATACTGAAAATTTGTATCTCAGCTTCTTGCAGGCATGATGTGTGATGCAAAGTCTTTTCTCGTGTAGGTTAGCTCCTGGCTTATTAAATGCATAGTATTCTTGATAGGCTTTACACCGTTTAACATTTTACATGCTTAGAACCTTTTCATGCTTTCTTTCGTCTGTTGTTTTTATGCAAAGTAAGTACGGGTGCAAAGTTAAGGAATCGATACAATCAAGTACCACACCTGACCCAGAATACCAATAGGAAAGTGACAAACTCACAGTTAGACACCACAAACGAGAGCCAAGAGGTCAGCCCTTTCCCAGCAGGTGACCACAAGGTATAGTTCGTCCAGATAAGAGACGTTGGGCGATTCTTAGCTGAGTTCAACCCCTGGACAAATACATTTGGAAATCGGTTTGTCAGGTTGCATTGTTTGCGTATTCACCCATTTGTGAAACTCTCCACAACAAAATAATACACCTGTAGTCTTATGGTTGCCATATCGTGAAAAAAAAACGTTTCGATTTATTGTAAATGAATCTGATCAGTCCAGATACTTTGTTTGAAATATGTACGTGCATGTATCTTAAACACGCACATGTATCTTAAACTATACAAGCAAAGCATCAATCTTCGACAATGAAATCTACAATGACACAAGATTATATTGATTTATAAAAGATCTGTGTACCCTTTCCCTGTGGCCCAGATATTGAAACCTTATCATTCTGAATTTTAATTTGTGTTGGGTGTGTGTGAAGAGAAGGGGGCTATTTTTATGTTGTTTGTTTTTTTGTAATGCTATGTTTTCGAATTCAGAGCTAAACAGCAAATCATTTTCTTGCCAAACAAACAGAATGTGGAAGAATACTTCACCGACAATATAAATAACGCGAATATTTTCCAAGTAGCATGCTAAAGATAAACCTGTGTACCAGTAGACGCACACAACTGCAGCAAGGTTTATAAATGAGTGTCGCTTTTGTTATTTTGAGTTGTATTTGTTTGTTTGCATTGATGTTTTGCGTCGCTGCCAACATTTTTGCAGTCATGACGCGACGTTTCTCTGACCAGCTAGGTTGAACCAGTACTTAGCAGAGAATAAAGTGTCTTGCTTAGGACATAATTAAGTGCTTCCATTGAACCTTCTCAAAATAGCAATCCTTTAATCACAGGTCAAGCACATTTGCACTGAGCAACTGTGGACCTCGATTATTCGAGGTGATACTTTACATCTCAGTCAAGAAATTTTCAGTCATGTTGGGATGTTTCCTGGGTTGAACCATTACTAAATAGAGCATAACATGTCTTGCACAAGGACACACCATGGTGCATCCAGAGAAACTCAAACCAACGACCCCTTTATCTCAAGTCGAGCATTATACCACTGGTTGGCTCTACAGGTAATATACAGCTATTCCATCACTGTATCGCTACGTGGTATGCGATGTCTCGGTCTCATGTAAAGCTAACGGAGATAGGAACCAGTTGTGGGCGTGGCTAGACAGTGACCCAAAAGCTGATTAATAACTACTGTTTTTGAAGGCGTCATTCATGTCAGAATGTTTGTTGGGCTAGTTCAATAATGTGTAATCACTAAACCTATATTACATGTTCGCCGTTTATATCCCTATATCATGTCTAAAACATTTCGACCTCCCTACCAGTGTATACAGCTTTGCGTTTTAGATGGTTACTTGAGACATGGCTACATGCAATCAGATCTTCATTACGCTGTGAAACCTGACTCTATTATCTTTATACATGTAGCAGCAACAACCGTTCTTACATGGACCAGTCTGCCTTGCCGATCTTGACTACAATTTACATTTTCAGCGATAACTTTTTTATTATTGATTTTAGTAAAACTATGTTCGTTATGAAAGTTGTAGAGAAATATTAGGGCCAACTTCTCAAAGCGGTTCCCACATCAAAGATGCTGCAATTTACTCTGCGCATAGATTTACTATTGGAGCATTTTAAGCAAAGCGCAAATAAACGAAGTCAATGTGTCAATCAAAAAGTTACATTACACCGGCCCAATTCAATAAGAAAGACTCAATTATGTTGGAAATCACGCCTGATTCGCCCGTGCGTTAAGCTAGTTGGGTCATCTTGAGACTGTCCGTTTAGGAGCACGTGCGTAAGGGAAAATGATGGCACGTCATGCAATATCACAGCTTCTGTACCTTCAATTGACCATGCTAATAGTAGATTTTGAACATGCATAGTCATTTTGAGTCTACATACGGCAGGATATGCTATAAACAACCGTTGAATAATTTAAAATACACCCCTTGTGATTATTATTTTGAGACGTATCCTTTCTGTCACGCCTCTACGAAATTTACCTGTCAACAAAAGACTAAGAAAATTTGGCTGAGTTCAATATATTGCAAAATTTTCATCTATATACACACAAATCTGTTTGTGCCTCAAACTTAGGACCTCTTGGAGAAATTGGCGCTAATTTTTCTCCACAACTTTCATCGCGAACGCAGTTTGCTAAAATTATTAATAAAAAAAATATCGCCGAAAATCAATGTAAACAACACAAAAATCGAGTTTAGGAGGCACTGGCCAGTGAGCAATTATTATATACCAATGCGTCTGTTAACAAGTAAGACTTAGGTTTTCTGTTTAGATTTGATCGAACGTTTACCAGGCATACTATCCGTACTTTGTCGTCTGCGGTTCAGTTGTTTTGCACGATTAAAGCGTACCTGTGCTGTTTTACCCAATTAACTGTAGATCAGTCTAAATTGACAGTGAATGGCAGTGTTCTTTCCGACACGCCCAACGTCCGTTAGCTGGTCGCACTATACATATAAACAGACGCGCACAAAGGCATAGCAAACTCTTCTTACAAGAATACCATCAGAGTGTCAAAGAGTATCGACAAATGGGCCAGAATTAGATCCTTAGTTTATGTTAAGGTTATCAACAGTCCACAATAGTAGTCAAAATTAAATTGTTATCGGTAGCAGACAGTTTCAATCTAGGTACGAGCTGGCATTTTGTGATTATTCCCTAGTCTTGGTCAAAACTGTAAGCAAAGGTTACATGTATCAGCAGACAAAATACGTCGCTACTAGAGCGAGGAATAAGTTAAGTTCTGAAAACACAGTACCACATTCAATTTGATCAGATTCTTCACGTAACGGGGGTAAATCACTTATTATGTTTTTGATTGAAATAGGTCAGAATGAATGTGTTTCTATTTCTCTTTCCATTAAAAACGAAGATTGAGAATCGATAAAACTTGTCAAAGAATGTTTACAATATAATTGAGCCAGTGCATGAGATTTATAACAATGTGGTATGTGCGACCAGCAAAGCCTCAGATCAGCCTGCGCATGCGCGCAGTCTGATCAGAGCCTTTGCAAGTCGCGTGAGTATTCTATGATTGTTTAGCTACTGACTGAACACAATTTGGAGTTTCTAATCTTAAAAGGAGGCTACACAGGCTCGTCTGAATCAACACTTGTCAAAATGCTACATTGTTGGAAATCACATGTCACGGCTCAATTGTGTTTATAATTCACGCTTCAGTTGATAATTATCAGATATTATAGAAGAACAATTGCAGTGTGCATTAGGCCATTAGACGCTGGTATCCCATTTCAAGAAAAAACCGACACTGGATACAATCAGGATATGCAAAGAACACGTGTCATAATGTATGTTTAGATGTTATCTTCATATTTAGCGTGCACCAACGAACTTGTCTGGTGCAAAACTACGTAGTGTGACAGGACCATTTTGAAGCTTACTTACAAACAGGGGCGTAAAATGGTGAACGATACCAGGGAAAACTACACTGCTAGTGGCATAGCTTGTCTAAATTCAAAGTATATGTACACACTTTATGCATTGGCGCCGGTGTTTCCAAATGGAAAGGATAGAAACAGTACAAACCTAGATGAGACGCCACAAAAATGCGGCGTTTCATCGAAGTATGTGCTGTTTGCCACAATAAACACAATTTTGGAAAAAAGGCACATGAGGAAACATGGACAAAACAAATTCATGTACATGTAAATACGGTGTCTGGAAGCAAAAGCCCACAAAAACCCTGCTAACATTATATTTTTAGAAGAATTTACGTACACATGGGTTATCGTGCGTATGGTACATGTAGATAAGCCCCTCACAACTGTTTGTAACCTTCACTACGAAAAAGTTTGTTGTGACATATCAAATTTATGTCACAGAATCTAACGAGATAATGCAGATGCCGCCATCGGTTGTGATGTTGATTAAAGGTAGCATTCCACTAAATATTCATGAATGTGGCCACGCCCTATTTGGGGAGGAAGTAGTCATCAGAAAAAAACTCCTGTGGATCATTCCATTGGTCATATTCCTTTTACTTCATTAGAAGATGATAAGAGGCCAGATAAGATAAGTCAAAATCCAGAGAGTTTGAACAGTTTATGCCCTAAGCAGGAGAATAATGTTTGGATTTTTAGAGTACCCCCTCTGATAAAAATCATCTATTTATTTGCTGCGGGACTAGGGTGTTTCCCAGCTTATTTACACATGACTAATTTTTGAGATGAGAAACATCCATGTTTGTTAACATAAATCAAATAAGTAATGAGAGGTCTTTCAAACAAAAGACTATTGTGAAAATTGTTTGTGTGAATTGATTTTGAGAATGGATTATTTTACTGCGATTTTGCACTGTCGGCAATGGAGAAATACTTAGTGGAAAGCCTCCTAAAACATTTTCCCAGTGAACTAATGTTCAGGGATGCTATACAATCGTCATCAAAACTGCTAGCATCCAGAGTTCGCATTTTTGCTTTCATATAATTTAGACCAGTTTGTCTAGATAGCTGAACAGACTGATATTTGAGTGCATTGTAACTGTTTATCTGTCTGTTTCTACCAACAAATCGGCCCATGATGGCTACCTTATATTTCACAGAAAATGCTCTTTTCCAAACCCCTTCCCCTTCCCTACTTACCCCAAAATGTTTTCTAGAGTTATAGTTATCTGGTTATAGAAAATCAATTACTGAATAAAACTCATTTGCATATTGAGGAAACTTAATACTGTTTAATCCGTAATCTTAAAAGGCTCTTGTTGGGTAGAAAAAGCTGGCTACTTTTCTTAAATTGAAAATACCGTCCGTCCTTCAATAATGTTATGAATTGCCCCCGTTTCCATTTCAAGTCAATTTGTGCGTTAGATTGGTTCCCCTCGTTGATAAAGCTCCACTTCCGCTACGCATATAACGTTTGGTAACTTGTAATTTTTTACAAGTAGAGAATCCTACTCATCCGACTGCGCATGCTCTAGAAAAGATTTTTCAACACAAACTTCAGTATTTTTTCAGTTACTATAATTTGATAATTAAGTAAAAGAAAAAAATATAAACTCCCAGAACAAAATAAACTTAATAAAACGGCTTGTTTAAAAAATGCACTTTATGTCAAGGGTATTTTCCAATACACGTCACTCATGACGTCAGTGTGTATGCGATACGTAGGCACAATGGCGGCTAGTAGTTACCTGTCTTAATATGCTGACAAGCTATTAAAGGGAGAGAACCAGTCTATTTGTGCGTAGCAGCTAAACTATAATTGAGCCGCGACACAAGATTTCCAACAATATGGTATATGCGACCAGCAAAGCCTCAGATCAGCCTGCGCAAACGCGCAGTCTGATCAGAGCCTTTGCTTGTCGCTTGAATAGTCTATGAGTGTTAAGCTATTGACTGTACAGCATTTGGAGATTCTACGCTAAAAAGGAGGCTTCATAGGCTCGTCTGAGTCTACACTTTTCAAAATGCTACAATACTGAAAACCATGTGCCATGACTCAATTAGTGTCCCGAAGTATGCAAGGGCTGATCAAGGATTTCTGGAAAGGGGGTTCATATGAATAAAGGTGTGGAGTTTGCTTTGCTAATTTTGTTTCTTTTTTCTTACATACCCCGTGAAAAAAATAATTTGGTCTCACTGAGACTAAATTATATCATTTCATATAATATTTTAAAATGGGGGCGGGGAGGGGACCCCTGAACCCCCTCTGGATCCGCCACAGGTATGTCCGTTCAAACCAGGACCATAAAAGGCAAAATAAACGGCGGTTTTGTCATTCAAGATAAGATCTACAATAGCAAGCCTCTGTAGTTTTATTCGCTGGCTACTTTACACGGCGTCAAAGTTCAGCACCACCTATATTTTTGCTGAAACAATTTTCAATCGATTGTGAAGAAATTCTATTGAGCATGGAAAATCTTTATCTGTTTTGAAACTCTGCATAAATATCTAAATGGAAATTTGAAAATACACGTGATATCCGAATCTGGTTACAAAGTCATGAGTTACTTACCAAAACTTCTCGCTATTGCCCCCGAAATCTTCAAGAAGTAACCCCCAACATCTTGAAACAAATTGTGTACCTTTTTCACACCAAATTTTCAATATCTTTTCATGTACACAAAGTTGCAATGAAAATTAGTCGACCCCTATATTCTTTTTTAACTTACCATCACACACTACGGCAAAAAGCAAGAGTATTTCGCTAATCTTATCCCTATATGATGCAGGTATTATTATTTATCAGGTTTATTTACATCACATAAGCTTGCTCTGAAAAAAGTAGCTTCGAAAGTATTGGTGCTTAACTTTTGACGCTGTGTATAGTTGACAAGTCTTTTCGTCTCAGTGACCATAGCGCTTAATCTGAACTGGCAGTAGTTAAGTCCCACCAACTGACGGTCTCATATTGAAGCCTCTCCCCTGGCGGAGGTGCAAGTTTCCTGTAGTTTAGAACAATAACCAAATAAAACAAAAAGAAAAAGCATGAGCAAACAAAATAGTCCCAGATCAGCCAATCTAGAGCTTATTTTGCGCATTCAACAAATCGTGCATTGGTAATATAGATGGTGTAGTCGAAGGTCACATTTAAAACGAAAGGACCAAGTACACCTGGATCGCTCACCTGAGGTTGCTTAAAGTTTCTTAGATGGGTATCTATTGGAAATTGGTCAGGGCCTCTGGTGTTTAGCTAATTTTGTAAAAATACCTCAACTCACCATCCTGTCAATTTGTTTTCAATTTTCGGAGCATTGGCTCCAGATGAAGGTATGTTGAAAGTTTATCATCATTGAGTTGTAGGATGACAAGAGGGCCAAGTGGCACTGGATCGCTCACCAGAGTTTGTTTAATGTATCTTATTAAAGTAATCATACAGGTAACTGGCCACACATCCGTGCAGCCTTATATTTCAACAGACCAAATGTGTTAAAGCCATTTTGTAGAAACCAGTTTCACTTATTATTTTGGACACAATTCTGACGATAAGTTAAATAGAGGAAGCCCGGGGTGCTCTAACGGTTTTATATATAAGTAGGCTCGGAACATTTTGGGGTGGTCAAAATCTTGAATCTACATATTTTAGGGGGGGGGGGTCTGAAAAATGAATATTTTGGGGGTATGATAACTGTGTGGATATTTGTTTGGGGAGATCACAAAACTGGACTGGTTTTAGAGGTCATTTCTATGCATTTTAGGGTCTTTACTTAAGATCAATGTACAGAATGGGGATATGCTTGGGGGTAGCTAAAATTTCAAATATCTTTTTGGGTATATTCCAGATGTTTTTTTTTTTGTTTTTTTTGTTGTTGTTGTTTTTTTGTAAACAGTAGATGCTGGTATCGAAGCCTACGAATGAAGAAAACTGAGAGTACCCCGCCCCCCTTGGGAGAGGAAGACGTTTAAATTTTCGCATAAAGATACATAAGGGAACTGGCCACGCCTCCTGTCAGTCACGTATATTTATTCCCTTTATCTGTTTTTGTAGAATGTCTACAAATGAACATTTCTGCTAAACTATTTGAATTTTGATCAGCCTTTTCAGAGGAAAATATTTTTAAGTTTCCAAAACCAATATAATTATCACCCTAGGGCGGCCATGTTTTTACAATTCAAATTTGGTTTAGCTATTTATGTCGAAGGCTATCTAGTGACTATATCTGACAATTTGTTTTCAATTCTGACAGAATTTTAAAGTTTCTGTAGTCTCAATAAGCCAGCCCTCTTGCGATTTAAGTTAATAAACACACCAAAAATTGTATGTGAGTATGCTCAGGAAATACCACAAGCACGAACTGCAAACAAACCCATGGAACCGCGAAGAAGAGCCACATAACCACCACGAGACAACAGGAAGACAAACTAAGTAAAGCAACCAGCTCTCTCTTCACCATCAAGAATATTGCAAAACTATAATGGACATAAAGTAACGAACAACAAAACATAGAACAATTACAGACTCCCACAATGAGAGTAACAATAAACAACAGTCAACAACAACAACAGAACCACCGCATTAGAAAGGACAGCAGCCTAAGCCATCAGGGGGCTTAAAGCATTTTATTGGTACCAAATCTTCGCCCTAGATTCTACAGTTGTTGAAGTACAAGACATGTTCAGCTCCCAGGGGGGGGGGGGTGGTACTCTGATATTTTCACACATACGTAGTCTCGGGCTATTTCTTTAGGTTCAAAAGTCTGATTTTCAATATTTTTGAGGTTTTCAGAAAAATGAATATTTTTTGGGGGTATGAAGATTTTGTGGATATTTTTTGGGGTCATTACAAATTGGGCTAGTTTGAGGGTCATTTCTATGCAATTGAGGGTCTTTTTTAAGGTCAATGTACACAATTGGGATATTTTTTGGGGTTGCTAAAATTTCAAATATTTTTTGGGATGCTTGAAATTCCTGATATTTTTAGGGGTGAACGGTAGATGCTGGGTCCGAGCCTATGTATGCGAAAAAATAGAGTACCCCCCCCCCCCCCCCCCCTGGAATTCAGCTCGCATGGAGGCCTTCTATCTAGTGCAATGTATCATCAGGGAGAAACACTCTAATCAAATTAACACACTATGATCAAACAAAGAAAAGGGCTCACGACTCACAGATAGTCAAAGCTAAAGAAAACCTCGTGTTGAGAAACTGTGGGTCCAGCTACAGATAAGCATCAGGCACTAACACACCGATTAAAGCTTTACGTCAGAGCCGTCATAGATTCTGAGGCCTGACCCACCGTACAAATAAAGAGGAAACCATAGCTATAAACCGTGATAGAGTTTAAAATCAGGCATGCAGACTGTCCCCTGACATCCAAGTTATATCCAACCTTTATATAACGTTTGATAATTTTTTTGAACTGATCACTAAAATAAGGTTTTCTAACAATTCGTTTGAATTTATAAACTAAATTACTTTAAAATATAGGTTCTGATATGCCTTGTTGCAGAAGAGGTTTAAACCCAATGTTGTACTGAGTGTCTGTGGTAGAATTTAGAAAGCGCTATTCGAATTTTATGATATCTATAACCTTGTTTTAATAACTTAGCAATTAAAAATAAGTGTCTGTTGTTGAAGTCAACAACATAAGAACACACTCTTGCAAAACTTATAAGCTGAGAAATTTTTTCAACATAGGAAAGGGAGCGAGGAGCATCTCCATCAAGAAATGAGAAATATACTATTTCATAATTAAAATCATCCCATTCATCATAAATATTCGAAGAACCAATGCCATTTGTAATGGGCATGTACAACAACGGAGCTTCAGTATCAGAAGTATTCGCCTTATTTAACTGAAGTTCAGTAGGATAAATCTGACCAACCATTTGTTTAAACTAAGGATTATCAATAGTAAGTAAGTCATCTAAACATCTGGAGGTGGAGCTTCAATAATGTTAGTTTGATTATTGTCTGACAGAGACAACATGAAGTTTCTTTCATAACAAAACAAAAACAAATCTGCAACAAGAGGAGCACAATTAGTACACATTGGAATACCTACAATTTATCTATATAATTTTGAGCCACATTTTTAACTATCTTTGAAGAAGGTCATCTAGTATCAAATTGTGCCAATTTTAATTTGTGATCATTGGTTTTAGAGGAGAAGGTGCTTAGGTTTTATATATAGGGAAACTGGCCACGTCTCATGGCGGCCATGTTATCGATAGTTCGAATTCGTTAAGGCTTCTATTGTAGAGGTCATCCAGTGCCCACTTCTGCTAATCTATTTGAATTCGGGTCACTGGTGTAGGATGGGGAGAAGTTTTCCTTTCAGTGAAAAGCCACGCCCCTTGGCAGCCATGCTTTTGACGGACCAAGGCTTTTGAGCCAAATTTAAGAAGGTAATTTATCCAAGAACTTAGGTAGGCTAATGATGGCATTTTCTCAGTTAATGATGTACAAATAGTAAGTATTAAATGAAATAATTCATTTCACATTTGGTTTTCCTAAAACCTTTGGAAGATAAAGAAATCTAGTGAAATTTTACATTGTCTGATGTTGGCATTGTTGACCTTACATGGAATTTATGAACATTATAATAATTCATATGTATAGATAAACAAAATTTTTGAGCGTAAAATTGTATATCGTTTCCAATTAATTAGTTTGAACATATGATAAGAAAAAAAATTGGTACGCACTCTTAACTAAAAACCTGAAATGTATACGTATTTTGAAAAATATCAATATGCTATCAAAATTACCTAAACCCTTCATTGGACCTCCTGCAAGGATTCATAGTCACCTCATTAAGTCTGTCCTTAGATCTACTTGCAAAGCTGCTTAGAGTGTAAAATTTAGCTCCTTTCTTGTTTTGCAGGCATCGTGATGGGAAAAAGAGAGCTGGTTGCTTTACTTGCGTTGCATTTGGTTTAGTTTGATGCTGAACGTCCCAGTTAACAGATGTGGTCATGTCGGCACGGTCAGTTCACCCAACCACGCTTTTTCCTGGGCAAGCTTGACTATGCGGTTAACCAGTACTTCATGCACATACTTTCGCTTTTTACTGACAACAACCCTTCTTGAATCAGCGGAAGGGAGAAGAATGGCCGTAGAAATGACTCAATGATCAATCTCTATGAAAGTATGGGACTGGGCCGGGATCGAACTCATGACAGCTGTATCTGCAGTCAGACACGTTACAGATTGTCTTCCTGATTTATTGTGACTTACTCGCGGTGCCATCGGTTGGTCTGCAGTGTGTGATTATGGTATTTCCTGATCATCCTCACTTATTTCTTTTAAACATGACACTAAGTATAATTTGAACAATTCTTCAAATTGCCCAGCGGCTTTCAGTTAATGTTTTGTAAAATGTGTGGCTCTTCTTTGAATGCGAGTGAAAATTATAAGTTTGAAAATGAACAAAGACTATAATGATAATATGAAATCATGATTATTGAATTATATGAAATTATGACTATTGAATTATCAAAATTACGTATTTATGTAATTACATACTGTTTTACCTTGTCATCTTATCTTTAACTTTTTGCTAGCTGCGTAATTTTGCATGCTTTTTAGTCGTCTGCTGATTGATTTGATAGTCGCATTTTTTCACAACATTCTTAAACGAATACCTTCAGAGTGTCAGACAGTTTGGATCTTGATCAGCTCTACGTTTTGTTGGGTCTGATTTGGTTCCAAACTCCTCGCAAATGTTATCAGCAGACGACACCGCCAGTAGGCAAAGAGTTTAGGTCTTCTTTATGAGTGACAAAATCAGTGTTTAACGTAATTAAATCTTCTTTAGATTCAGGCACATCCTGTTTCTGATTACTCCACGGCTACAAAAACCGGATGTTTTATTTTTTCTTACTTTTGCGCAGTGGCCAGTGCTTTTTCTGTTCAAGGAAAACGTTGTTACCTAGAGTTTGTTTGGGTAATACTCAATATTTTTCAGTCATGTCGAGGTCTTCATGTGCTGAACCAGTATTTAACCAGCGGATACAGTGCCTGCTGGCGGCGAGGCTCGAACAAGCAACCCATCGACTGCCAGTCTAAAGCTCTCCAAACTGAGCCACTGTGCTCCAGTAAGTGCCTATAGAGCATATAAAAGCGGCGCCCATAGAGCATATAAAAGCGGCCCTCTATCAGCCCAGCAGCCACCATTCGATGTCGTTTCGCCTGTGAGCTTAAAATGGACCGAGGCTGCATTCTGGTTGAATGCGTATGCGCGTGGAAATGGCTTTTCTTGCACACCGGATAAGGATATCTAAGATTATACCCTGGGATAGAAATACTTAGGACGCCAAGTCACGTCATCATGTGAAATTGCATCTTGGCGTATTCAGGGAGTTCTGGAAGCTTATTTTAAAATAAAATGTACAAATAATTAAATATAAGCAGTGGTGAGCAAGAAAAATAATCCATTATTCGTGTGAAGGTAGGATAGAAAAATCCGTCTCTCAGGATCACCGTTTTTCATCACTCGGCAAGCCTCGTGATGCCAAACGGCGATCCTCGGGACAGATTGTTCTATCCTACCCTCACACTCATGATAGATTCTTCTAAGATACTCATTGGCAGCAACATTTTTCTCATCCTCAAAATTGTGATTAAGACGGAGTGATTAACGTCGCACTCCATGTGCATTTCTAATACTTTGTACGATAGTTTGATTTAAATCTCGTTGATGAAACGCAAATCAACGCAATGTAATATTCATGAATACTCATAAACTTAAGGGCGCACTCATGCGTTAACCAATCAACTTGCTTTTAAAAATAGATAGTGAAGTGTTTGCAAAATCGATATATTATTGATTTACCTAGGGTTACCCAATACAGCGAACAAATCTGAGGTAAATAAATCCAGAAGCACAAGGCTAGGGTCAGTATTATTTCATTTATAACATTATGTACATTGTGAGGGTGACATCAGAAATTAATGGTGTTTTTACCATTGGACAATAAAATAAAAAAAAAACAGTTTATGCCTAATGCACCGTTTTATTATGCCCCTATCTTTGGAAAAGTTGAAGGGGTATATTACTTTGGGTTTGTCCGTCCGTCCTTCCGTGGCTAATAACTGGTATTTTTGACACTTTAGTGGCAAAAACCTCTTGAGTGTCTAGTCACCTACATGTAAGAAGTTGTTTAAAACTACATAAATCAACTAAGGGGGGTAACCCCTGTAAGTTTTGAAAAAAAGACACTAAAATTTGGATATTGAATTATCCATCTGTATGGACATCCAACACCGTCCATCTACATAATGTGGCTTGGTAAAATATGTCCATGTACCAGGTGTCTTGTCCAAACACTATGTGCCTTGATCTTACATGCCTACTGAAATAGAAAAAAAAAGTATTTTTTCATTTTCAATTGATACTGTCAAAAAGGTATTCTAAGGGGGGTAACGCTGATATAATGGAAAAAATCTCGTGCAGTTTGAGCCCCTGTGGGTCAAATTTGTGATTAAAATGTAGCCTCATAAAAATGATCATCCCAAACATATAGTCACTTGAATCCATGGACATTATTTAGCCACTTTTAAAAAATTCGAAAACACATAATGTTTTTAGACACATAGCTCTTAGCCACCTAAATGGCCATTCAATGGTACATCCCTCTGTGTGTCCATTCAAAATTTACTAAGATACAGTTTTGAAAGTTCATTTATAGATTCCTTATCAGAAATAATTGACAAGTCTTTTTTTAAGTCCAGATTATCTCCCTTTGTGGAGTCATGCCCCTTTTAAAGGGTCATAATGATATTTTGTAATCAAGATATCTTAAAAAGTATAACAGCTATGAGCTTCAAACTTGGTCAAGTATTAGAGGATGATGAGTAGATAACCTGGTGAAAATTTGAAAAAAAATATTTTCTTTTTTTGGAGTTATTGCCCTTTCCAAGTTTTGGTATTGAAAACTTGTAATCAAGATATCTCACAACTATTACAGCAAGTAGCTTCAACCTTGGTCAGCTGATAGTAGATAATGAGTAGATAACCTGGTGAAAATTAAAAAAATAGCTATTTTATTTTTTAGAGTTATTGCCCTTTGCTAATTTTGGCATTGAAAACTTGTAATCAAGATATCTCAAAAACTGTTACAGGATATAGCTTCAAACTTGGTCAACTGTTAGAAGATAATAAGTAGATAACCTGGTAAAAATTTAAAAAAGAAAAAGTAATTTCATTTATGCATAACGTGATCAAAATATGCCATGTGTCTCAAGAAGTATGAGCATTTATACTAACTGCTAAAGTATAGAGTGACGGACAGACTCACAAAGTGATTAAAGTGCAGATCCAAGGGTCGTGCAATATACTTTTCAACTTGGGCACCATCATCACTTGGCACTCTTGACAGAGAGAAGCTATTTATCAAAACAGATAGAATAATGCATTTTTACAGATGTATACAAAAGCTTAATTAATACTCTCATTTGTCTAGAAATCGTGCTTTCAGTTTTTTGCAATATCATCCAAATCGTCTATGTAACTGTAAAATTGTATACGTTTGCAAAATTTTATCAAAATATACCATGATATTCAAGAGTTATGAGCATGGTACTACGACCTGCCAGACTTATCCTCGGCAAACCCTTGTCACCGTTTTGCATAACAATTTCTCGACTATGCTAAGATATACAAGTAAGCAAAACTTTATCAAAATATATGGTATGGTTCAAGAATTATGAGTGTATTCACTAAAGGACCTCGATTGGCCAGTATATGATGCTCGTCAAAGCCTCGTACCAGTGACTGGACAATATCAAAGTAAATAAACTGCAAATTCGGTCCAAATATACCATGGAGTTCAAGACCTATGAAAATGTTCATTAACTGACCACAACCAGCTGAAATGATGCTCAGCAAACCCCGTCCATCAAAAAAGGCTGTTACACATGCCAGTGGGTCGATAATGTTGACATACATTTGTATGCAAAATGTGATCAAAATATGCCATGCGATTCAAAGATTACGAGCATTTTCACTAACTACTTTCGGACGGACGAACGGGTAGACTCACAAAGTGATTAAAGGGCAGATCCAAGGGTCGTGCAATATACTTTTTAACTTGGGCACCATCATCACATGGAACTGTTGCCAGAAAAAAAAACAAGTAAGTGAGTATGATCAGGAAATACTACAATCACAAACTGCAGACAACCCATGGCACCGCGAGGAAGAGCCACTCAGCCATTACGAGACACAAGTACGACAAATTAAGCAAAGCAACCAGCTCTCTCTTCCCCATCAAGATGATTGCAATACTAGAAAGGACATAAAGTAACGTACAACAAAACATAGAACAATTACAGACTCCCACAATGGGAGTAACGGTAAATAAAAAGTCAACAACAACAGAACCACCACCTTAGAACGGACAGCAGCCTTAGCCACCGGGGGGGGGGGGGCTGAAATGCATTTTACTGGTACCAAATCTTCGCCCTAGATTCTGCTGTTATTGAAGTACAAGAAATGTTCAGCTCGCATAGAGGCCTTCTAACTAATGCAATGTATCATCATGGAGAAACACTCTTATCAAATTAACACACCATGATGAAACAAAGAAAGGGGCTCATGACTCACAGATAGTCAGAGCTAAAGAAAACCTCAAGTTGAGCCACGGTGGGTCCAGCTACAGATAAGCATCAGGCACCAACCCACCGATGAAAGCTTTACGTCAGAGTCGTTATAGAGTCTGAGGCCTAACCCACCGTCGTGCAATTAAAGAGAAAACCATAGCTATAAACCGTGATTAGGTTAAAATTCCGGCATGCAGACTGTCGCATGATATCCTAGTTATATCCAACCCTTATATAACGTTTTACAATCTTTTTGAATTGATCACTTAAATTAGATTTTCCAACAATTCGTTTGAATTTATAAACTAAATCACCATAAAATATTGGTACTTATATGCCTTGTTGCAGAAGAGCTTTTAAACCAATGTTGTATTTAACAATTAAATCTGAGTGTCTGTGGTAGAATTTAGAAAACTATTTTAGAATTTTATGATATCTATAATCTTGTTTTAATAACTTAGCAGTTAAAAATAAGTTTCTGTTGTTGAAGTCATCATCATTAGAACACACTCTAGCAAAACAAATAAGCTTAGAAATATAAACACCATAGGAAGGGGAGCGAGGAACATTTCCATCAAGAAATGGGAAATGTACTATTTTAAAATTAAAATCATCCGATTTATCATAAATTTTAGAAGGAACTATGCCATTTGTTAAAGACAAGTTCAAGTCCAAAAACGGAGCTTCAGTATCAGAAGAATTAGCCTTATTTAACTGAAGTTCAGTAGGATATATCTGACCTACCATTTTTCAAAATAAGGATTATCAATATTAAGTAAGTCATCTTAATATCTGGAGGTGGAGTTAAAAGCTTCTATAATATCAGTTTGATTATTGTCTGACAGAGACAACATAAAGTCTCTCTCATAGCAAAACAAAAACAAATCTGCAACAAGAGGAGCTAGTATGAAAAAAGTAAGTTGCTGCATATGTCAATACATACTTTTACATTTTTTTATTATTGTCTGCTGACAGAAAATAAAACAAGTGTGTCATGTATTGATCCATTATTAATTTTTTATGACACTGAATCTTTGTTATAAATGTAAAATCAAGCTGATATCATTGAAGCTATTTATCCAAACAGATAGAAGAGTGCATGTTACAGATGTATACAAAAGGTTAATTAATACTCTCATTTGTCTAAAATTCATGCTTTCAGTTTAATGCAATATCATCCAAATCGTATGGATTTAAAAGGCTATGAAAATGAACAACAAAACAGTAACTAATGAGCAATGCAAAATTTATTGCTTTTATTATGAGCTTACGCGGGGATAATACGTGCAGTCCTATTAGTACAGAATGTAATATTGAAAGAATCAGAAATCAACTCTTTACATGCTGGGTAATTTTCCATGCTTGTATTGTCGTCTGCTGACTTATCAGAATTATTTTTTCAAAAAAGGATTTCGAGAATACTATCAGAGTGTCAAACGATTCAGATCTAGATAAAGACCGACATTCTGTCGGTCATGATCTGGGTCCAAACTGTTTTCATTTTTTTAGTCACTGCCAGCATCAAATAAGTTTATTAATATTGCTCTCAAAAAAGGGAAACAACCCCTGATGTAAGTCCTTTTTTCAGGATTAACCTTTTCAAAAAAGTATTTCAGGAATACTATCAGAGTGTCAAATGATTTGTATCCAGATCAAGACCGACATAATGTTGGTCCTGGTCTGAGTCCAAACTGTTTGCAATTTTTTCAGAAGATGACAAAAGTCACCACCATTAACAATAGTCTCAAAACAAAGGACCTGTCCGAGTTCTTGTATACATACGTCATAATTTCAAGCACTTTGAAACCTTACTAAAATTTCGGGCCTGACCTGTGTCTAGACTGTTTGCTAATGTTTTCTGTGGTGTTACCACCAGTGGTGATTTTGATGATCAAAGAGACCGACAATTTCAAAACAGACCACGGGTATTCTATCAGGTTGCGCGTGTCGTGTCGGTGGCCATGACGCGTGAAAACATACATTACATATGAAACATTGTCAAACTCCAAATGCGTGACCGCTAAGCATATCCTTCCCTTTCAGCGGTTTGCAGGAATATCAGTATCAATAATATCACATAATTTGATGGTTCTCAAGACTTGTTTTCAAAGTTATACAAGATGTATCAGAGTTTAGAAATTCTCTTTTTCATACTGACTTGAAGATAAGGCTATCCAAATTCAGAGGGTACCTCAGGTGGCCTGGTTATGCAGTTGGTCAGCTGATTTGCTCAAACTTAATTTTATGATTAGGTGTGACAATTAACAGTCGTTTCAATCTCTAGGGTGCTGACTTTTTAAGCCTACAGAACACGCAAAAAGGTACCTACTGTACATTGAGAAGAAAAAAGATTGTTTTACCATGGACTCAGCTGGGGGTGCTGAAGCACCCAAAGCACCCCCCTATATCCACCAACTGATCAGACAGCCACATATCGCATATACGCAAGATATGCTTTAAACATACAGTGGTAGCTAGGTAGTCGGACTTGGGATTTTGAACTAAACCTTCATTTATTTCTAGGCGTTCTGCGTATGCGAGCAACAAATGCACTGACGAGACTGCACAGACAATGTGAAAAGTGGCAAAGATAAGTGAGTATGACTAGGAAATGCCACAATCACAGACTGAAGACTATCCAACAGCACCGCGAGGGAAAGACAAGGAACACAGACGGACACTACACAATTAAAGCAAAGCAACCAGCTCTCTCTCTCTCTTTCTCTCTGAGCAAGATGATTGCTTAAATAGAAAGGGCACCAAGAACCACATCGCAAAACAAGGATCCAAAACATAATCCTCCAAACATATTGAGAGCAACACCAGACAATGCATAAGAGGGTCATCCAATAAAGAATGAGACTTTCTTCATTGTATGAAAACTTGTGTGTGTATTTAGTTAAAATTCACCATAATAATAGTATGACGTCTTAGCAATTCAGGAATATAAACAATATGTTTGTGATTGATCAGTTGCCATAGTAACGGGATGTTTTGAGGAAGGACTTGAAGACGCATGGCCACGTTTACATTATTTTTTTGAATACCCACGGCTATTGAAAGTCTTTTATTTTCACTCATAGATAGAATATAACCTCTTGATATAATTCCATCTACTAAACAATCTTAGTGTTACATAAAATGCTATAAAAGATGAGCCAAATATGCATATCCTTTATTTTGGTTGCCGAGCAACCGATTTACTTGATTTTTTTATAAACACACTACTTTGTGTTGCTATGGTAACTGTGTAGGTGAAGGATATCCCAAAAAATGTTTCATTATCTGCAGCTTACTGTTATTAAGTATACATGAACAGAAATATGTTCACTTTAAATTAATTGCTTTCGACTATTTGATATTAACTTTTAAAGTGAAGAGGTCAGGGAAAATACCAGATATTTCTTGAAAACTTGATCTTTAAGCTTTGTTTCCATGGTAACGGCTCAATAATCTGAAACATTACTTTCCCCTTTTGGCTATAGACAGATTGCATGAGCATATATAAGTACTAGTAGAAAAATAAACTATACATCTTAATCTTATGCTATGGTAACCACCTATAGTGAGCCGTCCACACATGTTTGCCCAGTCTTCTAATGTTACCTAGCAACAAAAGTTGGAACTATGTAAAACGTCGAATATGGTACATGTGAACAGCCAAAAAGTAGAGCTAGCTTTCAAAGAAATTTCATAAGCCTAGCATGTAAATTCACTGCGCTATAGAAAAAGTCTCATTCTTTATTGGATGACCCTCGTATCCAATGGCATGTCAGACGCGGAATGAGATTTCAAACAATTGACATTTTGACAAGTGTAGACTCAGACGAGCCTGTGAAGCATCCTGTTAAGCTTAGAAATTCCAAATGATGTTCAGTCAGTAGCTTAACAGTCATAGAATATTCATGCTACAAGCAACACAGGTATCATACCGTTTTCTGACTGCGGAGAATTTGCGGCTAGTCTTGTCTCGGGGGTCGTTTCTTTTATGGTGGAGGGGAGGGTTGGTTTCGTAAAAGGGTAAAAAAATATATTTTATTATCTATATCCAACTCAAATCTATTGTATCAACACAACCAAACACTCGTCCATGTGCTTAGAATATCGCAAACCTTGCAAACTCTACTGTTGGACCACAAATTATGGTTTAAAACGGTGGAAATTATTTTGAAAGGCAAAAATTGCTTTCAGTCGATCGAACTGAGAAAATCCTAAAATAACATTCCATTTAACATTGATATCTTAAAAGCCAGGTTATCGATAGCAATTTTGCAAAAAATAGTATAGTAATTGCTCTTAGCATTTACTAGATAATGTCATATAAACAAGGTGCCTATGCTCAAAAATGTTGATCTTATCCGCGGACGTTGGTGTACCTATCCGCGGGGCACACCAAGAGTTTGCTAGTCTAACCGAGGTGATTACTTACGGAAAGTGCTAATACTGAAACGCGGATGATACGGTGTTGAATCCTAGTACTGTCCTCGAAGTTGTAATAGATAAATTGCTTAAAATGCAATAATCTGAATCAACATCATTGGGGTAGCTACCATTGCGCAGTTACGCACGTGCGAAATAAAAATAGTAACATTCAAGGGAGGTCACCTAATGTGGCAATAGTGATTTTTCATACTATAAGGAACTGCTCATAAAGGAAAGAATTCGCTCCCTCTGGGAGCAAATCAGTCTTTCCTTTAAGAGAATTTCCGCTTTTGAAAAGGGGCACAATTAATTCTTTTATTTAATCAAGCAAATCTCAGTCTAAATTCAGCAAACATATGATACCTATATTGACATACGTTTTTCAGTATATCAATACATACTCGCATTTGATGTGCGTAACTTTTCCAGCGTTCTGGCATGTTTTATTTAAAATAAGTATGCAATGATATACTGAAAAGCGTAAGCCTATATAGGTATCATATATTTGCTGAATTAAAGGGACAAATATTTGAGCAATAATACTGGTACCACTCATTATGACTCTCTCCAGGGGTCATACTGGGCAGATCAAAAGGACAGCCATAATGAGGTGATTATGACTTCCTTTCTGGGGCAATAAAGTGGTCCCATAAAGGGATTAGGTATTTTATGATAAAATATTGATCTTTATCTTAGTGAATGAAATTGTGTTGCATACAGGTAAGTCCCCTCTTGAGGCCCCATTAATTTTGTGAGATACTGAAACTGTCCCTTATCAGTTAATCCTTTAATGATCTCTATTGGACAGTAATCTTTGTCTTTAAGACTGAAATTTACTTGAATTAAATAAAAGAATCAAATCAAAATAAAATGTTTCGTCAGTATCCCGATCTTTCCCCTAAATGTTTGAAAATATGGCCAAACAATATATTTGTGCTTGTTGTTGCTCCATGTTTGAGAAGAAAGTCAAACTTTTAAGTTCGCAACACTATAATTTGATTTCTATGATCAATTTGATACAAATGGAGTTCCCATCATGCATCCCTTATGTTGGTCTTAATATTGTTTTGAACATAACATGCCTTCAGTTAAGATTGTGTACATTTGTAACAGTAACATAACTTTCTTATTTCTCAACCAAAGCATATGTTTTTTAAGCTTACATGAGAAGAAAGGACGTACTGGAAATGTTACGACAACGAATGCTGAGGATGGGTGGTTACTGTTTCAGAGGAAAGTCAAGTAACTAAAGACCATTCTCGTTTCCCTGACTCTGCACTGATTGAGGCAAAGAAAGGCTACCGCAGGGTGAAATTTTTCAAGCGACTAGCAAAGGCTCTGATCAGACTGCGCATATGCGCAGGCTGGTCTGTGGCTTTGCTGGTCGCACATACCACATTGAGATAATCAAAACATAATTCACGCAATAACTTCTGTTATTATAGTAAATGTAAGTAGAATAGAATCGGGATAAGCTCCTGTTATAAAATAGAATAATAAAATAAATGTGATCCCACTTATTTCTGGGGAGTTAGATAGACACTGCTTTCCATCACGAAAGATAAAGGACCTTTGATCTTTTTTCCTGTTTTGAGCTACTCCCGGATGAGTTGTCATACAATACATTAGATCTACTGAATAAGCAATATTGTGATCAAGAAAAAAGTAATTGCAGGTGTTTTGGGGACAGGGTACATGGCATGGTAACTCCCCGAATTTTTTTTTATTAAAATGGTGCAAGCTGGCGCAATCTGAGTGTTCCAAAATACATTATTATCAACCTAAAAATTAACAATTTTAAGTATAATAAAATCAGCAATAGTAAAAATTATTCGCCATACCTTTCACCAATACCAAGACAGAGTAGCATGTTACAGCTCGAAAGTAAATACATTTAGATTTTCCAAGGGGGGGGGGGAGTGGGGGTATTGGGGCTTCCCCTCAGAAGCGGAATAATTAAAAAAAATCAAATGAAATGATGGCTTTTCCTTTAAGGTAAGAGTTCATAAATTATTTTTTACTTTTTTGCAGGGCTCCCAAAATCCCAAAAAATATAAGTTTGCTCCTCAAATCCCTGAAATAATTACCAGTGCAGCCCAGCTCCATGAAAATATATAGCTTTTCTCCCCAGCTCCCCCAAACCCCTGGGGGCCCCAGTATTTATTTCAAGATAAAGGCGCGCAGCAAGGCAGAAGCAAGGATGACTGGGCTTCAACATCACATGGGCCTCGATGCGAGAAATCTTTAAGAACAATAAAGGCACTGGTCTTTCGCGCAGTCTGATCAGCGCCTTTGTTATTCGCAATCATTGCTGAAAAGTTAAGTAACAAGGTCAACTATCTTAATTCTTCATTTTTTGGTAATTTCAACATGATAAAATCCTCTGACTACGCCCCTTTTTTGTTTGATTTGATTCTTTACCTCCCAGTCAACAATTTTTCAGATATATCGGGACGGGTCTTCCTGTGTTGAACCAGTACTAAAACAAGGATAAATGTGTCTTGCTCAAGGACACAACACAGTGCGACGCCCCTGACATATAAATGTTGTCTGCAACTGATTTTTCTCCGAGATGTTCTCTTACGTCTACTGAGGACAACAGGCAATCCCCTAATACAATGGGAGCAACAATAAAAATGGATTCGCCGCCATAGGACATCCGCGGATCCAGACGCCCCCCCTCCCCGCCCTGAAATATCACAATTGTAGGGTTTCTCAGCAATTCTGGTCCGGATCCCCTGAAAAATCAGTTATCATCCTAGCATTCAATGATGGGCTAGCAGCATCGGCTCGCCAGCGAAACGCCATTTGACACCATTCAAATGGCGTTTCGCTGGCCGACCGACGATGGCCCGCTTATGGTAGTATCTGGATCCAAACTTTCGTCATAATTGAAAAACAAACAAAGGAAAAAAGCCGTTATAGTTGGACCCCTCTCTGACAAAAACTGTCTGAATCCGCACATGTAGGGCGGTCAGTAGCCTATTCCTCTGTTGTCTACAATGCATATGACTTGCAACAAATATGCCCCAAAAAATTCTGTTGTTGTTATCAATAACTTACTCCGAAGAACAAGACACGCAGCTCAGGAGGGGGGGGGGGTACTCTAATATTTCTATAAACACATAGGCTAAGGCAATTTTTAGGGGTTTAAAAATTTCAATTTCAGTATGTTTTGGGGGTTTCAGAGAAATGAATATTTTTGGGGGTATGACGATTTTGTTGATATTTTTGGGGTTTATCACATAATTGGGTTATATTTAAGGGTCATTTCTATGCATTTTAGGGTCTTCTCATTCGGTCAAGGTACATAATGGGGGATATTTTTGGGGGTTGCTAAAATTTCAAATATTTTTTGGGGAACTTGAAATTCTTGATTTTTTTGATGAAGCGTAGATGCTAGGCCTGACCATACGTATGAAGAAAAAATGAGAGTTACCCCCACCTCCAGCCCTGGGACATGCAACCACTTTTATGTAACAAGTATACGCTTTTACTAAGTAGTTCAGTCTACGCGGTTGTTCGGAATGGCTGGCTGACTGATTGATTGACTGAGAATTAAGCAGACAGACAGCTATATTTTGGTGCATACTTCTCTATAAACAATGGTCAGCTTTCGGCGGAGGGGGGGGGGGGGGGGGTGGTACTCTAATATAATCATAAATAAGTAGGTTCGGTCCACTTTTGGAGATTCAAAATTTTGAATTTTCTTTTTTTTTGGGGGGGGGGCGGTCAGAAAAATAATGACCACCTGAGCCTAGACACATGTAAGCTGGTTTAACGAGCATACAAGTAAAAGAACCAATGCATACAGACGGGCAGACCGATTAACGGGCAGACAAACAAACAGCTAGACTTTGCTGCTCACAACCTTTGGCACTTAGGTCAGGCGATCTTACTACCGTAAATACTAGATTATTTCGCTAAATGAGCATTCAGAGAAATAAAAAGAGCGAAACCCAATGGTTTCATTCTGATTTAACTGTAATTGGTCCAGTGGTTTCAGCACACCACCTACCTATCTTTTGTCATAGATGATTCTGATAGTTTTTTTAGTTTTAGGATTTCCGCGGAAAAGAAAGCATATTGCAGAACCCCGCGGCCATGAACAACGCCGACAATGGTCACATCCGCGGTAAGATTAGGAGCATGCTCTCACCCCGTGGTTCAGATTCGCATCAAACTCGCAATAGAACCAGTATCAGCTGTCCCTGCTGGTAGAAACCAACAGACTATCAAAATGTAAGTTCCTTTGAGCCTATAATTGGTTCTTGCCGCTTTAATTAATGTGTGAAAAAACGGTTCTAAAAAGCCCTACCCCGCGGCCAGATAACAAAACCCCGCAGACGCTATAGCATTTTTCCACGCACCTCCGTGGTTAAGACTTGCAACAGTTGAAGGGGTAGGGGCAGAAATCCCGTTCTCACAAACAATTGACGCTTATTTAAGCCGAATCATTGGTTAGAGGTAAAAACAAGTAAACGTCGTTTCATCAAAAACGCAAAAAATTTAAAAATCATTTCTGTAAAAAAGTGTAATTGTCAATCAATCCCAAAGTATCCCGATTTCAAGAACTCGTTCATGATGTATTTGCATTTTACTCGCATATTGTAAGTACTGTAATGCCTTAGCCACGATGTGTTGTTAGGGTGACTATTCAAGAAAACATATGTGCTTTTAATCGACTCTAACAAGTGTTCTTAAATAAGTTTTTACTATTTCAAATGAGAGCCCCTACCTTCAATTTCAGTACATTTATTCCCCGCGAATAGACTAACAGAAAAATATCCGCGTCCAAGAATTCGGTATGATACCTGTGAGCAAAGGCTCTGATCAGACTGCACTAACCACATTGTTGGAAATCCCATGCCTCGACTCATGTCTAGAATACGTTTACTGTTCATGTCGGGTCAGTTAATTTATCAGGGCCTTCTTCTAATGTACCTTGCAATAATCCTACCATGCATTATCAATGATATAAAAAGACAATAATGCAGCTGATTTCAGGATTTATGCGAATATGCAAGATAATACAGACTGTGCCTCTAAGACAAGACAATACTTTGAGGAGAAGAATTTGAAATGAATCATAGGTGAATAGTACATGTCACTTCAGATGGCATACGAAAGCTCGGACGAGTCTGTGCGTCTAAGCTTTCCCATGCAGTGACACACTAGCGCACTCCCTGGTGGCAGCATACAGACTGTCTCTCAGCGAAACGTCATTTGAATGGCCGATAGTTGCCGGCTTTAACCTTGTATGTACTGATGGCTTCGTCCTTCTGATTCGATTCAATTAATTGGAATTGTCAATTGTACATGTATATAGTGATGTGTCACGGGTTATACTTTTAAAATAAAATTACGTCTCCTTCTCTGAAGATCGTTTTGTCATATCAAAATGAAATGCCACAGAGCGTTGTGCTTTTTTTAATCTGGATCCTCCTTGCATGCGCGGATCCAGGAATTTTCGCCAGTGGGGTTCGGGTTCTATTTTATCTAATACTTTAAATAATGAGATGTTGAAATATGCAATATATTAACAAATTGGTATTCACAAAAGCATGTGCTAATTCTATTTTGATGTAAGTTACAATTGCGGAAATTATACAAAATGCACAGGAATTACCTGTGGTTTTCCACCTTAAAACCTTTTCATTGTGGATACCAGTAAACAAGAAGACAGTGAAGACCTAGATAAAATGCCGTTTAGGCGGCGTTCCATCAGGATCCTCTAAAATAGTCTTCCGAGACAGGAATACATGTACATATTTTACAGACACAGAATAAAAAGTGCTTAGTGAGGAACATCAACACAGTATGCATGTCATATTTTCAACGTATGAACTCTCATTCTTACTTCGGCTAACTTGAATTTATTTGGTCTAGATTTCAACGATTATAACATGCAAATAGGAATGCCAAGCAGACATCTGATGCGTAGTCTCTCACTGACAAGGGATTTGTTACTAAAATGGTTACACAATATCCAATATTTAACCTATTAATTTCTAACAGAACTTACCGTTCGTAAGAATCTTTTTACCATATCTCAAGGGGCCAATGTACACTGTTCAAAATATTTAACTCTTTGAGGACCAGAAACACCAAAATGGTACTTTGGCCAACAGTAGAGACCCACATGCAATGCCGCATAATGTGGCATTTCACCAGTCTACACTGCTTGCTGATTTATAAAGACAAAATTAGATTTTTTGCTGATTGAGGCTAAGTCGAGGCAACATAAAGGGCATCTATTCCATTTAGAAAGTAGCCAACATAGGTCTTATCGTGAGCCCGCGGATAGACGTACGGACGGACAGTCATACATTAGGATACTTGTTGAATATGTTCTGTGTTAGGAAAATTAGGCAAGAAGAGGAAATAAAAAAAAACCGAGAAGAACCGTTCAAACTGCACTAAAACCTTTTCAGTTTCGAGTCGTGCTACATGTATTACCAATATCTACAATTTAACGATATTTAACCCCTTCCTTCATGAATATTCATGCTAGACTCCACCAACTATAAAAAAAATATATATATATATAAACTTTCATGTTGGTACAAAGAACAAAGGAATTACTTGTCAGGTCCACTAGTGCAGTATATATGATCAGATATAATATCATATAGTTTCCATAAGCAAACAGAGTAGACCCTGATCAGGCAGCTCTTAGCTGCCTGGTCTGGGTCTGCTCTGTTTGCATAAGCGTTAAATAAAGCGGCTGTATGAGTTTAGTAAGCATTTGAGATATTAAAAATTTAAAAATTCAGATACAATAGACTAGACACATAAATTGATATTCCCAACTGAAGTGTACAATGTGTTAATAATCTGCAAAGATAATACAATACATAATGGATATGTCCTGACTTTCGACAGTGATATTTGAGACATTATGAAAATTTCTAAGCGTTAATGTACAAAAACTGAATTATTTACATTTTAACTGTACTTTTAATTAGCAAAGTAATATAACACCCCAGTAGAGCATTCGTGTATGTGATTCTGCTGCCCAAACTTTTTTTTAATTATTTTGATCATGAAATTGTAATAATTTTCCAATCAGTCATTTTAAACATACGATTTGTTTGCTCCAAAGAATCGTTTGAGAAGCCCCCGTGGTGTAGTGGATAAGTGCTATGCCTTGTAGACCAGGGGTCGCAGGTTCGATTCACGGCTTCTCCATAAAACCACTTTCGGTTTAGCCTTCGGGAGTTTCCGTCATATAATAAACACACAAATCATAAACCTTCCCGGCCCAGTACTGGTTTCTACCCATGGAAAAGCCACAAAAAGTTTTTTTAGGGGTACCAACAACGCCTGTTCGATTGATAAATTTAAAAAAAATAAAAACATGAAATAAAATTAAAATGATTACAAATTTCCCACATGATGTATTCCTCACCCTGTATACTATAAGAGGGCTGTAGGTTTGATTTGCTGCTGGAATATTGGTAATAAATGTAGCACGACCCGAAACTGAAAAGGTTTGATGTGAAGTATATTCAGTAAGTCTGTCTGTCCGTCCGGGCTCATGAAAAAACCATTATTGTCTACATGGAGATAATAACAGAACATACTCAACAAGCATCCTAATGTAAGACAGACAAAGAGGACCAGCGAGTGCTCAAATGAGTCATTTGAGCACTCGCTGGTCCTCTTTGTCATAAGTACAAAACATCTCTTGGCTGACTTTGGCCCTTTCTGCACTAATGGATTGTTCCTTCTGGTTTGATACAAAAAACTTGGGATGACCAATCTACATACTGAAAGGTCGCACGTTAAAATTAAGAAATAAATTCGAGCTCGCAGTGATTTGTTCATTAATATACATGTATCACTGGCTGGAGGTTAGTCGTTAAAGTGTATAAATCATGAGAGCGAAGCGCGAGTGGTTTATCCACTTACGACTGGTCGACAGACAGTGATAAATTATGCAACAAATCACTGCCAGCGCGAATTTATTTCGATTCTAACACACAAAACGATTAAAAATATGAACGAGCCCTTCAGAGTCTATAACGATTTCGACATCTTGTACAGACTGTTAGAATTTCCCGTAATTCTTGCTTGGACTAAAACGCGTATTTTTACATACGTTTTGAACGTCAAACAGTTGTAAAACGACGTTTCGCCGTCTATTGTCAACGTGACAAGGCCGATTGTGATAGATGTCGTCATAAAAAAACAAACTGGCGACCAGATGACATCACGCCAGTTCGTATCCAGTCCGTGCAGTGATTTATCAACCGATAAATCTCTGAATTGAACCATTGGCTATAATATAAGCGAGGTGTATTAGAATTTTCAAATGAAATTTATTTATTTCTCTAAAGAACTTTTTTCTTTCTTTTCTTTATAAGTCTTAGCAAACAGTGTACATGTACACACTGATGAAATACCGCATTATGTGCCATTTTATCTGAATCTTCACTGTTTGTAAAAGCACGCATTTAGGAGTTACAAGTACACAAACGGTTGATAATTTTGTTTAAATTTATTCTCTATTAGAGGGGGCTGACTACGAGTTAAAATGTGGAAGAACCAAAGTAAGTAAATAGGCAAAGATCAGAAATCGATACAATCAAGTACCACAACTACCCAGGACATCATATTGGACAGTGACAAAAACACAAGAAGACATCACACACAAGAGAACTAAGAAGTCAGCCCTTTCCCAAAAGTGACCACAAGAATGCAAGGAACAAACTAGGCGGAATGACAAAGACAAACACAAAACATAAATAACTATAAGGGTCAACAAAATAAGCACCGCCTTGGAACGGTCAGTTAGAAAATTATTGAAGGGCTTAAACATATTAACGGTACCAGCCTCACCCTTAATTCTGAAGTGGACCAAGACACATATCTTGCACTTAGAAGTGCCCAAATACATGTATACATTACCGTTGCATATTTCGAAGATCTGGGCTCGTCTAAAAATAGCCAAACTTTCGTCTTGTATGAAGCTGTTGAGCGATCAGTCATCATCATTCCCATATTTGTATGTTTCTTGTAGAAGTCGGATAACGCATTGATGGCCTTAATCTCACTGTCCGCCCTGGAATAAAGTGAAAACTACATGAACCAATGTCAACTGACGTCAACACACAATGTAAGTTACGTCAATAGGAGCTCGGGTAGGTTTCATAAAGGGATGCGAATGGTAAAATGTACAAAGCTAAGATATACGTATAGTATATCTTAGCTTTGTACATTTTACCATTCGCATCCCTTTATTTATGAGATCTCGTATTGGTCCAGTACCCGGTCCGAGATTTCGTATTTGTCCAGTACTAGGTCCGAGGTCAGCTGACTTAAGACCTGTAACTGGAACAAAACGAAATCACTTAATTAATAACATAATAAAACGAACCCAGCGACATATATAAACATGCAAATGTAACTCTCTATCTAAATGGGCCAGTCGATTTTATTTTATTGTATTTTACACGACGGATAATCCATCAGCTCCAGTCTTTAAGATATAAGGAATTGCTGTGGTGACGAACAAAAGAAAAATGTGAAATGGAAGAATATTAAACGTCTTATTCCGTGTTATGAAGAGTCTGTCACTCATGTCTGACTGGCAGAGTTTTCATATCACGCAAAAGAAACAATTAAGTAACTTTTAAAAAAATATCTCGAATATTGCTCTAAGGAAGCTAAAATTAATAACTATAAGGTCCCGATGTGCTCATCTGAAAATGAGTCACAAAAATTTAGATCTCCTTGATATTAGACTTTACAATGACAAGCTCAACCTTGGCTCCTCATTTGAATAAACCTTGTAAGGCCCTTATTTTACAATCCAAGACCAAAGGTGGTTGGTCCTTTGCTTCCAGAGAAGAAGAACTAAATACAGTAAAACTTGTGTAAAACGGCCACTCTCAAAAAGTGGTTTCCAATACTGATTATCACTTAATGCAGGTCAAAAGTATTGCAGAATGCTCCGCAATACTTTCGACCTTCATTAAGTTACCAGTTGTCCTTAAGATCATTGTTTTGTCTATTTTTCAGTGGTCGTTTTACGCAGGTTTTAGTGTAATTTTACCTTAGCGTGGAAGCCATTTTGGTCATGCGACACCCAAAGCAGGATGTTCCATATGAAATTCAATTGGCCGTCGAATATGAGCGATCTTAACCTTACCATAGCCATTGTCTCTTAAGGTTTTACATGTCTGGTACATGTATGTACAATGACTTTGGCTATAACAGTAACTGACACTCAAACTTTTCAAGATTTAATTGCCTTAGGAAATACCATTTTAAATGCATTAGGATGTCATAACGTAGCTCAACATCAACCTAGGATGATTATTTTGTCATAAAGGCTACATACCATGGATCACGAGAAGATGTTTGAGAGGGGGTAGGGGGGTTACCATATTTTGACATCGTGGCCATCATGGCCATGTGACCTGGACCATTTGCATAAACTGTCTTTCCCTACTATAAGAAATCTGACTTCATTTGGCGTAGTTGTTTCTAAACAAAATATTTTTAATACATTTATGGGAATCCAATATGAGCACCCCTGATGAAAGGTCAAAGTTGTGGCTTAGCTATAATCATGGTCTTAAACAGTTAAACATATCCAATGAGTATTTTGACATTTCCAGTGAGCACTTTAACAATATTTATAAAAGGTTTGTTGTTTTTTTTTTCAATTTTTTACATAAGTTTTTTTCATGTTGCGGCTTAATTTTGTAATCGATGACTTTTGAGAAATAACAAACACCACACGATTAGAACCATACTCAACACATTGCGAAGCTTCTCGAAACTGATCTTTTCCTCGAACAGAACCGACCCAGATTAAATGCCATATGATTGCCAGGCACACCAAGGTCTGCGCTATTTGCCACGAAAGAGCTTTAAAACATTTCAAAATAAAAGTTTAGAAATGTTGGCCAGAGAACTCTTTTACATGTTACCATGATTTAAAGGCGGAATATAACGAATGGTTAAAATCTCCATTTGATTTAATGCGTTAATGGGACTTAGCCCACCACATGGGCACAGGAGACTAAGCCTCATTAACTCAGCAAAAGATTAAGAGCACCGGATTAATAATTCTTCGAACATTTTAGGCTAGCACTGACAGAACTGAGAGGTACTCTTGTGTGCGATTTCCAAAAGGAAAGAAAAAGTTTTGGAATGTATTGTCGCATTGTAGCATTGCCCCTATAAATCGTGTGTATTATTAGAATCCATCGTGAGTATGAGGATGGATAGGCATCGGGACGGATTTTTCTATCCCATCTTCACACGAATTCTTTTCTTGCTCACCACTATAACGACTTCCAGAAAATCCTGAATACGCTGAGATGCGACATGGTGACGTAATTTTAACATTACAATGGGTAAAAAGAACGGAAATCCCGATCTGGTGTGCGAGAATTTACATTCCCAAGGGAGCAGTCTGTTCTGAATTCATGCTGTTTGCAATATACAATTTTGCTACCTAAGAACATATAAGAGTGCAGGCGACAAACGTCGCGACTGGCGGGCTAAGGGTCCAACAAATACGGTTCATTAATTGTGCATTGTAGTTGGAGTTACATGTATTCTAAAGCTGTTGCTTTAATTGCATCGTGGATTCATTACACATTAATGCAAGTCTTCAATGCAGCTTCCAGAGAGCTTAATTAAAACTACACTAATTTTAATATAACACTTTTGAGCCGCGACATGTGATTACCAACAATGTGGCATTTTGACATGTGTAGACGCAGATCAGCCTGTGCTGCCCCCTTTAAGCTTAGAAACTCCAAATATTGTTCGGTCAGTAGCTTAACAATGATAGAATATTCAAGCGACTAGCAAAGGCTCTGATCAGACTGCGCATATGCGCAGGCTGATCTGAGCCTTTTTCTGGTCGCACGTACCACATTGTTGGAAATATCATGTCGGGGCTCAATTATATTTTACTGTTCAGTTTGTCGCAGTCTCACACTGGTATATATACACGCTTTAACAAACACTGCAGCTGTGAAAATTTAGGCTGGCATATGCATGTAGAGAAAATGTTTTTATGCAAACGCCGGGGGGATCTGGCAATGTCATGCATGCGTCTCTCTGTGTCAGCGTTCGTCCATCTGGGCGTCTGGGCCGTTATCTGGAGCAAACCTTATTAACCAAGGCAGACAGACAGGTAGTCTCGCAAGGGCTTTCCTACTCACACACGGGCACACAGGCAGGTAGGTAGGTGGGTGAATGAGTCCATGTATTCCTTCTCCACTCGCCCACACAAATAAACATGCTTGTCAGACGTAGGTTCAGAACAATTTAAACCCCTAGACCTACTGTACGAGGGACGTTTTTTATGTTCGTAGAAAGGTAGATTTAATGAAAACGGCGAAAGTAAATGCATACATCGTGCATAAATTTGGAAAGATTGAGCTTTTATCTATACATGCAACATAAAATGATTTCAAAATGCATTACTTTAATGTCTTCTAAGAGGCAAAGACATACCTATATATCGCATACAGGAAATATGGTAGAAATATGACATTTATGGACTTAGTCTCTGACAGAACGTTAGTAACAATTGCATGAAAATGGGTCCATAGCCATACACAGCTTCTGAAAATTTAGCTGCAGATCAAGGACACCACGTGCTACAATATTATATAAACATTATAGCAATTACGCAGCAATTATTGGATATGGAAGATTTGTTTGGAAACTCAGCAAATTGAACAGTAGGCATATAAACTTTTATTGTAAAAAGTTGACACAAGTAGAAGATGGATACGGGCTTTTGAAAGAGGCTTAATATGTTAGCTGTTAAGTAGTATCATAAATTTTCTTGTTTATATGGTAGATGGAAATGTTATGGTAACTTACATCCCAAAACAAAGTTAATGCTTTTGTTTTATTAGAAATTAACTGCAAAATAAATAGTCTAGGGGCGCTAAATTCCCTTATTTTGTACATATATGACGTCATGGAGCGTTATTCTATTTAGAAAATACATAAAAAACTGTTTTGTGCCTCTAAATAGGTGTTGAAAATACTGCAATTAGAAAATTATGCAGATCCGATTGTTATTGTGTTTTCTACGCGGGGTTGATTTACCCCACCCACTTTTTATAACATGGGGGTATGCCAGTACAGAAAGTTGCCAGTTACACACTTCAATCGATATGTCGATATAACTGCTGACGAATGATTGAGTATATCATGTGCTATGCAAAACCAGAAGAAATTTTAAAATTTGTTCATAATCGTAATTTTAACAGATATATTAACTAGCAGTTGACTGTGATTATTTTGGTATATTGATGATGTTTTAAAATTGTTATAGAAGAGCAAACAACATGTTTATAGTTTTGCTGCACTTGTCTACGATTAGCGTTTGAATAATTAATTTTGATGGTGCAAAAGAAAAATCGGCTTGAAAAATGCTTTTATCACCATAGCGAATGGAACTTAACTGCTTGCTGTGTGGTTAAAATGGCATGGATTTCGACCAGTGTCATTTTCTATGCCTATTCAAAGCTGTATATCTTGACCGAATTAAGCGCCAATGATGTAAAATTTACATCAGTTGATAGACAAAGCTAGACCTTTCAAAATATATATACTTATGGTACCGTAAATTCTATATTTGTAGAGATACAGCCCGATTCTACGAACATAAAAAATGACCCTCGTATGTATGGATAAACATGCATACTTAGAGAATGATTTAAGGGGCTGTGCGGTGGTTGAGTGGCAGAGTATTAAACTTGAGATAGAGCCCAACGGGTACATGACGTCAAAGAAACGTTTTATCAACGCCAATGAGACGTCACGACGTCACATCGACGTTGACATGACTGTTTTAAGGTTGTGTGCCTTCTGGGAGGGGTCGCTGGTTTGAATAAACTGCATTGTATCCTTGAGCATAGTAGTGCTTAATGATTCAACCCAGAACACCGAAAAACGTTCCGACATGACTGAAAAATTGTTGACTGGTACGCAAAATATCAACACCAAAAAGAATGGTTTAAAAGTGCTAGAACAGCATGATTAACCAGCAAACGTATCTGATAACCAAATTTATCGCTTCACAATATATTATATATTATTAAAGGTTGTGCATGGGAAGATAATAGGTAAGGCTTGGCACATGATTGAGCGTTGTTTCAGCTGCACGTGAGACATACCACGTGATATTGGTAGTTATAGCATTAGACTGGTTCTCTCCCTTTAATAGCTTGTCAGCATATTAAGACAGGTAACTACTAAACGCCATTGCGTCTATTTATAGCATATACACTGACGTAGTGGAAAAATACGTAGTATTGGAAAATACCTGGGACGTCTTGAGTCCATCTGCGGTATTGAATAAAAAGTGCATTTGCGATTTTTAAACAACTGCTCCCAGCTAGCATCCCATCACGAGCCACTATCGACCCGCCGACGAACCGTCACCTGCGGATGGCGGTTCGTTGGCGGGCCGAAAGTGGCCCAATTGTACGTGCGGATTGGATTTTTTTATAAAGTTTATTTTGTTCTATTATCAGGAATATGGCAACTGAAAAATTACAAGTTCTATAGGTTGCTATAGAAATAAGCATCCCCAACCCAACACTGGATGCGTGGATCCAGAGGGGGTTAGGTGGTCCGCACCCTACCCCCCCCCCATCCCCCTAAAAAATCACATGTTCTATGGGTTTCTATAGAAATAAGCATTCCCCGCCACCCGAAAATAAACAAAAATACAGTTACCCCGCATCTAGTCAGACGCAACGCGGCCCGGTACAACTATTTTCTGGAATTTCAAATGTTCACAGGGGAAACACTTATGAGACTTTCAGTTTGCACCTACAAAACTCAATCCGTGACGGGGAAGTGGGCAATTACTTATTTCTAACCGATGTGCGGATCCAGAGGGGGATAGGTGGTCCGGACACCCCCCCCCCCCAAAAAAAAAATAATAAATAAATAAATAAATAAAAATAAATAATAATCACAAGTTCTTTAAGTTTCGTTGGAAATAAGCATTTGCCCCCCCCCCCCCCCCCATCCCCGAAAAAAAAACACATGTTACCGACTGCGCCGGCCGGTAAACCTTCTGAGACTTTCAGAACACTCAATCCGTGACAGGGAAGTGGGCAATTACTTATTTCTTACCCATGCGCGAATCCAGAGAGGGATAGGTGGTCCGGACCCCCCCCCCCGAAAAATCACAAGTTATATAGGTTTCTATAGAAATAAGGATTTGTACCCCCCCCCCCAACCCCCCCCCAAAAAAAAAAAAAAAATAATAAAAAGTTGCACCCCCCCCCCCCCCGATAAATGTTTCGACCCTTTTGAACCGTAAAAAAATATAATATAGTTGCAAAAAAAACCAACAATAAACACCCTTATCAGAGTTTTTTTTCTGTTATTTGAGTCTGGACGCCCCCGGCCCTGTTTCTATCTGCGAGGAGAGGGTGGAGGGGGGGTACTATAATATTTTCATTCATACGTAGGCTCGCACCATTTTGGGGTTCAAAATTTTGAATTTCAATACCTTTGAGGGTTTTCAGAAAAATGAATATTTTTTGGGGTATGAAGATTTTGTGGATATCTTTTGGGGTCATCAAAAAATACCAAAAAGTTAACCCCAAAAATGGTCCGGGCCTACGTATGGTTGAAAATATCAGAGTACCCCCCCCCCCTTTCTCACCCAGGTGCGAGTATGCTTGGAATTCGTGAACAATATCAGCGGACGTCATATTTTGTGTTTGGGGTCACTACACAGATAGCAAAGATACATTGGGCCCACGTTGGTAGTTGGTGGAAATGTGGGCGTCGCCGCATACCAACCTTTGTATCAACATCGAACCGACGCAACAATGTCGACCATTCTCTCATTATTAAACACCACTATATTATTACAAAATCCTCTGTGCCTGTATTCTGAATAATGTGTTTGGTGTTAAAAGAAGTTTATGTTTCCGGAGCACATGACATTGGGCCAGCATTGCGAAGGAGACATGTTTGATTTGATTCTTACGTCCCATCAACAATCTTTCAGTTATGTAGGGACGGGTCTTCATGGGTTGAACCGGTACTAAGATATGATTAATGTGTCTTGCTCAAGGACACAACGCAGTGACGCCTGCGAGGCTCGAACCCGCGGCCCCTCTGTCTCATGTTCATTAAATAAGCCAGGTTACGAGGAAAACTATCCATGCGCGGATCCAGAGGGGGCCGGGGCTCCGGGCCCAGCATAATCACAAAGCTATAGGATTTATTTAGCAATACTCGTCTGGATCCACTTGAAAATCTCAAAGGCAAGCCAGAATTCAATGTTGGGCCATTAATTCGGCCGCTAGCGAAACGCCATTGAAATTGGCCGATGATGATACACCTTGAAAGGTATTTGGATTCTCACCATAAAAAAGTTGTTAAAGATAAATTGGACTCCCTCTAACAACACTTCCTGGGTCCGTGCATGCCTGTGTCGGGGATTTCCGATCGGATGGGGGTTACTCTGATATTTCGTAGCCTTATGGACTCGGACCTTTTTTAAGGAGGGGGTCTAACTTTTAATTTCAATAATTTTAGGGGGTTCAGATTGAATAAATATTTTATGGGATCTATGATAAAATTGTGGATATTTTAGGGGAGGGGGCGGGATGGTCATCATTCACAGTTAGGGAGCGTGGCAAAAAAGGAACGCATGTGCGCGACCCCCGTAATATGACTTTAAAGCATGTATAATATCATGCGCGGATCCAGGAATTTTTGACAGGGGGGGGGGTCCAGATTGAGACGTTTTTTAGTCCTCAGCTTATTTTACAGAGGGGGGGGGGCAATGGTTTTATTGCAGAGAAAACTATACATTCCCAAGGATCCAGAGGGGGTCCAACATTTTCAGGAGAGGTCCATCCAAGGGGGGATACAAATGCTAATTGCTATCACAATAACTTGTGATTTTTAGGAAGGGGGGGGGGCTCCGGGGATCCATAGGTTGTGCATTCTTCTAAGATCATTTTAAAGCTGTTTAAAAAAGAAAAACGGGGGTCACTTAAAACCTGGAAACACATCCTACCAGTAACAAAATCCACTTTAAGGCCAATTTCCTCGGGTGTGGTACTTTCAGGGGTGGCACTCTCTTTAAACAATTGTGTTTTGCGTTGTGTTTTGCGTGTCTTTGTTGGTGTTTTTGAGAAGTTAATTCTCTTTTGCGGTCCAGAGAGAGGAGAGGAGCGCATCATTCTTTTAGTATTAGCACGCATCACTATCCTTGCATTTCGTTGGCACCCCTCATAAAAAAGTCTACATCTTTGATCGAGGTTCTGTAATTTCGAGTAACAGTTTCTACACATAAGGCCTAAATGAAATATATGTGTGGTTCCTGTTTCATGCCAAGAAAATTCAGGGTAGGTAGGTAGGGAAATTATTAAATTTTGTTATAACATTTAACAAAGAAAATAGTGACAGAAATTGAAAAAGTGCCCATTTTTTCTCCAAAGACCATTTTATTGTTTAGGGTATATAGGGTTAAAAAATTAGGGTAGGTAGGCAACAGGAACCACACATATATTTCATTTAAGCCTAACGCCACTCTCTACATTAATGCCCCCATATTTGGCGAGCAATGCTTTGGCGTTGATGTCTGATCTTTTTGTGGATTCGATCCTTCGGACCTCTTGTGTGCTCTTTCCACAGACCATGCAGACACGCTCTGCAGGGTGCAGATTTTTGTTTTACGGGAGTTCTATACATTTCTATCCCATGCTGTAGCCACGATGATCCACGGATGTATTAGTTTGTCTTCCTGGTGTCTCTTGATGGTTGTGTGTCTCTTCCTTGCAGTGCCATGGGGTTGTCTGCTGTTTGTGATTGTGGTATTTCCTGATCATGCTCACATACTATTTTTAGGTAGTGAATACCCTTTAAACCTTCTTTACATGAACCACAAGACTGGTGACCTTGAAACATGGTTTGCATCATTGGATAGTAAGTGAGTATGAGCTGGCCCACCCAGTCCACTTTCTGTGCCTTTTATATAGTAAAAAATTTAATTGAATTTGGTTCACACTGGATTCATATAATACCTGGCCTATTTATGAACTTTTTCAACACCGACGCTCTTTCTGGAGCATGCGCAGGTTCTCTACTTGAAAAAATACCATATGCGGAAGAAAAAAAAATCAGGTGTGTGGGATTCGATCTCTAGACCCTTACCTCGTTAAGCTAAAGCGCTACCACTAGCGCTATTTGGACAGGTATCGTCCCTTGATTACATCAAAATCTAACTACATTGAAAAAATTATTAAAATCGAAATTACCAATAACAGCAATATTTGAAAGGCTTCGTATCGAAAAGAAAGTGCGGCAAATCTTCTCAGTTTTCAGTACATGTTCATTTCTCATTTTGAAGTGCGAAATTGACCCAGGATGTAAACAGATGCTCTTTCTGGAGCATGCGCAGTCGGATGAGTGGGATTCTCTACTGGTAAAAAATTACTAGTTACCAAACGTAATATGCGTAGCGGAAGTGGAGCTTTATCAACGTGGGGAACCAATCTAGTTATAGCATAAGAATAAACGGTTGTTTCTCAATCAACTTGACTTTCCCATCGTAATCAATTGGGCGAGTCCATTTCCATTTCCAATTTAAGGTTTTTCGGTATTTTTCATTTTTTATGTCTAATGAACATACTGTAGGTGAACAGTGCTGACCTTGATCAGACGCCGCGTTCTGCGGCGCCTGATCTCGGTCTACACTGTTTGTCTTTGCACCATTAACGAGGAGCGCAGTGGCTCAGCGGTAGAGTGTTAGACTCGTAACGAAGGGTCGCTAGTTCGAGTCTCATCGGAGGCGCTATTTTGTGTCTTGAGGAAGACACTATATCGTCTGCTTAGTAATGGTTCGACCTTCGAAGACAGAAACGTCCCGATATGACTGAAAAAGTGTTGATCAGGACGTAAAGCATCAACACAATTACAAAAATGTTCCATCAACAAGATTAGGTTAATAACACAAAACGTGGATGCACAGCTATCGTTAATATGGTCTGAATCTTCCATTTGGAACCTCTCGGCCCAATGTATAGCAGGCCCGAGGTCTGATTGTACAAGATTGGCCGGGGAGTTCCGGGTGCTGACCTTCATTTACTACCAAACTTCCAAACATGGCCTATGATAAAAGTAAATGCTTATGCGAGATGTGCGAAAGCCCACTTCGCTGTTATTAGTAATCAGCCTTTCTTAGGTTTTCGGTTATCAAAAATGATGACGTTAATTCCATTCAATAAATTAAACATATCGACATCGATTTGTTTCCACGCCAACAAGGGTGTATCAAGAAAGTACATCTGGTCCAGATCACGAGAAACTGTAAATTTGAAAATGTTCGCGATCATTTTATTTTCGCGTATAGCGTTAAAAGGCATAGGCGACTTGCGATGTAAAAATCATGATCAGGGCATGATTTCCCTACGTCAATTAACGACATAGTAATTTCGCCGTTTCGCTAGGGTTTTAATTTAGCGAAACTTCGCACACACGAAGTTTCGCGTAAATAAAACCCTCCGAAAATTTTCGAATATACAGTACTGGTACTCGGACTTATTGCATATACAACGTTAAGCTACTCTTAATAACGCGGTTGTATTAACCATGTTTGCCAATGTTTAAGGGCGTTAGTACCAAGTTGCAGAGGGACTAGCTGAAACCCTTTTTCGTTATAGGTATGAAGGGTAGCCTAAAGCAGGAAATTCGAAAATCCGGTAACACAGAATTTCTGTATGGAATTTAATGACAAAGTTTTTTTAGATTTCGACATGTTTAAGAAGGCTAAAATCGTTTTACATAACGTACGTTTCAATTAAAGACAGAGCATGACAAAGAGCATCAATCAAATATCACTAATCCATGTGATCAGTTCCTGAAAATCCTGTGTCTTATTTTGAGCTATTGAAAAAAAATATTTGCCCCGAACCCACTGGTCTTGGAGATTATGTGGAAGTTCAGGTCATCAGATAGGTTCGAAGTTGTGGTGTTATTCTTTTTTTTTTTCAAATTTCAATAGGACATTCTGTAAGCTAACAGTGGCGCACGGTTTGCCTATGTCCCATAAAAAGGACGCTAGCCTTATATGGGTTACAACTTTACCTATTGGAAAATTTCGTCGTTAAAAGCAACTTTTTCGGAAATAAACTTTCAGGGTTACCATCATAGAATACAACGACAATAGTAGGTAAAGAGTTAAAATGGTAACGTCTCAACAATCGTTATTGCGGCAATCTTAATATGTTGTACATGTGTCTGTGTGTGTATTAATGCGGACGTCCAGTGTGCCATTGTTTGGGCTATTTTAATTCATAATTAAAGAGAAAATTCCGTAAACGAACAATTATCAATGAAAGCCCTAAACAGACTTCGCGTCATGTGACATCTGAGATGGGTCTGTACTGCTTGCATACAGTAACTGCGATATAACAAAGGTACATGTAAGAGAAAACATAAAAAAGAAAACGTCACTGTTTTTTCATAATGCACGCCCAACGTGTCATAATATGGGCCTTGTCACGAGAAAAATGTCTTTGTTGCATGCGAAAAACAATAGCGCAGACCAGCCAGTGCATCCGCGCAGTCTGATCAGCGCCTTTGGTTTTCGTTTACCACAAAGTTTACTACCTAAGCTTGCTTCATACAGAAACGGGGTTCGCACAGGCTTGAAAAGTGCTTGAATTTAGAGGGTTTTTTAAAAGTCCTTGAAAATTAAATATATCTTGAAAAGTACTGGAAAATCACTCAAAAACCTTGTAAAGTCCTTGAATTCTACTATTTTCTGTAGGACTTAGCACTGTTGATAGAGACTTAAATCAGTATAAAATTGCTGTACCTTTATTTGGTGCAGCAAATGCTAGACCAAATAAAGGCACAACAATTTTATACTAATTTTCCATTACTAATGTCTTCATTATCTCAGTCTAGCGTTTCTGAAGTAGAATTTTAACACTTAATCAGGATTTTTCCAAACTTTTTAGTCCTCGAAAAATGTAGGTTAGTCTTTAGAAGTCCTTGAAAAGTCCTTGAATTTTACTTAAACTTGCCTGTATGAACCCTGAGAAACATTATTCTAGTTGTTCTCTTTTGGTCGCAATCCCCAAAGAAAGGTTTCTCGCATCTGGGCGGAATTATGGAATTATGGAAAAGAAATTCAGTAAAACCTGTCTTAAAAACCTGCCATTCAAACTGAAGACCGATATTGGTTTCAAAGAGTGAGTGAGTATGAACAGGAAATACCACAATCACACAGCAGACCAATAACCCACGTCACCATGAGGAAGAAACACAGAACAGTTATAGTAACAAGACATCCCAAAGACAATAAAGGAAAGCAACCAGCGCTCTCTTCCTCATCAAGATGATTGCAAACTAGAAAGGATACGAAGTAATACATAACAAAACAAAGACAAAACACAGAACCCCCACAAACAATGGGAGGTACAAAAACAACAAAACCACCACCTTAGAACGGGCAGCAGCCCGAGCTACATGGGGGCTTAAATGCATTTTACTGGCGCGAAATCTTCTCCATAGATTATGTTGTTGTTAAAACACAAAAAGTGTTCAGTTCGCATGGAGGCTTTCTAACTAATGCAATGCATGACCACAGAAAAAAACAATCGAATCAATTTAACACACTATGATGGAATAAAGAAAGTGGCTCATGAATCATAAATAGTCAGAGCTAAAAAACATCCTCAAGACCGATTATTCACGCGGCTTAATGCAGGTCAAAAGTATGTCAGAATACTTTCATTGACGACCTTCATTAAGCAACCATTTGCAATTAAGACCTATGTTTTGTATATTTTATGTGGCCGCTTAAGACAGGGTTTTTACTGTAGGAGTTTACCTGTAAAACGTTTTCCAACAGCATGGGCTAAGAACCGTCGGTGATATCTCCCAGAATTCTAGTTCCCGTTTGACAATAGAGCTACAATATTCTCGAGGAATATGCAATTCTCCGGAACGGTACGCTTCCAAAACAGCCTCAAATATGACCGGGTTCCGGTCAAAGAAATATTCGCCAGTTCCGGAATAAAATGATTCCGATTCTTCGTTCAGCTTTGCCAGTCTAGAATCAGGATACCTAGCCAATGTGTTGGCGAACACTTCGAAGATTTTACCTCCAACATTGAATTTCATTCTTTTGCTAGGGGGTGATACGGTATCTTTGGGTTCCATCAAAGAATCATGTGTCATTCTCTTATAAACCAGGCCTTAAGTTAAGAGTGCGTACCAAAAAATAATTTTCTTATTTCTCATCCAAAACATATGTTGTGGGTACTCAAAAGAACCGTCTCATTGAGACGGTTCTTTTGAGCACACAAACCACATGGTAAAAGTGATGGGTAAGAAAATATTAACACTTTTACGCTCAGAAAGTTTGCTTATCTAAACCTATTACACAGTTTTAGATAAACAAAAATTTTCAGCGTCATTGTCAATATCTTCTTACTCGTAGTTTGTAGCATATGTTTTGGGTGCTCATTGAGACAGTTCTGTTGAGTACCAACAAAATATGTCTTGGTTGAGAAATAAGAAAGTTATTTTTCTGTTAACTAAAGTCCTGAAATTTAATTTAAAAAACTAAAACACAATACACTACTTTCCACTATGCGATGCTGGAACTAAACAATGCAGGTTGAATCTGAAATATAACGTCATTTTATAATATGTTTTGTGTCGCAGTGAAAATGGAACTTACAGTCAAAAGTAATTGCGCGACAGTAGGAAGAGATAGTTTCCCCTACTCGGCGAATGTCTGCAATAGATTCGATCTATTCCGTTTTGAATAATGAAAAGTTTTCCATGAAAAAAAAAACAAGTGAATGTGACCAGAAAATGCCATAGAAAAGGGCATTAATTTGATAATATATACCATTACTAAAAATCAACAGACTGCAATGTGCACGACCCGTTGTGAACGTTGGTTAACCAGAAAAGTAAGTAAGGGTGCAAAGATCAGGAGTCGATACAATCAAGTACCACACCCGACCCAGGATACCAATGGGAAAGTTACAAACTCACAGTAGACACCACAAACGAGAGCCAAGAGGTCAGCCCTTTCCCAGCAGGTGACCACAAAGCACATATAAACAGACGCACACAAAGACATAGCAAACATAAGACAGAACAAAAACATAAAAGATCCACAAAGGAAGTACCGCCTTGGAACGGTCAGTAAAATATTTTACTGGAGGGCTTAAACCGGTTTAACGGCGCGCCATCCTCACCCTTAATTCATATGTGGATCAAGACACATAGATATTTGGTTTGCATGAAAGACCCCTAACTTATCAATGCATCATCTCCTAAAACAAGACATTTGTGGAAAGCTAATTGAATGGACAGATGGACTCACACTGTGGTTGTAGTGCACACTTGTGGGTCGTGCAAATTTCGCTACAAAGTCTTCAAATTATTGTTGTTATTGATGATTACGATATGTATATGGCAGATTTTAACGCTTTAAAATTTCCCAGCAGCCTTGTCATCGTTTTGCATACCAGTGGTTGGTCAATTTTAAAATAAATAAATATGCTATTTGATCCAAATATACCATGTGGTACAAGAGTTATGAGCATTTTCACTAACTGACCACGATCGGCTAGACTGATACTCAACAAAGCCTAGGCTATAAAAAAAGGTTGTTACGCATATCAGTGATTAGACAATGTTGACATGCATACGAATGCAAAGTTTGATCAAAATATGCCATGTGGTTCAAGAGTTATGAGTATCTTCACTTACTTGTAACACCCAATGTGAGTCGTGCAATGTATGCCTAAAGTGACGGTTGTGGGGAGTAACACAAGGTACGAATTGGGTTGAAGTTATTATCATTTTCAAAAAGTATGCGACAGTGGGCCAAAAACGCTCAATAGAACTGTCCTGTGATGCATAGAGGAGCCAAATATAGCGGAAACCCGTTTTGTAGATTATCGCAGTTTGGCTTTCCAATAGGCAAACGTTTATTTGCCTATAAGACGGCCTATTCTGCTGACCCATATAAAAAGTGATATTATTTTAAAGGGCTCTGACTGATGGTTTCTTTGGATTTATGGAGAAAAAATAACCAAGGCGACATTTTTTTCTATACTTAAGAAATCTTAAAAATCTATAAGTAAGCAAAGTTTGATCCAACTATACCATGTGGTTCAAGAGTTATGGGTATTTTCATTCATTGATCTCAACTGGCTGGACTAATCATCAGCAAACCCTCATCCATCAAAAAAAGCCGTTACACATGCCAATGGTTAGTCAATGTTGACATGCATATATGTGCACATTTGATCTAAATTTACTATGTGGTTCAAGAGTTAGAAGCATTTTCACTAACTGACCACAGACGCACAGATGGACAAACTCACACAGTGATTATTGTGCACACATGCGAGTTGTGTAATACTATTATTAACAACATTAAATGCATGTATAGTTGGATTTGATGGCTTAAAACTAAAAAAGAATAGTCCGCGACCAGGACGAATGCATCCGAGGCAGCCAGGCGGCCTAATATATTTTGCTGGCCAAATCTTCTGCTGCCTGTCTGTTTATTTGTTGTTCATGCGTTTCGTCTTAGTCAACAATTTTTCAGTCATCTACTGTTGTTTAAGCGCAATAAAATGGTAAGCTTGCACGGAGGCCTTCTTACTTATGCAATGTATCATCACAAGGAATCAATCAAACTAACATACCATGATCGTAGTGAAACAAAAAAACGCGATCTTAACTCACAGATATTCAGAGCTAGAGAAAAACCCTAGTTGAGCTAAGATGGGCCTAGCCAAAGACAAGCATAAGGCATGGACCCATCGATGAACGTTTAAGGTCAGAGCCGTCATAGAGTCTGAGGCATGACTCACCGCCTTGCAATTAAAGAGGAAACCAAAGCTATATTAACCCTGATTGGGTTTATAGTCAGACATATAGATTGTTGCATCCCACTAAATTGTAGCGCTTGATTGTCATCCTCTTGAATGATATTTGAGCCACGACATGTGATTTCCAACAATGTGGCATTTTGACAAGTGTAGACTCATAAGAGCATGTGCAGCCTCCTTTTAAGCTTAGAAACTCCAAATGCTGTTCAGTCAGTAGCTTGACAGTCAAAGAATATTCAAGCTCTGATCAGACTGCGCATATGCGCAGGCTGATCTGAACCTTTGCTGGTCGCACATACCACATTGTTGGAAATTTCATGTCGCGGCTCATTTATAATTGAATAAGTTTGCAACCTTTATGGTAGCACTGGCTAAGTGGTGTAGCAAGCGATAGTCCTTTCTATGAACATTACCTGTGTGTATTGTCTTATGGTGTCACAACACTAAAATGACCCACCAGCTCATCGCCATCTCCGCTCGAGGAGATGGCGATGAGATGGGTGTGTCATTTAATAGATTACCACTGTCATTTTTGTAACAGCTACTGAAATTCCGCTTTCGAATGGCAACTGTACGAGAACAACCCAGTTTAGCTAAGTGCTGAAAGATGACGAGCTTTTTTTTGAAAAGCTTATACTTGTGGTCTGTTTGAATTTGATCAGGAACTGAAGGCTTTCCACCGACTCTTTTGAACTGACAAACAAAATAACAATTAAATATTGGTTTTGGTATGCCTTGTTGCACAATAATTTTCAAGCCGTCACTGTACTTTTAAACAATTAACTCTGAGTTGCTGCCCTGAATTTTAAAAATTCTTTACGAAGTTTATGACAATCTTAGCCTTATCTAAGTAACTTGTTAGTCACAACTGGGTTATATTGTTGAACTCATTAATATTAGATGGCAATCTCAAATCAAATCAAATCAAATCAATTTATTACTCTCAGGTTACTCGCAATACGAATAGGCTGCGAATTATATACACCATAAGAAGGAAAGGAGTAAAATCTCCTTCCAGAAATGGGAAATAAACACTTTTAGAATTAAAATCTTCTCGTTGATCATAAATTTTAGATGAAACTATATCATTTATTATGAACAAGTCGAAGTCCGAAAAGGGGGCGTTAGTATTGAAATATTAATTTTCATTGACTGAGTTTCTGTGGGATAAATCCGACTTAATTACCGTTTATTACAAATAAGAAGTATCAATATTCAGGCATCTAGAAACCTTGAAGTAGAGTAGAACGTTTCAATAGCATCATCCTGATTATTGTCCGAAAAAGTAAGTGACGTCTCTCTCATAACAAACACTTGCGCAACAAGAGGAGCACAGTTAGTACCTACATGTATCTATTGGAATACCTACCATTTGTCTATTCGGTTTAAAGCCAATTAATAATATATTTTCCAAATGATAATGAAGACAGTCGCGAACTTTCTGACATGACATTAGTTTTTTTTTTCTTTGAGGAGATTATGAGGCAATGTAGTATAGAGAAGATAAATCATATATAGACAATCTAGATGTTAGAAAATCATTAGATTTTAGTTTATTAAGGTTCTCACCTTTATTTTAGATAGACTAAAATACAGTTTTACCATTCCATTAATATTTTCAGTATATTAAATTTTAGTGGGACAAGACTTTAAAATTATAGGCAGCAATAAAATACAAACTGAAATTAGCATTTTACGTGATTTGTTAAATATTTTATGACGATGCTGCAAGGCACAGACAAGACAGTCAAGAAACACCAATAGCAAAATGGATCCACAAAAAAGCACCCAGTGATCATTTCTACCCAATTGTTTTTTCTAACTACCGGTTTCAAAGGAGAAGATATTCTAAGTCTTTGTTATCGCAATAAGCCACGCCCCCTGGCGGCCAGGTTTTTTGGATCATATTTCTTTAAGCTATATTGTAGAGGGTCACCTAGTGACCATTACTGCCAAATCATTTTCATTTTTGATCACTGGTTTTAGGAGAATATGTTTAAAGTTTCCTACATAAGTACATACGGGAAACTAGCCACGCCCCCCTGGCGGTCATGTTTATCGACGGATTATATTCGTTTTATCTATTTTTGTAGAGGGTCACCGTGTGACCATTTCTGCCTAATTGTTTCAATTCTGACTTCTGGTTTCAGAGGAGAAGATCTTAAAGTTTCTTACATAGGTACCTGGCGACACAGTTAAGGTCACTACTGGCACCTGGGCATTTGTTTTCCCAAAAATAGATTTTCTGTAATTTGATATTTCATTTTATTAATACTGATATAAAACAATAAAAAGTATGTCGCCGTTTAGTATTTGAGCTATGGTACTTCAAAGACATGCATAATACGCCCTTATCTTCAGGAACGAAGCGATATATAAACAGGTATACGATACGGTAGCTGATGATGATGGTGTATTGTGCACTGCTTAAGATTACTTGAAATACAGGAATGTTTAAGTTTAATCACTACATATTCAAATATGTTTTGAATTCTTAAAAATAGATTTTTTTGAAACTTGTATATAACATAAACATCATTACGCAATCTGTATTAGCGTAAAATTTTAGCAATATCCACTGTCTGGAAAGCGAGATACTTCTTGATACTACTCTTACCCCCTGTAATGCATACTTTCAATTTTGCAACTTTTTAACTGTATAGCTAGAAATAAATTTATTTTCAGCCAACAAATAGTGTTTATAATACTGGTTTGAAGCTATCTATAAGTGTAAAAACTAGTTTTGTGAAGATTAATGAAAAAAAGTTTTGCTTCACAAAGAAATATTTATTGTTATCCCACCCGCTTTTTCAATGTTTCTCTACTCTGTAGCAATAAAAAAGCTCAAAATGGCTCAAACAGTTGCAAACACATATTTCTAGAATTGATATATGATGAAAATTGCATAACTCATCGAAATATGTCATAATTGTATGGAAATTAAATATTTATTCAATATTTTGGAGTCATTGAGGTATTGTTAAATCCTATTTTATTGATTTTGTCACCTCCAAACGTAAAATAAAGGGCATTTACTCATGTTTGATGCAAAAATTTTGATCATTTAAGTTAGAACGTATACAGACGTATCAAACCAAATATCTTGTTTATGCTTTAACTTCAATCTGATTCTCAATAAGCAAGCTAAGAAGAAAATTTGATTTTTACCCATTATCTATGTAAATATTAACATTAAGGGGCAAAAACTCATGTTTGTAAATATAAACATGTAGCAGAAGTAACGTTTTATTTACAGTTTGACACAGTAATGATTCAGAATAACTTTCACCCAATTTAGACAATACATTTTAAAGTTATTGAGCTTTTACTCACTCTTTTTCATTTTCCCATATAAAACAATGCTAAAATAATAAACTGGGGCAGTAACCCTTGCTGAAATATGTAGATAATTAATATCCATCATAATTGCGCCCAGCATGCCAATTCCACTTATCTAAGAAAGTTTCCAGTAAAAACGCTAACAAATATGGACGTTATAAGGCAAAATGTGTTTATTCATACAAGAGTTATGGTTACTAGTGTCAGTAGTGACCTTAATTGACGAAAAAAAATGGTAGAAGGTCATCAGGTGATCATTTCTACCAAATTAATTTGAGTTTAGAGAGCCAAGAGGTCAGCCCTTTCTCAACAGGTGATCACAAGAATGAATGGAACAGACAAGACAGTATAACAAAGAAAACCACGAAACACAACTATCAAAAAGGGTCCACAAAAGAAGCATCCAGTGATCATATCTATCAAAAATAGTAAGTGAGTATGATCATGAAATACCACAATCACAAACCGCAGAAAACCCAATGGCACCACGAAGAAGAGCCGCTAAACCATCATGAGACACCTGGGCCCGGAATAACAATGTCTCCTTAAGTTTAGTAGACTTTTACGAACTTAACTCCAATATTTCTTAAAGTTAAGATTCTATCTTAAATGTGCATTTATAATGCACCGTTTTTGTGAACCTAACTTAAGTATAAATCCTCGGCTAGAATCGTTAATTTGACGGGAAGGCTTACGAGGACATACGAAAAATATAGAGTTTTAATGACTGTAAGCGACCCAAATGTTTCGCGCGTCCAGTAAATTAATCAGCGGACTCGAAAAATACTACGAAATAGAGTAATTCCTGCTCATTAAAACCCTCCCCACGACGCAGAATTATTTGTGTTGATTTTTTCCATTTCATAAAAGAGTGTAGGCGTCATTTTAGAGGAGATGGGCAGGGAGGGCAGGTGGGGGTGATCTGCGGCGGGGGGATAGGGGGGAGTACACACGAACTCGTTCGCGATGATCATGTTTTTGTGTGTTTGTGGGAGCAGTCAACATGCATCTAGCTCGTTGTAGACTATTTATGGGCTAACCAATGATACTGTGTTGCTTATCCCATCCGTATAACCTAACATAAATGATGCATGATCAGCTAACCAGTGGGGGTTAAGTTTTTTATTCTTTTTTCTGAACCATCACACGCGTGCATATTTTAAGTTGGCAGGTTATGTGGATCCTTGAGCAATCCATGGTTGCTCGCCTATGCGATAAGTACCATAATATCGTGCTGGCTAGGTTGCAGTTTGCTCATACGAATGTTTAAAGTTAAGGTAAACGGTACAATATCAGTTTTGTTTGTTTGTTTGATTTTATTTTATTTACGTCCCATCAGCAATCTTTCAGTTATAAAGGGACGGGGCTTCCTGGGTTGAACTAGTACTAAGCAAGGATAAATGTTCTTGCTCAGTGACACAACGCAGTTACGCCGGTGATAATCGAATCCGCGGCACCTCGGTCTCGAGTCAAGCACTCTACCACTGAAGCACTGCGCTTCCAAGCAATATCAGTAATTTGTGAGACTTCGAGGTCTACGTAAATTCGGGATTTTCATCCGACTTGAGCTGTACAACACTGATGCCATGCTATAAGCTACAAATATCTCTGCCAAAGTGGCACCCGGTTACCCATCTATTTCGCAAGCCCTGTCGAGTCAAAAAATAATGTCTTGCATAGCGTACATGTACTCATTTTGGACACATAAATTCCCAATGACAAGTCAGAAATTGGCTAATTATCAGATACTTAGCTAGTTTATTTTAATTTAAAGGCGCCAATTGAGCCACAACGCGCAACAATGCATACGTGATAATTCCAAATGAAAAAAACACACTCCCATATATGGTAAAACAAAATATGTTTCAATAATAAGCCTAAGTTGCCCTTGACATATTTTAATTTAATCAATGAGATCAGGTAAGCGCTATAGGACCTTCAGATCCTCTAGTTTGTTCATATGCTTAACAGGGGGGGGGGGGGAGGGTAGTTATAGAATACTCGCAGACTTCTTGATGTGGTGAACCCTTCAACCTTATTACTAAACAATCGTACCTGATAGGCAGCGATACGCATTATTTAAATACAAAACAGCGTGTCTAGCAATTCAGTTCATTTGTGATCGCCGCATACAGTGTGGGACAAAGCATGTGGGTAATTCGGTATTTTATATGTAGAGACTCCCTTCACATCCGACGTTGGGAATAATACAATATCCCATAGCACATAACGCCTTTGATACACGGTGCACTACCCTACTCATCGCATTTTTTGATACCCCAATCGTATCTCCAATCACTAAACAGTAGGACCCTGTCGTTGTTTACCACAGCCGCACAGAACTTGCATCAATGGAGTAAGTGTCATGCTAAGTATTTTGGCCAAGACGTTGTGTAGACGAACCCAGTTAACGATGCCACGCGCGGATCCAGAGGAGATGGCAGGGGTCCGGACCCCAGCCCCCTGGAAAATCACAAATTCTATAGGTTTATATACATGTAGAAATATGCAATTTGACCCACTCCACCTGGGAAAAGTTGGACCCCCTGGAAATGTTAGAGCGCCCTTCTCCATGGAATATCGGAAAGTTATAGTTTAATGATAGTTTTCTTTGAAAAAGCCATGATCACTGGACTCCCTCTGCAAAATAAGCTGAGGACTTACAGAAAAAAGAAGAGAAAAAACAACGTTAGAGCTTTTTTCAGTCAGTCGGGCTTGGACCTCTACCCCCCCCCCCCCACACCGCCAAACCCGACGAAAAATTCCTGGATCCGCGCGTGGATATACGTTATCGTGGTGGTATAGAAACGATATCGCTCCTTAAAACCTTCTATAGTGCTGCCAAGATCTAATGACCATGTTTACATTTGCTTGTTTGTAAACATTGAAATCAAAACAGTAGGCTGGCATATTCAGCAGTCAGGTGTAGTTTTGAAAACTGTTTGATATCATCTTGTATAGCTCAGAAGATAGAGTCGCTGGCAGCAGAACACACATTTCTTTTTCCATTATGCGCGGGTTCGAATCCCATCAATGCTTTCATGTCTTTTTCTTCATTTTTATTGTATCATATTTTCACCTGTGTCCTTTAAGCATTATTGGAAAACAGTTTTAACATTTATACAAAGTGTCCATCAAATGGGACATTATCAAACACGAAACGCATATGCGAGATGCCACTGAATGCATCAACTCAATAGGGTACGCATTGTTTGCTGTCATTAAAATAAGTAAGGTATGCAAAGATCAGGAATTGATACAATCAAGTTAAGTGATATTAAGCAACTCAAATGGTTTGGAAATGCTTATGAATAATATCTTTAAATGAGCCGCTACATGAGATTCCTAACAATGTGGTATGTGTGACGAGCAGAGCCTCAGATCAGCCTGCGCATACGCGCAGTTTGATCAGAGCCTTTGCTAGTCGTTTGAATACTCTATGAATATTTAGCTACTGCCCAAACAGCATTTTGACTGTCTAAGCTTAAAAGGCGGCTGCACAGGCTCGTCTGAGTCGACACATGTCAAAATGCCACATTGTTGGAAATCACATGCCATGGTTCAATAAATAATTGATAAAAAAATAAAAAAAAAAACATGGTACTGTGACGGGGTTCGAACTCGCAACCCCGTCAAAGTACCATGTCAAAAAGTTAAATCTTAACTTTAAGGTAGCCTCGCTGCTACCTTAAATATTTAAGTATTTTGTCGAGATAAGGAGACATTTAAGATAGGGAAAATGATTGTAATGCACTTTTCGTGAAATTTAAGTAAGTTCGTCAATTTAAGTCTACCTTAACTTTAAGGAGGCATTGTAATTCCGGGCCCAGGAAGACAAATTAAGCAAATTATTTTGAATTCTTACAGCCAGTTTCAGAGGAGAAGAGTTTTAAAGTTTTCGTTATCGCGATAAGCAACTACACCTGTCAGCCATATTTTTTTGATGGTTAAGATTTATTTATGCCCTTTTGTAGAGTGTCACCTAGTGGCCATTTCTGCAGAGGAAAAGGTGTTTAAAGTATACCACATTAGGTGCATAAAAAAACTGGCCACGCCCCTGGCGGTCGTCTTTATTGACAGATCAAAGGATCATTGACGGTTTGGGCCTTATACGCCTATTTTTCTGATTCCCAGAACGCTGCTTTAGAGCTTCTAGTGTGGTACCTGTAGTATCAGTGCAAGAGGTGAATCTAATGGCAAGAGCCAGCTAGCAAAATATTTTCAAAATTCCTACGCACTCGAGAGTTATGGCGGGTAGAAAGGGGAGGGGTCTGAAATTTCATGAAAATAAAAAGTGCTTTAAAAAGTGATTTCTGCACGTTTTCTTGATTTATTTGGTAGGCAAGGTGATATCTAATGAACATACCATATGCAGAGTATTAACGAATCACGATTATTGATGAAATTGTTTTAAAAACAAAATTTGTTTTGTAATAAAATGATTTTGGGGAGATAATTTAGAAGTTAGCTGTACATTTTGGACTACATGTACCGTAAATAATACAAAACTGAAAGCTCAACAAAAGAAATAAATGTTTTTGAAGGAATGAATGTGTCCCATTTAGCATTGGAAGTAAAACTGATCCTAACTAGATCCTTTGAATATTACTTTTGCTTTGCAACAAGGGCATAGCATGTTGAATGTATTTAAAGTGTCCTAATATTTATGGTATACATTGTGCATGTATATCCCTATATGAGACAGTATATTGAACACTAAAGTATTTACCTGTTATAACTCTTTGCATGACAGTGGATAATTTTGTCGTCTGCCAATAACTTTTTGCAAACAGTTTGAACCCAGATGAAGACCAATAGAATGTCGGTCTTGATCTGGTTTCAAACTGTTTGACACTCTGGTGGTGGTCCTGGGTGGTTTATTTTTAAAAACTAAATTATGAAGAAAGTCAGCAGACGAAAATAAAAACATGAACAATTCGCTAGCATGCAAATAGATAAGTACAGGACGTTTGCAAAATAATGTGCCATTTAATAACAGTGAGATTTGTTCTTATGAAAAAAATGCATAAAACCTTGCTAATTCTACTTTTAATCTTTAAGTACTTTATATTTAAAAAGCACATAATACAAAGCAATTTAGGAGGTTGGTTCTAGAGAACTTCATTACTGTCATTAATTTCTTATTTGGTAGAAAAGGCATTTTGTGGGCTTAAGCCCTGGGTTTTTGGGCTGCTAAACATCTTCCCCCCCCCCCCCCGTGTGCCAGCAAGCCACTTCCATACAAAGTGTAAAATATGGTAACACATATGCAGGCAAAAGCTTTTGCTGGCACACGGGGGGGGAATGATATTTTAAAAAATATTTTCGGATTCCAATATATCTTAATGTAAAACTGATTGGTCTACCCAAAATTTTACATCATTGAAGCATTTAGTATCGAAAACGGATTTCACAGCCATAAAGTACTCAGGTCAGGGTAGCTTCAAGGCAAACTTTTATTTTTACTGAAAACCATAGGCATTTACCCATAGCAAGTGTCAATGATCCTTTGTTTTGCCATTCTTGTAGAGCGTCACCTAGCTTGATAATTTTTGCCTAATTCTTTTAAATTCTGACCACTGGTTTCAGAGGAGAAGATGTTTAAAGTTCCTACACAGGTCCATAAGGGAAACTAGCCACGCCCCCTGGCGGCCATGTTTTTTGACGGATCGAATTCGTTTTAGCTATTTTTGTAGAAGGTCATCAAGTGATCATTTCTACCCTTCCAAACTATTTAGAATTCTAACCACGGGTTTTAAAGATGATTTTTAAAATTTGTGTTATCACGATAGCCCACACAACCTGCCAGCCATAATTTTGACGCACGACGACGATGGGCGACCGACATTTACTGACCCAATAGCTCATTTTGAGCACTTCGTGCTCATGTGAGCTAAACATAAATATGGTATAGATTACAAAAATCCTATTTAACCCATCCCAATAATGTATTTATTCCAGTTTGGTCAAAATATACCAACTGGTTCAGAAGATACAGTGCGAGAAATAAGCTCTACGTGGACGCAGATGTGGACCACGGTCCACACCAAATCTCATATGTCCCCACACTTCAGTTGGTGGACATAATCTAATATTGGATACCGTGAACATTGTTGTCGTAATAGAACAACTATTTCACACTTTTATGAGTAGCAGTCCAAGCTGTCATGGAAACAGTGCATCGGGGTCGTCCACAGCACACCCGGTTGTCGCCCTGTAAGGTGTAAATAGCTTCGGAGAAGCCTATTAAGGCTTTACAGTGTGATATAAATAACTGACCGTCGTGGCACGACTGAAAATTTGTCGAAAGCGACGTTAAGCCCAAAACAAACAAACAAATGATTGAATGGGCGATACCCTAGAGAGGCTGATTGGAATTTCATATAAACACAAAACACATGCCATATTATTCAAATAATGAGATTTTAATGGTACTTAATGGTGTGCATTATAACCTGACTGTTTATTCATAACGTATTTGCATTTCTTCTATAATATGTCTGTAAACAGTCATTTTTCTGTATAATAATTATGATCATTTGGTTTAGGTTTAAGGTAGAACTGTACTTACGTGGAAAGACAATCGAGTGTTTTTAAGAGTAAGAGTTATTTTTATTTTCTTTTTTGTCTTAAAACGTACAAGCATTGGTGTTCCGAAAAACTTTCTTCTCGTTTATCAAAGAATCACTATGACAAGGTATAATTTGACCGTCGGGACCAGTTCGGCCCATCGATGCGTTCGAGCGATACCTGGTCAGATAATTCTGGTTAGACAAGTTAATATTCATAATGCGGCATTTCGTCAAGGTCTTTACTATTTACTGGGACAAAACAATTTTTAGAGAAAACAAATACACGTTTCATTTGAAATTTAGCATAACCTGTGACCCCTTGATATATACATTGGACCCTCCCAAGTCTACTGTATCAAACCAGAAGGAAGAATCTATCATTTCATTAAGGGTTAAATTTAGTATAAAAAGCCTATGAAATAATTAGAGCTTCTGTCCTCACACCACATCAGCATGAAAAAGAAGCTTCAGTTATAATGATGCATAACTAACCATGATATTTTATTAGCCCAAATCGGTAAAGTTCTGTTCCCATATTGGGCAGTTCTTACAGTAAAACGTGTCTTAAGTGGCCACTCATAATAGAAAAAAAGATATAAATGACAAATGGGCGAAAGTATTACAGAATGCTCCCCTTACTTTTGACCTGCATTAAGTGATTATCGTTCTTGAAAACCTATCTTTGGCCTTCTTTTGAGTGGCCGCTTAAGACAGGATTTACTGTAGCTATATAACGTTTATTCTTTCAAGGCCAAGAATAATAAAGGTGCTAGGCAGACTGCGCATATGCACACTCTGATTTACGCTTTTTGTTGTTTGCATGCAACTAAAACAGACATTCTCGTGACATGGCCATTTTTGAATATCTAACGTCGTAGTAAATACCAGAGGAGGGCACTGCTTTATTTGGTTTGATTTGATTCATTACGTCCCAGTCACTTTTTCAGTTATGTCAGGACGGGTCTTCCGGGGTTGAACCAGTACTTAGCAAGGGTAAATGTGATGCTCAAGGGCACAACACAGTGACGCCGTTGAGGCTCGAACCTGCAACCCCTCAGTCCCGAGTCAAATGCTGAGCCACTGCGCTTCTAGGGACTTCTTTATCAGTTCAAAGACACTGAACGTTTTATTTCGCCGACTATGAGATTTATCACATCCATGGATAAAGGCGTCATCGAGAAATCACTATTCTTAAATTCTGTGGGTCGCCACTCTCAAGAAAGATAAAAGACGTTTTCCAATCTTCTAGTTAACCCATATAAGCCTAGCATCCATATACAAACAGTACAGACCCAGACCACACGCCACAGAACGTGGCATCTGATCAGGGTCTCTACTGTATGCTTACAGAATGTTGTTTTATTTGAATAAAAATGAAAAATACCACCCAGCAACCTTTAAAATGGACATTGACTGGTCCAAATGATAAGAGTGGGAAATTCCATTCGGCTTAAATGGGTTAAGAGTGTGTAATAGCATAATTATTTTCTAATTTCTGAATCAAAGCATATGATGTTGGTACTCAAAAGGACGGTTCTTTATAGCGCCCAAACATAAGATGGAAACCAAATTTTTGAGCGTACAATTGTTAATATTTTCTTAACGTTGCTGAAAAGAACCGTCTCATTTAGACGGTTCTTCTAAGTACCCACAACATATGTTTTGGTTGAGAAATAAGAAAATATTTTTTGGGGTACGCACTCTTAACTGAAGGCCTGTAACATTCTATATATATATTTTGACTAATTTTGAATGCATCATCAGACATCAAGCAACACTTCTGATAGACCAAACATGTTAATGCACTTATCAACGTAATAAAGTACCACACCAATTCTTTGTCTTATGCCCACCAGCTCCTTATGGTTCAGGATTGGGTAAAACGCATCTGTTCGTGTTTCATGTGTGAATGACTCTATAAAGCTGGTCCTCAACGTCAGTAAAGCATTATAAACCTTCTTTCGTATTCTGAAATAAATCAAGAACAATGCTAACTTCCGTTATCTTATGGTAACCAGTCCCCTAGGTTATAAAACCTTTTTGATGCTCAACGTAGCTCAGCATGAAATTTTACTGCTCATAGAAAGCTAAATACTGCAAATAATAATATTTTCTCCTGCATAAAACACTCAGATATTGTCTTAAAATACCAACGGTTGTGGGTTTTTTTAACATTTATGAGTAGAATAACAGAATAAACTTCATTCTCAGCTAAGTTGAGCATCAGAAACGTTTTTATATCCCGGGACCAGATCTTCATATAAGAGGGCATAAAACTTGTTTCTCAACCAAAACATACCTTGTGGGTACTCAAATTAATTGTTTCAATAAGACATGTCCTTTAAACACCAAAAACATATGTTTAACATGGTGATTAGGAAATTAATTACAATTTAAAGCTCGAAACGGTATCAAATTTTAACCTCCGTAAGACAAGAGTCCAATGAGCAGCATTATTCCGAAATATGCATAGCATAAACGTAATATTAGTGGTCGCATGATTTCGAAATATCTAGTATCGTGTGCATATCCTAGTGATATTATGTCAGTCCATCTCGCGAAGATAAAACCTTGTGATTGGCTACCCATTGACATATTAAAACAGCATTTGATTGGTCAATGATGTCAATGAAGCATACCACAGAACAAACACAACCATAGACTGTTCGGTTTAACAAGATTAGCTAAACTAATATAACTAGATGAAATACAAAAAGTCAATAAGCAATGCTTATTAGATACCCCCCGCACAGTAAGAGTCAGTGAAAAAACTTGGCAAGTTATAGTTCGAACAAGATGACCTTAGTTTTGAAAAGAAGATTTCAGTAGAATCTGTGCAAACAAAAATTATAAACTCCTTCATGCATATGTTCAATGTGTCTACATTGTATCGGCAAAGTATCAAATTGCTCCATCAAGAGCTGTGGTAGGAGTTGATTGGCCCATAAAGGCACTATCCATGCATATACAAAAGCCATATAAGGGAATAATTGTCTAAGTTCAACAAGAATTATAAACTCCTTCATGCATATGTTCATTGTGTCTACATTGTATTGACAAAGTATCAAATTGCTTCATCAAAAGCTGTGGTAGGAGTTGATTGGCCCATAAAGGCACTATCAATGCATATACAAAAGCCATATTAGGGAATAATTGTCTAAGTTCTCACAGCTGTCATTTTGTCAAAATTATTTTTTGTGAACCAAACTCCTTCATGCATATGTTCAATGTGTGTACATTGTATCGGCAAAGTATCAAATTGTTCCATCAAAAGCTGTAGTAGGAGTTGATCGGCCCATGAAGGCACCATCTATGCATATACAAAAGCCCAAGAAGGGAAAATTGGTCTAAGTTCTCACAGCTGTCATTTAGTCAAAAATTATTTTTTCTGAACCAAACTCCTTCATGCATATGTTCATTGTGTCTACATTGTATAGGCAAAGTATCAAATTGTTCCATCAAAAGCTGTGGTAGGAGTTGATCGGCCCGTGTATGGCCTATAATAGAATAAGCATAAAGCCCTATATTAAAAGCCATTTAGAACTACAAAGGGAAATAACTCAAATAGAATTGGCCCTTAGCCCTTACTTTTTTGTCTAAAGTATTTGTCTTGCATATATGAACATGTTTGCAAGGTTTGATGAAAATCCAGCAATGGCCTATAATAGAATAAGCATAAAGCCCTATATTAAAAGCCATTTAGAACTACAAAGGGAAATAACTCAAATAGAATTGGCCCCTAGCCCTTACTTTTTTGTCTAAAGTATTTGTCTTGCATATATGAACATGTTTGCAAGGTTTGATGAAAATCCAGCAATGACTCTTCGAGTTATTAAGGAAACAAAACGTTACGGACGGACGGACGGACGGACGCACGGACGGACGGACGGACGGACGGACGGACGCACGGACGGACAACGTGAAAACAGTATACCCCCTACAAACAAAGTTTGCGGGGGTATAAAAATCTACCTAAATATCATTTTATTATAACTTCTCATATCTAAGACAAACGATTTTCCTAAGCATCCAAAACATATGAGCCGTGACATTAGATTTCCAACAATGTGGTATGTGCAACCAGCAAAGCCTCAGATCAGCCTGCGCATACGCGCAGTCTGATCAGAGCCTTTGCTAGTCGCTTGAATATTTTGCCAGTGTTAAGCTACTGACTGAACATCATTTGGTGTTTCTAAGCTTAAAAGGAGGCTGCATAGGCTCGTCTGATTCAACATTTGTCAAAATACCACATTGTTGGAGATCACATGTCACGGCTAAATTATGTTTAATAGCAAATTATTAAAAAAGTTCATAAATACACCCTATTCGAGTAATGGGAGTTTGAGTAATCAAGTGTTTAAAGTACTTACTTGCAGCATTGATAAATAGGAGCAAGCAACAGGGTATTAGCGTGGTAAAATCTGAAAATAGAGGATCTTACATGAGTGCTCATGTTTTATTGAATTTATTAAACGAGTTGGGGAAAATAGATAAAATGCGAGGCTTGCCGAGCATTTTATCTCTTTTTCGCAACGACTTCAATAAATTCAATAATACAAGAGCACGTCTGTTAGATTCTATTTATCATATGACAAATACTTTGCAATCTCATTTCTGGCGTAAAAACGTTATGATTTTGTCATCATGTACACAACGTTGTTATGGACATCATAACGTTTCCCGTAAATCTGTAACCCACAAGTGGTTTATCGATTTTATTGCATGGCGTTATTTCACTCCCAGACACGACGTCATATGATAAAGAGAAATAACTGCATTCAAAGTAAGGAAAATGTCAAAGATCAGGAAAAATACAATTAAGCACCACACCTGACCCAGGATACCAATGGGAAAGTGGCAACTTCTCAATTAGACATCACAAGCGAGAGCCAAGAGGTCAGCCCTTTCCAAGCAGGTGACCACAAGGCATAAATAAACAGACGTGCACGAAAGCATGACAAAAACAATAGAGAAATAACATAAGTGAACCAGAAAAGAAGCATAGCTTACTCAAAAACTAGCATTGACCTTGGGTTATGATAAATTTAGGTATATCTGCTTCATTGCCTCTGTACAGTTTCAAACTATGATGCCGTATGGCCATTATCATCCTATTTAACCCTTAAAATGGAGTCAAAAGGAACCAAAGGGAACTAGCATTCCCCCCCTCAGTATCCATTGTCAATGTATTTTTTTTAATTTATTGGGGTCTATATAAAATACCTAGACTTTTTCCCAAAAATAAAATGTCACAATCCACATTTTCTAGAGCTATTTTATAAGGTATTTTATAAGTTATCATTTTTCGCAAAATACCAAAGACTTATTCTCTTGCCACTCCCTTTACCTAGCAAATACATAGCCAACCATGGTTTCTATGTATAGCTTATTTTAATGGCCATATGATATGACTAATACGTGGGCCTTTTGATGCATTTGTAAAGTATACAGGCTAGACTTATGTGCAAAATAACAGTAAAAATATATAAAAAAACAAACATAATGTAATCTGACTTGGAAAAAAACTAAAACCTACCCCTTCTTACCCATCTGAGACAGTAGGCATGACAGATCTATGATTTTGCGTCCATTATGAAAGTTTGGTTACAGTTGAACAGCTAAACCGATCATAAGCATATTTTGAAAAAAGTAGCGCCATTAATATCCAGAAAGTAGCTCGTTTCCGTATCATGTCCAGTTGGTGGGACAATATGTGGTTTATAGCCTTACTTCACATGCAATTTGACACCGCAAATTTTCTTTACAGTGAAATCAAAATGTTCCTCCAGATGTATGTAGAATAGTCTTCATTGCCAAAGCAGTCTGAACAATATTCTGTTGTGTCATATTTTAGAACACCTAAAGTAGGAATTAAAAGATGTCTTATAATAAATTTTATTTTCAGTAAAGATCTGGATGGTAATATTTGAGCAGCGACGGCAAAACCAACAAAATGAGTGTGTGTTGAGTGAGGATGCAGATCAGCCTTGGCATCTGTAATGTCTAATCAGAGTCTTTGCAGTGCACTCGGTAGATAAGTATGGACAATGGATCCTGAGGGGTGCATGGTAGGCCACTCGGGCTCCTAGACTATTATATTCCAATGGACTGTTGCACTTGGCTTGATACAATGGACATAGGTAGCTCACTGTCTATATCTGGAATTTGCCAAGTATGTGTCTCTGAAGATTTTTTTCTTCACAAGCAGACTAGATACTAATTTAATGACACCTTTTGCAGTTTTATATCTGGGTCATTTCCTTTAACAAAAGTATCCATTTACAGAAAGTCCTGAGCTAAATTTTACGCATGAAAGCACCAGTTTAACACTGGAGGTGCTAAAAAATAATTGCAAAATATGTATCTCAAGTGTACGTACGACGTGTGCACAGTGGGTGACTCTATTGTTGGGTTAATTTTGTTCCTAAAAAAAACATTATCGTCCGTTAGATACATTTTTTCCAAATACTGACCTACTTAAAATGAGGATAACGGAACATGCGCAAAACTTATTGAACAAATGCATCACGAACTGATGTGATTCTGTGATTCACTCAATTGGTTTCAAGCAATCATGTATCGATTGACACCATCAACATGTGTTATTGTCTAAGAACTCTTCTAGGATCTGACCATTTAAATTTTTTCAACAATATTATAGTTCTGTCGCAATAATAAGAAACTCGAAAATCAGGCATATTATTTTATTACTTGCATTTTTCCGAACATAAAGCTCAAATCTGGATTTAGATTATCCTGCAGTGTCAGAAGAAAATTGTTTGAAGAATCTACTACCACTGCCCTGACCCCTAATCTCTCGGGAATTTCGACATTTTTAGGCTTTCTGAAAAGCGGGGGGCAGTTAAACGGTGTAACAGCCATGTGACGGCCTATATATCTGTACTTAAATTTCTACAGGTGAGTGTCAAAAGCATCACACATTTTAAAATCGTGATTGCTTTATAAATGCCAGTTTTAATTTTAAGCGCTGCCATTCAGTTGATAGTATCGATTCAATCAGCGTAGACACAGATCCAACTGATCTAATACGACCAGTTTGATCTGGGTAAAAACTGTTTGCTATATTTGTTAGGACATTTTCTGCCCAAACAGCGTGATGTGGACATTTTTATAAAACAACTTTTACAGTTGTAACCGGCCTCAGCATTATCAACTACATATTTTATCTTATAGTCAACCATTCATTTTCTGTAATTAATCAATTTGAGCTGTTTACATACATTCTTTCAATGGTAACACTCAAGACAAGTGTCAAATAAGTGGAATAAAATGCAAAAATCTCCCATTATAATTATTAGATCAAAAATTACCAGGCAATATATTTTGTCAAAATACTGCCTGAAATGATGCATGATTATTGAATGCTCAATGTGATATAAATTGAAACGTACATCTAAACTCATTTATTCGTGATTCTAATTTATGCAGCAGTACTTTATATTTACGATACACTTTATGCTATACTGAACAAAGGTGAAAACGCAACACTACAATATTTTATATTTTGTGAGAAAGTATTGAAACAAAAGTATTTACTAAAGCTTAATAACGTTTTTCAGACATCCAGCAAGCGATTCGTCGAAACTCCGCCAATTTGTCTCTTTTGTTGCTTTTGATGTTTGTGTATGTTCCTTTTTGTGTTTAAAGCTTTATTCACTGAATTTTGCAATTGCGCATGCGCAAAAAAGATTTTTATGCTTATCAGAATTCGTCATACTTGTGTTGCATAGATACACAAGAAAACTGTCTTATCACTTGAAACAAGCTCAGAAATCAATTTCGAATTTATCAAATTTGTAAAAAAATGTAAAATGTCTCTCTTTTACAAAAACAGATAGGGAATATCAAATATTTGGTAATCTTCGATTGATCACGATTTTCGATAACTTTCTTACTTTGTCAAACCAGGTAGACCTATAAGCACATTGTTCCTACCATTTCTCGACCAGTAATGTGCTCAGACTAAGATGCAAAAGCACATTGAATTTCCTATGGAGTTGTCATTGATAAAATTTCAAGCTTGACCAATTTGATGAAAACCCCGCTTTCTAAGGTTGCTTTTCTAAACGATCAAACCACATTTCTGATTGTCACATGTCTAAGACTACCATTTCGTACAGTCGGATCTGGTTGGCAGTGGATTTCTGAAGGCCTTAACGGTGTGAGATTTCAAATTTGTAACCTGCAGAATTGGATCCCTGTCTAATTTAAATGACTTTCATGTGTTTCCTCGTGACAACATCCGTAAACCTTTAACTTTATGCATAACCCGGTCTTGGAACATTCAGATACACTTTCATTTGCTTTACTGGCTTGTATCATTTTGCATATAAATGCCAAACAATTCTTGTGTAGCGTTTTCACTTTTGTTCAGTATACGATTACTGACCTGAAACGAAATCGAATGATTTAGTCAACCGTTGCATATTATTTATAAACTGGGTCAGTTTATGTCCATTCTACCAACAGTAATACTCCCCCGTTGAAAAGAACCAAAAATATGCCAAAATTCCATCTAATTACAGAAAAACCCAGCAAAAACATCAGGTTGAAAATTTTGTCAATTAATACTGCAGCTTTTTCTACCCGCCTATCGAAAAGTTCAAGAGAAAATAACGTGAAAAGATGCACTTAAAGTCGATTTTTCGCGTTTCCTATTAATGCGGCAGTACTTTTTCTTTTTAATATGTTTTAATGCCAAATATAATATCGTTTAATCACAAAATGCAATAAAACATATATCGTTAATAGCGTAAGTAATCAATACAAGTACTTTGACCTGCTACAATTTTTATTTATGATGGAGTATATCGCTGATTGCAAATTGCCTGAGGCGCAAGTAATTTTCTATCAACGACCAAAGACTACCTGTAATAGAAACAACCTGCATTATGGTTATGACAGCATACACTATAAGGCTTGCAATGACTTGGTGTCCAAAGGCCGCGGGTTCGAGCCTCACAAACGTCTCTGTGTTGTGTCCTTGAGCAAGACACATTTATCCTTGCTTAGTACTGGTTCAACCGAGGAAGACCTATCCGGACATAAGTAAAAATTGTGGCCTGAGATGTTAAGAATCAAACCAAACAAACAAATGACTTGTTGTTATTTAGGAAAACCCAGGTGTGACTTATTTTCTTAATTTTCATACTCATATAACCCAGGTGTGACCCATAACGTTACTCTCCATTCATCATATAGCCCAGGTATGACCTAGTACGTTACTCTTTATTCATCATAAAACCCAGGTGTAACCCATTACGCTTCTCTTCATTCATCATACAACCCAGGTGTGACCAATAACCTTACTCTTCATTCATCATATAGCCCAGGTATGACCCATAACGTTACTCTTTTTTCATCATATAACCAAGGTTTGACCAAAACGTTACTCTTTATTCATCATATAGCCCAGGTATGACCCATTACGTTACTCTTAATTCATCATATAACCCAGGTGTAACCCATAACACTTCCCTTCATTCATCATATAACCCAAGTGTGACCCATAACGTTACTCTTCATTCATAATATAACCCAGGTGTGACCCATAACGTTACTCTTCATTCATCATATAGCCCAGGTATGACCCATTAAGTTACTCTTTATCCATCATATAACCCAGGTGTGACGCATTAAGCTTCTCTTCATTCATTATATAACCCAGGTGTGACCCATAACGTTACTCTTCATTCATCATATAGCCCAGGTATGACCCATAACGTTACTCTTTATTCATCATATAACCCAGGTGTGACCCATTACGCTTCTCTTCATTCATCATGTAACCCAGGTGTGACCAATAACGTTACTCTTCATTCATCATATAACCCAGGTGTGACCCATTACGCTTCTCTTCATTCATCATGTAACCCAGGTGTGACCCATAACGTTACTCTTTATTCATCATATAACCCAGGTATGACCCAAAATGATACCCTTTATTCATCATATAGCCCAGGTATGACCCATTACGTTACCCTTTATTCATCATATAACCCAGGTGTAACCCATAACACTTCTCTTTATTCATCATATAACCCAGGTGTAACCCATAACGTTACTCTTCATTCATAATATAACCCAGGTGTGACCCATAACGTTACTCTTCATTCATTATATAACCCAGGTGTGACCCATTACGCTTCTCTTCATTCATCATGTAACCCAGGTGTGACCAATAACGTTACTCTTCATTCATCATATAACCCAGGTGTGACCCATTACGCTTCTCTTCATTCATCATGTAACCCAGGTGTGACCAATAACGTTACTCTTCATTCATCATATAACCCAGGTGTGACCCATTACGCTTCTCTTCATTCATCATGTAACCCAGGTGTGACCAATAATGTTACTCTTCATTCATCATATAACCCAGGTGTGACCCATTACGCTTCTCTTCATTCATCATGTAACCCAGGTGTGACCCATAACGTTACTCTCCATTCATCATATAACCCAGGTGTGACCCATTACGCTTCTCTTCATTCATCATGTAACCCAGGTGTGACCAATAACGTTACTCTTCATTCATCATATAGCCCAGGTGTGACCCATAACGTTGCTCTTCATACATCATATAGCACAGGTGTGACCCAAAACGTTACTCTTCATTCATCATATAGCCCAGGTATGACCCATTAAGTTACTCTTTATTCATCATATAACCCAGGTGTGACCCATAACGTTACTCTTTATTCATCATATAACCAAGGTATGACCCAAAACGTTACTCTTTATTCTTATATAGCCCAGGTATGACCCATTACGTGTCTCTTTATTCATCATATAACCCAGGTGTAACCCATAACACTTCTCTTCATTCATCGTATATCCCAAGTGTGACCCATAACGTTACTCTTCATTCATCATATAGCCCAGGTGTGACTCATTACGTTACTCTTCATTCATCATATAAGCCAGGTGTGACCCATAACGTTACTCTTCATTCATTGTAAAACCCAGGTGTAACCCATAACACTTCTCTTCAATCATCATATAACCCAAGTGTGACCCATAACGTTACTCTTCATTCATTGTATACCCAGGTGTGACCCATAACGTTACTCTTCATTCATTGTATAACCCGGATGTGACCCATAAAGCCTCTCTTCATTCATCATATAGCCAAGGTGTGACCTATAACGTTACTCTTCATTCATCATGTAACCTAGGTGTGACCCATAACGACTCTTCATTCATTGTATACCCAGGTGTGACCCATAACGTTACTCTTCATTCATTGTATAACCCGGATGTGACCCATAAAGCTTCTCTTCATTCATCATGTAACCCAGGTGTGACCCGTAACGTTACTCTTCATTCATCATATAGCCCGGGTGTGACCCAAAACGTTACTCTTCATTCATCATATAGCCCGGGTGTGACCCAAAACGTTACTCTTCATTCATCATATAGCCCACGTATGACCCATTAAGTTACTCTTTATTTATCATATAACCAAGGTGTGACCCATTACGCTTCTCTTAATTCATCATATAACCCAGGTGTGAGCCACAACGTTACTCTTCATTCATCATGTAACCAAGGTGTGACCCATTACGCTTCTCTTCAAACATCATATAGCCCATGAGTGACGTATTACGCTTCTCTTCATTTATCATATAACCCAGGTGTGACGCATTACGCTTCTCTTCATTCATCATATAACCCAGGTGTGATGCATTACGCTTCTCTTCATTCATCATATAGCCCAGGTATGACCCATAACGTTACTCTTTATTCATCATATAACCATGGTATGACCCAAAATGATACCCTTTATTCGTCATATAGCCCAGGTATGAACCATTACGTTACTCTTTATTCATCATATAACCCAGGTGTAACCCATAACACTTCTCTTTATTCATCATATAACCCAGGTGCTACCCATAACGTTACTCTTCATCCATTATATAACCCAGGTGTGACCCATAACGTTACTCTTCATTCATTATATAACCCAGGTGTGACCCATAACGTTACTCTTCATTCATCATATAGCCCAGGTGTGACCCATACGTTTATATAATTCATCATATAAACAAGGTGTGACCCATTACGTTTATTTTTATTCATCATATAACCCAGGTGTGACCCATAACGTTACTCTTCATTCATCATACAGCCCAGTTGTGACCCATAACGTTACTCTTCATTCACCATATAACCCAGGTGTGACCATTTACGTTTATTTTCATTCATCATATAACCCAGGTGTGGCCCATAACGTTACTCTTCATTCATCATATAACCCAGGTGTGACACATAACGTTGCTCTTTATTCATCATATAGCCCAGGTTTGACCCAAAACGTTACTCTTCATTCATCATATAGCCCAGGTATGACCAATAACGTTACTCTTCATTCATCATATAACCCAGGTGTGACCTATAACGTTACTCTTCATTCGTCATATAACCCAGGTGTGACCCATCACGTTACTCTTCATTCATCATATAACCCAGGTGTGACTCATTACGTTACTCTTTATTCATTATATAACCCAGGTGTGACCCATTACGTTACTCTTAATTCATCATATAGCCCAGGTATGACCCATTACGTGACTCTTCATTCATCATATAACCCAGGTGTGACCCATAACGCTTCTCTTCATTCATCATATAACCCAGGTGTGACCCATAACGTAATTCTTCATTCATCATATAACCCAGGTGTGACCCATAACGTTACTCTTCATCCATTGTATAACCCAGGTGTGACCCATTACGCTTCTCTTCATTCATCATATAACCCAGGTGTGACCCGTAATGTTACTCTTCATTCATTGTATAACCCAGGTGTGACCCATTACGCTTCTCTTCATTCATCATATAACCCAGGTGTGATGCATTACGTAACTCTTCATTCATCATATAACCCAGGTGTGACCCATTACGCTTCTCTTCATTCATCATATAACCCAGGTGTGACCCATAACGTAATTCTTCATTCATCATATAACCCAGGTGTGACCCATAACGTTACTCTTCATCCATTGTATAACCCAGGTGTGACCAATTACGCTTCTCTTCATTCATCATATAACCCAGGTGTGACCTATTATGTTACTCTTCATTCATTGTATAACCCAGGTGTGACCCATTACGCTTCTCTTCATTCATCATATAACCCAGGTGTGATGCATTACGTAACTCTTCATTCATCATATAACCCAGGTGTGACCCATTACGTAACTCTTCATTCATCATATATCCAAGGTGTTGCCCATAACGTTACTCCTCATTCATCATATAACCCAGGTGTGACTCATTACGTTACTCTTCATTCAACATATAACCCAGGTGTAACCAATAACGTTACTCTTCGTTCATCATAGAGCCTAGGTGTAATTCATAATGTTACTCTTCATTCATCATATAACCCAGGTGTAACCCATAACGTTACTCTTTATTCATCATATAGCCCAGGTGTGACCCCTAACGTTACTCTTCATTCATTATATAGCCCAGGTGCGACCCACAACGTTACTCTTCAATCATCTTATAACCCAGGTGTGATCCATAACGTTACTCTTTATTCATCATATAACCAAGTTGTGACCTATAACGTCACTCTTCATTCATCATATAACCCAGGTGTAACCCATAACGTTACTCTTCATTCATCATATAGCCAAGGTGTGGCCCATAACGTTACTCTCCATTCATCATATAACCCAGGTGTGACCCATTACGTTTATTTTCATTCATCATATAACCCAGGTGTGACCCATAACGTTACTTTTCATTCATCATATAACCCAGGTGTGACCTAAAACGTTACTCTCCCTTAATCATATAACCCAGGTGTGACCCATAACGTTACTCTTCATTTGTTTTATAACCCAGGTGTGACCCATTTCGCTTCTCTTCATTCATCATATTATAATGGTGTGACCCATAACGTTTATTTTCATTCATCATATAACCAAGGTGTTACCCATTACATTACTCTTCATTCATCATATAACCCAGGTGTAACCCATAACGTTACTCTTCATTCATCATATAGCCCAGGTGTAATTCATAATGTTACTCGTCATTCATCATATAACCCAGGTGTGACCCATAACGTTACTCTTCATTCATCATATAGCCCAGGTATAATTCATAATGTTTCTCGTCATTCATCATATAACCCAGGTGTAAACCATAACGTTACTCTTCATTCATCATATAGCCCAGTTGTAATTCATATTGTTGCTCGTCATTCATCATATAAACCAGGTGTAACCCATAACGTTACTTTTCATTCATCATATAACCCAGGTGTGACCCATAACGTTACTCTTCATTCATCATAAAACCCAGGTGTGATCCATAACGTTACCCTTCATTCATCTTATATCCCAGGTGTAACCCATAACGTTACTCTTCATTCATCATATAGCCAAGGTGTGGCCCATAACGTTACTCTCCATTCATCATATAACCCAGGTGTAACCCATAACGTTAATCTTCATTCATCATATAGCCCAGGTGCAACCCATAACGTTAATCTTAATTCATTATATAACCCAGGCGTAACACATAACGTTACTCTCCATTCATCATATAACCCAGGTGTTACCCATAACGTTACTCTTCATTCATCATATAGCCAAGGTGTGGCCCATAACGTTACCCTCCATTTATCATATAACCCAGGTGTAACCCATAACGTTACTCTCCATTCATCATATAACCCAGGTGTAACCTGTAACGTTACTCTTCATTCATCATATAGCCAAGGTGTGGCCCATAACGTTACTCTCCATTCATCATATAACCCAGGTGTGACCTATAACGTTACTCCTCATTCATTATATAACCCAGGTGTGACCCATAACGTTACCCTCCATTTATCATATAACCCAGGTGTAACCCATAACGTTACTCTCCATTCATCATATAACCCAGGTGTAACCTGTAACGTTACTCTTCATTCATCATATAGCCAAGGTGTGGCCCATAACGTTACTCTCCATTCATCATATAACCCAGGTGTGACCTATAACGTTACTCCTCATTCATTATATAACCCAGGTGTGACCCATAACGTTACTCTTCATTCATTATATAACCAAGGTGTGGCCCATAACGTTACTCTTCATTCATCATATAGCCCAGGTATGACCCATAACGTTACTCTTCATTCATCATATAACCCAGATGTGACCCATTACGTTACTCTTCATTCATCATATAACCCAGGTGTGACCCATTACGTTACTCTTCATTCATCATATATCCCAGGTGTGACCCATTACGTTACTCTTCATTCATCATATATCCCAGGTGTAACCCATTACGTTACTCTTCATTCATCATATATCCCAGGTGTGACCCATTACGTTCTCTTCATTCATCATATATCCCAGGTGTGACCCATTACGTTACTCTTCATTCATCATATAACCCAGGTGTGACCCATTACGTTACTCTTCATTCATCATATATCCCAGGTGTAACCCATTACGTTACTCTTCATTCATCATATAACCCAAATGTGACTCATTGCGCTTCTCTTCGAATGTTCAAAGAGTAACGCAATGTTTCACACCTGTGTTTCTGACGATGCACATGGAGCGGCCCTGTGACACTTATGATTTGCCTCTATCAAATAAATTTAACTTTTTCTTGTTTCTTGTTACTGATGTAAGTTGCCTTGGAATCATAACTCATTAATAAGTAATCCAGCACAGCTATATCTAATACATTGACACGTTACTCTTCATTTATTATATAACCCAGGCGTGACCAATTTGTTACTCTTCATTCATGATGAATGTACATTGAGTAACACAATGTGTCACACCTGGGTTACTGACGATGCACATGGGGCGGCCCTTGGATACTTACGATTTTCCTCTATCAAAGAATATATTAACTTTTTCTTGTTTCTTGTTAATGATATAAGTGTCCTTGGAGTCATAACTCATTATTAAGTAATCGAGCACAGCAATATCTAAAACATTGACAAATCTCTCGTCTAGATGATAATCACTTGTTGTTCGGAACCACTTACAATACGTATCATTACCAGGTGAGTAGTCTTTGAAACTGAAACAAGGTAAACAAATGTTACTTGACAACAGCAGAATCTATGACGAAGATTTGGCCAGTAGAATTAATTTAAGCCCCTCCTCCCCACCCCACAGTGGCTTCGGCTTCTCTCCCTTCTAAGGCGGCGGTTCTGTTGTTATTGATCGTCTCTTTTATTTGCTGTGCCCCATTGTTTGTGGTGGTTTCGTGCTTGGTTCTTCTTTTGTAATGCAGTAACGTTACCTAGAGGCATTTCTAGTTTTGCATTCATCTCACAGAGGAAGGTAGACGTAGTTGCTTTGTCTTAATAATGTTCTTGCTTTCGTTCTGTTGGTATTTTAACATTTATGAGCATGATAAATATTATGCTCAGTTGAGTTGAGCATGAAAAGAGTTCTGTGGCTCTTCTTTGGGGTGCCTTGGATTGGTCTGTGATTGTGGCATTTGCTGGCTATACACACTTGCTTTTTTTATCAGGCCAAATAAAAAAATAAGTGTGTTTCAGGTAAAAGAGTAGGATAGGCATACACATTTTTTTAATCTGGAAAAAAATATAATTTCATGCATTTTGAAAAGCCTTTTAAAATGCATAAAATTGTGTAATTTTCCAGAAAACCTGAAAAAGTTCTATGTTTCACCAGTAAATTTAGGTAGGGTCGGGTTACCCTAAACACATGTATTTTTTATTTGGCCTTACTGTTTTGCACAAAATTATTATTGCATTATTATTTTTTAATTATATGATAATATCGAAATATAAAGAAATATTTGTTTAATGTATTAACTTTTTTGATCATTTTAAATAATGATTTTAGATTTATCAGCTTATCATTCATGTACATGTATAAAGAAGTTTGTATCTACTTATATAAATAATATATCTAGTTGATAAACCGAATATTTGACATGCTAAACAATATTTGGATGTATCGAAATAATAATTGTGCTGTGTTGATTGTGACATTTTCTGATTATACTCACTTGCTTTGGTGTTTTGGGTTGTGTGATTTTTCTCACTATGTTGAATTATATACAAAAAGCAAATAATATATCATATTAGTAATGTATTAAAATTATATTTCATGTGATAGATGAGTTTCGTTAAAAATGACGTTTCCAAAAAATTAAATGGCGCTCCCAATGGTTTGAAGTTAACTAAACAAACGCAATATCAATATATCCATTGGGAATTCATTTGCATGTATCTACTATGGTCATTTGGGGAAAAAAACAATCCCCTCTATCAGTTTTATTTGTAATCTCTTTGCCTGTATGAGATATGAAATTAAAATTTAGATTCTATACTTGATTTTCTTCGATCATATATAAGTCTAATGCCATGCAATTATAAGAATAGTATGCAATTAACATGGGTGGATCCAGAGGGGGCAGGGCGTCCTGACCCCACCCCTAGGAAAATCAAAATTGGCTACAGTTTCCTTAGAAATTCAAGTACTGACCACCTCAAGAAGCAATCGGACCCCTCGGGTCCGATTGCTTCTTGAAAGAGGTCCGTACGGTCCCCTGTGAAATACATACTTTCTATAAAACAAAGAAAAACATCACGACCCGACCCCTCCCCCCCCCCACACACACACACACATCACCCCTTGATGGAAAGTTCTGGATCCGCGCATGTTCAACTATTTTTCGGTGTGTATATAAAATGACAACATGGTTGAGGCCTGTTGGATCACATTGCACGGTCACTTGAACTGAGTTACTAATGTATCTCGTGAACTTCTGTCTTTTGCAAAATCAACAGGCTAGTGAAAACAGACACATAAGATTCCATAAGCAGACAGAAACCTAAACCAAGGACCGATACTACTAGTAGCACATTTTATATATTCCCTCTATTGCACTGTGGTAAGTTTTATATCCTTTGCTTTGCTCATTATCTGTGTTATTGTTTGAGATAATTTTAATCTTATTTCGCATTAAGATTCTACAATTAACATTATATAATAGGCCAGTATCAAACCACTTGATTAATAACGAACTAAAAATATAGTGCTACTTCAATCAGAAAAGAAATAATAGTACGGAAGCGTATATGCGCCACCACTTGCTTCTTAAATTCGCCAGAAAAAGACTGTTTTCTGGCGAAAATGTCAGAAATAAGTGGATTTGATGCGATAATATTTAGAATATTCAATTATGTTGCGTTTTGATAGTATTTTTTATTTCAATGGTCAATCTTTTGTCGACAAACGGATTAAAGAAACAGCATGCAGGTCTTATTTTCTTGTCTGGCAAATTATTATCTCAGATGACCAAAAAAGTATGTTGCTCCTCGCAAAAAAGATATTGCTTTAAAGGAGTTGTAGCAATATTTTTGCATCTAGCTTAAAACTATTGTTTTCCGTTAGAACGTTTTGCACCTTGAAAGTAATACTTCCTGCAATAAGAAGAAATAAGAAGCGAGCTGTATAAGTGTTTAGCTAAGCCAGTTGAGTATGTTGTTTTGATAAAATTATATTTGGCACTTCGGGATTTTTTAAAACTTTTAACGAAATTAATGCTATTTATCAAAGAACTATACATAATTATGACGCGATCACAAAATATTTTACTTTTGATAACATAATTAATGCGTGTTGTTTTTAAATAAATTTTGTGCCAAATAAATAATAAGAAGTGCTAATAATTTTAAAGTCTTGCTTCTAGTTATATCATTTTTGCCAATAAATATATTGACATTATAACGAAGAAAACGCAGGTGATAGTTGTTTTCACATTTTCTCTCTTAAATATTGTGAAATAAGATGAAAGAAGATGATTGTTTTAAACGCTATGTTGATGCGATCAAGCAGTTGTAGAAATTATTTCTCTGATTTAGATCTGATCAAGCAATTGTTGAAAATATTTCTTTTAAATAATAAAAGTACATGAAAGTAAGTAAGGGTGCAAAGATCAGGAATCGATACAATAAAGTACCACACCTGCCCCCCCCCCCCCCCCCCCCCATTAATTTAGATGTGGATCAAGACATATAGATATTTGGTTTGCATGAAAGGCCCCTAACTTATCAATGCATCAACTACCAGAACATATAAATCAAGATATAACAAGGGGATAAAGCAAAGATAAGGACTCGACAGTAAATAAAGCTGTATATAGGAGCAAAAGAAATCCAACAGGTAAACCCCGGTGGGCCTGACAAAAACAGCCAAAGCATCAGGCCCCTACCATCTGATCAATAGATAAGTCTTTAAGTCGGAACCGTCATAGAGTCTGAAGTCCCACCCACCGGCGTGCAATTAAAGAGGAAAGCAAAGTTGCCAACCTTGATTGGGTTGACCACCAAGAATGCAGTCTGTTGCAATTAGTTCAAAGACCTTGCAGAGTTGTTTCTTCAATTCTCATAAGTTCCTTTCTGCATACATCAGTGATAGCATAAACAGCGGACCAGGTCTTGGCAACAAAGGAACAGTGTCGAGTCTAATAGGTCTGCCTTGTTTGCGATCAGTCTGAGATTTAGGGAAAGTTATATGTGCGCTATATGAGATGTCCTAACACTCCTGGGCCTTCATCTATAATATACTAGTCAAAAGTTCTAACCGGCCACGTGTGTTTTTAACGATTTTCGGAAGAGCTGTAAGGGCTATATTTATTTAATTTGCATTTCCGAATAGGCTAGCCTATCAGTCATCGATAACAGAAAACCGCTAAGAAAAACTCCTTAAGTTGTATCCGGAAGGCTTTGCCGAATACACTTACCCTCAATTTCAAAATTCACAAGAATTTGCATTGGATGGTGGGGTAATTTTTGACATTTTAGACAATAGCAACGAGTTTCATGCAGATGGAGTGTTCATTTCAGCACTTCAGTGTTCAGTATGTGTTTGGCTTTTGAAATGAAAACGTTTTGCTTGTAAAATGGGGTTATTTCAAAATGTCATGACTCACAAATTGTGCCAAAATGCGAATTTCGAAAACGGGGGTACCACTATTCAAGTTAGTATCCTGCATATACTGTCGAAAAGTTTGTCAATATCTTCACTGCCAAGGGTACATGACACGTCTGTTAATTTCGAGATGCAAAAAGAGTAGTCATGTCATTTTACGTTTTGAAGAAAACTAATAAAATGCAGGTGGCCGGTTAGAACTTTTGGCTAGTATACTTTCGATACATAATAAGATGGGAATTATACTGTACTGTAATGAACCCTCTAACTTCTTCAGAAAGTAACATACTATGATCAGTAAACGACAAATCACACACTACAGCCCTGAACACTAACAATCACATGCACTTAAGAAGAAGGGTAAAGTAAAGCCAAACAAGAGGATTGCAATACTAGAAAGGGCACTTAATACCACACAAAAATGAACCACCATCAAGAACCCCGCAAACAATGGCAGTCCCAATGAACAATGAGTTAACAACACCAGAACCAACGCCTCAGAATGGGCAGCAGCCTATGCCGCAGATTTGTCTGCTATGGATGCATTCTTAGTACCATAATCGTCAATTCTGATAAGTAGGGCGAAGACAACATTTAAAAACTGTGACGATTCACTGAAACTTGTTAGATATTTTAGCCATTTGGACCTGAAACTGAGGACTAAGAGAAAAAAATATTCTGAACGTGCAAAAAGTAAAGAATATGGGGTATTGTTTGCTTTATTACCGTCAACTAGATTTACTTGTGAAATATGAGAGTCAACCTTGTGAAATATGAGAGTCAACCCCTGGTCGAAGTATTGTTGTCTGAGAAACACATGACTGGATCAATCCTACAAATGCATGCTGTCTGTGAGATCACTTTGCTAATTAGAAATGTAATACTAGTTAACACTGGTTGTGTAAGTGATATAATTTTAAATGTTCGAATTTATCCTTCTTTTGCAAACAGTACATACACTAGCCAGTCCTCTATGTTTCTGTTGCACTCTTACGTGTAATCATCAGTTACCAACCATCATTATAGCATAAAAGTAAGCTGTGCTTCACACAAGGTAAGGAAGAAAGCAAAAATCAGGAATCGATGCAATCAAATGCCACATATGACCCAGGAAACCACACATGAAAGTGACAACAGCGAAAGAAAATATCACGTAAAGAGAGCCAAGAGGTAAGCCCTTTCCCAGCAGGTGATCGCAAGGCCGCAAGGAACAGACAAGACAGCATAACTGATATTAAATTCATATAACAAAAAGATCCACAGAAGAACAGCCAGTAAAAATTACCAGTGGGCCTAAATATATTTTAGGGTGCCAACTTCACCATTATTTTGTAGTGAATCAAGACAAATATATGTTTGGTATGCATGAGAGATCCCCAACCCATCGAAGCATCATCCACTAGATAATACAAATTGAGATATAAAAAGTAGATGAAACCAAGATAAGGACTCAACAGCATATCCAACTGAGTACTGGAGCAAAAGAAATCCAACAATCAAACCCTGGTAGTCACAAAACCAGGCCTCAACCCCATCCCATCTATAGACAAGTCTCTACGTAAGAACTGTCACAGAGCCTGAGGTTTGATCCGCCAGTGTCTAACTAAAGAGGAAAGCAAAGTTGCCAACTGATAGCTACCGAGTTGACCACCAAGCATGCAGCCCACCACTATAATGTTATAACAAATCTCTTAAAATGAAAAACTATTTTAATAAACTACGCTGAAAAAATATTAGAGCCAACAATTTTCTTTAACTTTTGCACTCAGTCGCCACCATAGATCCCTAGGTCAAAAGAGACCAAAGCCCTATATCAAAACCATTGTATATGCGGGGTAAAATTTAGTAAAAAAGTTTTGCCAAGTTAATGATACCGATAGCCTTGTTTAAGAAGTTTTTGAGTTAACGGCCAACAGAGAGTGCTGAAATCAGCAACACAGCAAACTGGACAAGCTGAGAAACACGAAAAAAAGTAAGTGAGTATGATCAGGAAATACCAAATTCATAAACTGCAGACAAACCCATGGCACCACGAGGAAAAGCCACACAACAATCATGAGACACCAGGAAGACAAACTAAGCAAAGCAACCAACTCTCTCTTCCCTATCAAGATGATTGCAAAACTAGAAGGGGCATAAAGTAACATTTTACAAAACATAGAACAATTACAGACTCCCACAATGGGAGTTACAGTAAACAACAAGTCAACAACAGAACCACTGCCTTAGAACGGACAGCAGCCTAAGCCACGGGGGGACTTAAATGCATTTTACTGGTACCAAATCTTCGCCATAGCTTCTGCTGTTGTTAAAGTACAAGAAATGTTCAGCTCGCATGGAACTATTGCAATGAAACACTCTAATCAAATTAACACACTACAAACCCCGCTGTCAAAGACTTTTGACTATTACCTGTAAATGGCTTACACATAGATCATACATGTAATGATTCCAGTCTAATCATTCTGTCCTGTTCACTGAGGTGTATCGGAACTTCACACTGTATACATGCAATTGTAAATTGATGATAAGCTACATGTTTATACAAAATAACGCTTAATAAGCTTTTGTATTATTTGTTTTGAGCATTTTGACAGCCTTCACACCACCGCATTCCATACCCTGACCAATCATCCCAGTTTGTAGGTTGTGTGTAATGTGAAACTACAACCATATGCAAAAGAATAAGTTTGCTCACGGATGAAAGCACTTCAAATATTTTTTTTTCTATTTCCTATATAATAACAAAAGCAGAGTTTTCAGCCCATATTTCTAAATCGGCACTTGTCCAACGTGAAAAGCATTTTGCAGATAATTCGGGCTGTACCTACTAATCTTTCGATGGAAAAAATATCCCTTTCTTAGAAACTGTTTATGGCCATTTCTATAGGCAATTCTTCATTAAGACTGTCAGAGATCCATGTTAACTTCTTGTCTTACCGCTATCAAAAAACAATGTAATAAAGCACTGCGAAAAAGTTAATGGCTAATCTGATAAGAATCTATTTTGGTCTAGTAAACATTCAGGTGAAGTATTAGATAAACTTAAAACTAGGGATTTCAATGCGGTAAATTTGTCTACATATGCTTTTTCCACTCTTTAAACTTCTTAACCTCATATTTTAATTAATGATAAACTTACTGTTCTGTTTGAACGAAATTTCCAAAGAGAAGGCTCTCCTTACCTTACATGAAATGACAGAAACACGTGTTTTACTTCAGAATAGCCAAATTATATCATGCACGGTCTTGTTAAAATGATTGTTTGGTTGGAATGCATTTTTATACGATTGGGGTCACTTAATTGGATAGACAAGTTGTTGGGATTCCATTGCGCTCCCAAGATTGCAGATTCATTCTAATTTTGATATGAGATGGACTTTATGATGTCTCTTACTGATGATCAACAGGCTTATATTATTCAGATATTTGGATGATATTTTAAGCATACAAAATACACTTTTTGACGATATATTAATTCAGATGTACTCTTCAGAGCTCCAACTTAATAAAGCTTATACCTCTGATACCAAATCTGTGTTTTTGGACTTGCATTTTCCGCTTCCAATGATATTGTTTCTACCAAAATTTACGATAAATATGTCGGTTTTGATTATGAAATTGTTAGTTTCCCATTTTTAGATGGTGATGTTACTCACTCTACATCAGATGGGTTTTATATTTGTCAACTTATCCGATGTGCTAGAGCATTTAGTCATGTTGCAGACTTCAACTCTTGTAAAAATATTTAACTAATAAACTTCTTAAACAAGCCTATCTGTATCATAAACTTCGCAAATGTTTTTCTTAGTTGTATTGCTGATGCTTTGACTTGAAATCTAAACTCAATGGCAGACTTAAATCTCTGTTGCGCCAGGGTCTTTCAGAACCAGAATTTTGTAGCGACTTAGTGATAAATTAAAGAAAACCATTGTCATTAAGAAAATATTATCACAGTTTATCAAAATAATTTTCAGAGATTATAAAGATTGGCTATAACATTTATGCATTTCAAGAAACTGCATATGCTTGGTATTTAACCCAACAACGATTGGCAACTTTGCTTTCCTCTTTGATAAGACGTCGGCTGCTCGGACCTCAGATTCTATTATGGTTCTGACTTAAAGCCGTATCCATATATCAAATGGTTGGTGCCTGATGCTTGGTCTGTTTTCAGGCCCATCGGCTTTTAAGTGTTGGATTGCTTTTGCTCAGGTATTCAGTTGTAAGTCCTGATCTTAGATTTATTTCTATTCTATATCTTGATTTATATATACTAGGAGATGATTAAGGATAAATTATGGATATTTCATGCAAACCAAACATCCATGTCTTGATCTATGTCAGAATTAAAGGCGAGGCTGGTACCGTGAAACTAGTTTAGGCCTTCAAGTAGTTTTCTTATTTACCATTCCAAGGCAGTGCTTCTTTTGTGGATCTTATTTGTGTGTTTTTGTCTTTGTCATACTGCCATGCCTCTTTTCTGCAGCCCCTGTGGTCATCTGTTGGCAAAGGGTTGACTACTTGGTCTACTTGTATGTAATGTTTTCTTGCTCTGTCACTTTCCCATATGAGGTCCTAGAGTCCTTCTAATATTACAAGTCTTTGTATCTATTAACTCGCTTACGTCCTATTCTGTGAATTATTGAAAAATAAAATTATCCAGTCGACAACATTCTCTGTACTATCCTGTATGCAGCCAATAACACAGAGGTCCTGAAAAAAACAGCTCTCTCATGTCCATTGAATATATCCAACAGTTTAGTGCAGAAAAGGTTATACATCAAAGGTGAACGTAGATTTGTGATAGTTTTACGAGTCTCCTTAGTTAGAGTAAGGAAGTGGTTTTTATCGTTAAGGGTTATAGTTTGTTTGTTTGTTTTGTTGCTTTACGCCCCATTTCAACAGCTAAGGTCATGGCAGGACGTTCAGTAAACCTTACCACACTTTTTCCTGGGCAGGATTGAACAAGCGGTTAGCCAGTACTTCGCTTGTAACTGGCAACAACCCTTCTTGAATGATTGGGCCAAACGGAGAAGAAGGACACTAGAAACTATTTCATGATCAATTTCCACGAAAGTATTGGAATGGACAGTATCAAACTTGTGACTCCTTGATCTGCAGTCAGACTCGCATCTGTAGCCAGACACGTTACCAACTGCACTACGCAAACATGTAGTATGGATTATAGTTAGAAATGGGAAGGTTAAAGTTGGTGGGAGGGCATGGTTTAGAGGTTTAAGATCATCTATCATACCCTACTTATCGCATTCTATCAACAGCTATCCAATAAATCATCCAACCTGTCTACCACAAATAGTCAGTTAAGTATAGTTTAGTTTATGGTCCACTCAAAATAAATCTTGTCATGTCTTTCGTCTTGACACTATGATACCTATCACTTCCACCTAGCTTTCTAGAATTACAAGACCCAACCTTCCCTCGCCACCCTCTCCATTCCTACCCTCTTAGAGGATGTATAAAAAGTAGCATTGAGACTACAAGCATATATGGCATTCGGGTACATTATAACCAAACAGTGGTACCCTGACCAGGATAAAGTGAAACAGAGTCTGGTGAGTGATATCACAGAACAGTGTTCTACCTGAACAAGTGAGACCAAGAAACGAAGTTGTATGTCTGGACTACGCAGCTAGCTAAAGTATAAATGTTACTCTTTGATGAATATCTTCATCCAGTTTACAGAACAATAGCATTGTGGCCAACTGCTTCTTTGAACAAAATGTTAATTCTAACCAATAGGTATAATAGGGGGTAAATTTTTGAACTGGATTTTAATGAAGCCTTTGACCAACTATGAAATCATAGATATAAGATTCTTCTCCTGTATGAATTGACCTGTCACAAGGTTTGTCTTCTGTATGAGTTTATATTCTTAATAATCTTACACATAAGGTGTAAAATAGGTGCTAGATGTAGCTTTTACGGTAGAAACTAGATGAGTTAAGTAGAGTTCTCATCATATTGTATCAATTTGGGCAATACTATTGTGTAAGCACTTCATTAAACAAGAATCGTTGAATGTTACAATTAAAGCATGGTGTTATTTATTTGCCAATCCATAACAGGGAAAAATACTGAACACATCAACATCTACCACTAAAATAAGCAAGGTTATTCAAAACTAAGTCAGTATTCAAGTATGTTTTATACTGAAACATAATTGTTGTTTATTTTTATTTTGACGAATTAGGACAATATGTTCACATTTAAGAAAATATGTTACCTTTCCTTTATTTTCATGCAATTTGGTCAACATATTGTTAACATATATGGGCATTTTTTATGTTGAAATGGTATCTTGACAAAGATCGCAACATATTAAAATTGTAATTTCAATTTTGACCAAATACAAAATATACACTTTGCAAAATTTCTAATTGGTCACCTTACATTTTTACGCTAGTTTTGAAAGTAAGATTATGTTATACAAAATGCATGCTTCTATAGACCAACCAAGACTCTGCAGGTCATTTCATTTAAAAATGACTGGTACTTCTTGCGTAGATGATGCTGGAGTAAAGGTACTCTCATTTCAAAATGTCACATTTTTCTACAATATGAAATATTCTACAGAGACGCCATCCATTTATATTTTTGCTTGTTTGAAGATGTGTCTGACTGCCGTGATCAGAAACAAACATGCTTCAAATGATTTGCTCAAATCCTCGTTTCTGTTATGTAAAAGCATGAAGACAAACACTACCAGCAGCTAGATCATAGGAATCAAGCTTTATGCATATAATTTTGATAGGAAGTTGGCACTGTTCTGCACGCCTTATTATCTTCGACACAGCATTGAAATTTTCAGCGAGTATTCATTACTACTAGATGTCACTGTTCTACTTTAGAAATTGAAAAAAAATAATGCAAAGTACAGTCAAATTGACTTTTAAGTTTTACATTCAAACCGGAAGTGCCCAGCAGCCGTGAAATGTTTGTCACCATAAAATGCATGAATCAAAGTTAGAAAGACGACAATGTTTTTTTTTTCTGTTTGAACTATCTTGTTAAGATAAAATAAAATGCGTACAACAATTTGAGCACAAGTGACAAATGAATTTCAAAATACTATAAAAAATATGATATTTTATAAAATGCATAAGACATCTACTTTTGTCACAATTTCAAGTCTTTGTTGTTATTTTGAAGTCGAAAAAACCCGTTTGTTACCAACTGAAATTAAATTTGATATAAAACTTCACTCAAACCATTTTTCTTCAAAAAAACATATTTTTGCATTTTTAACAAAACAAAACAACACGGATTGAGAGACAACTTTTCTGGAAGACGGCTTAACTTTTGCCCATTAAACCGCACATATCTAAGCAAAAATAATTCCAATGTTATTAGCACTTGGTCAGAAATAATGAGTTTAAAAAGTGACCAATTAGAGATTTTGTTAAGTGTACAGTTGAAATCTGGGGTACCGTGGCATAAAAATAAATTTTGTCCACTATCCTGATACATAACAAAGCCATTTATAGTATCAACGAATTTATTAATGATATCGTTATTTCATAAAACATTTTGCGCCCGTTACACGATATGCCAATAACTGTAGAAATATTAATAACAGGGTACCCTAAGGTGTGGTAGTGATATCATACATGACGGCATTAATTAAAATGGAATTGCATAAAAACTCAAATGCACCATAAATATAAAAGTCATTCCCACAGCGATATCAGCGTAATATTATCAAATTTCAAGCGTGGGCAGTCACCCATGTTATTTTCCCATACATTGTCATAGCCCCTTTGTGCTTTACCTGTTCCTTTGTTATATAATAAATTTAATGTTTATGCTATAATTCACATGTATTGCACTTAGATATGAGCGCGGATCTGAGAAAAGGGTTCTTAAGGCATCCAAGCAATTATTACATGATAGACATTTGAAAAACGCCTAAAATAACAAATTTCACATGCTTTTATATTACCTCGAAAATGTTCCTATCGCTTGATGTAATCAAAGTAGCAAATAATTCTGATTACATTTAAAGTTTTTATGCTGCCCGTTGCCATGGCAACAACTAGGCTATAATACCTACAAGGGTTCATAATGAATAGTGGGCGATTTTAACTGCCTATAAAACAACTTAGAAAGTATAAATCCATACATTTTCATTTGCATTTACTTTATAACATAGATAACGCCTTTGAGTACATTATATTTGTTAGATGTTTATTCTTAGTCAAAAATAACCAACAAGCAACTGGAGACCAACACCCTGGCGCCATATTAAGTTTAACGTCCTTCTTGACGTCACATTGTAAACCGTATTACATATGTTGCTCCAAACCTCCATATATTCGTCAATATTGAAGATAACTGCTTCCAATTTTCAGGAAATGCTCTTAAGAGATAGTACTTTGCAGAGACACCATGAGCTAAATTTTGATGAACACAACCATAAAGTACCTTTTGTCATATCCTGGCCCATATATATGTACATAAATAAATCTGAATGTTAACTCAGAAGTATTTATTCAAGGACTACCATCATCGTTACCAGCGTAAGAGGTCTTGTGAAAACCATTTGGTTATGTTCGTGCTCAATGTACTCAGCAGACTGTGTGGGGCTGCGAACCATGGCCACAAGCAAACAGACTGTATCATCATGTTTTTGGGATCGCAGATGTGCTATAAAGAAGGCATTTGTTACACGCATATTTTATCATATATTAGGTTTTATAACAGTTAAATTAGGGTGGATTTAAATCATGTCCAGCTAAATTTGTATATGATAGCGTTCCATTTCAGCAGGTTTATACAAATACGCATAGGCTCCTTTCTATTTGCCAGCTTGTCTAATTATCAGATAGAAATTTTGGGAGAGGCTGCGGTTTTGGTTTGTCTTAAGAGCAGTTACAGGAATTCACTATGCAAGGCAGAATGCTTAACCCAGCTTACGCCCAAACGCCACCACTTCTCAGTCGTTTATTGATTATTCATTACTATAATGGACGGACCTTTCCAAACATTTCATCAAATAGATTGGAATGTATGACGGTTCATCCAGTATTGAGTAAACTTGGATTTTTCAGTCAAACTAGACCTTTGCCACAAGTGCTAGATGAATGCGCACATGAAAATAATTAATGGACGGGGCAATTTTAATTCATAAGATTCTTTCAAATCATTTAATTGTGCTTACAAAAAAGGTTTATATTCTGTGGATGGCAGCATATCAAAATTGATCACTGGGTGTTGGATTGCCACCAACCTCCCAATGTAGGTAAACCACAGTTTTTATACTTTTTGCACAGGAGTGGGTTTTGCTGAACGGCAAGTACATTGCACGGGGTGATCATACATTGGTATTAATTTATGTCAAGTTCTCATTTGTTTATATTTGATCAGAGCAATGATTTCATTGTGTATGGTTAAAACAATCTTAAGTTAGTATAGGGGAGACTATGATATTATGATAAATTAACAGCTACACCATTAGAATATATCTTGTCATTTATTCAAATCATGAGGCTACACCAATAAAATATAGTTCTTAAGTCTTTTGTCATTTTTTTCAAATCATAAGGCAAATTCGTTTCATGACATATAGCTAAAGGTAAGATTACTTACATGTTCAAATGAGAGATCACTTTCCTATTGTTTGTATCTAGTGGCATAATCTGCCAAACTTGGTGAGATCAGTCGCCTTTCATCATTAAGAATTAATATATGGGTGCGATAATTCGCATTCTGCATCAATATATCATAAAGGGTTGGTGTCATCCTACCCTAAGTAACAGATATGATCACTTCCATGTTCCATGGTATGATTACCTTTCTATTGGCTGTATCTGGTAAGGTCACCTGCCATTTGGGTGAGCCCATTCGCCTTATGCCTTGAATTAATCAGGTAATTATCATGCTCTATTCCATAGACAATCTTTAGTTGTTACTTCGGGGATTTCCTCAAGCTTTAGTTTCAATCGAATTTGCAATGGTCTTTGGGGGAGTGAGAGGAGACCAGGCATTACAAATGGAATATTAATAAACTGTTATTATGCATATATTTGTCGCTTGTGTCACTTATTATTACATTAGCATTAATCTTTATTGTTTATCTTTTGATTTTTGTACATCTAACTAAATTAGAGTGCAGTTAAAACAAGAATGGTTCAATCATTTTAGCCTTTGTTAAGTGATATGCTACGATTTTGTTTCTCCTTTTCACTGCTTGGGAATTAAGGCATTTTCATTAGGAAGTGAAAAAAACTAAAGAAAACATCACACACAAAAGAGGTCAGCCCCTCCTCAGGCATGAAACACAAATAGCAAAAAAGGATCAACAAAAGAAGCACCTTCTTAGAATGGTCAGTAAAAAGTTACTGGAGTGCCCAAACTTGTTTGACGGCGCCAACTGCACCCTTATTTTTGATATGGATCAAGACAAATAATAGTTGGTTTGCGTGGAAGATCCCTAACTGATCGATGTATCGTCTCTCAGTATTTATTAAAAAAAAGATGAAACAAAGATAATAACTCAACAGTATATTCATCTGAATACTGAAGTAAAATAATTCCAATCGTTAGATGCAGGTGGACCCAACCACAGACAAAGCATTAGGCCCTAACTCTCTCATCTTTAAATAAGTTATATCTTGATTTATATGTTTTAGGAGATGATGCATTGATAAGTTAGGGGTCTTTCATACAAACCAAACATCTATGTGTCTTGATCCACATTTGAATTAAGGGTGAGGTTGCGCCTTAAACCGGTTTTAAGCCCTCCAGTAAAATATTTTACTGACCGTTCCAAGGCGGTACTTCTTTTGTGGATCTTTTATGTTTTTAAATCTGTCTTGTGTTTGCTATGTCTTTGTGTGCGTCTTTTTATATGTGCTTTGTGGTCACCTGCTGGGAAAGGGCTGACCTCTTGGCTCTCGTTTGTGGTGTCTAACTGTAAGTTTGTCACTTTCCCATTGGTATCCTTGGTCAGGTGTGGTACTTGATTGTATTGATTCCTGATCTTTGCAACCTTACTTACTTTAAATCAAAACCATCATAGAATCTTAGGTTAACCCGCCAGCGTTAAAATTAAAGAGGAAAGCAAAGTTGCTAACGGTGATTGTGTTTGCCACCAAGCATGCAGTTGGGCGCAATGCATTTATTTTATAACAAATCTTATAATGAGAATTTATTTTAACAAACTGCATCAAACAATTATTGGAGCCAGCAATTTCCATTCATCAATACACTAAGTCGCCGTAAAACTCTGGTTCTGAAAAGAGATTTAAAGTCCAATATTGAATTTATATACCAAATCATAGCATCAGCGGTAAAATTTTGAAAAAAGTTTTGCGAAGTTTATGAGACATATTACCTTGATTAAGAAGTTTCTGAGTTAACAGTAAATTGCAAGTGTTGAAAGCAGTAACATAGCTAGCTCTAGCAAATCAGATGAGTTGAGAAATATAACCTCCACAGGATGTCGAGCTAGGAACATCACCATCTAAAATGGGAAACTGACAATTTCAGAATCATAATCGTCCCGCTTATCCTAAATTTTGGTCAAATGTAAGTAAAAAACGAGGCTTCAGTAATAGTGGTATTGGCTTTATGAAACTGAAATTCTGCAGGGTATATTTTACTTTCCATGTCGCATTAAATTAAATTATGGAGTAAAGTAGTGTATATGTAAACAAACTGGTCACATTGGAATCCCTAGCTTAAAGTTTATCTAATATTTCAAAGAATTTAAGATTTATCTATAGATGGGATGGTTGGGACCTGATTCTATGACTGTTGTCAATCCAACTGAGGTTGAACTGTTGGTTTATTTTGCTCTTGTATTCAGTTTTATGTACTGTTGAGTCCTTTCTGTTTTATTTCCTTTTTATACCTTGAGTTATATGTTCTAGGAGATAGTTCATGTATAAGTTAGGAATAATTCATACAAACCAAACAGCTATGTGTCTTGAATCACCAAAACAAAGGGGAAGGCTGACACCGTGAAATTAATTTAAGCTTTCCAGTAATTTTCTTACGCACCGTTCCAAGGTGGTGATTCTTGTGTTTGTCATTGCCTTCTGTGATATGTTCTAATTGCAGCCTTGTGGTCACCTGTTGGGAAAGTGTTAACATCTTCGCTCTCTTATATGGGATGGTTCTTGTGCTTTTGTCTTTTTCCCATATGGTGTCCTGTGTTAGGTGAGGTACTTGATCGTATACATTCCTGATCTTTGCCTTCTCTCTTACTTTGGTATAAATGGGGATTTTATAGTCTGGTATAGAAACGTCCTACCCCCAAAAAAACAAAATATCAAAAGCAAGCAATTCTATGCAAAATGTTTTTGCAAGGCAGTGATAGTGTACATTATAATTAATTTTGGACCACCAATTTTCCAATGTCTTCACAAAGAATCTCATAAAGTTGCACCAAAGTCTTAACAATAGTTTAAAGTGATGCAGCCGTGGACGGGCTAATGGGGTAGAAGGACGAAGCACAAAAAGCCAAAATATCAAGCAATTTTTCGTCAGAGGATCAATTACTTGAAAAAGTGTTATGAGAGGCATGTGTATCCCTAGCTGATGTCCTTTCTGTCCCAGTCCAAACTCCCCCATCGCCCCAAAATCTATAGACGTCCTAGATTTTGAACTCTTGCAAGTAACCATGTATCTAAAGTAGTCAAGTGGAAGCCAGCCATGCATGATACCAAATATGAATATTGGCAATGTTGGTAAAATATCTACACAAAGCAGTAAAATAAACTAGCACTTTTTAAAAATTCCAAGATTTGACCTCTAGCCCTACCCTGGGTCATAAATTACAAGGACTGATATAGCAGAGAGAAAGTCAGCTGGAAAACGTAGGTTGTTAAATTCAAATGACTACATACAAAAGATCTTTAAGATGTCATTGACATTAAATTTGACCCCAAACCCACCCCAGGACAAGAACCAAAGATTTTAAAGCTGCCCAGTCGAAGCATGTCATTAAAGATATCAAATGCCAATAAATGTTTATTGGAGGTAAGATGAAAAATATAAAAAAAGCTTTCTCAAAGGTGTCCTAGATTGTGACCTCCCCCTACCCTGGTTTAGCCCCAAGGGGTGGGCATGAATGCTTTATAATCAATGGTTGGTAAAATATACTCAGAGGAAAAAGTTTAGTCAGTACAGACACTGTGTGCAATAATTTTGTAAGACAGTCTTAATATTGACAAAAACTTTACTAAAAATAAAATTCATGTAATGTCCTACAAATGTGAACATTTTCAACAAAACATTCCGAAAATATACCCATTTTCTTCATCAAAAATACACAAAGTAGTCAATATTAAATTTCAAATTTCATAACTCAAAAATCAGTCTAGCGCCCCTCAGACGATTTCTGGTAGTTTAGACGGAAATTCTCGTATCTGTTGCATTACTAAGGAATTTAAGAAGTTTCCAAGCGGCCATGAAGCGATTACGTCATGTTGACGTCACTATGACCCGAACTTCAAATGGCGTCGTTATCCGTGGTCTCCCAAACGGAGGCTTGTCAATTTATCGCCAGGCCGTTGAAAACGTGTTTGCAGACGATAAAATGTTTGTTCACTGCATCTAAAACTGCGTGTTACGTCAACAACACGTGTACCTGTTTCAAGACGTCAAAACGCGGTATTTCTGTAATTTGTAGATAGCCTGACCGGCGAATTAAGCTTGCTAGTACTGAATTTTCTCCGGATTATTGCAATAGGGACAACTCTCTTTCAATATCTAACAGTATATGAGAAAATAACCCTGCCGGTTTACCGCAGCACGTGCTCATCGTGCATTTTGAAATTTGGTTGATACAGTCTAAAAGAGGCATTATTTGTCACGCAATGAACAGGTAAATGTAAAATTACGATAATACAACTCATGTAAAAAATTTGACAATAATATATGCAGTATTGTTGATTTTATAAGAAAACATAAATATTGACTAAACTTTTTCTTCTGAGTATATATGCATAAGTCAGAAAAAATAAAATAGCACTTTAAAGGTGAAATTAATGTTGACCTCCAGCCCCACTCTGTGTCATGAACCCTAACGTGTGAGGTCACACAGAGAAAGTCAGTCTTCATTAGTATCTATTGTTCAACACAAATGATTCTATAAAAGAAAAAAATAAGATGATCTAGATTGTGTCCTCTAACCCCACCCTGGGGCATCAACCCAAGGCTCTGAATCCGTCAAGTCGAAGTCAACTATAAATGGTACCACTGCACGAATGCTTTCTAACAAATGGTAGGTTAAATATCTGTGTAAGTCAGAAAAGAAACAAATCAGCTTTTAAAGATGTCCTAGATTTTTACCTCCAGCCTCACCAAGGGGCAGGGACCCTTATATCTGGAAGCACGAAGAAAATGCCAATGATACAGGGTTACTATTGTTCAAATATGAATGATTTCTGATATTGGTTTACAGAGATATGTACCACTCGAGAAACTCTTACTAAAATCTTTGTCATACTTTTTAAAGATGACCTATATTTGATCTCCAGTCTCACAGAGGGGCAAGGACCCTGGGGTATGACGTCATGATGTAAATGCCAACCCTCCAGGGTAACTACGTTTCAAATATCAGAGCTTTTTGATCAATGGTTACTGAGATACACATCACTGGAGAAAATTTAATCAAAAACGTTGTCATTGTTAAGAACGAATGAACAAACTTACCAACGGACAAACGGATTAACGGAAAGATTAAAATTATGAACCATCAACATAATTGTGGGATATAAATAGGTAAAAACTATATTCGTTGTAAAATTAGTGAACTTTACATCCAATGGTGTGGCATCTGAACTTTCTCTGCTACTGGTGTAAACTTTTCACTGTTTGTTATCTATGTTCTGTTTGATTGTTCTGGTCCATAGGTAACTACAACAATTACAGGTTGTAATGTTCAACATGAATCCGCCCATGATTTGCTTTATTATTGAATTATGTTTAGAATATTGCTTGTACAACTATATATTTGAAATATTGTATCATGGGAAACTTATCCATTTCCACAAATTTCATCGTTCCTTCAGTGGTAAATGATCAGGATGGACAACAGATCAGTATGTATTTCACATTCATCCTTGATAAGTTAATCCTTATAGCACCTGCAATAATGCATCTTAAAATTGTGTCTGCTGCATATATCAGAGATATGAAGCAGACACCATTTAAGATGCATCATTGCATGTAGATTCTACATGTACATGTACTAACAATACTGACTTATGCAAGTTGTAGACGCAGCCTGATCATTTTAGCAATTACATAGAGCAGATGCTATTTGTTGTAATCCGCGTTAACAGGTTAATTTATTTTTTGACCCAAAACACACAAACCTTTGATTCTTAAATCCTGGCAATGCATCACCTGAAATTATTTGAAATCAGGACAACTCTACTCATGAGAATTTGTACGTAGCGTGTATCTGTGAGACGCGAAGGGTTGGCTGAATCACCCTAAAAAGTGTAGGCTAGCCACAGCAAATATATCATCTTATTTTTTCGGCAGAGGACGATGTAAAAAAGGGTGTAATTTTACATCCAATGTGGTGGCAGCTGAGCTGCCACTTCTAAAGCAGTAGCAAAATTGTTGCGGAGAAGTAAATGAAAGTACAGACAAATATTTTGTCAAGGGGTGGGGATGGCAAGATTCCTCAAAGCCATATCAGTGGCTCATCTATGGAAGTTTGTATGGGATTTCACTTGAGGTATAATTTTATAGGGATCAAACATAATTTTCTATGCATTAACATCTGGTGGGCCCCAAAAGTGGCGCTGAAACCTGAGAGTGTAAAGCAAGGGTTTTCAGAACCCCCAGCGGCCTATTAGATGTTTATGTAGCAGTAAAGCATGTTTATACTCACTTACTATGTTTCATCACTATTATCTGATTATTGCATTAAGAAATGTAAAAATGCTTGAAAATGTTATGGTTTTCTGAAGCCAGCAACAAAGACTGCCGAGAGGTTGCGTTCTACCGCATCCTATCTGGGTCTTAACAAATAACTTATGTCCCCATTTCGGGACCCAGTTTAGCGGATTATACAATAAAGCCATTCAGTATTGAGTAATTCAACTCAAAATTATGAGAACAGGAACAATATAAAACATATGTAGTGAAAAACTGGATTAAATCTGCAGTTAAATTGTCTTAGCCATACTGTGACTGTCTTAGCCAGACCATGAATATGTCAAAGTCCAATCTTTGACATTGTCTTAAAGAGACAGTGATATCAAAACTCTGATCGCTGTCCAAAGTATCACAATGCTGTGAAAAATGCAGTTTGCGCTATTGTTGTTTTCATCAGAAACGATATACAACTGAGAAATTCGAAGTGGGAAATACATCTTGCTCTATTTAAACAACTAAAGCATACATTTGACATTTATAGCAGATAAAATGTTAAATTAAATTTAACTGTCTCCTTCTGTTATCCGTCCAAATTGTTTCATGATGACCTTATGGTGATTTTTTTTTAATATTTGTGAAGGAGTTGGGCACCAGTGGTGCAGTCGCTCATTGTCAGTCACTGATGCTCGTACTGTGGACTCCTTATTCATTTTTATAAGGTGATGTTGATATTTGGAACAACTATGGCCTAGGGATGTAGATGGCAATCTGTTACTTAGGTGTAGTACTTGATTGTATCGATTGCTGATCTTTGCCCCCTTTCTTAGCCATGTTTTTGGTCACTTATATGACCTCGGGGCCAAATGAAAAGGTAAAATAAAGTTAAATCTTCATTTTCAGATTCAGGGTATTTTAAATATTAAAATATTTGGCACAATGAATGCTATTCAGATTACCAATAGGACCTTGCGGTCAATGGTCAATGTCAGATATGCTTAAGATCTGTCTAAAACTCGTAAGGTGATCTCATTTTCCTTTTAGACTTATTGAGGTTCATATCTCTCACAATAATTGCGCTTTCGGTGAAGGTGACAATAGGCTATGTATCACATGTATGACCTTGGATGGTCACATAATAAAAATTATCTTATGGTGGATAACGTTATTCTTAAATCCCAGACAGCCCATCCTCCGAAAAGTGCAGATGGAAAGGCACACTTTACCAAATGGTCCTATGGATTTTCTCATGGGTCCGAACAGTTTGTGTTGATAAATTGTTCGCGAAATACTAGGTATATGCTTTAAAAGAACATAAACACTAGAATATAAGCTTAGAGATGGCAATTTCCTGAATGGCGGGAAAAAGATAAATACCCTTCCTTGAACCATGTTGTGCAGTATTCAGTGCCTTTCTAATTTGGGGAAGAGAGAGTTGGCTGCTTTACGTAAATTGTCATCTTGGCGTCACGTTACCCTGGTTTGATATACAGTGTGTGATTGTGGCATTTCCAAGTCTTACTCAATGTTTGCCTCTATAAATTAGAGTTTATAACTTAAGCGTAGTTCAGAAACGGTCGCAGAATCTTTTTTCAGAACTTTCTGTCATAGGACTTATTTTTAATGACTCATGACATTGACAGGAACCCCAAAGACAGCTTTTCTTAAGCCAAGGCTATATGATGTTTGTTAACTGTGTTCTTACAACCAGGCAATCACCAATTTAGCATTTCATTCCAATGAAACATCTAAAGATAAGCTGTCAATAATATAAAATTGGCTATCTTTTATTGTCATCCAGGTGCATACCAAACTACACAAAAACTTGTTCATTTCTACATGCTCATAACACTGAAACATAAAAGTAGTTGAGAAGTTTGTAAAAAAACATGTTTTATCGTGAAAAACACTCATTTATTAAATGGACATATGTTGTAGGTACACATTGGAATCGCCTCTATGAGGCAATTCCAATGTGTACCAGCAACAAATGTTACTGCAATTAAGGAAACCTATTTTGAAATATATATAAACAAGAATCATGTCCATTGGCTTTCTTCTTTTAAACATCTCAAACTGCCAATCAGTATTAAAATACCTGTCACAATGTTGCAAATTGTTTATATTTACATGACAGCTATATCATCAAATTAGATTTCATGAACTATGCTTTTGCTAAGCTGGTTGTTGCATGGTCGTATCTCATATATCAATAAAGTATCAGAAGCATTTTTTACGTGTGAGCAAAACCATAAATTGAAGAAAACCTATGTCTTTGCACAAAGAGAATTGTCCCATATGCTTAGTGTAGGAATTTACATAGTCTAATCAGGAGAGCCTTTGTTGCCTGTAGAAAAAAAGCTAAGAATTTCAGCTATGAGAATCGCGTAACACCAAAGACTCCTGTCAGATCGTGAATGCACTGGTTGTCTGAGTCTTAACTGAATGCTTAGTGTAATGCATTAAAATCTGAACGCATACATGGCTAGAATAGAAATGACAGTCTATTCAATGAACACCCTGAGCTCTTGGGCCCATTCAATTGAATCGAATCTATGATGTACATGGAGGGTCATTTGCATAACATGATTATAACTTCATAGAAACCATGTCTACACAATTACATGTTCGATTTTAAGGAAACTGAGTAACAATATATATCTTAGATTTTTATTCTATTTGAGCTTAAAAAATGGTCAAACTATTTATTCTCAGACCAATAATTGTTTACCGAAACCCTTCTATTCCGAAAGTTCAATAAAAAGCAACACAATATATGTTTCAAAATCTAAATCTAGTGTGCCACAACCATAGGAAACAGCTGGGTCAGGGCTATACAAGTTATACTATGTTACGTACTGGTTATAAAATAATAACAATGGAGCTGAGAATGTATATTATATAACCCATACAAAATATAACCTATACCTTTATCATAGAAACGCAAAATAGATAAATATGCCACATAGATGACATACAATCCTGCTGGATTTATAAGGTACTGGCTTTTTCCTAAAATTGTGCAAGCAATGCCTTAAAAAGCAATTCATTATCCTCTGACGACTGAGGAAGTAGAACCATCTCTGATACTTCTGCTTTTCGCCCTTATATTGATAATCACAGTTATTGTATGGGACAGCACATCAATACTGATCATCACGCATATAATTGACTCATACCATTCACCCATTGTACACGATTGTACTGAGAAGTAGTCACTAGAGCAAAGTACAATGAATTAATGATATGTAACATCTTGTGTTCCAGACTGTACGTCACTGCTGTTCTTGGAATTGATTCCGTGGCAGTTCCAGTAACGACAGAATATGTCTAAGTGATTTTGTATAACATTTGAGAGACCAAGCCATGATGGTCGTAGCCAGCACTATAAAATGTTATCTCATCTACCAGATCTGTCTTCTAAAATGCGCATTACACAGCTCCACAATGCTTCTTTTAGCTGATTTGCAGAAGAACGACATAAACAAAAGATTCTTGATCCTGCAACTTTATCATCATGTTGATATCTTAGTAGAATTCGAATGTCTTTCACAAGCGAGTTTTCTGTGCCAGCCTCTCTTCTTATCATCCTTGGGATTCTCCTGATTAGCTTTGTGTGCTTGTAATCGTAAAACAGTCCTGCCACATACTTGGGATTATTTTAGTGTTGAAAGTCTTAGCCCCAGAGTATATCCTTGGAGAACCCATCTTAAGCACCAGAAATGGGAAACTCTTATGGTAGGAGATTGTAATAACTATCCAAATGTACCAAGAAATCGGAACCATGCCTACTTTGTTTGTGAATACTACAAAGTCGTTCACAATCAGGATCCATTGTCTTCAAAATAAGCATTGCTGTTTTCTGTTGTACACTCACACCTCATATTGTATCTATAAAGATCTACAACCTTGACAAACGTTAACAATAATTTCATTACTTTTGATACAGCAGCGCTGATGGAACTTTGACATTGTCAGCAACACGAATTGTGTCTTGTTGATATTCGTTGTTGTAATGTCCTGACACACCACATATTGTATCCATAAAGATCTACAACCTTGACAAACGTAAACAAAACTGTGCAATTTCATTAATTTTGATACAACAGCTGTGATGGAACTTTGACATTGTCATAAACACGAATTGTGTCTTGTTGATATTCGTTGTTGTAATGTCCTGACACCGATTGATATACAGGATGTCTGTATTGATGTAGCCTTGTTCAAAATAGTACCAAACAAAATCTGTTAAACTTGTATTTTACCAGGCTCTGGAAACACTGCATCCACACTACCAATAGTAAGTACAAAGTCAATCGCCTACAAAATACAACAAAAATTTAGTAGTATCAAATAGTCTTTTTTACTAATTTAAGAGTTATTTTATTTATTTATTATTTTATTTCAGAAACATCATATAACATGTAAAAGCACAAGTCGTATTAGCATGCACAAGTATAAGCAAAATGTGAATATTAAGGTATCACAACATTGGTAAAACATGAGAAAATGTATTCATAGTATCGATGCCTCCCATCAGTTCAAGACCCTTGCACTGACAGACACTTAAATACACAGTGGATCATCACTTAGTGGGAATCCTGTCCAACTTTGAAAATGATAAAGATCTTGTCAGCGTGAGTGTAGATGAACCGTTTGATGTATTTCAACCAAACGTGCATAGATATTTACTTAGGCCAATCGAAAGGAATTATTATATTTTCATGACATTGACCTAATATTCGAAGTCACCAGGGTCATATACAAACGTAGCTATATGAATAAGCCTTTAAGGCACTCGCTCTTCTGAACCAATGAATAGATTCAGACCATACTGGTAAAGAGGGCACAATGGCTGATTACATTTTGGTGACTTTGACCTAGTTTACAATGTCGCCAGACTCATTTAAATCTATAGAATAGCCTTGTCTGTTCTGTCTTCTGAACCAATAAAAATATTGAGACTGAACCGGCACATTGTCTGTCCTCTCTTCTGAACCAATAACAATATTTTGACTGAACTAGCACAGATACAATATTGGAAGGACTTATATATAAAAATATAATTTAATGATAACAGGGTTTCACAAAATAATTGCCATGGTGGTCATTTTGAAAAACAATCGATTTTCATATTTCATTCCCTAACTTCCAGTTGTATAATGCTGGCATTTTTGTTAGTTGCATCTAGATATTATAGGGGTTCAAAGATTTAACATCATAAATGCAATCACCATGGTGGTCATCTGTATAATGTTTCATATTGACATATCAAGCTGATATTTTTGGGCATCAGGTCATCTGGTAGTTTTTATTCGGCCAAATGACAATATCCAATATGGCCACTATACTAGAATTAGATTTTTTTGTCATTAATGCTGTTCTTTTAAGTACCAATAGCATATGGGGAAAGTAAGATACACTTTAAATTAGGCACCGTCGTACCAAAAATGGCTACCTTCGAATTGAGATACTTGATAAGCCGATGCGTTTGAGTAGCTAAATTCGAAGTAGAAGTGCAACTATTAAACCTATTGCCTAATATATTTATATAAACGTATGTAAGCTATACTTTACACTAGAAAAGCGTACCGTCCTTCGAATCGTTAAGTGGATACCCCCTGTCCAGGGAAAGACACCCATTGTACAGTTTAAGAACTCTGCGTTGATTTAGATATGGTTTCGTGTACGCCTTTACGACAGTTCGGACTTAAGGACTTATATATGGATGAGATGGTTGGGGCCTGACCCTTTGGCTATTGTCAGACCCACGGGGGTTTTACTATTGGATTTCTTTTGCTTCGGTATTCTGTTGTATGTACTGTTGAGTCCTTATGTTTGCTTTAACTCCTTTTTTAATTTTAATTTATATTTATATGTTTTAGAAGAAAATTCATGGATAAGTTAGAGGTATTTCATGCAAACCAAACATCTCTGTGTCTTGTTCCACATTAGAACTAAGGGCGATGGTACTGTGAAACTTGTTTAAGCCCTGCAGTAAAAATAGTTTTCCTGACCGTTCCAAAGCGGTGCTTCTTTTGTGGATCATTTTTGTTATGTATGCATCGTGCTTGTCATGCTTTCTTGCCTGTTCATTGCAGCCTCGTGGGCACCTGCTTGGAAATGGCTAACCTCTTGGTTTGCTTGTATATGAAGTTTTTTTGTGTTTTGTCAATTTCTCATGTGGTTTCCTTGGTCAGGCGTATATTGATTTATGATCTTTGCCTTCTTGTGTTCTTACATATCGCTACCCAGTGTGTACATAGTATACACGACGATAATGCTTGTGAGGGCTTCAGGCAGTATGTAGATAAAGGGAAAGAACAAAAAGTTTATTGGTTTGGGGAATGCTGTAACCAAAGCAACATTGTCCCACAGAATAGCTGCTATGAGATTTGATTAAAGTAAAAGTAAGTCAATATTTTTAAGCAAGGATAGCTGTATTCGGTTAAAACATGTTATGCTTCTAGATATGTATACAGCTATGGTATATTCGAACGCTATAGTAGGTGTATTCTTAGGCTACGCAGTAGCTGTAATCGTAGGCTTCCTTCGAATACAGTTACGGATTAGCTTTAAAAGATAGCCTTGTTGAACTTTAAATTTATCATTTCGTATGGACAACGACAATACCTTTTTGGTGCTTTCTGACGTGTGAATACAAAATGGTTTGTATGTGTCACACCTGTGAAGAACTTGTGTTACTTTTTTCACAGATACGAAGAATCGGCAGCAAATCCTCATACAAGAGAAAAATGGTACAAAATCCTCATACATGTGAAGAATTTATTGATACTTTCTGGCATGGAAAGAATTGCTAAATATTCGTAACATCTGTGACCTGGTTTTTATTGTGCCTCCTGCAAAGCCAGGCTGACACATAGGGATCATGACTCAGGTGGCGGCGTCGTCGTCGTCCGTGGCGTCACACTTTTTTTTTCCGATCGAAAACTCTTGAAGGGATGCATCAATTTCATTTAAACTTTACAAAAGAGTCAGGTGTCATAAAATACAGGTCAAGTTTGATAAGGGGGGTAATCCGCAAAATGTTGACTGAGGTATGGCCCTTTTTGACTTACATTTTGGCTAAATTGTCAATTTGAAATAAGAGGTCATTTGCAAATTTTTGACTGAGATATGGCCCTCTTTTGACGTAGGTTAAAGCTAATGCAAAAGCTATATTGGCCTTTTTTGTGGTTTAGCTTCACATTTCTCCAAACCTATAATATCTGACAACTTCTCGCTATGGGCCATGGTTACCAAGTGCCTGTAGATAAGCATGTCAGTGATGAAACATTTACCCCACCCCCTGACCCCTTTGTTGGGGTCAAAGGTCGAAATTTTAAATTTTGCTATAACTCAGTGAGGTGTCACTATTTTTACGAAAATTTCGCATTCAGACAGAGGTACAAAAAATACGAAACATATCAAACGTGATTTTCGATCGAAGGCCTTTGTCTGTACCCCCGGGACTTAGGGTTGGGGTCAAAAGTTCAAAATTCAACTTTTTCAGAACACGGTCATGTTGCATATCAAATTAAAGAGAATCACGAATGCAGTAACATGGTACAAAATATTTTGCTCGCAGACACCCTGACCCTGGGGATGGGGCAAATAGGTCAAAATTTACCTTTTTCAGAACATAGTCACATTGAATATCAATTTAAAGGAAATCAGAAAATGCAGCAGCAAGGTAGCAAATATTTGCCCGGAGATGCCTGCCCCCTCGCCCTGACCCTGGGGATGGGGTCAGAAGGTCAAAATTCAACTTTTTCAGAACATCGTCATGTTGCATATCAAAATTAAAGAGAATCACGAATGCAGCAACGTGGTAGCAAATATTTTGCCCGCAGACCCCCCCCCCCCACCTACACCCCCGACCCTGTGGATGGGATCAGTAGGTAAAAAATCAGTTTTTTTCAGTACATGGTCATGTTACTTATCAAATTAAAGAGAATCACGAATGCAGCAACATGGTAGCAAATATTTTGCCTGCGGACACCCTGGACCCTGGGGATGGGGTCAATAGGTCAAAATTGAACTTTTTCAGAGCATGGTCATGTTGCATATCAATTTAAAGGGAATCACGAAATGCAGCAGCATGGTAGCAAATATTTTGCCCGCAGACCCCTACCCAACTACCCCACCCCGACCCTGGGGATTGGAGTCACTTGATCAAAGTTCAACTTTTTCAGAACATGGTCACGTTATATATCAAATTAAAGATAATCACAAATGTAGCAACATGGTAGCAAATATTTTGCCCGCAGTCATCCCCCACCCTGGGGATGGGGTCAATAGGTTAAGGTTTAACTTTTTTTTCAGAGTATGGTCACGGTGCATATCAAATTAAAGAGAATCACGAATACAGCAACATGGTAGAAAATATTTTGCCCGCATACCCCCTCCCCAGAACCCTAGGGATGGGACAATAGGTCAAAATTCAACTTTTGCAGAACATGGTCATGTTGCATATCAAATTAAATGGAATCACGAAATGCAGCAACATGGTAGCAAATATTTTGTCCGCAGATCCCCCCCCACACACATACACTCGCCCCTGACCGGGTCAATGGGTCAAAATTCAGCTTTTTCAGAACATGGTCATGTTGCGTATCCAATTAAATGGAATCACGAAATGCAGCAACATGGTAGCAACTATTTTGCCTGCAGACCCCCATGTCCCTGACCCGGCCAAAAGGTCAAAAGTCAACTTTTTCAGAACATTGTCATGTTGCATATCGAATTAAAGGGAATCGTGAATGCAGCAACATGGTAACAAATATTTTGCTCGCAGACACGCCCCCACCCAAGGTGAACATAGGGGGCTGGAGAAATGGGATTTATAATTTGTGATTTATTAGTTTTCTAAGATTACCTTTTGCCCGGGATATAAATTTGAAATATTTGCCTTGTTTGACTTCTGTTTGGCAAGGCAACACATCCTTATTTCGGAATTCTAGTTGAATAATTGGTACTTATTCCTCTTTCATGTGTGAAAAATTGGTACCAATTCATCTTACATGTGCAGAATTGGTACTAATTCCTCTTACATGTGAAAAATTGGTACCAGTACCTCACGCATGAGAAGAATTGGCACCAATTCCTCACCAAGAGAAGAATTGGTACCAATAATTCACACATGTGTCTCATTTAGATATATAGTTGCCTGCGACCTCTAACTATGGAATGCGTGCCAATGTAGAATGCAGCAGCTTTGTGGGGTACTTTATCGATGTGAGGAATTTGCGTGATTGCCACATGAAATTTGACTATGTGCTTATTTCTCTCACACATGAAAAATATTGGTATAAAATCGGTGACATATTGGTACCAATATTTCACGCGATGTGAGAATTGGTACCAATTCTTCGCCTGAAATTTACGAAGTGTAAAAAATTACGATTGAAAATAGCCCTACAACAACGCACCTTGTGCTAGTCAAGGTGACTTCTAGTCACAATTATAAAGACACTCACTTGCACACACCGTTGAAACTTTTCACAACCAACCCAATTCAAACAACCACGCCACGTGGCACGTAGAGGCAAAACAGTTATCTAAAATCTGTGATTTACACAGTTAATATATATATTATACTGTACAGTAGTCACCTTCTCTATATTATGAGATGTATGCTACTATAAAAACACTTTGAAATAATTAAATACTTACCTTTTGTCACAGAAAAAAATCCTTTTTCGACCATCGTCAGACCTCATGTCTTCAACAGCCTCCGAGTACTAAAGGTATGGCGTAGACAGCTAAAACTCTTCTCACAAAGAGCTTTAATGAATTGTTTAGTAGCGATTTCTTTTCGAATAGCGTAAACATTTTCTCAAAAGAGTATTAATTATGTAACAATAAACGAAAATATCAAGACAATGCGACATATTAATAGCACATTGCAATAACTTAATGCATCGTGTCGTGTTTTTTATTCGCTTTTTCAAGTAAAACATATCGAAAAGGTTGATATTAACGCGGGAAAAAATAAAATATTTAGCGCAAAAAACAGTCTTTTTCTGTCGGATTTAAGTAGCAAGTGGTGGCGTATATACGCTTCCGTATAATAGACTTTTAAAGATTACGAGGACCGTTCAAATATGAATGCAAGTAGCTTCATAAATATATTTATTAACCGATGCGATATTTATTTCAATTCTTCAAGTATTGAAGAAAGGTGGCATTTATAGAGAGTATACTTGTGTTCTGTAATACGTTGTATTAGAACTAATAGGGTATATAAGAACTCACTTGTTTGTCACGAGAAATTCATGGAATTTCCTTAGTTAAGCTAATCACGAGTCAAGAACCTCGTTATTAAAGACATATGCGGCTATTTCCAATGCGCACCTTTCCCGCGTCTGCAAACGGGGAAAGTTGTCTGGGTCCTGTCTTTCGACCCTTAACGGATTCGGATCAACACAGCTTCCGATATTCTTATGTCATATCGGTGTTCCGACATTTTCTTCACAAAATAACTAATTAAAGTGTGTTCGAAATATCTATTGACATCTTTTCAGAACTGATCCTCTCATCACTAAAGACAGATAAATGCAGCTCAGTCGAAATCAAACGACGTACACAATAACCCTGGTTACGAATACGATAGTGGCCGAGTCTATACTATTTGTATGGTTATTTAGAGTAGCGCACGACCTGACCTCGTGGCCTAGTGGTTAGCGTATCTGGCTACAAAGACAGAGGACCAGGATCGATTCCCGGATGCGCACATATTTTCAGTGTGTTTTTTCTTTCTTTTTTAACATTTTAATGCTAAATTGCTTCATATACTAGTAAAATGGCATCATCAAAACAACCGAAACGTTCATTCCTGAACTTTTTATATTGAATTACGCATGAAACTTATGGGGGTTGGGTTAAATTTGGCCCTCTAGAAAGAGAATTAGTTCGGTGACCCCAGATTTTTATTCTTTTTTCTGAAAGGTATTATAATAGTCCATGAATTAAAAATAAATTTTCAAGATTTCAATATCAGATTTTTAATACATGATTTATTCTAAAAACAAATTCCTTCTTTCGACGAATTGCCAAAATATATCGTACAGTATCTTGTCACAGCATGGGATAACAAGTAAACATGCACATTTTCTTAAAAGTTTGAGGTCATGGGCAGTAATTTAAGTTAAAAGAAAGAAGCTGGCTGAAGATTACAACCGTTTTAGCTCGATAATTAGGACAAGTGATATTATTTTATATTTCTAGAAAATTGGACAAATGCTGTAAACTTCAATATGAGATTCTGAAAAAATAAGCACGGTGACATATCCTTTTTATTTCATAAATGGATAGCCCGTGCATAAAACAAACTGTATGCAAAGTATTGAAAATATTTCAATATGGGAAGTATTTAGTAGCATATGTCCTTAAGGTGCATTGATTGTTCAACAAGGGTATAAATTATCATTTATAATTTTGTATGGTCATTCGAGGCTAGACAGACCAAATGAGAAATTCTGTTGGGTTTAGGTGCGATTACCCACCCACCCACCCTCATAATGTTCGAAAAATGGTTGGTTATGTAGAGATGAAAGATATATTGCAAAACTGCTTAAAATGATCCAAGAATATTTGTCTTTTATATGATATTTGATTGGTTATCAGTTTCTTTCAGATAGGCTGTAAAATTGAGAGATTGGTTTTATGGATGAGTTGACTCACAGTCTATGTTGTGTTTCGAACCTTGAACTACATTGATGTAGCCTAAGCAAGGAACTACATTTTGAAGACGGGATGCTGGCTGGCTGTAAATTTATTGTTATGAAATTTTGTCTTATGAATAAAGAGAAAGCGCTCAGGTCTGTGCTTGCCGTCACACACGTTTATGTTGTTAAGTTTGATATCTTATCCTTTAAGATATTGTACAAAGAAATATAGACGGTTATGATGTACACGTAAGACGCTGAATACTGATGTTGATGCATATAGGCATGTACATCATAACAGTTGATAATTCGAGGTAGTATATCGGGTTTCCGAATATTAAGAAGTCTAGGTAATAAATAATTTATGTTTCGTCTGAATAAAATGAAAGAGAACATAACTTTCTTCACATATATGCTACAACAAAATGCCATACATTTCTGGAAAGAATTATTTGTAGCCTTTAAAATGGGACCAAACATTAAGAAACACTCACTATATTTATCGAGTTACAGACCCTTATATAAAGGCCATTCCTGTATACTGAAGCTTTTCTGAAGCAAATTGCAATGCACGTTTTGGTACCTGTGGGGATAAAGTGTCATATCTTTGTAAGTTTTAGACAAAATGGGACCAAATTTTAGATGCAAGTTTAAGTAACAATCCAAAAGTTGCTAGCAGGAAAAAAATATATAATCCTGTTTCAATCTCGAGTAAACTGGTACGTTTGTGACGTCATTTATTTTATGATAAACGTCATTTTGAGTTATCTACTGGTGATGTAATAATGAACATCGCTGTGTCGTTTTCTTTGCGTTTTGCTGAAAACATGCTTAATATGTCATAGGTAATTTTCAAAATGCACCGTCCTCTATTTACAGAGTAATCACATTTTATATCATTTTTCAAGCATTTTTCTGCTTCTTAATGACTTGTTTACATTAATTAATATATGTTCAATCTGTCTAATTCTCAAGACCAGGTGGGTAATTTTATTGTAAATAATGCCTATAGTGGTCAAACTTAAAGCTGCATAGTCTGTTACTTTTGATCTTTTAATTTTAGAACTAATGTTTCTATATTTCAAGAACACAGTAAAAAACTAAAATTCAGGTATACATTGTACCAATTACGTAAATCTTAACATATTATCAGTATCAAAAACAACAGCATTTATGTTAAAATTAACTGTCTATAATTATTGGAGGGACGCAAATAATTACCAATACACCTGTTTTTATAAGATAATTCACTTTCAGCTAAAGTGACCAGATTTATTGTGAAAACATAACTTAATTTTACTTTTACAAATGATTTAAAAAGAAAATAAAAAATTTCGAAAAATGTTCATAGTCGCAGACTTAGTCTCTTTAAAGTTTACGTACAAATTTAGAATAAAGCCGCAATGTTATGACAAAAAAAAAATAAGTATAAATTCTATTACCCCTTCACTTAAGGCATTTTTGACTTAATTAAATGCTTTTCAGCGTTTAAAAATTACCCACTATCCATCAGTAATTTGTAGCAACAACTCAGTATGAGCGATCAACACATTGTCTTTGAGTTAAAACTAGTTTAAATGTTGCTTCAGATAAGTTTTACTGAAAACTGAAAGGTGGTGTTTTGTTTACAATTTATTTGCAAACATAAGGAGACTTTAGAGAAAACGATTCGTTGTAATTTTACAAAAGCTTGTCAGATCTCCGAAACTTCCACAGAATCATTATATAAGAATATGGCGATACTTCCTTAAAATTTTCAAAAGATTTCACCTGTTTATCGAAGAATTATACGCTCGTCTATATCACTGGTATATGTTCGAAGCATTGAGTTTGTCAGTATACTAACTTGCCCCTATTCAAAGGGCTATAGCTCGATAAGTATACTGTATTTTTCTTTAGGTCTGGTGCCAGTTTAAAGGTGACATTATAGTCCTTTATAGAAACGTTTACCACATTGTCGTAGCATATTTGTAAAGAAAGTTATGATCAGAGCCTTTGCTAGTCACTTGAATATTCTATACTTGTTAGGCTACTGACTGAACAGCATTTGGAGTTTCTAAGCTTAAAAGGAGGCTGCACAAGCCCGTCTGAATCTACTCTTGTCAAAATGCCATATTGTTGGAAATCACATGTAGAAATAGAAATATGCATTTTCAAAGCATATAAAAAACACAGTAACTTACGAATATTTCCTCATGTTTATCCGCCGCTTTTTCTCGGGGCTGTAGAGTGTCCAGGGGCCGATGTCTCCATCTGGTTTATTTTGAACAATAGGTTCATCAAGCCAAACCATGGCCGAACCAATGATATCTCCCTTGGGATAGCAAAAGTGCTCTTGGCTTTTGCAAGCACACTTGTGTGTAAAACAAACATCTCCATCTGTAATTATGATTTTATTTTACATAAGGAACCGTTAAACATGTTTAAGCCATCAAGTGATTTTACTGACTTTTCCAACATGGTGTTTCTTTTGTGGATCATTTTTGTTATATATACTAGAATATGTTTCATGTTTGTCTTTGTTATGCTTTCTTATGTCTTATGCCTTACGATCACCTGCTGAGAACTGGCTGACCTTTAGGCTGTCTTGTGCATTGTGTTTTCTTATGTTTTGTCACTTTCCCATATGGTGTCCCATGTCAGGTGTGGTACTTAATTGCATCGATCCCTGATCTTTGCCGTCCTCTCTATTTTGGTCGTTCTAGTTTAGCAGTCTCAATGAGGAAGAAAGATCCAATAGCATAACTTATTGTATTCTTGCTTCTGTGTGTCAGTCTTTGCACATACATGTGTGTGTTCTGGGGTTATAACAAATTCATGCTCAACTTAACCGAGCATCAAATTTTAGATATTTTCAAAACTGAAATGCTGAATACTTTTCTTGCCTTTGAACTTTCAAATGTTGTATTTATCATACTCATACATGTTAAAATGCCAACAATTGTTGTCATTTTAAAATTATGAGCATGATATATTTCCTGCTCATTTGAGCTGAGCATAAGAAAGTTGACAACCCTTCATCTTGGTACAATGCTCTGCTCTATCTATGATTGCGGCATTAGCTCATCATATTTAATTCCTTTAATGTAGTGGCTAAGCATGTGAATGACAACATAGTGGTTCTATTTAAGAGTTTTCAGCCTATAACGTTCAAGTATTGGAGTCCACAAAAAGCTGATTCGGCTGCTCTCCGTTCTAAAGCGATGCTTTTGCTGCTGTTATTCGGTTGCTGTTTGTTTTTGCTACCAGTGTATGTTTGGTGTTGAGTCCGTTTTGATGTGTTTCCATTCTAGCCATCATCTTGCTGAGAAAGAGAGAGCAGATTGATTTGCTTTAATTGAGATGTATTTGTTCCTGTTTTGTGTGTGTGTGTCTCTCTCTCAAGCCATTAATATTCGCGGCATCAAGATTTTGCGATTCTCAAAGACTTACATATTGGCGTAGTTTTCATGTTAACGGTTTCTAAATTCAATGTCTTTTAAGGTTCCCAGCAGGCACACATTGTTGACTCAACATAGATTCAACATTGATTCAACACCATGGCGTTGAATCAACGTTGAATCATTGTTGAGTCAACAATGTGTGCCTGCTGGGTTATTATATATTCTCATAGGGGCAAAAAACGAGTATGCTCCCCATAGAGCATATTCGTTCTTTAAATAGTAGCCCCTTTTAAGACGTGGTAAAGTCAACGTTGTAACACACTCTACCGTTCGAAAGTTGATTTTGACAATACAGATAAAAATATAATAAGCCTTTGTGTTCATTTATTGCTTATTGTGCAACTGAGTTCGAAACTGTAATTGCGGTCTCATATTTTGTAGCATGATTTTACAAGAAACAGAAAATGTCCATGAATTTCAATGAAAATCAGCATAATGTTGTACAACGTACCCTTATTTATATTTGCCATTTGTATGAGTGATTCATTAGCCACTGGTATAATATCTCTAAACCAGTTCAACCTCCGGCCTGCTACAAAGGGCATGTTTCGTAAATCCAACAGCCTGGAATTAAAATCATTGGTCAACATGGTTACACGTTTATTGACATGGTATTAGTATCCGGTAAATACCATGATATGGTATTAGTATCCGGTAAATACCATGATATGGTATTAGTATCCGGTAAATTCGGTTTTACATGTACACTTGGCGGTCCGATTTCTGGTCAGTTCAGTAAATTAAACGTCGCTTTTCTGATTTTCAACAAAATTGTAATGAAAAAAGTATGTGTCGTTAAAAGAACTATATCTTATAAGAATCGCAAAACCTTTTTAATTATAATCTAAATGTCATCTTTTCCAGGTGTTTATCAAATTAGGCATACAGAAATATTTAGAATGATTTATACCACCCCTACCAACTTAAGCACGAAATATCTCGTGTTGTGCAAGGTCTGCACTGATGTAGGTGGTATAAAATAATTATACCATGATTGTCCACCTGTACGTTAGATAATTCACTTGCTAAAGCTCGTGGATTATCTCCACGTACAGGCGGATAAACCATGGTATAACTATTACATATCATACAGAGAAAAGTAAAATTGGCAAGCCCGTGAGGTTAGCCCGTGAGGTTTTAGTTCCTATCTCATATGCGAGAATAGACAAAAACACAAATAGTCATGTTTAGTCACCCATTCTCGTCAGAGTATTTGCTGCTCACATTCATATGGAAGTAGATCAAGGCTCAGATTATTGTCATTAAACAAAAGACCTTTATCACCATGTCACAGCTGCACATGCTTTTATAAAGAATGCTTTTGCACAATATGGGATATGTGATAAGTACTAAAATAGCATGGCTGGTCCGTTTATCATTAATAAAGATAAAATACTAGAAAACTTGCATACGCACATTGAAATGCAGCCTTGTGCCCTAAAAGGTTGATTTTATAATACTGTCGTGCCTAACAAAAGTGAGAGGGACGAAATACTTTGTTTACAATTGTTAAGTAAAACATTAACTTGTACACTACACATGAGCTAACGCGAATCGAGAGTTCACTTGTGTATTAATCCTATCCTGCGGATAGGATTAATAAACAAGTGATCTATCGATTCTTAGTCCCTAATAACTTTGTAAACGAAACATATCACCACTGTCACTCTTGGCTGGCAGGACAGTAGTATAAATATACCTGTTGATGACAAATGCTGTGACTTCGTACTCAGGAGCCTCACAACCACAAGCGCCACGTTGGTCCTTCGGCAACGTTCTATCTCTAAACAAAATTTTGCAACTTTAGAGAGGTATGGTAATGTCCCTGGGGTGATAAAGTCGGGTAACCTCAGACATCAGGTAAATTCGGACAGCGACCTTGTTTGTTTCATATTTTAATTATTGGAATACAAAATAAATACAAATGAACCAGTCTGTGCAGGAAGAGAATGACGTCAGTATGTGATATGTGCAGCCTTTCGGAAGACAGTGACCATACCTGAACCATAATTAAAAATATGGGAGAAAACGGAAGGAAAATTAGAAAATTTAAATCATAGTTTTGATCAATCTGGTCTAAAACAAAAGCGTGTACTTTGGTTTATTGGCCAATAGATTTTTAGATAAATAGACTAGTACAAATAAGGATGAAACTAACGACTATCGACTAATGACTAAAAACCAAACTCACTGTGTATAATAGTGTACACTGTGTAGCTAATTGTACTGAAGAGGAAAATGAATCTAAACACAAAAAAGCGACAGCTACGTGCTACAACCTTTATAGTGTAGCGGCTAGCAAACATGACTCGTAGGCTTGTGGTAACGGGTTTGGGCCTCATGACGGACACTATTTGGACCGCTTATATACATACTGATAGGGATTTAAACGGAGAGCTATTATTAAAGGATAGTATTCTCTATCCATTTTACTATCATGCCAGCCAAGAGTGACAGTGACGTCATGTTTTGTTTACAAAGTTATCAGGGACTAATAACCGATGGATCACTTGTGTATTAATCCTATCCGCAGGATAGGATTAATACACATGGGATCTATCGACTCCCGTTAGCTCAAGTGGAGTGTACAAATTAATGTTGAACTTAAAAATTGAAAACAAAATATTACGTCACTGTCACTCTTGGTTGGCACGACAGTGGTTCGAGCGACTGCATAATTGACCAACTGTTTTAAAATGACAGATTAATTCTATCGATGTTAGTTCGATCGCCATTCAACTAAAAGAAGATGGATAGGCACCCTAAGTTTACCTCCCCAATGAGAGCTGGAGTCTTAACTTTCATAGGTACTGTCGGGTAATGTAAAACGTAATGCACAGAGTACCTACCTTCTTTCTGGAGGAAAATCTGCCTTTCCAAAACCATTTGTCCGTTCCTGATAGATCAACTAGTACTCATGATGTAACACGGGGTGCAACGTTTGTGTGTAAGGCGTCAACTGTTTTCGTTTTATTAAAATTAAATTTGTTTGGATAGGTCTTGTTATATAATTACTATTGAACAATTTGTAGATTATTTGGTCTTTGTTACATAGGTAAAAAGAATACAAATGTATCGATGTATGTCTGAACTATTAGACGCCCAGAAAACTGCATATTGAAGTTTTTAGAGCACCACACATATTCAGTTGAGATTTCAAGATACTAGTAATGTAACATAGCAGTCTCCACATCGTGCATTAGGTCAAATATATGACAACATCTACTCATTCAAATTTGATATGAAAAAAGCAAAACGGTGGACCTCTAAATCACAATATGCTGCACCCCGTGATAAGCAACATGATCAGTCTATCGGAGCCTTTGATTACAGAAAAATATCCAGGTCCATTGGTTTGTTTATATGAATGGAAAACATCGACTTCTTGAACAACTCGGCTAAATCGAGATAGGATAGACAAACTTACTCATAAGGCTTCTGGGTTAATTTAAAATTGAGTAACTCAAGAAGACCCTGTCTTTTCTGTTATAATTATTACAGCTCTACCAATAAGGCGGCGACCACAAACGCTCTGATTGCCCAAACAACGGCTTCGATCATTTATCAAAGTAGAAGAATGTTGACAGAAGTACGGCTTTACTGTGTGTGACAAGCCAGCACACAACTCGACTATCACGGTTACTTTCCTAGGGTAGGGCAAAGAGTTCCAATAACTCAAAAAAGTTTCATATATGAAATACCATATTTAATGATTATTTAGCAATATAATGATTCATAGCAATATAATTATTCAGAAGTTAGATATATTAGCGGAATTAAATGCAATAAACGGTGGCCAATTGTATATATTGAGGGGCCACAAGTTATATTTTCGGAAAAAATGCATTCTTTCACTGACGATCGATTTGTCTTAGCAAACAGTGTAGACTCTGATCAAATGCGCATCTGGGTCTGCACTGTTCGCCAAAATACGGATTTAGGAGCAAATAGTAGATAATGGAATATTAATGTTTGCGAATAATTTGGTCGTTTTATTAACACTTAATACATTCAAACCAATTAAGTGAGTGAAGAGCTATTCCTACAAAAAACGTGAAAGCAAGGTGTGTTCAAAATGTCATTTGTGTGGTCCAAAAAAGTGAGTATGACCAAGAAATGATGCAATCATAGACCACAAGCTAACCCTCGCCACCGTGAATTAAACACAGACCACTGACAGCTACACGACAACCGTGAGACTGCATTTTAATGAAATGTTTAGGGTAATCTCTCCAGATGTAAATGACCTCACACCGGATGGCGTGCGTGCGTGCGTGCGTGCGTGAGTGCGTGCGTGCGTGCGTGAGTGCGTGCGTGCGTGCGTGCGTGCGTGCGTGTGTGTGTGTGTGTGTGTGTAAATTTCCGCCAACAGCTTAGGTCAAATGGAGCCAGTGTCATGGCTTAAAGCCGCATCAGACAAACTGAAGAAGCCAGATAACCGTAGTCGAAAGGAAGTCTATAACCAGTTAGGCACATCCGTTCGAACGAGATATAATATGTCGATCTAGATATGACCACTTGTAATATATCCAGAACGAAATATGCTATGTCAATCGACAAATCCCATATATTTTGATCGAAATATTGTTTTTTCTCAATCCGCACACGTGGTCTTTCTTGCGTCATGCGCAGTCTCGTATCGATTTGCGCATAGCGCGAAATTTTGAATTCGAAAGAAACAATTTATACCTACAAAAAAGCCAACGTCATGCGTAAGTTTACCAGGGAAATTTTATACAAAATAGTGTCGAAAGTTCTCGTCCTCAAATGCTGAAGTAAATCCAAATAACATTCCAAATATTCCACCCGACACATTGTTTGTCACGTTGTTGGAAACCTGGATAAATCATCCTGGTCCGTCATGACATTACAGGCACCGAATAAAACCTATAGGTTTCGAAATGTTAACGTTTAGGTTGTGAATAAAATGGAATAAAAAGATTGTGGCGAATCCGTAAGAGTACATTCAATGTTAAGGTTTTCAATTATGCTAATAGCCTTACGAACCCCACACATTATGATTAATTTTATTTGGAATATCTAGAAACGTCCCTGTTGAGGCATACGCACGAAATGCAATATCTACTGGGACCAGCCAGTGCTGATTTCGCTTTCTGAAGTATGAACTGTAGTTAGAATATCGTCAAAGGTATATTCTAGGAACAAACATATGCTAGTTTCATTATGTGAAAATGGAACTGCTCATGTATAAATAACTGACCATTCTATAGATTTAGCCCGCTAGCGAAACAAATAAACTGTATGAAGATATAGCCATTTCTTGCTACAATGTTGATGACATCGAACATCGAACAAATAACAAACTCTTTTTGGATTATTGCCCCCCCCCCCTCAACGCACACATGCACGCGCGCGCGCTCACAGTGGCGAAAACGTCTGAGACTTTTACACGCACTTGCTTTACGAGAGAGGCATGTAAATGTTGCAATGGAGAGGCAATTTGTGTAAACCCTGATTAAACTGCTCTTTCGGGAGCAAGCTGAGGCGGGTCTACACTGATTGACCAGACCTATCATTTCAAATATCTAGTCAAATAGCGCACACACAAAAAAAAAAACTTTCATGCCACTAAAGTATTTTAGTATTAATTCGAACACACCTCGCCTATAGCCAATGCTAAAAAATCGTGTTATGATACAACAAAGTCGCAGTTTTGAAAGCGCGTGGAAAGCGCGCGCTATAGCTGACGTCAATGTCCACTGCAAAATGACGTCAGCCATTACGTTAGGAGGTGTAACTTGAAAGACTTTACAAATACATGTCAACATACATGCGAAATAGTTCAACCATTGCAGGATTTCTTCAGTGCAGTGGCGGAAAGTTGTAAGAAGCTGAAGACTTCAATGTGTTTTCGTCGTTTATTGCGTGTTGGAATCGAAATAGATCAGCTCTAGCGCGATCGTGATTTTGTCTTCTTTACAACTGACCTCCAAACAATGAATTATTACCGAACAATACACTGTAAGAGCTGATCCTTTTCTTAAATACGATTTAGCTTAACGTTGATATCGATACAAAAAGGCTTATGTTTAGGTAGTTTTGTTACAGCAAGCAGGCAGACAGACAGATAGATTTTGCTGCTCGAGCGCACAGAGCTCACAACACTGTATGTCGATGAACTGTCTTTAAAATTTATGTCAGTGAACTGTCTTGTCGCATCTGATATAAACGCCTCAAAAATAACAAGTTAAATGAAATAGCCTAAACTTATATGTCGTTTTAGATATAATATTTCAAATGAAGTATAGATATCCGGATGTAGAGTTATATGTATCTCGAAGGAGATATTATATCAAAGTTAAAATATAGTATGTTATATCTCGATAAAGGTATGTTTTTTCGAATTAGATATTATATTTTGACCGACATAATATATTTCGTTCGAACGGATGTGCGTAACTGATAACCGATATTTCGATAACTCTCAGCGACTGCTAAGGTCAGTCTAAGTATGGGTTCTCAATCCCAAACCCCTCTCCTTCCCCTACCAACAAACACACGCACTCACGTGTTTGTTTGCATCTCCATACCCAACATATCAACGAAAAGCATTTACAACCACATCACTCCGCCTGGCATATAACAAGAAATATCTTTAAAAAAGATATTCAGCGGCATTCAAAGGAGAGTATACATTTAAAGTCCTCTTGTAATTGTAAGATATTTTATGCACAATAGATTGGTGTTAGATGTTGATTGATTGGATGAGATGAAAATTGAAGGTTGCCAACGTGAAAGTTTGACTCAAAGTATGTGAACCATGTCTTTTGCAGATCAAAGGGATACAGTATATTGTAAGCCTGTTGTAGGGACACGGTGAAAATTTGTAATTAGTCTGGAAAGTCAGTTGGTGGAGGAGTTGCATTGTAAAAGAGAAGTGCAAGTTTAAGCATTGGTCTGGCTGCGTAGGTTTCAAAGCCCCTGTTACACTATTGCAGTATTATAAGTAGTTCATAATTAAGAATGTTTGGAGTTATGGTATATTTTGTATATTTCATGTTTAATATTAAATATAGGGATTAAAAGTAGAATGTGAAGTGCGAAAAACTTTTAATACAAATGGTAACTGGAAGTCACTAACTATGAAAGCACCTGATATGTTTAACAAATACAACATTACTTGAGATCATTGTCTAAATAAGTAAATTGTATACACTTGAAAATAATACAGTTTTAGTCTCATTAATAATGATATTAATCTTGCATAGATTGTTGTAGTTATCTACATGCGTAGGCCATTTATAGTTACTTCAAATAAACTTGGAGGCAGAACATACCGAAATATACCGGAAAGTCGCCGACGGCGACACGTTTTTTTGAGTCAACTCGTCGACAGATTTTGAGACAATTCGGCGACACTTTATGAGACAACGCGACGACACCTTTATTCTTAGTGAGGCACTGGAAACGTTTTTAAGGATACAGCTATATTGGCCAAAGCATTAAAGGGATATAAAGAAAATCACATACCTATAATCAATAGGTTAAAAAAGTGAACATTCGGTAAGTTTGGTAGGTTCGGCGGAATTCGGTTTGGTCACAGCTTTTAGACACAACCGGGTGAAATGGGCATCCAGGGCTGAGCCAGATACTACAAAACAAATAGCCCCAACATCTTTCAAACAAAAGGTGATTATGTTGAACAGGCAGTGCCAGACAGAATGGAATTCTTTTAAACAGGACCCAAAGAAAACTGCTGCGATTTTCTTGAAATGTGACGCCGGTGAGGTTCGAACTCGCGGCCCTTCGGTCTCGAGTCAAGCACTCTACCACTGAGCCACTGCGCTCCCCTCCCTTAATCATTTTCTAGAAAGAAGTTTGTGAACTTTAATAAGGCGACATTACTTTGTGTTACTCAGAATCCTATCAAACCTTTATGCACAGTCTCGTCATAGCATCTACTGCTGGTTTATACAAGATGATAAAATACTAAAAACGTCGCTCATCTAATGAAACTAGCTAGAATATTGTTCTATTACAAGATAGATATTGTTCGTACATCATAAATTTGTTCACTGTGAAGGCTCCTCAGACGAGTTCTCGCATCTTACACGAATCCGGAAAGTTTTGCCAGAGGGGGTCCGACTTTGACAACGTTTTTTCTTAGTTGACGAGGGGAGAGACGATCCAAATACCACCATAAGCGGACCAACATCGGCCCGCCAGCAAACGCCATTAAAATGGAGTTTCACTGTCGTACCGTTGATGGCCCAACATTGAATGCTGGCTTTGTAACCTTGTTATTTTTCAGGGGATCCGGGCCAGTATTGCTATAACCCTATAGTGTTGTGATTTTTCAAGGGGGGGGGGGGGGGTCGAACCCCCTGTCCCCCCTCTGGATCCACCCATGCGAATATGCACAGTCTCGCCAGAGCCTTTACTGCTTGTTTATTGAAGAGTTAGAAAATTAAGCACACCTTCCTCAAAAGATGTATATTGTATCCTCGCGAGCTATATAGCCTACAAGAGTTCGAATAAAACTCAGTTCTGTTCAATGATCATGCATGTACATCATAAGTCAAATCTCAGTGAAGGCTCAGACGAGTTTGCACATTTTGCGCGGATCCAGGAAGTTTTGCCAGAGGGGGTCCGACTTTGACAACGTTCTTTTTGTTGTTTTTTCTTAGGTGATGAAGGGAGAGACTGTCGTACCAATGATGGCCCAACATTTAATGCTGGCTTGGTAACCCTGTGATTTTTTCAGGAGATCCATACCAGTATTGCTAGAAAACCCTATAGTTTTGTGATAACATGGTTTCTATCACATCACAAGACATGAAGGGTTCATAGGACTCAGAAAAAAAAGAGTTCAGTTAAATAATAAAAAAATCTTGTATTAGTGCAGGTAATCGTCTTGTTTGCTGGCATCAATGACATCATACATGGATGGACTACTGACACAGTAATATTTTCCAAAGCATGTAATAGGCTGTGGGAACCCCACTGCACTATGGATGACGCACCATCAAATCAGAAAACAAATTTGTTTTCAAAGTTTTAGTTTTGTTCTAAATTTCGAGAAAGGCGTCATTTCCATTGATTAAATGCTCTCGCATTCAGTAAACAAGCGGTAAAGGCCCTGGCGAGACTGTGCGTATGCGCAAACTCGTCTGAACCTTCACTGTGAACAAATTTATGATAAACGAACGTTATCTATCTTGTAATATAACCATATTCTAGCTAGATGAGCGACGTGATTAATGGATAAAGTTTATCATCTTGTATAAACCAGCAGTAGGGCTATGGCGAGACTGTGCATATGCGCAGACTCGTCTTGGCCGACACTGTGAAACATATGACGAAAAACCGTTGCTAATGTTGTGGGCGTTTGCGAAAAAACAAAGGCACAGACCAGCCGACGCATCGGCGCATTAGCTTTGCTTAAATAAATAAATAAATAAATAAATAAATAAATACTAGATTCTGAGTAATTCAAATTGATGTTGAGCTCATTGAAGTTCACAAACTCCTGTTCCAAATTCTTTCGACACTAATTGATCAGATTAGATTCTTTAATGAGCTTGTTCGGTTCTATTATTGATCAAAGTCAAGAATATTATTCATTTAATGATGGTCCCTTGATTATATTATGATGCAAGCGGACCGTGAACAAGTTTAACTGACCAGTCAATTGTCCAGCTGTAACAACGTATGAAAAAGGGCCTATTGAGTGTATGCGTTATTATTATTAATATATTCCATCGCATGCCTAAAACACCCACTAAGAATCATCCGTGCCATGGATTCTAGAAAAAATGCAGCCAGGACAAATGTTCCAGTAATCGACTGTTAAAAAATATGGTAAACTGCCACTAACGCAAGTGGCAAGGCACGGCACGGCACGGCGGGGGCTTTCCTACCCCTGACACATGTCAAATCGCCATTAAAATCATTATTTCGGTAAAAAATAATGTATTTTTGTATTGGCAATTGTTAATAATACTATTTGCAGATGACAGAGCGAAAAAAATACGGAATTACACCTCATAGTGCTTTGGGAAAGGAAAAATATATTTCTGGCGCGGCAGATTTTGGTGCGGCAGCGCGGCACGGTCCTGGCTTTCATACCCAACAAATTATAGTCCATTTCAATGATCATAATTAGCAGACTTGCAGATGTAAGATTGTTTCGGATTGGTGGATAATTTAGATAGTCCGTTTCAATGAGCATAGATAGCAGACTTGCAGATGTTAGATTGTTTCTGATTGGTGGATAATTTAGAGTAAAGTCGATTATAGACAGCTCCCGCTGAAAAAATAGTATCGGCGTTTGTGTTGGTGCGTGCACTGGGTTTCCTTCGATTAAACTTGACTTGTCCAATGGATACTAGGGCTATTGTATACAAGGCACTGTTTGGGCCCAGGTTTCGGGTGTGCAGGGACTGTTTTGACTCCCTGTCTGACAGAAGCAGTGATGAAAGGTGTGAAGGTGCGGGGAAGACTGCATGTGAGCTCTTGTACAGCCAGAGTCGTGTTGGTTTAGTGGGATCTCAGCTGTTTAGAGCTGCAGAGAATACAGAAACAGGCTTCTCTAACTTTTTTTCTATTGCCTTTACAACAGCCTGGCAATCATTTATCAAAGAGGGTGCATGTCAGGGCTAGTGGGGTTCCCGTCTATATGGGTGTCGCCGCCCGAGTGGTTATTTGGACGGTTTTAGCATTATTTGGGATTTTGACTGAAGATGTTATTGCGGAGATGTTTGTAGGTAAAGCTCGAATACACTACCCTCTGGGTTTTGGCCTAGTCAGGTGGTAGGCTATATATTTCCCTAGGGACTTCTCATAAGTTGAATAGTTTTAACTGCAGATCGCCGATATAACCAAGAGTAGTACCTGAGTGGCTACTTGTTCGAGACTCAACAGGGCCAATGTGTTGTGTCCTTTAGGAAGACACTTTATATAATCTGCTTAGAACTGGTTTAACCCAAAAAAGTATGAAACGTCCCGATATGACTGAAAGATTGTTGATTGATGAGTAAACCATCAGCGCAGACAAAAAAGGACATTTCGACATTATTTGAACAGTCATTTTAAAAGCCCATTAATGCCTAGCACCAATACATTGTATAAAGGAATTTGAAAAACAGTGCAGATCAAACATAGACACAAGGCAGATGGTGAATAAAATAATGTCTGATAAGGTCTACGCTGTTTGCTTAAATGATACAACAATTTCTGTAAAGTGATAAAGCAAAACTAAAGACCCTATAATTACAGATCGACCAGTCAGTTTTAATGGATTGAAGACTCCAGTAGGCATAAATAGATCAACCGATCTACACTGTTCCATACGTTACCAATATTGAGTGCCCACTATTTCGTTGCTCTAATTGAGACAGTGGAGGGGAAAGGATGACCATAGCAACTATTTTTAGAACGAATTTCTACCAAAACGGGGTCTCTGAATTAGCAGCCAAGCACATTGAAGATTGCACCAGCGGTCCCACCAGTGTGTGTTGAAAAACAGGTCTTTTCGACATCCCAAAGTGTTTCTAAAACTATATAATGTTATTATGTGATATCATATAAAACATTATTTTGGGACTACATGTACATTGGCACATTCTACAATCCCAGTGAAAGAACAAATAAAAAATAAAAAAGCCACTTGAGCGTTAGACTGGGGATCGAAAGGCTAATACCAGTTTGAGACTCACCGCCAGCGCAGTCACTATTACACACGTTATCCACTGCTAACTACTGGTTCAACCTATGAAAAGAGGAAATCGTCCCGACATTACTGAAAATTTGTTGACGCGGACGTAAAGCTCAAAAAACAAACAAACAAAAACTTGAAAAAAATAAATGTCAGGTAGGAATCGAACCAGCGACCACACGTATATGAGTTAGCTGTTCTAACCGCTAGACCACAGAGTCTGCTGTATTGTACGTCTCTTATTTCGTTTTCTTATTTTGTACATGTTTGTAACTTTAGACAAGTACAACTATCCATAACAGTGAATATACGTCATTGTATGCGCATAAATAATTTTCTAAGCAAGGCGGATCTAGTTTCCATTAATATTTGTTTCCATAAAAATTACAAATAAACATGATAATTATTCAAGAAATACACTGGAACTAATGATACTGAGGTTTGGGCTCTTATTTACATGAGCAGAAGCTGGCGATGTAGCAAATTTGTTGTGTTTTAAAATGTTGCTAAGTATAAGTTGAACCCGCCACCATTCCTTAGTCATAAACTTTAGTCTTAGTCGTTAGTCAATCCTTATTTGTACTAGTCCAATAGGAAAATATCTAGTATAGATGCATTTAAGCCCATAGCTCAGCCACAAAAAAAGGTGGGGATCGTTTGTGCCACTGGTTTCAGCATCTCTGCTATGATGAAGGATGTCCCACTTGGTTTGAGAGTGTTTGGTTGCCATTTGATAGTAAATAAGTTTGTAGCTGCATTAGTAATACATTGATACAAATTCAATATTTGACAAAACAAAAATTTGACATTGCGCCCAGCGATGACTCAGAGCAGCCTTAACACCTGATTAGTCTGATTAGAATCTTTTCTGGGAATTCGAGGAACGTGTTGACATCTGTACATGAATTTGCCCTATTTTTATACATCTAACTTGCAAATTACAGTCACTTTTCAGTGGTTCGTAGATGTTTCCACGATGGTCCGTTGTTTAATTGAGTTGATGTTTTTCATCCATATCAGCAATTCTTAGTCATGCCAGGACGCCTCCTGTATTAAACTGGTAATAAGCAGGGGATAAAGTGTCTTAAACAATAATTAAACGCAGCATCTTTAGCGCAGCTCGAAATCACAAGTCACGCACTCTACCATGGTCGGTGTGCATGCTGATAGGACCAAATAAGGAAATTTTATTTGCGTAAAATTTTTATTATTTTCTTACCCATTGATTTAAACATGTGTTTTGGTTGCTCAAAAGAACCGTCTCATTGAGACGGTTCTTTTGAGTACCCACTACATATGTTTTGGTTGAGAAATAAAGATAATAGTTTTCCAATACGCACCCTTATCTGTAGATCTGCATGCTGATAAATTTGCCAATAAACACTTACCTCGTTCTTGGTTTAAACAGAACTTTTTGGTTTCCATCAAGGATCATTGTAAATTTGAACGCATTATTTATGTTCAAACTGTCAGCAAACACAACCCTAGCGTTTTGTAACGTTTTCCGGACCCTTTCAACATCATATGATGCAGGATACAGTGATATTCTATCGCTGAGAGGTTTGATTTCACGCCATACTATCTGAGGATTCCACAAGATGTCCACTAAGAAAAACATAGATATGTAATGCACCAGTTATTTGCAATCACGGCTTCCTTGGGGCCTGGGATATTGGAGCATAGCTGGACTAAATACTGTATAATTACTAATATTTTACAATGAAAGAAGTAGTGGGTGGCTTCCTCTACCACGCCACATAAATCACATAGAGAATTATCACGAATAGGATTTCTAAACAGATCATTATTAAGACTGCTGCACCTATCTCTAAGTCATGCATGTAAGACAGACATATGTATATATTTATTATGATAAAGTAGGGAGGAACACATGTTATGTTACACTCATATGTTTGTAATGGTTGATAAGTTCAATGAAAGGATCATTATTAAGTCGGTTGCACATGATGTTTTTTAATCTGTGTTTCAAACAAAGAGTCAAAAGAGGTTATTAAAGCATTTTGAGACGTGAATATACATATGGACAGTCCTGAACAAGACAATTATTTTCCTTTGTCACAAAGAATGAAAGTAATGTTTAGTGGCTGAAAAACGCTCACTGTATTATTAAATACCTGTCTTTTATCGCCATGAAATAATTTCTACGGTCATATTCTCCTCCCTTCCGCTGAATCATTCAAGAAGGGTTGTTGTCAGATACAAGCAAAAGTATGTGCACGAAGTACTGGTTAACTGCTTGTTCAAGCTTATCCAGGAAAAAGTGTGGTTAGGTGAACTGACCGTCCCGCCATGATCATAGCTGTTGACTTGGGACGTAAAGCAACAAAACAAACAAAAAATGTCTTTTATCGCAGATTCTGAATATTTTCTACAATGGAAGAAGTAGTTGGTGGCATCTACCACGCCACATAAATCTTAAAGAGGATTATCACAAATAGGATTTCTAAAAAATCATTATTAAGACTGCTGCACCTATCTCTAAGTCATGCATGTAAGACAGACATATGTATATATTTATTATGATAAAGTAGGGAGGAACACATGTTATATTACACTTTGAGATCATATGTTTGTAATGGTTGATAAGTTCAATGTTGATGATTATTTTTAAGTCAACGTCAAGGGAGTTACATAGCATAATGGGTTTCTGAAATACTAGTTTGATTAAAAGGTACAGATTTTTCAAGGGTTAATCTTTCACTATGAGTCAATTCATCCATGTGGGATCTTAAATTTCATTTTCTGGCATGAAGATACTAGCGCTGATCACCGGACAGAGATTTCCATGTCTAAAATAACTAAATTTTCAAACGCATCGGCTAAAGGTATTTCTGGTCACAAAGGGAAGCCAAAACCATTTTCAAGCAATTGTTTAGTCACTGACACCTGTTCGCGGGCAGATAAGGCCCTGACGAGACTTTGCGTTTGCCCAGGCTAATCGGGGCCTTCGCTACTCGCCTATGTGATAAATACCAAATATATGAGCCGCGACAAACGATTTCCAACAATGGGGCATTTTGACAAGTGTAGACTCAGACAAGCCTGTGCAGCCTCCTGTTAAGCTTATAAACTTCAAATGATGTTCGGTTAGTAGCTTAACACTGATATAATATCCATGTGACAAGCAAAGGCTCTGATCAGACTGCGCGTATGCGCAGGCTGGTCTGAGACTTTGCTGGTCGCACAAACCACATGGTTGGAAATCTCATGTCGCGGCTCAATTATATCACAGCATCGATTCACTGTGCGCCTGAAATGAGTGAAATCGACTGTATCGGTAGAATCGAGAGTTTTTGGCCTAAATTTGTGAGGGGGTGGTAAGTATTTTGGCATGTTTCCTTATAGTTAGATTTGTTCTTCCGCCGTGGATCTCATTATATTTCTTGAATATATGCATACATGTCATAATATCGTGCAAAATCAACGACAGTGTATCGTGGGAGCGCAAAAAACGCATCCTTTTAGAGGGATAGTTGTCAAAAAAGCGAAAATCCACAGCTTTTTATCTTCCAGTTTCGAATTCAAACAATTTAGCTAAAAATGATTTTCACCAGAAGTTCGAGAGGCTTATGATCCAACAATACCAGAAATCTCAGACTGATCCGTTTTTAAGATTTTGAGATATTCAGCTATATATGACTGAACCCCCTAATAGCAGTGAACTAGAAACTGTATCGGTAGAATCGACTGCTAATTATTTAATGTACGAAGTAAAAACTACCGACTGCACGAAGTGAAAGCAAATGTTGGCCATAGATCTTCGAATTTAGAGCAGAAAGTATGTTATTTATTTCACCCTGTGTATACCATTGACTTCTAATTGTGTACTTTGGCAGACAGTGAAGACCCAAATATAATGCGGCATTTCATCTGGTCTTCACTGTTTATTAATACAAATACGATGTTCAGAGAAAGAAATGCAACTAGTTTTGAATAAAAACCTCTGACCAGCAATATATATATATATTGTACCACCCCAGGTTTATTGTATATAACCAGCAGGCAGAATTCAGTTCGTTCATACGTCAATCTGTATCGCTTTTTTCAGTCTGCATCTGTTGCCTGTGTGTAGGTTTGTAGGCTTGCGTTTTAATATTTTCATCCTGCTTTAAACAGCTGTATGGTAAGATGAAATGGCAGTGGAAAGTACATTTCATAAGACCCACTGTGGCAAAACCATAATAAGGCTTCTGCGCCCAGCGAGCAATCAGGTTACATCGATTAGTCCGAATTTTTTCTTATGATATAAGGATTATTGACACTTGCTATGGGTAAATGCCCATTGTTTTCAGTAAAAATAAAAGTTAGTCAATCGTCCCTTTCTTCACCTTGAAGCTACCCTGACCTGAGTACTTTATGGCTATGAAATACGTTTTTGATATTAAATGCTTCAAAAATGTAAAATTTTGGGTAGAACAATCAGTTTTACATTAAGATATATAGAAATCCGAAAACATTTTTTAAAATATCATCCCCCCCATGTGCCAGCAAAAGCTTTTGCATGTATATGTGTTACCATATTTTACACATTGTATGGAAGTGGCTTGCTGGCACAAGGGGGGGAAAGATGTTCGGCAGCCCAAAAACCCAGGGCCTTAGCCCATAAAATTCCTTTTCTATCAAATAAGAAATTAATGACAGTAATGAAGTTCTCTAGAACCAACCTCCTAAATTGCTTTGTATTCTGTGCTAGTTTAATATAAAGTATTTAAAGATTAAAAGTAGAATTAGCAAGGTTTAATGCATTTTTATAAGAAAAAACCTCACTGTTATTAAATGACACATTATTGTGCAAACGTCCTGTACTTATCTATTAGCATGCTAGGGAATTGTTTATGTTTTTATTTTCGTCTCCTGACTTTCTTCAAAATTAAGTTTTTAAAAATAAACCACCCAGGACCACCATCAGAGTGTCAAACAGTTTGGATCCAGAGCAAGACCGACATTCTGTTGGTCTTAATATGGGTTAAAACTGTTTGCAAAAGGCTATTGGCAGACGACAAAATTATCCACTGGCATGCAAAGAGTTAAACCAGGTAAATACTTTAGTGGTCAATATATTGTCTCATATAGGGATGTACATGCATATGTATACCATAAATATTCGGACACATTAAATACATTCAACATGCTATGCCCTTTAAACAAAGCAAAAGTAATATTCAAAGGATCTAGTTAGAATCAGTTTTACTTTCCAATGCTAAATGGGACACTTTCATTCCTTCAAATATATTTATTTCTTTTGTTGAGCTTTCAGTTTTGTATTATTTACGGTACATGTAGTCAAAAATGTACAGGTAACTTTTAAATTATCTCCCCAAAATCATTTTATTACAAAACATATTTTGCTTTTAAAACAATTTCATCAATTATCGTGATTCTTTAGTACTCTGCATATGGTGTGTTCAATAGATATCACCGTGCCTACTAAATAAATCAAGAAAGCGTGCAGAAATCACTTTTTAAAGCACTTTTTATTTTCATGAAATTTCAGACCCCCTCCCCTTTCTACCCGCCATAACTCTCGAGTGCGTAGGAGTTTTGAAAATATTTTGCTAGCTGGCTCTTGCCATTAGATTCACCTATTGCACTGATACTACATGCACCACACTAGAAGCTCAAAAGCAGCGTTTTGCGAATCAGAAAAATAGGCGTATAAGGCCCAAACCGTCAATGATCCTTTATACATCTTCCCGTGTGCGGCTCACTTTCAATTTTGAATTTTGTTGCATAGAAGTTTACATTTACAGGCAATCATGTGCGGATCCAGAGGGGGGATAGGGGTTCCAGACCCCCTCCCCTGGAAAATCACAAGTTATATGGGTTTCTATAGAAATTAGAACTTAGATCCCCCCCCCCCTGGGAAAAGTTGGACCCTCCCCCCCCCCCCCCCCCCCCCCCCCCCCCCCCCCCCCCCCCGGAAAATGTTGGACCCTCTGAAACCATGGAAAAATTTACATTTCTTTCAAACAACCATCATGCACCCTCTGTAAAACTGCAAAATAGGTCTGACAGTCAGGCCTGGACCCCCTGGCAAAGATTCATGGATTCGGGCATGCGGTTACATGTAATCGACCATACTTTCTAATTGCTTGGTGTTATGCTCCACTGAATAGGTAGTATAATATACAGGTAAGTTCACCTCGTGCTACATGTATCGCTTTGTTATATGACTGGATGGATGTTTACAAAATAGGTTAGTGATTTTTTTTGTTATAAACATCTTTATAATAACACACACATAAACCCATGCACACACGATAGCACAGACGTGCACACACACCACTCGCACATGCACGTGCCACCCTCGCAAAAAATCAACTGACAAACCTATCAACAGCCTAGAGAACAAAACATTATCTCTATTGTTTTTGGCTGGTCCGTCCGTCCATTGTCGTGGTACCTCTTAACCCTTAAAGCGCCAAGAAAAAATGTATCTAAACGTCGTCTGCTGAAGTCGTCTGCTCCAAATAATTGCCTAGCATTACTAACGAATTAAGTATAGAAGCAAACAGCGTGGATCCAGAACAGACTGCTCCTATCTGCTCCTATAGGAGCAGTCCACACTGTTTGCCATAGAGGCCTCTTAAACATTTCAGCAGACGAGAAAAGCAGACAACTGTGATTGACGCATTAAGGGTTAACTTAGTCATTTTTAATCTGATTTCTTCCAAATTTCATATATGGATTGCTTTCATCAAACTCTCATTCAAGTTTGAATACATTTTTTCTCTCTGTCGAACGTTAAGCAAGAAGGCCGTAAAATTGGCTGCCCTCTATCAGTGTCAGGACAGGTCACTCTAACTAACTAGTCATTTTAATCAGTTTTCTTCCAAATTCAATATACTGATTGCTTCCATCAAACTTTCGTTCAATACATTTGATAATTTTACAAAGGCCTTTATCAAGAAAAACATACACTTAAATATCAACTACATAGTATCTGTTACACCATTTTGTAGTGTGTGATATCATGTCGTCATGAACGTAACGCCACGACGCTGCACCACTTTTGCCGTTAAAGTGGCAAAAATACCCGTTTCATGCTCACCATTACCAGGCATAAAATCTATCATGCTAATACAAACAACTATTTGCATTCTCATACCTATTTGCATAAAAACACAACACTTGGAGCCCAGGAACAAATCGCATGATCTTTTAAGCATATATAGTATTCATGAGCATTGAAACAAGGGTGAGCATAAAAAAGCTAGTAATTGTGGTATGGACTTAGTTATAAATAGTATGGACCCAGATCAAGTCTAAATTCTGCCGGACATAATCCAGGTTCAACCTGTTTATGAATAATTACAGCAGCTGTCAAAGAAAACATTGTTCCCTATGGAATATAAACAAATATTATCTAGTTCAATATGTTCTTAAAGAGGTTATCCTTTGGAAGCAAAGAATGCACCAAAGAACTGAAACTAGAGTGTGCAATTTTTCTGGTCCAGACTTGCTAGTTTCGGCCATTTAGGCCTCATCAGTGACCCTCTAATAGTTTCAAAGTTCCACAATGAAACCCATGATCCAAAAGGACAAGAAAATAAGAAAATAAAAGTTTGAATACGTTTTTATATCTGCCGAACGATAAGCAACATGGCCAAAAAATGGCCAACATATGTATATATTCTTTCAAATGTGTACGTGCGTTAAAAGGGGGGTATTTTGGCCCCCTCTAGAGCCAAACACTGAAAGTTGCTTTTCACCAATTCCATCTTATTGGTTTGTTAGAAAAATAGCCCAAGAGTAAGATTCTGGCATTTAATATACATTCACCGGTTGCTATGGTAACCAAAATGGCCAACAAAGTAGGCTTAAAATAGAGAAATTGCCATTTTTGGCCAAATTTGAGGCTTTTGGAGACCGATTTTTTTAAGAATTAGATATCAGCACAAGCAAATACCAAAACTTTTAATATATTGTGTGCTGTGATAATTCTCATCATCTGTTAAAATATGTTTTGGTATTTGCTTGTGCTCTATATTAATTCCTCTGTTACATGTCTCAAATTTGCTCAAAAATGGTCATTTTCCTATTATCAGCCTATTTTGGCGGCCATTTTTGTTACCATAGCAACCGTAAAAGTCGAATCAATACCAGACCTTTACACTTTGGCTATTGCTCTAACAAACTAATAAGAAGAAACTTGTGAAGAGCAGCTTTTATTTTTTGACCTCATAGGGGGGCCAAAATAGCCTCTTAATGCACGTACCCCTTTATATATGGACTTCTTTCAACAAACTATTATTCATGTATAAATATGGATTTTGTCTGAAGAATTATAATCAAGATGGTCGCAAAGCGGATCTCGCTGTACAGCCTTATGCCAGGCACTCTCGGAGCCCGACTGTTCTTGTTGGTATATCTGTCAGTCAATGCGAAATAGTATGTGCTTATTCCATAACCTTTTGTTGGCGTAAGAACAGTCATCCACAAGGCTGATATGTACCTATACGTTTGTCCCTGCATCTCAATTCGCCTCATCTACATTAATCTGGTGCCCAGTGTTCAGATGATCGGAAATGTAAATACAGGTGATCAGAACCCCATCCCCACATTTCCCAAGGGGTGGGGGTGGGGCTAGGCTACTAAGGACCTGGTTTTTGTGTAATAATCTTCACGTTTCTTCAAAGCTATTATATTTAACAAATTCTCACTATACACCATAATTACCCAGTGTTTGTAGATGAGCATGGCAGTGTCAAAGTTCTACCTCACCCACTTTGACCCCACCTAAGAGATCAAAGGGAAAATATTTAAATTTCTCAAAAACTTAGGCATTTTGTCAATATTTTTGCTGAAATTTTGCATGCAGGCAGAGCAGCAATAGATATGAAGCTTATCAAACGGGATTTTAGTTTGAAGGCATTGGTCTGAGCCACTCGGGTGCACAGGCCTTCGATCAAAAGTCAGCTTTGATGTATTTCTTATTTATTGTACCTCTATCTGCATTTGCTACCATGTTGCTGCATTTGTGATTCCCTTTGAATGCAGCATTGTCATGTTCTGAAAAACTTATATTTTAACCTTTTGACCCCCAAGGCCGGGGAGGGGGGCTCTGCGTGGGAAATATTTGCTACCATGTGGCTGCATTTGTGATTCCATTTAATTTTATATGCAACATGACCATGTTTGAAAAAGTTAATTTTGACATTTGACCCCACCCCCAGGGTCTGTTTATGGTTGGAGGGGTCTGGCGGCAAAATATTTACTACCACGTTTCTGCATTCATGATAAATTTGATATGCAATCTGACCATGTTCTTAAAAAGTTGAATTTTGACCTTTTGACCCCAGGGTCAGGGGATGGGGGTAATAGGGGCTCTGCGGCCAAAATATTTGCTACCATGGAGCTGCATTCATGATTCCCTTAAATTTGATATGCAAAATGATCATGTTCTGAAAAAGTTGAATTTTGACGTTTTGACCCCACTCCCTAAGGCCACCCAGGGGGTTGGGCACAGGTCTTCGATCAAAAATCACGTTTGATATGTTTCTTATTTATTGTAACGCTGTCTGCATGCAAAATTTCTGTAAAAATATTGACATCTGACTGAGTTATTGCGAAATTTACATATTAGACCTTTGAGGGTGAGGTTGGCGCCGTTAAACCGGTTTAAGCCCTCCAGTAAAATATTTTACTGACCATTCCAAGGCGGTACTTCTTTTGTGGATCTTTTATGTTTTTGTTCTGTCTTGTGTTTGCTATGTTTTGTGCGCGTCTGTTTATATGTGCTTTGTGGTCACCTGCTGGGAAAGGGCTGACCTCTTGGCTCTCGTTTGTGGTGTCTTCTGTGAGTTTGTCACTTTCCCATTGGTATCCTGGGTCAGGTGTGGTACTTGATTGTATCGATTCCTGATCTTTGCAACCTTATTACTTTGACCCCACCGGGGGTGGAGATGGTACATTTTAATCACGGTTATTCTTATCTACAGGCACTGGGTAATCATGGCTTATAGTGACAAGTTGTAAGATATAATAGTTTTGAAGAAATGTGAAGTTTATTCTACCAAAAATGTCAATGTAGCCTTTGCATTAGCCTAAACCTAAGTCAAAAAAGGGCCAAAACTCAGTCAAAAGTTTGCCAATTACCACCGAATTCGAACTTGACCATTATTTTATAATGCTTTATCAGTTAAAGATTTAAATGAAATTGTTGCATCCCTCTAAAAGTAATTGATTGGAAACCACACTTTAGCCAAAATCTAAATAAAAAAGGGCAATCACTCAGTCAAAATGTTGTAGATAACCGCCACTTTCGAACTTAATCTGTATTCATGATGCTTTACTCTTCTGCAAAGTTTGATGAATGATTAAATTGATGAATCCCTTAAAAAGTTATGGATTGCAAACCAAAAGTGTGACAACGTGGACTACGATGCGGCCGCTGCCTACGACGCCAACGGACAAATGATTCCTATGTGTCGACCATGCGTCGCCAGCGACTAAAAGAGTGGGTATGTTTATATGACGAAGAGGCAACAATGCAACGAATATATACACAGGGTCTTCGCCACTATAAAGAATGATCTATTGTTGTTATACCATGTTAGGGTTGTAAAGCCCTTCCGCATATCTCACATCATACTTAGGCCTCTGTCGCGAGAGAACCTGACTCTGTCGCATGTAAACAACAAAGGCACAGACCAGTCTGCGCATCCGGCTAGTCTGATGGGTGCCTTTGTTATTTGCTCCCTGGAAAGTATTATAGCTAAGCAGCTAAACTTGGTCCATTCAAAGCTTCAAGCTTCTATCGAGCAGGCTGATTTTAGCAAGATGTGGTCGGAAATCCTGAAGAAACGTGACGCAGCACATATTGAGCTCGCTCATTATCCTAACCGAACTGTTACTATTCAAGCTAATAGAAGGCACTTTCGTGCTACATGCACATAATTGTCAATATTTTGCCAGTTACTGGCAGCCAACCTTTTTAAATCGACTGAAGAAGAAGAACAGCCAAAAGTATTTTCATGGAGGGTGCACAGTGGCTTTGTCATACAATGCTTGACTCGAGACAGAGGAGCTCCCGGGTCTATCATCATCGTCGTCACTTCATTATGTCTTTGAGCACATCAATACTTGCTTACAACTGGTTCAACCCATGAAGAACCATCCCGACATAACTGAAAACATTTTGACTGGGACGTTAAGAATCAAATCAAGCAAACAAACAAGTATTTTCGTTCAAAAATTCTAAGAATGTGCAAAGTGTATATTTGTTTACAAACTGAAGTTTTTGACAAGCTTTTGTTATATTGTTTTATCGCACAAAGGTTGTGGGTTTGATGTGCAAAGTTTACGTATATTTTAGTCCTACTTGCGCTTGAAATTGGCCCAGAATAGACGAAACTGTCTTCATTGTTCCCTTTCACTGGGCACAGTACCTCTTATGAGTATCGGTATTACTTCGTTCAGTGTGTCGATTCTACCGATACAGTTTCAAATTCACTGCTATTAGGGAGTTCAGTCATATATAGCTGAATATCTCAAAATCAAAAAAAACGGATCAGTCTGAGATTTTTGGTATTGTAGGATCATAAGCTTCTCGAACTTCTGGTGAAGATCATTTTTAGCTAAGTTGTTTAAATTCGAAACTGGAAGATAAAAAGCTGTGGATTTTTGCTTTTTTGACAACTATCCCTCTAAAAGAATGCGTTTCTTGCGCTCCCACGATACACTATCGTTGTTTTTGCACGATATTATGACATGTATGCATATATCCAAGAAATATAATGAGATCCACGGCGGAAGAACAAATCTAACTATAAGAAAACATTCGAAAATACTTACCACCCCCTCACAAATTTAGGCCAAAAACTCTCGATTCTACCGATACAGTCGATTTCACTCATTTCAGGCGCACAGTGAATCGATACTGTGTATACACTTGCTCAATTTTATCAGGGACCGTCTATTGCCCCTGATTTTATCAAACAGAACGCATGCTTACCCGGATCGCCAGTCGCATAGCGTGTAGGATAGTCGTCATATTTCTTGATGTTTCTATGACTTTGCAATGGCTCGCCTTCTTTCATACCAGAGGGCGTTTGTTGGCTCGTGTTTACCAATGTTGAAACGTGTAACGTAAGAATAACCACAGCAACAGTTGATACTATCCAAAACAGAGCAAACCATCTGAAACTTTATAATCGTAACAGAATTTTACAGTTCCCATTAAAGCATAATATATACGAGCTCTCGTACGTTAATAAAAAACGTTGTGACTTCCGTGGCAGGTGGCTCCAGTAATGCATGTGTTCACATGTGACGCCCCACCCCCGCACTGGAAAATCACAAATTGTTGTACATTTCCTTCGAAATACTGTTATGGATTGAGAATTGCTTCTCGAACCCTCTTTAAAATACTTTGATCACTAAAAGTTATGATCGCTCAGTACAACTTACACATATTGAATTTTAACAACATTGCCAAATGGTAGCGCAGTGGCTCAGTGGTAGAGTGCTTGACTCGAGACCGAAGGGTCGCGAGTTCGAGCATCACCGGCGTCACTGCGTTGTGTCCTTGAGCATGACACATTAATCCTAGCTTAGTACTGGTTCAACCCAGGAAGACCCGTCGCGCGACGTAACTGAAAGATTGTTGACTGGGACGTTAAGAATCAAATCAAAACAAAAGCATGCATTGCCAATTCAACTTGCGCACTTAATCAAGTACATATATAGTAGAGTGTTAAAGGAAATTTTGATAGTAAAGAAGATTCCAAGTGATAGTTTTTTGAACAGAGAAGAAATAGATCGACAAGATTTTCGCAAACAGCATGTGCTAACAATACCTTGACATAGTGCCTGTCCGCATGTTTTATTTCCAAATGTTTTATAACTCATTGTATATCCTAATATTTTGAATTGAAAGATTATCCTTACACTAAATCCGTGAAAGTATTTATTTAACCCTTTTAAAAACGCCACTTATAATTTGCAACAGACGACAATTTCAATTTTGCATCTTTTCAAAAATAGCAAATAAGGCATGATATTTCATGAGAATTGTCTGCTGGCAGAAAATTCTCATGAAATATCATACCTTATTTTTTTCAAAAATTAACAAAGATTGTCGTCTACTGCGGTCGTAATTTGCGTTTTAAGGGTTAATAACTGGGCTATTTACGGAAAAACTAATTGCTATAAATAGCAAAATGTATATAGGGTGGAAAATATATACTATGGAGGCCAAAATGGGCTAGAATTGATCTCGGAGACTCTGGATCATATACAATGTGGCATCATAGTGGCCATCTTGATTGTCAGATCAAATCAGGTAGCATTCAGCAATTATGAATCTCTGACATATACTCTACAAGCGACCACCAAGTTTCAGTGTAATCTGATCAACGAGGAGACGTTGTTTGGAAAACTCAGAGATTGCCACTGAGGTAATAGTAATGCTTTTGGCAATTACAAATCCCTATAGGCTGTCCTGAATGCTGGCCCAGTACGTTTTGGTATTGCCCAACATATGGTTCTAGGGAAGATTATGTTTGAAATGACTCGAGCTGTTCTGGGATAACAAAAAGATAAGATATCGAACATCCAATGTTTTAATTTTTAAGCTGTCTCTGTAACCAAGTAGGCGCACCCGCTTATCCAGAGGGGGTCTGTGAATCTGTACCCCCTCCCTGAAAGATCCCAAAGATATAGGTTTTCTTAATAAGACCCAGCCAGCAATACATTATAAATGGCGTTTCACCGGCCGCGTTTAGTTGTATACTATGTTTTCTTAGGAATACTGGTACGGGCCCCAACCGAGAAGCAAATTAGACCCCATCTCCCCTCTGTAAATTAAGTTGCTGACTAAACTATTTTTAAAAACGTTATCAGGGTTGAATATATCTTAGTGCCGCAAATAAAAAAAACCTCTCAAACAAATAAGGAACTGACTAGTATAATGACCAGTCTTATAGATTACTTCTCTAATATAAGAAATAACGTGTACATGTCGTTACTTGGTCCAGTGTCTCATTAAATCGATATCCAATGGCAGAACATTTCTTAGAATAAATAGTATATTTTATTTATTACAAAACGATTTAAACAATTATAGATTGTACCAATTTTCTTTTTGGAAGAAAATATAAATGTCACGTCTTTTATTTCTGTTGTACTCGCGGTGCTAAAGTACTTTGCAGTAAAAAAATCATGCCACCTGGGCCTGACTTCCTTGAGAAAATGAACAAGCAAAACAGACGTCTGCAAATTAAAAAAAAAAACATATTTTAAATTTATTTTTGTAAATATTTTTTAAAGAGCGACATGAAGTATGTTAACCCTTTTCAAACCAATGGAATTTTCCATAAATATACACACCATGTGCGGATCCAGAGAGGGGCGACAGGGGGTCACCAAAAATTAGGGTGTGTTAGCAATTCTGGTCAAGATCCCCTGAATAATCACGAAGCTACCGAGCCAGCATTCAATGTTGGGCCATCATTAGCACGCCATTTAAATGGCGTTTCGCTGGCGGCCCGATGATGGCCCGCTTAAAGTGGTATTTGTATCCTCCCACCCCTCATCAACTAAAAAAAAATCAAAGTTGGACCCCATCTGAAATTTGTTTTTTGGATCCGCGCATGCACACAATATAGTCAGGATGGTCAAAGGTTATGATTTCAAAAAAAAATTGTAGTTCTTTGATTAAACATGAAAGGTCGATTTGTCTTAGCAAACAGTGCAGACTCCAATGCATTATGCGATATTCCTGTCTACAATTGGTTAAACTGTGATAGTCACTCGTAATTCACATGTGTGTGGTTTTGTATCTTATCTGAACTGTGATACGTGTACTGATTCCCAAATAGGGCGGATCCAGAGGACAGGGGGCCCGGATCCCTAAAATTCACAAGATTAGCTATAGGCTTCCTTACTGTAGGGAGGTCCGTACGGCCCTCTGTGAAATACGTTGATGACTAAAAATCATTAGCATGATCCCCCCCCCCCCCTGACGGATTTTTTTTCTGGGCCCGCGCATGATTTCTATCTATTTATCAACAAAATAAGCATGCATGGAAAGGCTTCATGCTTCAAAACAGTATTTTAGCCTAGTATCACGAAACGCATACTCCTACGTGTTGGCGCACAGCATGTCTCTGGTACAATAGTGCAATGAAACCAGTAGCTCAATCCTTAATGGGAAAATTCATTAGAAATAAAAACACAAGAACAACGAGCAATAACATTACCAAAGGAAACCTCTGAAATCCGTGTGACAGTCTGACATAGTGTGTTAAACATCACGAAAACAGAAATCACTCCTCAAATTTGAGTTAATTAGATTGAATTAAAAGAAATTTTAATTATGATCACTTCCACATGTTTCCCAGCTTAACCGTGTAGAAGAAGTATTCATATTGTCACCAAATCTTAATCAGGATACCTCCTTATTAATCCTTTACATGATGGATACTCCTAATCGGGTACTTTAAAACAGTGAAGACCCAGATGGTAGAACGCGGCAATTTCATCAGGGTCTGCCCTATTTTCTAAGATAAAAACGATCCTTAGGGATAGAAGTACAACATAAATTGGAAATGTCAACCTGTGACCGCTTAAAATAAATGACGGATAATTCCAACCTTATTGTAATTATCTGTATGGGAAATTCCATTAAAATACAAGGAGTTACCTTTTCTGTGAAAAGCTATATATTCACATTGAACATACAACATGTCTAGAAACAAGATAAGTGAGTAAGTATGATCAGGAAATACCACAATTACATACTGCCACGGCGCCGCCAGGAAGAGCCACAGAGCCACAGAGATTAAGTCATAAAGGCAATTGAAGTAAAGCAACTAGCTCTCTCTCTCTCTCTCTCTCTCTCTCTCTCTCTCTCTACCCCATCAAGATGTTTCAAAACTAGAAAGGACACTATGTACTGCATAATAAAACAAGGAACAAACACCACCCCCTCCACAAACAATGGGGGCAACAATCAACAATGAATCATTAACAACAGAACTACCGCCTTAGAGCGGTTAATAGTCAAAGCCACTCGTGGGAGGGGGGGGGGGGGTAAATGAATTTTACTGGTATCAAATATTTGCTCTAAATTCTCTTATTGTTGACCCTTTACGTGTCATTGACAACAAAAGAGTGGTTAGGTGGGTGGTGTGGTGGGTGTGTGGTTGGTTGGATGGATGGGTGGGTGGGTGCGAGCGGTTTTCGGTCGGCCGGTCAGTCGGTGGGTGGGTGGGTCGGTCGGCGGGTGGGTGGGTGGGTCGTTGGGTCTTTTTTCTAACATACTGGTTACGCTCAAACTTGAGCATTACGCCAGGGAGTGCTAATTTTGAAATTTTGATAAAAAAAATTTTTTGGCTGAATTTGTGTTTAAATAAGGAGTGCCCTAAACTCCTCTGTGGACTGGATATTGGCAAAATAACTTGGTATCAAAATTACTGATAAAATTAATTGGGGTCAGCATGTCTCAGAAATCTCTTCCAAAGTAGCTAAGACACTTGGTTTCCTTCGCGGGAGCTTGGCTTTTGTACCTAGGAGTACTAAGGAAGTTGCATACAAAACTTTGGTTCGGCCTAAACTAGAGTATACAGCACCCATTTGGAGCACTCACTCGAAACTTCAGATTAATCAGATTGAGAACTAAGGAGAACGCCACGAGAGCCACGAGTTGATCCACTTATGGGTGGATCCTCCAATCCCATAAAATTCCAATTTGTGTAAAAGCCTCCTGTGTGGAACCTTGTCAAAGGCCTTAGCAAAATCCATTATGATTAAATTTGTCTGTTTGTGCCCACGATTCACAGCCCCGATGATGTCGTGCACACAGAAGGAGACAGACTATTCCAATGAGGAATAGTTCGGGGGGAAGGGAATTCTTCAGGGCATCACTGTATGTCTGGTGTCTGCTGTATAGAGAACTATGTGATGACCTGGTAGTTTTCAAACTGTGAGCAGGGGTCATATACTTGTCTTTTTCAATAGACACTGCTCCACAATGAATCTTGTGAAAGAGAAGCAAGGAGGACTGGTCCCTCTGGGCCTCAAGAGATGGCCAATCAAGCACGTCAAACATTTCGCTGACACTACTCGTGTTTCGCCATCTCCTGCAGGTCCAGCGGGCTGCTGTCCTCTGAACTTTCTCAATCTGATTAATCTGAAGTTTCGAGTGAGTGCTCCAAATGGGTGCTGTATACTCTAGTTTAGGCCGAACCAAAGTTTTGTATGCAACTTCCTTAGTACTCCTAGGTGCAAAAGCCAAGCTCCCGCGAAGGAAACCAAGTGTCCTAGCTGCTTTGGAAGAGATTTCTGAGACATGCTGACCCCAATTATTAATGTTATCAGTAATTTTGATACCAAGGTATTTTGCTGACTGAACATTTTCCAAAGTTTGATTGTGTGGTGAATAGTGGAAGAGAATTTGTTTGTCATGCTGATGCCGAGTCACTCTCGTTGAGTGACATTTGCCTACGATAAATTTCATTTGCCAATCGGCTTCCCACTGTCCTAAGCTGGTGAGGTCTTCTTGCAAGATCAAACAATCCTGAAGTGAATGTATATTCCTATACAGGACACAGTCGTCTGCAAACAGGTGAACAGAAGACCTGATGTTATCCGGCAGATCATTTATGAAGATGAGGAACAGGACCGGACCAAGGACCGATCCCTGGGGCACATCGGATATCACTGGGACTGGATCTGAGGCTTGGCCATCTAAAACAACTTGTTGAGTGCGCCCAGAGAGCCACGAGTTGATCCACTTATGGGTGGATCCTCTAATCCCATAATATTCCAATTTGTGTAAAAGCCTCCTGTGTGGAACCTTGTCAAAGGCCTTAGCAAAATCCATTATGATTAAATTTGTCTGTTTGTGCCCACGATTCACAGCCCCGATGATTTCGTGCACAAACTGGACCAACTGGGTTTCGCAAGACCTCTGACTTCGGAAACCATGCTGACAGTCAGCAAGTATGCTATCTCAGTCTAAGTGTTTGTTGATGTTGCTGACTTAAATATACTCTAGGGTTTTGCAGCAGATGCATGTGAGCAACACCGGCCTGTAATTAGCAGCATTGTATTTTTCACCCTTTTAAAAGACCGGAGACACATTAATTTTGCTTGCGTCCATTGATCTGACACATCGCCCCCCAGCTAGAGAATCATTGAAGATGAGTGCCAGTATTTCAATTGAAAACGTACAGAGACGTGTCACAAAGCTTGTAAGTAGTATTTCACACCTATCATACAGTGAATGGGATTACCTTCTTTAGAATATAGACGGGAAAGGGCTGATGTTATCCAAGTATACAAGATACTTCACGACATGGACAAAGTTGATAAAAACAAGCTCTTTACACTATCAGAGTATACTTCAACCCGTGGTCATTCGTTGAAATTATTCAAGCGTAGGTCAAGACTGAAGATTCATGCTAACAGTTTCAGCAACAGAGTTGTTGACACTTGGAATAATTTGCCAGAGCAAATTGTACAGGCACCCTCCTTGAACTGTTTTAAAAGTAGTTAAACAATTGGTGTTCCAAGTTCGACCCAGCCTGTTATATTCCTGGCCAAACTACCAGAGTTTATACAAATTATCCAAATGCATCTGGAAGAGGCAGAGATGCCTGATATTTGACGTCTACAACAGTAAGAACAGTATTGGAAAAATCTCATTGCTACACTCTTTAAGCACTCTGGCATTCAGTCCATCTGGGCCAGAGGCTTCATGGACATTTAGTCCGTCCAACAATTTGGCGACCCCTTTCGAGTCAATATTACTGTTATGCCCCCATGAAGGAGATGGGACTAGCCCCTTTGGAGGGCGGGTCAGAGTCGTCTTCATGTGTGGAGGCTGATTGGAATTGCCTATTACAAATGTTGGCTTTTCTCATAGAATCTGTCTTAAGAATTCCGTTTTCTCTGAGTGATGTGATCCCAAATGCGTCTTTTTAAGTGATTTGATAAGTGCTGGTTGGTGAGTTTGCTGGTGGGTTGGTGGCCTGGGTGGGTCGTGGGTGGGTCAGTCGGTCGGTCGGTGGGCTCAGAGTTGGTGTGTGGGTCGGTGCATGGGTCTGTGGGTGGGTCAGTGGGTGGATCGTCAGGCAGGCAGGCAGGTGGTAGGTAGGTAGGTAGGTGGATCCACACATGGACACAGACAGACGGGGCGCCTCCACACAGGCGGAAAATACATGCATCTTTTTTTCCCCACGACGTGTGTACGAATAGTCGCTAGCGGCTAACATGTAAATTCTAGATTCCACAAAATAAAGGTATTTCAATACTTTAGAGGCTTAAATACCAGGTTGCATGTCTCCAACGATTCAACAAAACTTCTGTCATGTAGTGTTCAATAATCATGCGACATAATAATGGCTTTCATAACCAAAATCTTCAGCATACTTTATACCTGTTTACCTCGTTTATTCGAATGGAACTAGATTTCGTAATTCTTGAATTTTACGTATTGTTGCACCAGTTTCTATGATAATACCGTTTTTTAAATGGAGACAGTCTCTCCTATCCATGTTAAACTACAGGCTTCTCGATCACATGAATTTGGCCCCGAATTCCCAATGCCAAAAGTGTCCATACCGAATACAGAAGAAAATTCCCAATCTGACCAAACATACAATACAATACAAAATTTATTTATATAGTCAGATATACAAAACAGTATAACATAAGCTATGAATAGATATTTACTGACTTACAAGTTAAGACAAGTATACATACATACAAGCAAAACACATATAATAAGTTAAGATAGGAGCATGTTCAAAACAGCACATTTTGCTAACTTTATCACAGCATTTGAAGTACTTTAAATCTTAAAAAAAACAATTGACTCGCAAGTTGGTACTTATGCCTCGGTTACATTTGCCTTACGACGAGTATAGGACACCCGTACGATGTCCAAAACACCGTTTCTGTGCCACCTCTGCAGGGAGACCTTGCGATCATCGTACAGATTTACCCGCATCGTGGCCTCTACGATTTTGTTTAACTCTGCACAATGACAAATTGGACAAAAATCTTAAGCCCTTAGACACATCGTAGTGACATCGTACAATCCCCGTATGGGCACCGCACTGTGATCTTGAGGACAGTGCAGGGTTTGAGATTGTCATCTTGGCCCAAAAAAGATCGTAGACTCTTGTGATAGTCATAAGGAGCCCGCAAGGTCGCCGCAAGATGCCTTTGCAGGGCCCATAAAATCGTATGGACATCGGACGGTCATCCTGCAGTAACCCCAAGGCGATGGCATGATGATTGTGCGATCGCCTTGTGACGTGTCAACAATTTCCAGACTTATCATTAGCTGTTTGCTTCATTTTAATATTTGTCTTCAGGCGATGTCTCAAATAACAACACTCAGTGTGACTCAATATGGACCAGTTCAGTTTGCTGATGGAAGCAGTCTAATCAGGGCCCTTAGAGTATGCTTCCATGGTGAAATTGAAATGCAATTCAAAATATGCACCTAACGTGAAATGCATATGCATTTTCAGTATATAAAATGCTGGTTGGATAAGGGGTTTAATAAATTAGATAAGATTAATAAAAAGTCCAGATATTTTTCTGTGATTTATAACTCTGGGATTTGTATTGAGTATTAATTCAAGGAATCAAATATATGGGTTTAATAGTGAGAACATGTGACTAGGTCGAACATTGAAATTTTAATGAATGAATGTTCTACAAAATCTTTTTTCCTGAAAACGGTGGAAGAAAGGGCATTCTGGTCAGTACCTTTGTTGTTTGCACGCAACAACTTCATCTTTGCTTATGACGAAGATTTTATGTGTTGCTGGCCGTAGAGTGCCTTTGGATGATTAGACTGAATAAAACCATAATGAGCGTTTTAGCCTACGCTGATACACTTAAAGCACCTTTATATTTTCAATTAAAGTGATACTTTTAGAATTATAAAAGTGTACTATAAAAAGGGGGTCGTAATATTCTGTGATTTAAACTTTATGAAAACTGCAGAACTTAGAAATTGACATTAAAATATACATAAACCTATCACACTGTTCCATACCTTGGGACCATGTTCAACTAAAAACACTAGCCTCTTCATAGCACGGTTTGTGACTTATGACTTTGAAAATAGGGCTGGCACGATTAATCGAAATATTGGTTAATTGGTCGATATACAAAAGAAAAATTATTATCGATATGAAAATTCAAAAATCGGTTACTTTAAATAGATATTCTGTCTATTTATTCCATTAAAATCCAAGCGTAATTGCCTCGTGTTATTTTTTGTTTAGACCTGAAGTGCATTGTCGTAAACAGTAGATGTGTATAAATTGTTGTAACGAAGTAGTAAAACGTTGTACTCTGCAGGCTATTTCGACAACTGCATGTTTGTTGGAAAAAGTTATACTTGCGCTTCTCTGTTTTAAAGTTGTACAAAGTTACAAAATATTCATCAGATGAATAATCTAGCATAAAAGTTGTTTTCTCCGCGGTTAAATTCGAGTTTATAAGCTTTCAATTTTACCGACGTTTACAGCTGGTCTTATTTTACACAAAGGTGTTCGTGTCATGCATACTTGACTTCCTTTTGTATGACGTCACGCAACGTGAAATTAACAACAACAATGGCCGACTGCAAGTTTAATTGCCGACTTTGCCAATTAGCAAGTCAATTTTCTTCCAACAGAGTGGATGACGACTTGTTTTGAGCAAAGGTGCCACTTTTTATTTAAACCTATTATCTTTTGAATATATAACACATGCTACTTAGTGTTCTTTAGCGAAATGATGGGGAAATCAATGTCATTGACCATGCAAGAGTTGTCGAAATGTTCCGGAACCCTCTGTCAAGTTTGAATGATTACTAATTGGTTATTGATCAAAATGCAAGGACCGATTATTGATTAGCATTGTGGCTTCGATTAGCCAGCCCTATTTGAAACACAGTTCAAATGGAATGCAAACATGAAAATGGATAGCCATTTAAATCCATGCACATAATTACACGAAAATTGCACAGCGGGCGTACCGACTCCTTGATACTTCCGCAAGGTCATTGTATGGGCACCGTGCGATTTATATAGGGAGGTTGTGATGATAACACGATGATTGTATGATAACCTTGCTGTTGTCGTACGATAATCGCAAGGTCTCTGTAAGGTTTTGTCCTAGTTTGTCGCCGAAAGTAATAATAGGGTGATCATAAGCAATGTAACCACATACGTTGTAGCTTACAGCCTCCTACGATGCTGAAAAAATCGTAGAGAAAATTGTAGACCAATAAATCGTAAGACGACCGTGGCAAATGTAACCGAGGCATTATGAATCAATGTTTCAAGTCTAACATACTGATAGAATTGTACTCCATAAAACATACATGTGATAACCTGATGATGGCAATGACTGAGATTTGTTGTTCAGATGAGGGAGATCAGGGTCTCAATGGGGTGCCTTGATTTACCGGAAAGACTAGAATTACCGGAAAGACCGCCGAAATACTGGAAAGACCAAAGGATAGTAGGAAATTAAATATGATATCCACTAAGTTTATGCTTAGTACTGTATTAACCTGGTTGGGCGAAAAGCATTTTGTATGTTTATTGCCAATATAAGTGTATCATTTTAAATATTTAACCTCTTTTCGAATCTTGTTTATTCAAAGAAATGAAAAATTGGATTAAGGTCTAATTAAAGGACCCTTGTTAACCCCTACTAATAACCCCAATCAAAGTGTGAACAAGGGGTAATTTTAAGGTAATTAATAAGGTATATTTTATTCTGTAATGTCCACTTTCTGTAATGTCCACTTTATAGAAATGCACTATTAAAGAGACAAGATCTGTAACTATGAACAGTTTTCGAAGAAAAAAAAATTTTCTTTATAAATCATTTGTAAATAGAATTAAGTTATGTTTTCACAAAAAATATGTTCAGTACAGCTGAAAGCTGCATCGAACAGTGAGTTATCTTATAAAAACAGGCAATTTTTCTCTTGTTAGGCATTATTTACGTCCCTCCAATAATTCTGGAAGGATGATTTTTAACATAAATGCTGTTGTTTTGATAGATATAATTTGTTAAAATTTATGAAAATGGTAAAATGTTTACCTGAATTTGAGTATTTTTACTGTATTCTTGAAAAATAGAAACTTTATTTCCAAAATTAGAATATCTAAAGTTATAGACTATGCAGCTTTAAAGATATATATCAAAGCACCAAATTCAGAGCTCTCACTAGGATTTTGAAAACAGGAGTTCAGGACTCCCATCTGGCAAAAAGTAGGAGTCCCACTGGAAAAAGTGGGAGTCCCACTCCAAAAAAATTGGAGTCCCACCAATTTATGCATACCATATATTTTTTTCCATTTTAGCGTCAAGTGATACATTTGAATAATTTTTAGATCAACTGATTTAACCCTTTAAGCATTAATGAATTGTTCCTACTTAACAAAACAAAATATTTTGGTATATTTTTTCATGTAACCTAAACACACGTTTTTTTTATAAAAGATTAAAGTTGGTACTTGTTTTATTCATTAACAAGACAGACAGACAGATAGACAGACAGACAGGCAGGCAGCAGTCCTCTGTTTTGTATAACCTTATGCAGATGGAAGTCTTTTTTCTTCTAAAAGAAAAAACGCATCTCGCTAGTGTCGACGGCGATTGCATTGAATAGACTGACATTACTTAGCCATTTAACATAACTTCCATGATTCAGAAAGAACGATTTTGCTTGCTTAAAGTGATTTTTTTGTGTTTATTCATCTAGACACTCGGTTATTTCATCGCACGGCTTGTAGTGTAGCTTCAGTTGGATTTTTTGTCAGTCTGACGTTACCATTTACGGCTTACCGCTGTACCGTTTTTTTCAACAAAACTCAGACTCTTTTGTTTGCCGTGAAGAAATGCAAATCCGTAAACTTATTGTTTTTTTCTCTCCATGTTTATGTTGCTCAAATCGCAAACGAGTGCAATTTAATATGTTTTCTCTTTCATCCCTAATCAGTAGAATTCGGAAATCTGTAGTCCGATGTTGTTTACAATACCATATTAGTTTTTCTCCCTTTAATTAACGGTAAATCGGTAGCGCATCTGTTTCAAACAATTATCCGATAATCCTTGCTTAATTACTTTATTAACCACGGCACCTCGTAATAATCACACTGTCCCGCATCGATAATCCTGTCAATCACCTGTCAGAATTGCTACACTGCAGTCCGAGTCATACGATTGGTCAACAGAGACAGGAAAGCGTGTCGCGATCGATAATATCAAAGGGCTTTTTGATCTCCCGGAGTGTATTTATCTCAGATACTGAATTTTTAGCGCGTGCCGACTAAAAAACATGCGTAAGCCGGACTCCCGCCTAGCGAAAATCATGCGTCCCAGGGAAAAAACGTGCGTACCAATACGTGTAATTCTGCGTTTCCGAGAGCTCTCGGAAACGCAGAATTACGCGTATTGGTACGCACGTTTTTAACAGTCAAAATTTCTTTTAAATGATGAAAATTTTTACCTGAAGATAAACAGTGCAGACACTGATGAAATGCCACTGTTTGGGTCTTCACTGTTTGCCAAAGTACCTGTTTACGAGTATCCAGAATGAAAAGATTAAGTAACTTCAAAGTAGATATGTGGCATGTGTGTGTTTATCACAATATTTTGCACATGAAGAATCTCCCTCATTGAGACCGGTACCTAGATTTACCGGAAAGACTTGAATTACCCGAAAGACCCCCAAAATACCGGAAAGACCAAAGAATAATAGGGAAACATTGATTGGACCAATCAATGAGGGAGATTCTTCGAAGTTACTGAAAGGTGTATTTTAACGACTTATTGAAGTCTTTAGCCCCTTATTCTGGTTGATTATTCTATACACATTGATACATTAAGTATGGAATAGTTCATTTCATACTTAAAGTGGTTGACAGTCAAAATTTCTTTTAAATGATGAAAATTTTTACCTGAAGATTGTTAAATATCTTAATAAACAGTGCAGACACTGATGAAATGCCACTGTTTGGGTCTTCACTGTTTGCCAAAGTACCTGTTTACGAGTATCCAGAATGAAAAGATTAAGTAACTTCAAAGTAGATATGCGGCATGTGTGTGTTTATCACTGTATTTTTGCACATGAATGATGATGTGGTAAATGTTCAACAGGGCTCAAAATGATCAGGCTTCTACTGTTTTTATTGGATCTAATCTGGTAGGAAGTCAACCTTTCCCATATGTGGAACACTGAGAAGGATATTTTTTGCATTAATTTAATATTAACAATGGATATCATATATATGACGCCAATTTTAAAATAATATGTTTTTCTGATTTTTGTTTTTAGTGATTAAAAGCTTGCAGTCAATGTCATCTTTGGTAGAATATAAAATTATAAACTATTTAGATTAAAAATATTTAAATTGGGAAAATATAAATAATCACCTTAGACTTACAGAACTTGCTAAATATAGCAACAAGGAAGCTAATTCAAAAACGTCAGGGAAGCGCCCAATTGCATATTTTTTTACCGATATTTTTTTGACAAAACAAACTTGGGTGAGCCACAACATAAAATACCTCATAAATAAAATGTTTTTGTTTAGAAATGATGGATTTTAGATATCTAAGAATGCAGAGAAAAGCTTTTCAACCTGCGTCATTGTGACTGGTGATTTTGCCTTGAAGAGAGAAGCAATTTCCGCTTTGTTTTGCGGTCTGTTGGCATTTGGGACATGCGTGATGAATCCTTTCCGAGATACTTTCATATCTGGTGAGCGATACTGAAGGACGAAAGGCACAGTGAACACAAGCAAATCTGTCTCTTTTTCACTACGCTTGATTGAAATATGTTCTTAAAAGGGTATCCCTTGGAAGCAAAGACTGCATTAAAGAATTGAAACTTGAGTGTGCATATTTCCTGGGCCAGACTAGTTAGTTTCTGCCATTTAGGCTTCATCAGTGACCCTCTAATAGTTTCAAAGTTCCACAATGAAACCCATGATCCCAAAGGACAAGAAAATAAAATCTACACTATAGTGAAGGGCAGGGAGACGTCAGCTTGAAGTGACACTTGTATTTTTTCTTCTTCGCGGACAGCGATGTACATGTAGCGGTGTTTTCAACATTTAAAGAATGAGAGTGCCATACGTGTGGCCTACTTGACAGATAACTGTTTATTTCATGCACAGTATGACACAATGTATATTATGATTATCTGACCAGTTACCGGTAGAGTTCAAATTGCAGACAGCTGTTACAAGTGCCTGCCGATCGCCGTAAAAATTGTCGCTTGCGAAAATATCATTATAGCAAAATTCAAAATGCGGGAGATTTCGTTGCGGGACATTGGGTTCAAATCCGTGAGCCTCACCACAATCCTAGAGGTATCACATGTATGATAAAATGATCATAAATAGTAAAACCAGCTACATTTAAACATGCAGGTTATAACAAAGGGTATTACAGTCAACCCTCTTTATAACGACCATGTTTGTTCCCAGCTATCTTTGACGTTAAAGTGAATTTGCTGTTATAAAGAAATGCCGACCAGTACCAGGTGTTCACATCATAATCAAAATGGTTAAGAAAAATATTATACAAATGAATTTAAATGCTATTATTCCAATTGTATACATCAGTTCAATTTCATATTACATCAAAATTCACAAAGCTTCCCTCTTATCAATTGTGACAGATACCTGTTCCTGCAAAAGACCTTGTCCTGGTCATCAAATTGACAGACCCATGGCAATAATTCTGTTATAATGAATTAATTTTCAATAGAAAACGTATATCTGTTCCCAGAACTTACTGTCGGTGTCGTTAAGTGAATATTCTGTTATAAAGAGGGAATTTTAATGAAAACAGATCCGTTCCTACCAATTAATGTCGGATAGTGAATATTCTGGCATAAAGAGTGACGTTATAAAGAGTTTTGACTGTAATTATAAATAAAAATGAAGCATAAAACAAGCAATAAACAAGCAAAATTTAAACGTCTGAACAAAACGAGCACACACAGGCCTCTCCGCTCCATGAATTTACCTGGTTTTTGAACACATTGTAGCTCGTAATATCTCTGAAATGTTGTGGGAGGTTATTCCACATTTTAGCAGCAGTGGAGCGGAAAGACCTAGTGCCGTATCTGTTTGTTCTCACCTCGGGGATTTCTACAGTCTTTGTTTACCTAAAAGAATAAGGAAGATTTTTAAAAGTTAATAGATCATTTAAATAGACTGGGGATAAATTGTTTAAAAAGCTTAAACGCTTCTAATGCTATAGCCCGCAAACGCCTGACCTTTAAGGAAGGTAACTGAGATTTTAAAAGCAATGATTCATAGCTAGAGCCATAATCTCTATAGATAAACAGAAGGGCCCTGTCTTGTATTTTCTCGCTCTTTTTCTTAGAGGGCAATAATTAGAATTTGACATAATAAAAGAATAATATACATTTAGTTTTCCTAGTTTACATAAGTGACCACCTATTCTCTTTAAAACATTTAGCTGATGTGTAGCTTTTTACATACATTTGAAATATGCTCATCAAAATCTAGTTTAAAATCAATTGTTACACCAGGTGGTTTACACTGTCTTCACATTTAACAATATTGTCAAGATTGAAACAGATATTTTCACTGTGTGTATGCTTGCCCACAGCTATAACCTGAAACTAACCAAGGTTGGCTTTCATCTGGTTGTCTGCAAACCCACTGGATAAGCCTAGTGCTGTCTTTAACAAGTTCATCAATGTTTCTCTTCAAATTTGGTCTTCTACTTGGTCCCCAAAAAACTACAGATGTATCTGTTTAAAATATCCTTTAAAACAGTTAAAAACTATATTAAGCTGTGCTGATTATTAAGTTTTTAATCCTTGAACAATGTCTGATCATTTCTGAACAATCTTTTGTTAGCCCACCTTGCGGTGTTAGTATAACCATTCTTCAGAACGCACAAATAACTTCCCTTCCAGCACTACGGAAGCGATTTGCAGATCGATGTGTGTTATCCCCATTTTCATGGCTAATATTGCTGCGGTAAACTGCATATCAATTCATCTTTTGCTAAAACATAAATAAAACTATTCATTGCTATCATTTAAGGAGAAGTGACGATTCAGTAATTTTGTTCGTTGGTATCCAGATCAAATTCTGCCAATTAATTTCGGCCATGACTCCCTGCTTTGTATTACAGTAGTGTACAGCCGTAGTGTTTTGTGGGCATCGAAAAGTGGAACACCTTACTTAAGGATTTTATTATCAAAGATCACTTATACAAACTTTCTACTGCAAAGTTTTGATTTGCATTTCAGAAATTTATTGAAAAAAGGATTCAATTGCTTAAAGTGTTTGCAGGATAGAAAGTTGAGTCAAAAACTTTCTATCCTGCAATGTTTTGTTTAGAAATTCATTGAGACAAGGGATTAATTTCTTCTGTTCTAAGCTCTATTTTAAAACATATAAGTGGACACTCATTTAATTAAAATCGTCCCACCAATGACTATCCATGGAGAAAATGAAATATATGAAGCAAAATTATTCCTGAATTATGATACTGTCTAATTATTAACGACATCTCTTATACCACTGGTCCAAATTCAAAATATTTTCACAGAAACATTCCTCATGATGCCATCTACCAAAATTTATCAGCTTGGCTGAACAACATGGCTACCAGAGCTTAAAATAGAAATATCTTTAAATCATAACTTTTTAGCCACATGCCAATACATGATCTACTCATGTGTCAGGATTCAGGTGATTCAGGTGAGCAATACAGGGCCCTAGGGCCCTCTTGTACATCAGGAATTCTAACCCGTGGCCCCTAGATATGACTAATGAGGGAGTCTTTCAACCAAGACTGGTTCATTGTATCAAACCAGATGAAAGAGCTCATTAGCATACTACATCCATTTCACTATTAGGGTTAAAGTGCTCCCTTGAAGGTATTAGGTATTTTATGATATCTTCATTTTAGTGAAAGATATGGTGTTGTATACAGGTAAGTCCCCTCTTGAGGCCCCTTTTATTTGTGAGATACAGAAACTCTCCCTTATCAGTTAATCCTTTAATAATCTCTATTGGAATGTAATATATGTCCTTAAGAGAATCATTTCCTCATAGGTCCAGATAAGAAAATTTTATGCGCTTAAATTTGGAATTATTTTCTTACCCATCTATTTAAACATGTGTTTGGGTGCTCAAAAGAACCGTGTCATTGACACGGTTCTTTTGAATACCCACAACATATGTTTTTAATGAGAAATAAAGAAAATGTGTTTCCATTACGCACTCTTATCTGGAGGCCTGTAAATTTCTCTAGGATAGGGCCATGATCAGTCAGATCTGCAGTATCAAGCCAGAGGATGTGGCCAGGCTACTGGCAAAGCTTGAGCTTGAGGACCTCAACCTCATTTTGAGAGAGAGAAGGTTTCCCTTGTTTGGGCATGTGGAGTGTTCTAGTGGTGCAGTCAGAACAGCATGTGATATACAGATTGAAGGCAGGCGGGGGGCAGCGAGGCTCAAGCTAACATGGAAGAAACTGACAGAGAAAGACTGCCATGAGAATCCTTTCCCATATGTGGAAGCTCGCAACAGTTCACCCTCAAGAAAGGAGCACCTTGAGATCAGGTGTGAGATCTGTCATGTGTGCGTGTAGCCAGTTACCTCGAAGGGGGCCACTGATGTGGAGGATGCCCCTGCACCTGCACCTTAATCAAAAATCTGATTATAATGATATGAAGGCCCATTTACATGCTGCAGACATTTTTTGGTAATTTTTTAGCCTCATCAAGCTCGAAAACTGTTTGCCATGCCATCAGTGTTATGACTTGGATGTATTCATTATTGTTTTACTCTTTCACAGGTTTAGATAATCAAAAATTTTCTGCGTTAAATTGTAAATATTTTCTTACCCATCAGTTTTAACATATGTTTTGGGCGCTCAAAAGAACCGTCTCATTGAGACGATTCTTTTGAGTACCCACAACATATGTTTTGGTTGAGAAATAAGAAGACTAGTTTTTCGTTACGCACTCTTAACTAAAGTCCTGCTCTTTCCTTGCTTGAAGTGACTTTTGTCATCTGCAAAGTGCTGATACCCTTTGCAAACAGTTTGGACCCAGATCAGGACCAATAGAATGTCATTCTTGATTTGGTTTCAGACCCTTTGACACTCTTGGGTAGTGTTCTGTAAATATTTTTATGAAAACATTTATTTTGAAAAAAAAGTCATCAGGAGACAATAAAAGCATGAAAAATTACCCAGCTGCGCATACTAAAAATTATAGTCACAGCTGCATCAATTGACAAACTTCATGATTTTTGTGATTTTCTTTTATGTTCAGGGAAGATAAGTTTTAATATTTTATTTGCAGGAAGATGATTTGTATGTTTGATTTGATTCTTTATGTCCCATTAACAATCTTTAAGTTAAACAGGGACAGTTCTTCCTGGGTTGAACCAGTACTAAGTTTTGATAAATGTATCTTGCTCAAGGACCACAAAAAAGTGACGCTGCTGAGGCTCGAAACACGGCCCCTCGGTCTTGAGTCAAGCACTCTACCACTTGGCCACTGCGCTCCCTAATTTGATTCTTTACTTCCCACCAACAATTTTTCAGTTATAAAGGGACGGGTCTTCCTGGGTTGAACCAGTACTAAACTAGGATTAATGTGTCTTGCTCAAGGACACAAGGCAGTGACGCCGGTGAGGCTTGAACCTGCGACCCCTCAGTCTCAAGTCAAGTACTGCGCTCCCTGCAGGCAGATGATTCACACGAAATATCAAGCCTTATTTGTTATTTTAAAGGAGCAACATATGGTAAAAGCTCTCAAAATTTCAAACACTAGTTGCCTGGCTAAAAGGGCCTAGACAAACAGGGCAGGCCCAGATCAGACTGTTTCTGAATAAGCAGTCTCAGAAGCAGTCTGATCAGGGTCTTCCCAGTTAATATTCTGACGAGCATGTTTTGAATTCCAGCCCTGAAAATCAACATTTTAATTGTGAACAGAAAGAAAAAGTGTCCAAATTTACCATAATAATTAAAATGTCATCCACTGCAGATGTAGGTGGATCTTTAACTATTTGCATCCTGGAAAAATTTTCATGCGTTTTTGCCGTCTACTGATTTTTTTTAAGATCACCTTTTTCAAAAAATCCTTTCAGAAATACCATCATAGTGTCAAACAGTTTGGATCCAGATCAGGCCTTACCTTTTGTCGGGCCTGATCTGGGTCCAAACTGTTTGCAAAGGTTAACAGCAGACAACACTAGGAGGTAAAAAGTTAACTATTAAATGTCAACCTGCATCTAACCATAGACATCCCAAAAATAGAGACTCAACTAGCCATGTTTGTATAATTGTAGGATATATGCTGGTGCCCTGTGAACAGAGCTTGGGGATGTTTTTAAAAATGAGACGATATATGGATGAAGATATGTGGGTTTAGCAGGCTGCACAGTGAGACACAGTGATGATATAAGATCTGATTCGATTGGTAGGTGGTAAGTTATTGTTTATATTTTTCTTGTTTTGTTAATCAGATTAGAAAGTGATTGTTTGATTTCTATGGAGAAAGGTTCTTTTGAAAAAAAGTACAGGTCCAGAATTATCTTTTAATAGATAATTTACCCAATGGTCTAGGCTAGTGGCCTTCCGGTAGTATGTAAAACCTTGACAGGTCTATATACTGTAAATTTTGAATTTTTCATGAGGGTTTTATTTTTGTGAAACAGCAAATAGGGAGTTTTGTGAAAACAAAACCCTTGCAAAATGGTGAAATCACTCTGTCCTTTACTGATGTAGGTAAATCATGCACAAGTCACAAATTTTTAACATGGGAAATACAAATGTATGTTTATTTAACACTATTCACGAAAATAAAATTATCTCAAAAATTTCTGAATTTATAGTATTTTTGCATAACTCTTTGCTTGCTAGTGGTGTCTGCTGATAGATTCCTTTATGAATGCCATGAGAGTGGGTCCAAACTTTTGGCAAATATAAGCAGATGACAAAAGTGGTTTACTGACAGGTAAACAGTTATTAATGTCCTACTATTGTAGCATTTGCAGTACCGGTAATTACAGCTACTATGGTATTTCATTTTATGTACATTGTAGTTATCATATTATTTTGACAAGTTTGGTAGTATATAATATATTGCTGAAGCGTTATCAGAGCTGTATTTACCCAAAATAACTTCAAATTAATTGCTACACTCGTCGTTTAGTTATTGACAGTTTGGACCCAGATCATGCTTTTATGGTACTTTTTACATAATGCTTAAAGCCTACAATGGCATATTATTGAGCAAGGCAAGAGGTCTAATTTTTTGTCTGAGCCCACCTCTATTGTCAATCTTTGGGTAAGGCCAAAACAAAAAATACCTGACCCTACCAAAATTATTTTCTGGTGAAATCTAGAAAAAAATTTCAGGTTTTCTGAAAAATATATAAATTTATGAAAAAGTTTTCGAGAAAAAAAAGAGTATGTGTGCCTACCTAAAATTTTCAGATCCATTACCCCAAACACACTTATACTTTTTATTTGGCCTAAGGGAGAATGGAGGGCTCTTGTGAGTCTGCACATATGCCCAGACTTACCTGATCCTTTTCTGCTCACTGATGCGATCGATACCAACATATTGTGTACTGGCCCCTGTGGTTAGTTATATTAGTCAGGCCCCCAAGATAAAAGTGATAACTCAAAATTATTTTTCTTATTTTACACACAATTTTTCATAAAACAAAACATATGCTGTGGGTACTCAAAAGAACCTCTCCATGAGACAGTTCTTTTGAGCACCCAAAACACATGTTTAAACTGATGGATAAGAAAATAATCAAAATTTTATGCTATTTTTTTTTTTTTGCTTAACTGGCCCTTTGATTCATATTGTTTTTTATTTTTGTACAGGTTAGTTAGTGTGGTACAAGACCAGATGGACATATAGATATTAAGATGGCTGAAGACAGAAGTAGAGTGCCAGTAGATAGGGGCTGGGCCTGGATGATAGTAATTGGTAATTTCTTTCAGGGGTTTTCTTATTTATAACTCTTTCCTTGCTAGCAGTGAATTTTGTCATTTACTGATAGCCTATGCAAACCGTCTGGACCCAGGTCAGGGCGAACAGAATATCATCGAAAGCAATGTATGCTAGCGGTGAGTTTTGTCATCTGCTGATAACCTATATGCAAACCGTCTGGACCCAGGTCAGGGCGAACAGAATGTCATCAAAAGCAATGTATGCTAGCGGTGAGTTTTGTCATCTGCTGATAACCTATATGCAAACAGTCTGGACCCAGGTCAGGGCGAACAGAATGTCATCAAAAGCAATGTATGCTAGCAGTGAGTTTTGTCATCTGCTGATAACCTATATGCAAACCGTCTGGACCCAGGTCAGGGCGAACAGAATGTCATCAAAAGCAATGTATGCTAGCGGTGAGTTTTGTCATCTGCTGATAACCTATATGCAAACAGTTTGGAGCAAGGTCAGGGCGAACAGAATGTCATCAAAATCAATGTATGCTAGCGGTGAGTTTTGTCATCTGCTGATAACCTATATGCAAACAGTTTGGAGCAAGGTCAGGGCAAACAGAATGTCATCAAAAGCAATGTATGCTAGCGGTGAGTTTTGTCATCTGCTGATAACCTATATGCAAACAGTTTGGAGCAAGGTCAGGGCAAACAGAATGTCATCAAAAGCAATGTATGCTAGCGGTGAGTTTTGTCATCTGCTGATAACCTATATGCAAACAGTTTGGAGCAAGGTCAGGGCGAACAGAATGTCATCAAAAGCAATGTATGCTAGCGGTGAGTTTTGTCATCTGCTGATAACCTATATGCAAACAGTTTGGAGCAAGGTCAGGGCGAACAGAATGTCATCAAAAGCAATGTATGCTAGCGGTGAGTTTTGTCATCTGCTGATAACCTATGCAAACAGTTTGGACCCAGGTTAGGGCGGACAGAATGTCTCAAAAGCAATGCATGCTAGCAGTGACTTTTGTCATCTGCTGATAATTAAACTATGCATACAGTTTGGACCCAGATCAGGCCTGATCTGGATCCAAACCGTTTGTCACCCTTATAGTATTCCTGGAGAAATTTTTTGAAAGAGTTAATATTGAAGACAGTCAGCAGACGACAACAAAAGCTAGAAAAATCACCCAGCATGCAAAGATTTAAGCCAAATTTTGAGCCTAGTAACAACTCCATTCCAGGTTATAACTAGGCAGTATTTAGGAAAATGTTTACATGCCATTATGATGGTTCAATTTATATCCAGGGATGTCTATTTTCTCAGGATTTAATGCAAAAGCCAGTGGATTGTCTGTAAATCATACCACGGTAAAAGTTCTCAAATCTCAAACACTTAACTCTTTCTCTTCTTGAATAATATGGTGGCTAAGTATCACATAGGCCCAGTTCAGCAAATTTTTAGCGTAAAATTGTGATTATTTTCTTACCCATCAGTTTAAACATGTGTTTTGAGTGCTCATGGAGATGATGAAAAATTACCCAACATGCAAAGAGTTAACTTAAGGTCTAGGAACAGTACAGTCACTTTATAATGCTATCTTCAGGGTCCAGAGGAATGGACCCTGTTTTGAGAGGCAATTTTATAAAAGAATTATAGGAAAAATGACCATTTCATAGTCATTTTCTTAAAATTCTTTTGTATAATCCCATGGTAAAAAATTGGAAGCCACAACACGACCCAAGTTATATCCAAAGCCGTGTGGGAGCACAGTGGCTCAGTGGTAGAGTGCTTGACTCGAGACCAAGGGGCTGCAGGTTCAAGCCTCACTGGCGTCACTGTGTTGTGTCCTTAACCAAGACACATTTATCCTTGCTTAGTACTGGTTCAACCCAGGAAGACCCAACCCAACATAACTAAAAATTGTTGACTGGGACTGGGATGTAAAGAATCAAATAAAGCAGATGAAGCAAACAAATACCATGTTATAGCGAGATGTGTTATAAAGGGAGTACACTGTAGTTGTTTTGTTTTTTATGCCCCCAAAGAAACTTTGGGAGGCAAATAGTAATCGCACTGTCCGTCCGTCCGTCAGTCCGTCCATCCCGCTTTCGTGTCCGCTCCATATCTCCTATATTCTTTGAGGTATGAATTCCAAATTTGGTGTGTGGATACGTCTTTGGATGGCAGAGTGTCACATACCATTTTTGGGTCACTGTGACCTTGACCTCTGACCTAGTTTTTAGAATAATCGTGTCCGGAGCATATCTCATATTATTTGAGGTAGGAATCTCAAATTTGGTGTGTGGATGCATCTTGGGATGACCAAGTGTCGCGTACCATAATTGGGTCACTGTGACCTTGAACTTGACCTCTGACCTAGTTTCTAGAAACTGCATTGAGTCTGGTGCATATCTCCTATATTCTTTGAGATAGGAATTCCAAATTTGGTGTGTAAATGTATCTTGGGAAGACGGGGTGTCACATACCATTTTTGGGTCACTGTGATCTTGACCTCTGACCTAGTTTTAAGAAATATTGTGTCCCGAGCATATATTTTATATTCTTTGAGTTAGGAATTCCAAATTTGGTGTGTGGATGCATCTTGGGATGGCGGAGTGTCATGTACCATTTTCGGGTCACTGTAACCTTGACCTCTGACCTAGTTTTTAGAATAATCATGTCCAGAGCATATCTCTTATCTTATTTGAGGTAGGAATCTCAAATTTGGTGTGTGGATGCATCTTGGGATGACGAAGTGTCACATACCATAATTAAGTCACTGACTTTGAACTTGACCTCTGACCTAGTTTCTAGAAACTGGTGCATATCTCCTATATTCTTTGAAAGAGGAATTCCAATGGTATGTAAATGCAATTTTGGATGCCTGAGTGTCACAAACCATTTTTTGATCACTGTGACCTTGACCTCTGACCCAGTTTTTAAGAATTAATGTGTCCAGAGCATATCTCCTATATAATTTGATGTAGGAATCCCAAATTTGGGGTGGTGATTCCTCTTGGGATGGCGAAGTGGTGCATACCACTTTGTCACTTTGACCTTGACATTGACTTCTGGCCTCATTTCTAGGTTTTTCGTGCTATATTACATCTAACTCTCCTCAAATGTAACTTATGCTAGACCAATTCCTTTGGGGGCATTTGTCAAGTGTTTGTGGCATTTCTTGTTTGCAGGTTATTTTGTAAGTGTGTTTTGTATGGTGGGAATTGCGAAGTCATTTGGTATCATCCTGCAGGAGTTGGTATCCTACTTTGACATCCCCGTGGCTCTGGGAGCCCTGGTAATGGGAGTTTGTGGTGGTGTATATACGCTTGCAGGTAGGTTTTAATCTAATATAGTTAGAAGTATGTACAGTTAGGGACCAAATGTGATTCCACAACGTCAAAAATCCTGTAGATTTCAATATATTTACATGTTTGAATTTCTAGGGTAGTGGTCTAACATATTATTATTCTGTTACTGTCATTTGAAAGTGAATTGAATAAGATCAGATTCATTTTTATTTTCATCAAATTTCATCCATGCATTTTTACTTTTTACCTACTAGTGTTGTCTGATGATAGCTAGACCAGGGGACAAAAATTCCACTTGTCTGCTCGTAATTACGAGTGAAATCTTGAAAGGATGAGTTATTCTTCCCAAAGCACTCGTACAGGACGAGTGCTTTGGGAAAAATAACTTGAGGAAGTCATATAACTCCCTAATGTTCATTAATGCATACGCTTTTAAAGGACAAGTGCATGAGTTTGCAGGACGAGTGAAAAGTGTAAGTCACTCGTCCTGCAGGACAAGTGAATATAGAAATATTTTTGTCCCCTGTAGGCTGCCTGGCTCCCCATCTTATGTTCATAAATTCATATTGATAAAGAGAAAATCCAAACATTGCGCCAATAGCGCCAAAAAAAAAAACATACAAAAGTCTCAGATAGTCAGGATCTATATTCCTAAGTAAATTGGAGTTTCCCAACCACTCTTCTGTTGTCTACAATGTTTCTCTGGTGAGTCTGCACATTTGTGCAGGCCGTACATTGCTGGACAAGTACCAAAATCTCATATGATGACTCAATTTCTTATGGTCAAGTATGAGTGGTAGATTTGCAATTGAAGGGTTGCTAGCTCGAGACTCACCAGAGGGGCTGTGTTGTGTTCTTGTGCAAAAAACTTAATCCTCTACTTACTTCTGATTTAAGACAGGAAATCATCCCTACATGACTGAAAAATTGTTGACTGGGACGTAAAGTATCAATAAAAATAAGATATTGCGATTGAAGGGTTGCTAGTTCAAGACTTACCCAAGGCACTGTGATGTGTCTTTTAAATAGCAAGACAATTTATCTCTACTTAGTATTGGCTCAACACAGCAAGTCAGGAAAACATCCCGACATGACTGAATTTTTTTTGACCGGGATGTAGAGCATCGACACAAAAATTAATCTTATGATTCAGGACTTAAGTTTAGAGTGTGTAACAGAAAAATAATTTTCTTATTTCTCAACCAAAACGTATGTTGTGGGTACTCAAAAGAACTGTCTCAATGAGACAGGCCTTTTGAACACCCAAGACATATGCTAAAAATTATTGGTAAGAAAATATTCACACTTTTATGCTGATTTTTGTTTTGCTTATCTTAACCTGTGTGATTGAAGGGTTGCTAGTTCAAGACTTGTTGGAGGCACTTTGTCCTGTCCTTGAGGCTTGAGCAAGAAACTTTATCCTGTGCTTGCTTCTGGTTCAACCTAGGAAGACAGGAAATTGTCCCGACATGACTGAAAAACTGCTGTCTGGGATTTTAAAAATCAACACAAACAAACAAAATTGTCATTTAGACAGTTTTGTTCATACTTGAACATAAGAAAATGAGTCATTACATGATCTTATGGTACTTATTGAATTGTCAAACAATGCAGTCTCAGACGAGCCTGTACAAATGTGCAGACTCGCCAGGGATTCACTGCTTGCATGCACAAATTTTTGTTGCAGATAAAGACACAGACCAAAATTTAGACTTCTGGCCTTGCTGATACATCAGCATAATTGTTGAAAAGAGGCTTTCTTGAATATGCAATATGTACCAAAATCTCATGTGCTGGCACATAGAAAATACTAGGTTTGTGTCTTTTGATATCAAGTTTACCAGGCAAGGCTTTGCGAATAATTGTTGATACCGCGAGGCTTGCCGAGCAATTCAACAAGTGTTCTCAAAGCTGAGCCTAGTAAACTTGATATCAAAAGACACAAACCTGGTTTTCGATGTATTAAATTACAAGCTGATTCACTGTTCAAACTAGAGATTATGACGTAATTATCGATTTTCGTGACGACCCAATGTGGTTGACAACTTCATTCAAAAAATACAACTTTATGATGATCTGATAAAGGCACATGCCGTGAAATAGACAAGGTTTATTAGGCAAATGTGCAACAAAGATAATGTTGTGTTTTCGAAAACCTCAACCAAAACATATGTTGTGGGTGCTCAAAAGAACTGTCTCATGAGATAGTTCTTTTCAGCATCCAAAACAAATGTTTAAACCCATAGGTAGGAAAAAATAACAATTTTACACTCAAAAAGTTTAATTATCTGGACCACGGGCAGATCCGCGGGGGGTGCCTCCCCTGGAAAATCACTATTGGTACTGTTAGACATTCTGGTACAGACCCCCATCAAGAAGCAATAGGACCCATCAGGTCCAATTGTTATTTCTCGAGGGAGGTCCGTAGGGCTGGCTCTCTGTGAAAAAAGGACCCTCCTGACAGAATTGTCCGGATCCGCCCATATTGACATTTGCCTGATTGAATCTCATATTATAAATTATTCTTTTTCAGCCCCTATCTGTGTCACAGGAGCTCAGCATGTCACCCAGAGAGTTGTGGTTGTGATTGGTGGGATTATCGGTGGGATCGGGATCTGTCTGAGTTGTTTCCTCTTCAATATTCAGTATGTCATTGTGACATTCGGGGCCCTCTATGGTAGGATCAATGACATTTGTACTAATAGGCTAAGATGTTTTATTTTTTTGCAATAGGGCATGCTTTCATACTTTTGATAAGAATCAGTAATATGCTTGTCTGAAAACATTACCATTATATTGCATACTTTGCTGTTATCCCCCAACAACATAAGGGGAGTCATCAGAATACTTTCGGCTTATATAGTGCAAAAGTTAAATTGGCTTTTTGTGAAACAAACTTCACTCTTCACCAAAGCTATTTAATATTATATCTAGCAACTTCTCACTATGAGCTATGATTGCCCTGTGCCTGAGGATTAGTAAAACAGTGTCAAAGATTTTACCACACCCCTTTGGCAGGCCTAGGATCAGAGGTCAAATTTTCAAATTTCATAATAACAAATGCAGGTTTCAATATGTGGGCCTTGACACGAGAAACCCTATCTTCTGGGGTTTGCGCACAACAATTGTGCAGACCATTGTGCACATCCATGCAGACTGAAAAGTACTTGAAAATGAAGGACTATCTTGAAATGTCCTTGAAAACCAAATTTGTCTTGAAAAGGACTTGAAAAGCAGACATGTTAAGATTAACGGATCTCCCGTGTCACTAACGGAAAACTCTGCCATATTCCGCAAAACGGATTTTTAAAAAAATCACGGATTTTCAAAAATCCGCTCATTGTTTAATTAGTCTTACCGGGGTTTTTTTTTGTTAAAAGCCATTTCTTGTGATAATTTGGCGGAAGTCGCCGAGAAAAATCAATATTGATATAGTAAGGAAGCTTGGTAGTTTCGAATAGCTGTCAGGTAAAGCATCTCAAAGTCACTGAAAAATTGATATCTTTCTTTCTTGTATAAGTATAAACTTCCAATAAGGAACACCAGACTTCAGTATGTAATCTTCTTGAGTAAAATTAATAAAACTACTTTTTTAAAATGTTAGTGCACTGTGAGGGCGTGTGGTTCCTCAATATTTACAACACTGGTTAAAAAGTTATATACACATTTCTAAAAGACGTTGTGGATCACTGTTGTGGCGTATTCAAACTAATTCGTTCAGCGATTTAACTTATGCAGCCGGGTAATATGGAGTCTATGACACATCTCAGTAGCTGCCTTCACAATTGATACAAACTCCTTTTTCCCATTTAAACATGCAAAGCTTGAACAATCTAGGATCAGTCTTACTATATTTTCCTTGGTATTAAATGTTGATTCCCATTGCTTTATTCCCACACAGTTAACAATTAAGACTCTAAGATCACCAAAATACTGTTTTCTCTGCGCGAACCAGGCGGGGCAGTCAAGCAGCATGTGTACAATATCTTCACTGTCAGTAGCACAGCATTTGCAGATAGAACTTTCAGTCGCCTTGCTGAATTTGTATACATTTGACTGTAGCATATAGGTACCTGTGATCATCCTAGACTTTGTAATACCCTTTCTGACGTCTGATACAGTAGACTCCAGTGAAGACCATACAGAATGAGTCCAACCAATTCCGACCGAGTCAATGTTCATATATTTCAATGTGGATTTTTCTAACGCTTCCTTCTGTAGTAATTCAGACCAATGTTTATTTATAGCTCTTTTATTTTGAAGTTTCCAGATTTCTTTTGAGGTAAGGCCTTCATTAAGACACTGAAGATTTGGTAGGTCATGTATATTTAAAATGTCCTGCACTTTGCTAAAATAAGTTTGATTATTGTCCAAATTAAAAGCAATTTGTCTGGATGAAAGTTCTCAGATAGTTTTGTTGGTACAAGTCAAAATATTATACAGCAAACCTAATTGTCGCTTATGGAGTTCAGCTTCCAATGGGAGCGCACCTATGAGCAAGTAGACAGCACATGTAGCAGTTCTAATAGGTAATGACTGAAATCTACGAAGGTTGCTGATATGAAACTTTGATAGTATATTAATTTGGGTCTGAGTTAATGGTAATACTTCTAGGCCTAATAAGAGTCTTGGCAAAACATAACACTGATAAATTTTGTATGAACATTTCGGGTTTAATCCATTTGATCCATGAACACCAGTACTTATTAAAGAGTATAAAGTTCTTCTTGCCAGTCTTAGGCGGTCATCAATGTTTATAATGTTTTCGTTTACTTCAGCACGAAGAAGTCCCAAATGAGTTGTATTTTCGGATAGCGATATGTTATTTCCATTCAGTTCCACTTTAACATTTTTCTTTGTTACCGACTTATGATTTTTCAGCAATACTACATTAGATTTTGATGGGTGTATAGTGACCCTGTCTTGTTTACAGTTTCTGTTAAACACGTTGGCCATAAGCTGTAGTTCATTTTTACACCTTGTCAGCAGCGCTACATCGTCCGCACATGCTGGACATCCACAATAGCTTGAATACATGTCTTTAACAATTGTCCATAACGCTGGTTGTACACCTGCTTCATACAGTTTGTCTAGTAGTATGGTGTGACTGACGACATCAAATGCCTTCTGGCTATCTAGTGTCATTAAATATAATGGTGCATTAGGGGTTAATTTGGCCTCAGCTCTTGCTTCGGAAACTACCAATGCCGACATTAATGGTGACAATCCTTTTGTAAATCCATACTGCATAGATGACTGTTCAAAGTATTTTGAAAGGCGTGGTAACAAAATTGTCTCAAATAACTTTCCTAGAATTGGAGTAACATTTATTCCCCTTTAGTTATCTAAGCAGGTAGAGTCTTTGGATTTCTTCAAATTCCTGTCTTAAACATTTCCGGGAACTTCTTTTCTGACAGTATTTGATTAAATAGTGTTGAGATATATGTAGCTGCGGCTGGTCCTGCATATTTGAGGTGTTCTGAGGTTAGACCTGATTCATCCGGCGCTTTTTTTTGTGTTGAGCTGAGAGATGGCTTTTGATACTTCCTCTGGGGTTACTGGGTTTGTAGTTTCAGAGCTGTCTTCGCACAGTTGATTTATGAGTTTATGCCGAACATTGCACAGTTCCAAGAAGGCTGCGTCAGAGCCATTGTCTTTGGGTGCTGATAGATCTTGATAATATTTTGCAAAGGCGTCTCTTTGTCGGTCTGATGAATATGTCTCCTTTCCGCTTTCCATCAGGCTACTTCTTTGTTTCACTCCACTATTTCTGTTTCTTCGTATCAACTGATAAAATTTTTCGGTAGTTGGGTTGCTCATTAAATCCTCATAAAAGTTTTTCCTATCATCAAATTTTTCTTTCCGTAGTTGTTTTCTTAGATTTCGTTTTGCAAGAATATTATCTTTTCTTAAATTTTCATCTTACTTGTTACTATCAGTCCAAAGTTTGTATTTCTGTATACATATCACTAGTAAGTTTTTCACAGTAGGAGATGCCCTCCAGCTTGGACCTTTAAGTTTTATCAGTTATGCGGTACAGCAGACGTGGTGGCTTTGTGAAACAAATTTGCTAATATATATCAATTAGATATCAATTTAGGGCTTGAATGTAAACCAAATGATACAGGTACAAATAATCCAAGCTGCTGTATACCTTGATAAACGCAACAAAGATGGCGAAACGCGAATCATCGCCAGGGATAAGCCCAGCAAAAAAAAAACGAATAAGGTATATCTGTTACCACAGGCCTGTCCATATGAAAAAAGTAGCGTTTTATGGCAGATACTGCATAATATGGGCCTTGACGTGACAAAACATGTCCAGGGTTTCCAACAAAGCGAGACTCAAACCAGTCTCCTCAGCTACAGAGACTTGCTAGAAAAAATTGATTTTGCTTGAAGCAAGATCAGATATTATACTTTCCAAAAAGCGAATAATAATGGCACTGATTAGTCTGCCTGCTCCTTTGTCTTTCGCAAACAAAGAAGACAAGTTTCCATGCATCAAAGCCCATATTATCCTGATAACACAGTTTGGAATTCATTCATTCCTTTTCAGCTTTACATCTGTGTGCTTTAAACAATTTAAATTTTTTGCATTCTGGGAAATTTTTAAGACTTTTGTTGTCATCTGCTGACATTTTTCAAAATTAACATTTTAAAAAAAAAGGGTTCAGGAACATTATCAGAGTGTAAAATAGTTTGGATCAAGATCATGACCAACATTCTTTTGGTCCTGATCTGGATCCAAACTGTTAGCATCAACATTAACAGCAGACAACAAAAGTTGCAGCTACCAAGAAAGGAGTTAGACATTTGTTTATTTACAGGAATTGGAAATGCTTGCATATTTGGAAATGGACTTGTAATGATCGGCCATTATTTTTCAAAGCGTCGTAGTCTTGCAAATGGATTAGCTCTGTCAGGAGCGAGTCTTGGACAGTTTGCTCTGCCACCCCTGTTACAACTTCTACTAGATAACTACGCACTCAAGGGAACTCTACTCATCATAGGTGCTATGTACTTTAATGTGATTGCCTGCGGTCTTTTGTATCGACCAACTGCATTTTATTCTCAAATTCATAATCAATCCCAAGATGCACCTGAAAGAGTTGAATTACTCGACAAGCGAAATGGTGAGCTATCTGATCAAGCAAAATCATTCCAGTCTGGAGACAGCTCTGAAGCTGATGAGTTGAACAATCCTAAAGTAGAAGTGAGAAAGAGGCTGTTTGCTGATACTGAGAACCAGTCTAAGGGAATGGAGAGTGTTCTAGCAGGAAGTGTGGACAGTCTACATTCAGCTGTAGTTCAGTCAGTAGACCAGTCTGAAATGGTGGGAAATAGTAAAGAAAACATTGGTGCTAGATGTGGGGCATTCTGTAAAAACTTATTAGACTTCAGTGTTCTAAGAAATTATGTTGTGCTTTTATTTGTTATGGTTAGTTTTCTATGTTTTTTCGGACATTTTAATTTTATTTTGTTCATGCCACTAAGTGCTTCCTTAAAAGGTGTGACCAAGTATGAAAAAGCATATCTTGTGTCAATAACAGGAATCTGTGATCTATGCGGTAGAATCTTAATTGGTTTCCTCGGAGACTCGAATATCATTCCTAGATACAGGCTTATGGCTCTGTCCTGCCTCGTTGTGGGCATTAACATATTCTTGTTTACATTTGCTAATGTATTTTGGTGGATGGCGATACATGTCGGTATATATGGATTCTTTGGTGGATGTTATGTAGCAATCAACGCCCCGGTACTCATTGACCTGGTGGGAATGAAGCATATGCCGAAGGTGTTAGGTGTGGTGTTGTTTATTCAGGGACTAGGAGCAGCGCTGGGACAACCTGCTTTAGGTTAGTTACACGTTTTGGTTTCAGTTAGGCCAAATAAAAAAAAACCTGTGTTTAGGGTAACCTGACCCTACCTATATTAACTGGTGAAACCTATGAGGGTTTTTTTCAGGTTTTCTGGAAAAATATAATTTAATGCATTTTGAAAGGCATTTTGCCTTTCAAAATGCATAAAACTATATTTTTTCCAGAAAAAAAATTAAAGTAAAATATGTGTGCCTACCCTACCTACAATTTTCAGATCTGTTACCCGAAACACACTTATTCTTTATTTGGCCTTACTTCTCTTAATAGGGGTTTTGATCATTATATTACTTATTCTGAAATTCAGTATAAGATTTTGCTCTTTACATACTGGGTAAATTATCATTTGCAATTTTTTTTTTTTTCAAAATTAACTTTTTCAAAAATTCTTTCTGGAAAATCTGATTGTCAAAGGGTTTGGGTCCATATCAGGACTGATGTTCTGTTTTACATGTTGTACTATCTATTTGGGGACTAGGAGCAGCGCTGGGACAACCTGCTTTAGGTATGTTACATGTTTAGGTAGCAGTTACTTCCCTTGATAGGGATTGCGATAATTACTTTAAAACCCTTATATTTGGCGGGTATTTTTATTTGGCTTTATTAGCGATAAAAAAAAAAAATCCCAAAATTTGAGATTTGAAATACATGCACAGTAAGCAATAAATGGACACACATCCTTAGTGTTTTGTATCTGTATTGTCAATAATTAACTTTTGTATGTTTTTTTTGTTTGTTTTGTTGCTTAACGTCCCAAGTCAACAGCTATGGTCATTGCGGGACGGTCAGTTCACCTAACCACACTTTTTCCTGGGCAAGCTTGAACAAGCAGTTAACCAGTACTTCGTGCACATACTTTAGCTTGTAACTGACTTTTGTATGGTAGAGTATGTATCAACCTAGAGGAAACCACATCTTAAAAGGGGCTATTATTAAAGGAAAGAATATGCTCCCCATAGGGAGCATATTCTTTCCTTTAAAAGGATGCCATATCCCAGTGTTTCCGCGAGAGTGCGTTTCTTGCGTTTTTGACGCAATAAATTGACTGCTGACGCACTGACAGTTTGTCTGTGCACACAAAAACAGCAGCGAGAACTAAACTCTGTCGTCTTTATGTGCCAAGATCTGAGGACTTCCATGTTTACCTCGATGATAATGCTTCTATCAATATTTTTCCTGTTGAAAATAGACCTGCGCACAAATATCTTTGCTGGGTATTTCCATTATGTATCTGATTTATTTCGAAAATGACGACTGTGCATGTCAAAAGTCATTGGCGATTCGCACAGTTTGGGTTTCGTTCCTAATAATTTTGGCCTGTTTTGCTTTCACTGCTATTATATGGGGCATTATACAGCATATACTTTAAAGATGTAGTCTAGAAAAGAAAGTTTTCTTTGCTCCAATACACCAAAATATATAAGACAACGATTTTAAAAGAAATGAAACCAATGCATCATGTTGACCGTCTGCGCATGGGTAAAGCGCTCAACTGGTAAACAACAATGGCTGCCCCATCATGAAATTGGTGAACAGACGCTTTTATTTCTTGTCGACTTTAACTTATATACTAACATCAAGCAACACAACATTGCATAATTCCCATGAAACAGAAAATATAACAAAAGCCATCGACCACAAACCTACAGATAGTAAAGTTTGCAGTATAGAAAGAAAGAAATAATTTCGAGTTGACCATTATCTTACGATAGGGGACATTTTTCAAATACCCTCAATATTGATGCATGCGCAGACAAATAAAAAGTTATTATTACACCAAAAAAGTTCTGACCCTCTAAAGTTGCCAATGACCCTAAATCTTCAAACAAGGGGTCACCAATGACCCCAAAAATTCTGCTCTTGCAGAAACACTGCATATGTCATTTTGAAGGTATATTTCAAATTTTAGGATTTATAAAATTCAGGATAATTATGGAAATTTTTAACTCAAATATATATATATATATATGGAATCTGTTATGAGACGTATGTTTTGATTGAGGAAATAAGAAAATTATTTTTTGGTTATGCACTCTTATCTGGGCAAGTTTAAAAAAAATGTGACCAAAGTGTGACATTGGGGTTCAAAAATAAACATTATGCCAGAGCTTTCTTTTTTGTAACATAAGTTTCCTTATATCCTGAATTTTGACAAATTTTAAGTTTTTTGTAAATAGTATTTGTAGTTTTCTTTTATCAACCTCTTGATTAAGATTATTAAGAGATTTTTTACCAAAATTTATCTATTCTATTCAAGGTCATAAAAACATGAAGTAAATTATCAAGTCCTGAAATTTTGATCTAATATGATGAAATTGATATTATAAACCACGTTTGGCATCAAACTGGCGTGTTTAAAACATGTTTTTGAAATTAATGATACTTTTTATAAAATTTGGCAAGGATTTTCCAACATGTAGAGCTTTAAGTTTTTAAATCTTTAATATTAAAGCCCATTTTAAAAGAAAACTCATTGATTTGCAGACGTTAGGATCTATAGAAGAAGAAAACATTAGCTTTTTGGGGTCTGGGTGTCTAGCTTTCTAATGCTGGATATTATAAAAACACTGTGTTATGAAAGAAAATGTTACACTCCTGACATTCATTGCTATTTATTTATTTCAAAGATAAAATATCATTTCTTCTGCTACGAAGCAACTGCTTAAAATGATCTCATATGATTTGGGGGTTTTCATATGACACCCAAATGACATACAGGTGGTGGTTACCACTATTCAAGCTATTTATAATGGTTGGGTCAGAAAATATTTACCAGACGAAGAATTCATCCATTATTCTTCAGCTATTATGAGAAAATAAGGTGACAACAGCATGACGTAAATGCTGTAAATGTTGTTTATGAATTGCTTTAAAAGACCAAAAATGAACAATAAACTTCAGAAAAAGCAGTCTGAAGTAAAACAAGTATAAAACTATCTATATTGTTATACCCTTGACTGGTACAAGTATGCTGATATAGACAATCTATACAATGATATAGACAATCTATATATACATACTATATATTTCTGAAATATCAGGCTCATTTTGGTAACAAATAGTGTGATAGTATACAATTTTTCACAGCATTATATAACTTGCTTTTGATGAAAATTGATAACTTGACTGCTGTTTATCTTGAAATACTCAAGATCATTAGCACTAAAAAGCTTGTCTTGATAGAATATTCAATCAAAATGTAGTGCCTCCCTACTACTTAGAACAGTGTGTACACTTTTAGTTTAAACCATTTAAAAAAAAAAATACTACAGTACTAAAGGATTTTAACAAACAAAAACAGACTTCGAACTATCAAATGAACACAATTTAAAGTTGTTACACTCCTGACATGAAAAGACAGAAGTATTTATCTTGATCCATGAACTTTTCTCATCACTTTACATGACAGTCAGTCAGTCTTATATGATGATATTTTCTATTTTTCATCTCAACTAGATAAGTTTTTACCTTTTCCCTATATATTTATTTATTCCTTCTGAAGCAGATTTCTTGGTTCCTTGATCTTCAGCCGAGAAAATCCCCTAGCCCCTTAAGTTTTCTCATTGATTTCCTGATATAAGAAAGTTTTATAAATAGCTTTCCTATTTTCAATTGATGCTGAGGACATTCATTGAAATGCCTCTTAGATTTGAAGGGTTAGTAAAGATATATCTATTACATATACATATAAAAATGTCAGGAGTGTAACAATTAGTATGCATTATCATTATCAACATGTAAATACATTATTAAGAAGTTTTTATCATTTTTCTATGGTTTCATTTGTAAGGCAAAGGAATAATCTCATGGTGAAAAAAACACTGACCACTATCTTTCGATTTATGCACATTATTTTTTACCTACAAAATGGCTATTAAATTAAAAATTGGCCTTTTTACTAAAAATAACTGGCATTTTTTGTTATAGAAGGAAAGAATCAAGTTTCCACTGCTAGGACAATGTCTGCATTATCATAATATTTGGTTACTTTGATTTCATCACCTACACTGAAGAACATGCAACAAAATTACAGGTGTTACACTCCTGACATCATAAATCATACTCTGTGAGGAAATTCAATCCTCTGATGCAGTAAGTAAAATTTGCTGCTTATCTGGAGTGGGGATGTGTTCCTGGAAAACAGAAATATATAGGTATTGGGCAGTATACAGAAAGATGGTGAGAAGGTAAACACAATGTGTTACACTCCTGACATCAGTGGGTTGTTAAATTTGAACAAACGCATACCCATGTGAAGTGAAGTTAGGATCAAAATTCTAGCTTCAGTTGATCTTGCACATGTCTGTTTTTGCTGTGACCAAGTTACATATATGTAGCATGTATAGTCAACTTGTAGCAGTTAATATTGGAAGAAGCATTGTTTTTTTTACCTCATGTAAATTTTGAAGGGCATGTCTCCAAAATGACATGTTATATCAATAGGTAGAATATATAAAGAGCCCTGCTTTATTTATTATACCCCCCGCAAACTTTGTTTGTAGGGGGTATACTGTTTTCACGTTGTCCGTCCGTGCGTCCGTGTGTCCGTGCGTCCGTCCGTCCGTCCGTCCGTAACGTTTTGTTTCCTTAATAACTTGAAGAGTCATTGCTGGATTTTCATCAAACCTTGCAAACATGTTCATATATGCAAGACAAATACTTTAGACAAAAAAGTAAGGACTAGGGGCCAATTCTATTTGAGTTATTTCCCTTTGTAGTTCTAAATGGCTTTTAATATAGGGCTTTATGCTTATTCTATTATAGGCCATTGCTGGATTTTCATCAAACCTTGCAAACATGTTCATATATGCAAGACAAATACTTTAGACAAAAAAGTAAGGGCTAGGGGCCAATTCTATTTGAGTTATTTCCCTTTGTAGTTCTAAATGGCTTTTAATATAGGGCTTTATGCTTATTCTATTATAGGCCATACACGGGCCGATCAACTCCTACCACAGCTTTTTATGGAACAATTTGATACTTTGCCTATACAATGTAGACACAATGAACATATGCATGAAGGAGTTTGGTACAGAAAAAATAATTTTTGACTAAATGACAGCTGTGAGAACTTAGACCAATTTTCCCTTCTTGGGCTTTTGTATATGCATAGATGGTGCCTTCATGGGCCGATCAACTCCTACTACAGCTTTTGATGGAACAATTTGATACTTTGCCAATACAATGTAGACACATTGAACGTATGCATGAAGGAGTTTGGTGCACAAAAAATAATTTTGACAAAATGACAGCTGTGAGAACTTAGACAATTATTCCCTAATATGGCTTTTGTATATGCATTGATAGTGCCTTTATGGGCCAATCAACTCCTACCACAGCTTTTGATGAAGCAGTTTGATACTTTGTCAATACAATGTAGACACAATGAACATATGCATGAAGGAGTTTATAATTCTTGTTGAACTTAGACAATTATTCCCTTATATGGCTTTTGTATATGCATGGATAGTGCCTTTATGGGCCAATCAACTCCTACCACAGCTCTTGATGGAGCAATTTGATACTTTGCCGATACAATGTAGACACATTGAACATATGCATGAAGGAGTTTATAATTTTTGTTTGCACAGGTTCTACTGAAATCTTCTTTTCAAAACTAAGGTCTTCTTGTTCGAACTATGACTTGCCAAGTTTTTTCACTGACTCTTACTGTGCGGGGGGTATCTAATAAGCATTGCTTATTGACTTTTTTCATTCTATCTACAACATGTTAATTTATGATATACAAAAGCTTAAACTGGTGTGATATCACTATGTTTACTAATATATTCCTTAGAACATTCACATGGTGAAAAAATGTCACACAAAAAGCGTTACACTCATGACATTTTGGGGTGGTTTTAATGACATATCTTTTTTATTTGTCATTTGGTTTATTTCAAATTTGGCAACAAATGAATGGGTATCAAAACACGCCTTTGAGGGATAAATTTAAATAAAAATATTCCATATTAAGAGCATGGGGATAAAATAATTGAACGGTCTAATTTTTTTAAAACTTGCCCATCTGTATCAGTATGCATTGGTAAACTTTATCCCTAGCACCACATCATGTCCTTACCATCCACCAAGTTTCAGCTCAATGGGATAAAAACTAGGAGGAGTTAGCCAGACATAAATAGCTTGTGAATGGTCTGATATGTTTACTAAATTCAGTACATTTCCCATGGTTGTACACCACTAACCCATTGTATACTTAAATATTCTTCCATCTGGTTTGATACAATAAACTTGGGATAGTCCATTGTACATATCTAGGGGTGTCCCATATTAATTTCAAAAATATTGTATTCTTTTATGTGAAGATCCTTTTAACTCATCTGGGTCTTCACTGATGCAAAAGCACTGGTTTAGGGTTTTTCTGAATCTAAAGGGTTAAATGCTAAAATTTCTTTTTACAAGAAAACAGCATTGTTTTTTGTTTTTGTTTTTTTTAACTTTTAATGTCAAGTACTATCAAGGAAGCGACCAACTTTTATTTAATGGTTATCTCTACAAGCTTTGCAAGTTTTGCAATCACCTTGAAGAGGAAGAGAAAGCTGGTTGCTTTGCTGTTATTGTCTTACAGATGTATTGTTATTATAAATGTTCTGTGGCTCTTAGTCTTACTCACGGTGCTGTGGGTTAGTCTGCAGTATGTGATTGTGATATTTCCTGATTATACTCACTTACTTTTTCATTATTTCAGGTGCTATCAAGGACAGGCTAGGATCCTATGACCTAGTTAACTACATAGAAAGCATCACAATGGTGGCTGGTTCCATTCTTTTGTTTACATATCCACTGTTCAAGAAGCTTCAAGAGCGGGACAACCAGGAACCAGTTAAAAGAGTACAACAAATGGAAATGACCATATCATAGAACTGTACGAAAAGTTAGCCCCAGGTTATAAAACTTTTTCCATGCTCAACTCAACTGAGCATGAAATTTATCCTGCTCATAAATGTTAAAATGCCAACAATTTTGGCATTTTAACATTTATTAGCAGAATAAATACATCATTTAAAAGATTTAATATTGTTATTTTTTAGCATTTTCTTATTTAAATGAGCGAATTTCATGCTAAAGGTTTTATTACCATGGGGGCCAGGTAACCAATGAGCTACAAGTTATAATGAATATGGATATGAATGATTTTCCTTATACATATACATTGTAACTATTTTGAAAAATTAGATTGTGAGTATTACTAGGATGAGTACAAGGATTAAGATTTTCAGGATTATTCCTGAATTCAGGATTTTTAGGTTTTCCGTCCATAGAAAGCCAGCCTCAAATTGCTGAATTTGGCCGATTAAACTAGCTTCAGAATCTCTTTGATTTTTTTTCAGATTATCTATTTAGTCAATTAACTGTTTAACCTTGAAATTATTTAGTATATGGGCATGCTGCAAAAAAGCTTTAAATTTTCAATGTTCAGGATTTTGGGAATTTTTAACTTTCACCCATGTGAATAAGCACTGGCATTTTCTTCCAGACCTCCAGATAAGAGTGTGTATTTTAAAATTATTTTTCTTATTTCTCATCAAAACATATGTTGTGGGTACTCAAAAGAACCGTCTCATTAAAAGAAAGTAATTACAATTTTACTCTAAAAAATTGGCTTATCTGTACCCTTGTTCTAGACGTAACATTAACCAATGTATTTTATCTTGTAAGCATACATGCTCCTATAGCTGCCTTCTAGGTTTAGATAAACATTTTGAGCATAAAATTGTAAATATTTTCTTTCCTATCAGTTTTAACATACATTTTGGGTGCTCAAATGAACAGTCTCATTGAGACGGTTCTTTTGAGTACCCGCAACATATGTTTTGGTTGAGAAATAAGAAAAATATTTTTGGGTACGCATTCTTAACTAAAGGCCTGGCTACACACTAAGTTTACTTTGTGGGTTGCTTACTTTATAACTTCTGCTTTGCAGTGATTCTATGGTGCTATTCATTATTAACATTGATTCATTGTGTGGGTATAAAAAAGACAGTGTGGATCCTGATCAGACAGCTGATCTGGATCTACGCTGTTTTGAAAGTTGGAAATTGGATTTTTAGAAACTTGCTCAAAGTGTGCTGACTAGGTCAAATCGAATAGGTGTGAGAAATCTGCTCAGGCCCCGAGGTTATTAAACTTTTTTCATGCTCAACTCAGCTGAGCACAAAATTTATCCTGCTCATAAATGTTAAAATGCCAACAATTGTTGGCATTTTAAGATTTATCAGCATGATAAATACAACATCTGAGAGACTTATAGCGAGAAGTTTCTTCATTTGTCAGTATTTTAGTTATATGAGCAATTGAAATTTCGTGCTCAGCTGAGTTGAGTATTGAAAAAGTTTTATAACCTCGGGGCCTGGTGAATCTTGGCAGACAAGCCTAAACCTTCTTTGCTCGATGATGCCATAAGTGCCGATGTCTCATGTGCTGGCTCATATTTATAAGTTGACAAGAATTGTCCGAATGAGAGGTTTCTTATGTGTACCCAAGACACATGTTTCAAGCAATAGATAAGAACATAAATAAACCTTTTCACAGGCCCAGGGGACAAAAATTCCACTCGTCGGTTTGTAATTACGAGTGAAATCTAGAAAGGACGAGTAATTTTCCCCACAGCTCTCATCCTGTAGGAGGAGAGCTTTGCGATGAATAACTCGAGGAATTCATATTACATATTAATCTCTTATGTTCTTTATTGCATATTCTTTTTAAGGACGGTGAATGTGTTTGCAGGACGAGTGAGAATTTAAAGTCACTCATCCTGCAGGACAAGTGCAATATTGAAATATTTTTGTCCCCTGAGGCCCCCAGATAAGAGTGCGTAACTGAAAATTATTTTTCTTATTTCTCAACCAAAACATACATTGTGGGTACTCAAAAGAACCGTCTCGATGAGCACCCAAAACACATAATTAAACTGATGGGTAAGAAAACAATTGCAATTTTACACTAAAAATTTGCTTTACTGGCCCTATGCTTTAAACTCTCAAAAATGTTGCTCATCTTTACCATTAAGCCAGCACATGAGATTTTGGAAATTGTTACTCAGGTGAGCAGTGAAGGCTCCGGCAATGCCTGCATGTCTTGCAAGAGCGATTTATGCTCACATGTACAAAAGCATTAGAACAATGTTCAAATCAAAAACAAGACTTTGAGCTTCACTTTATAGCTATACATGTCACATGGATCACATAGTGTAAAACCAAATGAGAATTAGTTGGAAACAACCTTTTGTTCCTACTCTTAAGAAGTTGGGATAGGGAATTTTATTAGACAATGGGCATTAATTATCAACCAGATGATAGTTAGCAGAACACAACCTATTATTCCTACTCTTAAGAGGTTTGGATAGGTCATTTTATTAGACAGTGAGCATTTATTATCAACCATATGAGAATTAGCAGAACACAACCTATTATTCCTAGTCTTCAGAGGTTGGGATAGGGCATTTTATTTGAGAGTTGTTATTTATTAACAACCAGATCAGAATTAGCAGAACACACCCTTTTATTCCTAGTCTAAAGAGGTTGGGATAAGGCATTGTATTTGACAGTGGGCATTTACTATCAACCAGATTAGAATTAGCAGAACATAGCCTATTCATTATTCCTTGTCTTGAGAGTTTGGGATAGGGTATTGTTTTTGACACTGGGCTTTTATTATCAACCAGTAGAGAATTAGATGAACGCAACCTTTTATTCCTAGTTTTAGGAGGTTGGGATAGGGCATTGTATTTGACAGTGGGCATTTATTATCCAAAATATTATATTAATATTTGTGCAATCCATTTTGTTTTGATACTGGTGTTACGCTGTATAAGGTTTCTAACCCTTTACTCCATAGGGGTGCCTTTTAACCCCTTTGCAAACAGAGCAGACCCAGATCAGGCAGCTCTTACAAGTAAGAGCTGCCTGATCAGGGTCTATTCTGTTTGCTTATAGAAATAGGATTAAATATGATCCTACACTAGTGGACCTGACAAGTAATTTCTTTGTTCTATGTACCAATATGAAATTTATTTATATAATTATTCATAGTGGGTGGAGCCTAGTATGAATATTCATGAAGGGAAGGGTTATTGTTAGCAACATTTGTCTTTTATAGTAGATAGCTGAGATCAATCAAATAATGAAGATATTTTTCCTATCTCAAGGAAAATCATTTGCTGTGGTGGTCATTCGAAGCATCTCGATGAGGGGCGTTCAATGATTATCCATAATTGGCTCAGAAGTTATGAAGACCTTTTTCAAGCTCAACTCAACTATGCATGAAATTTCAACCCATGAAAACAAAAATGCTGAAAAATAAAGAAATTTCTTGATTTCAAGCCCTCTGATTCTGTTTTTATCATGCTGATAAATGTTAAAATAAATGTTACAATGCCATCAATTGCTGGCATTCTAACAATCAATTACTGGCATATTAACATTTATGAGCAGATTAATTTCATGCTCAGTTGAGCTGAATAAGAAAAAAGTTTTATAACCTCTTGGCCTTGCGTTTTTCTTGATAATCAAAAAAGATGACAATCTGGAGAAGGCTATGGACCCATGGGTTTAAAGTTTTGCAGAATTATTCCTGAATTTATGATTTTGAGACTGAAATCAGCCTCTAGATATCGAATTTAGCAGATTCTAATGCACTTGCTTTCGTAACAGGATGTCTGATTTGCTTTTGTAATGCCACTTCTGATTGGATAATGTAAAAAATTTAGGTCAGTATATCCTGCGATATACTGTCGGAAATAGTTTGACGTTATTAATGACGTCACATTTTGTTGGATGACGTGCGGCTTCATGCAGCTTGAAATACTCTTATTTTAGGTGAAATGACAAAGTGCATTAGAATGGAGATAACCATATTCAAAATTTTCATCTGGGGAGGTTTATCTTCGGATATACGGTCAGAAATCACGTTTTACAGCTCTGCTTGTGCCTCGCCATAAAACTAAATTTCCGACTGTATATCCGACGATATACCTCCCCAAATGAAAATTTTGAATACAGCATGATACAGTTATCCCCTAAGTATAAAAGTTTCTCTGACTTTTTTGTAGCTCACCTGGAATCATAGGGCCAGTTAAGCAAAAACGATTTGCGTAGAACTGCGATTATTTTTTTATCCATCAGTTTAAACATGTGTTTTGGGCACTTCAAAGAACCGTCTCATCAAGACTGTTCTTTTGAGTACCCACAACATATGTTTTGGTTGAGAAATAAGAAAAATCATTTTCAGGTACACACTCTTATCTGGGGGCCTGCCTGCAATGAAGTTTTAGGTCATTTTATGGTATGGCCTTCTGTATGTCCAGAGTTAGCTTTTTCTCTTAGAACACAATTTTTAGCTATGGACCCCAAACATAGCACTTTAAAGTGACAAAACTGTAACATGTTGACACTAAAACAAAAGGTGTACCACATAATTGGCAGGATTTAGTTATAACCAGAATGATGCTCAAGGTGGACTTAGGGGTAGGAAAAATGGGATTTACATAATTTTATGATCTACTCTTTCCTCTAAAATTGCCCATCGTTGTTCTTGGGGAGATTAAAAAAATAACCAATTTGCCTTGTTGAAGGTAATCAATTTAGGGCCTCATGGCCCTTCCTTTATACAGTAAAACCTGTCTTAAGCGGCCACTCAAAAAGAAGACCAAAATTGATTTTCAAGATCAATTATCACTTTCTGCAGGTTGAAAGTATTGCTGAATGCTGCAAGGGGAGCATTTTGCAATACTTTTGATTTTCATTAAGCTACCATTTGTCATTAAGATCTTTGTTTTGTCTATTTTTGAGTTGCTTAAGACAGGTTTTACTGGCTGCTAGTGCGGAAGACAGCTTTTACTGTAGTTCCGATTGGAAATAAAATAGTGCCTGTTTTTAACAAAATACAGCTTTTTATTTAGCAAATTAGTGTTTTTTTATTTAGCAAATTAGTGCTGTTTTATCTGACAAGATAGTGCTTTCTGTTGTATAGGGCTACAGTGTTTTCTGTTTGGCAAATTGTGCTTTCTGTTTGACAAAAATGTGTTTGTTGTGTTTTATTATTTTTCTTTGATATTGTTAGTATATTCTGTAAGGCCAAGCCTTATTATTCCAAGCTTAACCTAAAGTGACTGCTCATGTATTATTGAATTTATTAAACAAGTTGTGGGAAAGAGATAAAATGCTAAGCTTGTTCATATTATTGCTTTTTTTTGCAGCAAGTTTAACGAATTAAATAAGACAGGAGCTTGAATATAAAATTTTCATATCATATAAGTTAAAATTATATGAAATCCCATTTTTGGCATGAAAACATTAAGATTTTGTCATCATTTAGGCATTGTTTTTATTGATGTAATTACATAATGTTACTAAACATGTAAACCACTAGTGGACCCAATTTTGATACATGGCCTTATCACTGTGTGGTAAGTACGCAGTTCACTTCCTTGACTGTACGCCAGGGAAATACAAAACGGCGGAGAGAGAATCTGATGAATGGTAGGTGCTTCATTTTCATGATGACTACATAAATGTTGTATGTAGGACTTTGAAATGACTTTGTGCAGGCAGCAAATGTATTTAACCCTTAAAGCGCCAAGAAAAAAATGCATTTGAAAATGTCATCTGCTGAAGTCGTCTGCTGCAAAATATTGCCTAACAATTCTGGTGAATTAAGTATAGAAGCAAACAGTGTGGACCCATAACAGACTGCTGCTATAGGGACTACACTCTTGCCATAGAGGCTTCTTAAACATTTCAGCAGACGAGAAAAGCAGACGACTTTTGTTGCGATTGGCGCATAAAGGGTTAATTTCCATCCACCACATACGTGTCTATCGAAATTGATTAAGGCTGCGAATTACCATATCAGGGCGAGAAAAAATTTGAAGTGATAACCATCAATAAATATTTAGGATTTGGGCCTTTTCACTCTTTTGGGCAAAATGGTGACATTTTAAAAGAAGGGAACTTACTAGATCACAGTATAATTCCAACTTTAGTCAAACTTGCATTTTTATGCATAAAATTTGGTTGTAAAATTTTTGCCACTGTACACCAGAAAGCAATCATGTATATATTTTTAGCTCACCAGAGCCGAAGGCTCCGGGTGAGCTTATAGTATGGGACTCGAGACGGCATGCGTCCGTCCACACTTTCAAACATGAATATCTCTGAAACCAGCTGGCCAATCATAATCAATTTTTATCAGAAGCATCATTGGGGTGGGGGATTGATTGCATTAGGTTTTGGGTAAGATCGGATCAGAACTCTGGTTTCCATGGCAACAGATAGCTCCCATAGGGTAATAATGGGGAAAATCTTGTGACCACTCTAGCTCCTTCATTTTTGGTTTGTTCTTCTTTATTCTTGCAGGTAACAACAACAACCATAAAATCTCGAATGGGTTCGAAATTCAGCAGGATTTGACCAGGGACTTATGAGTTAGCTGCCCTTGAGCATCTGGAAAAATCCCCATAGAATTATAATGGGAGAAATGTTGTGACCACTCTAGTACCTTCATTTTTGGATGGATCTTCTTCATTCTTGCAGATAACAAGACCAACCATAAAAGCTCGCATGATTTTGAATTTTTGCAAGATTCCATCACTGACTTCGGAGTTAGCTGCCCTTGAGCGTCCGAAAAATTATTGACATGTTGTGACCACTCTAGCTCCTTCATCTTTGATTGGATCTTCTTCATTTTTGCAAGCAACAAGTAAACCCATAATATATTGGATGGGTTCGAAATTCAGCAGGATCTGACCAGGGACTTATGAGTTAATTGCCCTTGAGCGTATGAAAAAATTCCCATAGACTTATAATGGGAGAAATGTTGTGACCACTCTAGTGCTTTCAATTTTGAATGGATCTTCCTCATTCTTGCATACAATAAGGACAAGTATTAAACCTTGGATGAGTTTAAATTTCGGCAAGATTCCATCACTGACTTCGGAGTTAGCTGCCCTTGAGCGTCAGAAAAATTAATGAATAATTTGTGACCACTCTAATTCCTTCATTTTTGATTGGATCTTCTTTATTCTTACAGACAATAAGTTAACCCATAATATCTCGGATGGGTTCAAAATTCAGCAGGATCCCACCAGGGACTTATGAGTTAGCTGCCCTTGAGCATTTGGAAAAATCCCCATAGACTTATAATGGGAGAAATGTTGCGACTACTCTAGTGCTTTCAATTTTGAATGGATCTTCTTCATTCTTGCAGACAATAAGAACAACTATTAAAGCTTGGATGAGTTTGAATTTCATCAAGATCCCATCACCTATTTTGGAGTTAGCTCCCCTTGAGCATCTTGAAAATTGATGGATAATGTTGTGACCGCTCTAGCGTCTACATTTTTGATTCGATCTTCTTTATTCTTACATCTAACAAGGACTCTCATAAAAGATTGGATGAGTTTGAAATTCTGCAGGATCAGACCAAGGACTTATGAGTTAGCTGCCCTTGAGCATCTGGAAAAATCCCCATAGACTAATAATGGGAGAAACGTTGTGACCACTCTAGTGCTTTCAATTTTGAATGGATCTTCTTTATTCTTGCAGATAAGAAGGACAACTATAAAAGCTTGAATGAGTTTGAATTTCGTCAAGATCCCATCACCTATTATGGAGTTAGCTCTCCTTGATCATCTTAAAAATTGATGGATAATGTTGTGACCACTCTAGCGCCTTCATTTTTAATTGGATCTTCTTTATTCTTGCCGGTAACAAGGTTAACTATAAAAGCTTAGATGGGTTCAAAATTTGGCCATATCAGACCTGCTACTGAGGAGTTAGCTGCCCTTGAGCGTCTTAAAAAATCCCCATAGACTTATAATGGGAGAATTGTTGTGACCACTCTAGTGCTTTCATTTTATAATAAATCATATTCATTCTTGCAGATAAGAAGGACAACTATAAAAGCTTGGATGAGTTTGAATTCAGTCAAGATCCCATCACCTATTATGGAGTTAGCTGCCCTTGAGCATCTTAAAAATTGATTGATAATGTTGTGACCACTCTAGCGCCTTCATTTTTTATTGGATCTTCTTCATTCTTATAGGTAACAAGGACAACCATAAAAGCTTGGATGAGTTTAATTTACAGTAGAACCAACTTTAGACTGTGGAGTTAACTTCCCTTGAGCATCATAAAAAAATCTGCATAGACTTACAATGGGAGATCTGTTGTGACCACTCTAGCACCTTCATTTTTGAATGGATCTTCCTCATTTGAAGGTAACAAGGAATTCAATAAAAGTTTGAATGAGTTTGATTTTCCGCCACACCCATCCACCAGCTACAGAGTTAGCTGCCCTTGAGCATCTAATATATAATATATAATGTTGTGACCACTCTAGCACCTTCGTTTTCTTCATCCCTGTAGGTTACCAGGACATACATAAAAGTATGGATTAGTTTGAATTTCGGTCAGATCCCATAACTGACTACGGAGTTAGCTGCCCTTGATTAACTGAAAAATACACTTTCACCAGGTTTCCAATGCAATTTTATTCAGATCTTTTTAATACTTGCAGATAAATAGAACCGGCATAATATCTTATGTTTTTGAATTAATTCCTGGTCACTGTTTCAAATTCAGAGTTATCTGCCTTTGAGCATCGTAAATTATGGTGTCTCCAAACATTATGCTGGCTCCATGGTGAGTAATCATTGCCCATTGGGCTACTTGTTTTTTAAAAATGTACTGTACGCTGAGAAGCATACCAAAACTGTACGCCGAGATAGCCAAATTTGAACCAAAATGCTGTACCCTGGGAAACACAACCAAGTCAATGCATTGCTGGCGGACAGGTCAACAAAAAAAAAAGATTTTATCAAAATGTTTCCTCAATTGTCAAAGAAGTAAAATCACACATGCACTTTGCATGAACACTTGTCTGTTTAGGTCTTCATGTTATTTCAATATTGTAAGTACAGTCATGCCTCAAAGCTTTTTGATTATCTATTGTAGGCAAAGGGATTTATAAATTCTAGTTCAAGGGTTGTTTTTTTTTTAAAAATTAATCAAAATTACTATATTTTTAAGTTGTGTGATTTTAATCTGTACAGTGATCTACAAACGCTAGTTCTAGTTTTTATTTTTTGTCTTTATTTTTTTTAATTAATATCATATGGTTATAATCAGCATAATATCTTGTGTTTATGAAATGTATGTATTATTTCTTTGAATGTATTTTATTTTAGGTAGTTTATATATTATCTTTTTTTATTGAGTATACCTGTTCTTACACTCTTAATAATCTCAGTAAAAATCATGTCAATTTTTAAACTATAGTTTGTTTGGAATGAATTTTTTATAATCATGACAAATCTTTAAGAATATTTGTTTTTGTCTATTCTGTCCATGGGGGTAGCTGCCATTACACATTTATGCACGTGCGTAATTTTAATCGTACAGATTCAGGGGAAATCATCGATTTTACGAAGCATTAAATTCCCATACTATATAGGACTGCTCTTCAAGGAAAGAATTTGCTCTCTCTGAGAGCAAATTCTATCCTTAAAGAGAAGTCCATTTAAAAAGTGAGGTAATTGACAAGAAACACTGCTTGTTTCAGTAGTCACCCTTTGATGTGCGTAATTATGCTAGCGTTCTAGCTACACCCTTTCTCTCCCTACCACTGATCTCAGTAGGTAAGTTATTAGTTACAACATGCAAAATATTGTATACGCAGAACCAGGCCTCCAGATAAATGTGCGTAACTGAAAATTATTTTTCTTATTTCTTAACCAAAACATATGTTGTGGGTACTCAAAAGAACGGTCTCAATGAGATGGTTCTTTTGAGGACCCAAAACATATGTTTAGAATGCTGGGTTAGAAAATAATTGCAATTTTACACTCAAATATTTTGCTTAACTGGAACATTGGCAGAAGCTATAATAAGGGAACCCTTGTATTTCATTTTATATTTTACAAAAAATACATAAAAGATATGGAGTCTAAGTCAATAATAGGTGTGACATCCATGCACGACACCTGGCGGTCATAGTGAAGATGATAGGCGTATCTCTGCTCTCTGAATCTGCCGCCATTCCTGCTGAAGTGTAACACTAAATTCCTGGAGAAATACAAGCGTTCCCTTATTTTTGGTTCTGCGTATATTTGTTCTATTTTACTGTATAGGGAGCGCAGTGGCTCAGTGGTAGAGTGCTTGACTTGAGACTGAAGGGCTGTGGGTTCGAGCCTCACCGGCGTCACTACGCTGTGTCCTTGAGCATTCTTTACGTCCCATCAACAATCCTTCAGTTATGTAGGGACGGGTCTTCCTAGGTTGAACCAGTACTAAGCAAGGATAAATGTGTCTTTCTCAAGGACACAACGCAGTGATGCTCAAACCAGCGCCCCTCGGTCTCTAGTCAAGCACTCTACCACCCAGCCACTGTGCTCCCTACCTAGTGGTGATAGAAGACAGAGCTTTCCTGTACACCTATTAATTGTTAGTGATAGCAGCAAAGTCTATGGAGTAATGCTTGGATGCAAAGGCTTATCATTCAATTGATAATTAATCTTCATATTTCTCAACCAAAACATATGTTGTGGGTACTCAAAAGAACCGTCTCAATGAGACGGTTCTTTTGAGCACCCAAAACAAATGTTAAATCTGATGGATTAGAAAATATTCACATTTTTAAGCTCAAAAGTTTAGTTTATCTGGGCCTATGAATGAGAAGCACTACTTATCTAGAGTTGGCCATGTGTTTGATGTGACACAAGACAATCAAAAATAGGCTCTCATATCTAAATTGGGGAATGCAGTGGCTCAGTTGGCAGAGCGTTTAACTGAGGATCGAAGGGTTGCTAGTTCATTTGTTTGATTTGATTCTTTACATCCCATCAACAATCTTTCAGTTATATAGGGACAAGTCTGCCTGGGTTGAACCAGTACTAAGCTAGGATAAATGTGTCTTGCTCAAGGACCACAACGCAGTGACACCGGTGAGGCTCGAACCCGCGGCCCTTCGGTTTCGAGTCAAGCACTCTACCACTGAGCCACCGCGCTCCCTGTTGCTAGTTCATGACTCACTAGAGTCACTGTGTTGTTTCCTTGAGCAAGACAGTTTTTTTTCCGCTGCTTAATACTGGTTCAACCTAGGAAGACAGGAAATTATCCCTACATGACTTAAAAATTGTTAACTGGGATGTAAAGCATCAATACAAACAAATGGATCCTGATCTATCAGCTTTTCAATCAGTAATTTTGACCTAACTCTGTCATATTTTTGACCTAGCTCTTGTCATAATTTTGACCGAGCTCCGTCATAATTTTGACCTAACTCATCATTTTGAGGTAGCTTTGACATCATTTTGACCTAACTCTGTCATCATTTTGACCTAGCTCTGTCATCATTTTGACCTAGCTTTGTCATAATATTGACCTAGCTCTGTCATAATTTTGACCTAGCTCTGTCATAGCCGAGCTCTATCATAATTTTGACCTAACTTTGTCATAATTTTGACCTAACTCTGTCATCATTTTGACCTAACTCTGTCACCATTTTGACCTAACTCTGTCATCATTTTGACCTAACTCTGTCATCATTTTGACCTATCTCTGTCATCATTTTGACCTAGCTCTGTCATAGTTTGACCTAGCTCTGTCATCATTTTGACCTAACTCTGTCATCATTTTGACCATACTGCATCATAATTTTGACCTAACTCTGCGTAATCTTAACCTAACTCTGTCATCATTTTGACCTAGCTCCATCATAATTTTGACCTAACTCTGTCATAATTTTGACCTGACTGTCATAATTTTGACCTGACTCTGTCATCATTTTGACCTAGCTCTGTCATCATTTTGACCTGACTCTGTCATCATTTTGACCTAGCTCTGTCATACTTTTGACCTAGCTCTGTCATCATTTTGACCTAACTCTGTCATCATTTTGACCTAGCTCTGTCATACTTTTGACCTAGCTCTGTCATAATTTTGACCTGACTCTGACATAATTTTGACCATACTGTGGCATAAATTTGACCTAACTCTGTCATCATTTTGGCCTAATTCTCTGACAATTTCATGATAATTATATTTGCTACAAGAAGAACACTCATACCACAGCTGAGATTTAACCTGATAATTAGGCCAAATAAAAAAAATACCTGTGTTTAGGATAGCCCGACCCTACCTAAATTTACAAGTGAAACCTAGAATTTTTTTCAGGTTTTCTGGAAAAAATATGATTTTATGCATTTTGAAAGGCAAAATGCCTTTCAAAATGCAAAAATATATATATTTTTCCAAAAAAATGTGTTCTTACCCTACCTAAAATTTTCAAACCACTTACCCGAAATGCACTTGTTTTTTTATTTGGCCTTATAGAGTTTATACTTTCTTATTACATAGCTTTTTGTGTTTCCAAAATTAAATAACAGTTCTAAAGAGATTCCAATTTGTTATTTCTACAACCAAGCTTGCGAAAACTATGAGAAAACTTTCTAACAAAGGCTATGACGGATCTATTGCATTGTAAAATCTTAGCCCTTATCCTGCAAATATTTTTTACCGGGTCCATACTCAGCAGCCTTGCTCACATAGCAGTTCAGGACCTGGTGGACACAGGTAAGCTTGACACTAGATCTGTCCCAGCTAAAAATATAAATAACCAGCCTGTTATGCAAATATCAAGGTGTGCGAGAAAGGAGTCTTGAAGCTGTTGAAAGATTTGAACCCCCATAAAGCAGCAGGACCAGATGAGCTGAAACCTCTTGTACTTAGGGAGCTCTGAGAGGTAATAGCCCCCATGTTGGTGGTCATATTTCAGAGGTCCATTGAGACTGGTTGGGTCCCCAAAGACTGGAATGACGCAAATGTGTGCCCTTTGTTCAAGAAAGGTGATAAAAGCATAGCCTCAAATTACAGGCCCATATCGCTTACATGCATACTGTGTAAAGTCCTAGAGCACATATTTGCGTCGAACTTTGTGACCCACCTGGATTCTCATCGGTTGCTTTATGATCTCCAACAAGTTTCAGATCGAAGAGATCTTGTGAGACATAACTGGTGATGTTGATGGAGGACTTGTCCAGGAATGCCATTGAGGGGCAACAGACTGACCTCATTCTGTTAGATTTCAGTAAAGCTTTCGACAAGGTCAGTCACGAAAAGTTGCTCCTTAAGCTTCATCACTGGTGTTCGTGGGCAGGTTCTCCATTGGATCAAGGCGTTTCTGTCAAACAGATCACAGACTGTCGTCTTAGAAAGCGAGAAATCTTCCCAGGCAACAGTTACTTCAGGAGTACAACAAGGATCTGTGCTAGGCCCAATCTTATTTTTGGTCTTCATAAATGAACTCATCAAATCAAAGGTGAGGTTATTTGCTGATGACACAGCAGTTTATCTGGCCGTATCAAACCTAGAGCATGCTCAAATACTCCAAGAGGATCTGGACAGGTTGGCAAAATGGTCTTTGGAATGGGACATGGAATTTAATCCCAGTAAATGCACAGTTATCCATGTAACACGCTCCAAATCCATAGCCCCCTCCCAGTACACCATATATGGACAGGTATTAGAATCAGTAGTTCAAAGTACCTGGGAGTGACTTTGAACGACCACCTCACCTGGAATGATCACATCCAGAGCACGATAACCTCAGCAAACAAGACCTTAGGTTTCCTGAGAAGAAACATCCGCACAAAAGACTCAAGTATCAGGGAAGTAGCTTACAAAACACTAGTGCGTCCGATCCTTGAGTACTCATCCCCTGTTTGGAGCCCCCACACCAAATCAAACATACATAAAATAGAAATGGTACAGAGGAGAGCTGCACACTGGACTCTGTGTCGTTTCTCTTCTTATGATAGTGTTTCAGACATGCTGGGTGATCTTGGGTGGAGGTCTCTTGAGGATAGGCGTACAGACTCCAGATTATGTCTGTTTTATAAGATTGTGCATGGACTTGTTGCAGTACCACTACCACCATATGTTGTGCATACTCAGGTGTTTACAAGACATTCAGCATCACATCCATTAGCATTTAGACAAATCCACACAGTTCCTGACTACTATAAGAACTCCTTCTTTCCCCTCGCCATTGTCCAGTGGAATAGGCTGCCTCCAAGCATAGCATTACTGCCAGATATTGACTCCTTCAGACTGGCAGTCAGCAGTCTGACCCACTCAAAGCCTTAGACCGGAAGCATTGTTTTTAACTTTTATCTTTGCACTTTGTCTTCATCAGACTTTTTAACATTTTAACCTATCATCTTTTATTCCACTCTCACCTGTTTTTATCCATCTGTCCTATTGTAACTTTCACTGCACTGACGCCCGGTCTGAAGCACACCGGACACCTGCACATAATCCCCGTGAGGGGGTGTTGCAGTATTAGTAGATAGATAGATACCGTCCTTCCGCAATACTTTTGAAGTTCCTAGTTTGTGTAATCTGTAACTTCAAAAGTTTTCATTCCTTTATATTCAATATATGTATAATGATTGTTCACGCATGGAAGATGTGCACCTCCTATTTTATGTACATTTGATAAATATTTTTTTGATTTTGGGTGAAGGTGTTGAACTTGGATCTATTTTTGTCCAAAATGCTTAGATGGTGTCAGGTTTGTGTAATCTGTAACTCCAACACTTCTCATCCCTTTATGTTCAAACTTTGCATGATGATTGTTCACACATGGAAGATGTATCCGTGCTATTTTGTGCACTTTTTAGAATATTTTTGAGGGTATTAAACATAAATATTTTTTATGCTCCCAACATAAAAAAAACTTTGGACCTTTGAAATTTCTTGACGTCCACATCCCTTATAGGATGTCTGCTTTCTAAATCTTCAACGCCAACAGCTGCATTCCTTTTTATACAAACCTTGCATACATACAATTCTTATCAAAATTCCATGGCTGGTGTGTGAGGGGAGTCAATTAATTTACATAGTCTCCCCTTAATAGATATGTCAGTATATAATCAGTTTTTGTGGCGACAGAGGGTCAAGAGCAGAGTTTGGTCTTGTTTGTCCTGAAATGTTGTCTGCTTATTACGTCTGCTCCATATATTCATCTGCACCTCAGAATGGTTTTACTTAGGAAGCAAACACTATGAACCCTGACCAGAATGCTCCCTTTGGGTCCAAAGTGCATAAGAAGATGAGAGGGCAGATGGAACTTTAAAGCATGTGCGGATCCAGAGCGGGGGACAGGAGGTCCATCCCCAACCCCCTACCCCTGAAAAATCACAAAAATATAGAGTGTCTGTGCAATACTGGTCGGGATCCCCTGAAAAATCACAAAACTACCAAGCCAGCAATTGATGTTTGGCCAACATCGGCATGCCAGCGAAACGGCATTTAAATGGCGTTTCGCTGACGGTCCGATGATGGCCCGATTTTAGTGGTATTTGAATCCACTCTTTAACTAAAAACCCTTCTCAAAGTTGGACCCCCTCTGAAAAAACTTTCTGGATCGGCGCATGTTGAAAGTTCCTGCACATTTATCCAAGTCTTGAAATAATTCCCACAGTGGGAGGGATTTACTTTTGCAAAACTCCTGTGCTATTTTGGTGGCATTTTGGCGATGTTTTGATGCGCAATGATTGATCACCATAATGGCTATATCTTTACACACCTCCTGAGTTCGGAAGCAATGGTCTAAGTTAATCAAAGCAATGAGCATATTGATGGGGACAGCTTTATTAAAGCATGCAAGTCTTCATATAGGGAGGTTTGTAGTTCAATACCTTGTGTACAACTTGTGCTTAAGCTAACAAGAATGGTAAACTAAAACCTTACAACAAAAAAGTATGGATACCCCACCCCCCCCCCCCTCAAAAAAATAGAAATAAAAAAAAATAGAAGAAACAATTAACATCAAAACCACTGCCTCAGAACTGGCAGCATCAGAAATCACTTGAGTCCTAATTAAATTTTCAGTTTTAGATGATACCAGTACACCAGTTTAAGAAACTTTTAGCATAGCGACCCGTCATAAGAATTTTTCTATAGAAGATTCACAAGCCAAAATGCCCCAAAGTGCAAAACCCCAATGTGCCTCGCATTAGCAAAAATCCACTTGTAATTTTATCTGCATCATAAGGAACTAATATGAATCGAGGTATTGCCATATAACAGGCTTGGTGAACTATTTTTGCTATAGACTACTGATTGTCAGGTATACGGATCTAGCCACATAGGAGTATAGGTACTTTCTGGAAGCTGTGAAAAGGAGCAGGACTTCCTCTCATCCTTTAATATCACAGTCCATTTGCATGTACATATGGTCGTAGATACTATTCTTTCGTAGGACTATTTCAGCTTGGAATGGTCTTTGACTAAAACAGAATCTAGGGCAAAGATCTGACCAGTAAAATTAAGGCACCCGGTGTTTTCTGCTGCAATCATTTCTAAGACAGTTTTTTGGATGTTATTTTTTGTCTAGTTTTGTAATCAATCCGCTAGGGAAAAGGTAGGTGTTTGCTTCACTATGATGTCATGTGAACGTTAGTGTTATGTGTCTCTCCCCCCCCCCCCCAGGCACTCTTACCTATATATCTACATATAGAGGTAGATTTCGCATAGCTTCTAGTATACTCAATCTCTGACATTTGCGTTTTAGAGTCTACTCTTTGGCTCAGTGGTTAGACCATTGGTTTTGTACTCCGGAAACCCGGGTTTAATTCCAAGCTTTACATTTATTAATACATGACATCAAATAGACAAAAAAATTTAAGCGATCAGCTCTTCTCTTCCCAATCAAAATGATTAAACATCTAGAAAGACAAAACAAATCAAGCAACCAGCTTTTCTCTTCTTCAGCGTGATGATTGCACAACTAGAAAGACAAGAAAAGTCAAGCGACCAGCTCTTCTCTTAGTCAGCGGGATGATTGCACAGCTAGAAAGACAAGAAAAGTCAAACGACCCACTCTTCTCTCCCCCAGCGGGATGATTGCACAACTAGAAGGACAAGAAAAGTCAAACGACTCCCTCTTCTCTACCCCAGCGGGATGATTGCACGACTAGAAAGACAAGAAAAGGCAAACCACCCACACTTCTCTACCCATGCAGGATGATTGCACAACAAGAAAGACAAGAAAAGTCAAACGACTCGCTATTCTCTTCTTCAGTGGGATGATTGAACAACTAGAAAGACAAAAAAGTCAAGCAAACAGCTCTTGTCTTCCCCAGGGGGATGATTGCACAACTAGAAAGACAAGAAAAGTCAAGCAGCCAGCTCTTTTCTTCCCCAGCAGGATGATTGCACAACTAAAAAAGACAAGAAAAGTCAAACGACCCACACTTCTCTACCCATGCTGGGTTGATTGCACAACTAGAAAGACAAGAAAAGTCAAACGACTCGCTATTCTTATCTTTAGCGGGATGATAGAACAACTAGAAAGACAAAAAAGTCAAGCAACCATCTCTTTTCTTCCTCAGCGGGATGATTGCACAACTAGAAAGACAAGAAAAGTCAAGTGACCAGCTCTTGTCTTCCCCAGTGGGATGATTGCACAACTAGAAAGACAAGAAAAGTCAAGCAGCCAGCTCTTCTCTTTCCCAGTGAGATGATTGCACAACTAGAAAGACAAGAAAATTCAAACGACCAGCTCTTCTCTTCTTCAGCTGGATGATTGCACAACTAGAAAAACATGAAAAGTCAAGCAACCAGCTTTTCCCTTCCCCAACGCGATGATTGCACAACTAGAAAGATAAGACAAGTCAAGTGAGCAGCTCTCTCTTCTCCAGCGGGATGATTGCACAACTAGAAAGTTGAGAAAAGTCGAGCGACCAGCTCTTCTCTTTCCCAAGAAAGAACAAAACAAAAGACAAGAAAAGTAAAGTGACCAGGTCTCTCTTGGTCAGCAGGATGATTGCAAAACTAGAAAGACAAGAAAAGTCAAGCAACCATCTCTTTTCTTCCCCAGCGGGATGATTGAAAAACGAGAAGACAAGAAACGTGAAGCTACCAGCTCTTCTTTTCCCCAGCAGGATGATTGCACAACGAGAAAGACAAGAAAGTCAAGCGACCAGCTCTCTCCTCCCAATTGGGATGATTGCACAACTAAAAAGACAAGGAAAGTCAAACGACCAGCTCTTCTCCTCCCCAGCGGGATGATTGCACAACTAGAAAACTAGAAATACAAGAAAAGTCAAACGATCAGCTCTTCTTTTTGTCAGCGGGATGATTGCACAGCTAGAAAGACAAGAAAAGTCAAGCTTCCCCAGCCAGATGATTGCACATCTAGAAAGACAACAGAATTCAAACAACCGGCCCTCTCTTCCCCAGCGGGCTTTTTGCTCAACTAGAAAGAAAAGAATAGTCAAGCGACCAGCTCTTCTCTTCCCCAGCTGGATGATTGCTAATCTAGAAAGACAAGAAAATGCAAGCAACCAGCTCTCCCTTCCCCAGCGGGATGATTGCACAACTAGAAAGACAATACAAGTCAATCAATTAGCTCTCTCTTCCCCAGCAGAATGATTGCACAACAAGAAAGAATAGAATAGTCAAACGACCCAATCTTCTCTTCCCTAGCCAGATGATTGCTAAACTAAAAACACAAGAAAGGCAACCAGCTCTCTCTTCATCAGCTAGGTGGTTGCATAACTAGAACGACAAAAAAAGTCAATTTACCAGCTCTCTCTTCCCCAGCGGGATGATTGCACAACTAGAAAGACAAGAAGTCAAGCGACCAGGCCTTCTCTTCCCCAGCAGGATGGTTGCACACTAGAAAGACAAGAAAAGTCAAGCGACCAGCTCTTCTCTACCCCAGCGGGATGATTGCACAGCTAGAAAGACAAGAAAAGTCAAGCGACCAGCTCTCTTTCCCAGTGGGATAATTGCAAAACTAGAAAGACAAGAAAGGCAACCAGCTCTCTCTTCATCAGCGTGATGATTGTACAACTAGAAAGACAAGTAATGTCAAGTGACTAGCTCTCTTCCCCAGCGGGATAACTGCACAACTATTAACACAAGATAAGTCAAGCCATCAGTTTTCTCTTCCCTAGTGGGATGATTGCGAAACTAGAAAGACAAGAAAAGTCAAGCGACCAGCTCTCTTCCCCAGCGGGATGATTGCACAACTAGAAAGACAAGAAAAGTCAAGCGACCAGCTCTCTTTTCCTGAGCCAGATGATTGTACAACTAGAAAGACAAGAAAAGTCAAGTGACCAGCTCTCTTCCCCAGCGGGATGATTGCACAACTAGAAAGACAAGAAAAGTCAAGCAGCCAGCTTTCTCTTCCATAGCAGGATGATTGCACAACTAGAAAGACAAGAAAAGTCAAGCGACCAACTCTCTCTTCTCCAGCGGGATGATTGCATATCTAGAAAGACAAGAAAAGTCAAGCGATCAGCTCTTCTCTATTTCAGAGGGATGATTGCCAGCCAAAAAAAAGAAAAATGTCAAGCGACAAGCTCTCTCTTACCCAGCAGGATGATTGCACAACTAGGGAGACAGGAAAAGTCAAGCAACCAGCACTTCTCTTTGTCAGCAGGATGATTGCAGAACTAAAAAGACACGAGAAAAAAATGAGCAACCAGCTCTTCTCCCCCCCCCCTTCCACCAGATGATTGCATAACTTGAAAGACAAGAAAAGTCAATCGACAAGCTCTTCTATTCTCCAGCTGGATGATTGCACAGCTAGAAAGACAAGAACAGTCAAGCAACCACCTCTTCTCTTCCTGAGCGGGATGATTGCACAACTAGAAAGACAAGAAAAGTCAAGTGACCAGCTCTCTATTGGTTATCGGGATGATTGCACAACTAGAAAGACAAGAAAAGTCAAGCAACCAACTCTTCTCTTTTTCAGCAGGATGATTGCACAAGTAGAAAGACAAGAAAAGTCAAAAGATCCCCTACTCTACCCCAGCGGGATGATTGTGCAACTAGAAAGACAAGTAAAGTCAAACGATCAGCTCTTCTTATCGTCAGCAGGATGATTGCAAACTAGAAAGACTAAAACAGTCAAGCGACCAGCTCTTCTCTTCCCCAGTGGGATGATTGCAAAACTAGAAAGACCAGAAACGTCAAGCTACCAGCTCTTCTTTACCCCAGCGGGATGATTGCACAACTAGAAAGACAAGAAAGTCAAGCGACCAACTCTCCCATCCCCAGTGGGATGATTGCACAACTAGAAAGACAAGAAAAGTCAAACGACCAGCTCTTCTCTTCCCCAAGCGTCAAGAAAAGGCAAGCGTCCAGCTCTTCTCTTCCTGAGCAGGATGATTGCACAACAAGAAAGACAAGAAAAGGCAAGTGATCAGCTCTTTTTTTTGTCAGCGGTATGATTGCACAACTAGAAAGACAAGAAAAGTCAAGCTTCCCCAGCGGGATGATAGCACATCTAGAAAGACAACAGATGTCAATCATGCGCTCTCTTCCCCAGTGGGATTATTGCACAACTAGAAAGGAAAGAATAATTAAGCGACCAGCTCTTCCCTTCCCCAGCGGGATGATTGCTTATCTAGAAATAAAAGAAAAGGCAAGCAGCCAGCTCTGCCTTCCCAAGTGGGATGATTGCACAACTAGAAAGACAAGACAAGCCAATCAACCAGCTCTCTCTTCCCCAGCGGGATGATTGCATAACTATGAAGGAAGAGAATAGTCAAGCGACCAGCTCTTCTCTTCCCAAGTGGGATGATTGGGCAACTAGAAAGACAAGAAAAGGCAAGCAACCAGCTCTTCTCTTCTTCAGCGGGATGATTGCACAACTAGAAAGACAAGAATAGTCAAGCAACCAGTTCTCTCTTCGTCAGGGGTATGATTGCACAACTAGAAAGACAAGAAAGTCAAGCAACCAGCTCTTTTCTTCTTCAGCAGGATGGTTGCATAACTAGAAAGACAAGAAAAGTTAATTAACCAGCTCTCTCTTCCCCAGCGGTATGATTGCACAACTAGAAAGACAAGAAAAATAAAGCAACCAGCTCTTCTCTTCTTCAGCAGTATGATTGCATAACTAGAAACACAAAAAACGTCAAGTGACCAGCTCTTCTCTTCTTTAGCGAGATGGTTGCACAAGTAGAGAGACAAGAAAAGGAAAGCAACCAGCTCTTCTCTTCCTCAGCAGGATGATTGCAAAACTATAAAGACAAGAAAAGTCAAGTGACCAGCTTTCTCCCCCAGCAGGAATATTGCACAACTAGAAAGACAAGAAAAAGTCAAACGGCCCTCTCTTCTCTTCTTCAGCGGGATGATTGAACAACTAGAAAGAAAAGAATAGTCAAGTGACCAGCTCTTGTCTTCCCCAGCGGGATGATTGCACAACTAGAAAGACAAGAAAAGTCAAGCAGCCAGCTCTTCTCTTCCCCAGCGGGATGATTGCACAACTAGAAAGACTAGAAAATTCAAACGACCAGCTCTTCTCTTCTTCAGCTGGATGATTGCACAACTAGAAAAACATGAAAAGTCAAGCAACCAGCTTTTCCCTTCCCAAACGCGATGATTGCACAACTAGAAAGATAAGACAAGTCAAGCGAGCAGCTCTCTCTTCTCCAGCGGGATGATTGCACAACTAGAAAGTTGAGAAAAGTCGAGCGACCAGCTCTTCTCTTCCCTAAGAAAGAACAAAACAAAAGACAAGAAAAGTAAAGTGACCAGGTCTCTCTTGGTCAGCAGGATGATTGCAAAACTAGAAAGACAAGAAAAGTCAAGCTACCAGCTCTTCTCTTCCCCAGCGGGATGATTGAAAAACAAGAAGACAAGAAACGTGAAGCTACCAGCTCTTCTTTTCCCCAGCAGGATGATTGCACAACTAGAAAGACAAGAAAGTCAAGCGACCAGCTCTCTCTTCCCCAGTGGGATGATTGCACAACTAAAAAAGACAAGGAAAGTCAAACGACCAGCTCTTCTCTTCCCCAGGGGGATGATTGCACAACTAGAAAGACAAAAATGCGCAACTAGAAAGACAAGAAAAGTCAAACGATCTGCTCTTCTTTTCGTCAGCGGGATGATTGCACAGCTAGAAAGACAAGAAAAGTCAAGCTTCCCCAGCCAGATGATTGCACATCTAGAAAGACAACAGAAATCAATCAACCGGCACTCTCTTCCCCAGCAGGATTATTGCACAACTAGAAAGAAAAGAATAGTCAAGCGACCAGCTCTTCTCTTCCCCAGCTGGATGATTGCCAATCTAGAAAGACAAGAAAATGCAAGCAACCAGCTCTCCCTTCCCAAGCAGGATGATTGCACAACTAGAAAGACAGTACAAGTCAATCAATCAGCTCTCTCTTCCCCAGTAGAATGATTGCACAACAAGAAAGAAGAGAATAGTCAAACGACCCGATCTTCTCTTCCCTAGCCAGATGATTGCTAAACTAAAAAGACAAGAAAGGCAACCAGCTCTCTCTTCATCAGCTAGGTGGTTGCATAACTAGAAAGACAAAAAAGTCAATTTACCAGCTCTCTCTTCCCCAGCGGGATGATTGCACAACTAGAAAGACAAGAAAGTCAAGCGACCAGGCCTTCTCTTCCCCAGCAGGATGGTTGCACACTAGAAAGACAAGAAAAGACAAGCGACCAGCTCTTCTCTACCCCAGCGGGATAATTGCACAGCTAGAAAGACAAGAAAAGTCAAGCGACCAGCTCTCTTTCCCAGTGAGATAATTGCAAAACTAGAAAGACAAGAGACCAGCTCTCTCTTCCCCAGCGTGATGATTGTATAACTAGAAAGACAAGAAATGTCAAGTGACTAGCTCTCTTCCCCAGCGGGATAATTGCACACCTAGAAAGACAAGATAAGTCAAGCCACCAGTTTTCTCTTCCCTAGTGAGATGATTGCGCAACTAGAAAGACAAGAAAAATCAAGCGACCAGCTCTCTTCCCCAGCGGGATGATTGCACAACTAGAAAGAAAAAAAAGTCAAGCAGCCAGCTTTCTCTTCCATAACAGGATGATTGCACAACTAGAAAGACAAGAAAAGTCAAGCAACCGATTCTCCAGCGGGATGATTGCATAACTAGAAAGACAAGAAAAGTCAAGCGACCAGCTCTTTTCTATTTCAGAGGGATGATTGCCAGCCAAAAAGAAGAAAAATGTCAAGCGACAAGCTCTCTCTTACCCAGCAGGTTGATTGCACAACTAGAGAGACAGGAAAAGTCAAGCAACCAGCTCTTCTCTTTGTCAGCAGGATGATTGCAGAACCAGAAAGACAAGAGAAAAAAATGAGCGACCAGCTCTTCTTTCCCCCCCCCCCACCAGATGATTGCATAACTTGAAAGACAAGAAAAGTCAATCGACAAGCTCTTCTATTCTCCAGCTGGATGATTGCACAACTAGAAAGACAAGAACAGTCAAGCAACCACCTCTTCTCTTCCTGAGCAGGATGATTGCACAACTAGAAAGAAAAGAAAAGTCAAGTGACCAGCTCTCTATTGGTTATCGGGATGATTGCACAACTAGAAAGACAAGAAAGGTCAAGCAACCAACTCTTCTCTTTTTCAGTAGGATGATTGCACAAGTAGAAAGACAAGAAAAGTCAAAAGATCCGCTCTCCTCTACCCCAGCGGGATGATTGTGCAACTAGAAAGACAAGAAAAGTCAAACGATCAGCTCTTCTTATCGTCAGCAGGATGATTGCAAAACTAGAAAGACTAAAAAAGTCAAGCGACCAGCTCTTCTCTTCCCCAGTGGGATGATTGCAAAACTAGAAGGACCAGAATCGCCAAGCTACCAGCTCTTCTTTACCCCAGCGGGATGAGTGCACAACTAGAAAAACAAGAAAGTCAAGCGACCAACTCTCCCTTCCCCAGTGGGATGATTGCACAACTAGAAAGACAAGAAAAGTCAAACGACCAGCTCTTCTCTTTCCCAAGCGTCAAGAAAAGGCAAGCGTCCAGCTCTTCTATTCCCAAGCAGGATGATTGCACAACTAGAAAGACAAGAAAATGCAAGTGATCAGCTCTTTTTTTGTCAGCGGTATGATTGCACAACTAGAAAGACACGAAAAGCCAAGCTTCCCCAGCGGGATGATAGCACATCTAGAAAGACAACAGATGTCAACCATGCGCTCTCTTCCCCAGTGGGATTATTGCACAACTAAAATAAAAGAATAATCAAGCGACCAGCTCTTCCCTTCCCCAGCGGGATGATTGCTAATCTAGAAAAGAAAAGGCAAGCAGCCAGCTCTGCCTTCCCAAGCGGGATGATTGCACAACTAGAAAGACAAGACAAGCCAATCAACCAGCTCTCTCTTCCCCAGTGGGATGATTGCACAACAAGAAAGAAGAGAATAGTCAAACAACCAGTTCTTTTCTTTCCCAGTAGGATGATTGCTAGACTAGAAAGACAAGAAATGTCAAGCAACCAGCTCTCTCTCTCTTCGTCAGCTGGGTGATTGCATAACTAGAAAGACAAGACAAGCCAATCAACCAACTCTCTCTTCCCCAGCTGGATGATTGCATAACAAGAAAGAAGAGAATAGTCAAGCGACCAGCTCTTCTCTAGAAAGACTCTCTTCAACTAGAAAGACAAGAAAAGTCAAGCAACCAGCTCTTCTTTTCTTCCGCGGGATGATTGCATAGCTAGAAAGACAAGAAAATTCAAATAACCAGCTGAATGATTGCACAACTAGAAAGACAAGAAAAGTCAAGCAACCAGCTTTTCCCTTCCCCAAGCGATGATTGCACAACTAGAAAGACAAGAAAAGTCAAGCAACCAGCTCTTCTTTTCTTCCGCAGGATGATTGCACAACTAGAAAGTCAAGAAAATTCAATTTTACCAGCTCTCTCTTCCCCAGCTGAATGATTGCACAACTAGAAAGACAAGAAAAGTCAAGCAACCAGCTTTTCCCTTCCCCATCGCGATGATTGCACAACTAGAAAGATAAGACAAGTCAAGCGAGCAGCTCTCTCTTCTCCAGCGGGATGATTGCACAACTAGAAAGTTGAGAAAAGTTGAGCGACCAGCTCTTCTCTTCCCTAAGAAAGAACAAAACAAAAGACAAGAAAAGTAAAGTGACCAGGTCTCTCTTGGTCAGCAGGATGATTGCAAAACAAGAAAGACAAGAAAAGTCAAGCTACCAGCTCTTCTCTTCCCCAGCGGGATGATTGAAAAACAAGAAGTAAGTAAGGTTGCAAAGATCAGGAATCGATACAATCAAGTACCACACCTGACCCAGGATACCAATGGGAAAGTGACAAACTCACAGAAGACACCACAAACGAGAGCCAAGAGGTCAGCCCTTTCCCAGCAGGTGACCACGAAGCACATATAAACAGACGCGCACAAAACATAGCAAACACAAGACAGAACAAAAACATAAAAGATCCACAAAAGAAGTACCGCCTTGGAACGGTCAGTAGAATATTTTACTGGAGGGCTTAAACCGGTTTAACGGCGCCAACCTCACCCTTAATTCAGATGTGGATCAAGACACATAGATATTTGGTTTGCATGAAAGACCTCTAACTTATCAATGCATCATCTCCTAAAACATATAAATCAAGATATAACAAGGAGATAAAGCAAGGATAAGGACTCAACAGTAAATTAAACTGAATACCGGAGCAAAAGAAATCCAACAGGTTAACCCCGGTGGGCCCGACAAACAGCCAAAGCATCAGGCCCCTACCATCTCATCAATAGATAAGTCTTTAAGTCGGAACCATCATAGAGTCTGAAGTCCGACCCACCGGCGTGCAATTAAAGAGGAAAGCAAAGTTGCCAACTGTGATTGGGTTGACTACCAAGCATGCAGTCTGTTGCAAAGAAGACAAGAAAGTCAAGCGACCAGCTCTCTCTTCCCAGTGGGATGATTGCACAACTAAAAAAGACAAGAGAAGTCAAACGACCAGCTCTTCTTTTAGTCAGCGGGATGATTGCACAGCTAGAAAGACAAGAAAAGTCAAGCTTCCCCAGCCAGATGATTGCACATCTAGAAAGACAACAGAAGTCAATCAACCGGCCCTCTCTTCCCCAGCAGGATTATTGCACAACTAGAAAGAAAAGAATAGTCAAGCGACCAGCTCTTCTCTTCCCCAGCTGGATGATTGCTTATCTAGAAAGACAAGAAAATGCAAGCAACCAGCTCTCCCTTCCCAAGCCGGATGATTGCACAACTAGAAAGACAATACAAGTCAATCAATTAGCTCTCTCTTCCCCAGCAGAATGATTGCACAACATGAAAGAAGAGAATAGTCAAACGACCCGCTCTTCTCTTCCCTAGCCAGATGATTGACTAAAAAGACAAGAAAGGCAACCAGGTCTCTCTTCATCAGCTAGGTGGTTGCATAACTAGAAAGACATAAAAGTCAATTTACCAGCTCTCTCTTCCCCAGCGGGATAATTTCACAACTAGAAAGACAAGAAAGTCAAGCGACCAGCTCTTCTCTACCCCAGCGGGATAATTGCACAGCTAGAAAGACAAGAAAACTCAAGCGACCAGCTCTCTTTCCCAGTGGGATAATTGCAAAACTAAAAAGACAAGAAAGGCAACCAGCTCTCTCTTCATCAGCTAGGTGGTTGCATAACTAGAAAGACAAAAAAGTCAATTTACCAGCTCTCTCTTCCCCAGCGGGATAACTGCACAACTAGAAAGACAAGAAAGTCAAGCGACCAGGCCTTCTCTTCCCCAGCAGGATGGTTGCACACTAGAAAGAGAAGAAAAGTCAAGCGACCAGTTCTTCTCTACCCCAGCGGGATGATTGCACAGCTAGAAAGACAAGAAAAGTCAAGTGACTAGCTCTCTTCCCCAGCGGGATAATTGCACAACTAGAAAGACAAGATAAGTAAAGCAACAGTTTTCTCTTCCCTAGTGGGATGATTGCGCAACTAGAAAGACAAGAAAATTCAAGCCACCAGCTCTCTTCCCCAGCGAGATGATTGCACAACTAGAAAGACAAGAAAAGTCAAGCGACCAGCTCTCTTTTCCTGAGCCAGATGATTGTACAAACAGAAAGACAAGAAAAGTCAAGTGACCAGCTCTCTTCCCCAGCGGGATGATTGCACAACTAGAAAGACAAGAAAAGTCAAGCAGTCAGCTTTCTCTTCCATAGCAGGATGATTGCACAACTAGAAAGACAAGAAAAGTAAAGCGACCAACTCTCTCTTCTCCAGCTGGATGATTGCATAACTAGAAAGACAATAAAAGTCAAGCGACCAGCCCTTCTCTTCTTTAGAGGGATGATTGCCAGCAAAAAACAAGAAAAATGTCAAGCGACAAGCTCTCTCTACCCCAGCAGGATGATTGCACAACTAGAGAGACAGGAAAGGTCAAGCAACCAGCTCTTCTCTTTGTCAGCAGGATGATTGCGGAACTAGAAAGACAAGAGAAAAAAAATGAGCGACCAGCTCTTCTTCCCCCCCCCCCCCCCCCACCAGATGATTGCATAACTTGAAAGACAAGAAAAGTCAATCGACAAGCTCTTCTATTCTCCAGCTGGATGATTGCACAACTAGAAAGACAAGAAAAGTCAAGCGAACAGCTCTCTCGTCTTCAGTGGGAAGATTGCACAACTAGAAAGTCAATCAAAGTCAAGCCATCAGCTCTTCTCTTCCCAAGTGGGATGATTGCACAACTAGAAAGACAAGAACAGTCAAGCAGCCACCTCTTCTCTTCCCAAGCAGGATGATTGCACAACTCGAAAGACAAGAAAAGTCAAACGACCAGCTCTCTATTGGTTATCGGGATGATTGCACAACTAGAAAGACATGAAAAGTCAAGCAACCAACTCTTCACTTTTTCAGCCGGATGATTGCACAACTAGAAAGACAAGAAAAGTCAAAAGACCCGTTCTTCACTACCCCAGCATGATGATTGCAAAACTAGAAAGACTAAAAAAGTCAAGCAACCAGCTCTTCTCTTCCCAAGCAGGATGATTGCACAACTAAAAAGACAAGAAAAGGCAAGTGATCAGCTCTTTTTTTTGTCAGCGGCATGATTGCACAACTAGAAAGACAAGAAAAGTCAAGCTTCCCCAGCGGGATGATAGCACATCTAGAAAGACAACAGATGTCAATCATGTGCTCTCTTCCCCAGTGGGATTATTGCACAACTAGAAAGAAAAGAATAATCAAGTGACCAGCTCTTCCCTTCCCCAGGGGGATGGTTGCTAATCAAGAAATAAAAGAAAAGGCAAGCAGCGAGCTCTGCCTTCCCAAGCGGGATGATTGCACAACTAGAAAGACAAGACAAGCCAATCAACCAGCTCTCTCTTCCCCAGCGGGATGATTGCACAACAAGAAAGCAAAGAATAGTCAAACAACCAGTTTTTTTTCTTTCGAAGCCGGATGATTGCTAAACTAGAAAGACAAGAAATGTCAAGCAACCAGCTCTCTCTATTCGTCAGCTGGGTGATTGCATAACCAGAAAGACAAGAAAAGCCAATCAACCAACTCTCTCTTCCCCAGCTGGATGATTGCATAACAAGAAAGAAGAGAATAGTCAAGCGACCAGCTCTTCTCTTCCCAAGTGGGATGATTGGGCAACTAGAAAGACAAGAAAAGGCAAGCAACCAGCTCTTCTCTTCTTCAGCGGGATGATTGCACAACTAAAAAGACAAGAATAATCAAGCAACCAGCTCTCTCTACGTCAGGGGTATGATTGCACAACTAGAAAGACAAGAAAGTCAAGCAACCAGCCCTTCTCTTCTTCAGCAGGATGATTGCATAACTAGAAAGACAAGAAAAGTTTAGTGACCAGCTCTTCTCTTCTTCAGCGAGATGGTTGCACAAGTAGAAAGACAAGAAAAGGCAAGCAACCAGCTCTTCTCTTCCTCAGCAGGATGATTGCAAAACTAGAAAGACAAGAAAAGTCAAGTGACCAGCTTTCTTCCCAAGCGGGATGATTGCATAAGTAGAAAGACAAGAAAGTCAAGCAACCAGCCCTTCTCTTCTTCAGCAGGATGATTGCATAACTAGAAAGACAAGAAAAGTTAAGTGACCAGCTCTTCTCTTCTTCAGCGAGATGGTTGCACAAGTAGAAAGACAAGAAAAGGCAAGCAACCAGCTCTTCTCTTCCTCAGCAGGATGATTGCAAAACTAGAAAGACAAGAAAAGTCAAGTGACCAGCTTTCTTCCCAAGCGGGATGATTGCACAAGTAGAAAGACAAGAAAAATCAAGCGACCAACTCTCTCGTCCCCAGCGGGATGATTGCACAACTATAAAGACAAGAAAAGTCAAGTGATCAGCTCTCTCTTCCCAAACGGGATGATTGCAAAACTAAACAGACAAGAAAAGCCAACTGACCAGCTCTCTTCCCCAGCTGGATGATTGCAAAACTAGACAGACAAGAGACCAGCTCTCTCTTCCCCAGTGGGATGATTGTACAACTAGAAAGACAAGAAATGTCAAGTGACCAGCCCTCTTCCCCAGCGGATGATTGCACAACTAGAAAGACAATAAAAGTCAAGCGACCAGCTATGTCTTCCTGAGCCGGATGATTGAACAACTAGAAAGACAAAACAAGCTACCTACTCTCTCTTCTCCAGCGGGATGATTGCATAACTAGAAAGAAAAGAAAAGTCAGGCGACCAGCGACCTCTTCCCTGGCGAGATGATTGCTCAACTAGTAAAACAAAAAAGTCAAGCGACCAGCTCTTCTCTTCTTCAGCGTGATGATTGCTCAACCAAAAAGACAAGAAAAGTCAAGCAACAAGCTCTCTCTTCCCAAGCAGGATGATTGCACAGCTAGAGAGACAGGAAAAGTCCAGCCACCAGCTCCTCTCTTTGTGAGCGGGATGATCGCAGAACTAAAAAGACAAGCAAAAAAGCAAGTGACCAGCTCTTCTTTTCCCCAGCCAGATGATTGCACAACTAGAAAGACAAGAAAAGTCAAGCCAACAGCTCTCTCTTCCCAAACGGGATGATTGCACAACTAGAAAGACAAGAAAAGTCAAGCGACCAGCTCTCTCTTCCCAAGTGGGATGATTGTACAACTAGAAAGACAAGAAAAGTCAAGCCACCACCTCTTCTCTTCCCAAACAAGATGATTGCACAACTAGAAAGACAAGAAAAGTCAAGCGACCAGCTCTCTCTTCCCCAGTGGGATGATTGTACAACTAGAAATACAAGAAAAGTCAAGCCACCACCTCTTCTCTTCCCAAGCGGGATGATTGCACAACTAGAAAGACAAGACAAGTCTAGCGACCGGCTCTCTCTTTGTCAGCGGGAAGATTGCACAACTAGAAAGACCAAATAAGTCAAGCAATCAGCTCTTCTCTTCCCGAGCTGAATGATTGCACAACTGGAAAGACAAGAAAAGTAAATCGACCAGCTCTTCTCTTCCCAAGAGGGATGATTGCACAACTAGAAAGACAAGACACGTCAAACGATCAGCTCATCTTTTCGTCAGCGGGATAATTGCACAGCTAGAAAGACAAGAAAAGTCAAGCGACCAACTCTCCCTTCCCATGTGGGATGATTGCACAACTAGAAAGAAAAGAAAAGTAAATCGACCAGCTCTTCTCCTCCCAAGAGGGATGATTTTACAACTAGAAAGACAAGAAACGTCAAACGATCAGCTCATCTCTTTGTCAGCGGGATGATTGCACAGCTAGAAAGACAAGAAAAGTCAAGCCACCACCTCTTCTATTCCCAAGAGGGATGATTGCACAACTAGAAAGACAAGAAAAGTCAAGCAACTAGCTTTCTCTTCATCATCGGGATGATTGCTTATCAAGAAAGATAAGAAAGGTCAAGCCACCAGCTCTTCTCTTCCCAAGCGGGTTGATTGCACAACTAGAAAGACAAGAAAAGTCAAGCGACCAACTCTCCCTTCCCCAGTGGGATGATTGCACAACTAGAAAGAAAAGAAAAGTAAATCGACCAGCTCTTCTCCTCCCAAGAGGGATGATTGTACAACTAGAAAGACAAGAAATGTCAAGTGACTAGCTCTCTTCCCCAGCGGGATAATTGCATGGCTAGAAAGACAAGAAAATTCAAATAACCAGCTGAATGATTGCACAACTAGAAAGACAAGAAAAGTCAAGCCATCAGCTCTTCTCTTCCCAAGTCGGATGATTGCACAACTAAAAAGACAAGAACAGTCGAGCAACCACCAGTTCTCTTCCAAAGCAGGATGATTGCACAACTAAAAAGACAAGAAAAGTCAAGTGACCAGCTCTCTATTGGTTATCAGTATGATTGCACAACTAGAAAGACAAAAAAAGTCAAGCAACCAGCTCTTCTCTTCTTCCACGGGATGATTGCATGGCTAGAAAGACAAGAAAATTCAATTAACCAGCTCTCTCTTCCCCAGCTGAATGATTGCACAAATAGAAAGACAAGAAAAGTCAAGCAACCAGCTATCTCTTTGTCAGCAGTATGATTGCAATACTAGAAATACAAGAAACATCAGCGGGATGTTTGAATAAGTAGAAAGACAAGACAAGGCAAGCGACCAGCTCTTCTCTTCCCCAGCAGGATGATTGCAAAATTAGAAAGACAAGAAACGTCAAGCTACCAGCTCTTCTGTTCTTCAGCAGGATGCTTGCACAAGTAAAAAGACAAGAAAAATCAAGGAACCTCTCTCTTCGTCAGCCAGAGGATTGCAAAACTAGAAAGACAAGAAAAGTCAAGCTACAAGCTCTTCTCCTTCCGAGCAGAAGGATTGCACAACAAGAAAGATGAGAAAAGTCAAACGACCAGCTCTTCTCTTCTCCAGTGGGACAATTGCTAAACTAGAAAGACAAGAAAAGTCAAACGACCAGGTCTTCTATCGTCAGCGGGATGATTGCAAAACTAGAAAGACAAAAAAAGTCAAATGACCAGATCTTCTTGTCGTTAGCGGGATGATTTCAAAACTAGAAAGACAAGAAAAGCCAAGCCACCAGCTCTTCTCTTCCCCAGCGGGATGATTGCAAAACTAGAAAGACAAGATACCAGCTCTCTCTTCCCCAGCGGGATGATTGTACAACTAGAACATCAAGAAATGTCAAGTGACCAGCTCTCTTCCCCAACGGAAGATTGCACGAGTAGAAAGACAAGAAAAGTCAAATGACCAATTTTTCTCTTCTGCAGCTGGATGATTGCACAACTAGAAAGATAAGACAAATCAAGCGACCAGCTGTCTCTACTCCAGCAGGATGATTGCACAAATAGAAAGTCGAGAAAAGTCGAGCGACCAGGTCTTCTCTTCCTCAAGAAAGAACAAGAAAGACAAGAAAAGTAAAGCGACCAGCTATCCCTTGGTCAGTGGGATGATTGCAAAACTAAAAAGACAAGTAAAGTCAAGCTACAAGCTCTTCTCGTTCCCAGGGGAACGATTGCACAACAAGAAAGACGAGAAAAGTCAAACAACCAGCTCTTCTTATCGTCAGCAGGATGATTGCAAAACTAAAAAGACTATAAAAAGTCTAGCGACCAGCTCTTCTCTTCCCCAGTGGGATGATTGCAAAACTAGAAAGACAAGAAACGTCAAGCTACAAGCTCTTCTTTACCCCAGCGGGATGATTGCACAACTAGAAAGACAAGAAAGTCAAGCGACCAGCTCTCCCTTCCCCAGTGGGATGATTGCACAACTAGAAAGACAAGAAAAGTCAAACGACCAGCTCTTCTCTTCCCCAGCAGGATGATTGCACAGCTAGAAAAACAAGAAAAGTCAAGCAACCAGCTCTCTTTTCCCCAAGCGTCAAGAAAAGGCAAGCGATCAGCTCTTCTCTTCCCAAGCGGGATGACTGCACAACTAGAAAGGCAAGCGACCAGCTCTTCTCTTTCCAAGCAGGATGATTGCGCCACTAGAAGGCAAGAAAAGTCAAACGATCAGCTCTTTTTTTGTCAGCGGTATGATTGCACAATTAGAAAGACAAGAAAAGTCAAGCTTCCCCAGCAGGTTGATTGCACATCTAGAAAGACAACAGATGTCAATCATGTGCTCTCTTCCCCAGCAGGATTATTGCACAACTAGAAAGAAAAGAATAATCAAGCGAACAGCTTTTCCCTTCAACACATGGATGATTGCTAATCTAGAAAGACAAGAAAAGGCAAGCAACCAGATTTCCCTTCCCAAGCCGGATGATTGCACATCTACAAAGACAAGACAAGCCAATCAACCAGCTCTCTCTTCCCCAGCAGGATGATTGCACAACAAGAAAGTAGGGAATAGTCAAACGACCAGCTCTTCTCTTCCCAGTCTGGATGATTGCTAAACTAGAAAGACAAGAAAAGTCAAGCAACCAGCTCTCTCTTCGTCAGCTGGGTGATTGCATAACTTGATAGACAAGACAAGCCAATCAACCTGCTCTCTCTTCCCCAGCTGGATTATTGCACAGCAGGAAAGACAAGAAAAGGCAAGCAACCAGCTCTTCTTTTCCCAAGCACGAAGATTGCGCAGCTAGAAAGACAAGAAAAGGCAAGCAACCAGCTCTTCTCTTCTTCAGCAGGATAATTGCACAACTAGAAAGACAAGAAAAGTCAAGCAACCAGCTCTTCTCCTCTTCGGCAGGATGATTACATAACTAGAAAGACAAGAAAAGTCAATTAACCAGCTCTCTCTCTCTTCCCCAGCTGTATGATTTCACATCTAGAAAGACAAGAAAAGTCAAGCAACCAGCTCTTCTTTTCTTCAGCGGGATGATTGCACAACTAGAAAGACAAGAAAAGTCAAGCAACCAGCTCTCTCTTTGTCAGCGGTATGATTGCAATACTAGAAAGACAAGAAACGTCAAGCTACCAGCTCTTCTTTTCTTCAGCAGGATGGTTGAACAAGTAGAAAGACAAAAAAAAAGGCGAGCGACCAGCTCTTCTCTTCCCCAGCAGGATGATTGCAAAATTAGAAAGACAAAAAAACGTCTAGCTACTAGCTCTTCTCTTCTTCAGCGGTTGCACAAGTAGATGGTTGCACAAATAGAAAAACAAGAAAAATCAGGCGACCTCTCTTCGTCCGCCAGAGGATTGCAAAACTAGAAAGACAAGAAAAGTCAAGCTACAAGCTCTTTTCGTTCTGAGCGGAACGATTGCACAACAAGAAAGACGAGAAAAGTCAAACGACCAGCTCTTCTCTTCCCCAGTGGGATGATTGCATAACTAGAAAGACAAGAAAAGTCAAGCACCAGCTCTTCTTATCGTCAGCGGGATGATTGCAAAACAAAAAAGACTAGAAAAACCAAGCGACCAGCTTTTCTCTTCCCCAACGGGATGATTGCAAAACTAGAAAGACAAGAAAAGTCAAGCTACCAGCTCTTCTTTTCCTCAGCAGGATGATTGCACAACTAGAAAGACAAGAGAGTCAAGCGACCAGCTCTCTCTTCCCCAGTGGGATAATTGCACAACTAGAAATACACGAAAAGTCAAACCACCAGCTCTTCTCTTCCCCAGCGGGATGATTGCACAGCTAGAAACAAGAAATGTCACAGTCACGTGACGAATGCCCCCAAATGAATTGGTCTAGCATAAGAAACTTTCGAGGAAAGCTAGCTGTAATATAGGAGATATGCTCCAGACACGAAAAACCTAGAAATTAGGCCAGAAGTCCATGTCAAGGTAAAAGTGACCCAAAATGGTATGCACCACTCCGCCATCCCAAGAGGAATCAACACACCAAATTTGGGATTCCTACATCAAATAATAAAGGAGATATGCTCCAGACACAATTATTCTTGAAACTAGGTCATAGGTCAAGATCACAGTGACCTTAAAATGGTATGCGACACATCAGCATGCAAAGATATATCCATACAGCAAATTTGGGATTCCCATCTCAAATAATATAAGAGATATATTCTGGACACGATTATTCTACAAACTAGATCAGAGGTCAAGGTCAAAGTGACCCAAAAATGGTATGTGATACTCCGCCATCAAAAGTTGCATCCACACATCAAATTTTGGATTCCTACCTTTAATAATATAAGAGATATGCTAGGGACACAATTTTTCTAAAAACTAGGTCAGAGGTCAAGGTCACTGTGACCCAAAAATGGTACAAGACACTCCACCATCCCAAGATGCATTCACACACCAAAATTGGGATTCCTAACTCAAATAATATAAGAGATATACTCCTGACACAATTATTATTAAAACTAGGTCAGAGGTCAAGGTCACAGTGACCCAAAAATGGTAAATGACACTCCCCCATCCCAAGATGCATATACACACCAAATTTGGAATTCCTACCTCAAAGAATATAAGAGATATGCTTAGAACAAAATCATTCTTAAAACTAGGTCAGAGGTCAAGGTCACAGTGACTCGAAATCGTATGTGACACTCTGTTATCTCAAGATACATTTAAACACCAAATTTGGAATTCCTATCTTAAAGAAAATAGGAGATATACACCAGACTCAATGCAGTTTCAAGAAACTAGGTCAGAGGTCAAGTTCAAGGTCATAGTGACCTCATTGTGGTATGCGACACTTTGTCATCCCAAGATGCATTCACGCACAAAATATGAGATTCCTACCTCAAATAATATAAGAGATGTGCTCGGGACACGATGATTCTAAAAACTAGGTCATAGGTCAAGTTCAAGGTCACAGTGACCCAATTATGGTTTGCTACACTTCCTCATCCAAAGATGCATCATCACACGAAATTTGAGACTCCTAGCTCAAATAATATTAGAGATATGCTCCGGACATAATTATTCTAAAAACTAGGTCAGAGGTCAAGGTTACAGTGACCCTTAAAAGGATTGTGAAACGCCGCCATTCCAACATGCATTTACACACGAAATTTGGAATTCATATCTCAAAGAATATAGGGGATATACACAAAACTCAATGCAGTTTCTAGAAACTAGGTCAGAGGTCAAGTTCAATGTCACAGTGACCCAATTATGGTATGGAACACTTCTTCATCCAAAAAGGCATCCACACACTAAATTTGAGATGTCTACCTCAAATAATATAAGAGATATGCTCCGGACACGATTATTCTAAAAACTAGGTCAGAGGTCAAGGTCACAGTGACCTGAAAATGGTATGTGAAACTCCGCCATCCCATGATACATTTACACTCCAAATTCGGCCTTCCTACCTCAAAGAATATAAGAGATATGCTCCGTACTTAATAATACTTTAAACTAGGTCAGAGGTCAAGGTCAAGGCCACAGTGACCCGAAAATGATATATGACACTATGTCATCCCAATATGCATTTACACACCAAATTTGGAATTCCTGTCTCAAAGAATATAGGAATATGCACCAGACTCAATGCAGTTTCTAGAAACTAGGTCAGAAGTCTAGTTCAAGGTAACAGTACCCATTTATGGTATGCAACACTTCCTCATCTCAAGATGCATCCACACACCAAATTTGTAATTCATACCTCAAATAATATAAGAGATATGCTCTGGACACAAGTTTTCTAAAAACTAGGTCAGAGGTCAAGGTCACAGTGACCTGAAAATGGTACGCCACACTTCGCCATCCAAAGATGCATCCACACATCAAATTTGGAATTCCTACCTCAAAGAATATAGGAGATATGCACCCGACACGAAGCGGGACGGACATTGTGATTTCTATAAAAACTAAGTCAGAGGTTAAGGTCAAGGTCACAGTGACCCGAAACTGGTATGCGACACTCGGCCATCCCAAGATGCATCCACACACAAAATTTGGAATTCTAACCTCAAAGAATATAGGAGATATTCACTGGACACAAAGCGGGAAGGACGGACGGACAGTGCAATTACTATATGCCTCCCAAAGTTCCTTTGGGGGCATAAAAACAAGAAAAGTCAAGTAACCAGCTCTCTCTCCCCCAAGCGCCGCGAAAAGGCAAGCGCCCAACTCCAGCTGGATGATTGCACAACTAGAAAGACAAGAAAAGTCAAGGGACCAGCTCTCTCTTCCTCAGCGATATGATATAACAAATAGAAAGATAAGAAAAGTCAAACCACCAGCTCTTTTCTTCCGGAGCAGGATGATTGCACAACTGGAAAGACAAGAAAAGTCAATCAAGAGACCAGCTTTCTTCCCCAGGGGGATGATTGCACAACTAGAAAGACAAGCAAAATCAAGCAACCAACTCTCTCTTCCCTAGCTTGATGATAGCACAACTAGAAAGACAAGAAAAGACAAGTGACCAGCTCTCTCTTCCCAAACGGGAGGATTGTACAACTAGAAAAACAAGAAAAGTCAAGCTACCAGCTCTCTCTTCCCCAGCTGGATGATTGCATAGCTAGAAAGACAAGAAAAGTCAAGGGACCAGCTCTCTCTTTGTCAGTGGGATGATTGCACAACTAGAAAGACAAGACAAGTAAAGGGACTAGCTCTCTCTTCCTCAGCGATATGAAATCACAACTAGAAAGATAAGAAAAGTCAAAGCACCAGCTCTTCTCTTCCCGAGCGGGATGATTGCACAACTAGAAAGACAAGAAAAGTCCAGAGACCAGCTTTCTTTCCCAGGGGGATGATTGTACAACTAGAAAGACAAGAAAAATCAAGCGACCAACTCTCTCTTCCCTAGCTGGATGATAGCACAACTAGAAAGACAAGAAAAGTCGAGTCACCTGCTCTCTCTTCCCAAACGGGAGGATTGTACAACTAGAAAGACAAGAAAAAGTCAAGCTACCAGCTCTCTCTTCCCTAGCTGGATGATTGCACAACTAGAAAGACAAGAAAAAGTCAAGCTACCAGCTCTCTCTTCCCCAGTGGGATGATTGCAAAACTAGAAAGACAAGAAAAGTCAAGCAACCAGCTTTCTCTTCCCTAGCGGTATGATTGCACAACTAAAAGACAAGAAAATTCAAGCGACCAGCTCTCTCTTCCTGAGCGGGATGATTGTACAACAAGAAAGACAAGAAAAGTCAAGCCACCACCTCTTCTCTTCCCAAACGGGATGATTGCACAACTAGAAAGACAAGAAAAGTCAAGCGACCAGCTCTCTCTTCGTCATTGGGATGATTGCACAACTAGAAAGATAAGAAAAGTCAAGCCACCAGCTCTTCTCTTCCCGAGCAGGATGATTGCACAACTAGAAAGCCAAGAAAAGTCAAGCCACCAGCTCTTCTCTTCCTAAACAGAATGATTGCATAACTAGAATGACAAGAAAAGTCAAGCGACCAGCTCTTCTCAATCCAATCAGGATGATTGCATAGCTATAAAGACAAGAAAAGCCAAACGATCAGCTCATCTCTTCGTCAGCGGGATGATTGCACAACTAGAAAGACAAGAAAAAAAACATGCAACCCGCTCTTCCTTTCTAGAGCTAGATGATTGCACAACTAGAAAGACAAGAAAAGTCAAGCAACCAGCTCTTCTATTCCCCAGTGGGATGGCTGCACAACTAGAAAGACAAGAAAAATCAAGCCACCAGCTCTTCTCTTCCTTAGCGGGATGATTGCACAACTAGAAAGACAAGAAATGTCAAGCTTCTCCAGCGGTACGATTGCACATCTAGAAATACAACAGAAGTCAATCAACCAGCTCTCTCTTCCCCAGCGGGATTATAGCACAACTAGAAAGAAAACAATAGTCAAGCGACCAGCTTTTCTCTTCCCTGGCTGGATGATTGCTAATCTAGAAAGACAAGAAAGGGCAAGCAACCAGCTCTCCCTTCCCAAGCCGGATGATCGCCCAACTAGAAAGACAAGACTTGTCAATCAACCAGCACTCTCTTCCCCAGCGGGATGATTGCACAACAAGAAAGAAGAGAATAGTCAAGCGACCAGCTCTTCTCTTCCCCAGCGGGATGATTGCACAACAAGAAAGAAGAGAATAGTCAAGCGACCAGCTCTTCTCTTCCCTAGCTGGATGATTGCTAATCTAGAAAGACAATAAAAATCAAGCAACCAGCTCCCTCTTTATCAGCTGGATGATTGCTCAACAAGAAAAACAGTTAAAGTCAATAAACCAGCTCTTCTTTTCCCCAGCGAAATGGTTGCAAACTAGAAAGACAAGAAAGTCATGCGACCAGCTCTTCTTTATCCCAGCAGGATGATTGCATAGCTGTAAAGACAAGAAAAATCAAGCAACCAGCTCTTCTCTTCTTCAGCGGGATGATTGCAAAACTAGCAAGTCGAGAAAAGTCAATCAACCAGCTTTTATCTTCCCAAGCAAGATGATTGCATAACTAGCAAGACGAGAAAAGTCAAGCGACCAGCTTTCTCTTCCCTAGCGGGATGGTTGGGCAACTAGAAAGACAATAAAAGTCAAGTGACCATCTCTTCCCCAGCGGGATGATTGCACAACTAGTAAGACAAGAAAAATCAAGCGACCAGCTCTCTCTTCCTGAGCAGGATGATTGTACAACTAGAAAGACAAAAAAGACAAGCGACCAGTTCTCTTTTCGTTATATCATTGATTGCACAACTAGAAAGACAAGAAAAGTCAAGCCACCACCATCTTTGCTTCCAAAGCGGGATGATCGCACAACTAGAAAGACAAAGAAAAGACAAGCGACTGAATTCTCTTCGACATTTGGATGATTGCACAACTAGAAAGATAAGAAAAGTCAAGCCACCAGCTTTTCTCTTCCCGAGCAGGATGATTGCACAACTAGAAAGCCAAGAAAAGTCAAGCCACCAGCTCTTCTCTTCCCAAGCGGGATGATTGCACAACTAGAAACACAGGAAAAGTCAAGCGACCAGCTCTTCTCTATCCCAGCGGGATGATTGCATAGCTATAAAGACAAGAAAAGTCAAACAATCAGCTCATTTCTTCGTCGGCGGGATGATTGCACAACAAGAAAGACAAGGAAAAAAAAACAAGCGACCAGCTCTTCTTTTCTCCAGCTAGATGATTGCACAACTAGAAAGACAAGAAAAATCAAGCCTACAGCTCTTCTCTTCCCAAGCGGGATGATTGCCCAACTAGAAAGACAAGAAAAGTCAAGCGAACATCTCTCTCTTCGTCAGCGGAATGATTGCACAACTAGAAAGACAAGAAATGTCAAGCTTCCCCAGCGGTATAATTGCACATCTAGAAAGACAACAGAAGTCAATCAATCAGCTCTCTCTTCCCCAGCGGGATTATTGCACAACTAGAAAGAAAACAATATACAAGCGACCAGCTCTTCTCTTCCCCAGCTGGATGATTGCTAATCTAGAAAGACAAGTAAAGGCAAGCAACCAGCTCTCCCTTCCAAAGCAGGATGATCGCACAACTAGGAAGACAAGACAAGTCAATTAACCAGCCCTCTCTTCCCCAGCGGGATGATTGCACAACAAGAAAGAAGAGAATAGTCAGCTCTTCTCTTCCCCAGCCGATGATTGCTAAACTAGAAAGACAATAAAAGTCAAGCAACCAGCTCTCTCTTCGTCAGCTGGATGATTGCACAACAAGAAAGACAGTTAAAGTCAATTAACCAGCTCTTCTCTTCCCCAGCGAAATGGTTGCACACTAGAAAGACAAGAAAAGTCAAGCGACCAGCTCTTCTTTATCCCAGTGGGACGATTGCATAGCTATAAAGACAAGAAAAGTCAAGCAACCAGCTCTTCTCCTCAGCTGGATGATTGCAAAACGAGAAAGTCAAAAAAAGTCAATCAACCAGCTTTTATCTTCTCAAGCAAGATGATTGCACAACTAGCAAGACAAAAAAGTCAAGCGACCAGCTCTCTCTTCCGAAGCGGGATGATTGCACAGCTAGAAAGACAAGAAAAGTCAAGCGACTAGCTCTCTCCTCCCCAGCGGGATGACAGCATAACTAGAAAGACAAGAAAAGTCAAGTGACCAGCTTTCTTACCCAACAGAGTGATTGAATAACTAGAAAGACAAGCAAAATCAAGCGACAAACTGTCTCTTCCCTAGCAGAATGATTGCACAACTAGAAAGACAAGAAAAGTCAAGCTACCAGCTATCTCTTCCCTAGCTGGATGATTGCGCAACTAGAAAGACAAGAAAAGTCAACTGACCAGCTCTCTTCCCCAGCGGGATGATTGAGCAACTAGAAAGACAAGAAAAGTCAAGCGACCAGCTCTCTTCCCCAACGGGATGATTGTACAACTAGAAAGACAAGTAATGTCAAGTGACCAGCTCTCTTCCCCAGCGGGATGATTGCACAACTAGAAAGACAAAAAAGTCAGGCAACCAGCTCTCTCTTCCTGAGTGGGATGATTGTACAACTAGAAAGACAAGAAAAGTCAAGTGACCAGCTCTATTCCCCAGCGGGATGATTGCACAACTTGAAAGACAAGAAAAGTCAAGTGACCAGCTCTCTCTTCCTGAGGGGGATGATTGCGCAACTAGAAAGACAAGAAAAGTCAAGTGACCAGCTCTCTTCTCCAGCGGGATGATTGCACAACTAGAAAGACAAGAAAAGTCAAGCGACCAGCTCTTCCTTTGTCAGCGGGATGAATTCACAACTAAAAAGACAAGAAAAATCAAGCAACCAGCTCTTCTCTTCCGGAGCGGGATAATTGCACAACTAAAAAGACAAGAAAAGTCAAGCGACCAGCTCTTCTCTTCCCAAGTGGGATGATTGTACAACTAGAAAGACAAGAAAAGTCAAACGATCAGCTCATCTCTTTGTCGGCGGGATAATTGCGCAACTAGAAAGACAAGAAAAAAAATAGCGACCAGCTCTACTTTTCCCCAGCTAGATGATTGCACAACTAGATAGACAAGAAAAGTCAAGCGACCAACTCTCTCTTCATCAGCAGGATGATTGCACAACTAGAAAGACAAGAAAAGTCAAGCCACCACCTCTTCTCTTCCTGAGGGGGATGATTGCACAACTAGTAAGACAAGAAAAAGCAAGCGACCAGCTCTTCTCTTTGTCAGCGGGAAGATTGCACAACTCGAAAGACAAGAAAAGTCTAACGCTCAGCTCTTCTCTTTGCAAGCGGGATGATTGCACAACTAGAAAGACATGTAAACTCAAGCCTCCCTAGTGGGATGATTGCACAACTAGAAAGAAAAGAATATTCAAGCGAACAGCTCTTCTCTTCTCAACTGGATGATTGCTTAATTAGAAAGACAAGAAAAGTCAAGCAACCAGCTCTCTCTTCCTATGCGGGATGGTTGCACATTAGAAAGACAAGAAAGTCAAGCGACCAGCTCTTCACTTCCCCAGCGGGATGGTTGCACACTAGAAAGACAAGAAAAGCCAAGCAACCAGCTCTTCTCTTCGCCAGCGGGTTGGTTGCACACTAGAAAGACAAGAAAAGTCAAGCGACCAGCTCTTCTCTTCCCCAGCGGGATGGTTGCACACTAGAAAGACAAGAAAAGTCAAGCGACCAGCTCTTCTCTTTCCCAGCGGGATGGTTGCACACTAGAAAGACAAGAAAAGTCAAGCAACCAGCTCTTCTCTTCCCCAGCGGGATGGTTGCACACTAGAAAGACAAGAAAAGTCAAGGGACCAGCTTTCTATTCCCATGCGGGATGGTTGCACACTAGAAAGACAAGAAAAGTCAAGCGACCAGCTCTTCTCTTCGCCAGCAGGATGGTTGCACATTAGAAAGACAAGAAAAGTCAAGTGACCAGCTCTTCACTTCCCCAGCGGTATGGTTGCACAATTAGAAAGACAAGAAAAGTCAAGTGACCAGCTCTTCACTTCCCCAGTGGGATGGTTGCACACTAGAAAGACAAGAAAAGTCAAGGGACCAGCTTTCTCTTCCCAGCGAAACGGTTGCACACTAAAAAGACAAGAAAAGTCAAGCGACCAGCTCTTCTCTTCCCCAGTGGGATGGTTGCACACTAGAAAGACAAGAAAGGTAAAGCAACCAGCTCTCTCTTCCCATGCTGGATGGTTGCACACTAGAAAGACAAGAAAAGTCAAGCCACCAGCTCTTCTGTTCCCCAGCGGTATGGTTGCACACTAGAAAGACAAGAAAGGTAAAGCAACCAGCTCTCTCTTCCCATGCTGGATGGTTGCACACTAGAAAGACAAGAAAAGTCAAGCCACCAGCTCTTCTGTTCCCCAGCGGTATGGTTGCACAATTAGAAAGACGAGAAAGGTCAAGCGACCAGCTCTTCTCTTCCCCAGCGGGATGGTTGCACACTAGAAAGACAAGAAAGGTCAAGCAACCAGCTCTCTCTTCCCATGCGGGATGGTTGCACACTAGAAAGACAAGAAAAGTCAAGCCACCAGCTCTTCTGTTCCCCAGAGGTATGGTTGCACAATTAGAAAGACAAGAAAGGTCAAGCAACCAGCTCTCTCTTCCCATGCGGGATGGTTACACACTAGAAAGACAAGAAAAGTCAAGCCACCAGCTCTTCTGTTCCCCAGCGGTATGGTTGCACAATTAGAAAGACAAGAAAAGTCAAGCGACCAGCTCTTCTCTTCCCCAGGGGGATGATTGCAGAACTAGAGAGAAAAGAATAGTCAGGCAACCAACTCTTCTCTTCGCCAGCTGGATGATTGCTAAACTAGAAAGACAAGAAAAGGCAAACAACCAGCTCTTTGTTCCCCAACGGGATGATTGCACAACTAGAAAGACAAGAAAAGTCAAGCGACCAGCTCTTCTCTTCCCCAGTGGGATGGTTGCACACTAGAAATACGAGAAAAGTCAAGTGACCAGCTTTTCCCTTCCCCAGCAGGATGGTTGCACACTAGAAAGACAAGAAACGTCAAGCGACCAGCTCTTCTCTTTTCAGCGGGATGGTTGCACACTAGAAATGCAAGAAAGGTCAAGCAACCAGCTCTTCTCTTCCCCAGCGGGATGGTTGCACACTAGAAAGACAAGAAAAGTCAAGGGACCAGCTTTCTATTCCCATGCGGGATGGTTGCACACTAGAAAGACAAGAAAAGTCAAGCGACCAGCTCTTCTCTTCGCCAGCGGGATGGTTGCACACTAGAAAGACAAGAAAAGTCAAATGACCAGCTCTTCACTTCCCCAGTGGGATGGTTGCACACTAGAAAGACAAGAAAAGTCAAGTGACCAGCTCTTCACTTCCCCAGTGGGATGGTTGCACACTAGAAAGACAAGAAAAGTCAAGGGACCAGCTCTTCACTTCCCCAGTGGGATGGTTGCACACTAGAAAGACAAGAAAAGTCAAGGGACCAGCTTTCTCTTCCCAGCGGGACGGTTGCACACTAGAAAGACAAGAAAAGTCAAGCGACCAGCTCTTCTCTTTCCCAGCGGGATGGTTGCACACAAGAAAGACAAGAAAAGTCAAGGGACCAGCTCTTCACTTCCCCAGTGGGATGGTTGCACACAAGAAAGACAAGAAAAGTCAAGGGACCAGCTCTCTCTTCCCAGCGGGATAGTTGCACACTAAAAAGACAAGAAAAGTCAAGCGACCAGCTCTTCTCTTTCCCAGCAGGATGGTTGCACACTAGAAAGACAAGAAAGGTCAAGCAACCAGCTCTCTCTTCCCATGCGGGATGGTTACACACTAGAAAGACAAGAAAAGTCAAGGCACCAGCTCTTCTCTTCCCCAGCGGTATGGTTGCACAATTAGAAAGACGAGAAAAGTCAAGCGACCAGCTCTTCTCGTCCCCAGCGGGATGATTGCACAACTAGAGAGAAAAGAATAGTCAAGCAACCAGCTCTACTCTTCCCCAGCGGGATGGTTGCACACTAGAAAGACAAGAAAGGTCAAGCAACCAGCTCTCTCTTCCCATGCGGGATGGTTACACACTAGAAAGACAAGAAAAGTCAAGCCACCAGCTCTTCTCTTCCCCAGCGGTATGGTTGCACAATTAGAAAGACAAGAAAAGTCAAGCGACCAGCTCTTCTCTTCCCCAGCGGTATGGTTGCACACTAGAAAGACAAGAAAAGTCAAGCCACCAGCTCTTCTCTTCCCCAGCGGTATGGTTGCACAATTAGAAAGACAAGAAAAGTCAAGCGACCAGTTCTTCTCTTCCCCAGCGGGATGATTTCACAACTAGATAGAAAAGAAAAGTCAAGCGACCAGCTCTTCTCTTCCCCAGCAGGATGATTGCACAACTAGAGAGACAAGAATAGTCAAGCAACCAGCTCTACTCTTCCCCAGCGGGATGGTTGCACACTAGAAAGACAAGAAAAGTCAAGCGATCAGCTCTTCTCTTCCCCAGCGGTATGGTTGCACAACTAGAAAGACAAGAAAAGTCAAGCAACCAGCTCTCTCTTCCCATGCGGGATGGTTGCACACTAGAAAGACAAGAAAAGTCAAGCCACCAGCTCTTCTGTTCCCCAGCGGTATGGTTGCACAATTAGAAAGACGAGAAAGGTCAAGCGACCAGCTCTTCTCTTCCCCAGTGGGATGCTTGCACACTAGAAAGACAAGAAAGTTCAAGCAACCAGCTCTCTCTTCCCATGCAGGATGGTTGCACACTAGAAAGACCAGAAAAGTCAAGCCACCAGCTCTTCTGTTCCCCAGCGGTATGGTTGCACAATTAGAAAGACAAGAAAGGTCAAGCAACCAGCTCTCTCTTCCCATATGGGATGGTTACACACTAGAAAGACAAGAAAAGTCAAGCCATCAGCTCTTCTGTTCCCCAGCGGTATGGTTGCACAATTAGAAAGACAAGAAAAGTCAAGCGACCAGCTCTTCTCTTCCCCAGGGGGATGATTGCACAACTAGAGAGAAAAGAATAGTCAGGCAACCAAGTCTTCTCTTCGCCAGCTGGATGATTGCTAAACTAGAAAGACAAGAAAAGGCAAGCAACCAGCTCTTTGTTCCCCAACGGGATGATTGCTTAACTAGAAAGACAAGAAAAGTCAAGCGACCAGCTCTTCTCTTCCCCAGTGGGATGGTTGCACACTAGAAATACAAGAAAAGTCAAGCGACCAGCTTTTCTCTTCCCCAGCGGGATGGTTGCACACTAGAAAGACAAGAAACGTCAAGCGACCAGCTCTTCTCTTTTCAGCGGGATGGTTGCACACTAGAAATGCGAGAAAGGTCAAGCAACCAGCTCTTCTCTTCCCCAGCGGGATGGTTGCACACTAGAAAGACAAGAAAAGTCAAGCGACCAGCTTTCTATTCCCATGCGGGATGGTTGCACACTAGAAAGACAAGAAAAGTCAAGCGACCAGCTCTTCTCTTCGCCAGCGGGATGGTTGCACACTAGAAAGACAAGAAAAATCAAGCCACCAGCTCTTCTCTTCCCCAGCGGGATGGTTGCACACTAGAAAGACAAGAAAAATCAAGCCACCAGCTCTTCACTTCCCCAGCGGGATGGTTGCACACTAGAAAGACAAGAAAAGTCAAGCGACCAGCTCTTCTCTTCGCCAGCGGGATGGTTGCACACTAGAAAGACAAGAAAAATCAAGCCACCAGCTCTTCACTTCCCCAGCGGGATGGTTGCACACTAGAAAGACAAGAAAAGTCAAGCGACCAGCTCTTCTCTTCCCCAGCGGGATGGTTGCACACTAGAAAGACAAGAAAAATCAAGCCACCAGCTCTTCACTTCCCCAGCGGGATGGTTGCACACTAGAAAGACAAGAAAAGTCAAGCGACCAGCTCTTCTCTTCCCCAGGGGGATGATTGCACAACTAGAGAGAAAAGAATAGTCAGGCAACCAACTCTTCTCTTCGCCAGCTGGATGGTTGCACATTAGAAAGACAAGAAAAGTCAAGTGACCAGCTCTTCACTTCCCCAGTGGGATGGTTGCACACTAGAAAGACAAGAAAAGTCAAGGGACCAGCTTTCTCTTCCCAGCGGGACGGTTGCACACTAGAAAGACAAGAAAAGTCAAGCCACCAGCTCTTCTGTTCCCCAGCGGTATGGTTGCACAATTAGAAAGACGAGAAAAGTCAAGTGACCAGCTCTTCACTTCCCCAGTGGGATGGTTGCACACTAGAAAGACAAGAAAAGTCAAGGGACCAGCTTTCTCTTCCCAGCGGGACGGTTGCACACTAAAAAGACAAGAAAAGTCAAGCGACCAGCTCTTCACTTCCCCAGTGGGATGGTTGCACACAAGAAAGACAAGAAAAGTCAAGGGACCAGCTTTCTCTTCCCAGCGGGACGGTTGCACACTAAAAAGACAAGAAAAGTCAAGCGACCAGCTCTTCACTTCCCCAGTGGGATGGTTGCACACTAGAAAGACAAGAAAAGTCAAGCGACCAGCTCTTCTCTTCCCCAGCGGGATGGTTGCACACTAAAAAGACAAGAAAAGTCAAGCGACCAGCTCTTCACTTCCCCAGTGGGATGGTTGCACACAAGAAAGACAAGAATAGTCAAGCAACCAGCTCTCTCTTCCCAGCGGGATAGTTGCACACTAAAAAGACAAGAAAAGTCAAGCGACCAGCTCTTCTCTTTCCCAGCGGGATGGTTGCACACTAGAAAGACAAGAAAGGTCAAGCAACCAGCTCTCTCTTCCCATGCGGGATGGTTACACACTAGAAAGACAAGAAAAGTCAAGGCACCAGCTCTTCTCTTCCCCAGCGGTATGGTTGCACAATTAGAAAGACGAGAAAAGTCAAGCGAACAGCTCTTCTCTTCCCCGGCGGGATGATTTCACAACTAGAGAGAAAATAATAGTCAAGCAACCAGCTCTACTCTTCCCCAGCGGGATGGTTGCACACTAGAAAGACAAGAAAGGTCAAGCAACCAGCTCTCTCTTCCCATGCGGGATGGTTACACACTAGAAAGACAAGAAAAGTCAAGCCACCAGCTCTTCTCTTCCCCAGCGGTATGGTTGCACAATTAGAAAGACAAGAAAAGTCAAGCGACCAGCTCTTCTCTTCCCCAGCAGTGGTTGCACACTAGAAAGACAAGAAAAGTCAAGCCACCAGCTCTTCTCTTCCCCAGCGGTATGGTTGCACAATTAGAAAGACAAGAAAAGTCAAGCGACCAGTTCTTCTCTTCCGCAGCGGGATGATTTCACAACTAGATAGAAAAGAAAAGTCAAGCGACCAGCTCTTCTCTTCCCCAGCAGGATGATTGCACAACTAGAGAGAAAAGAATAGTCAAGCAACCAGCTCTACTCTTTCCCAGCGGGATGGTTGCACACTAGAAAGACAAGAAAAGTCAAGCGATCAGCTCTTCTCTTCCCCAGCGGTATGGTTGCACAACTATAAAGACAAGAAAAGTCAAGCAACCAGCTCTTCTCTTCCCCAGCGGTATGGTTGCACAACTAGAAAGACAAGAAAAGTCAAGCAACCAGTTCTTCTCTTCCCCAGCGGGATGATTGCACAACTAGATAGAAAAGAATAGTCAAGCGCCCAGCTCTTCTCTTCGCCAGTGGGATGGTTGCACACTAGAAATACAAGAAAAGTCAAGCGTCCAGCTTTATTCTTCCCCAGCGAGATGGTTGCACACTAGAAAGACAAGAAACGTCAAGCGACCAGCTCTTTTCTTTTCAACGGGATGGTTGCACACTAGAAATGCAAGAAAGGTCAAGCGACCAGCTCTTCACTTTCCCAGTGGGATGATTGCACAACTAGAAAGACAAGAAAAGTCAAGCGACCAGCTCTTCTCTTCCCCAGCGGGATGGTTGCACACTAGAAAGACAAGAAAAGTCAAGCAACCAGCTTTCTTTTCCCATGAGGGATGGTTGCACACATTAGAAAGACAAGAAAAGTCAAGCGACCAGCTCTTCACTTCCCCAGCGGGATGGTTGCACACAAGAAAGACAAGAAAAGCCAATCGACCAGCTCTCTCTTCCCAGCGGGATGGTTGCACACTTGAAAGACACGAAAAGTCAAGCGACCAGCTTTTCTCTTCCCCAGCGGGATGGTTGCACACTAAAAACACAAGAAAAGTCAAGTGACCAGCTCTTTTCTTCCCCAGCGGGATGGTTGCACACTAGAAAAACAAGAAAAGTCAAGCGACCAGCTCTCTCTTCCCATGTGGGATGGTTGCACACTAGAAAGACAAGAATAGTCAAGCGACCAGCTCTCTCTTCCCAGCGGGATGATTGCACACTAGAAAGACAGTAAAGTCAAGCGACCAGCTCTTCACTTCCCAAGTGGGATGGTTGCACACTAGAAAGACAAGAAAAGTCAAGCGACCAGCTCTCTCTTCCCAGCGGGATGGTTGCACACTAGGACGACAAGAAAAGTCAAGCGACCAGCTCTCTCTTCCAAGCAGGATGGTTGCACACTAGAAAGAGCACAAAGACAAGAACCAAACACAAAAATGAACACAAACAACGGGAGTAACAATAAATAATGATTAAACAACAGCAGAATCACCGCATTTGAAGGGACAGCAGCCGAAGCCACTGGGTGCTTAAATCAATTATACTGGTCAAATCTTTGCCCTAGACACACAAAATTAGTTCAGCTCGCGCCGAGGCCTCCTTTATCATCACAGGGAAGGCAGTTATTCTTGCGCCATGGGTCATAATAAAGTTTTTTGTGAGAAAATTTGACGTTATTGCATGCGAATATCAAAGGCATAAACCAGCCTGCGTACCTGCACTACACAGTCTGTTAAGCGCATTAATATTTCGCTTTCTGGAAAGTATAAAAGATAACCCTGCCATATGCAAACTTTCAATCATGTTCTAGCTAGTCTCTGTAAGTCTGTAGCTTAGCATGTTGATTGAGCATGTTGCACCCCAGTCCCGGCTCCGAACACCGTTTTATCATGCCGAGGCCCATGTGGGCCCCCGACGCGAGAAAATCTGTCTTCGGTACTTAGCGAACGACCAGCCTGCGCATACGCGTAGTCTGATCAGCACATTTGTTATTCGCTTATTGGAAAGTATTATATCTAGATTTGCTGCAAGCGAATTTTCAATTTTCTAGCTAGTCTCTATAGCTGAGCAGGCTGGTTTGAGTCTCACTTTGTCGGAAACCCCGAAGAAAGGTTTTGTCGCGTCGATCCCCCTATATATATAACAAGAAATATCTTGAAAAAAGATATTCAGCGGCTCTCAAATACTGACGATAAACGCAACCAAATTCTCTGGTTTAGGCGAAATTCCAATCTACCCCTAAGGCCTTTGCATGCTGGAATCTAAAACCAGCGAAGTTGTGGTCCTGTTTCTGTTTCTCTTTTGCTTGGTTTTATGCACATCTAACTCTTCTAGCTGAGCGATATGCATCTGAATCTTTTTTTTTTAATTTTAGGCATTCACCAGCAAGGGTTTGGGAACAATATTTTAAGTCCTAAGTTTTAAGGAAAATGGGGGGTGTTGACAATAAATTAATGTAAAATTAAACGTTCACTGAAACAAACCGAACACCAGAAAAGAACATAGCCAGGATCGAGGAATAAATACATGTAGGATTCAAAACTGATCGACACCCAGTAAGCACGTACAATCGGGCCATTATCGGCCCGCCACTGAAACGCCATCCGAATGACATTTTGCTGGCAGGCCGATAGTGGCCCGAGTTTGGATGCTGGCTGACCCATGCGCGGATCCACGAATTTTTGCCAGGGTGGTCCAGGCCCGACTGCCAGAAAACAGCTCTGACAACGGTTTTTGTCTTTCTTTTGTCCTCAACTTTTACAGTTTTACAGTGGCTTATCAATGGTTTATTTCAAAGAAAACTATAATTTTACAAGGTTTCGGTGGGGGGGGGGTCCAACCTATTCCGGGGTCCAAATGCAAATTCTAGAAACCCATAGAACTTTTGATTTTCCAGGAGGGGGTGCGGACCCTCTATCGCCCCTCTGGATCCGCCCATGTGACCATTTAAGAGGGTCTGGATTGGGGGGGGTCTGGTATTCACTATTCATTAAAAATTTAGCCCATTATTCATCTCATTAAAATTTTGGGTTATTCATTAAAATAAGACCAATTATTCATTAAAAGCAAGAAAGGTAGCAAAGAAATCTGATTATTCACTATTCATTAGTTTTTTCTTCAATTAATTAAAAATATAGGAATATTCATTATTTTTCAGGCCCCCATTATTCACTACTCATTAATTTTTTTGGCTCATTATTCACTATTCATTATAAAAAAAGGCCATTATTCACTAGTCATTATACCCCATCCAGACCCTCATTTGGCTCATTATTCACTATTCGTTATAAAAAGGCCATTATTCACTAATCATTATACCCCATCCAGACCCTCATTTAACTACTCGTAATTGATAGAAGATACTTTACCGATAGTTACACTGTTCTTGTACAATGTAAGAAAATGCATATGCCGGCTAGGGCAAGCTCTGTCGCCTGAACCCAAAGGTTACGTGCAAATTCGCGATTAATTTGACTCCATTGTAACGGAACAAATTAAATTCACTTGTTAAGTTTTGTTTTAGAAATCAATGGTTTATATTCACCATTTTGGGACAATGACACATATCCCTGGAATTGGGAATTTTAGCGCGAAAACCTCTACAATTGAGAATTTTTAGTGTTGTTAGCTTTATTGTCAAATCATAAAACACATCATAATTAATCTGAATTCAGCTGTACTGTTAACTTGCATGATGTATCATATGAGACTGCGCAATGTTGAATATTACCAGGGCTACCACTCATATTTTGAGGGTACATAGGGCAAAATGTAGAGGGCACAATTTTTAGAGGGCCCACGAAAATTCTGACAGCTAAGCATTTTGAAAGCGCAGAGTAGGCTTAGATTTCCTATTAACTGCTTAAAGTGATTCTGCAAACCCACCCTAAACAAATTTGAGCAGAACTCCCCTTTACATCATTTGCATGAAAATGACTAAGTCAACACACTGAAAAAACATCTGACAGGGGTTCCCTTATACATTATGACTTTCCGTTCACCCCAGCCCTTTCCCCAGCCAACATAAAATGCGAATAAATTAGAAAAACTGAAGAAGTGGGATGGGGCACTTGGTACTACAGAAGCTCACACCAAAGTACCAGCTCCTTCAGGTGTGATAGACAAGAGACAGTTAAGATAGTCAAAATAACATCTAGCTTTTATCGTTTCCATCTCCATTCTTACACACAGATGTACGAAATTAAGCTACCTAATTGTATCAGCTAGTTGGTATTTATCTTTTTATGCATCCGGAGAACAAGTTTAATTGATTGTTGAACTTACAGGGGAAATTACCTGTTGAAGCAAAGAAGTAAACCACGGCTGATATGCCGATCGTTAGAGGGCACAACACCCTTGGGCCCTTATAATGCAACGAGAGGATTTTCATCGTAGTAGCACGACTGATATGCCGATAGTGGACCGCCGATAGTCGGCTGGAAATGTCCGAACGGGAATCCAAATAAACAAACAATTTTAAACACAATTTACTCGAAAAAAAACGATGATTTTTTCTTTGATATTTTCCGACTTGAAATTGGGATTTTTTCATCCTAACATAGGAGAAAAGAAACGTTTTGGCATTGGGAATACAACCGTATAACGGCCAAAAAAGACTATTGTCGAAACATATGAAACAGACTATAATCATGTCCTGGGAATTGGAAAAGTTACAAATATTTTATTTAAATAGCGTGATATTACTGTAAAGTCCTTTCGGATTTAGTGGATTATTTTATAATGCACTTCTTTACTGTGTGCAAGGCATGTAAACCATGATAGTGACAGCAATTTACAAATACTGTACATCGGGGGTTGACCTATATTCGATATTAGGTCGTTTATACATTTGCATTTTTAGACCCAGTGCACAGACTGGTTCTCTGCCATTTACATGTATGTTTTCAAGTTTAGTTTCATGTTTAGTAAGATTGTATGGACATTCTGAGTATCAGCCAATGAGAGCATCTTTTTCCAGTCCGTGTGATGAATATTACAATCAAAAAATGCTTCTGATTGGTGAATAATTTAGAGCTAAAGCGATATTAGAACGGCGGCTTTTTGGCCGTCGTAAAAAAAAAAGATCGACTGACCGGGCATGCACATATGGCCGGGTGAATTCTATTTGAAGAAAACAAGCATACGAACGCAAATCAAAAAATAATGTCTAGTTATTAAATATGCGTTTCTATTAGAAGTATCTCCTTACAGAATAAGAAATCGTCTCTGAATGATGTCCAAAGCAAATGCTTAATTCCAATTCCCTTGATTATATTGCAAATGGTACCAGATTAACGAAACGTACTGTGAGAATAAATAGCTTTCCATATATGTGTCTTAGAACAGACCCGATATACAATGAAATAGTATATATTCCATTAAGGCATAGAAAGAGAAAAGTTCACAGAAAGAACATAAAGAGCTGGCTAAATGTGAGATGGGCCTAGACGCGAGAAACCATGTCTTCGGGGTTTGCCAACAACAAATGCTCAGAACTGCGCTTTTGTTATTCGTTTTTAGGTAGGATTATATCCAGACTTGCTACCAGCGAAATTTCAATTTAATAGCTCGTCTCTGTAGCTGGGGAGACTGGTTAGAGCCTCGCTTTGTCGGAATCCCCGAAGACAGATTTTGTCGCGTCGAGGCCCAAATTTTAAAGCCAGCACGTCACGAACTCCTAGTACATTGCACTCTTTGCAAAAGGCAGCAATGCTGAGTCGAACTATTGCTGTTCACGTACACAAATTATGGAAATAGAAGAAAGGGTCAAATGAAAAACAAAGTTCTATAAATTGAAAAAAAATAAGTAGGGCATAGGCATGTAATTTCGGACATCAGGTAAATTCTGACATACACATGTAAACAGTGGAAATCACGATGAGACGGCTCCTAATAAGTCGTCTCATCAGGATTTTCACTATTGGCAAATTTAATATATTTTTATTACAATAATTAACTAAAAATTATAACAATAATTAAAATATGAAACAAACAAGGTCGATGTCCGAAATTAGCTGACCGTCCGACTTTACCCTACTTTACACCAAACCTTGCCACAGGTGAACTGACACCAATTTTGGTGTAACGTTTCACCTGTTACATGTATGAAAGCCTTGTTCTAAATTGATTTTATTGATCCGGAGAATAACTTCATGTACAGCAATGACAGGTAGACATGTTTTAACCTTAACTATAAGTAAAATATTGGTCTCAACACGTTACAGTAGAAAATTAAATTAAGTTTACAACAAATGTGTGTGTGTGTGTGGGGGGGGGGTCTCAGCTGCGACGAAATTCGGTGTGAAGTTATACTTATTTTTACAGCTAAGAAGCACTTTTTACAGAGTAGCCCCGTTGGAAAGGCCAGCATACCCCTTGAACCCTATGTTTACTGTAGAGTTCTACATTGTTACTTTGGGGAACAGTGTAGACCCTGATGAAATGCCGCATCTTGCACAGTGTAGACCCTGATGAAATGCCACATCTAGCGACTTTCATCAGGGTCTGCACTGTTCCCTAAGATAAAACCCCCACGGGGTACTCTGATATTTTCATACATACGTAGGCTCGGGCCATTTTTGGGGTTCAAAAATTTGAATTTCAATATTTTTGGGGGCATGAAGATTTTGGGGGTCATCACAAAACTGGACTGTTTTAGGGGTCATTTCTATGCATTTTAGGGTATTTTCTTAAGGCCAATGTACAGAATAGGGATTTTTTTTGGGGGGGGGTGTGCTAAAATTTCAAATATTTTTGGGGGTATGCCTGATATTCCAAATATTTTCGGGGGTAAGGTCCAAGCCTACGTATGATGAAAAAGTGAGAGTACCCCCACCCCCCTTCCCCGAGATAAAAGCATTCTTTTAGGTCTGGAATAAATCTTTTTGGAAATGCTTTCCTGTGACCGCTAAATAATATGGAAGAATCCATTAGTAATTAAAGGGTTGAAATTATACGGACTGACCCATTGAAGGCATATATTCCTGTCCAATGGACGTCATTAGTGGAATAACTTATATGGGACAGTGGATTAAAGAGCCCCAAGAAGGGACTTACCTGTATGAAACAAAATTTATTTTCCTATGCGCGGTTCCAGAAAATGCGGTCAGGGAAGAGTCCTGACAAGGTTATTTTTTTTATTTAGTCATCAACGTTTGTCTCTCAGAGTGCCGTGGGGTGCAATTGCTTCATGATGGGATCCACGCCAGTATTAATTTTCCACGGAAACCTTTAGCCACTGGGGAAAGTCCGGACCCAATGCCCCCTCTGGATCCGCTAATGATTCCATTTCGCATAAAAGCCGTCATGTGCGTCACCGGTTTTAGCTTTTGTGCCAAAATAACCATATAGCACTGTTATATAATGCTGTTTGTTCAGTTTGATAGTTTGTGGGACGGCGCAACGACACCCACATCACTAAAGCATTTTCAGCACTCTCGTTGTTGCCAGCCATTATCCATGCCTAGCCTGTTAATCCGCACAACCTGATTTACACAATTGCTGTTTTTTCTGCATCGAGAATTGCTACATATACAGAAAGTTTTGTAAGCTGAGCATGATGAGACAGAAAGTCGCGACCAGGTTCACACAATTCTAAAGTAAAACTAACATATGTTTTGCGTTTCAGGAGAATCATCTCATTGAGACGGATATGTTAAAGTCGAGAAATCAATAAAATCAATTTTCGATAACGCACTCTTGTTTAGGGATCTGTGACTCTGTGCTGCAGTTCGAATGCAGGGGTGATCCTGCACAACCACGTCTATTTAGCACATTGATCATTTTCGCTTTCTGGAAAGTACAGTAACACATGTGTACAACGGCCCTCAAAAATAGACAATGGCAAATAATATCTTTATGAAGGTCGAAAGTATTGCAGAATACGGGAGCCGGACATTCCCCCCCCCCCCCCGGACATCTGCCCCCCTATGAAAAATGGCATATGTGGACATCTGCCCCCCAAGCAATTGACATGGGAGGATAATTGCCCCCTCAACAAATGCATAATGGTGGATATTTGCCCCCTTTAAAAAAACAATGGGAGGACATTTGCCCCCCACCCTTCTCACCCTGATACCCTGAAATAGGGTGAACTGTTAACATCCATTTAGCTGACATTTAGTCAGAGACTAAAAACTTTGTGTGAGAAGCTAAACTCTAATGAGAAAACTTTACCGGAATTCTTACATGCTGTAGGCCATTGCTTAAGATTTTAAGAGGGAATCATTTAATCCTACACATGCCTACAGAGACTTAGAACAGCCTAAGTATCTGATGAGTCCAATTTTTCGCTTTCGGCATGAAGAAAACTAGTCGTTAATATATGAGCCGCAATATGAGAAAACCAACAATGTGCAGATTGTTGGTTTTCTCATGATGCGGCTCATATATATATGTATGTATTAAAGATTATTTTAATAGTATATATTAAATCACTAGCGGGTTTTAACAGATAATAAAAGATTTTCAATTTATTTAGTAAGATATTGGCTGCCTTTTAAGTATGCTTTAAGAAGTCTTATTTTGTTTTAAGTGTTCTGAGTTGATATACTACAATAACTCTAAAATATTTTATATTTTAATTGATTTTATATTTTAATTGCTATTGTGCTCATTTGATTCCAATCTTTTATCAAAATTGTTATTTTGGCTAATGCATTTTAACAGTTTGCTTATCAAATATTGTATTGTAACTATTGTATATAGTTAATCTTAAGTAGTTATAATAAAACAAAGTTCTTATGATAATGTCATTAATTATGAATAGTTGTCAGTGTACATTTAGTTTGATCAGCTAATTGCAGATCAAGCTTGTAATGTTCATTGAGTGTGTGTTGATGACTGGGAGGGGGCAAATGACCATGCTATGCACTATGATTAGGGGGCAAATGTCCTACACCTTTTTTCAGTTGGGGGGCACATGTCCTCCTATGTCAATTTCTTGGGTGGGCAGATGTCATCATATGCCATTTTTCATAGGGGGGGGGGGGGCACATGTCCGGGGTGGGGAAATGTCCTACACTCGCAGAATACTCCCCTTGGAGCATTCTGCAATACTTTTGACCTGCATTAAGCGATAATTGGTCTTGAAAACCAATTTTCTGTCTTTTTGAGAGTGGCCGTTTTACACAGGTTTTACTGTATACACATGCAATTTTTCAATATTCTAGCTAGCCGCTGTAGCTGAGCAGCTTGGTTGAACATGTTCGAACCAACCCCACACCGAAGCTTGGCTTCTCGTGTTGAAGGCCATATATAAAAGTTCCACTGACCGGGTATGCACCTATTGCTTGGTTGAATCCTCTAAATGGAAAACACAAGCCCAAATACATGTTTTGATTAAAAGTATCATCTTACAGACTTAGAAATCATCTCTGAATATCAACTGTCAAATAATATACAAAGTAAATCCGTATATTGCAAATGAAACGCTAATACAGATTATAAATGAAAGTTATGGTGAGAATTAATAGGTTTTCATAAAATTGTCTTAGAACAGACATACCTTTTTTCACAGAGGGCCGTGCGGGCCTCCCCGAGAAGCAATTGGACCCAAGGGGTCCCATTACTTCTCGAAGGGGGTCCGTACCAGTAATTAATTCTGAGGAAACCTAAAGCAGCTGGCGATCTTCCAGGGGGGGGGGGGGGGGTTAAAGAGCTAATGAGCTGCATTTTTAGGTCCAGTTAAGCAAATTGTTTGAGCGCAAAATGTGGTTATTTCCCTAGCCATCAGTTTAAACATGTGCTGAGGGTGTTCAAAAGAACCGTCTCGTCGAGTTTTGTTTGGTAAGTAAGAATACGCACTTTTATCTATGTAATGGTTGCGTTTTTATTTCTAAGCCAGTACATTATATATTACTTGACTTTTCGCTTACTGTAAAGGCGGCGACTTTAATATTCATATCTGGGTGTGGTTCGGCTATTTCATCTGCTAAGGAAGGGAAATCAGGTTTTATTTATAATTTGGTGAAGAGTAAATAAGCTTTTTGAGTCCCGCAAACGTGCATGCATTTCATGAAAATCCTAACCGTATACACACTGAACTCACATTTATTAACCCTTAAAGCGCTTAATCACAAAATGTATGTTTTTGTCGTCCACTAAACTATTTGAAGCCTCATAGATAAACAGTGTGAACCCAGATCAGACTGCTCCTGTAGGAGCAGTCTGATCTGGGTCCACAATGTTTGCCTCCCTGCTTATGTTAAATAGACATTTTCAGATGCAGTAATTTTGCTGGCGTTTTAAGGATTAAATAATGACTGAGGTTGTGGCACAAGATAATACAGTTACTTTTTAATAAAACCACGCCTCCATTTCAGCTTTTACCTTTGCCTAAGGTTGACTAGTCCTAATTACGCATTCATGAGGCGCCGCCTTTACATTAAGCGAAAAGTCAAGTAATACCATACGGATCTCCTCGAGAAGCAATTGGTTCCAAGGAGTCCAATTGCTTCTCCAGGGGCTCCGTACAAGGGCGGATCTAGGATTTCTAGAAAGGGGTTCGTATGTATAAAGGTATGCGGGGTTCGCTTGGCTGGCTTTATCTCATTTTTCTTAGATATCACATGAAAGTGAAATAATTTGGTCTAACTGAGACAGGGCGGGGAGGGGGTTCAAGCGAACGCCCTGAACCCCCTTTGGATCCGCTACTGCCGTACCAATATTATAGTTTAATTTGCTCAAATTAGCCCAAACTGATTAAGATAGTGTCCATGATCTATAGTGCAAATGTATGATAAAACCACCAACACAGCATGTATGCCTGGCGAAGACGCGGACTAATCAGCCTGGGCATCTGCCTAGTCTGGGCTAGTCTGAACAGGCCGGGTTCAGGCCTTGGTATCTAAGCACTCGATAGAGTGATAGCGAAAACCAGGCAGATGAACAGGCAAACATTTGTCTAATCTGCTTGTTTTCTAGATTTTATTTATGCACATAACATTTGATTTTAACTCAAGTGTCACTTGTCTAGACAATGCACTGGTGATAAAACAATTTGAGTGTAGAATCTATGAGCAGACACGTGAGCAGATGGCAATTGTCTTGAATGGCGGAAATGGGTTCAATAGACAATGCACTCATTATAAAACAATATGAGGGTAGAATCTGTGAGCAGACAAGTGAGCAGATGACAGTTGTCTTGAATGGCGGAAATTGGTTCAATAGACAATGCACTCATGATAAAACAATATGAGGGTAGATTCTGTGAGCAGACATGAGAGCAGATGACTATTGTCTTGAATGGCGGAAATGGGTCCAATAGACAATACACTCATGATAACACAATATGAATGTAGATTCTGTGAGCAGACATGAGAGCAGATGACTATTGTCTTGAATGGCGGAAATGGGTCCAATAGACAATACACTCATGATTACTCAATATGAGGGTAGAATCTGTGAGAAGTCAAGTGAGATGACAGAGTGGTCAAAGAGAGACGAGCTGGAATACTGGTTAACATGAATACATACACATGCGTGGATCCAGAGGGGGGAACAGGGGGTCCAGAACCCCCACCCCTGAAAAATTACAAAAATATAGGGGTTTTCAGCAATACTGGTGCGGATCCCCTGAAAAATCACAAAGCTACCAAGCCAGCATTCAATGTTGATGCATGGCGTTTCGCTGGCGGGCCGATGATGACCCGCTTTTAGTGCTATTTGGATCTTCTCTCCCCTCATCAAAAAAACTTTGACAGAGTCGGACCCCCTCTGACTATCATTTCTGGACCGGCGCAGAGACTCATCGCCGATGAAATATTTCGCAAGCCACTCCGCTGCTTGATATGCTCCAACCTTGGACATGAATGAAAAATTATTGATTGGTACTTGAAGCTTAACGAACAGTAGGCCTATGGCAAGCCAATGTCACATTAATTCTTTAAACCTAAGTTTGAACTTCAAACCTAGGTTTGAAAATCTTAAACCTAGGTTTAAAAAACTTTAAACCTAGGTTTGAAAGAAAAAGTGCACATTAATTCTTTAAACCAGGGTTTGAAGTTTCAAACAGGGGTTTTAGCTGGCCAAATGCACATTAATTCTTTAAACTTACGTTTAAACTTTAAACCTTAGACGTTTCTTATGAGCAAACACATAACATATGTTTAAACTGATGAACACAATCGCAATTTCACGCTAAAAATTAATTAACTGACCCAAGATTCGTGCATTAAGCTATGATTCACCGCTTATACCGACTTATAAACTTACGCGAACATTCAAATTTCTTATGTCAAATATAAAATAAATCCAATATACAGACTTTGACTATGATTTGATTTCTAAATTCAAAGTTGGACTTAAATCTCTCTTGCGCCAAGGACTTTCGGAACCTGATTTCTATGGTGACTTGGTGTATAAGTTGAAGAAGATTGTTGGCTCTAATAATTTTTCAGCGCAGTTCATTAAAATAATTTCCCATTATAAAAAGATTGGCTATAACATTAATGTATTGCAACAGACTGCATGCTTGGTAGTCAACCCAATCACGGTTGGCAACTTTGCTTTCCTCTTTAATTGCACGCCGGTGGGTCGGACTTCAGACTCTATGATGGTTCCGACTTAAAGACTTATCTATTGATGAGATGGTAGGGGCCTGATGCTTTGGCTGTTTGTCGGGCCCACCGGGGTTTACCTGTTGGATTTCTTTTGCTCCGGTATTCAGTTTAATTTACTGTTGAGTCCTTATCCTTGCTTTATCTCCTTGTTATATCTTGATTTATATGTTTTAGGAGATGATGCATTGATAAGTTAGGGGTCTTTCATGCAAACCAAATATTTATGTGTCTTGATCCACATCTGAATTAAGGGTGAGGTTGGCGCCGTTAAACCGGTTTAAACCCTCCAGTAAAATATTTTACTGACCGTTCCAAGGCGGTACTTCTTTTGTGGATCTTTTATGTTTTTGTTCTGTCTTGTGTTTGCTATGTTTTGTGCGCGTCTGTTTATATGTGCTTTGTGGTCACCTACTGGGAAAGGGCTGACCTCTTGGCTCTCGTTTGTGGTGTCTTCTGTGAGTTTGTCACTTTCCCATTGGTATCCTGGGTCAGGTGTGGTACTTGATTGTATCGATTCCTGATCTTTGCAACCTTATTACTTTGAATCTCAAAAATGTTCGAATTTTAAATATCAAAAATAAAAGTCAATCAGCATTTTATTTTTGAATCTCTAATATCAAACTCATTCCAGCGTTCGAATTTTGAATGTCAAATAGCTTTTATCAAATTCAATCCAAAATTCAAATTTGTTGAATCTCGAATATCAAACGCAATCTTGAATAACAAACTCAATTCAACATTCAAATGTTTTTAATGTCGAATATTGAATTCATTGGTATCAATGTCGAGTATCAAATATCAAAATGAAAATATTACACAGAATTTGAACTGACTGAGTTTGATATTCATTATTCGTAAGTAATAAAAAAATGAATACTGGGTTGAGTTTGATGTTCGATATTTGAGAGTCAAGAAAATGAGCGTGTGATAAGGTTTATATATAATATTCGAAATTCGAAATTTTAATGTTGCATTGAGTTTGATATTCGTTATTTGAGAGTCAAAAAAATTGAGCGTTCGATGAGGTTGATAATTTTTTATATAAAATATGACATTTGTATTTTAATGTTAAATTGAGTTTGATATTTGATATTCGACGTCAAAAATTTGAATGTTGGATTGAATTTTATGTTCGAGATTCGAAAAATATGCAGGAAAAAGGATACATAAGCTAAAAAGCTGGTGGGCGTTTTAAAGTAGGTCCTATAAACTCAAAAGAAAATGCATATTGCTTCGAGCTAAAAATAATAAAATCTCATATGTTGGTCCATCATGCTGTCAACGAAGACCCTGATCAGCCATACACATACGTGCTGACTCTAGTACCTGTTAGTAGTTACCTCCATAATGTCAACAAAGACTATGATCGATCAAAAACTGGTGTGCTGACGTCTGTGACTTTTCTTATTTCTTACTTCTAACGTTTACAGTTAGCGTTTATGCATCCGCGCATATTTGCAAACGTGCGTGACTACACTCCTGTGTTTGTATGGGTGTATGTATAAACGAAGTATTGCTTGCATAGGTGCGGGCATGCAGCCATGCGTCTGTCTGTCTGTCTGTCTGTCTGTATGTATGTATGTATGTATGTATGTATGTATGTATGTATGTATGTACCTATAAACTAACGTACATACGTACGTATGTATGTATGTACATGTACGTATGTATATGTATGTATGCATGCATGCATGCATGCATGCTTGGGTACATGCATGCATGCTGGGACGCATGCATGCATGCTTGGATGCATGTTAGCATTCGTGGGTAGATGTACATGTATGTATATACATGTATACTTCATTGCGTAGATTGATGGATGGATGAATGTGTGCATGCATGCTTGTTCGTTTGTAAGTTTGTATGTATGTATGAACGTAAAAGGGTGTATGTATGTATGTATGTATGTATGTATGTATGTATGTATGTATGTATGTATGTATGTATGTATGTATGTATGTATGTATGTATGTATGTATGTATGTATGTATGTATGTATGTATGTATGTATGTATGTATGTATGTATTTATGTATGTATGTATGTGCATGTACGTAGGTATTTTTTGCATATATGTACATGTTCGTATGCATGTATATGTATGTATATATCCATGCATCCTTGGGTGCATGCATGCATGCTTGGATACATGCATGCATACTTAAATGCATACATGCTTGGATGCATGTAAGTATTTATGGATGGATTGACATGTATGTATGTACAGTTATGCTGGTGTATGTATATACACGCATGTGTGTACATGTATGTATGTATGTATGTATGTATGTATGTATGTATGTATGTATGTATGTATGTATGTATGTATGTATGTATGTATGTATGTATGTGCATGTACGTAGGTATGTTTGCATATATGTACATGTTCGTAAGCATGTATATTGTGTATATATCCATACATGCTTAAATGCATGCATGCTTGGATGCATGTAAGTATTCATGGATGGATTAACATGTATGTATGTACAGTTATGCTTGTGTATGTATATACATGCATGTGTGTACATGTATGTATGTACATACATTATGTATGTATATGTATGTATGTAGGTATGTACAAGTATACATGTACTTATATGTATGTATGTATGTATGTATGTATGTATGTATGTATGTATGTATGTATGTATGTATGTATGTATGTATGTATGTATGTATGTATGTATGTATGTATGTATGTATGTATGTATGTATGTATGTATGTATGTATGTATGTATGTATGTATGTATGTATGTATGTATGTATGTATTACATGTGTATGTATTCACACGTATGTGAATACATGTATGTATGTACATGCATGTTTGTACATGTATGTATGTAGGTATGTATTTAGGTATGTATATGTATATATTGGGCTGGAGGTCCAGACCATCACCCCCCCCCCCCCCCTGAAAAATTTCAAAAAAAAAAAATAAATTAAATGTCGTTTCGCCGGCGGATATGGTATTTTGCAACAGTCGCTATTAAAGCTTTTTAATGGTGTATATCCATACGATAGAGCTCGGTTGTAGCCAGCTTAGTTGCATTGAAATACAGATATGTTGGTATGATAATGATCGGATCCGGAATTATGATGACTGCATATATTTTTTCGTGTTTTGGTAATTTATCCTGCATTGTAAATAGCGTTACCGAATATCTGGTTTTGAATATCAAAAGTAAATAATATCGAAAATCAAACTAACTTCTGAAATTGAATCTCGAAAATCGAATAAAAACTTCTGAAATTGAATCTCTAGAATCGAACTAACTTCTTAGTGCTGAGAAAAGCGGACTTACATGTAGTTGGCTTGCGAACTTCAAATGCGCAGACCAGTCTGTGCATCCGCGCAGACTTAGCGGCGCATTTATTATGTACACTCTTTAAAGTATAATTGATGAACTTTCCACGATCAAAACTTCACCATTTTGTTTCAATGAATTGTTAAAACATTGCGACGAACTGAGCCTTTTCTCGAGAAAACCCGACTTACATGTAGTTGACTTGCGAACAATAAATGCGTAGACCAGTCTGCGCATCAGTCCAGACTGATCAACGCCTTTATTATTCACACTCCGTAAAGTGTAATTGATAAACATTTCCATGGGCAAAAATCAGCTTTCTTGATAGATAGATAAATGATTATATTTCGCAAAAGGCCAATCGGCCCATGAGTTACTTTTATAAATATTACAAGTATAGATCAAAACGAAAATACAAGAAAAATGTTTCATTTGGTACTTTACTGTCAACGAAATGCTTTAGCTCAGTTAAATCAGTATCTAAATGGTCGCTATCAGTATCTTTGAAAATGTCAGAAATCGTAGAAAAATATTTGTTTGATTTATTAGCAATATCTTCAGATTGAGTATACCGCTTTTTGTCAACTACTAATTCTTCTGGTAAGCCTGAATTTGCCTTTGTGTCTTTATTATTAACCTTTCTAAAATGCTGCCATATTGTTTTTGTATCTTTTGAATTAATGACCGTAATTGAAAAATGTTTTCGATTTGCTTTTCTTATTAAATCTTTAGTTTTATTTCTGAATATCTTATAATCAGACCATAGTTTTCTGTGTTTAAAATTGTCTCGATTTCGACGCGCAAGTGCAATATCTTCAATATACCACTCTGGAAGTTTATTTAACTCTATTGGTTTTATATGGCGCATGCTGATCTAGGTGTTTTTGAATGATACTGTACCAGACAGAAATGTCATCGTTTATATCAGATCGGTCTAAAGTGAAGTGGTTTAAATCACGTGATAGATCTGTTATAAAAGATTCTTCGTTAAAATTTTTAAAGCATCTGTATCAGGATGTTATATGATCAGTTTTACGGATTTTATTGTTAATTTTTCTCGTAAAACATATAGGAAAATGGTCACTTATAGAATAGGAAGGTACAAAGCTTTCAATGATATTTTCAGGATGGGTAGTGTAAATGTGGTCAATAATGGTGGAGCTAGATTCTGTGACCCGGGTGGGTTGGGTCTCTCATTGCGATAAATCAAACAATTCTATTAAATTACACCATTTCTTATTCAAATTCATATTAAAATCTAAGTTGAAGTCGCCCATTAAGATTATTTCTAGGTCTGTTGTCTGCGCTATAAATGACTCTTCCTCAAACAGATCTATCCACTCAGAAGTTGCGCTTCTGAAACGGCTTAGCATTTGGTAAAGTTATTTCAGCCCAAAGTGTTTCTAATTTTGAACTTTCAACTTCGTGTCTACGTTTACAATTTATAGCTTTTCGATAATATAGTACTACACCTCTTCCTGCTTTTTTCTGTGTTTCTGATCTGTCTTTACGTAGGATATCATAGCCATCAATAGCAATTAGATCATCAGAAATAGAATCTGTCAAGAAGGTCTCACACAAACCAAAAATATCCGGGCAGTTGTCATGCGCCATGGAAATGCGCAGTTCATCTATTTTAGGAACAATTTGATGAACATTTAAATTACAGAAATGAAGACCTTTAGATTTAAAAATTAAGTTTGAATTTAAGTTGTATTCTATTTCAGAGGACAGATCAGAGATGCTATTGAAGCTGACTCTCTCATTGCTATGAGATGGACTTGTTTGATCTGAATGATTGGTTTGACCATTGTATTGGGTACTTTGTTCTGAACTTAGGTTTTTGTCAGACACACTATCCTGACTGGATTCACTGACACAATGTGCAACATCAGACTCTATGGTAAGATTAGAGAAACGATTAGCTTAATGCACGAATCTTGGCTTCAAGTACCAATCAAGCCTACTGTTCGTTAAGCTTCAAGTACCAATCAATAATTTTTCATTCATGTCCAAGGTTGGAGCAATATCAAGCAGCGGAGTGGTTTTTAAACCTAGGTTTAAGATTTTCAAACCTAGGTTTGAAGTTCAAACTTAGGTTTAAAGAATTAATGTTCACTTGGCTTGCCATATAGGCCCTATGAATAATGTTTGTTTCTTAACTCTTTGCCTAGTCGTCTTCCGTTGCCCACAAGTCGTCTGCCGATAACAGTTAGAAAAAGTTTGGACCCAGGTCAGGCCCGACAACATGGATCTAAACTATTTTACATTCTGATGATTTCCTGAAAGATTTTGCCCTAAAATAATGTTTTTTTTAATCAACATTTTAGAAAAAAAAAATCTTTAAACACAAATCAACAGACGACAAAAAGGCTTGAAAAATTACCGATAGGCAAAGAGTTAATTAATGGAAAGGTATTATTGGAATTGACAAGAAAGCAAAAATAACTACATGTACCTGAAAGCGGATTAACGACAGCCAATGAGCATTGAGCTTACATGTATAATGTCTCATATTTTACTGCCATTTGACAAAGAAGGAGGGGCCTTTTGAAAGTTGTTTTGCTTTAAAGAAATACGTTTTGTCGGTGTCCAGATAACAGATGCGTCTTCAGTTGGAGTTTTATTAAAATGTGAAAGTGCAATAAAGGCGATACTTGCAGACTATTACAGTAACTCTGCCTTCTGGGCATTTTTACAAGCTTTTTTGTCGTCTGTTGATATTTTTCAAAATCTTTTTTTTTCGAAAACTTCTTTCAGAAATACCGTCAGAGTGTCAAACAGTTTTGATCCAGATCAGGCCCGACATATAGTCGGGCCTGATCTGTATCCAAAATGTTTGCATAATATATCAGCAGACGACACTTGTAGGCATAGTATATTCTTAAGACTTCAAGTGACACAGAAGAAGAGTACGGACGTGGGGGTCGTTTTACACGGTATCCTTTATATGTTAGCATTTTTGAAGTAGTCATAATGAACCTAAGCCTGCTCAGTTACAGCGACTGGCACAGTTTGCATGCAATCAGTTAAGACAGCAAAAATCACAGCGCTGATCAGACTGTTCGGTTGCACCGGGCGGTCTCTGCCTTTGTTGTTTAGATGACACAAATTAAACCGCTGTGTCCGAAGTTGCAATGATGTACTTATCAGATCACGAGATTATACAACTTTTTCAGGCTCAACTGAGTATGAAATTTATCCTGCTCATAAATAATATGAAATAGGCACACCTAACGGGCAACCAACCACTATTTGATCTGAGAGGATAGCATAGTATACGGTATTTCTTGTGAGTCGGTACTCGTTTGAGTATAAAAAGTAAGGAAGAAGGCAAATATCAGGAATCGATACAATTAGTACCACACCTGGCACAGAACACATTATGAAAAGTGACAAAAGTGTTCCAGTAAGCTGTCGTTGCTCTGAGTTTAATAAATAGGAAATAAAATAATCCTGCAAGCTATTTTAAAGGCTGCAAGCTATTTTAAAGGCGCTGGGACTCTTGAATGGATGTTCCTATTAGATACCATGAGGATTTTAATTTGAGCAGGGACATGTGATTTCCAACAATGTGTCATTTTGACAAGTGTAGACTCAGACGAGCCTGTGCAGCCTACTTTTAAGCTTAGAAACTCCAAATGATGTTCAGTCAGTAGCATAACACGCCTAGAAAATTCAAGCGACTAGCAAAGGCTCTGATCAGACTGCGTGTATGCGCAGGCTGATCTGAGTCTTTGCTGGTCGCACATATCACATTGTTGGAAATCTTATGTCGCGGCTCATTTATGGCCGTCTTTTTTCAAAGGCGCGACGATGCACGTGGCAGTTGGCTCAAGTCGTTATCACGTCGTGACGTAACGTTATAAGAATTGTGACGTCACGTCATGGGAATCACACAGCCGCTTGCTTGAAAGAGCTATCGTTAACGTTAAAGCTCTTGGTGATCGAAAAAATCCCTCAGTCTTATGGTTAAAATACAAGTTAAATATCAACAAAACTGGCATTTTCGCGATTCACTTTTACTTTTTGTATTTTTCAATGTCAATGGTGATCACAGCACATTTTTCAAAGGTAGAATAAGGTTCTTAGTTCGATCGAATCGACTCCGTATAGATACCGGAACTCTGTTTTGACAGAACGGAAATCAGGCATTCATATAGCAGATGAATAGAACAGAACAGAGCCTCTAATCGTAACAGCAACCAACCCTCGTTGTTGCCGCTGCGCGGCAACAACTCGTTGGTTGGTTGCTATTAAAATGCAGACAATTGGTGGCATTTTAACATTTATCAGATGGATAAATAAAACGTCTGAATTTGTTTTTAATTTTTCACCATTTTACGATTTTTAGGCAAATTAAAAAAAAATGATGCTCAGTTGCGTTGAGCATGAAAAGTTATATAATCTCAGTCGGCATGATGCGATTTTCACACCGGGTAGGCGGCAATTAAAAACATTAATATTATCGACGAACGTAGGTCAAAAATCGTTAGAAACAGTTTTCGATTGCCATCTGTCGCCCGACTGGCGACACTGTTTCTAGTGTTTTTTTATCCGCGTTCGTCGATTTTTAAGAGCGTTTTCGATTGCCGCCTATCCAGTGTGATTGTGGTTCACGTCGCATAGGTGAGCAGCGAATAGGGTAGGATTAGTACACAAGTGGTCTATCAATTCGCGTTAACTCAAGTTGAGTGTACACGTAAGTGTTTTACTTAGCAATTGTAAACAAAGTATTACGATACTGTCACTCTTGTAAACAAAGTATTACGTCACTGTCACTCTTGGTTGGCACGACAGTAGCTCAATCATTCAGCTTTGGTGGTGTCTGGTACAGTCAGGGGCCAAAAGTAATTCCACAACATCAGAAATCCCATAGACTTCAATGTGTTTTCCTCACGGTTTGCAAGAAAAAGTACTACGTTTCAACTGGCCAGTATATTATTATGCTTGTCGTTTCATTTGAAAGTTAAATAATTCTTAAATGAATAAGATAGTTTCCATTTTTTTTTTCATTAAAATTTCATCCGTCAATTTATTTTAAATCTGCAGATACTTAAAACAATTTGAAAGATTTTTTGTCAACTTTTTAACAACTATACCATTGACTATGGTTTATGGAAAAGTGGCATTTTCAAAATTTTGTAAAAGTTAAACTGTTGTAGACTATTGGAAAAGAGCAAATAGTATAATAGAACTTTTTTTTGCTCTCTGTAAAAGCGGTAACTTTAATATTCATATCTGGGCGTGGTTCGACTATTTCATCTGCTAAACAAGGGAAATCAGGTTCCATTTATAATTTGGTGAAGAATTTAAAGTTGTTTGTGCCGCTCAAACGTGCGTGCATTTCATGAAAATCCTAACCGTATGCATACTGAACTCACATTTATTAACCCTTAAAGCGCATAATCACAAAATGTATGTTTGTGTCGTCCACTAAAAGATTTGAAGCCTCATAAGCAAACAGTGTGGACCCAGATCAGACGGCTCCTGTAGCAGCAGTCTGATCTGGGTCACAATGTTGCCTCGTACTTATTTTAAATAGATATTATCAGATGCAGTCATTTTTCTGGCGTTTTAAGGACTAAATAATGTGTTTTGCATCTATACTGAGGTAATGGCGCAAGATGATACAGCTACATTTGAATAAAACCACGCCTCATTTTCAGCTTTTACCTATGTCTAAGGTAGACCAGTCATAATTACGCATTCATGAGGTGCCCGCCTTTACAGTAACCAAGAAGTAGAGCTTTATGTACGAGGGGAACCAATCTAGCGTAGTACTAGGTCTTTTGAAACTATACACTGTCTAAACTTTAACACGCAACGTCAGAAACGTCATGACGTTACTAATGACGTCAAAGTTCATTACTTGATTTGAGGGTTTGTCCATGCTCTTTCTTGCTAACACACTTTTTATTAGCCTTAGCATGTGTGTAATGGCATTCGCAGAAAAGTTGACACTGATTCATTTTTGCCCAAAGTTTGCATGATCTGAAAAGGATTGACCATACTTTAAAAATTCAGACAGTTGCTAAGGTAAAGTTGGTGCCATAGAAACATATGGCATGATAACGAAGAAGTTTAATCAGATATATAATAGGTTCTTAGCGAAAACTAGACACCATGCTTTATGTGATAGCTCTGCATAATCCCCTATTTTTGCCTTAAAATGCCGTGTTCTTATCGAGTCTGCTGTATGCTTGTGAATACTTTCACTGTGCAAGCAAACACCATGAGCCCTGATTAGACTATTCCTAAGGGAAAATTCTGATCTGGGCCCATATTGTTTGAAGAACTGGCTACCAAAGTACATAAGTAGATCATAGAGAGAGAGCAGACGGCATTTGTTGTGATTTAAAAACGATGACATGTTCTTACGTAATTCTTATGATATTTTGCTTAACTTGGCTTACAGTCCCGATAGCAGTGATACATACGTCACCATGACGTCATATTTGGCGTTCGTCAGCGTTTTGATGGCAGCCAGCGTTCACATATGTGTAATTGACAGCACGGCGGAGAAGCTTGCGGTAAAGGAAAAACTGTTTGAGGATATCTACGACTATGTATTGGAACTTCGAGAGAGAACTGACTTGCTCACTTATTTGACTAAAATACAGAAAATATTTTGCCCCGAACAACCGATTTGTGAGGATGGACTAACCATTGGAACTAACAATGACACGTTTCTTCTTGAAAATCTATATATGGCGAATGAGAGCATGCAGGTCAAAGATTTGAAATACCTCGTTGGAGTTTGTTGTCTCCCTTGTTCCTGCTCAGATAGGTGTAGCGAAGACAACAACTGCTGTTTGAGTAAAGATGTAGCCTCTGTTACCAATGTGGCAGTAAAAAGTGAATGCGTTGCAGCAACTTCCATCAGTTATCAGCGCATAGAACATGAGCCAGGTCTTATGTATTATATGATAAACCATTGCTTCAGAAACGACACGGACATGTCAACAATCTCGAAATGTGAATCACCAGACAGATATGTTCTTGGGGACACAATTCCGGTGACGTCCCTTACAACTGGTCGCACCTATTGGAATACACATTGCGCCATGTGTAACGCTGATGCTGATGATGTTTTGACGTGGAACAGCACAATAACATTCGACCGCTTCATTCTGCATTCATCTGGTTCACACATCCGTGGAGTAATGCCACAAACCGTAGAGGAGATGTATACCTATCTCCAGAAACAAACGAGGTCAACAGTAATATACACGCCCACATTACCGATGCAACACAAAGTATGTATTCGAGATAAAGACGTATTAAAATGCACGGATCAAGGAAAACAACTCGCCAAAGTAGATGACAGGCACTCATTTATCTTGGAAGCATGCAAACAGTATTCATCGCAAGTACTTATTGGGTCACCCCGAGAAGCGCCCTACAAAAATATATTTTGCTTTTTCTGTCGAAAGACAAGCTCAAACCGAAGAACGAGCTGTAATGCAGACTATGGCGCGAAGGGTCAAACAGGACAAATTTCAGCACTCTTAGATTATCGCAAATCTAGAGAAGAGGGCCGTGATGTTAGGAGTAGCTCCGGGCTGGCTGGTGCCTTGAGGGGAAGTTGTGCTTGTAGCGAAGTTTTTGACAAGAATCATGTAAGTAAAATATGAGTTTCATAAAGTAACAGGTGTCACACTGTAGCCTTATCATGGCTCACGGCACCAGAAAGGACTGTCACATTGCCATAGACTGATCCTGGTCTACGGCAATCAGTCGTATGAAACTCTGTGACATAACCAGCCACAGGCCCCAGGTTCAAGTCAGTTAACGCAAGTCAATTTGATCTGGTCATGATCTTTATTCCAAAACTATCAAAACCAGTTCGCAGCTTCACCTTTTAAAGTGCCCAAACGACAGGTTCAATAAAGTTAAATCAATGTTATCAACATCACAAAATGTAAGTATTTATTAACAACTTGTTCCCAAATATTAGGTATGTTCACTTGTTATGTTTAATATATGTACGTATAGCTTTTGTCCAATTAATGGTTGATAACTTTGGTCCACTCCGCTGACACACGCATCTGTACACTTCCAACCGCAGCCTAAGACCCATACGCCCGCACCAAGCAGAGCTGTATGGGAAACCCAAAAGGACGTCCTCACACAATGACAACAAGATTCAGTATCCCGAAATTATCCAGAATCGTCATGATTCTCTAAATTATTCACAATGACGTTGCAGCATGAACCAATCGGAACAGCAATGCTATGTCCATAACAATGGAAATGCACAGAGCTGTTGTGCAGCTCCTGCCCAAACCAAACGTCACGAATAATATATTTACTCATTAACAGCCAAGTTTGATCTATCAAAGGCCTCTCATCTTAAGCTAAAAATCTTTAAAACAATACGTGTCCGTTTCAAATACATGTACAATAGAACTGCTCTGTCTATAGAAAACAGTCTGGAGAAAGTTACAAACTATTTTCATGGAACCAGATGGTTGATACCAAACCATTGTTCGCTTCGAATACCATATAAACAGTACCTCCTAATTATATCCAATCCAAATCAATAGGATAGAACAAGCTTCTCTATGGCTCAGACCCCAAGTCCGAATCACAGACCCAAAGGCGGGCATGTGCACTCTGTTAAACCAAGTACTGGATACCAGAATGGACACAAAGATTTCAGTCTAACGTTTGAACCTCGAGAAATGATACGGAACTGCTTATCATGCTCATTAATGGTAAAATGCAAAGATTGGTGGCATTTTAACATTTATTAGCATTATAAATACAACATTTAAGAGCGTTCAGTCAGTCGTATGAACATCGATGCGACGTCAAGTGAAACACCATAATTTTGTAATGACGTTTTTGTTTTCTAAAATATGAATTTGTATTTTAGCTGAATATATAGTTATAACCATAACGGCATTTGCGCAAATGCACCTTGTGTGATATAAAGCGATGACAAATGTCTTTATTTTCAAGGTGGCCAATCACGTGGTCAGCATGATTGGGCTCACGGATTTCCTGACCCAGTCAAATCATTTCGTAATACTTAGTCAATTTTCATGCGGTAAAGTGCAAAATACCCTCATATTTTTCTGCACAAGACTGTGTCAATGTTTCTCCTCGGTTTGCTGTAGTTTCCCAGATTACCTCGACCAACTGAAGAAAAAAAGGAAAAGTCTCCACGATTGGGTACACACTTCAGTTGGTCGAAGTAATCTGGAAAACTGCAGCGAACCCAGGAAAATATATTACACAGTTTTGTGCAGAAAAATATTTGGGGGGTTTTTGCACTTTACCGCATGAAATTCGACTGAGTATAACGAAAGTTATGAACGATTTTCCTTACATGTGATGTCCGATTACTGGTTCGTTAAGTCCGTGAACCTAATCAGGCAGACCACGTGATTGGCCACCTTGATTTTGATCTGCGGTTTCATCTACACACATACTTCACGTTTACAAGCAACTGTAGCGTGTGGCCGAGCGGGTTAGCTTTGAAGGGGTTATCTTGGGTTCTAGCCTTATTGATTCAATGGTAGTATATACATATATAACGATTTTCCTCTTTCTTATACGCATTGGTTAACGAGGATGGCTGCAATCAAATCTTAGCAAACTATTATGAAAGATAAGAGGCTAGCCCAAGGCAAGCTTCAGGCACCAGCCAACTGATGAAAGTTTTAGCTCTTGGTTGTCGCCGAGTCTACGGCCTGGTAATCGTCGTGCACTAAACGAGGAAAAAATATACTTAAGGAATAAAGATACGCAACAGATGAAAGCATATTTTTGCGTAGTTATAATATGTTTTAATTAGATTTCATTTAGAATGTGCTTACTGACTATCAATGACATGTGATGAAATTCGAGAACGTCACTTTAACGATAAAATTTACGACACAAGATGAAAACACTTAAAATGTGACGTGGACGTCAGAACGGAGATCGTGAAACCCAATCTTCTTCATGATTTGTTATATGGCGTCGACTCCACAATATGCAAACGAAGAAAGCACCATATCATGCGGAAATGTCAGTCAAATATTGCTTCAAAGCCAGCTACTGGTATGCAAGAATACACAATGACAAAGAATTAGCATTTAACGTCATTTAAAGCCGTCGATTTGTGGGCATTGGTGCATCACATGATTTATTGAACCTAAAGATACATGTAACGGGACATGCTACATTGACGTTAGTTTAACTGAACACAGCACACATTTGCAAAAGAAAGCAAACTGTTTTATGCGTGAAGTAACGATTAAACTTGCTAGCTGTAACCGAAGCTTTGCCACTTGGCCATGATCTCATTAGAAAAATGTGTAAATATGATGTAGAATAATGAATTTTGGCGTCAAATTACACATTTCATTGACGTCTAACATTCTAAAATAGTGAGTATGATCAGGAAATACCATAATCATAAACCGCAGACAACCCTGTGGCACCGTGAGGAAGAGCCGCTCAACCATCTCAAGGACACCAGGTAGACAAATTAAGCAAAGCAACCAGCTCTCTCTTCCCCATCAAGATGATTGCAATACTAGAATGGACATAAAGTAACGTAAAACAAAACAAAGAACAATTACAGACTCCCACAATGGGAGTAGCAATAAACAAAAAGTCAACAACAACAGAACCACCGCCTTAGAACGGACAGCAGCCTAAGCCACCGGGGGGCTTAAATGTATTTTACTGGTACCAAATCTTCGCCCTAGAGTCTGCTGTTGTTGAAGTACAAGAAATGTTCAGCTCGCATGGAGGCCATCTAACTAATGCAATGTATCATCATGGAGAAACACTCTAATCAAATTAACACACCATGATGAAACAAAGAAAAGGGCTCATGACTCACAGATAGTCAGAGCTAAAGAAAACCTAAAGTTGAGCCACGGTCAGTTCAGCTACAGCTAAGCATCAGGCACCAACTAACCGATAAAAGCTTTAGCCGTCATAGAGTCTGAGGCCTGACCCACCGTCGTGCAATTAAAGAGGAAACCATAGCCACAAACCGTGATTGAGTTCAAAACTAGGCATGCAGACTGTCGCATGATATCCAAGTTATATCCAACCCTTATATAACGTTTTACTATCTTTTTGAATTGATCACTAAAATTAGGTTTTCCAACAATTCGTTTGAATTTATAAACTAAATCACCATAAAATATAGGTTCTGATATGCCTTGTTGCAGAAAAGTTTTTAACCCAATGTTGTATTTAACAATTAACACTAAGTGTCTGTGGTAGAATTTAGAAACTGCTTTTCGAATTTTCTGATATCTTTAACCTTGTTTTAATAACTTAGCATTTAAAAATAAGTTTCTGTTGTTGAAGTCATCAACATTAGAACACACTCTTGCAAAACGAATAAGCTGAGGAATATATACACCATAGGAAGGAGAGCGAGGAACATCTCCATCAAGAAAAGGGAAATTTACTATTTCAAAATTAAAATCATCCCGTTTATCATAAATTTTAGAAGAAACTATGTCATTTGTTATTGACAAGTTCAAGTCCAAAAACAGAGCTTCAGTATCAGAAGAATTCGCCTTATTTAACTGAAGTTCAGTAGGATATATCTGACCTACCATTTGTTCAAAATAAGGATTATCAATATTAAGTAAGTCATTTAAATATCTAGAGGTTGAGTTAAAAGCTTCAATAATATCAGTTTGATTATTGTCAGACAGAGACAACATAAAGTCTCTCTCATAACAAAACAAAAACAAATCTGCAACAAGAGGAGCACAATTAGTACCCATTGGAATACCTACAATTTGTCTATATAATTTAGAGTCAAATCTTATAAATATATTGTCCAAAAGATAATGGAGCGCATCACACATTTTCTGACATGACCACAATTTATATCGTTTAGGTTGTTCAGAAGTAAAAAAAAAGGCATTTTTATCATTACAAGCCAAATAAAGTGAGCCCTCTCTGTTAAATGTTTGTTCAATTAATTCTGTTAGTTTTAAAGCAATAATAATTGCAGTAGACATAGACATAGAAATTTTATTTTGTGTCGAATATTGTACAACATATAACATAAGCCCAGTAGGGCTTTTACTTCGACAAACAAGAATACACAAACATTTTTAAACAACGAGTATCACAGCATGCACATATATATAGCAGTATTATAAGAGAAAAAGCATAATGTACAAATATATCACAGCATATGCAGAAAGCAATTAAGATATAAGAATGTAAAACATTATACCAATAGAGAACATCAGCAGGAGGGGTTGATGAACCATCAAACCCACTGCTGACGAGAGCTATTGGGTACTGCACTATAGCTGGGACATTTTTGATGAGATGCAAAAAAATTTGACATTAAGATTGCAGTAAATGGACACCCGAAGAATCACAGCCTTTGCAACAAAGCGAAAGCGAAAGAATGCGAAAAAAGAAGGGGTCGAAAAGCAAAAGCTTGTAAGCAAAGGGAGTGCAAGGGAGTTAAAACTGAACTGCAGAAGCAAAGCAAAGCAAAGTCCAAATTTAACATGAAGGACATCCACAAATGTAACCATCCCATGCATGGAGCAGTCTCTTGAACTGAGGGAGGACTCAGCCAGCCTCAGGTCATTAGGGAAACTGTTCCAGATACGGGCGGCTTCATAGTGGAATGACCTTAGACCATGCCTTGTGCTCTTCACAGCTGGTAGACTTGCCTGATTTTCTCTCCTGAAATTGTTTGACTGTTTGATATTGATCAAATCTTTAATATAGTCAGGAGCAATGTCATCAACGATTTTGTAGACCTTGGAAGCCATTTGCTTTATCCTTCTTACATGCAAGGGGGCGGTGTACATCGAGGTCGGCAGAGCTTTAAGGGATGACGTGAAATCATTGTTGATGAAACGTAAAGCCCTCTCTTGTATTTTTTTCTATCTTATTAGTGCTAGAAATACTACAAAATACAAAAAATGCCACGCTAGCGGGCAGTAGATAAAATTGGAAACAATAAAAGAATTGTAAATTGTCATCTTGCCTTGTTTAGTTAAAAAACGACCAATGCGCTTCAAGACGGCGAGTTGTTTTGAAGCTTTTTACGAATTTGGGACACATGGTCATCAAATCGCAACATAAAATCTATATTTATACCTAAAAGAGTGACATTATCTTCACGCTTAATTTCAGCTGAGTCTATTTTAAAAGAAGTAATATCATCAAGTGCCCTTTTTACAATACAAATTGCCTTAAATTTTGTGGGATTTGCTTTCATAAAATTAATAAAAAAAGTCAATCAGGTTACAACTTTCTTGTTCTAAAACCTTTTTCAACACATAAGTGTTTGCATGAATAAAAGACAGTGTGTTGTTATCTGCATAGTTGTAGATGACTCCTTGATTAGTAAAAAAGAATAAATCATTTAAAAATACATTAAAAAGAAGTAAATGTACTTTTATTGAATAAAACTCAAGAATATTTGGTCTTGACGTTAAGCGTTTGAAATCATAACATAAGGTCTCAAGCTGATCATTTCCTGCATCCCCCAATTTACTCAAAGGGTTTTGTAAACAAAAGTAACCAGTTTTTGGTATAAAATGGACTTTAATTGACCGTGTTTTACAATTTTCTACTGGGGTCAGGATGATTACGCGCATGCTAGCGGGCATACGTAATCGACGTAGTGGCTTAACCTACTGTAATTTTACGGATACATTCTGCTTTTATGAAATAACATCATCTTCAAAACCGACTTGCATTACATTTATTTTTACAATGAATTGAAGTGATTGTTGCGTGTCTTTATTCCTAAAGAATCGATATAAAATCACCAGACATGTACTGTCACATTATATCTAGTGTGTGATGCACAGGTATGAAATGTACAGGCTAAACGAAGAGCCTGTTGTGTTTATGCACACGATCTGGCGCAAATTTCTGATCATAATAATTTAGATATATGTCCTTTGTTATAGGTGGGGTAAAATGTTTGGAATTGTTATTTTAGCCTATATGCACAGAACAATCACAGTCTATAATGACAAGTTGATACATACAAAATTTAAACAGAAATTTTGAAGTTAATTAAACAAGATGGCACCGCAGCCTTTATACTGTAAATGTCTACAAGGTTAGCTTTTAAAAAGCTTAGAACCATAGCATAGCGTATTATATTTACTAGAGCACCTTTTTTTAGTGTTTTAATTTTGCATTTGCTGAAACCACTCTTTTAATTTTTTTCATACATTTCAAACTCTGAGTATTTTTGTTTTAGATAGCCTTTTGTATGCAATACCTCTAAGTGCTGAATAGGTGATCCATTGGAAGTAAGTAAAACACAGATGGGCATATACCAATAAGTCTCTATTAATGCAAACACTGAAAGTTGACCCCAACCTCCCCAAGCAGACATTTAGCAGTATGTGTCCATATTCCTCAATCTAAGTCTAATTAACGAAGAATGCGCATTAAACCTTGGGGCATATTGAAACGGATCCATCTAAATCTGAGAATTTCGTCACACTTAGCCGAGATGTCTGTTCATGCTCCATGTTTCCAGGGTAAGATGTTGAAGAAAAAAGCTTAGGACTATCGCAAACCGCATTATTGTTACTAGACACACTTTTAAAAGTTTTAATTTTGCATTTTCTATAGCCACTATTTGTTCAGTTTTTATCATGCATTTCAAGCTCAATAGGTTTTGTTTAAGTATTTGCATGTGTATACTAAGTTCTGAATAGGTGAAGCAAATAAAATACAAGAAATGTGAATCTACCAGGCTGGGTTTATTGACTATTCGTGACACGCTGAAAAGATCAAGAGTTCACAAACACACCCTCCCACACCCACTTTGCAACACGTATCTTAAAGGAAATGATCAGTTTTCTGCCGATTTTACCAGTAATTAATAAAAGACGTTTTTTTACCAGTAATTAATAAGAGACGTTTTAATGGGAACGTTTTGGCCAATTAGGGGACGTTTACACTGAACCGAAGTTCTAAGTAGCCACTTTTCAATTTCTTTTTTTCTGACTAATCCCTAGTGATATTGAAATGAATTTTTGCCCAAGTATGTGTATTGTAATGAACTAAAGTTAAGCGGTGTTTTGGAAGAGTTTTCTATCACTTCACGATTTTTGGGTTCAAAGTGCAAAAATTAGATTTTTGAAGAAAATATGCGTTTTGAGTGCAGTTTTTATCAAAAATAGTAAGTGAGTATGATCAGGAAATACCACAATCACAAACTGCAGGTGTTTTGGAAGAGTTTTCTATCACTTCACGATTTTTGGGTTCAAAAGTGCAAAAATTAGATTTTTGAAGAAAATATGCGTTTTGAGTGCAGTTTTTATCAAAACTAGTAAGTGAGTATGATCAGGAAATACCACAATCACAAACTGCAGACAACACCGTGGCATCGCGAGGAAGAGCCGCTCAACCATCACGAGACACCAGGAAGACAAATTAAGCAAAGCAATCAGCTCTCTCTTCCCCATCAAGATGATTGCAATACTAGAATGGATATAAAGTAACGTACAACAAAACATAGAACAATTACAGACTCCCACAATGGGAGTAACAATAAACAAAAAGTCAACAACAACAGAACCACCGCCTTAGAACGGACAGCAGCCTAAGCCACCGGGGGGCTTAAATGCATTTTACTGGTACCAAATCTTCGCCCTAGATTCTGCTGTTGTTGAAGTACAAGAAATGTTCAGCTCGCATGGAGGCCATCTAACTAATGCAATGTATCATCATGGAAAACACTCTAATCAAATTAACACTCCATGATGAAACAAAGAAAAGGGCTCGTGACTCACAGATAGTCAGAGCTAAAGAAAACCTCAAGTTGAGCCACGGTGGGTCCAGCTACAAGTGCAGGTGATGGCAAACCTGCCAGGTTGACTTGAAAAACATCAAACACTTGACATTTTGCTTATAACAGATTTTTTATGAATGTTTAAAAATTGATAACTTTCCGAATTTTCCAAAATTTTCGGAAATTATCAACTGCACATACTTAAATCATTGTATGTGTTTTATTTTACATTAATATGTTTGACAAAACACCATGCAACTCGATGTGCCCATTTTCTAATGATATTTTTTTTACTAATTTGGTATCAACTTCCGCTTTTAACATGAAACTTTAAAGGTCATTTTAATGGCATTTGTTAAAGATGTCTTTTAATTTTTAAGCAGAACAGTGACGACAATTCATAATAAAGAACCCCTGAAAATTGCACTACTGTGCCGCAGATAATAAAGCGTACAGAGCAATGCAAAGTGTGTATGCAAACTGCATGGTTAAGCTAAAAATCCTTTGATTAAGTTGTTGACAGTGGCTGTCTTCATGTAACGTAGAAGAGACATGGAGTGTTCAATAGTCAAAAAAAACAACCTTTGATTCTTTTCATCTTATATCACAGCTGTTATAAACAACTTCAAACTAATTAAAATATAAATGGATAACGTATCTGATGAATAGTTTATTTCACACTAGAAAGTGTGACTTTTTGAAATGATGGTACCTTTACTCGGACCCGTCTGTGAAAGGTCTACCAGACATTTTGAAATAACATAATTTGCAGAGTCTCAACAAAGCCTTGGACCTTCTTATAGAATTAAAATTTTGTGAGAGCGATTTTAACTTTCTGAACAGAAGCTAAAATTGTATGGTGGCTACTTATAATTTCGGTTCAGTGTAGATTTGGGTGCATTTAGACTTTGGGACGTTTAAGACGTACAGATTGAAGGCAGAAACGGAAGTACGCGCTGATGGGAGTTTTATTTCATCATATCCGAATTTAATAAGAAACCGAGAATATCCGAATTGAATGCAGAGTAACGGAATGGGTTACGCCTGGGTTACCGAGGATGATATTATAGTGAATTTAACAAACATATCATAACACATTGAGAAATTACACACAAAAATGAACAAATAATATCACCTTCAATCCTCAATAGCCAAACCCTGATAACGCCAATTGGTCATTTCGGTATACATGTACAGTAAAACCTGTGTAAAACGGTCAATCAAAAATAGACAAAACATCGATCTTAATGACGAATGCTAGCTTAATGAAGGTCGAAAGTATTGCAGAAAGCTCCCCTAGGATCATTGCATACATTCTTACTTTTTTCCAGTGTCCTTCTTACAAAGAATTATAAACTGATTTGACCAGCACTGATTTTTTTCTCTGTGGTCTAAACTTAATTTACAGCAGGGACCAATTTCAAAGTGACAAGTTGATACTCAGAAAAAGAGCAACCAGAATTTCTACCTATTTGAGGTATTCGGCATTATCAGTCACCCCTAATATTAACTGAATTGTTTCAACATATCTATCTCACGGCATGTTACCTTTATCAGGTCATGATGACGTTGCACTTTTTAATGACGTCGCTAATGACGCTGAATCAATACAAAAATCAAAAATTACGTCATAATCGCTTGTTTGAAGAGTGTTCAACAATGAGTAAACTGATAAATAGAATATCAGGCTCGCGTCTTTTGATATCAAGTTTACCAGGCTCGGCTTTGAGAACGCATGTTGAATCGCTCGGCAAGCCTCGCGATGTCAACATGCGTTCTCAAAGCCTTGCCTGGTAAACTTGATATCAAAAGCCACTCACCTCGAATTCTCTATTTCTATTCTAGACTGAGTAGGCACATGACGTCGAGACAACGTCATGTGCCTGCCGGGATCTATTCTCAAGCGTTAATTGAAGTATTGCTCTCCTGCGTGTCTATGTCGTAACACAGCATGGGTGGTCTTTCCTGATCACACTTATCGTGCAATTTTAGACATTTTCAAACGTTTCCTGTGGATAGACAGCTGCAGGTTTTGTTTGTTTTGAGCCGAGGTGTTTGTAACTCTGTTGCAGGTTAATTAATAAAACAGTTTAAGGCCATGCTATTGCAACCGTTAGTGTCAATATCATGACAACGAGTGGCTTACTTGCAAACATTATTTTAGATATATTACACTAAGTATTGCAAAACCAATTATAAGTGGGGCCTCCAGGGATTTGGGGGATCTGGAGAGAAAGGCTAGTTATTTTCAGGGAGCGGGGGAGCACTGGCAATTATTTCAGGAATTTAGGGAGCAAGTTCGTAGTTTTGGGGATTAAGGGAGTCCTACAAAAAGTAAAGATAAATTTTAAAAAATCTCACCTTAAAGGAAAGTCCTTTATTTCGTTTGATTTCTAAAAACATGTTTGACTTATGGGGGAAAGCCACCCCCCCCCCCCCCCACCCCCCAGACCCCCTTGTAAAATGTAATCGATTTACTTTTGTACTAACATGCTAATCTGCAGTGGATTGGTATTGGTGAAAGATATGGCGAAAAGAAATTACTATTCTGGATTTATTATCCTTAAAATTGTTTATTTTATGTTGATAATAACGTATTTTGGTACACTCAGAATGTGCCAGATTATACCAGACCCCATAGCTCTAATCTGAATCCATAAAATTACAGGGCTACTGTTATGTAATATTTGATGAAAAAGGAAAATCCTCCATTTTTTAAAAAATCTCTTTGGCTTCTTGGGGGCTATTGCCCCACACCCCCCCCCCCCACCCCCTTGTAAAATGTTTATATATTTATTTGTGTACTAACATGCGCATCCGGATTGATCTTGGAGAAAAGTAAAGCACAAAATCTGGGTTGTTGTTGATTCATTATCCAAAAAATTGTTGACTTTTAGGTTGATAATAACATACTTTAGAACACTCAGAATGCACCAGAACGCACCATTTTTATCAAAACAAAAATTCGGGGGGGGGGGGCATGCCCCCGAACCTCCTAGCACAATTGTGAATCCACATCATAACAGGGCTACCTACACGCCTGGTACTCCGTCCAGATAAGAGACGTTGGGCGGTTCTTAGCTAAGTTCAACCCCTGGACAAATACATTTGGAAATCGGCTAGTCAGGTTGCATTGTTCGCTTATTCACCCATCTGTGAAACTCTCCACACCAAAAGTATATACCTGTAGTCTTATAGTTGCCGTATCGTGGAAAATAAGCGTTTCGAATTATTGAAGATGAATCTGATCAGCCCAGATACCTTGTTTGAAATATGTACATACATGCATCTTAAAAACGTACGTGTATCTTAAACTATACAACCAAAACAGAATTCTTCGACAATGAAATCTACAATCATACAAGTTTTATTGTTTTATAAAAGATATGTGTACCCTTTCCCTGTGATCCATGTATTGAACCCTTAGCATGTTGAATTTTAGTGTGCGTGTGTGGGGGTAGGGGGCTATTTTTTGTTGTTGTTGTTTTAATGCCTTTTTCGAATTTAGAGCTAAACACGAAATCGTTTTCTTGCCAAACAAACAGAATTTGGACGAATATTTTCATCGACAACATTTTTAATGCGAATATTTTCATATAGCATACTAAAGGTAAACCTGTGTACCAGTAGACGCACACAACTGCAGCAAAAATTAGAAATGAGTGTCTCTTTTGTTATTTTTGAGTTGATTTTGTTTGATTGTATTGCTGTTTTGCGTTGCCACTAATATTTTTGTAGCCATGACGCGACGTTTCCTGGCCACCTAGGTTGAACCAGTACTTAGCAGAGAATAAAGTGTCTTGCTTAGGACATTTCGAAGTGCTTTCATTGAACCTACTCAAAACAGCGATTCTTTAATCATAGGTCTAACACACTTGCACTGAGCAACTGTGGACCTCGATTATTTGAGTTGATACTTAACATCCCAGTCATGCGTGGGTCGAAAAACTTTTGTCAGAGGGGGTCCAACTTTGACAACGTTTTTTGCTGTTTTTTAGTTGATGAGAGGAGAGATGATCAAAATACCACTAAAAGTGGGCCGTCATCGGCCCGCCAGCGAAACGCCATTTATATGGCGTTTTGCTGGCGTCCTGATGATGGCCTAACATTGAATTCTGGCCTAGTGGCTTTGCGATTTTTCAGGGGATCCGTACCAGTATTGCTAAGAAAACCTATCGTGTCCAACAATGAAATTTTCTAACAGGTAGAATATTCGTTTACTTCACCCGTCTCAAGCTGGTGACAATCAATAGGTAAGGACCTCTGACACTTTTATAGGGTATCTGCCTATTTTTCAGATGCTTCCCAAAACTTCCCTATGCATAAGATATCACTGGTATCCTTTTTGATAGGACACCTGATGTATTAGGAACGAATTAATGTTATAATTAGACAGGCAGATGCCTACGACAAAGCAGGAGACACTACCAAAGGGGGTAGGGGTTGCAAAATTTGACTTCACCAAAACATTTCGAAATCAATTATTTTCACGTGTAAGGGTATTATATCATCAATACTCGATTACAAATTACAGTGAAAGTATTTTTAAGTCCAAAATCATGAGCATTTTAATGATTATTTTTGTTGTTGTGTTTTCTATCTGATTTGTTAAGAAATATTTTGAAGTGCAACTGTAGTCCATATTCAACCTTGATGACAATGTATTTACCTGGTGCAATATTATGCAGCAATGTATCATAACCATTCATCCATGCGTAAAGTACACCTAGTCAGTGGCCATGTAGTTTATGTGTATTGGATAGATACAGTATATGTGCAAAATAATTTACCAACTGAATTTAGTAAAAGGACAATTTTCATAATCTAAAGAAAAATATGCTAAAACGCTATAATATTCCATGACTAATAGGCTATGAAAAGGAAGCTTACTTGTACTAATTATTTCCTTATACTGGAAGAAAAGATTTTCAAGAGAGCACACCAAAAATCCAAATGCTAATGTTCGGGCTCGCCCAGACGTCACATTTTGGGCTGTGGGATATCATCCCCCCCCCCCCGAGTCCCAGCTAGCTTTTCACATATCTTATGTAAAATATGAGAACACACTTACGTGCAAAAGGATTAGTTGGGACTCGGGGGGGGAATGATGTTTTAAAAATATTTTTCTATTTCCTATATGTATAATGCAAAAAGTGACCATTTTAGCCCCAAAATAAAGCCGTACATTTATGCAAATAGGAAATCAAATGCAAAATCATAAAATAGATACCAACAGTGAGCTTATATATGAAGACGGAAGCATTTGATTGACTTAAATTTTTATCAAAATTATAGGCAGCGATACACTGTTATTCCCATTACCACCGTCAGAGGTCCTTTTGGAAGACTTCGGTCGTTTGCCGGAAAGAAGCGGTGCTATGCGATGTTGAGGTGTGAAAATAATCCCTGGGGCTAGTGGTCTTATCTTAATCCTCATAAAACACTGATCTTTATGGATTTAATTGAATAACGACTTACTATAAAGAGAGTAGAGTTTTAACCCTTAAAGCGCCAAGAAAAGAATGCAAAATGTCGTCTGCTGAAGCCGCCTGCTGAAAATAATTGCCAAGCATTTCTTACGCATTAAGTAAAGAAGCAAACAGCGTGGACCCAGAACAGACTGCTCCTATGAGCAGTCTGATCTGGATTCACACTGTTTGGGCATAGAGGCTTCTTAAACATTTCAGCAGACGAGAAAAGCAAACGACTTTTTGCGATTTGCGCATTAAGGGTTAACATGAGCCACATTATGAGGCGTGCCATCCTGGTCAGCACTGATTGTAAATGTGCTATATTTATGGGACGCTATACTCAAATTTATTAGATAACTTGACACATCAGCTAAACAGTGTGGGCCCTGATCAGACGCCACATTACGCAGTGTCTCATCTGGGTTCGCACTGTTTGTATATTTGTCCCGTTTATGAGATGCTCTGCTTAAACAGGTTGGATGGATATGATGTTACAGCTAATGTTGCTAACTATGACATTCAGTCAGCAAAAAGTGCAGACCCTGACCAGATGCACAGGTGTTATTCAGTTGTTGTTGTTATTTTTCAAAATTATAATCTGTCGAAACGTTTTGAAAACCTTATCACCAGAAGAGACAAAATCCGGTTTTCTCTAGAAAAGCTAATTATTAGACACGTGTTTACGTGTGTGTCAAGCTCATTATCATATGTATATATATATATATTCCACAATTTATTTTGTTGAAAAAATGATACCAGAGTTTCAAAAAGTTTGGAACCATGTCCAGATCTACATACATTGTAGCATAGCTAAGTAAACGTCGTATGGGGTCCATGTAATCCTTTGTTTATTGGTAAAGACGGATGTAACCACTTATCCATTCTCAAATATTACAGCCATAGCAGCAAATACCCAGATTACCGGCGGCACTGTGTTGTGTCCTAAAGTAGGACACATTAATCCCTGCTTAGTACTGGTTCAAAACAGGAAGACCCGTCTCGTCATAGCTGAAAAACTGTTGACCGGGACGTAAAGAATCAAACTAATCAAACAAATAAACTGCGTTCTGTGACATTTCGCGAAGGTCTACAATGCTTTCTATCATAAAATCAAAATAGTTTCAACATTCGGATAATGCAAGCAGTGTAGATCCTGATGGATTCCATTAACGTTTGGTGAATTAGCGAGCGGTCTGAATTAAGAAAAAAACAATTACTGCAAAATTTTATATTGCAAAAGTAATAAAATTTAATACAAAAGTCACTCGCGTGCAACAAAACCTGGTTATCTCCCGACAAGGCTTTTTTATTAGTCAAGTACATGACTTTGTCAATTTTATTTTTAGCGGATTTTTTTATCACAATTAACGTTTGAATCCAGACCAGAGCCCATAGTTACATACACTCCGCATGGGTCCTTGTTTCTGTTGATTCGTTTTTCGTTTGTTTACTCGTGTTACGGGTGTCAAGTTGGTCCTACCTTAGCCTGGGTTCCAGTCTAATCATTTTTTCTTCTTTTTTATCATGTTTATTTTTCCGTTTCTTGGTCAAAAATGACAATATTAATCGGAATCAATAACGGACCACCGATACCTTTGATGGTGAATCTTTTTATTCTCTTATTTTTTAGAATATTAGCATTAGAGAATATTGCCAAAGTATACCGACTGGACCCAGGCTAGTCCAACCTATCCATTGGGGCTTGAGAATTAAAATAAGTCCGAGACTTTATATCTATGTCCATGTGTATATGAGAGTAGCGAAGGCTTTCATGGGTCTACTATCGTGCAGTGAAAATGCTGGTACTTTTATGTTTAAATTTGTGATGCGGGTTCTTTAGTCAAGTACAAGAAATAACGAAGACAATTTACAGTTTAACGTCCTTTATGGAAATCCACAAATAAATATATCCTTCATATAATAACAACGTTCATCAAAATAAATCTAGCTTTTCTTCTTTAATAAACCTTAAAGTGTTCGACTGGTGATCCAGCTATCGATACCAATCTATTTGGAAATCCAAAACTTTTATTTTACAAAGTTCGACAAATCAAATAGTAATTTCTTCTATCAAATAATTTCAAAGTTCAACTGGTATTCCAGATATTAATTAAGTCTACTTTTTGGAAATCCAAAACTTGTATTTCACGACGGTGTACCGATCGTGCTCAGGTCTAAACTCTAACTTATCTCTTGAAGAAAGGTAATTCTTCACCCATTCGCTACTTGGCGGATAACCAATCAAATCGCTATATAATTATGATATGCACCCTTAATATCTTAATTTTGAGAAATGGGCGGAGACAAGTAAAATCATGGCGCTCCCATGTTCATCATCATCATCATCATCATCTACATCATCGAAATACCAATCATCATCCATTGTAATAGAAATGTGCATTTTTTAAACCCATGATTCATTATTATTATTATTATTATTATTGTTGTTTTTGCTGTTGTTGCTGTTGTTGTTGTTTTGCATAAAGCAGTAAAATCATTCACTATCATCGTTTGATCAACGATAATGTCATCGTCGCGATTATGGTTGTATTGTTGTTGTTGTTGTTGTTGTTGTATTGTTAATATTATCATTGCTACTGTCGTTGCTGTTGTGCCTCGAGAAACAATGGCATTCATTTTTCTCGTCTTATCAAGGAAAATATCGTCATCGCGATCATATTTGTAGTTGCTGTTGATGTTGTTGTTGTTGTTGTTATTGTTGTTGATGTTGCTGTCGTCGTTGTCGTTGTTGTTGTTGTTGTTGTTGTTGTTGTTGTTGTTAGCATTAATTATCGTTGCCGACGTCGTTGCTGTTGTGTATTCAGCAGTGCTATCGTCTTATCAACTAAAGTGTAGCCATTGCGATCATAGTTTAAGTAGTTGTTGTTGTTGTTGTTTCTGTTGTTAGCATTATCATTGCCGACGTCGTTGCTGTTGTTTATTAAGCAGTCTTATCGCCTATCAACCATAGTGTCGCCATTGTGATCATAGTAGTAGTAGTAGTAGCAGAAGTAGTAATAATAGTAGTAGTAGTAGTTGTTTTTGTTTTTGTTGTTGTTGTTGTTGTTGTTGTTGTTAAAAGGCCTACAAATCTAGCAAATCTTTAATGCTCAGTTTGTTAAACAATCTTCTGAAATAAGCGTTCGATAGAACACGGTAAATGTTACATGTATCAATCAACTGATCGTTTAATACGAAGCTAAATTTAATGCATCAAAATCACTTTTCCAAACAATTTCAAGCTATTATTATCGAGTTTGGTATCAAAATAATGCTTACATTCTCTATATTTCGAAACTGGTACTTAAAATGACATATTTTATAATTTACAAAAATGCTTTTGAAGTCGAAAAAACTAAAATGCATGTTCTTCCCTAAATACCCGTTATCTTCTCACATAAATCTGTCAAAGGTTAATATCACGTAAAATTTCGTCATAAAGCCATAAGAGATCCTAATCAAACAGAAGATAGAAATTAACGATGTAAGATTACGCGCATTTAGATTGCACCCTCTGTCCAATAATAGATATACGTGGTCTGACAATTAATTCTATCTATAAGAGTATTCGATAAGCAAATATGTCAAGTTAACCGGATTAGATGAAATGATACGAATTGATATTCATTATATCACCCGTTTTCTGTCGGTACATGCATGTATGTCCGTCCGTCCGACTGTCTGTCTAATTTCAATTTCGTATGCTTCATTTTTAAGCTGTTTTACATAGATATATTAATTTAATTTATCATTTAATTACGAATCCTTTTGCGCTGATTTTTACAGCACAACACCATCCCCTCCCTCTTTTAATTTCACTCCTGTGAAATTCAAAGAAGGTTTACGGTGTTTTATGGTTTAAATATTTTGCGAAATGCAGTACATTTGTACCTATTTAAATTTTACAAATACGATAGAATAATAAATCAACTCAGTCTGTTTTAAAACTTAAAAATAAAGTTACTATAATTGAATGTATGTGCGAAACCTTGACTATTGGCAGTATTTACTTTCTGGGAGGTAAAGTTTCATCGAGTCTCCTCAATATGTCTAAAACTGAAGAGTCAGCCTCAATGGGTTCTAATATTTTTCTGCATGCTGCAGCAAAATGATTAGATTTACCGCAGATTGAACATGTTTTACCTTGGGACATGCATTTCGGATGCTCGTGAAAACTCGAACTCCCACATCTGCCGCACTCAAAATTCCTACGGGGACGAACTGTACTGGCTGTCATTTTGTACAATGTATTTAGTACATGAACTAGCTCCTCTTTAACTGCCTTATAACGTTCCCTTGCGTCGAATGCATAATTCAAAGCTTTGGAATTGAAATAGTAAATCTCATTTCTTTGAAATGTCATACTTTTTATTTCTAATTCCATAGTACGTATTTTAGTCTCCAAATCAAACATTTTGGATTCCCACTGAGAAATTTGAGACTTTTGATCTTGATATATTTGCGCTAGTTTCGAGCTTTGAATTTCTGCATCCGTTTTCTGTTGCTCACACAAAGTCAGTCTATCCTTAATCCGTTCAAGCTGCAGTTCTCCTTGATGGATCTGTTGTTCCGCATCGTGACGCCGACGCTGTTCCCTGCTCAGTTGATTTTGTGCGTCCTCTAGCTTCACTTGGAGATTCGTCTTCGCTTTAACGTATTCTTCTTTGTCACATAAAGAAGCCACATATGCTTTTTGCAGTTTCACATGGTATTGTTTCACCATCCCCGTGTTCTTTGGAAAGAACGAACAAAGCTCATCATTGGGAACATCCCAGAACGGTAATATCTCCGACGTCTTCTTAAATAGGAACGTTTGTATCCGCTCAGCATCCCGTTGTTTTGACTTGACTGATTTAAACACATTTCCTTTAAACCAGCATACTGCTTTAAAATGTCCCACTCTAGAGCAATTGAAGCAAAGCGCATTCAAAGCACGACACTGTCCTAGAAGATGAACTTGTCCACATCGTGTGCACGGAGAACTACGAGACACATGCACAAATCCTCTACAGTTCCTGTTGTAATAATCCATGTTTAATTTAATGTTTCTGGGGAATTTAACGTTGATTTAGAACCACTCGCTTAGCTAATCAAGAGGTAGGATCGTCCTCTCTTCCCGCCACGTATCGTGCAGTGATATGCTGGTCCTTTGTTGTTTAAAATGTCGTATGGGTTCTTTAGTCAAGTACAAGAAATAACGAAGACAATTTACAGTTTAACGTCCTTTATGGAAATCCACAAATAAATATATCCTTCATATAATAACAACGTTCATCAAAATAAATCTAGCTTTTCTTCTTTAATAAACCTTAAAGTGTTCGACTGGTGATCCAGCTATCGATACCAATCTATTTGGAAATCCAAAACTTTTATTTTACAAAGTTCGACAAATCAAATAGTAATTTCTTCTATCAAATAATTTCAAAGTTCAACTGGTATTCCAGATATTAATTAAGTCTACTTTTTGGAAATCCAAAACTTGTATTTCACGACGGTGTACCGATCGTGCTCAGGTCTAAACTCTAACTTATCTCTTGAAGAAAGGTAATTCTTCACCCATTTGCTACTTGGCGGATAACCAATCAAATCGCTATATAAATAATGATATGCACCCTTAATATCTTAATTTTGAGAAATGGGCGGAGACAAGTAAAATCATGGCGCTCCCATGTTCATCATCATCATCATCATCATCTACATCATCGAAATACCAATCATCATCCATTGTAATAGAAATGTGCATTTTTTAAACCCATGATTCATTATTATTATTATTATTATTATTGTTGTTTTTGCTGTTGTTGCTGTTGTTGTTGTTGTTTTGCATAAAGCAGTAAAATCATTCACTATCATCGTTTGATCAACGATAATGTCATCGTCGCGATTATGGTTGTATTGTTGTTGTTGTTGTTGTTGTTGTTGTTGTATTGTTAATATTATCATTGCTACTGTCGTTGCTGTTGTGCCTCGAGAAACAATGGCATTCATTTTTCTCGTCTTATCAAGGAAAATATCGTCATCGCGATCATATTTGTAGTTGCTGTTGATGTTGTTGTTGTTGTTGTTATTGTTGTTGATGTTGCTGTCGTCGTTGTCGTTGTTGTTGTTGTTGTTGTTAGCATTAATTATCGTTGCCGACGTCGTTGCTGTTGTGTATTCAGCAGTGCTATCGTCTTATCAACTAAAGTGTAGCCATTGCGATCATAGTTTAAGTAGTTGTTGTTGTTGTTGTTTCTGTTGTTAGCATTATCATTGCCGACGTCGTTGCTGTTGTTTATTAAGCAGTCTTATCGCCTATCAACCATAGTGTCGCCATTGTGATCATAGTAGTAGTAGTAGTAGCAGAAGTAGTAATAATAGTAGTAGTAGTAGTTGTTTTTGTTTTTGTTGTTGTTGTTGTTGTTGTTGTTGTTGTTAAAAGGCCTACAAATCTAGCAAATCTTTAATGCTCAGTTTGTTAAACAATCTTCTGAAATAAGCGTTCGATAGAACACGGTAAATGTTACATGTATCAATCAACTGATCGTTTAATACGAAGCTAAATTTAATGCATCAAAATCACTTTTCCAAACAATTTCAAGCTATTATTATCGAGTTTGGTATCAAAATAATGCTTACATTCTCTATATTTCGAAACTGGTACTTAAAATGACATATTTTATAATTTACAAAAATGCTTTTGAAGTCGAAAAAACTAAAATGCATGTTCTTCCCTAAATACCCGTTATCTTCTCACATAAATCTGTCAAAGGTTAATATCACGTAAAATTTCGTCATAAAGCCATAAGAGATCCTAATCAAACAGAAGATAGAAATTAACGATGTAAGATTACGCGCATTTAGATTGCACCCTCTGTCCAATAATAGATATACGTGGTCTGACAATTAATTCTATCTATAAGAGTATTCGATAAGCAAATATGTCAAGTTAACCGGATTAGATGAAATGATACGAATTGATATTCATTATATCACCCGTTTTCTGTCGGTACATGCATGTATGTCCGTCCGTCCGACTGTCTGTCTAATTTCAATTTCGTATGCTTCATTTTTAAGCTGTTTTACATAGATATATTAATTTAATTTATCATTTAATTACGAATCCTTTTGCGCTGATTTTTACAGCACAACACCATCCCCTCCCTCTTTTAATTTCACTCCTGTGAAATTCAAAGAAGGTTTACGGTGTTTTATGGTTTAAATATTTTGCGAAATGCAGTACATTTGTACCTATTTAAATTTTACAAATACGATAGAATAATAAATCAACTCAGTCTGTTTTAAAACTTAAAAATAAAGTTACTATAATTGAATGTATGTGCGAAACCTTGACTATTGGCAGTATTTACTTTCTGGGAGGTAAAGTTTCATCGAGTCTCCTCAATATGTCTAAAACTGAAGAGTCAGCCTCAATGGGTTCTAATATTTTTCTGCATGCTGCAGCAAAATGATTAGATTTACCGCAGATTGAACATGTTTTACCTTGGGACATGCATTTCGGATGCTCGTGAAAACTCGAACTCCCACATCTGCCGCACTCAAAATTCCTACGGGGACGAACTGTACTGGCTGTCATTTTGTACAATGTATTTAGTACATGAACTAGCTCCTCTTTAACTGCCTTATAACGTTCCCTTGCGTCGAATGCATAATTCAAAGCTTTGGAATTGAAATAGTAAATCTCATTTCTTTGAAATGTCATACTTTTTATTTCTAATTCCATAGTACGTATTTTAGTCTCTAAATCAAACATTTTGGATTCCCACTGAGAAATTTGAGACTTTTGATCTTGATATATTTGCGCTAGTTTCGAGCTTTGAATTTCTGCATCCGTTTTCTGTTGCTCACACAAAGTCAGTCTATCCTTAATCCGTTCAAGCTGCAGTTCTCCTTGATGGATCTGTTGTTCCGCATCGTGACGCCGACGCTGTTCCCTGCTCAGTTGATTTTGTGCGTCCTCTAGCTTCACTTGGAGATTCGTCTTCGCTTTAACGTATTCTTCTTTGTCACATAAAGAAGCCACATATGCTTTTTGCAGTTTCACATGGTATTGTTTCACCATCCCCGTGTTCTTTGGAAAGAACGAACAAAGCTCATCATTGGGAACATCCCAGAACGGTAATATCTCCGACGTCTTCTTAAATAGGAACGTTTGTATCCGCTCAGCATCCCGTTGTTTTGACTTGACTGATTTAAACACATTTCCTTTAAACCAGCATACTGCTTTAAAATGTCCCACTCTAGAGCAATTGAAGCAAAGCGCATTCAAAGCACGACACTGTCCTAGAAGATGAACTTGTCCACATCGTGTGCACGGAGAACTACGAGACACATGCACAAATCCTCTACAGTTCCTGTTGTAATAATCCATGTTTAATTTAATGTTTCTGGGGAATTTAACGTTGATTTAGAACCACTCGCTTAGCTAATCAAGAGGTAGGATCGTCCTCTCTTCCCGCCACGTATCGTGCAGTGATATGCTGGTCCTTTGTTGTTTAAAATGTCGTATGGGTTCTTTAGTCAAGTACAAGAAATAACGAAGACAATTTACAGTTTAACGTCCTTTATGGAAATCCACAAATAAATATATCCTTCATATAATAACAACGTTCATCAAAATAAATCTAGCTTTTCTTCTTTAATAAACCTTAAAGTGTTCGACTGGTGATCCAGCTATCGATACCAATCTATTTGGAAATCCAAAACTTTTATTTTACAAAGTTCGACAAATCAAATAGTAATGTCTTTATTTCTTATAATATTTTAATTTAATTTATCATTTAATTACGAATCCTTTTGCGCTGATTTTTACACCACAACACCACGCATATGCGCAGACTCGTCTTGGCCTTTCTTATAACACTATCGGCCCGCCAGCAAATCGCCATTCAAATGATATTTCTCTGGCGGGCCGATAGTTGCCCTAGCCTCCATGCTCGTCAGTGCGACAAATAATTATCATGCGCCTCTAGCTTTTATTTACTGATCGAGAAATGTTTAATAAAATATTTTAAATTCGAGCAACGGACATTTATATATAATCATGATATTAATGGAGCCATGTCGCGAGAAAACCTGTCTTCAGGGTAAGAGTCATGTAAGGCTCAAACCAACCTGCTCAGATACAGAGACTAGATGGAAAATTAAATTTTTGCATGAAGAAAGTTTAGATATTTTACTTTTCAATAAGCAAATAACAAAGGCACTGATCAGACTGCGCGGGTGCACTGGCTGGTCTGCGCCATTATTGTTCGCATGTAATACGCCAGGTTTTCCTGCGTTGAGGCCCATTATTATTTTATATATGCTTTTAGAAATATTGACATCAACATCTCTAAATATACAACACAATAAAAAAGGTTATACCATTATTGATAAAATGATTTTATTCAAACTGAATAATTATATATAATCTTCCGGACGTTTATTATAATCATATTATATACTGATCAAACTGAGAAATACCCTGAAGACAAATGCAACCGGTCACTGACTTGATACTCGTGATTTTCCGCCATAAGGCCGATAATCCTAAAAGGTAGAAAAAATTACAACACCATTGTTACAAATCTCTAATAAGGGAGTTTAAGTTTTTATTTAATTTCAACAAATTAAGAGCAATTCTCTGTAACCACCAAAATATTTTGGCCACGCATAGTCAGGGATTTTGATAAAAACGTTATATTCAAGTAGAGATGCATCAACTTTAATAATAAACTTTGTTTAGTTTTTCAAAAAGTGCAACCGTTTCCATGGTAACAGACAGAGAAGTTCCGAAAAATGGCACTTTCATGAAAATGCATACCCTCATTTTCTTTTCCTTATTCATTGAATTAAGCTAAAAGTTATCAGTAATTTTATGTTTGTGTTTCAAAGGAGATAGATTAAGCTTTGTGATTTTAAAAAAAGTTTAGAGATTGGAGCATCTTAGATATATTTTATTTCCAAAAATATTTGGATTTTTGATGAAAAAAACGAGTTTGGGGGTCAAATTTGATAACAAACTATTCAAAATCGCAGCAGTTCTGTGTGTTACTGCATATATTATTAGAAAAAGGACACTTTGAAAAGTTAAATTGTGAAATAAAATTCATGGGAACTTTTAATACTGCAAAGAAATCAGAGTTTTAATTTTGTCCTAAATTATTGCTCTCAGAGGTATGCATTTTATGCCTTAACTTTATCATTTGTGGATAAATTAAGCTATTTTATGCATGATTACGGTAAATCTGCAGTAAAGACTGGTGTAAAAGCATAAAAACGGCATTGAATGACACCGGAGACACCCTTGAGACCTTAAAGGGAGGGACAGCCTAGCAACAACACATCAGTCAAAATTACTTCCCCTTTGTAGCTCTTCAAATAAAGGGGCATTTAGCCATGTAAATTACAAACACGTTGAGAAAGAAACAAGACTTTTACAAGTTGAAATCTCTTCTCATATGTGTTCTTGTTCCGATGATGGCCATAAGTTGAAATATTTGATTGTTAAGGTCACTGCCCATAGCAATAACCGTAACTCTAAATCATCAAGGGAGGTAATACTTGGTAGCGTTCGATTACGACAAAGTGTGATTTTACGCAACTATGATATGTTTTCTACAGACAGTAATGCCCGTTACACTGCACGTTGGTTATCTGAAAAGGATTGATATCACATTAAAAATGCAAACACAATTTTAAGTATAATGAACAACAAAAGTTGGCATTCTTTACGGATACTAAACGATGGACGCTCAGCTCTGTGAGAAGAAAAAAATCAGTCAGTGTAATGGAACACGCATTATACCAGGGAAATGTCAGTCGATTGTTCGCGGTTTTTTGACAGTCCACAACAACAATAATGATATAACTACTTGTATATAGATATATACATGACTTTCTGGTTTTATTTTGCCTGCATTAAAATTTCATCAAGACAGACTATCTCGTCACGTTCTCTAGCGTCTACTTTGAACCTGACGTGCGCTTGTGACGTCACTTGCTCTTATGACGTCATTATGCGTAAACGACAAGTATTGAACTTGACGTTGACGCTGAGAGTCCCTCGCTTTAGTTTGCGTCCTAAACAATTTGCCTTATGTCAAATTAATGCGTTCCAATATTTAGCTACAAGGGCTATCTTGGGCTAAGGTTGACTCAAGTATAGTCGTGAGTCTATATTATAGTTAGGCCTACTCTAAATTTACTAAAGGTACGCGAGGAATTCTGCCATCAGGGTCTGCAGTCTGCAAACAACAAAGGCACAGACCAGCTTGCGCATCCGCGCAGTCTGATCAGCGCCTTTGCTATTTACAAATTGAATAGTATCGCATTTAAACTTGCTCCAAGCGAGACTTCAATATTCTATCTAGTCTCTGTGCCTGAGAAGGCTGGTTTTGGTATGATCTTATCGGAAACCCTGAAGACAGGTTTTGTCGCATCGATGCTCATATATGCATTTATATTCATGTAAATGCGGGCCCAATCCACACACCTGTTTCATGTGATATGCACATAGAAAATGTCTAGCCCCTCTAGACTACTCGTGGCCAATTCCGCCCATGACCAACGCCTACGGATCCGTACCAAAAATAATACCCGCTCCCCCCTCCGCGCCAATGAATACCCCCTTTAGTAGCGGGAGGAGCGTGGGCATAAAAAGAACCTTTTTCATAAAAATGCGGGTCCAACCAAAGCATAGGTAAGTTATAGGTACTCAGTAAGACGGTTCTTTTGAGCACCCACAGCAAATATAAAAAAAAAATGAGCAATAAAATATTTACAATATTACGCTAAAATATTTGCTAATCTCCAAGTTTACTCTACATTTGACATGTTTCAACCGAAAGATGTCCGTCAAGGGATAAATAGATCTAATAGAAATAAACCTCCTCTGGTCAAGTGTTAAGGTCTGGCCTTGCGTCGCGATCGAACATTAGTATGGCGCCCGAGACCGCAACAATGATTTAAAAGCATTTCAAATTTTTGGATGAGCACATGTAGTATATGCATCGATCAATTGAAGCGATGTATATTAAAACAGCACATTTTTCACCTCATTTAGACATGCAGAGTTACCCTGTGACCTTGAAAAACGGTAAATGTCCCCAAAACATTACATCTCTATCCTAATGATGTATCTATGCAAATTTGGTCAAAATATATATCGACTAGGTGTTCAGACAAAATGAAGATAGGATTCTTTTTACCGTGGGTGGGGTATTTTGGTATCGTTTTTGGTATTGAAAAGTCTTCTCATATATGCATATAAATGTTCCAAGTATTTGGAATACATATAGTTTCATTTGGCAGTTCACAGTGAGGTATTTCAATCAATAGTGTTTGGTTTGTAAGGTATTAACATGCTTAGAAATAAGAAAAGCCTGCTTAGTTCATTATTTTGTAGTTGAGGGGGTAGGGATACTTATTTTGTAATATCTCACTAATTAGACGGTGAATTTTTTTTTAGATCTGTCATAATGCATCTTATATAATGATCACTTTCCTAAAAAAAAATGAGAAAAATTTATTTTTTTAAAGTATGTTTAAATATTGAATTATCAGTCAGTAATTGCTGAAAACGAATGCACAAATGTCTGTGAATGCTGGTTTGAAAGCGTGATATGAAGAAAAATACTTGTATAGCTGCAAAAGAATGGTTTGAGAAAAAGTTCTTAATTATTAATGGCTTCGCATGCTTGTTTGAAATTACGATTTTCAGATTCAAAATTGAGTTACAGAATATTTTACTTGTCTTAATGAGTTTCCAAAAAGCTGCGTAAAAAAGCCAACATAGGCCATATAATGAAGAGCTGTAACTTTTGAACTGGACGGTAAATTTTCTTTAAACTGCGTTATTTTTCTTATAATATGATGTACTACAGAATATCAAAAAATGAAAAAATTCTATTTTTTGGAAAAAAAATCGCCCAGGTGTGGGCAGTGACCTTAAATCAAAGTTTCTACTTGCTGAGGATCAGTTTTAAACAGATAATATCCGTCAAACCGATTTTTACACTTTACAAGTTTTGATTTTTAGAAAAGCATCTACATTTGATCGGTTTTCTTATGGAAATACCAGTTTACTGCCAATTGTGAGTTAACTATTTTCTTTTTAAAACAAAATAATTTCAAATTAAATAATCTGCAATGTGAAAAAGGGCTGTTTGTGTGTTTCTGCTCCGGGTAATGGCTCTGGGAACCTTGCCTGACTGCTAGAAATATGGTGCATGTAATAATAACCAGAAAAGACTGGAATAGCTGGTGAGTAGGCCCCTATGTTTTAGTTTAATCAAAGGCTTAGTTGCTCTGATCAGTCTCATTTACAGAAATGTACTCTTTCCAAACAAAGTAAGCCCCACCCCCACCATATGTAACAACCATTCACCTGTGTGAAAGAATCCCCATCCCTTCTGACAATTGAAAATACAATGTATTTTTTTAGACCTGCTGAATGAAAAAGATCAGGCTTCTGCTACAACGCATGAATTTAAGCGAGTGTTTTGGATGTGCAAAAGAACCATCTCATTGAGATGGTTCTTTTGAGTACCCACTACATATTGTGGATGAGAAGTAAGAAAAATATTATTCCAGTACATGCTCATCTGGAGGCCTGCCTCTATGTTCAAATTGTTGATTAGAGTAAGAGCATATTCTTTTGATGGAGTTTGAAAAAAAGTTCTTAAAATGGATGTTTAACAAGGGAAAGTACATGTAGGTTTGGGGCAAAAAAATTACATATAAATTTTAGCCATTTTTATATATCCTTTCTTGATGGATAAGATCTCCAATCAAGTTTGAACCAAAATAGACTAAATTGATGCATCATTTATATTTTTAGGGATCATAGGGTAGAAATACCCCTATATACATATGTATATGAAATGCTATATTTAATGAATTTTTTCTCAAATTGTTTAATCAGATGAGATGCTGTATTTCTATGGCATCTCATCTTTATTGTTTATCTATGTTTCCATTCCAGCATTCATACTCACAGTTCAACAGTCCCATAAAGCCTGACCAGTAGACAAAAAAAGTAAATTGGTGAATTTGGACCTCTAACATTTAAGCTTTCAAAAAAAAACACAAGACTAATCCATCAAAAATATCAAGAAATTACATGTACATGAACTAAACAAGACTTGAAAAGCTATTTACCACACATAAATGTACATGTATCATTCTAGCATAGAATCAATATACTGACTTAGATGCAATTCTGTGGACTTTAAAGTAAGAATGGAGGCAAAGAACAGGAATAAATAAAATCAAGCCCAGGACACCATAAGGGAAAGAGACCAAAACACAAGAAAATACCACATATAAGAGAGTAAAGAGCCAAGGTACATGTATTTCCTTCCTTAACTCACCCTCAACCCTGTCAAAAAGGTCAAAACATTTTTTCAGATCATAATGTGGCATAAAGGGAAAAGTGTAGAACAAACTGCCAAAATTTGTCCAGACCATTTCTCACCAATTGCAACCATTCAAGGGGTTGTTTTGTTGTTTTATATGATAAATTTTGATATTATAGATTTTTTTAAAGAAAGTTTGAAATATGAAAACCTGGGCTCAAGGGCTGACCAGAAGGCATGCCCAGATCCAACTATTTTTTAAAAGTCCTTATATCTCAGAAACCATTCAGATTTTCACCCCTGAACCATATATACTCATATATCTTGTGACACAAAGTATCCAGTAATATTGATCAGGAAGTCCCCTAGGTGTACCCACTGTTGAGGCATTCAAAAGCACTTTCTGAGAAGTCCCTCCAGGGCATGCCATGATTACTCATATTTCTTATGGTACCAAGCATTCAGTTATAATGACCCGTGAGACCGGGGTGAGACCCCCGGGTGTGCCAACACATGGCCCACCTCATTTACTTCATAAAAGGCTTACTATCTTAGAACTGCTCAGATCACTACCCATAAACCATAAATTTTCTTGTTTCTTATGAGAAGAAAGTATTCATAAGCACTTACTGAAAAGTCCCTCCAGGGCATGCTCAGCAATTCTCCACCCCATTTACTACATTAAAGGCTTAATATCTGGGAAATTGTTCAGATTTTCATCCCTAAATCTATATAATGATGTTTCTGATGATAAGATACATCAATGTCACTGATAGTGATGTCCCACGGGCATTGGGGTGGTTTGGGAGACTTTATAATCAGTAGATTACAATCATATATCCCGTTCCTCATGAAAATGCTTAAAATGTCAACATTTGGAGAACTGGTTCTAATTGATAATTGGAACAATATTATCTATTTTTTTCTGGACATTTGCTGGCAAGGATTATTTAATGGCTGGCTTTTGTTTGAAAAAATATGAATAATTTTCTTGCAAATAAAAGTGAATGAAATCACTTTTTCCTCCTGAAATTGCTCAAAAGGCCAATATTCCGAAAACTAGTACCGCTTGATTATTAGAGCGTTAATGGCAATTTTTGATTTTACACAGATAAAAATTGTATTATGATGAGATCTGATAGAATAAATCATTTGACATTTTGTACACAAACTTATCTTTCTAAATAACTTCATTCCGCATAAAGCTGCTTAAAAATTCAATTTTCCGGTTTTTGGTACCGTCTGATTATTTGTACAATTATTGCTATTTTCTTAAAATTTTAGAGCAATTTCTATTTTACTGATGAATTCTGACATGATAAAGTAAATCCCTACTAAAACCAATGGTTATCTTATCTTAATTTGGCCTAAAAATGCACATTATCCAAAATTCCAAAAACTGGTACTGTATGATAATTAGGACAAAAAGACATTTTTCGCATATTTCCTGGCAGTAACTGATGATTAATGATAGAATGAATAACTTCTAATGAAATAAAATAGTTTTGTAACACATCATACAATTTTCATTGTCTTATATTGCCAAAATCATTTCAGTTAAGTCACATGTACAAAACAGCTTTATTTAGAGAAATCAATTTGTTGGTCCAATTTAACCAGAATTACCAAAAAAAACTTCAAATACTCCCATAGATTTTATTGCAAATATTTTATGACCTAAGGTTGGGTTTTCAGAATCTAATGCAGTTGAATACCAGTGTTGCTGCGTTTTTTTGAAAAATATCCCTAAAAATTGCCAAAAAACCATTTTTTCACATTTTGGAATTTTGCCAATTTTGGTATATTTTAGGACCCGACTGCAACCAGCACGTGCATGATAGAACCAAACTACATATATCAAGAGTTAGAGTTGATACAATATTGAAGTTTGGCCGAAACCATATGGTTACAGAATGTTTATTGAATAACTGCAAATACTTTCAAATTAGTGTTTTTTCATAATTTCAAAATACAGAATCTACGAAATTTGCCCAAAATGAACATTCATGTTTTCCATAGCAACCAAGGGTAACAAGTAAAAAATTACTTTATTTTTGGTGGTTTTGGGTTATATGTACGACATACAAAAAAAATCAAGTTAATCTGAGACTATGCGTGCCAGACCCCTATTTAGATTTTTTGGTGGTTACAGAGAATTGCTCTTAAATATCAAAGGATTCCTAAAAGTCTCCACTACGCAATGCTACCAGCAATTTTTTTCTCATATTATTTGAAAAGGGATATTGTTATGTTTTTAATAACAATCCACGGAAAAAACGGGACATTTTTACTATTTGTTTAATCATTTCAGCAGTGGTCAGAAAAAACTCGAAAAAGGGAGTTTAAGTTTTCATCCAAAAATTATGAAAATTATATCAAAATGTTCGCAGAATAATGCAGGTTCTAAAGCTACCAGCAATTTTTTTGCATTATGTTCCAGACTTTTTTTAATAAGAGTTTAATTAATACTTTCCTATTGGTTTCAGTGTAAATCGCTATAAGGATTAATACAGGTAAATCTGTCATGACAATTTTTCATCGTTGGGTATGTTTTGTGATCTTTCTTGGGGGGGGGGTCTGGACCCCCTGTCGCCTCCCCCTCTGGATCCGCCGATGCCAGTCAAGAAATTTTCAGCCATGTCAGGACGTATCCTGGGTTGAACAAGTACTAAATAGAGTATAACGTGTCTTGCACAAGGAAACAATATGGTGCCTCCAGAGAGATTCAAACCAACGGCCCCTTTATCTCAAGTCAAGCACTCTACCACTGGTTGACTCTACAGGTATTATACAGCTATTTGGTCACTGTATCACCACGTGGTATGCGATGTCCCTGTCTCATTTCAGCTTACGGAGAAAGTGACCAGTTGTGGGCGTGGCTAGACATTGACCCAAAAGCCGATTAATAACTGCAGTTTTTGAAGGCTTCATTCATACCAGCCTGCTTGTTGGGTTAGTTCAATAATGTGTAATCACTAAACCTATATTACATGTATGCCGTTTATATCCGTATATCATGTGTAAAACATTTCAACCTCTGTACCAGTGTATGCAGCTTTGTGTTTTAGATGGTTACTTGAGACATGGCTGAATAGTAAATACAAAGGAAATTAAAGATAAAACGCGCTCCATGCCATCAGATCTTCATTACGCTGTGCAACCTGACTCTATATCTTTATACATGTATCAGCAAAAGTCGTTCTAACATAGACCAGTCTGCCTTGCGGATCTTGACTATAATTCACATAGGTTCTAGGAGGCCCTGACTAGTGAGCAATTGTATATAACCAATGTGTCTGTTTTCTGCGAACGTTTACCAGGCATACTAATCGTATAGAGCTGGTCGCCTTTGTCGTCTACGGTTCAGTTGTTTTGCACGATTAACCCTTAAAGCGCAATTCACAGCAAAATTCGACTGCTTTTGTCGTCTGCTGAAAAGTTTTAGAAGCCTTTCCATCAAAGTAAGTAAGGGTGCAAAGATCAGGAGTCGATACAATCAAACAGTGTAGACTCAGATCAGACTGCTCCTATACGAGCAATCTTATCTAAGTCCACACTGTCGGTCTCTATACTTAGCTTTGTTAAATAATGTTAGCAAAGAATTGCAGCAGACGACAAATATAGACGGAATTTTCGGATGAGTTTTTTGCTGGCGTTTTAAGGGCTAAAGCGTACTTATGCTGTACCCAATTTACTGTAGACCAGCCTAAATTGACAGTGAATGGCAGTGTTCTGTCTGACACGCCCAACGTCCGTTACCTGGTCGCACTATACATGTGTGTAATTCTCTATCTAGGCAATTAGATGATTTTTATTAAAACATTGATGATACTTGCTGAAACTGAAGTTAAACTTATTTATAGGGCCTAATAGCAATTATAAAAATAGTTTCTATGGTTACAAATATAAATGCTTTCACTATGTCTAAAAATCTAGTTTCATCTGTTGGTAAAAAAACAGTCCCTCCGCCACCAGAAAACCAAATGGTCTAGCTGTCCTAAATAAAAAAATCTAGAGAGCATTCCTCTATATACCTACTCTACCAGGTACAGCAAAATAATTTTAAGGTTGGCTTCATGAGTTATATATCAAGCATTTTATTAAGATACTTATATATCAAGTATTCTGTGGCTAAGCCCTATCTTTACATGTATATCTTAGAATATTAAGAGAATATTAAGTCATCCGCTGGTGTATAGCTTCGTAGTTTTTAAGTATGTTAAATTTAATCTTACGGAAAGAAAAATACATTTTAGGGAGAATTGGTTTATATTTTGGGGGATTTGAGAAGAAGCTGAATTAATTTTAAGGATTTGGGGAGCAAAAAAAAAGATTCTTTCAGGAAGCTGGGGAATTTTCTTTCAGGGACTTGGGGAGATCAATGCATTAATTTCAGGGAGCAAGGGAGCACAGACCCCTCCCCCTGGGGGCCTCATAAGTGTCAACACATTTTGACTAAACGTCGTAATTGCAACATTCTTTTTCAACTTGTTTACACTAGCCGTTACCGTCAACGTGTTAACATTAAGCGTTGCTACTGCAAACGTTAGTGTCACACCATATCAATGAGTGGCTTATTCACCATCGCGTCAGTGATGTTGATATCCGTTAGGACGCTTCCCTGGATACCGGCTTGCTTCTGAAAACGAAAGGTAGTAAAGAGATCTACTCCTCTGAGCCGGAACACAAATTCCCCAACGGCGAAAATTCGGATATTCTTGGCGTGACGAAATCAAACTCCCCACAGAGGTATACTTCCGGTTCTGATTTCAATCTGTGTGTACTTCAAAAACGTCCCCAAGTCAAAGAAATGCGTGATTATAGTGGCTATAGCAAATGCTAAATTAAAACTAAGTGTTGTCTAGTCAAAATGATGCGCTATGCGACAGTTCTATGCTTTTTTTACAATTAACCCTGGAGACATGGGGCCTTTGGAATATTCTCCGCAAAGTGTTACATAATTCTCAGATTTAGACGGATCAGTTTCAATATGCCCCGAGATTTATGCGCATGCCTCGCTAATAGATTAAGATTTTGGGATTATGGATGCTAAAATGTCTGCTTGGGGAGGATGTGATGAACTCTACCACTATTCAGTGTTTGCACTATTAGAGTTTTATTGGAATGTGCATATTTTTTTTTTTTTTTTTTTTTTTTTTTTTTCTTTTTTTTTTTTTTTTTGGCTTCCAATGGATCACGTATTCAGAACTTAGTACAAACAAATATTTAACTAAAACAAAAAATATTCAGAATTTGAAATGCATAAATAAATGAAAAAGAGTGGTCTCAGCAAATGCAAAATTTCAACACTAAAATGTTTTCTAGTCTAGTAACTTTTATACGCTATGCGATGGTTCTAAGCTTTTTTAAAAGCTAACCTTGTGATTATCTTATTTTGTATTACTTGACTTTTCGCTTACTGTAAAGGCGGCAACTTTAATATTCATATCTGGGTGTGGTTCGGCTATTTCATCTGCTAAGGAAGGAAAATCAGGTTTTATTTATAATTTGGTAAAGAGTTAATAAGCTTTTTGAGCCGCGCAAACGTGCGTGCATTTCATGAAAATCCTAACCGTATACACACTGAACTCACATTTATTAACCCTTAAAGCGCATAATCACAAATGTATGGTTTTTTTCGTCCACTTAACTATTTGAAGCCTCATAGATAAACAGTGTGGACCAAGATCAGACTGCTCCTGTAGGAGCAGTCTGATCTGGGCCCTTAATGTTTGCCTCCCTGCTTATGTTAAATAGACATTTTCATATGCAGTTATTTTGCCGGCGTTTAAAGGACTAAATAATGACTGAGGTTATTGCACAAGATGATACAGTTACTTTTGAATAAGACCACGCCTCCTTTTCAGCTTTTACCTATGCCTAAGGTTGACTAGTCCTAATGACGCATTCATGAGGCGCCGCCTTTACAGTAAGCGAACAGTCAAGTTATATCCGACTACGATCGGGTTTGCGGCAGATTGTATGAATAAATTTCAGACTCATTTGCTTACACTGTGATTATCCGAGCAATTGCATTTTTTCTTTAAGGGTGAATGCAGACCCGTCTTTTGTCCCCCTGGCGAAATCCTTGGAACCTGTCGATGTATGACCCTAATGAGCAACATAACAGGGATGCGTGTGTTTCTCAGATTGAAAGTGGAACCAAAAGCAGGCCAAACCTTGCCATCAAACGAGGCGAAACGACGAAAAATGCGAATCGCATTGAGAAAACTCTTGAAAACTACAAGCAAGGGAAATGATGCGGAGATACTTGCAACATTCAAAAATACCAACAGCGACCGACCGTATTATTTCGTCATAGCAACAGTCACCTCAACACCTGGCAACGACATAAAAGAAGCTACCAAACCTTTCCTAGATTATCTTGATGACTCAAACCCGATGGAGATAACATTCGACAAAACGACGTTCATGGTAAGATTAACGAAAGAAGTGCGGTTTAAGCCAGAATATAATGGAACATTTTTCTTTACAGCTGAAGAAAAAAAAGGTAAATCGGAACTGGCACCACAATATTTAAAGGAAAGCCTTCAAACATCGACGACATCCAGAAAGATACTTTTAAGTGAAGAGTACCAGTTACTTTCACCACTTCTCTTCTGTTTGCAAGTTCAGCTAGATGGTAACGAATACCAAGAGAACGATGGAATGCTACGACTAAACACAACAACTTTGACACGTACAGTCTATGATTATATCCGGGTGGACGACACGCATGCGCGAGTATGCCTGGAAGAGTATCTACAAGTACCAATGGTTTCTTCGGGCGCCGGACCGAACCTGCTGACAATATCCCTGTTAGCTCTTCGGCTGCTAATCGCGGCTAAATGTCGTATGCTGTGTATCGTCTGCTGGTCATTTTAAAACATCTCCGCAGCAAACAATGTGGATCCAGATCAGACTGCTCCTAGAGGAACAGGTCTGATCTGGGTCCACACGGATTGCTTATGGATGTGCAGACGACAGCAAGGAGCTCATGCAACACTGTTTGTCTGCATAAGTACTTGACGTAAGCATTTGTATACTGAACAAAAATAGAAACTTTACACTTATTTAATCAGTACTATCTCCGCCAATACCTATCATATTTGTAAAAAAAATCTTATCAAATTAATGGGTGTTCAATTCTCGGTAGATTTGAAGCAGAGCTGCAACATCGTGTGTTTGACTGGTAGCGTTGGGAATAAGTTAGGGGTCAAAAATAAAAAATCACACATAAAAAGTTCCAATTCTTGTTTTTATCGTCCGGTATAAAACATTGAGGTGTGTAGCATCTACAGTTGCCGGCTAGAACCACTTACGTCAATGCGCGAGTGTAAATTAACGGTCTTGTCTTGGCGTTGTTTTCTTACGTCGCGTCGATCCTGTGCATCGACTGCTTAAACCGTCTCAGGAGGCTGTTATTACGATAACACACGACTATGATTTGGGAGTCTTTCGAGTCAAAACATAGAAAATCAACAAATAACGTCCGCAAAGTATACTGTACTTATGCTACGTGTATACATACGTCAAAATGAGCGTACGAAGGCTTTTGGCAGGTCGCCGCCTTACCAAGAGTAATAAGCACGGAAAAGATGTTTGGGTTCTCTCGCGTTATTGCGGTGAATGATAATCTTCCAGACTTAAAAATGTGGTTTGACGTTTTTTTAACGTTATTCATGAACGCCTGATCAAGTTTGAAACTTTTTGCATGGTTGTCTTGTCAGACGTGTGGCTTTTATATACGCATACTTTTCTAAGTAATAAGTTTGCGTTAAATTGGTTAAATATTATTTAAAAACATGTAAAGTTTCTTTTTTTCTTCAGTATATAAACATGTTTACAGCTAGAAGATGCCTTCGGCAGACGATTTTCATGCAGGCGAGAGATGAGATTTGTTTAATTAATCATCAAACAAATCTTCTTATCAGAAATTTTTATACCTTTTTGAAAATACAAAATGGGCAATTTCAGACTTATATATATTTTCAATCAAAATGCATGGGAATGTCCACCAAGATGAAATTTCTCATATATAGTATTGATGCATATTTTATCATTAACTTTTAATAATTTACACTTTGAAAAAAAGTTAAGCATTACTTTATGTTCTGAGGACATGTTTTGGAAATTCTAATATTTTCATAGCTTGGCGATACTGATATTTTTGCCTGAATTATTGACGTCTGTCAGATACGGAGGATACAATATGCCACACGTGAATAATGTCAATTTTTCTGAAAGTAAGTTTGCCCTTTTGTTTCAGTTCTCCATAGAAAACATTTTTGGAGGCAAAAACAGCATTTAATGAAAGAATGGAGCACTCACAATGAATAAATTAAATTGGTTTTGAAAAGTAGTGTATTAGCTTCAAACCACATTACCGTAAATTATCTGCATTTTGCACTAATTGCTATGGAAACAGAAATTCATTGATAATTCTGCTCTGCCTCTTTGACCGGATTGTTTGTATGAAAGTCTGAAAAGGCCATGTTCAATTTCTTGCCAAAATTTAGCAACATCCAAAATGTAAATACAAAGAACGAAATATAGCTGTGAAACCTGCCATTGATTAAGTAAGCCTCTACCGTCAACAGTGGGTCAGAAAACTAAAACGGGGGTAACAGACTGTCAGCTTCAAGCGCGACCAACAATTAAAACGATCAGACCTTATGGAAGGAAAGAATGACAAGAGATATCAATATGGTCATAAAATCAGAAACGCATTTTCTGTATATAAGATGGCGGCTTTCTACCACAGGTGTTGCTGAATCTTCGTCATTTTAACGCAGAAGTAACCTTGGATCATACAAATTCTTATTATTTGAAAGAAGTTTGATGAAACATTTCTAAAATGTAGGGAAGTTTTAGTCTTAATTTTACCCCTGCATTAGCCAAGGTGATGCTTAACTTATTTCCAAGTGTATATAAACCAGCAGAATTAACCCTGTGAGAACCAACCCCTAACCGAGTACTTTGGCAAAAAGTGAAGACCCAGATGAAATGCCGCATTATGCGGCAATACTGTTTGTCAATAGAGTTTAAAAAAATGTTTCGAAAATTATAACCGGTTACGCCCCCCCCCCCCCCCCCCCCCCCCCAATATTTACCTCCATTCAATATTACCCACCGGGCCGCGAAGCGCAATCGGTAACGTGTATGACTGCTGATCGAGATATATCCCGGCCCAGTCCCATACTTTTGTGGAGATTGATCAATAATTTCTATGGCCATTCTCCCCCTTCCACATTTTAGTTAAGCTTGCCCAGAAGAAAGTGTGGTTAAATGAACTGACCGTCTCGACATGAGCATAGGTGCTGACTAGGGCGTAAAGCATTCTAACAAACCAAACCAAAAATAAGCGTTTTAAAAATATATACTAGCAGTAATAACCCTTTGAAGACCAACCACTAAACGCGTACATGTACTTTGGCAAACAGTGAAGACCCAAATGAAATACCGCATAATGCGGCATTTCATCAGAGTCTACACTGCTTGCTTAGATGAAATAAATCTAGTTCAGAGAAAGAAATACAATATTTTTGAATTTATTCATGATAACCTGTTACCCCTCCATATCAGCAAGTGTCCACCCTGACTTAACAGCAACATTCAAAACTCACATGAATGCAGACGCCACCAAAGTGCCCGTTTCCAGCCCATTTTGTCATGGCGCTACTCAATTTATTATTATTATTATTATTATTATTATTATTATTATTATTAGCCCATAAAGCGCCCCCTATAAAATTGCAACAGACGACAATTTCAAAATTTGCTGCTTTTTAAAAAAAAAATAACAAATAATGCATGAACTTTTATGAGAATCGTCTGCTGGTAGACAATTCTCATGAAATATGATACCGGATTATTTCCGAAAATTAGGATAGATGGCGAAAAATGTGTCGTCTGGCGTTTTGAAGGTTAGAAATAAGAAATAAAGTCCTTTCCCAAATTACGAGAGGAGGTTCGTACGAAATACGTTGATGACTAAAAAACAAAAACAAATATTGTCAAGACCCCCCCCCCCCCCCCCCCCACTGACGTAATCTTCTAGATAATAAGGCATTTGTTTACATTTTTAAATTTGAGAAGAAACAGACGTTTCCAAAAACAAATCTTACTAAATCAATTTGTTGTCTACAAGTGATGTCTGCTGAAAACCGTTGCAAATAGTTTTGAGATTAGGCCAGACAAAAAGGTTGGCATGATCTGGATCCAAACTGTTTGACACTATCATGGTATTCATGGAAGATTTTTTCGAAAAAGACGATTTTGAAAAAATATAGCAGATGACAAAATGCCCAGCGTGCAAAGAGTTAAGCTCCACTAACTCGGTAAACCTCGGATTAATTGTGGGAGATTGTGTTTATGGGACTATCACACCGGATAGGCGGCAATCGAAAACGCTAATACCATCGACGAACGTAGATCAAAAATCGTTAGAAACAGAGTTTTCGATTGGTGACAAATGGCAATCGAAAACACTGTTTCTAGCTTTTTTATCCGCGTTCGTCGATTGTTAAGAACGTTTTCGATTGCCGCCTATCCGGTGTGACTACGTCACATGCTTATTAGCCATTGCATTTGGTCAGTTATACACTATCAGGCTGAATTTTGAGTGACATTCTGGGCGTGTTTCGGGGGAAATTTGTGTTTTAGTTATACTTAATGTTGTGCCTGTGGTTTTTTGTCAAAGCAAAAATAAAACGCATGTAAAATGCACATTAGTGTCTTTATTCACATTTCGAGCCGGGGAACAACGAAAGGTACAACCTGTCGTGTCCGCCTGGTGTAGAGTCAGATCAGCATGTGCATCCATACAGTCTGATCAGAGTCTTCGCTGTCAGTATGAAGAATTATTAGGACCTCGGTTACCCAAAGGGCGCCTAGCGAAGACCCTGATCAGACTGCGCTGAAGCACAGGCTGATCCGAGTCTTTGCTGGGCGCACATAACAAGTTGTACCTTTTGCGCACATAACTCAGGCTCATTTATTCAATCACGGTCATGTATAATCATCGACTACTTAATTGCTCGGATCCAGTATAAACGGACTGGTCACTGACGGAAATACAAAGTTTTGTTGTCGAGGCTTTGTTCAAGCGCTATTTCAAAGTTCTAAAGCCTTTAACATAGATTCTGAACATACCCGAGAACGAAGTTATTCCCAGTATGCAAAGTTGAAATTTTACAAGTTACAGTAAATAAAATTGAAGTTTTACTATTTTATAGGTTGGTTTCTGACGACTTTCGACTAAAAGTGCCGAAAATAGCTAAAAAGGGTACCTTGGTTATTAAGACGGATAACTTTCAATAAATATAACAATACAGTCTTAAAGATAGTATATTGCACCATTGCTTTTTAAAGAAAAATCACAGATATGCAGAGAAATAATGGAGATATGATTATTTAATCTTCAACATACGACAGTTTTGAAAGTTCAGCCTCAACAAAGTATTTCCAAGTTACTAGTCCGTGTATACTGGGTCCGAGTAAATTGCAAGAAACTGTGAATGCAGTTTGTTTCAGAAAACGGTGTTACTGTAAGCCAAAAACGGCGTTTTGTTTGCAAAGATATACATTTTTGATCGCAAAAATATGCCAAATACCAAATAAAGCCATCATCGGACCACCAGTGAAACACCATTTAAATGGCGTTTCGCTGGCGGACCGATGATGACTTAAAATTGAATCGTGGCTTCCTTGGTATTTTTGTGATTTTCTAGGGGATTCGGACCGGTACTCCTAAGGAACCCTATAGCTTTGTGATTTTCCAGAGGGTATCCGGACCCCCCCCCCCCCCCCCTTGATCCGCGCATGTATAGATCATTTTCATAATCAATGCCCTAATGTGCGGGTAATATGAAGATTTGTTCACCCGAGGCAGGTAATATTGTCTCGGTTGAACAAATCGTCATATTTCCCTCTTACTCTTATTATACAAACTATTTCCACCCATTAGACTTTTATAAGTAACAAATGCAAAAGTATGACAATGAAATGGGTATAACCAGGAAATACCAAAACCACAGACCTCAGACTAATAACCTGAGGCACCGCGAGGAAGAGACAAAGAACACAGAAAGCCAGAAACACAATTAAAGTAAGGCAAAGCAACAATCTGATTTAAACCCGATCTAGCCTAGATCGGGTTTTAATCAGATTGAGCAAAACGACTAGCTCTTTCCTCCCCAACAAGATCACACCGGATAGGTGGCAATCGAAACCTTAATGCAATCGACGAACGCGGATCAAATATCGCTTGAAACAATGTTTACGATTGCCATATATCGCCTTTCGGGCGACAAATGGCAATCGAAAACTCTGTTTCTAACTTTTTTTGATATACGTTCGTGTAACGTATTAACGTTTTTCTCAGTATTGCCGCCTTTCCAGTGTGACGATGAAAACATGATGCTAAACTAGAACAGTCACTAAGAACCAGACGAAAAAGCAAGTACCCAACGCAAAAATCCCACACACAATTAGAACAACGACTTACACAAACTCCCAAACAGTGGCGCCCCTAGCGGTCATCCTTCATATGGGTGGATTCACGATATCTAGAAAGGAGGTTCATGGGGTTTGCTTTGCTGATTTTATCTCATTTTTTCTTAAATATCCCATGAAAATGAAATAATTTGGTTTCACTTGTATCCTTGGATCCATCAGGCTTTCACTTGCGAACGAAATAGATGCCATGCATTGAAAAGGAACCAATATACGACATGTACTGCATCAGGCGTTGTCAATATCAGCGCTTCCTGAACATCCTTTTTTGGGGATGTCTCAGTGGCGCAGTTGGTAGCGTCAATGTCTGGTGTAGTGCTAGGCGGTGTTGCCGAGGTCGTGGGTTCGAATCTCGCTAGAGGCAAAATATTTACAGCATCTATCGGCTCAGTTGATTCAATATATCCCTCTGTATATGTATATGTATATATATATATATACTAGAAAAGAGCCCACGCAAGCGCGGAAATATTTCATGATTGTCAATTTACCTTTATTTTGCATTTAAAAAAGCTGAAACTTGTATCCCCCTTTCATGTGTGTTAATTTTTCACAGCTTTATGAAATCTGAAACTTGTATTGGCGATTCTAGTCGCCGAAATGACCATGGGCCCAAATAGGTATGGGCCGAAATGACCCGAAACCGGCGAGTTTTAATTTTTTTTACAAAAGCTGATACTTGTAAACATGATTATGCTTATATCTTCTCATCTTGAAAATCACTAAAAATCTTCAGCGAGGTGACTTTTACTATATTTGTTTTCCTCCAAACAATGCCAAAAATCGCTCAAATCCAGGTTCTTATTTCTGAACAATGCACTTTTTTAAACAGATTTTATTGATAGCGTCATTGCCTACTGCGTCAAGTGGTACGACCAAGCCTATCAATGTAAGCTGTTTAGCGACCTTGAAACTTAGGATTATTGAGCGTGAGTCAGAGAAAGGTGTCTTGAACTTTCATAACTCTAGTTGCCATCAATGGTAGTAATTAACTATTTTATAGAAGTTCTGTTTGTTTTGTTACTGTTTTGTGAGTCCCCCCCCCCCCCCAAAAGTCTGTACTTGTTTAAAGCTAGTGTCAATTTAAGTTTATACTAAGGTCTGCTGATTATTATAGTTTAGTGTTGTGTTGGTTACTGGTACTGTCCAAAAATAGGGACAATGTCGGAAAAATTAGTCTGCAATTTTTTAAGTGGTAGCTGCCCAAACCAATAAATGAGTGGTTTTCACACTCAAAATGCAAAGAAATACAATATTTAAGGAAATTTTTGTATACCAAATTATCTTCTTCAAAGGCAAACCTGGAAATGTCGTTACTTTTCGTGGTTAAAAAACAAACTTTTTCTCCTTATTTTTCTTCCATCTTCTGATTGGGAATTTTACTGTGCCAATTGGGAAAAAGGAGGTGTTTCGCCTTTGGGAGTGGGGCCGAATTTCGCCCCCCAAAATGGCCTGAAAAGGAACACTGATGCCGAAATGGTTTGGATTGATTGGTGTTTTACGTCCCGGTAAACAATTTTTCAGTCATGTTGAGACGGAGCCACTTCTTCCTGGGTATTATTAGTACTTTGGGAAGGTGAAAGTGCCTTTCTCAAGGACACTACACAGCGGTCGTGGGGTTCGAACTCGGGGCCTCTAGGTCCCGAGTCCGACGCTCTACCACTGAGCCACCGCGCCTCCATATGCCGAAATACACTTCCCTTTTTACGACCATTATAGGCGAAACGGAGCGGTCTGGGGCGAAGTATTTCGCCGATTTGCCCTCAAACTGGAACCCTGCTTGTACCTGAAAGCTAACATATAAAATTTGGGTTTGATTGGCCCATCAATTTCCGAGAAAAGCCAGTTTTAATTTTCATATACGTAAATGACCTTTAGCCAAGGTCAAGAAATGACCTCGGCCTTCAATACTCACAATTCTTCATTATTTCAGTTGGTTTCAGGTCAGAGGCTGAAATATTTGTGAAAAAATCAACAGCTTTCACTTTTTCCTGTAGAAAAGCCTAAGTTAACAAATTTGACCTTGTTGTAAAATTGGTCAAGGTCAACCGTAGGTCATCATTTGAACAAAGTATGATGGGCAGAGTCACCACTGCTACATACCAAGTTTCGTGGAAATTGGTTCACCGGTTCCGGGGAAGAAGATTTTTGAAGGGTTTTTACCATATATGGGCGTGGCGGCCATCTTGGTCATGTGACCCAGATGCAACAAACAAACTTTCGTTCCCCCTACCCAAAGAGGCTCCACATAAAATTTGTCTTTGATTGGTCAAATGGTTTCCGAGAAGAAGATGTTTGAAATTGTTGACGACAACGGACCATGGGCATCCTACCTATAAGCTGACATATGCTGCTAAGGTGAGCTAAAAACAAATTCAACCTCAAGCCCTCACCAGTAGCTTGCACCTGACCGTTCTAAGGTGGTGATTTTGGTGTAGTTCTTACTTCGTTATTTGCATACCTGTCAACTTTTTGAAATCTTAAAGAGTGAGATTGCGCGCGACGCCCTTAAAATGGTTATTTTCTGCTCGCATTTACCGCGTGGACCAATTTTACCAAATTTTTTAGGAGTGAGATTTATTTTTTTCTAAGAACCAAAAAGGGATTATTGGGCCGAAATGACCATGGGCCGAAATGACCCGGAACCGACGATTTTTTTTTTATTTTCTTTTTACAAAAGCTGATACTTGTAAATGCGGTTATGTTTATTTCTTCTCGTCAAGAAAATCACAGAAAAACTTCAGCGAGGCGCCTTTTACTAATAATATTTGATAGCGTCATTGCCTACCGTGATATAAGTGGTATGACCAAGCCAATCGATGTAAACAGTACATTATGCGCAGCGACCTTGACACTTAGGATTATTAAGCGCGTGTCGAAGAAAGGTGTGATGATTACCGCGACTAATAATCAGTTTTGATAAGGGATTATTTAAAATTACAGCCATATCTTTTTTTCTTTGGCGAGTTTGGCGGCGTTTTCCCCATTGTTGTTTATAATATGGCCGACTTGACACAGCATAATACACATATACATATGACATATACACAAAAATTCGGAACGCTTCGGTCATCTCCATTCAGTTTGTATTGGAAACCCAATCGATCTAAAAATAGTGACGCGTGACCATGAACGTGACATACACTAAATATAGAAACATTCGCCAGAGGGCGCAGTTCTTTTAGAAAACACACTTAATTCCAAAATTCTCTAAATCTATGCTAAATGAAAACTCATCCTAACCGAGATTATCAATGAAAGCAATATCTTAAAGTAACAGTAAAGAAATCAAGCATGAAAATGACCTCGATTTTTCAGTTTATGCGGTAATTCGTTTATTTAGTATTATAGATATATATGACATATTCGAAAAATCCGCTGAACTCTTGGCGTCACGTGTTGGAATTTGTGAAAACATCACAGTTCTGGTCCATCAATAGATATGGCTGCTAACATAGCATATTTACAAAAGACGAGTGAGTATGACCAAAAAATGTCACAATCAAAGTTCAAAGACTAACCAATGGCACCGTGAGATAGAGACACAAGAACATAGGTGTTTTAGACACACGCGAATGTTATTTAACGGTTTGTGCGTATGTACGGAAGATCCGCTCGTGGATTATCGCCCGTACAGACGCAAAAACATACAATAAAATAACTTGTTTATAGTACTGGCGTGCATTTATACTTTTTGCATTTCTAGATAGTTGATGATAACCATTGGCGTAGCTCCCATTAGGCAGGTTACGCACATGCGTTATAAAAATAGTAATCAAGGGAGGCCATCTAATGTGATATACCTTAAGGAACTGGTCCTAAAGGAAAGAATTCGCTCCCTCTGGAAGCAAATTCTTTCCTTTAAGAGAAGTTCCCATTTAGAAAAGGGACGCAATTGTAGAAAACCCATGCTTGAAACAGAAGTCTCCCTTAAATGTGCGATATTTTTTAGCGTTCTGGCTACGCCATTGAATACAGTACTGGTATGCATTTATACTTTTTGCATTGCGAGATAGTTGATGTTTACATTTGGCATACCAATAAAAGGTGCAATAAATAAAAGTACAATAAACTATAAAGCAACCAGCTAGCTGTCTCCTCCTCAGCTGGATAAAACGCTTAAGAACAGGAATCTTGGAACCCCAACCCCCACCCCTACATGGGAGTGGCTTCAATATGAGATAGTAAGTGGGCGGAGCTAAGCTACTGCCAAATCAGATTGGACAAATGACCGGATAGGCTGATAAGCAGCATGGTCACTGAGCTGATAAGACCTGTCAACAATAATCCAGGTATTTTCCAGAAGCTAATCAAATTAGAGATTAAGCCACAGGAGCTCCTGTAGAACGTTATCAGCTTGATGACAATTGTGAAAGTGACAAAAACAGAAGCTTATTTTGCCTTTTATGGTCCTTACCTGTCCAGGACCAGCCACAAAAAAAACAGTGGGAGCAACGCCAAACAATGTAGTTGGGATGGACCTTTTGATATCTTCGTCCTATAACTTCTGCTGTTTTTAAACCACATTCTTCGTCCTATAATTTCTGCTGTTTTTAAACCACATTAAGGTTCTAGCTCGCATGGAGGCTTCCTACATGTTACTTATACAATGCATGATACCAGAGGATGACCCTTTTGCATATTGAAAGCTCCAAAAAGGGTACATTGGCCAACGGTGAAGGTCCAGATGAAATGCAGCATAATGCTGCATTTCATCAGGATCTTCATTCTTTGCTTAATTAAAAAGAACCTTCAGTAAGGGGACCGAAAAACACAATAATTCAGAAAATCCTACATGTGATCCCTTAAAGTGCACAAAGGGCATACGCGGATCAAGCAAGTTTTGCCAGATGGGGTCCTACTTTGACAACGTTTTTAGAGGGGAGAGAGTAGACTGGCTCCAGTCCTTAAAACAATTTTTCATCAATGTATCATATCATATACTTGTAGCCAGTCTAACTCTGTCGGCTTAAAACAGAGCCATCAGAGATAGACTGGCTACAAGTATATGACATGACACATTGATGAAAAATGGTTTTAAGGACTGGAGCCAGTCTAGGGAGAGAGTACCACTATAAACTGTGTGCCATCAGCGGCCTGCCAGCGAAACGTCCGTCACTGAATGTTTGGCAGCTTTGTGATTTTTCAGGGGGGGGGGGGTACGGACCCCTAAACCCCTGCCCCTCCCCCATAAAGGACAACCCCATACTTATTGTATCATAATATATGGGGGGGGCAATGGTTGAATAAGAGTGATGAAACAAAGGAAAGAGACAGTCAACGCTAGAAACCTATTTGTAGCCCTACAACAGGCAATCATCAGGCATCAACCACAGGCCATTCACATTATGTTTCAGCTGTAAAAAATGCCAATTTATTTACCTAAGATATACTTCGTCGACTAGAACAGAAGATCAGGACCCGAAATTATAATAACACCTTAGAGTTAAGGAAGACTTAAGTTAAGTATTGATTTTTCAGGATGCGAAAAATAACGTTTAAAACTGATTTAAATCAAACTAGTTTTAATTTTTCTGAAGATCATGATATCTTTGACCACAAATACCACATTGATCCAGGCAATTTATTTAGCAGTTAATGTAGCACGTTGAAATATCAATACTTAAGTCATGCTTAACTTTAAGGAGGCATTGTAATTCCGGGCCCAGGTAAATACGAGCAGTTTATTTTTACAGTTTTATACAGAGAGAGTCAAAGGCCTGTGCATCAACCAACCAAAGAAAGCGTTGGGTCCGGATTGTCACACAGTCTGAAGTCTGATCCACCGTCATGCAAATAAAGAGGAAAAACTTGTGTGTATTAGTAGACATTCAAACCATTGCTTAAGTAAAGAGAGACTTTCAAACTCACTTTCTTGTCTATAAATAAGTATGGCTGTTAAAATAGCCTTCCTTTAAATTCTCAACTTCAGGTTATTCATAATAAAAGCTAGACACATTGTCGCAGACAGGAAGCACGCTGATGAGGTATCGTCAGGTCTCGCGAGAATGAGGCTAGAAAAGTTCTGTTTCTTTAACCCATTTAAGCCTAGCGTCCTTTTTGTGGGACATAGGCAAATAGTGCAGACCAAGACGCAGCAGAACGCTGCGTCTGATCAAGGTCTCCGCGGTTTGCTTGCAGAATGTTCTATTATTTGAAAAAAAATGATAAATACCACCAAACATCCCTTAAAACAGAAATCGACTGTTCCAATTGATAACGGTTTAAAATTCCATTCGACTTAAAAAGGTTAATGATAACACACCTCTGTATGAAAGCATTGCTTCAAATTCTTCTGGCCCCTAGGTTATTAATTTTTTCCATGCTCAACTCAATTGAGCACGAAATTTATCCTGGTCATAAATGTTAAAATGCCAACAATTGCCAACATTAATTAGCATGATAAATACAACATCTGAGAGACTTAAAGCGAGAAACTTCTTTATTTGTCGGTATTTTTAAAAATTAGTTATTTTAGTTTTATGAGCAGTTATATTTCGTGCTCAGTTGAGTTGAGCATGAAAAAAGTTTTATAAGCTCGGGGCCAGGTCTGATCCATTAACTCTTCGTCTGCTGGTGTCGTCTGCTGATACCTTTTGAAAACAGCTTGAACCCCGGCAGATCAGGCACGACAAACCTCTGGTCTTACCTGGATCCAAACTACTCGACACTCTGATGATATTCTCTGAGAGCTCTTTTTAAAAGTGGATTTTGAGCGAAACAAAAAACGTGAAAGATTACCCACGGTAGCCAACAGATATCAGCCATACCAACTTACGCACGAAAAATCTCGTAATGTACAAGGTCTACACTGATGTAGGTGGTATAAAATATTTATACATTGGTTGTTCGTATGTACGGTAGATAATCCACTCGCTGAATTTCGTGAATTATCTCCACGTACAGGCGAACGAGCGATAATTATGTATTAATATGTACGCCCAAGCAGCTGGCCCATACTAAAATCGTTAGACGGGTCCGTTATGTTCAATATGCTTCAGTTTCTCATCGGGGTATACACGGGTTGTCCTGGTTGGAACACAATCAAGAACCCAGTCTCCATAATACGACCTTACCTGTTGGTTGGACGTTGAATGCACACGCACGCGCGCACACACACAACCAATCAAGAAACAAATAAAAAGAAACAGCCATAGTTTAACCCATATAAGCCTAGCGTCCTTTCAGTTGGACATAGGTAAACAGGGCAGCCCAAGATCAGACACATCAGAACGCGACATCTGATAAGGGTCTCCACTGTTTGCTTACAGTATTTCTTTTAAAATTTGAGCAAGTTTAAAAAAAAAAAATACCACCCATCAACCCTTAAAACGGAAATGAACTGGTCCAATTGTTAAAGAGTTAGAAATTCCTTTCGACTAATATGTCTTTGGGGCACAATACACTTTCAGTATCGATTAAGTCAAATTAAATAAGGGACACGAGGAATTGAGATAAGATTATAGTAAGATAATTTCTGAAACAGTTTTGTTGTTTCCTTTCTTGAAGATACGTTGTTAAGACGATTATTTTAGGTTTTCATAACACGCTGTTTGGAACTGGAACTAAGGATAATATATCATCAAACTAGCCCATTTGAGCAAAATGAACTCTCACATCCATATCAATTGGACGAGTCCATTTTGAATTCTAGGGTTTTTAGGTGTTGGTATTTTCCATATTTATCAAAATAAATTGAAAAATCTGTAAACAAAACTGTGATTACCTTCAGCAGACGCTTTAATATGCGGTTCTCGACCTTCGCCTGTATTGTTAGTCTACGTCCTATCAAATTGAACCTCAACTTATTTGGGTTAATATCAAAAATCAACTCCGTAAAACTCGAACTCCTGATACTGGAGATTTGGAGCTAACTAGAGTTATTTGATATGTATTTAACCCTTACCCCGTCACTATTTTTGTCCTGAAAATGTTGTCTGCTTTTTACGTCCGATGCCAATATTCAAGTGCACTTCAGACTAGAAATTAGCATAGAGCACAAGCAAAAATATATTTTAACAGATGATGAGGAATATCACGACAAACAATATATTAAAATGTTGCTTTGGATGTTTTGGGGGGTTTTTTGCATTTAGCTGTGCTGATACCTGATTAATAAAAAAAGCGGTCTTACACAGTTTTAAATTTTGTCCAAAATAGCAATTTCTCTTTTATAAGCCTATTTTTGTATACCAATGGTAACAGCAAAATAAACGCCAGACATACACTTGGGTTATTTTTCTAATACATTGGTGAGTGGGGGCAAATTAGCTCCTTAGCTGCCATGTCATGCTGTTTGGAACCCAAAGGTATGCATTTCACAAAGACAATCACGTGATGTCATTAGACAAAGACAAACTATCAAATTATAATATTGGACTAGAACCAACATGTGTGTGTCCATTTCCAACCTGTTGTTAAACATTTGGACCGCGTCTTTCTGGATTTGTGATAAGGCTAATTAACCTCAATACATTCTACTCAGCTATAGAGACTAGATATAATCTTATAAAAAAATAAATAAAGCATATGGCTGGTTAATTATCTACGCATCGCGGATCCGATTGAGCGGATGCACAGGCTGATCTGTGCCTTTGTTACCCGCTGATAACATAAGACGTTTTCTCGTTGTGTGTCTTTTTTCAATGGTTACATTATTATGAAAAACAAAAAGACTGTTAATTTATTGACTTGCAGTTTTGTTTGCAGACTAAAACAAACTAATGAGGGTACGGTGGTAAAGTGTTGTCATATCATTACTGTAGTCAGCCAGTATTAAAGCATGTAAAAGTGGACCATTTTCAGCCCGCCAGCGAGACCCCATTCAAATGTTGTTTCGCTGGCCGATAGTGGCCCAAAGCTACATGTATATGTTGGCTAAGCAGTGTGTGTGTGTGTGTGTGTGTGTGTGTGTGTGTGTGTGTGTGTGTGTGTGTGTGTGTGTGTGTGTGTGTGTGTGTCCAGAGAGCAGTGTATATAGTGGCTCGTCCGCCTTCGCAAATGGTCGTGACGCCCTATGGAGGCTTTCCACTAAATATTTCTCCATTGCCGACAGTGCATTATAGAAGTAAAGTAATCCATTCTCAAAATCAATTCACACATGCACTTTTGACAAAAGTGTTTTATTTGAAAGACCTGCCATAGCTTATTTGATTTATGATGAAAAACATGGATGTTTCTCATCTCAAAAGTAAGTCAGGTGTAAATAAGTTCGGAAACCCCCTAGTCCCGCAGCAAATTAACAGAGGGGGTACTCTAAAAATCGAAACATTTTTCTTCTGCTTAGGGCATAAAATGGGCATAAAATGTTCAAACTCTCTTTAATTTGATTTATTTTATCTGGCCTCTTATCACCTTCTAATGAGGCAAAACAAATATAAACAATGAAATAATCCACAGGAGTTTTATTCTGATGACTACTTCCTCCCCTATTTAGTAGAATGCTACCTATACTGATTTTTTTCTGTCTTCTATTGATCTTATTTGGTCTTTATATCATGTGGTTCTGTCTCACTAACTAGAAACCAGCACTAAATTTTATATTTAGCCTAGGAATTTGTAAATTCCTACCTCAACACCAACTACACCCCCATTCCTGTAGCTGGAGGCTGTGAATTGTATATTAGAAAATTTGTACAAGGAGGTCACATTGCAGCACTCCAATTGGTAACACTAAAGGAAATTTCATGTCATCTGATTCAATACATGTGAGGTCTCTAGTCATAAAAACACAATAAACATAGGGGAATAATTTATATATAAGATTTTATTTAAGCAAATGGTGTTTCTAAGATCTACGTTCACCACAGCTCTTGCACATTACGCATGATTCCTTGACATGTACAATGTATCAAACCAGATGGAAGAATTCATCAGTAGTCAAAGGGTTAGTTAAATAGAGGATCTTACATGAGTGCTCATGTTTTATTGAATTTATTAAACGAGTTGGGGAAAAGAGATAAAATGCGAGACTTGCCGAGCATTTTATCTCTTTTTCGAAACGAGTTTAATAAATTCAATAATACAAGAGCACTCATGTTAGATTCTATTTATCATATGACAAATACTTTTAAATCTCATTTCTGGTGTAAAAAACGTTATATTTTGTCATTATGTACGCAACGTTGTTATGGACGTCATAACGTTTCCCGTAAATCTATAAACCACTAGTGGTTTATCGATTTTATTGCATGGCGTTATTTCACTCCCAGACGCGACGTCATATGATAATAAAGAATATAGGGATCACACATGTTTTTGTATGCATTATCATTTGCCGGGTCCCGAGGAAGTTGTTTGGACACGAGGCCGTCAGGGACCCGGCAAGTGTTAATGCAATAAAACAAACATGTGTGATCGTTATTCTTGCATATTTTACCAGAATCCAAACTAAACCGCACTGAAAACGTCGCTTAAACATTAAAATATCCCTTTTCTTACATTGCATTTCTCTAAAAAAAAATGGCGTCAGCGTCAAACTTTCGTACGTCATTTCGTCGCAACAACGTCATAGACGTGCGTGACGTTTTGGCAAGCAAAACCACCAGTCAAGGCCGCGCCACTTTCCCTAGTAACGCCAAGCAGGGCCATGTTCAAACAGCACGCGAATCTCATGATTAGAACATGGATTTTTGTTCATTTGACAATGGCTTCAAACAGCTTCGCGCAACGAATTATATGCACTAATTAAATTTTAACCTGCCTAATCCCACGAGCTATGGTACATCTGAGCATCCATACTTTTAAATGGACTTTTTCATTTCGCGGACTGATTGTTCCATAGAAACCGAGTGTTGTTGTATATCTACCAAACCTTCGCGGCTCGCTGTCAGTTGTAAGGGTAAAACTTTCAGAAGAACTAAGTCAAAGACTCCAGCAAAATGCGCGAAATTGTTCACATTCAGGCAGGCCAGTGCGGGAACCAGATTGGAGCTAAGGTAGGGAGAAGCTGTTTTTACTTTTAATTATTTTCTCTGTTGAAAAGATATACTAGCTATTCCCTGTAAACTTTTTTTTAAATTTTAACCTTAAAATCGCCAAGAAAAAAATGCATCTGAAAATGTCGTCTGCTGAAGTCGTCTGCTGCAAATAATTGCCTAGCATTACTAACGAATTAGGTATAGAAGCAATCAGCGTGGACCCAGAACAGACTGCTCCTATAGGAGCAGTCTGATCTGGGTCCACACTGTTTGCCATAGAGGCTTCTTAAACGTTTCAGCAGACGAGAAAAGCAGATGACTTTTTGTTGCGATTGGCGTATTAAGGGTTAAGCAGAATGACCCCTACAGTACAATGCCTCCTTAAAGTTATGTGATACCTCAGTTACATGAAAGTATTTCCTTTTTAGGACACGAAAACTAACGTTTCAAATGTCTTAAAATCCAAAGTGTTTCATGTATTCTGTAGCTCACAATGCCATCTCTGACCATATATACTGTATCCAGCCTGGCAATTTATTAAACATTTAAACTTTGATATCATGCATATTGTTTTTTGGATCTCGGTACTCACCGAAACGTAGATGAATGGTCAGGCCAAGTTTAAGGCTTCAAGTTCCACTAGATTGGCGCGCATGCATGTTTAAAAATGACTGCGTATGCAATAAGCATAAAAAATCCCGAAAAAAAACGATATAGCTTTTTTTTTACTATGGAATGGACTTTGCTGGGAAATAAAGTAGATGAGGCGACCAAACCTGTAAGCGAGACTCAAACTAACCTGCTCAGCTAAAGAGACTACGTGTAGCTAGAAAATTGAAATTTTCTCTGTAGCAAGTTTAAATATAATACTTTCCAAAAAGCAAATAGCAAAGGCGCTGATCAGTCTGCGCGGATGCACAGGCTGGTCTGCGCCTTTGTTCGCAACTTGTGACCCCCCCCGCCGAAGACGGATTTCCCGCGTCGAAGCCAAATTATGGTAATTAAACTAAAATATTTACGGTATTACATGTAACCTTTCTAGAACAAATGGAATTTTCAATGAAGGTAACCGTCTATACGGTCCCTGGTATAATATATTCAGACTGGTCCGTTGTATATTGAGGGATCACATGTCATATTTCTTTTATTGTTTATCTTTCTATAAAGATCGATTCTGTCTTAAGAAACAGTGCAGACCGTAACGAAATGCCGCACCTGGGTCTCACTGCTTGCTAAAGTACCCATTTAGGGCAGTGTTTCCGATCTTCAGAGGGTTAAAACACAACTGGAAATCCATTTAAAACGCTGAAAGGTGAAGATATTGTTTCGTGCTTGCTTAAATGTTGGGAACATTTAAAACAAATATATTTTTGAAGCCAATAAAACATTTTCTTGTGCACCGTATAAGGATATCGATCTGAGATTTTACCCTGGGATAGAAAATCCTATCTTACCCATGCTATCTTACCCAGGACGTCAAGTAACGTCATCATTTGAAATTGCATCTTATATCTGGTTCACACCAACGGCGAATGCCGCGCTTTAAATCAGCGCGCAAAGCGCCGTCATTTTTGTTTACTTTTCCAAAAATGTCGCGATCTCCTAAGTAATGTTACGCTCTGATAAGCTCTGATACGCTCTGATACGAATTAGGGACCAATTATTGCCCGACTTGTTACGTTTCCTCACGATTTGATCGCGCTTTGATGAGGCTATGTTACGCTTGAAATCACGCTTTGATAAGCTTTGATAAGCTTTATTACGCTTTATTACGCTTTGATGCGACTATGACGCTTTAAATCAGGCTCTGATACGATAATCAAGCTATGTTGTGCATTGTTACGCTCTGTTAAGCTCTGTTACGCATTGGAAAATGTCGAGATCGCCGATTTCATGCCGCTTTTGACCCAGAGCTATAAATAAAGATGCAGCAGATCCACAAAATCATTGCATCTTTGATTCCAGAACACGATGGCAGAACAACAAGATCCAGAAATTCCAGATGGACCAGAGCATGATCTATCTGAAGAAGACATGATGTTTGTCTCCCTGCTGTATAACTACATCCTAGCCCTTGAGGCGGAGGAGAGCGTGAGAGAGCGTGAGGAAGCTTGCCAAGCGTAACAAAGCCTAACAAAACGTGTCAATCCTTGATCAAAGCGCCTCAATTCGTGTGAAAGCGTGAGAGTCCTTCATGAAAGCGTAACAAAGCGTGTCAGATCTTGATGAAAGCGTCTGACCTCGTGTCAGATCTTCATGCCAGATCGTAGCAAATCTTGAGACATCTTAACGAAGCGTGTCAAGTGGTGACAGACCGTGAAGACTGGGGTCCCCGCTTTGAACCAAGCTCTGTTAAGCTTTCCTACGCTTTGAGTCAAGCTTTGCTGAGCTTTGTTAAGCTTTGTTAAGCTTTGATACGCTCTCGGCGCTTTAATCAATTCGTGACAGAGCGCCCAAAATTTTTGAACAGTTCAAAAAAATTTGGCGCTCTTGCCGAATGTCCCGCTTTACTCCAAGCTTTCCCACGATCTATTACGACCCTGCCGCTTTAATCAAGCTTTGTTACGCTTTGGTGCCGCTTTGCACGCCGCTTTAAAGCGCCATCAAAGCGCCGTTGGTGTGAACTAAGCATTAGCGTATTCAGGAACTTCTGGAAGCTTATTTTAAAATAAATAAATAAATAAAAGTGTGGTGAGTATGAAAAAGAATCCATTATTCGTGTGAGGGTAGATAGAAAAATCCGTCCCTCGGGATCACCGTTTGTCATCACTCGGCAAGCTTCGTGATGCCAAACGATGATCCTCGGGACGGATTTTTCTATCCTACCCTCACAATCATAATAAATTCTTATAGTACACAAGCACATTAATTTTTGCCCCATCGGCAGCGAGCACAATCCCGCATATGTATACGACACAAGCACATGGAAGTTTGATCAAAATGCATCGGCAGCAAGCACCCAAGGCTCAAGCGAGCCGGCATATGTATTCGACACAAACACATGGAAATTTGATCGAATTGCATTGGCAACGAGCAGTCAAGGCTAAAGCGAACCCGCTTATGTATACGACACAAGCACATGGAAAGATCAACTTGCATTGGCGAGCACCCAAGGCTCAAGCGAGCCCGCTTATGTATACGACACAAGCACATGGAAGTTTGATCGAATTGCATCGGCGGGAGCGCAGTGGCTCAGTGGTAGAGTGCTTGACTCGAGACCGAAGGGCCGCGGGTTCGAGCCTCACCGGCGTCACTGCGTTGTGGTCCTTGAGCAAGACACATTTATCCTAGCTTAGTACTGTTACAACCCAGGAAGAACCGTCCCTATATAACTGAAAGATTGTTGATGGGACGTAAAGAATTAAATCAAACAAACAAAACAATTGCATCGGCAGCGAGCAACAAAGGCTCAAGTGAGCCAGTGCATCTGCGCAGTCTTACCAGAGGCTTCGCTGCTCGTACGTACACAAAGAATGTAAGAAGATTAGAGCTCAGACTAAAGTACATTTCCATTAATTCTCATGAACAGACACAATAAAACCGAGTCTTCTGATTTGTTAATGGGTATGTTCTCACTTTATAAATGATCCATTTTCCAGATTATTTAGATCTCCAGTTCCCTAGGTAGCTGGCATGCCCGTTTTATGAATGCCTTACCCCTTACAGGGGGTGGTACTCTAATTTTTCTTGCTACGTAGGCGTTGACCCTTCATGTACTGTTTACCCCCAAAAATATCAGGAATATCAGGCAAACCCAAAACAATATTTGAAATTTTAGTAACCCCCAATAGTATTCCCATTTTGTACCTTGAATTCTGACCCAAAAATGCATAGAAATGTACCCCCAAAATAGTAGTTTTTTATGACGAAAAAAAATGTCCACAAAATCTTCATACCCCCAAAAATATTCATTTTTCTGAAAACCCCCCAAAAATATTGAAATTCAAAATTTTGAACACCCCCAAAAACGGGCCAAGCCAACGTATATATGAAATATCACAGTACCCATCCCCACCCCTGGGTTTCCCCTATGTAAGGGCCAAATGTTTAAGTATCCGAGTAGCCTGGATTGAGTCTAAATTAGCTCAGAAAAGTTCGTCATGAATAGCGGGCTAACATAGATACGACATCGGGCTCGGCCTTCATTCAAGCTATATGCGGACAACTCACATATTGTCTGATTTCTTGCCGACGGTTGGCACAACTTGATATTTGCCATGACATGTACGTGTACGTACATATCATAGCGATTTGTTTTTTCTTCAACTGTTAAAGTTATGGTTCGGTTTCACATACAAAATGGTAACCAGGTATTAGATGACAACTATTGTACTACTAAAACAATACAGTCAAGCGCTCCATAATTCATTTTCAATGCGTATTTATAAAAGACTACGTTCCGCTACATTTGAATTCGCTTGTAATAAAGAACATGTGAAAAATGATACGCTTTTATGCCGATAGTGTCATACTTTCAAATGTTTTATGTATTTGAACATAACATTCTGACCTGCATTCTGTTATAGCCTTTTGGATCAGAGAGAGAGAGAGAGAGACAGACAGACAGAGAGACAGACAGAGAGAGAGAGAGAGAAAGACAGGGAGAGAGAGAGAGACAGACAGACAGACAGACAGACAGACAGACAGACAGACAGAGAGAGACAGACAGACAGACAGATAGAGAGAGAGAGAGAGAGAGAGAGAGTAACGCGACTGCATACTTGGGCCAGCTCCGTTACATAATCATCAATTCTGTCCGTCGTCGAATACCCACCCCATCCCCCAAAATATATATATATAATATATCTCTGCTATCATATATATACGACATGCAAAAAAGTTCGTGCGTCCGTATGTATACATTCAAAATTTATTCATGATGTTTGTTAATCATGGATTAAAACATAGCTTTCGAATAAAATTGATACCTTGTTAATCCATATGAGGCTATTGTCCTTTTATAGGACATATCCAAACAGTGTAGACCCTGATCAGACACCGCATTATGCAGTGTCTGATTAGGATCTTCACTGTTTGCTTACATAGTGTTCTATTGGAAAATAAAATGCCACCCAACACCAGATAGTGCTACTTAATGAAGAATGCAAACGTCCCTGATCAGACTCCTCTAGGTGCAGTTTAATTACGCTGAAAAGTTACGCACATCAAAGTGAGACTATTTAACTGTCTCTTAAGTTGCGTCCCTTTTCAAAATGGGAAAAGGGAGTATGAAAAATCACTTTTACCATATTAGGTGACCTCCCTTGAATTTTACTATTTTATTACCCACTGCGTAATAGGAACTACTAAGCCTGGGTTCCAGTCTGATCATTTTTATTTCTTCTTTTTTATTTTTCCGTTCCTTGGTCAAAAATGACGAAATCAATAACGGACAACCGATACCTTTGATGCGGTATATTTTTATGATGCGGTATATTTTTATTCTCTTATGTTATAGAATATTAGCATTAGCAAATATTGCCAAAATATTGACGCCTGGACCCAGGCTAGGAACAACTGCGTAATGGGATCTACGCCAATGACAATTGTGATCGCGCATGCTTTTCCTGTCAGGGTACCCAAATACGGTAGTTCCACTGTACCGCCACGTTGTATGCAAGGTTTCCGTCTTTTGTAAAGCTAACGGAGATAGGAACCAGTTAAGGCGTGGCTTGACAGTGACCCATAAGCCGATTAATACCTTGTGCTGGCCACGCTCAATGCCAACATCACTCACAGTTGGTTCTCAGGCGATTTTAATTCAGAGAATGATTTTTATTTCCAGTTTTGGGAGGTGATCTCAGATGAGCACGGTATCGACCCTACAGGGACCTACCATGGCGACTCTGACCTTCAGCTGGAAAGAATTAACGTCTACTATAACGAGGCTACAGGTAAGAGCTCAGTAGATTCCTCGGCGTTATGGGTAGCATAATATAATTTTTGAAAGATAATTCCACAAGTTATTTCAGAACTTCGATTTAAATGTACTAAACATGAGTCCTATGTATTTTTTCTATAAATACACATGCACGTATCAATTATACAGCCCGTGGGATCAATGCCTTTCCTGCTTGCACACAAATATGTTCTGTTTCAAAATAAGCGCACCTAACGGCAAGTACACTTCCACAAAACGCTTTGAGGCGTGACTGTAACGGTAAATGCATTGAAATAATCGAGGGTCATTACTTAGAGGTCGTGGTACTACTTTTTTTTTTGTATACTCGTATCGTTGGCGCTCAGTTTTGATACAACAAACTGTCAAAATATGTTTACGCTGGTGCATGCTGTCGTCTGTTGCACATATCTTGCTTAAATAATGTATCAACTCTTTGCAAGCTGGGTCATTTTCCATGATTTTGTTGTCTGTGACTCCGCTTCAAAAAAATCTTTCATGAACCCAAATATCAGAGTGTCAAACGGTCCTGATCTGGGTCCAAACTGTTTTCAAAACTTGCCAGCCGACGATAAAAGTCGAAAGTAGGAAAGAGTTAATGCTTGTATGCAATCAGCTTCGACCAAATCATATTTTTGAAATGTGGACAAATTTATCATACGGTTTGCTACAGAGGCTTCCATAGTATGGGTGGATCCAGAGGGGGGGGGGGGGGCAAAGGGCCCCTTCCTTAGAAAATCTGATACGGACCCCCCTCGTGAAGCAATTGGACCCAATGGGTCCAATTGCTTCTCGATGTAGGTCCGTACCAAAAATAACCACAAAAAACAACCTCAATTCCATTTCAGGAGGCAAATATGTACCTCGTGCCATCCTGGTGGATCTCGAGCCCGGAACCATGGACTCTGTGAGGTCCGGACCATTCGGACAAATCTTCCGTCCAGACAACTTTGTGTTCGGACAGAGCGGAGCCGGAAACAACTGGGCCAAGGGTCACTACACAGAGGGTGCTGAACTCGTCGACTCAGTCCTTGATGTTGTCAGAAAGGAGGCTGAGAGCTGTGACTGTCTCCAGGGATTCCAGCTGACACACTCCCTCGGCGGTGGTACCGGGTCCGGAATGGGAACCCTCCTCATCTCCAAGATCCGAGAGGAATATCCAGACAGGATCATGAACACGTTCTCAGTTGTACCATCACCAAAGGTAAGATTGCCTCAATCAACTAACCTAATGGATTCTACCTTCTGATCTGATCCTATAAGTTTGGGATGGTCCATTGTGCATATGAGGGGGCAAAGGTTATACTTTCCAAATAAAAGTTGTAGATAATATCATAGGGTCAGTAAAACAATTTTAGCGTAAAATTGCGATTATTTTCTTATCCATCGGTTTAAACATGTGTTTTGGGTGCTCAAAAGAACCGTCTCAGCGAGACGGTACTTTTGAGTACCCACAACCAACGTTTTGGTTGAGAAATAAGAAAAAAAATTTCATTTACGCATTCGTTTCTGGGGGCATGTAGTCTAGTTCCTAGACCTTGATGTTTTGTCAATTTTACTTTACTTTTCATTCAGTATTATTTGATCTCATATAGCTGGTCTTATCTTTTCTAGTCACAAATATTGCTATCATAGAGGAAAGAAGGAGAGTAAAGATATTCTTAATTTAAAATAAAATTATCATTTATTGAAAAGAATATGATATCAGGCTAGTGGCTAGTCTAGGGGGCTTGTAATACTTGGCTTGAGAAACATAGTGCATACGCTGTACCAAAATAACGGCACAACAATTTTTTCTGATTTTAGTCACATTTACAGTCTTAATTCCTACGAAAACAGTATTTTTAAGGACTTTTCAAGGCAAAAGAGTAATTTTCTAATTTTTTCCAAGGCAAATTTAATTTGAAAGGACTCATCATGAAACGCCTCTATATTCATCACTTTCAAGAGCCCGTGCTTTCTGACCTATATTATCAAACCATGCTTGACCTAAATTATCGATTTTTTCAGGTCTCTGACACCGTGGTGGAGCCCTACAACGCCACCCTGTCTGTCCACCAGCTCGTCGAGAACACCGACGAGACCTACTGTATCGACAACGAGGCTCTCTACGATATCTGCTTCAGAACCCTTAAACTCACCACCCCAACATACGGTGACTTGAACCATCTTGTCTCCGCCACAATGTCCGGAGTCACCACCTGTCTCCGATTCCCAGGTCAACTCAACGCTGATCTCCGTAAACTGGCTGTCAATATGGTTCCCTTCCCACGTCTTCATTTCTTCATGCCAGGCTTTGCTCCTCTCACCTCCCGCGGTAGCCAGCAATACAGAGCTCTCACTGTTCCAGAACTTACCCAACAGATGTTCGACGCTAAGAACATGATGGCTGCCTGTGATCCACGTCACGGCAGATACCTCACCGTCGCCGCCATGTTCCGTGGACGTATGTCCATGAAGGAAGTCGACGAACAGATGTTGAACGTACAGAACAAGAACAGCAGCTACTTCGTTGAATGGATCCCCAACAACGTCAAGACCGCTGTTTGCGACATCCCACCACGTGGTCTCAAGATGTCCGCCACCTTTGTTGGCAACAGCACAGCCATTCAGGAACTCTTCAAGAGAATCTCTGAGCAGTTCACCGCCATGTTCCGGCGAAAGGCTTTCCTTCATTGGTACACTGGTGAAGGTATGGACGAGATGGAGTTCACTGAGGCTGAGTCCAACATGAACGACTTGGTGTCCGAGTACCAGCAATACCAGGATGCCACAGCGGAAGAGGAAGGCGAGTTCGATGAGGAGGAGGAGGATGCCGAATAAATTACACAAACAAGAAATGACTTTTTAAAATAGTGTGACTCATTACGAAACATCTGTATTTGATCCACAAATCACCTATTTATTTTCCATTGATCTCTAGACCTGCTGACTGGTTTTCCATAACAATTTTAAAAACAAAAAATGTACAAGTAAATTTTGTAACTGTCTTACAACTTTAATGAATAAAAATCGACCGAATTCCCTTGCACAAGTTCGGCCTTTAAAGCATTGGAACAGCTAATTATTTTTCAATTTTACTTAACGTCAGAACTGTTATTTAAACTAGAAAATTTCCATCAAATGTAAAGTTCTACTAGTGCATGCCACCAGATATGTTTGGACACAACACTTTAAAAATGACTTGCCGGTGTCAAGTTACAGTCATTTGAAAACCATACAAAATCGAAACAAAATTGAAAAACGACGAAATATTTTGTTGTTAAAAATTTCTTTTTGTGAGAGAAAAAAAAATAAAGAAAATGTTATATACCAGTGTTGTCTTCGCAGAAGCTTGCCCCTAGCTAAGACGCCTACTTTTACCAATTAACCCTTTATATCCTAATGGATTGTTTCTTCTGGTTTGATAAAATAAAATTGGTATGGTCCATTGTATATATAGTCTGTCCAGTTAAGAGAGACTGTGCGGTTCTTGGCAAAGACACACCCGTGGACATTTCCATTTAAAAATCGGTAAGACAGAGTGTATTTATTCACCTGTGAAACACTTTACAGCTATACTCAGAAGAAAAAGTTTAGTCAGTACAGACATGTTGTGCAATAATTTTGTAAGACAGTCTTAATATTGATAAAAACCTTACTAAAAATAAAATTCATGTATAATGTCTTACAAATGTGAACATTTTCAACAAAACATTCCGAAAAAATGCCCATTTTTCTTCATCAAAAATACACAAAATGGTCAATATTAAAATTCAAATTTCATAACTCAAAAATAAGTCTAGCGCCCCTCAGACGATTTCTGGTAGTACAGACGGAAATTCTCGTATCTGTTGCATGACTATTGATTTTAAAAAGTTTCCAAGCGGCCATGAAGCGATTACGTCATGTTGACGTCACTATGACCCGAACTTCAAATGGCGTCGTTATCCGTGGTATCCCCAACGGAGGCTTGTTATTTTTACCGCCAGGCCGTTGAAAACATGTTTGCACACGATAAATTGTTTGTTCACTGCATCCAAAAATGCGTGTAACGTCAGCAACACGTGTACCTTTTTCAAGACGTCAAAACGCGATATTTCTGTAATTTGTAGGTAGCCTAACCGGCGAATTAAGCTTGCTAGCACTAAATTTTCTCCGGATTATTGCAATAGGAACAACTCTCTTTCATTATATAACAGTATATGAGAAAATAACCTTGCCAGTTTACCGCAGCACGTGCACATCGTGCATTTTGAAATTTTGTTGATAGAGTCTAATAGAGGCATTATTTGCCACGCAATGAACAGGTAAATGTAAAGTTACGATAATACAACTCATGTAAAAAAATTGACAATGATATATGCAGTATTTTTGATTTTATGAGAAAACATAAATACTGACTAAACTTTTTCTTCTGAGTATATATACCTGTAGTAGTTTTGAGCCCATTGTGAGAAAAAGGTATCTCGAATTAATTTGGATAACAAGGGGACTGACTAGTCTAGATATATGCTTCGAAATTTTAACTATACCGAATAAGAAAATAAAATTATAGTCCGCAATGAAAAATCAATGCTATAAATTGGTCAGCACACGAGATAATGGTTCTTATTACATCTGCGTGTAACGAAGGCTCCGACGAGCCTGCATGTACACATGACCTCGCCAGGGCGTTCGCTTCTCGCATAAACAAAGTATGCACGTTGAAGAAGACTCCAAACAACTTTTAGACATCTAGTCTCTCTGGACATGTCAGAATGAGCGATTATTAGAGGCTTTTTCGGATATGCGATAAGACCAAATCTCATGTTTGTACGCCCTTTTCTCATAATTTAGATACTTAACCCTTGTCCCGCTGAATTCTAATTTGTGATTTATTTTTATTGTATCAGGCTTAAAAATCAAACCATTTTTGCCATACAGACAGAATTTGAAGAAAGTGCAAACCTACCCTCCCCCAAAACTTTCACAACATATTCATCCCGGAAAATGAAATGCAGCAGGTCCCCAGCAGCATACTAAAGATAAAGGTTTAGCAGGCATGCTAACGTATGAAGTTGGTCACCCTTGTCGTCTGCGCTTCAGTTGGTTGCACGAGTAAAGCGTGCATATGCTATTACACCCGATTTACTGTAGACTAGTCTCATTTGACAGTGTATGACAGCGCTCTGTCGTACACGTCCAGTCAATGTTAGCTGGTCGCACTATACTGAGGGGTCACATGGTATACTTTCCATATAAAAATGTATTTCTTTCGTTGACGATTGTTTTAGCGTAGCAAACAGTGTAGACCCTGATGTCTTCATCTGTGTTTTCACTGTTTGCCAAAGAACCCATTTAGGATTTACTAGTACAGTAAAACCTGTCTTAAGCACCCACTCAAAAAGAAGACCAAAATTGGTTTTCAAGGCCGATTTTTGCTAATAATGCAGGTCAAAAGTATTGCAGAATGCTCCAAGAGAGCATTCTGCAATACTTTCGACCTTCATTAAGCTACCATTTGTCTTTGAGACCTTTGTTTTGTCATTATTTTGAGTGGTAGTTTTAGACAGGTTTTACTGTATTCAGACATGAGTCCAGATAGACAAAAGAGTTTAGCGTAAAATTGTAATTCTTTTCTTATCCATCAGTTTAAACATGTGCTTTGTGGGCTGAAAAAACAGCCTCATTGAGACGATTCTTTTGAGTACTCACAGATATGCTTTGGTTGAGAAATAAGATTTTTTTTATCAAATATGCTTTCTTATCTGGTGGCCTGGTTCAGAGACTATTGTTGGTTGGTGTTGATGCCTTACGCCCCAGTCATCAAGTTTTTAGTCATACTGGGACGTTTTTCTGTCGCCCTGGGTTGATCCAGTACTAAACAGAGGATACAGTATCTAGCTCAAGGAGACAACACAGTGTCTTTAGTGAGTCTCGAACTAGGAATCCTTCGATCCCATCAAAACATAAAACATCATTCAAATTGAGCAACTGAGCATCTCTGTCACTATGTGTTTGTTTTTTTCAACACATTATTTACTGATAACTAGGGTAGATTTTCGAGGCCTCCTTTTCAGAAATTTAGCAGATGGAGATTTTTACCCCCCCCCCCCCCCCAAAAAAAAAAAAAAAAAAAAAAAAACAATAAAGAAAACTAGTGGGTATGACCAGTGAATGCCACAATCCATGCGCGGATCCAGACGGGGGGGCGGGGCTTCGCACCCCCCCCCCCTGAAAAATCACAAAAATAAAGTGTTTCTTAGCAATGCTGGTCCGGATCCCCATAAATATCACAAACCTGCCAAGCCAGCAATCAATGTTGGGCCATCATCGGCACGCCAGTGAAACACGCCATTTGATGGCGTTTCGCTGGCGGGCCGATAATGGCTTAGTTAAAGTGGTATTTGGATCCTCTCTCCCCTTATCGCATAAAAAAACTGTCACAGTTGGTCCCCTCTGACAAAACTTTCTGGGTCCGCGCATGCAATCACAGATCACAGGCCATCTTAGGCACCGCGAGAAAGAGACAGAGAACACAGACACCCATGGGACAGCCTAATCAGCAAACAGCTATCTTTTCCTCAGCGAGATGAGTAAAGAAAAACTAGAAAAGACACTAAGAATAATACAGTAAAACCTGTTTAAAACGGCCACTCAAAAATAGACAAAAAAATTTAAATGACAAATGGTAGCTTACTGAAGGTCAAAAGTATCGCAGAATGCTCCAAGGGGAGCATTCTGCAATTTTTTTGATCAGCATTAAGCGATAATTGGTCTTGGAAAACGATTTTGGTTCTTTTTTAGAGTGGCCGTTTTACATAGGTTTAACTGTACCCCAAAAACAAGGAACGAACCCTAAATCGCACAGACAATTGAAAAAACAACAGACGATTTTCGATAACGAATCGATATCCCCCGCCGAAATTTCACTGAAATTAAAGCAATCAAAGAGCAATAACTCCTGTATATATAAGGACATTCTAATATATATCACCTCATGTTCAGTTAAGTTTCACGAACATCGATCTATTCCTTACCAAATAATGGTTCTGTAGGGATTACTTCATTGAAATTTAGGCAATATACTCCTGTATATCTGAAACCAATATGACAAATTTCCTTTGATGTGCATCACCATGCCATTGCCAAATATATTGTTTAAGTTACATGAAATTGCATCGACTGGTTACTAAGTTCTGAATGCAAAAAAAATCATTGGTATTAATGTGATCAAAGGGCAATAAATCCTCTACAACTTATGACTTCCTCAGACATCCTGACCAAACTTAATATGAATTAACACACCCTTGCCATATATATCCCATCGGCTACCAAGATTTAGCTCTGAATGCACAAATTCGTTGATATTTAGGCGATCAAAGGGCAATAACTTCTCTACACCTGATGACATCCTCATGATACTTCACATGCATCATCACATTATGGCCGTATATACTCAGTATTAGTTTCATGAAATTCCTTCTATTGCTTGCTAATTTATGGCTGAGGACAGAAAAAATAATTCACATTTTGAAAAACAAAGGGCAATAACTATTGTTACTTAGGTTACCACGACATGGACTTATATACAAAGTTTAATGTTCATGGACCACCATCCATTGCTTTTGTCAGTTACAAGCTAAAGTATGTACACGAAGTACTGATTAACCACTTAGTCAAGCTTGCCCAGGAAAAAGTGTTGTTAGGTGAACTGACCATAGCTTTTGACCGAGACGTAAAGAATCAAATCAATCCAACAAACAATCCGTTGCTTGCTAAGTTATGGCCGAGTACGGAAAATTCATTGACATTTAGAAAATTACTTGGCAATAACTCTCTGTTATTACTTGACTTTTCGCTTACTGTAAAGGCGGCGCCTCATGCATGCGTAATTAGGACTGGTCAACCTTAGGCATAGGTAAAAGCTGAAAATGAGGCGTGGTTTTATTCAAAAGTAACTGTATCATCTTGTGCCACCACCTCAGTTATTATTAAGTCCTTAAAACGCCAGCAAAATAACTGCATCTGAAAATGTCTATTTAACATAAGCAGGGAGGCAAACATTGTGGACCCAGATCAGACTGCTCCTATAGGAGCAGTCTGATCAGGGCCCACACTGTTTATCTATGAAGCTTCAAATAGTTTAGTGGACGACAAAAATATACATTTTGTGATAATGCGCTTTAAGGGTTAATAAATGTTAGTTCAGTGTGTATACGGTTAGGATTTTCATGAAATGCACGCGCGTTTGCGCGGCTCAAAAAGCTTATTAACTCTTTACCAAATTATAAATAAAACCTGATTTCCCTTCCTTAGCAGATGAAATAGCCGAACCACGCCCAGATATGAATATTAAAGTTGCCGCCTTTACAGTAAGCGAAAAGTCTAATTATACCGAGGATATCCTGATAAAACTTTATGTACATTACCATACTATGGTTATATATACTCAGAAACAGTTTAATGAAATTCGATCCATTGCTTACATATTTACGACAGAGGATTGACAAAACTTCAGGTGCATAACCACACCATGGTCATATATACTCAGTATGAGTTTGATGAAATTCCATCCTTTGCTTACTAAGTTATGAATGAGGACAGAAAAGTCATTAAAGAGTAGGTAATCAAAGGACAATAACTCCTCTATAAATGATTACACCCTGATGTAAATTCACCTGCGTCATATATATTAAGTGTAAGTTTCATGAAATTCCATCCATTGCTTACAAAGTTACAGCTGAGGACGGAAAAAATCATTGAAATTTTGGCAATCAAACGACAATAAATTCTTCTATAATCGATGATACCCTGATGAAACTTCATGTGCATAACCACACCATGGTCATATATTTATATAATCGACCCATAATCAGTTTTTATATAAGTTTCAAGAAAATCCACCAATTGGCTACCTAGGTATGGCTGAGGACAGAAAAAAGTCGTTGAAAGACAATCAAAGGACAATAACTTCTTTTTTACTGATGACACACTAGTGAACCACACCATGGTCATATATATTTAGTAAAAGTTTTATTTAATTCCATCTATCATGTCTATTGGTTACAAAGTTATGGCTGAGGACGGAAAAAACAATAGAATTTGAGCAATCAAAAGGCAATACATGTAACTCCTCTATAACTGATAACACACCGATGAAACCTCGCTTGCATAACCACACCATTGTTATATATATACAGTATGAGTTTCATGAAATTCGTTTGATTGGTTACCTAGTTCGTTGTTGCTGATTTGAAATTTAGGCAATCAAAGGGCATTGATTCCTCTATAACTGATGACACCCTGATGAAACCTCACGTACATAACCACACCATGGACATATATTCAGTATAAGTTTCATTGGTTACCTAGTTATTGCTGAGGACGAAAAGGTGGACAGACGGAATACCGGGCAGACAGACAACGTCAAACATATATCCCTCCGCCTTCGGCGGGGAATAATAAACTAGAGGACCCGAAGACCCTGAAGCGCTCACATGATCTCCTTAATAATGTTAAAATAGGTCAAGGTCAACTTAGGCATATTATTAAGCATATTTTGTTTTACCATGTATTGGCATGGTGGCCATTTTGGTGGCCAATTTGGTCAAGTGACCTTAAAAACCTAAATTATGATTTAGCTACTGAATTTGAGTTCAAACAGCCCAATGATTTCTGAGAAAAAGATGTTTGGATACGTATTTGGCAGTCAAAAAAGAGTGGCCTTGGGTGAAAGGTCAAAGGTCAGCTAGACCTCTGGTGCTTATATAAAACAGTGTTTCATTAAGATTAACATTTCTCGCAAGTATTATTTTTTCCGCTTAAACAGTTATAGAAAAATGAACATCTCAAGATTTTTCAAATTTAAATGCATTGGGAATCAAATTTGACCTTGCCATAAAAATGTTAACGTCAACCCAGATTCATCATTTGTGCAAACCTGGTGGGGCCCACATCTCCAATCTTACATAACAAGTCCCAAGGCCATTGACCTTTTGGTTCCAGAGAAGAATATATTTAAAGCCAAGCGACCATTAACATTCGGTATAAATGTTCAGTTGGTCAAGTGGATTCTGAGAAAACTATGTTTTATTGATGGGACTCCAATATAAACGTCATTGACTGAATGATCAAAGGTCAACCTTGACCTTAGGAACTTATTTATATATAGCCATTGTCTCATTAGGTCCTGAAGCTAATAAAAGCAATAAGAACGATCACAGAGGCTGGAACCCTGGACACAGAGGAAATCACTTGTGCAACGGGTGGACAAAACGTAGATGTTTCGCATGTAGGATGGTTGGCCATGTGGTAAAAGACTGTTGGAATTCAGTATAGGGACTCGGCAATATTACCAAACCAGAAACAGGCGCCTTTTAGCAAGTCAAAATGCAATCAGTCCTTTTCAAAGTATATGTAGTAATTGTTATTATTTTCATTGCGCCTGTAATGACTATTGTGATAATTGTAGCTACTCAAGCCTTGTTTGTACAAAAACTGTCAATGAGGATGATGATTGTAAAAATTTAGACTCAGCAGATTTGTCTAACAATTCAGACCAAAAGACCAAAGTTGTGAAAAATAGAGTAAAATTAAAAATTAAAAATTTAAAGCGAAATAATAATACTGGAAATCAAACTTTTAAGAATGCTATAAGTTTAAATAAACTGTTTCTGTTGGGAGATTTAAGGTTCCATCTAAAAATGGGGCCGCATTGAATGTACACAATTATCTTTGAACTTAATGTCTAAAGGTTTAAATTTTGGCCACCTCAACATTCAAGAACTTTGTAACAAAAGTATGTGTAAAATTTTCGGCATTTAAAGCAATTTTGACGTCACCTGAAACAGCCCTCTGCATATTTTTGGCCAAAGTGAGACTCAACTAAAATCACATAAGCTTACTTCACGTTTTAATATTGATGACTTCCAGAAACCTTTCCGTAAAGATGACAGCAATGGCAGTGGAGGTATTGTCGTGTATGTTCGGAATGGCATCAATGCTAAACGCAGACTCAATTTGGAAACGAATAACATTTCATGTATTTGGTTAGAAATTACATAAGACAAAAGTAAACCATTGTTAATTGGAAATATGTATCGCCCTCCCAATTAACTGCTTGCAAAGGATGAAATGTGACTGTGTATCTTTAACTAGTCGCAATATGAGAAAAGCAGATTTTTCTTAGGTGAAAAACAAATGCTCCGATGGGCTGTGCTGTAGCGAAGGATGATCGACGCATATTATTTTCACTGCCTGCTAGTACAACTTCTATGTGTCCGCCTGACATACGTGGCTGAGTAGACAATCATGAGTCTGCCTGGTCAGAAAACCTAAACACTCGTTCTCTCAAGCTGCAACATACCTATTTTATTTGTGTTATCCTGTTCATTGATGTATAATGAATTGTATATATGCAAATTTTGAGGGCCTTGGGGAAGATTGGCCTAGCCAACCGAGCTACCCTCGTTAAGCAAGAAATTAATTACTTACTTACTTACTAAAATATCAAGTGAGAATAATGACTTTGGCTTCAACAGTATTCAAAAATCAACTTTTCAAAAAAAAAAACCAATTTAAATGCATTAGTAAGCAATTACACCTTAATTTCAAGTAGGTCAAGGTCAACCTAGGATCATCATTTGAATATATATTTGGTAGGCCCCGGTCCCAAATGTTATTTGCAAAGCCCGAAGATCATCAGCCTTCCGGTTCTGGAGATTTTTAAAGAGGTTTAACCATATATGGGTATGTCGAGCAGCTTGGTCATGGGATCACAACAATTTCTAAATAATTTGGCAAACTTACTGTAAGGAGTCTTCATATGAAATTTGAATTCAATTGGCCTTATGGATTCTGAGAAAACTATGTTTTAATGTATTGATGGGACTCAATACGAGTGATTTTGGCAGAAAGGTCAAAGGTAAGCCTTGACCATTTGGAACTTATTAATAGTCAATGTCTCATTAGGTTTAACATATCAAAGGAGAACAATGACTTCGGCTTCAACTGTATTCAAAAAATCAACTTTTCCAAAAAAAAATCCAATTAAGCAAATTTGACCTTGATGTTAAGTAGACCAAGGTCAATCTAGGATCATCATTTGAACAAACTTGGTAGGCCCCACAACCCAAATGTTACATACCAAGTCCCAAGGTCATCAGTCTTCTGGTCCCAGAGATAAATATTTTTAAAGGGTTTTTATCATATATGTGTATGTCGGCCATCTTGGTTATGTGACCACAACAATTTGTAAAAAAATTGGCAAACTTATCATTAAGGGCCTTCATATGAAATTTGAGTTCAATAGGCCTTATGGTTTCTGAGAAACTATATTTAAATATATGATTGGACTCAATCGGAGTGATCTTGGCTGAAAGGTCAAAGGTCTACCTTGACCTTCGGAACTTATCTATAGTCATTGTCTCATTAGGTTTAACATATCAAATGAGAATAATAACTTTGGCTTCGACAGTATTAAAAAAATCAACTTTTCAAAAAAAAATACAATTTCAATGCATTAGGAAGCAATTACAATTTGATGTCAAGTAGGTCAAGGTCAACCTAGGATCATCATTTGAACAAGTTTGGTAGGCCTCGGTCCCAAATGATATTACCAAGCCCCAAGGTCATCAGCCGTCTGGTTCTGGAGATTTTTTAAAGAGGTTTTACCATATATAGGTATATCGGGCATCTTGGTCATGCGATCATAACAATTTGTAACAAAATGGCAAACTTATCGTAAGGAGTCTTCATATGAAATTTAAGTTCAATTGGCTTTATGGTTTCGGAGAAAACTATGTTTTAATGTATTGATTGGACTCAATACGAATGACGTTGACAGAAAGGTCAAAGGTAAGCCTTGACCTTTGGAACTTATTTACAGTCAATGTCTCATTAGGTTTTACTTATCAAGTCAGAACAATGACTTCGGCTTCAACTGTATTCAATGCATTTAGAAGCAATTACACCTTGATGTCAAGTAGGTCAAGGTCAACATAGAATTATCATTTAAACAAATTTGGTAGGCCCCGGTCCCAAATGTTATAAACAAGCACCAAGGTCATCAACCTTCTGGTTCTGGAGGTTTTATAAGAGGTTTTACCAAAATGAGTATATCAGGCATCTTGGTCATGCGATCACAACAATTTGTAAATAATTGGCAAACTTCTTGCAAGGAGTCTTCATATGAAATTTGAATTCAATTGGCCTTATGGCTTCTGAGAAAACTATGTTTTAATGTATTGAAGGGACTCAATACGAGTGACCTTGGCAAAAAAGTCAAAGGTTAAACTTGGCCTTTGGAACTTATTTATAAACAATTTTTCATTAGGATTAACGTATCAAGTGAGAACAGTGACTTCTGCTTCTACAATATTCAAAAAATCAACTTTTAAAAAATCTAATTTTAAAGCATTAGAAAGCAATTATACCTTGATGTCAGGTGGGTCAAGGTCAACCTAGGATCATCATTTGAACAAATTTGGTAGGCCCCGGTCCAAAATGTTATAACCAAGCCCCAAGGTCATCAACCTTCTGGTTCTTGAGGTTTTATAAGAGGTTTTACCAAAAATGAGTATATCAGGCATCTTGGTCATGCGATCACAACAATTTGTAAATAATTGGCAAACTTCTTGCAAGGACTCTTCATATGAAATTTGAATTCAATTGGCCTTATGGTTTCTGAGAAAACTATGTTTTAATGTATTGATGGGACTCAATACGAGTGACCTTGGCAAAAAGGTCAAAGGTAAACCTTGACCTTTGGAACTTATTTATACACAATTTCTCATTAGGATTAACGTATCAAGTGAGAACAATGACTTCTGCTTCTACAGTATTCAAAAAATCAACTTTTAAAAAAAATCTAATTTAAATGCATAAGAAAGCAATTGCACCTTGATGGCAGGTGGGTCAAGGTCAACCTAGGATCATCATTTGAACAAATTTGGTAGGCCCGGTCCCAAATGTAATTTACCAAGCCCCAAGGTCATCAGCCGTCTGGTTCTGGAGATTTTTAAGAGGTTTTACCATATATGGGTATGTCAGGCATCTTGATCATGCAATAACAATAGTTTGTAAAGAAATTGGCAAACTTATCATAAGGAGTCTTCATATGAAATTTGAGTTTAATTGGCCTTATGGTTTCTGAGAAAACTATTTTTTAATGTATTGATGGGACTCAATACGAGTGACCTTTGCAAAATGGTCAAAGGTAAGCCTTGACCCTGGAAAACTTATTTATAGTCAATTCTCATTAGGATTAACTTATCAAGTGAGAACAATGATTTTGGCTTCAACAGTATTCAAAAAAATCAACTTTTCAAAAAAAAATCCAATTTAAATGCATTTAGAAGCAATTACACCTTGATGTCAAGTAGGTCAAGGGCAACCTAGGATCATCATTTGAACAAATTTGGTAGGCCCAGTCCTAAATGTTATTTACCATGCCCCAAGGTCATCAGCCGTCTGGTTCTGGAGATTTTTAAGGGGTTTTACCATATATGGGTATGTCAGGCATCTTGGCCATGCGATTTTAACAATTTGTAGAAAAATTGGCAAACTTATCGTAAGGAGTCTTCATATGAAATTTGAATTCAATTGGCCTTATGGTTTCTGAGAAAACTATGTTTTAATGTATTGATGGGACTCAATGCGAGTGACCTTGGCAGAAAGGTCGAAGGTAAGCCTTGACTTTTGGAACTTTTTTATAGTCATTGTCTCATTAGGTTTAACATATCAAAGGAGAACAATGACTTCGGCTTCAACTGTATTCAAAAAATCAACTTTTCAAAAAAAAATCCAATTAAGCAAATTTGACCTTGATGTAAAGTAGGCCAAGGTCAACCTAGGATCATAATTTGAACGAACTTGGTAGGCCTCGCATTCCAAATGTTACATACCAAGTCCCAAGGTCATCAGTCTTCTGATCCTGGGGAAGAAGATTTTAAAGGGTTTTTATCATATATGTGTATGTCGGCAATCTTAATCATGTGATCACATCAATTTGTAAAAAATTTGGCAAACTTATCATAAGGAGTCTTCATATGAAATTTGAGCTCAATTGGCCTTATGTTTTCTGAGAAAACTATGTTTAAATATATTATTGGACTCAATACCAGGGATCTTGGCTGAAATGTCAAAGGTCAACTACCTTGACCTTTAGAAATTATCTATAGTCATTGTCTTATTAGGTTTAACATATCAAATGAGAATAATTACTTGGCTTCATCAGTATTCAAAAAATCATCTTTCCAAAAAAATTCAATTTAAATGCATTTGGAAGCAGTTACAATTTGATGTCAAGTAGGTCAAGGTCAACCTAGGATCATCATTTGAACAAATTTGGTAGGCCCCCGTCCCAAATGTTATTACCAAGCCCCAAGGTCATCAGCCTTCTGGCTCTGGAGATTTTTAAGAGGTTTTACCATATATGGGTATGTTGGGCATCTTGGTCATGCGAGCATAACACTTCGTAAAAAATTGGCAAACTTATCATAAGGAGTCATCATATGAAATTTGAGTTCAATTGGCCTTATGATTTCTGAGAAAACTATGTTTTAATGTATTGATTGGACTCAATACGAGTGACCTTGGAAGAAAGGTCGAAGGTAAGCCTTGACCTTTGGAAATTATTTATAGTCATTGTCTCATTAGGTTTGACATATCAAGTGAGAACAATGACTTCGGTTTCAACTGTATTAAAAAATCAACTTTTCAAAAAAATCCAATTGAGCAAATCTGACCTTGATGTTAAGTAGGCCAAGGTCAACCTGAGATCATCATTTGAACAACTTGGTAGGCCCCAAATCCCAAATGTTACATACTAAGTCACAAGGTCATCAGCCTTCTAGTCCGGGAGATAAAGATTTTTAAAGGGTTTTTTTTATAGTATATGGGTATGTCGGCCACCTTGGTCATGTGACTACAGCAATTTGTATAAAAATGGCAAACTTATCGTAAGGAGTCTTCATATCAAATTTGAATTCAATTGGCCTCATGGTTTCTTAGAAAACTTTGTTTTAATGTATTGATGCGACTCAATACGAGTGTCCATGGCAGAAAGGTCAAAGGTAAGCCTTGACCTTTGGAACTTATATATTATCATTGCCTCATTAGGTTTAACTTATCAAATGAGAATAATGACTTTGGCCTCAACAGTATTCAAAAAATCAACTTTTCCAAAAAAAAAGTCCAATTCAGCAAATTCGGCCTTGATGTTCAGTAGGCCAAGGTCAACCTTGGATCATCATTTGAACAAACTTGGTTGGCCCCACATCCCAAATGTTACATACCAAGCCCCAAGGTCATCAGCCTTCTGATCCTGGAGAAGATTTTAATGGGTTTTTATCATATATGGGTATGTCGGTCATCTTGGTCATGTGACCATAACAATTTGTAAAAACAAATGGCAAACTTATCGTAAGGAGTCTTCATATGGAATTTGAGTTCAATTGGCCTCATTTTTGCTTTATGTTTAAATATATTGATGGGACTCAATACGAGTGATTTTGGCTGAAAGGTCAAAGGTCCACATTGACCTTTGGAACGTATTTATAGTCATTGTCTCATTAGGTTTAACCAAATGAGAATAATGACTTTGGCTTCAACAATATTCAAAAGATCATTTTTTTTTTAAAAAAAAATCCAATTTAAGCTAAGTTGTTCAAGGTCAACCTTGGACCATCATTTGAACAAATTTGGTAGGCCCCACATCCACAATGCTACCAAGTCCCAAGGTCATCGGCCTTCTGGTTCTGGAGAAGATTTTAAAGGGTTTTTACCATATATGTGCGTGGTGGCCATTTTTGTCATGTGACCAAGACCATTTGAACATGTCCTAAGGAGTCTCTATATGAAATTTGAGTTTAATTGGCCCAGTGGTTTTAGAGAAGATGTTTGAAAATGTTGACGGACGAACGGACAAACAGACCAGTTGACGCCGGAGTCAGCAATATACTGGGCCCAAAGAATTTAGGTGGAGCTCTTTTGTTTTCAGACCCCCTAGATGTGAAATAAGGCTGTCCTAAAATAAACTTGTTTGGGATATGTGAAAATGCATGGTTTCCTTGGCAACCCATAGCAGATTTGAGGATGTGGGTACGTCTACAAAATTACTCATCCCGTACAGGTAATTTTTTTACAACCGCCTTGTTTGACATCAAGAGGGTCCTAATGACAATTTGGTACCCATGAGAAATTGTCCTGGGGGTACATAAATGGTAACAAAAATATTAATTTCAGTGTACATTATCTGCCACAGTACTTTGTATCTGTGACCTATACTTAAAGAGACTAAGTCTGCAACTATGAACAATTATCGAATTTTTTTATTTTCTTTTTAAATCATTGTAAAAGTAGAATTAAGTTATGTTTTCACAATAAATCTGCTCACTATAGCTGAAAACTGCACGGAAAGTGAATTATCTTATAAAACAGGTGTGTTTTCTCTTAATGGTAATTATTTGCGTCCCTCCAATAATTATAGACAGTTTATTTTAACATAAATGCTGTTGTTTTGATACTGATAATTTGTAAAGATTTACGAAATTTGTAAAATGTTTACCTGATTTTTAGTTATTTTACTGTATTCTTGAAAAATTGAAACATTAGTTAAAAATTAAAAGATCAAAAGTTACAGACTATGCAGCTTTAATTCTTATATATCGACATGGCGATTGTCTTAAAAGTATTCAATTAAATGCACCAAACAGTCAGTATGCCTTTAAGCAATATACCATATGATATTAACCTTGTACTTATATGTTACTTACTTTCAAATGTATTGCTATCTAATGCAGAACACATAAGATCTTTGGCTGCCAAAAGATCTCTGTAGAAAGAGATTTTTAGCCTGTAATTTTCTAAAACCACATTTTATCAGCCATGAATTAAAATATGTTAACTCTTTAATAGTTTAGGTGTTACACTAAAATAGCAAAATTCACTATATTACCCTAAAATAATAGGAACTCCTAGAGTGTTAATGCCAAATTATTCCAGCAGTGTATTTTGTTTTATTTATGCCTACATGTACATATATTCTTCGTGCTGCTTACTATTGAAATTCCCTTCCAACGCGTTTTGAAGTAGTTGTGACAAGTCAGGTCGGTCTGAGGAAGCAGCCCCTCGCAAATAGGAAACATAATTGCCAATACATACCAAATTGCTAGACTTGAAACGAAGCAATCAGCATAGTCCTATGACCTACACAACTACACATGTATCATAGACGAATCGGGCCAGCTCGGGCTTTCTGTACCGATTGATACGAATCCTCCCAGTGCCACATGTTCTTGTTACTTATTCTAATGAATCTATTGTCTTTCCTACTCTACTATGTCTTTCCTTTCCTTTCTTACTATATTATGTACCTTTGCATAGTCTCGGTCGCTATTAATCCATGCTATTAATTCCTACCATTGGACAGTCCAAATATTGAGCAACAAAATCTCACAGATTTGTCGGTCGGTTTCTGTTTGAGGAGGACAGAAAGAACTTTATTTCCATATGAAAACGGGTAGCATAACTTATCGTCTACATGCTCAGGCAGACGCCTACCGGCAAATACCGTGCGTCACTTGCGGAACAAGATATGGAAAGTAGAAATTAACCCACTCAAAGCGAATCACTACTGATAACCAAAAAGAACAAGTATTAGCTTTTCAAAAAAGCTGGCGGTCGTTTAGCCCTATCATTGTATGTACTCTTGCCCACTGCATGCTTCCATTTTAAACTTCTAGAGCCTGTGCATGTAGATTTATTCTAAGCTCTGATTATTAACATCTGAACTGTGATTTGTTACCATTTAACACATGCTTCAAGCGAGGATGTTGCTTGATCTTTTGATAGCACCTGGCTTATGCATGGTATGTTATGGTAATGTATCTAGCATGCGACACATTTATGGAAAATCATTTGACAACACTAGACAGCACATTTTTCTTAAAACTGATTCCAGAAAATCAAGGTCACAGTGGTCGCTTAACTGTATATGTACAGACTCCGTGACCCCCAAGATGTGTTCACAAACCAAATTTGGGATTCCTAGGATTTCTGCTACTGACACGCTTTTTATAGATCTGATGGCAGTGGTAAAGGTGCGTGACGCTACATGACCCTAAATGCATTAAGACACGAATTTTGGCATTCCTACCAAAAAATAATATAGGAGATATACTCAGGATATGATATGAACACTCAAACACTTAGGACATTAAGGACAGGACGTTTGATTACTATATGCCTCCTTTTGGGGGCATAAAACCAGTTTGTCATGACCGTCATAAGACAGTGCCTGAATTCATAGTTATTTTATGTGATCAGATGTGGATGACAATCATATAAGTACGTTTACTGATGTGAAGTTTGCTCGCACTCTTTGCCAATCAAGGACGTTTTGACTTTGGGACGTTTTACTCTCGCTGGCTTTTTTGAAAAGCTAATACTTATTGCGTTTATATAAGCGACAGGGCAAATTGACGCCTTCTTTGTGAAAATTAAATTCGCAAACGAGCTTGCCTTGCGCTATAGGTAGCCCTACAGATTTCACGGACAGTTTACTTCGCGCCGTAGGTCAACCCATGATATTTGGTACCCCAGTCGTTGTACGGCAGCAAATAAACATAGCATGAGCACGGCATAAAGGTTTGGTCAAAACCTGAATTTGATGTATGTTTTGATTGAAGTTTATATAAGCAGCCGGCCATGCCCGACCGCAATCAAAATATACAACAAAATATACAACAAACCCCCTCCGTATAGGAGAAGTTAAAGAACAAAAACACCTCAGCATAACATTTTGTAGAACATCAACTTGGACAAATCATATTTCAGAAATATCTACAAAAGCTTGGAAAAGAATTGGGTCTCTCAGGCGCTATAAATTTCTTTTAGATAGAGGTTAATTGTTCAAAATGTACACAACTTTTATTCGACCTCTTTTAGGATATGGGGTAAAGCGTGGGATAGCTGTTCAAACAAAAATAAATGTACCATTGAAAAAATCCAAGTTGAAGCTCTTAGAATTACAAAAGGTGGAACAAAAGTATGCAGCCTCCAAAAGCTATATGATGATTTAAGCTGTGAAACCCTAGAAAAGTGCCGGCACAAGCATAAACTCTTCCTCCTATACAAAATAATAAACAACTTAGCACCAAACTACCTTCTGCAACTCCTACCACCAAGGGTGCAGCAGTTCTCAAGATATCCTCTACGCAACTCAGAAGATTTTGCCATTCCAGTCACGCTTACTGCTACTTTCTACAACTCATTCTTACCAACAGCTTTAAGAGACTGAAATGTGCTAACTCCAGGTACTCGGAACGCCCCCACCACCAACAGCTTCAAACACACATTAAGAAACAACCAGATTCTTGTTCCTAAATACTTTGATACTTTGCATGTATCACGAATTGCGCAAATACTACACAATCGCACAAGACTAGAATGTAGCTCGTTAAATTCACATCTGTTTAAAAAGAATCTAATGGACAATCAGCTCTGTTCATGTGGCAGCATCGAAACAACTTCACACTTCTTTTTCTCATTTCCTAGATACACAGCACATAGACAACAATACTTATTAAATCTCCCACACGAGTTATCAATATCCTTACTTCTCAGAGGAGATCCCAATCAGCCATGCACGGAAAATAATATCATTTTGAAACATGTACAACTATATATACTAGCTACAAAACGTTTCCTGTAATACACTGACAAACCATGCTTACCAGTAGCTCTCCGCTCAGCTGACGCCATTCTAAAATAATTGCTACAAGTTTGACAAGTGCTAACTACCCAGACTCTCTCTCTCTTAGTATAGACAACTTTATTTTTTAAACTTATTCCTTGACGTATACAAATATTTATAAAGTGATCTTTTATGCCATATTGTATAAACTATGTAGCTGCCTGTATTATGAGGAAATGAACTCTATAAGCTTTAAAGCTTCCATCCAGATGCTTTACATTGTTCTATGCAATTTTTGTACCACTTGTATTATTTATAGAGATAAAATAAAGTTTAAACTAAATAATTCCCTATTCTTACATATCAAAATTATCTTTAAGCTGAAAGCAAATGACTAGCATTATCATTTTACCTTACTTATGTGCGTGTTATTACAATTTTTACGTTACTTTCTTTAAAACACAATATTTAAATCAATTATAGCGCTATATCAGTTAATGTTGCTAATGGATGTAAATTACTGTCATTTGAGGGCTCAATAATGAGAGAAATTATGATATTGTCTTATTTGACGCAACAAGCAACTTAAAACAATTTCCAGTAAAGCATGGCTAATTAAACCGATGAAATTTGAACCTAAATCACATAAAACTCCAAATCAATTGAGGCTGTAAAACGCATTTTTAAAAAACTACTTATTATTTTATTAAACTAGTATAGGTTTCTTAAATACTTATATGCTATCATTTATCTCTCTGCTGTGAATATGTTTGGGGTTTTTATATAACGAATGATATATACAACACTTTTTCCACTGACTACAGCTCAATTTAGATGAAAGTGATATTAAAAAACTGTGGTTGATTAGTAAGATCAATCGCCCAAAAATACATAAACTAATAGCGTATCAGCTATTGACTACAACAACTATATTGATAGCATGCAGAGACAAAAACTAACTCACAATTCCTAAAATAATATTTTCATTTCAAATAAGGTCGAAATCGAGAAAGGAAACTTTAAGTAGACGTTAAAGATCTTTGTCATATAAAAAAGAAACTGATGTTTTAATCGTAGCAGGGGTTTTTCACGCATTTGGCCGAGTCATGTCTATCCCTGTGGATTTTATTGCTTTACATCCGAAGCATATCCAGGTTTGCGAGGAAAGAATACAATTTATTTTAGTAGTATATACAACAAGAGTATCTAATATTATAACATTTATCATACGCTTTGTCCGGTTTTTCAAAGTTGTTAACCATTGATACAGGATATCATTTGTTCAAAAGGATCCTTTAAGTCATACATTTGAAAGATCTTGACTTATCACTAAGCTCCTTTACATTAAAAGTATCATATTGTAGCCTGTGCAAAATTTATGGACTTCAATACATTATTGGTAATTTTGCTCTGTATTATTTCTATCAGTAAGACAGTCTAAGCATGAAATTTTGTCCATATAAATCATATTGATATTCAGCATGTCAAATGAGAACATAATCATTGATACACGAATTACATCCCATTATCCTTTGCATGTTTCAAATAAACCCGAATTGATCATAAGGCAATTATGATAGGCATATATACTTTCATTAAGTTCATACACACTTTTGGTGATTATGACAGTACTTAATTGAGTGTCATCCTCATACTAATGTTTGTTAAAACAGATGAGGTTTTTTGTATGTATGTCTGTACCCAAATTACCCACAGTTTTGTTTGGTGCTTTTATATCATATCCTATATATGTAGTGTATTTGTTTACCGTCTGAAGATGAAGAAATTTCCAAAACATGCTAAAGTAAAAAAGCGGTGTTGATTTTGATTTTATCCCTCTTATTCAATGATTCAATACGCTGGTTAGTTTACAATTATTTTTATGTTTCATATACATATAACACTTTAATATTAAGGATTCCATTTACAAGAGTCCTGTAATAATTTGGCCATACCACATTCTGTGCAGTGGGAATTTGCATCAGCTATATACGCATTGATTGTTTAAAATAAACAAGATCTCATGACTGCACGTGTTTTTAAAAGTAAGAAAGGGTGCAAAGATCAGGAATCGATACAATCAAGTACCACACCCGACCCAGGATACCAATGGGAAAGTGACAAACTCACAGTAGGACACCACAAACGAGAGCCAATATGTCAGCCCTTTCCCAGCAGGTGACCACAAAGCACATATAATCAGACGCGCACAAAGACATAGCAAACACAAGACAGGACAAAAACATAAAAGATCCGCCTTGGAACGGTCAGTAAAATATTTTACTGGAGGGCTTAAACCGGTTTAACGGCGCCAACCTCGGCCTTAATTCAGATGTGGATCAATACACATAGATATTTGGTTTGCATGAAAGACCCCTAACTTATCAATGCATCATCTCCTAAAACATATAAATCAAGTTATAACAAGGAGATAAAGCAAATATAAGGACTCAACAGTAAATAAAACTGAATACTGGAGCAAAAGAAATCCAAAAGGTAAACCTCGGTGGGCCCGACAAACAGCCAAAGCATCAGGCCCCTACCATCTCATCATTAGATAAGTCTTTAAGTCGGAACCATCATAGAGTCTGAAGTCCGACCCACCGGCGTGCAATTAAAGAGGAAAGCAAAATTGCCAGCCGTGATTGGGTTGACCACCAAGTATGCAGTCTGTTGCAATACATTAATGTTATAGCCAATCTTTTTATAATGGGAAATTATTTTAATGAACTGCGCTGAAAATTATTAGAGCCAACGATCTTCTTCAATTTATACACCAAGTAACCATAGAAATCAGGTTCCAAAAGTCCTTGGCGCAAGAGAGATTTAAGTCCAACTTGGAATTTAGAAATCAAAATTTTGAAAATGTTTTGCGAAGTTTATAATACCGATAGCTTTGTTTAAGAAGTTTTTGAGTTAACAATTTATTGCGAATGTTGAAGTCAGCAACATAGCTAGATGCTCTAGCAAAACGAATAAGTTGAGAAATATAGACTCCATAGGATGTAGAACGAGGAACATCACCATCTAAAAATGGGAAATTGACAATTTCAAAATCATAGTCGTCAAGTTTATCATAAATTTTGGTAGAAACAATATCATTAGAAATTGACAAATGCAAGTCTAAAAAATCGGCTTCGGTATCAGAGGTATTGGCTTTATTCAAATGAAGCTCTGAAGGGTATATTCGACTAACCATATTGTCAAAATAAACATTATTAATATTTAAAATATCGTCCAAATATCTGAATGTAGTGTTAAACGCATCAATAACATCAGCCTGCTTATCATCAGAAAGAGACAGCATAAAGCCCCTCTCATAACAAAACAAGAATAAGTCTGCAACCAGGGGAGCACAATTAGTGCACATAGGAATCCCAACTACTTGGTTATAAAGCTTGGTGCCACATCGAATAACAAGTAGCCCAATGGGCAACGATCGCTCACCATGGAGCCAGACACCATAATTTATGATGCACACAGGCAGATAACTCTGAACTTGAAACAGTGACCAGGAATTAATTAAAACATAAGAGATTATGCCGGTTCTAGTTATCTGCAAGTATTAAAAAGATCTGAATAAAAATTGCATTGGAAACCTGGTGAAAAGTGTAGTTTTCAGATACTCAAGGGCAGCTAACTCCGTAGTCAGTTATGGGATCTGACCGAAATTCAAACTCATCCATACTTTTATGTATGTACTGGTAACCTACAGGGATAAAGAAAAACAAATGAAAAATGAAGGTGCTTGAGTGATCATAACAGTATATAGTTATATTTTAGATGCTCAAGGGCAGCTAAATCTGTAGCTGGTGGATGGGTGTGGCGGAAAATCAAACGCATTCAAACTTTTATGGAAGTCATTATTATCTTCAAATGAGGAAGATCCATTCAAAAATGAAGGTGCTAGAGTGGTCACAAAAGATCTCCCATTGTAAGTCTGTGCAGATTTTTTTATGATGCTCAAGAAAAGTTAACTCCACGGTCTAAAGTTGGTTCTACTTAAATTTAAACTCATCCAAGCTTTTATGGTTGTCCTTGTTACCTGAAAGAATGTCCTTGTTACCTGAAAGAATGAAGAAGATCCAATAAAAATGAAGGCGCTAGAGTAGTCACAACATTATCAATCAATTTTTAAGATGCTCAAGGGCAGCTAACTCCATAATAGATGATAGTATCTTGACTGAATTCAAACTCATCCAAGCTTTTATAGTTGTCCTTCTTATCTGCAAGAATGAATATGATCTATTATAAAATGAAAGTACTAGAGTGGTCACAACAATTCTCCCATTTTAAGTCTATGGGGATTTTTTAAGACGCTCAAGGGCAGCTAACTCCTCAGTCGCAGGTCTGATCTGGCCAAATTTTGTACCCATCTAAGCTTTAATAGTTGACCGTGTTACCTGCAAGAATAAAGAAGATCCAATTAAAAATGAAGGCGCTAGAGAGGTCACAACATTATCCATCAATTTTTAAGATGATCAAGGAGAGCTAACTCCATAATAGGTGAGAGGATCTTGACGAAATTCAAACTCATTCAAGCTTTTATAGTTGTCCTTCTTATCTGCAAGAATGAAGAAGATCCATTTAAAATTGAAAGCACTAGAGTGGTCACAACGTTTCTTCCATTATTAGTCTATGGGGATTTTTCCAGATGCTCAAGGGCAGCTAACTCATAAGTCCTTGGTCGGATCCTGCAGAATTTCAAACTCATCCAATCTTTTATGAGTGTTATTGTTTGATGAAAGAATAAAGAAGATCCAATCAAAAATGTAGATGCTAGAGCGGTCACAACATTATCCATCAATTTTTATGATGCTCAAGGGAAGCTAACTCCAAAATAGGTGATAGGATCTTGATGAAATTCAAACTCATCCAAGCTTTAATAGTTGTTCTAATTGTCTGCAAGAATGAAGAAGATCCATTCAAAATTGAAAGCACTAGAGTGGTCACAACATTTCTCCCATTATGAGTCTATGGGAATTTTTCCAAACGCTCAAGGGCAGGTTACTCATAAGTCCCTGGTCGGATCCTGCTGAATTTCGTACTCATCCGAGATATTATAGGTCTCCTTGTTGCCTGTAAGAATGAAGAAGATCCAATCAAAAATGAAGGAGCTAGAGTGGTCACAACATTATTCATTAATTTTTCAGATGCTCAAGGGCAGCTAACTCCGAAGTCAGTGATGGAATCTTGCCGAAATTCAAACTCATACGGGCTTTTATGGTTTGTCTTGTTATCTGCAAGAATGAAGAAGATCCATCCAAAAATAAAGGTACAAGAGTGGTCACAACATTTCTCCCATTATAAGTCTATGGGGATTTTCCAGACGCTCAAGGGCAGCTAACTCATACGTCCCTGGTCGGATCCTGCCGAATTTCGAACCCATTCGAGATATTATGGTTGTCCTTGTTACCTGCAAGAATAAAGAAGAACAAATCAAGAATGAAGGAGCTAGAGTGGTCACAACATTATTCATTAATTTTTCAGATGCTCAGTTATGCTGAACAGTTATGCTGAAAATATACTTAAGGTCTAAGATAACAAAATCGTTTTTTTTAGGTTAGAGACCCAGGAATTATATCAGCGGATACATCAACCTTCTGAGATGACGTTTCCGATTTTAGTTTGCGGGTCATACTTATTACGTCATTTTTGTGACGTCACGAACAAGGCATGTTTTTGGCGTTTTTAGCGCTATTTTCTGGCGCATTAAAACTCCGTATTTTCGCAATAATTTTAGAAGGAATGGACCGATTTTAAAAATGTTTGCACCAAAACGTTGATATTTATAAATGCCAACCGTATCTGCAAAGTTCATATAGTTTCTACACACGGTCAACTTTAAATTGCAAGAAATTGTGATTCTGAACATAATCAAATTTCGTTCATTTTTTGCCTTTGATGAAAAAAATACTCGAAAACAAAGCGGAAAAGCCTATCCAAATTTTCGATTACAGCCAAGTGATATCTTATCAGAATAGATTGTGAAAGTATCAAAAAACTTCACCGTACAGTTTTTTCAGAATTTGTACATTTGCAACTACATGTATACCCCTCTTCGCGGCAACGTTATGATAAAAGCGTCTCCATATACAACGTCAGTGTGTTCTAAGCATGAATACATGTACCTTTGAACAGAATCGAGGTAGCATGCCCACTATAAAAGGTCTCCTAAAATTAGTAAGTGAGTATGATCTGGAAATACCACAATCACAAACCGCAGACAACCCCATGGCACCGCGAGGAAGAGCCACTCAAGCCTCAGCCACACGAGATCGTACGATTACAGAATCGCGATTTGTCATGAATCTCGGAGAAGACTACTTAGGACCAGTCTTCGAGATTATCAACGACCAGTCGTTACGGTTATTTGTAAAAATGCATTCTATGGTTGTTTGTGATAAAAAAAATTCAGAACGGTCATGTGACCCAGCTGATGAATTTATTATCTTTATCGCAAAGGCGAGCAGCGAAGGTTTGAGCCTCCGTACATGTACATACCTGTGTGTGCAGTTTCAATAGAGCCTTCGCTCCACTCATACAAACATTATGCAAATAGATAAGAGGACGATTTTGCTGAGGCCCCCAGGGGGGGTCTGTGCTCCCTTGATCCCTGAAAATAATGCATTGATCTCCCTGAAAGAAAGTACCTCAGCTCCCTGAAAATATTTTTCCTTTGCTCCCCAAATCCTTAAAATTAATTCAGCTTCTCCCCAGATCCCCAAAAATATAAGTCAATTCTCCCTAAAATTAATCGAATCAATAATGGACAAAGGCTACTATACACCAGCAGATGACTTAATATTCGTTTAATATTTACTTGATGCGTAGGTAGCTCTGCTATGATTTTTGATTATCACTTGTGCTAGGGGGGTCCGGGGGCATGCTCCCCCTGAATTTTTATTATAAAAATGGTGAGATCTGGTGCATTCCAAGTATTCCAAAGTTAGTTATTATCAACCTAAAAATAAATATTTCAATTTTTTTTTTATTAAAATGGTTATCCAGAAAAAATCAAACAAAATGAAGGCTTTTCCTTTAAGATGAGATTTTTTTTTTACTTTTTTACAGGGCTTCCTAGATCCCCAAAACTCTGAGCTTGCTCCCCAAATCCCTGAAAATAATTACAAGTGCTCCCCAGCTCCCTGAAAATAAATAGCCATTCTCCCCAGTTCCCCAAAACCCCAGGGGGCCCCTTTGCTTAAGTACCGTTATCATATGAGCAGACAAATATATTTTTCCGAAAAATAATAATGAACCAATATACTGGTGACTCACAAATGCGTGTCTGGCAAACAGTGAAGACCTTAATGAAAATAAACGCATTTCATCAGGCCCTACACTGTTTGATATGGCAAAAGATCCTTAGAGAAAGAAAAACATTTATTTGAAAATTTAAAGCTGTTTTGTTTGTTTGTTTGATTTGATTTTTTACGTCCCATCAACAATCGTTGAGTTAAACAAGGACGGGTCTTCCTAGGTTGAACCAGTACTAAGCTATGATAAATGTGTCTTGCTCAAGGACTGTGACCCTTATGTCGTAGTGAGGTCGTAGCGGAAACATACAGAGTGTAACCCCCATTCCACTGGACGGCGATTCCGCTACGCTCATGACGTCCTAGGATTTTCTTTAGAATTATGCCAAATCGCCGCGGAAGCGTAAACAGTCTCACGATTTGGGGACTTGGCGCTTCCAGTACGCTACTACTACGCTTCCGTTACGCTGCTGCTACGATCCCACTACGACAATAAACATCTGGCTACTCTTAGTATACGCTGATGGCGATTTAGCTGCGACCCTGCTACGACATTTGCGATGGAGCTACGCTTTCGTTGCCATTTTTTTATTATATCCTTTCTATATTGAATCTGAAATTCCGATACGCTTCTACTACGACCTGGGCGCTTCTACTGCGCTCTTGCCGTATCTGCTACGATTCGTGTTATTTTGACCGAAATTTTAATTCGTAGCAGGATCACCGTCCAGTGGAATGGGGTTTAACGAGATCGCACAGGGCGTAACAGAAGCGTAGCTGCATCGCGGACGAATAACTCGGCTATTTCGCCACGACGCAACGGCGATTGTGCTACGATGGTCACGATGCCGCCACGATACGGCTACGCTTTTGAAGATCTTACTGCGATGTGACTACGCTTCCGTTGCGCTTCGAGTCCACGGCGATGTCGCAGCGTAAATTTTGAGCAGGTCAAAACAGTCATCGTGAGGTTGCGATCATCAAGATTCTGGTACGCTTCTTCTGCGCTCTTGCCGTTTCTGCTACGATTCGTGTCATTCAAGTTGACCAAAATTTTGAATCGTAGTGGAATCGCCGTCCAGTGGAACGGATGTTTTACAGATTATATGGCAAACCATGGACGCCATGTGGTAAATACCACTGACAAATCTTGAGGGTAACTGTTAGCTCAGTTGGTAAAGTACCAGACCCTTGATCGCAAGGTCGCGGATTCGAATCTCACCAGGGGCGCAGTGATGTGCTAGGTCCTTCTTCATTTCTTAGTACTAGTCGGGGAACCAAAGTCGCCTATCGTGCAAAAACACACATTTTTTGCACCCGAAAGGTATACGGCTGGAATTTTTTGATAGTCTAAATAGTGCTTGATATGAAACCACTGTATAGCAATGCGACCAGAATTGCATTTCGTGGAAAAAAAAGCATTTTTGTATGCCACATATGTCATGTTAAGCACTCTTTCATAGCATAGAAAATGTGATGTTTCCCATATCAATAAGTTAAATAGCGTGTTTTAGTCTTCAAAAGTACCGACTCATTTAATAGATCCATTTAAGTACCCACAGCATATGTTTTGGTTGAGAAATAACAAAAATAATATTCCATTACGCACTCTTATCTGGAGGATAGGTATGAGAAGCCGTTTGACTTTTCGATAATACAATAATACACTATCAAATGCATTTAAAAGTATGGGCAGTCATTTGTGCACCAAAATAGTCTTCTTAGGGGCATTCTTGTCTTAACAAATACTATGCGGTTACATTTCTGCATCTCAGACGGGGACGGACAGTTTTTTATGGTGATATGATAATAGTTATACGAGTTTTTTTTCATATTTACTTTACCACTGTTAAATGAAACTATTGTTTTCAGTAGATAAAAATCCATTTGATCCCTACAATGACCCTCTGTTTCAAAGCTGCTGTAAATATGGAAGATAAACATCCTTTAAACCATGATAAATGTCATTTGTGTGTTAAACTGCTCTTAAGTTGCCCTGGTATTTAACTACGCAAGAGCTGGCATGGGACAAATTACTAAGTATCAAATTATCGTGGTTTCATACTTTTACTTTTCAGCTACCTTTTCTAGTTTGCCATAGAAATTAAAATAAATTGTCTTAAATTATGTCCCAAACGTCTGTCTAACTGTATGCAGTGTTTAAACACATTCAATGTAAAATTTATTTATCTATGTAAAAAATATGCATTTCAAACCACTTCAGCGAGAGGATAAAAGTAAATAAGTAAGCACACACTTTTTTACGAGATATGCTCCCAAGCGATATATAAATACTTATCAAATACATTTTTGGGCAATAAATGTAGTTTTAATGAGATTTGAAGAAAAGAATTCTATAGATTTAATTTCAAAATGGGGGTGCCCTAATCTACATGCTTTAAAAATCAATAAGCAGTATTCTTAGATGACCACCACTGCTTCTGAGGTCTACGCCGATGTTGTATTTTTATATAAACTCAATATTTTTCAATCCTGATCTTTTTTGATAAAACTATATAACATTTTGAAAAATCATATTTTGACATGTTCTTGCTGGGCTTCCGTAGAAAGTTGACTGCTCTGACGTAATGCAAGTCGATCGAGTCTCTGCTATACAGTGGTTTTAGATACACAATAGAATTACCTTTGCAACCATACAAAATCCAGCTGTATACCTTTCGGGTGCAAGGGTTAGTATTTTTTCTACCTTGGTTCCCCGACTATACTGGTTCCAGCGAGGAAAATGTCCCCACATGACTGATAAATGTCAACATGGACGCAAAACCTCAATCCGAACAAATAAAACACTTAAAAAGATTCCTTTTTTCCAGAAATATAACCCAATTATATTTAGGAGGCTGTTATTATTTGTATCAAATGAAAAAAACTCTTACTATGCTGACGGAAAAAAGAAACGCTGCAGTCGAATTTTGTCAGGTGTAAGATATGCAGCTTACAAGAAGGAGCATCACAAGCTAACCATGAGTAGAATCCAGCATCGGAGATACATGTATTTGGTTGATCGAGTTCTACTCATCAACTCAACTCATCTAACATACTTGTATATTTTAAGTTCTGTTACTAATCGAATTTCCTTCTTAATTTTTTATCCAAACTTTTCAATGTAGCGTTTCTTTTGTCCGTCAGTAGGCCTATATATTTTCAACATCTTTACATGTCAACGGTACTGACACAGCTTCGGGACAAAGTGGAGCTACTATAGTGATATGTACTTAATATGAAGAGTTATGCTTTTACATATTGAAAGTGGTTCGAGGTTGAGTAAGTCCAGATTGAAACAGCGTATGACAAATGGGTATACATGAAATAACACTTCCTTAAACATGAATGCACTTTAATTTTATTAAAGTGATAAATATGCTAATCTCTCTGTCTCTCTGTCTCTCTGTCTCTCTCTCTCTCTCTGAACAATTACACATATGAACCACATTGAATGAAGCACAGTTATATTGAAAGAACATGCAAACAACCCTCTCTCTGTCTCTCTCTCTCTCTCTCTCTCTCTCTCTCTCTCTCTGTCTCTCTCTCTCTCTCTCTGAATGATTCAATATGTGAATGAAGCACAGTAATCAGAACAACTACACCTACGAATGAAGCACAGTAATAATGAAAGTACAAATGAAAGCAAACATCTCTCTCTCTCTCTCTCATTCTCTCTCTCTCTCTCTCTCTCAGATGACATGTTCAACTTCAAAAAGATGTCAGTTTTAAACTAATCTCATCTGAAAGGCGAAACAAAGAAGCATGCAAATGTAGATAGGAAAGCGATATCCAGTTAAAATAATGCTAGCATAATTCTCTGACTTCTTCCCAATGTCCATTATTTTCTGTTCATGAACGTTTATGAAGCGATAGGACCTAAAAACCGCTTCAGGATATGTTGCTGTATTTTCTTTTTATTTGCTTTCCATCGTTTTTCGTGTTACTGCGACGTTACGACGTTACGATTCTCCGGTTTTGCTGACGCTTTTATCATAACGTTGACGCGAAGAGGGGTATACATGTAGTTGCAAATGTACAAATTCTGAAAAAACTGTACGGTGAAGTTTGTTGATACTTTCACAATCTATTCTGATAAGATAACACTTGACTGTAATCGAAAATTTGGATAGGCTTTTCCGCTTTGTTTTCGAGTATTTTTTCATCAAAGGCAAAAAATGAACGAATTTTGATTATGTTCAGCATCACAATTTCTTGCAATTTAAAGTTGACCGTGTGTAAAAACTATATGAACTTTGCAGATACGGTTGGTATTTATAAATATCAACGTTTTGGTGCAAACATTTTTAAAATCGGTCCATTCCTTCTAAAATTATTGCGAAAATACGGAGTTTTAATGGGCCAGAAAATAGCGCTAAAAACGCCAAAAACATGCCTTGTTCGTGACGTCACAAAAATGACGTAATAAGTATGACCAGCAAACTAAAATCGGAAACGTATCCGCTGATATAATTCCTGGGACTCTAACCTAAAAAACTGATTTTGTTATCTTAGACCTTAAATCAGTCAAAAAGCTTAAAAACAATAGATGTGTCATCATCTACATATGCATATAGATGTCAGTATACAACTTGAATTTAAGATAGTCTTTTTAAAAACAGACACGTATAATACATAATATCTAATAAAACATAGTTCATTTCTATTCTGCCAACTCTTAGATGATCGATTCTTTTTGGAATGTAAGCTACGAAAAATTGTATGCTACCACCTTCCTTAAAACCCTTCAGTAATTAGCAGTCTTTTTGTTGCAAATTAACCTAGATATACAAGGAACTTGTCTGTATCACGATACTGACGATGTTAAGCTCGTCTATCCATAGCATGTTAAAATGCTTACTTTCAAAGTGAAAATGTTTTCCTTATTCATCATTTCATTTGGGGTCTTATAATTCTTAAAGCATTTGTGATGGAAAAAATAAGCTGGTTGCAGGTTTGAAATAGACTGCCAATTGACTTTTGGGAACATGGTAATTTAAATAAAAAAACTTATTATAAAGATTATGAAACGAACTATTGAACAAAATTTAAATGATTTTATTAGGTGTAGTTAATAACTATAGATGCAATGTGAATGACATCAATAAGGTGTGTTTCTTGAGGCAAATAATTTATTTTGATACTTGTTTAGGCACCCCCCCCCCCCCCCCCCAAACTACCTGTTGGAAATAAAGTACGACTGTATACATCATCTGGGTACCGTCAGGATACCATTTTTTCAAATCGTGCAATTTTGTCTTAATATTAAACAAGTAGCCCAATGGGCAACGATCGCTCACCATGGAGCCAGCATAATGTTTGGAGACACTTTTATTTACGATGCCCAAAGGCAGGTAACTCTGAATTTGAAACAATGACCAGAAATTAATTCAAAAACATAAGATATTATGCCAGTTCTATTTATCTGCAAGTCTTAAAAGGTCTGAATAAAAATTGCAGAGAAAACCTGGTGAATGTATTTTCAGATGCTCAAAGGGCAGCTAACTCCGTAGTCAGTGATGGGATGTGACCAAAATTCAAACTCTTCCATACTTATATGTATGTCCTGGTAACCTACAATGATGAAGATAATCAAATGAAAAATGAAGGCGCTAGAGTGGTCACAACATTATTTAGCTATATTTTAGACGCTCAATGACAGCTAACTCTGTAGCTAGTGATTGGGCGTTGCCAAAAGTCAAACTCATTCAAACTTTTATGGTTGTCCTTGTTACCTGCAAGAATGAGGAGGATCCATTCAAAAATGAAAGTGCTAGAGTGGTCACAACAGATCTCCCATTGTAAGTCTATGCAGATTGATTATGATGCTCAAGAGAGGTTAGCTCCACGGTCTGAGGTTGGTTCTACTTTAAATTCAAACTCATCCAAGCTTTTATGGTTGTCCTTGTTACCTGCAAGAATGAAGAAGATCTAATCAAAAATGAAGGTGCTAGAGTCGTCACAACAATGCTACATTATCCATCAATTTTTAAAATGCTCAAGGGCAGCTAACTCTTTAATAGGTGATAGGATCTTGAGGAAATCCAAACTCATCCGAGCTTTTATAGTTTTCCACTTATCTGCAAGAATGAATATGATCTATTCAAATATGAAAGCACTAGAGTGGTCTCAATAATTATCCCATTATAAGTCTTTAGGGATTTTTTAAGACGCTCAAGGGCAGCTAACCCCAAAGTCCAAGGTCAGATCTGGCGTATTTTGAACCCATTCTAGCTTTTATGGTTGACCTTTTTACCTGCAAGAATAAAGAAGATCCTATCGAAAATGAAGGCGCTAGAGTGGTCAAAGCACTATTCATTGATTTCAAAGATGCTCAAGGGCAGCTAACTACATATTAGGTGATGGGATCTTGACGAAATTCAAACTCATACAAGCTTTTATAGTTGCCCTTGTTATCTGCAAGATTGAAGAAGATCAATTCAAAATTGAAAGCACTAGAGTGGTCACAACAGATCTCCCATTATAAGTCTATGGGGATTTTTCCAGACGCTTAAGGGCAGTTAACTCCACAATCCAAAATCTGATCTGGCCGAATTTCGAACCCATCCCAGCTTTTATGGTTGTCCTTGTTACCTGCAAGAATGAAGATCCAATCAAAAATCTTGCCGAGTTTCGATACCATCTGAGATATTATGGGTCTCCTTGTTGCCTGCAAGAATGAAGAAGATCTAATCAAAAATGAAGGCGCTAGAGTGTTCACAACACTATTTATTGATTTTCAGACGCTAAAGGGCAGCTAACTCCCAAGTCAGTGATGGAATCTTGACAAAATTCAAACTCATCCGAGCTTTTATGGTAGGGTTTATTACCTGCAAGAATGAAGAAGATCCATCCAAAAATGACTGCACTAGAGTGGTCACAATATTTCTCCCATTATAAGTCTATGGGGATTTTTCCAGACGCTCAAGGGCAGCTAACTCATAAGTCCTTGGTCGGATCTTGCCGAATTTCGAACCCATCTGAGATATTATGGGTTTCCTTGTTGCCTGCAAGAATAAAGAAGATCCAACCAATAATGAAGGAGCTAGAGTGGTCACAACATTATTCATTAATATTTCTGACGCTTAAGGGCAGCTAACTCCGAAGTTAGTAATGGAATCTTGCCGAAATTCAAACTCATCCGAGCTTTAATGCGTGGTCTTGTTATCTGCAAGAATGAAGAAGATCCATTCAAAAATGATGGTACTAGAGTGGTCACAACATTTCTCCCATTATAAGTATATGGGATTTTTTCAAGACGCTCAAGTGCAGCTAACTCATAAATCCCTGGTCGGATCTTGCCGAATTTCGAACCCATTCAAGAAATTATGGTTGTTCTAGTTACCTGCAAGAATAAAGAAGATCTAATCAAAAATGAAGGAGCTAGAGTGGTCACAAGGTTTTCCCAATTATAACCCCATCGGAGCTATCTGTTGCCATGGATACCAGAGTTCTGATCCGACCTGGCTCAAAACCTTATGCAGTCAATCCCCCACCCCAATAATGCTCCAGATGAAATTTGATTACGATCGGCCAGCTGGTCTCAGAGATATTCATGTTTGAAAGTGTGGACGCACGGCTCCAGTCCCATACTGTAAGCTCACCCTGAGCCTTCGGCTCTGGTGAGCTAAAAATGGGGTCGGTGTATAAAATGCCTCCTCCTGAAAAACTGCTTCCACATTTTGACTGAATGGCGTGCATAGAAATGTTGTAGGAGGCTAGTCCTAGCTTTTTTATGAAGTCAAGCCTTTTCTTGCAGGAAAGTTGTGTGAATGTAATTTTCAAATTTGCACATGCAGCGATGCATCCAAATCTTCACCAGAACGCTGAAAACGTTACGCACATCAAGGGGAGACTACTGGATCGAGCAGTGATTCTCTTAATTGCGTCCTTTTTCATAATGGGAACTTCTCTTAAAGGAAATAATTTGCTCCCAGAGGGAGCGAATTCTTTCCTTTAAGAGCAGTTCCTTTTGGTATGTAAAATCACTTTTACCACATAAGGCGACCTCCCTTGAATGTTACTTTTTTATTATGGACAAGCGTAATTTGCGTAATGGGAGCAACGCCAATCTTCACTGCTAGCAAAAAACACATTTAGGAGTCACTAGTTAATGGTAGACAATGTTAATTTTATTAATCCAGTTACCTATATTGGAAAGAGCTAGGTGGCGAGTCAAAATTTCGCCCGAAATAAGATCCAGGGAGAAGTTGGTGTCTCCCTATTTTTTTTTAGGGAGACTCATTTTCATTCTGTCATCACAAGAAAACAAGCTGTCGTGACAATCTACTACCACTGCATTGTATTTCTCCTTCCATTTAAAAGTAATAGTATGTGTAATGGCTAATTTGCTTCTAAACTGACAGAAAGTGCTGTGATTTGGTGCTATAACTTCTCCCTATCTGACTGTCACTTCTCCCTATTTTTTTCTCCCTACTGTCAGGGCCCAGCTTGAACCCTGCCTATATGACATTGGTTCCTTACTTTTTATGCCAGGTGAAAACTGTTAATTTTAACTAATATAGAGCCTTCATGCATTTTGGGCTAGTAAAACAAAAGACAAGCTAAAGTGGTATTTTATTGGTTCTTGTTAAGGATCATTGACACTTGCTATAGGTAAATGCCTATGGTTTTCAGTAAAAATAAAAGTTGGTCAATCGTCCCTTTTTTCACCCTGAAGCTACCCTGACCTGAGTACTTTATGGCTGTGAAATCCATTTTCGATATTAAATGCTTCAAATATGTAAAATTTTGGGTAGAACAATCAGTTTTACATTAAGATATATAGAAATCCGAAAACATTTTTTAAAATATCATTCCCCCCCGTGTGCCAGCAAAAGCTTTTGCATGTATATGTGTTACCATATTTTACACATTGTATGGAAGTGGCTTGCTGGCACAAGGGGGGGAAGATGTTCAGCAGCTCAAAAACCCAGGGCCTAAGCCCATAAAATGCCTTGTCTACCAAATAAGAAATTAATGACAGTAATGAAGTTCTCTAGAACCGACCTCCTAAATTGCTTTGTATTCTGTGCTAGTTTAATATAAAGTACTTAAAGATTAAAAGTAGAATTAGCAAGGTTTTATGCATTTTTTCATAAGAAAAAATCTCACTGTTATAAAATGACACATTATTTTGCAAACGTCCTGTACTTATCTATTTGCATGCTAGGGAATTGTTCATGTTTTTATTATCGTCTGCTGACTTTCTTCAAAATTAAGTTTTTTAAAAATAAACCACCCAGGACCCCCATCAGAGTGTCAAACAGTTTGGATCCAGATCAAGACCGACATCCTGTTGGTCTTCATCTGGGTTCAAACTGTTTGCAAAAGACTATTGGCAGACGACAAAATTATCCACTGGCATGCAAAGAGTTATAACAGGTAAATACTTTAGTGTATAATATATTGACTCGTATAGGGATATACATGCATATGTATACCATAAATATTGGGACACTTTAAATACATTTATCATTCTATGCCCTTTAAACAAAGCAAAAGTAATATTCAAAGGATGTAGTTAGAATCAGTTTTACTTTCCAATGCTAAATGGGACACTTTCATTCCTTCAAATATATTTATTTCTTTTGTTGAGCTTTCAGTTTTGTATTATTTACGGTACATGTAGTCAAACATGTACAGGTAACTTCTAAATTTTCTCCCTAAAATCATTTTATTACAAATCATATTTTATTTTTAAAACAATAACATCAATTATCGTGATTCGTTAATACTCTGCATATGGTATGTTCAATAGATATCACCATGCCTACCAAATAAATCAAGAAAACGTGCAGAAATCACTTTTAAAGCACTTTTTATTTTCATTAAATTTCAGACCCCCTCCCCTTTCTACCCGCCATAACTCTCGAGTGCGTAGGAATTTTGAAAATATTTTGCTAGCTGGCTCTTGTCATTAGATTCACCTATTACACTGATACTACATGCACCTTACTAGAAGCTCAAAAGCAACGTTCTGGGAATCAGAAAAATAGGCGTATAAGGCCAAAACCGTCAATGATCCTTTGTTTATTACATTTATGAGCGTATCATAGCTATGAGCAAAGGCCCAGATAATGATTTTTTTAACTTTGACTTGTAATTATGTCCTTATCCATCAATTCAAACATATGTTGTGAGTACTCAAAAGAACCGTCTCATTGAGACGGTAACCGTATTATTGAGATGGTTCTTTTGAGTACCCACAAAATATAATTGGGTGTGAAATAAGAAAATAATTTTATATCACACATTCTTATCTGGAGGTCTGATTGTAAGTTTGTTAAGTTTGAAAAGCACTGATAAAATGAATCAGAACTCATAAAATACTCAACTACAAAAGAAACCGACAGTTTTTAACTGGTCCCAGGTTCGTTATTAATTTGGTCAAGATTTAAAATTTGGTCATAGGCCATGACAAACATCTCAATTAAAACAAATAGACCTTGAGGTGCCAATAGATCCTGGTGCACCATACCGGGGATTTTTGTAGACATATATTTTCTGAAACCCTATTTAATTCCCTTTAAAATGAAGCTTGGTAGCACTCTGAACATGGAGGCGTTCTGCCGTGGTGGCCTGTTGATTACGTTACCAATATGAATTTTCATAACACGTACAAGAATCGCCATAAAATATATATTTATATATATTTGATACATTTTTATCATTTAGATTACGACTTTTGCACCAGATACTAAAGCAATTGACCAGTGAGTCCAACAGCTTTAAAATAATTCAGACATTCAATAACAACATGAGCACTTTCAGTGGCTTAAAAGCTATAAATTAGTAATTCAATTAACATGAGATTTTCAAGTGACTCAAACACACTAAAAAGGCATTTTTTTTAAAAAGAAATCACTTTAAGTGCCTAAATGCACTAATTATGTTTTTAATACAAATTTACATATGAAGCGACACAAAAGTACTGATAAAGAATTTAATGAACATGAAAACTTAAAGTTGCTAAAAAGCACTAATAAGGCATTTAATGAAAACATGAGCACTATCAAAAGCATTAATCAAGCATTTTTAAATATGAGCCGCCACATAAGATTTCCAACAATGTGGTATGTGCGATCAGCAAAGCCTCAGATCAGCCTGCGAATACGGGCAGTCTGATCAGATCCTTTGCTAGTAGCTTGAATATTCTATGAGCGTTAAATTACTGACCAAACACTGTTCGGAGTTTCTAAGCCTAACAGGAAGCTGCACAGGCTGGTCTGAGTCTACACTTGTCAAAATGACACATTGTTGGAAATCTCATGTCGCGGCTCAGTCATGAGCATTTAAAGCTGCAGCTCAAAGCACAGCTGTACTAATACTGTCATAAACAAACACAACAACTTGAAGCCACTCATAAGAACTAATACATGCGAGGATCAAGAAAGTTTTGTCAGAGGGGGTAAAACTTTTCTCTTTTTTTTTTTTAGTTTATGAGGGGAAAGAGGATCCAAATAGCACTAAAACAGGCCATCATCGGCCCGCCAGCGAAATGCAATTTAATGGCGTTTTGTTGGCGGGCCGATGATGGCCTGACATTGAATACTGGCTTGGTCTGGGTTTTTTTAATTTTTCAGTGGATCCTGACCAGTATTGCTAAGAAACACTGTATTTTTGGAATTTTTCGGGGGGGGGGGGGGGGGGGGGGGGGGGTCGGTCCAGACCCACTGCACCCCCCCCTCTGGATCCCCGCATGTAATAAGGCTTTTAATAAATATGAGCACTGCAAGTGACTCAAACACGCTATTAAAAGAAGGCATTTAGTATATATTTAATATGAAATGAAAAATGTCAATAAGCAATGCTTATTAGATACCCCCCCGCACAGTAAGGGTCAGTGAAAAAACTTGGAAAGTGATAGTTCAAACCAGCAGACCCTAGTTTTGAAAAAAAAGATTTCCGTAGAATCTGTGAAAACAAGATTTAAGTAGAATCTGTGCAAATGATCTTAAAGCTTGCAATCTGGAACATTTGTTAAGATCAAATACACAAAATTATTCACACCTGAAAGCTCTATATGTCAAAGCTTATACCGAAAAAATAGTCTAAGTTCTCATAGATGTCAATTTATCAAAAATTATTTTTTCCAAACCAAACTCCTTCATGCATATGTTCAATGTGTCTATATTGTAAAGGCAACATATCAAACTGCTCCATCAAAAACTGTGGTAGGAGTTGATCGGCTCATGAAGGCACCATCAATGCATATACAAAAGCCTTGTTAGGGGAAAATTGTCTAAGTTCTAACAGCTGTCATCTTGTCAGAAATTATTATTTCCAAATCAAACTTCTTCATGCATATGTTCAATATGTCTACATTGTAGCAGCAAAGCATCAAATTGCTCCATCAAAAGCTGTGGTAGGAGTTGATCGGCCCCTAAAGGCACTATCCATGCATATACAAAAGCCATATAAGTGAAAAATTGTCTAAGTTCTCACAGCTGTCATTTTGTCAAAAATTATTTTTTCTGAACCAAACTCCTTCATGCATATGTTCAATGTGTTAATATTGAATGGGCAAAGTATCAAATTGCTCCATCAAAAGCTGTGGTAGGAGTTGATCTGCCCATGAAGGCACCATCTACGCATATACAAAAGCCTTATTAGGTAAAAATTGTCTAAGTTCTCACAGCTGTCATTTTGTCAAAAATTATTTTTTTCTGAACCAAACTCCTTCATGCATATGTTCAATGTGTTAACATTGTATAGGCAAAATATCAAATTGTTCCATCAAAAGCTGTGGTAGGAGTTGATCGGCCCATGTATGGCCCATAATAGCATAAGCATAAAACCCTATACAAAAAGCCATTTAGAACAACAAAGGGAAATAACTCTAATAGAATTGGCCCCTAGCCCTTACTTTTTTGTTTAAAGTATTCGTCTTGCATATATGAACATGTTTGCAAGGTTTGATAAAAATCCAGCCATGACTTTTCAAGATATTAAGGAAACAAAGCGTTACGGACGGACGGACGGACGGACTGACGCACGCACGCACGGACGGACGCACGCACGCACGGACAACGTGAAAACAGTATACCCCACCACAAACAAAGTTTGCGGGGGGTATAAATATTTAGTGGCTCAAAGGCAATAAAAAGGCATTATGCAAAACATAAACAAAATTAGTGACTGAAGATAATAATAAGACATTTGATTATCATGAGCACTATCATTGTCTTAATAAGACAGGGATCAAATCTAGGACTTTTAACCCGCTTGCTAAATCAGCAAGTGATCAGTTTTCTTTCTTGCTAAAGGTGATGATCAAGTTGCCTATTTACTCCCTATATCACAATTATCAAAACAATTTAATGAGCATATCTGTTGACAAGAGTGTTTGTCAAAAATTAATTTCAAATACTATCCCCTTTCTGAAACCTTGCAAACAGTGTCAATCCAGATCAGCCAGCTTCTTTAGAAACTGGCTGATCATGATCTACACTGTTTTTCAAGCAGTTTATGCATAATTTGGAAATTAGCTGAAGTGAGAGCAACTTGAATTCACTTGCTAAAAATAGCAAGTGTTAGTAATTTCAACTTCCTTCTTTGGGAAAACTACTAGCATTTAGCAAATTAGCTAGTGCGAAATTTGATCTCTGCACAACATTTCATAAATTTACACACTAAAGGTGACTCATAGGCACTAATAAAGCAGTAATCTATGACTGAATAAATAAACAAAATAATGGCACTAGAGTTAATTGGACTTGAGTCAAAAATGAGACAACTTAATATGAACCACATTCTTTCAGGAATACCATCTAAGTGTCAAGCAGATTGGATCCAGATCAGGCCTGACATTTTGTTGGGCCTGATCTGGGTCCAAACTGTTTGCACATGAGACTAGGAGGCAAAGAGTTAAATGCAATGAAGATTAAAGGGAACAGCAACAGTGTAAGCAAGTGAATCTGAAGTCCAAGCCCTTATTAAAGTATGCAATCTGCCGCAAACAGTGATCAAAATCAGATGAAGTATAAGGAAGCTAAATATGTTAGTATACAGGCCTTCAGATAAGAGTGCCTATTTGAAAGTTATTTTTCTTATTTCTCAACAAAAACATATGCTGTGGGTAATCAAAAGAACCGTCTCAATGAGACGGTTCTTTTGAGCACCCACAACAGTTGTTTGAAATGGTGAGTATGAAAATAGTTAAGATTTAACGCTCAAAATATTGCTTATCTGGGCCTATGAGTATATGAGAATTGAAAGACTTTGTGACATCACACTCCTAATGAAAGAAGTCAATAAGCAATGCTTATTAGATACCCCCCGCACAGTAAGAGTCAGTGCAAAAACTTAGTTTTGGCAAGTGTTTTTTTGCCAAGTAATAGTTCAAACCAGCAGACCCTATTTTTGAGAAAAAGATTTCAGTAGAATCTGTGAAAACAAGATTTCAGTAGAATCTGTGCAAATGATCTTAAAGCTTACAATCTGGAACATTTGGTTAAGATCAAATACACAAAATTATTCACACCTGAAAGCTCTATATATCAAAGCTTATATCAGAAAAATATACTAAGTTCTAATAGATGTCATTTTATCAAAAATTATATTTTCCGAACCAAACTCCTTTATGCATATGTTCAATGTGTCTATACTGTATAGGCAACATATCAAATTGCTCCATCAAAAGCTGTGGTAGGAGTCGATCGGCCCATGAAGGCACCATCTATGCATATACAAAAGCCTTGTTAGGGGAAATTGTCTAAGTTCTAACAGCTGTCATTTTGTAAAAAATTATCTTTTCCAAACCAAACTTCTTCATGCATATGTTCAATATGTCTATATTGTAGCTGCGAAATATCAAATTGCTCCATCAAAAGCTGTGGTAGGAGTGTATCGGCCCATAAAGGCACTATCATGCATATACAAAAGCCATTTAAGTGAAAAATTGTCTAAGTTCTCATAGCTGTCATTTTGTCAAAAAATATTTATTCCAAACCAAACTCCTTCATGCATATATCACAAAGTAAAAATTTGATACATTTTGTTTTACTTAATAAAATGATAAATTTGCAATAAAATTATTAATGTTAAGGTGAGAGAAATGTCACCAGGCGCGAAAAGGGGGTATAGGGTTTGAGTAGTTATAGCCCCTTGTATCTGTCTGGAGATGAGACTGGGTGAACGCACTTGCTTGACTAAATTTGGGGAATTAGACTCAAGATAGGCAGCACCCAGAACTCACTCCAGAAAACTTATAATATATTATTTGGAATGTCTCTCCCCTTTCGGTACCCTGTGACGCAGTCCTTAAATAGCACTAACTAGAAGCAACACACTGAGACGATTTGAATTTTCTATAATTTTAATAACTGTAAAAAATGTTCCTAAAACACGATGGATGCAGACTGTTGACTTCAATGTTCTTAGTGTTCTAGATTACCACTGATATCCACTACCTATTCACTGTTCTTCTCTTATAGAATTTCACTGTTCCGGTAATTCAAAATGTTCTTAATTTATATATACTCATTAAAACGCACCGTCACAAACAATAAAATATTTCACTTTAATTCTCCTTAACCTACAATGTCATCCAGCCATATAATTTTCCAAAAATATGTGTTCAATAGCTAATCAAATTGAAGATTCCACCAAAATTAAACCTAATCCTAAAATGCCTTGCTTTATTTTAAGTTCTAGGTCCTAAGTTCATATTCTATAAACTTGAGCACATCACATTTCCAAAAACTGTCCTAAATGTTCTCAATACTGGTATGTTATACTGATTAAATACTCAAATGATATACAAAATACTTGTGATAGGTTTGAAAAAATGTTAGTAAATTACTGATTAAAATGTTATATACAGACTGTACAATGATCTATATTTACTGGAATGTGTGATAGGTCAGAAAGAAATGCAGTAAAATATCTGTTGAAACACTATACACTTGTCTACATATTATACTGGTAATGGTATTTATGGGATCCAAAAGTGCTAAAAACACTTGATCATATGACTTCGCCTCTGGGAGTGAAATAATGCCATGTATTAAAATCGATAACCACTAGTGGTTTATAGATTTTCGGCAAAAGTTATGAAATGAAGCTTAAAACATCACCCATATGGCAAAACCCTAATGTTTATACGCCAAAAATATGAATTCAAAATAATTTGAATGTCATATGATAAAATAGAATCTAACAGTTATGCTCCTGTATTATTGAATTTATTAAACTCGTTGCGAAAAAGAGATAAAATACTTGGCAAGCCTCGCATTTTATCTCTTTTACCCAACTTGTTTAATAAATTCAATAAAACATGAGCACTCATGTAAGATTCTCTGTATAATGATCATATATATTATGCATAATTCAACAATGATAAGCTGGTTGCCTGATTGTCCTTTAAAAACAATGACCAGCCCTCCAGATAAGAGTGTGTGTTTGAAAAATCTTTTTCCTATTCCTCAACCAAATCATATGTTGCGGGTTCTCAAAAGAAACAAAAGAACCATCTCAATTTTATTTTGAGCACTACTACAATAAAACCTGTGTAAAACAGCCACTCTCAAAATGACTACAAATTGGTTTTAAAGACCAATTATCTTAATGCATGTAAAAAGTATTGCAGAATGCTCCAAGGGGAGCATTCTGCAATACTTTCGACCTTCATTAAGCTACCATTTGTCATTAAGATCTTTGTTTTGTCTATTTTTCAGTGGCAGTTTTACACAGGTTTTACTGTATTTTTTTTTTTTTGCCTCACTGGATATGAATGACGTAAATGCTTTATTTAGAACTTCTTGGGCTCACATCTTTACTCTAAAGCAAATATTTTGAACAATTTGTCATAACTTATGTTTTGGTTGATAAATAAGAAAATTAATTCAAAATTAACTAGACTTCAGACGATGGTAAACCATCGCAAATACCCGCTTTTGAGCTAACCAAAGCATCTGCAAAGTTTGAAGTTGCTACGTCCAACCGTTTAAGGGGAGATGCATTTACAAGAAAGTACATTATTTCACTTTTGCCCTTGACCATAGGTCAAGGAAAAACACAAAACGTTGCCTCGTATCCTCTACAACATATGACCTATGCACCTGCAAAGTTTGAAGCTGCTATGTCCAACAGTTAAGGAGGAAATGCATTTTCAAGAAATATTTTATTTGACCTTGACCTTGGGGTCAAGGTCAAATAAAGCATTGCCCTCTTTATCATGTGACCTATGTAACTGCAAACTTTGAAGTTGCTATGGCCAATGGTTAATGAGATGCATTACCAAGAAAAATACATTATTTGACCTTGACCCCAAGGTCAAGGGGGTCAAGGTCACACAAAATATTGACCAGTACCCTCAACTTCATGTGACCTATGCACCAGCAAAGTTTGATGTTGCTACATCCCATGGTTAATGAGAAGATGCATCTACAAGAAAATACATTATTTGACCTTGACCTTGGGGTCAAGGTCACACGATATGTTGCCCAGTGCCCTAAACATCATGTGACCTATGCACCTACAGTTTGAAGTTACTATGTCAAAAGCTTTAGGAGAAGCATTTACGAGAAAATTCAATATTTGACCTTTGACCTCGACCTTGGGGTTAAGGTCACACGAAATGTTACCAAGTACCCTCTACATCATGTGACCTATCCAGCTACCAAGTTTGAAGTTGCTACCTCTAACCCTTTAGGAGGAGATACAGTTACAAGAAAATACATTATTTGATCTTTGACCTTGAACTTGGGGTCAAGGTCACACAAAATGTTGTCCAGTACCCTCAACATCATGTGACCTATTCAGCTACAAAGTTTGAAGTTGCTACGTCAAAAGGTTTAGGTGGAGATGCATTTACAAGAAAATTCAATATTTGACCTTAGACCTTGACCTTGGGATCAAGGTCACATGAAATGTTGCCCAGAACCCTCTACATTATGTGACCTATTCAGCTACAAAGTTTGAAGTTGCTACGTTAAAAGGTTTAAGAGGAGATTCATTTACAAGAAAATTCAATATTTGACCTTCGACCTTGACTTCGGGGTCAAAGTCATACAAAATGTTGCCCAGTACCCTCTACATCATGTGACATATTCAGCTACAAAGTTTGAAGTTGCTACGTCTAACCGTTTAGGAGGAGATACATCTACAAGTAAATACATTATTAGACCTTTGACCTTGACCTTGGGGTCAAGGTCACACAAAATGTTACCCAGTACCCTCTACATCATGTGACCTATTCACCTAAAAAGTTTGAAGTTGCTACCTCTAACAATTTAGGAGGAGATAGATTTACAAGAAACATAACGGACGGACGTACGCATGAACAGACGGACGGAAGACGGACCGACTTTGACACGAAATTAATATACCCTTTTTTTCTAAAGAAACAAGGCAAATTTGACAAATTTATATCCCCCGACAAAGGGTTATTTGAGAGAAACATGTAAATCACAAAACATAAATCTCATTTATGTAACCCTTAGTTCACCTACAGTATCATTCAGATCATAACAAACGCCTGTCAAGTATGTTTTAGTGCTTAGTTCAATAAAAAATATACTTACATCTGCACAATTTCAATATCTGACCTTTAAACCCAACCTCAGAGGTCAAGATTGTGTGTTCAAAGTGTTACATTGCATGTAGGTCTACACTTCTTCCACTTTACTTTGATATGCAACATGACCACTTATAGAAAAGAACAAAAATGACCCTTTGACCCCACCCCAGGGGTCGTTGGTGTGTGTAATGCTTTCATGGTGCTCTGTGCTCAATTCCCTTTAATTTGATATGCAACATGACTACTTTCAGTAAAAGATATAGTTTGACCTTTTGACCCCACCCCTTGGGTCAAGTGTGTGTCTGTGGGCAAAATAGTTGCTACCATGTTGCTGCCAGCCTCGTCAGCTTTAATTTGATATGCAACATGACTACTTTCAGAAAAATATATACTTTGACCTTTTGACCCCACCCCCTGGGTCGAGGGTGTGTCTGTGGGCAAAATATTTGCTACCATGTTGCTGCCAGCGTCGTCAGCTTTAATTTGATATGCAACACAACTACTTTCAGAAAAATATATAGTTTGACCTTTTGACCCCACCCCCTGGGTCGAGGGTGTGCCTGTGGGCAAAATATTTGCTACCATGTTGCTGCCAGTGTCGTCAGCTTTAATTTGATATGCAACATGACCATATTCTGAAAAAGTTTAATTTGGGCCTCCGCCCAACCCCCTAAGTCCACCAAAGGGGCTCAGAATCAGGCCTTCAAACTGAAATCGTGTTTGATATGTTTCATATCTATTGCTGCTCTGCCTGCATGCAAAATTTCAGCAAAAAATATTAATAATTGCCTTAGTTATTGCAAAATTTAAATATTCGACCTTTGACCCCTCATGTGGGGTCAAAGGTGGTGGGGTAAAACTTTGACACTGCCATTCTTATCTACAGGCACTTAACAATCATGATCTATAGCGAGAAGTTGTTAAATATAATAGCTTTGATGAAATGTGAAGATCATCACACAAACTAGAGGACCTGACGGTCCAGAAGCGCTCACCTGATCTCCTTAATAATGTTAAAATAGGTCAAGATCAACTACGTCTTATATAATGAACATATTTTGTTTTATGGGGGCTACGGCCATTTTGGTTGAGTGACCTAAACAATCTAATGAATACTCCATCAAACAGCCCAGTGATTTCTGAATAAAGATGTTTAGATAGGTATGGGGCAATCCAATGTGGCCTTGGATAAAAGGTCACAGGTCAGCTTGACATTTGGAACTTATATAAAACCGTGGTCTCATTAGGTTAAACATTTCTTGCAAGTATTATGATTTCAGTCTAAACAGTTATAGAAAGAAAAAACATTTCAAAATTTTCCCAATATAAATGCATTAGGAATCAAATTTGACCTTGCCATAAAGTAGGTCAAGGTCAACCTAGATTTATCATTTGTGCAAAACTGGTAGGGCCCACATCCCCAATGCTACATACCAAGTCCCAAGGCCATTGGCCTTTTGGTTCAAGAGAAGAGGATATTTAAAGGGTTTTTACCATATATGGACATGGTGCCCATCTTGGTCATGTGACCAGTACAATTGGTATAAATTTTGGCTAACCTATCATAAGGAGTCTTCATATGAAATTTGAGTTCAATTGGTCTAGTGGTTTCTGAGGAAACTATGTTTTAATGTGTTGATGGGACTTCAATATGAGCGACCTTGGCAGAAAAGTTAAAGGTCAACCTTGACCTTTGAAACTTATTTATAACCATTGTCTCATTAGTTTCAACATATCAAGTGAGAATAATGACTTTGGCTTCAACAGTATTCAAAAAGTCAACTTTTCAAAAAACTTCCCATTTAAATGCATTAGGAAGAAAATTTGACCTTGACGTTAAGTAGATCAAGGTCAACTTAGGATCATCATTTGAACAAACTTGGTAGACCCCACATCCCCAATGCTACATACCAAGTCCCAAGGTCATCGGCCTTCTGGTTCTGGAGAAGAAGATTTTTAAAGGGTTTTTACCAAATATGGGCGCGGCAGCCATCTTCGTCATGTGACCAAAATATTTTGCATAAATTTAACTAACTTATCATAAGGAGTCTTTACATGAAATTTGAGTTCAATTGGGCCAAAGATTTGTGAGAAAACTATGTTTTAATATATTGATGGGACTCAATTATGAGTGACCTAAGCTGAAAGGTCAAAGGTCAACCTTGACTTTTGGAACTTATTTATAGCCATTATCTCATTAGGTTAAACATATCGAGTGAGAATAATGAATAAGGCTTCCACAGTTTTCAAAAAAATCAACTTTTCAGAATTTTTCCCATTTAAATGCATTAGGAAGCAAATTTGACCTTGACGTTAAGTAGGTCAATGTCAACCTAGGATCATCATTTGAACAAATGGTAGGCCCCACATCCCCAATGCTACATACCAAGTCCCAAGGTCATCCGCCTTCTGGTTCTGGAGTAGAAGATTTTTAAAGGGTTTTTACCTTATATGGGCGTGGCGGCCATCTTGGTCATGTGACCAGGACCATTTGAACAAACTTTCATTCCCGCGTCCTAAGGAGTTTTCATATGGAATTTGAGTTCAATTGGCCCAGTGGTTTCAGAGGAGAAGATGTTTGAAATTGTGGACGAACGGACGGACGACGGACGGACGCCGGAGTGACTGGTATACTATTAGCTCACCCATGAGCCTTCGGCTCAGGTGGGCTAAAAAGCTAATATAGGTTTTGCCTTATAATTGCCTATACACAAACAAGGGCAATAACTCAAGTGTTAAGGGGTCGATTTTGACCAAACTTATAGGATATCAAGAGTCCATGGTACTAATCATTTGTACCAAGAATTAATTAAATCTGACCAATAGGTACTGAGATATGGTTCCGGACAGACAAAAAGTGCGGACGGACGGAAGGACGGACGGAATGGACAGACAGACGGACGACGCCAAAACTATATCCCTCCGACTTTGTCTGGGGATAAAAAGCGGGTATAACAATACTTATCTGGAGGCCTCATTCGATACATAGAGGATCTTACATGATATTAAAACTGCTTAAAAATCGAATTTTCAGCGTAAAAAAAGTCAAGATTTTGCCATATTTTACGCAACCATATAATGGCATCATAATGTTATGTGACTACATCTGTAAACCACTAGTGGTTTATCGATTTTATTGCATGGCGTTATATCACTCCCAGACATGACATCATATGATAATTGCTATTAAATTTATCATGCTTAATTCCATGATAATGAGATCGAATGTCCTATGAAAACACAATCCTGACGCATTAAAGATAATTTGTTATACTTAGGGAAAAAACTATATTCAATTTCTTCATTTTGTGAGGTATAGTGTGCCATTATATGGTTGGAAATTTAGTTTTACAAGGACGTATGAGTGAGTCATAAAACATGATTTCCACGAGTTCCAAAAGTATATCGGGCAATATACCTATGCAAATAAAAAAAACTGAATATGGAACTTATCTCCATTGTAATAGAGGATCTTACATGTATGCTCATGTTTTATTGAATTTATTAAACGAGTTGAGGAAAAGAGATAAAATGCAAGGCTCGCCGAGCATTTTATCTCTTTTTCGCAACAAGTTTAATAAATTCAATAACACAAGAGCATGAATGTTTAGATTCTATTTATTATATGCCATTAAGATTACTTTGAAATCTCATTTCTGGCATAAAAAAATGCATTAATTTTGTCATTATGTACGCAACCTTGTTATGGGTGTCATAACGTTTCCCGAAAATCTAGTGGTTTATAAATTTTATTGCATGGCATTATTTCACTCCCAGACGCTACATCATAATGATAAAAGCACTTCTTCACTTTTTAGCCAAAAAAATTCTTTGTTTTATCTCTTAACAAAGTGTTGCAAGCCAAATAAAGCCACATTTCATCCAAGGAAAGGCTACATCATTAGTGACGTCAGATTATTTATATTGCAAGCCAATTAGAGGTCGCATTACAAAGCAAGTGAGTTAGAATAACCCTTTGTATACTGCTAACCTATTAAAGGATTTTTGGCAAATAGTGAAGACCAAGATGAAATGCTGCCAAATGCAGCATTTCATCGTCGTCTGCACTGTTTGCTAAGAAAGAGGCTTTTCAGAGATTGAAATTTAAATTATTTGGAAATCATAACCCCTAACCCCTCAATATAAACTATGGACCATCCAACATTTATTGTATCAAACCATAAATTTATCTGAAAACAAAATGTTAGGATTTGAGGGGCTCGAATTTCATGCACTAGCTCATATGTAATATGGGCCAGCACATGAGATTTTGGTACTTATTAAATATGCTCAAAAACCTTCTTTAAATGCCCATGATACCTTTTTGTCAGGGATAGAAGTTTAAATTTATCTGGGTCTTCATGTCCTAGAGTATAAATATTTTAACCTGTCGCAGCCGAAAATCTAACGCTGGTCGCTGGATCCACAGGCAAACACTCTACCACGTCGCTGTAAAAGCCAGCTTCTACAACAAGGCAGGAGAAGTGTATTAATATATACCTAGACCATAGGTTTAGATAACTTTTTTTAAGCATAAAATTGTAAATGTGTTCACAACATATGGTTTGGTTGAGAAATAAGAAAATTATTTTTCTGTTACACACTCTTAACTAAAAACCTGCTAGACCCATTCATCTACATCCATACTTTGTATATATTAGCAGCAAAGGCTTAGGCAATTCCTGTAAATTAGCTCAGGCTCGCCTGAGTCTTTATTGCATGCTGATGCTATATGTACTTAATCTTTTGTGCTGGCCAATATAACTCCATTTATCACGTATGACGTCACGTCTGGGAGTGATTTAATGCTATGCAATAAAATCGATAAACCACTTTACAGATTGATAAGGTTACATAATGATGCCCATTATAACGTTGTGTAAAAGACAGAAAATCATTGACATTTTCTCGCCAAAAAGCAATTTTAAGTAATGATAAATTTATTTATCTCTTTTCCTCAACTCGTTTAATAAATTCAATAAAACATGAGCATTCATGTAAGATCCCCTGTTTATTATATACAAATCAATAAAATACTGGGGTTTATTAATTGACTACCCGTTACACTGCATTTTTTTTGTATTGAACAAAGGTCAATCAATATTGACTTGTCATCAACAGTTTTGGTCTCAGGTCATCTGTATTAAGGTGAGGTCAAACTAATATGACACACATGCATTTGACTGTTAAAGTGTCATATATTGAGTAATTAATAAAACCGTGATTAAGAGATCAGCTGTATGATTTCCTATTGACCCAGTTACAGGTTCGAGATCAGCTGTATGATTTCATATTGGCCCAGTTACAGGTTCGGAATCAGCTGTATGATTTCATATTGGCCCAGTTACAGTTTCGAGGTAAGGCGTATGATTTCCTATTGACACAGTTACAGGTCCAAGGTCAGGTGTATGATTTCATATATGCCCAATAACAGGTTCGAGATCAGCTGTATGATTTCATATTGACCCAGTCACAAGTTTTTGGTCGACTGTACTGTAACATAGCCAATATGAAATCATTTGATTAATAAGATAATATTAAATTTTGAATATAATGTATAGTTCATGGTAATATTTTCACAAGTAAAATATAAAATATAACTTTCATAGTCAAACGACAAATCTTGGAACACAAATCTACTGCATGATGAGTGTCCTTTTTAAAAAAAATATAAATTACATCTATCTCAGAAAACTATAAAAACTCTGGTTAAGTGTAAAATATGTACATGTACTTTTCACATTATATTATATGTGTAGTCATTATCTTAAATGCATAAAAATCATCTGCCAGAAAACAGTTCACATAAATTATCATCCCTGATTTACTTTCATAAGACAGGAACAAAGTTTAAGTCTATTGCAAACTTAAGTGGTATTAAACATCAAATCCCTATCTATTGTGTAAGACAGTATGTGCATGTAGGTCAGGAAATGGAATTCAATGTTGTATGAACGACATAATATTACTGGATAAGGTAATTATCCCCACGCTTTTTAAAAAGGCATCGGGGATATTGCAATCGCCTCCGTCCATCTGTCTGTCCATCACGCTATCTCCTCCTAAACCATTGGACGAAATCCAACCAAATTTGGTGTGTGAGTTGCTCACATGAATGGGGCATGCAACGGCACTTTTTTTTTTGCCCCGCCCCCTGGGGCCCTGGGGAGGGGCCAAAAGGTCAAATATCATTAAATATCATTAAATTTCAATAACAAAGTCAATTTCAAAGATTTTTAAACCAAACTTTGTGTGCCTTCTCACAAATGAAAGATGTAAAACATATCAGACAGGTTTTCATTTGGCCGCCTGGGTCATGCCCCAGGGGTGGGACTTGGGGGTACCGTTAGGGGTTGGGTGGTCCAAAAAAAAATCCGAAATTCAACCAGATTTGCTGTGTGAGTTACTTACATGTATGGCACATGCAACGGCACCCTTTTCTGGGTCCCCGCCCCCTGGGGCCTTGGGGAGGGGCAAAAAGGTCAAATATCATTGATGGGTCAAAAATTTAATTTTCTGAACATGGTCATGAGCCATACATATCAAAATAAGGGGATGAGCAGTAGACCAGAATACACTAAAAATGTTTAACCTAGGATCAAACTGGTGACCTTGGGATGGGGTCAAAGGGTCAATTACCATTAGATTTTTTCGTGAGCGTGGAGATTTGCGATGGCGTGCCATCCAATGTGTTCTAGTTTTTTTTACAACAGTTTCCAGTGGGTGATTAAGAAAGGCAATTATTTTCTGATATATGTAAAATAAATAGCCATTTTTACATTAAATTGACCCATGGATCTGCACTGATGGCTATTAGATACATACAATCTTCAGGGACGAAAATATATCATAATTTAGAAATTTCAAAATGTAACCCCTTAAAACACAGAATGGACTATCCAATACCTATCTCATTAATATGTTTGGGAAAATCCATCAGAATAAGGTTTAATGGCTATGTAGTAATCCTCTTCTGAGTATTGATATCTCCTCCATTTACATTCATAAATGGATAAACAGTGGTTGTAATTTCTGGTGATGACCCAACTGATCTAGGAGATAATGCCCCATCAGACGGACTTGTAACATAGCCACTCTCGTGTGAGTTACTTCCACTTGATTCTAGACTGTCCTCTCTGATTCCAACACTTAAACGAGGTTGCCTCTGCTCAATATTTGTCGAAATATGCTGGGTTTCATTATGTGGTCCATTACACGATCCATTCACAGCCCTCTGCGATGGACAGTATTTGTCCTGAGGACACATACTGTCCATCGCAGTGGGCTCTGAACTTTTGTCTGTAGTTTGATTAATGTGTACACCAATGTCTGATGAACCTGGTTTAAACTCAGTATGGTTTTGCTTATAGCTGCCTTCAGTAAACCCAGATTCATGTCTTTCACATTTGTCATCAGCAGTCACACTAACAGCTGGTTTTGAGACAGGTAATATTGTATTGTTAGCATCATGATTAGTGTTTGGCATGGTGTCATCTCCAGACAGTGTAAACACTCCCTGCTCAGATTCTAATTCTCTTGCTGAATTAAGAGCATCTGCAGTAAAATTTTGAGCTTCATTTTCCTGAATAACTTCAAAGCTTGCATTTGCTTCACTACTAGTATGGCTCAATGGGAGCTTCTCTGCCTCTCTAGATTTAGGTATATTATGCACATCTACATCAACTATCACAGTGGCGTCATTATTATAATGTCCTATTTCTGCACTCTCTAGATCTCTTGAATTAGAAGTTGCAGCCTCCCTGCTTGCTGCTATATTATCATATACAAATGTCTTCCTATCCTGGCTGCCTTCAAAGACTTCATCCGAAAAATTGCTGTCAGATAAAGGAGATATTTCTCCACTGGGAGATGGACAATCACTTATCAATGGTCTCTCACTTAACCTAGATGAATGATGATGACTTTTATTGTCTCTTGAATTAGAAGAGCTTTTCTGTCTCTTCTCACAAACTTGGTGTTTGAGTAACGGCAATTGATTCTGAATGGAACAATGGAAATTAGTTTTCTTTCTGACACTAGCTTTCTCTGAGGGAACCTTTAGTCTTGGAAGAGCTCGCCAGAATTTCAAGTCATAATCTTTATCCTCTTTCTCACTGTGTGGCTTATCAATTTTCTCTTTTGGATTCGGAGCAACACAATCTTCTTCCAAACTTGTCTCTATTTTATCATCAGCTTGTTTCCCCTTATTCTCTCGGGCTTTTGCAGCTTCAGTCTTCATTTTCTCAGCAGAATACTCCTCGATTTCCAGGAACAAGATACCTTTCCCTTTCCTATATTCAACAATACTTTGAAAGAATAAGCCATTTAAAGGGTCTTTCCATAAGTTTTCTGAATATAAGATGACGACAACTGCACTAGCTATGCTTGCCTCCTGATAAGCTGTCAACCTGGCTGTAATAGAAAATAATTGACAAAATCATCAAGAATTGTCCTGCCCTTTACAACATTGTACCTATAACATTGGAGAAAATAACCGGACAAACTGGCAGTTTTACCATTAACAGCTAAATAATGCTCTTTAAGGGTTTAAATGTGGATTAAGCATGAACCAGGCTCCGAGGTTATAACCTTTTTTCGTGCTCAACTCAACTGAGCATGATGTTTCAAATGCTCATAAAATCTAAAATGCTTGAAAATAAAAACTTTTCTTGCTTTCAGATGCTCAGATGTTGTATTTATCATGCTAATAAATGTTAAAATGTCAAAAATTGTTGGCATTTTAACATTTATTAGCAAGATAAATTTCTTGCCCAGCTGAGCTGAGCATGAAAAAAGTTTTATAACCTCAGGCCCTGTCTAGCTTTTAGAAAATATGCTAGGTTAAGACAGATGTATGCTTTAAATAATACAAGTAATACTACTGTTGATAAAATAACTAATAGTCAACACCAAAAACAAGGACAAAGATTTGGCAAGTAAAATATATTAAAGCACCCAGTGGCTATGGCTGCTATTTATTCTAACTTAAGGCAGTTATTCTGTTGTTTTTAGTTCATTTTATCGCTGTTGTTCCAATTATGTGTAGGATTTCACTTTTAGTACTTTTTGGGATAAACGGTAGATGTTTTAAATTTTCACACTTTTCTCTTTCTGTTCTCCACAGAAAGTTGGTTAACAAGGCAGGAAATTACAAAATGCATGTCAGAATAGCAAATAGGCAAGACCCTGATCAGACTGCTTCTTCAGAAGCAGTCTGATCTGGGTCTGTCCTTCTTGTCTAGGAATTTTTGGCAGGAAATTAGTATTCAAATGTTGTGCTTTTTGTCTAGTAGGCATTTTTGGCAGGCAGCTAGTATTCAAATATTTTGAACATCTACCACAGTGCTTTGTGTTCTCTTAGCTTTGGCAATCACTTCGCTGAGGAAAGGAGAGCTGATTGCTTGCTAAAGTGTACTCATGCCTTTATGTTTGTCTGTGCTTTGGTGTCTTTTCCTCTGGGTGCCATGGGTGACTCCGTGATCAAAGGTTTAGATAAACAAAATTTTTGAGCATAAAATTGTAAATATTTTCTTACCCATCAGTTTTAACATATGTTTTGGGTGCTCAAAAGAAACATCTCATTGAGACGATTTTTTTGAGTACCAACAACATATGTTTTGGTTCAGAAATAAGACAATTAATTTTTTGGTACACACTCTTAACTTAAAACCTGTAAGATTGTGACATTTCCTCCTCATACTCAGTTTTTATCACATGGGCCTCCACCTGAGAAACCCTGTCTTTAAATATTTTATCATTTTCCTAAAAATCTGGACAAACAGTGTCACTCTCAAAAATACACAGACAGAAACTCAAAAATATATTATTTTTTTCAACATTAAAGTCGATGGATAAAATATATAAAAATAATTTTAGATTTTTTTTCTTTCTACTTTACGTAATATTACAGTAGGAGGGTTTGCAAATCAACTACTAAAAAAATTCTGGCCTAATCGTATTTACAGTTTTGTTTGAGTGTAAAACGTAAAAGGGGAACAGCCAATGTGAACATGTACAGCCAATGAAGGAAACAAGACGCTTAATTTGCACATGCAAATCAGGAGTGGCTCACTGACAATCAAAACAACAGTGTCACTTCTGGTGAATGAATTCAATGTTCAAAATTGTTGAATTTATGCAATAATAACAATCAAGCTTTGTTTTAAGGTTGACGGCATTGCTCAGTAGATGTTAAAAACCTCAGGCTTTACCTTCTGTTTTAAATATAACACTCAGAACCTTGCAAAAGTTAATCATAATGCAGGCCTTTAGTTAAGAGTGCGTGCCAGAAAAATAATTTCTTATTTCTCAACTGAAACATATGTTGTGGGTGCATAGGCAAGTGAGCTTGGCAGCTGTCAAGCATTTTTCATGAGGTTATGAACAGTTGCAAAAACTTAAGAATCATCAAAGGCTTGCTTTGAAAATGTAAATTTATATTATATATGAGCACTCATTTAATTAATCTATGTTGTGGGCACTCCTAAAGAACTATCTCAATGAGGGTTGCATGGGTGAAAGTACAAAATTTCCAAAATTCTGAACTTTAGAAAATCAGAATTTAAATTTGCTGTATGCTCCCAAATTTTAAAAGCTCCAAGTTAAAGGGTCAAATAATTTTAGATAAACTGAAACTAAATCAGAAAAGCTTTTATTATCTGCAGAATTCAGCATTTTGAGGCTGACTTTCTATGGAAAGTCAGCTTAAAAATGCTGAATTCAGGAATCATCCTGAAAACTTTCACTCATGTAATTGCTGTCAGTTACAAGGGAAAATATTTGCATGAAGTACTGGTTATCTGCTTAGTCAAGCTTGCCCAGAAAAAAGACCATAGCTATGACTGGGATGTACAACCACAAACTCAAAGAGCTGTTCTTGTATTTTTAGACTGAGGAGGATTGCTGCAGTGGTGTCATTAAAAATGAGCCGTGACATGAGATTGTGAGGGGGGGGGGGGGGGGGGGGGGGGGGGGTTTGGTGGGACAAGGGGGTGGGGTTTGTGTGTGAGTGGTGGTGGGGGGGGGTGTTACTTACGTTTATTTCCAGGGACATCAGATGATAGAAATATATCAAAATGCTGATCTTGTAACTGTTTCTTGAGCTCATAAGCTGCTCGGATATCTTCTTCAGCATGGTAGATGAAAGCATTGTGAATACACTCTTCATCTACAATCAATTGAAACAGATGAGCTGCCACAAATGGGCCTGGTCGCTAGAAAACCTGTTTTTGGTGTTTCCGAAAAAGCAAGTTTCAAAACAGTCTCCTTAGCTACAGAGACTAGATAGAAAATAGAAATTTCACCTGTAACAAGATTACGTATGATACTTTCCGAAAAGCGAATAACAAAGGCGCTGATCAGACTGCTCGGATGCGCAGGCTGGTCTGCGCCTGTGTCGTTCGCAAAACCTCAGAAGACAGGTTTCTCACGTCGAGGCACAAATGGGCATTTTGACAGATGTAGACTCAGACGAGCTTGTGCAGCCTCCTTTTAAGCTTCGAAACTCAAATTGATGTTCGTCCAGTAGCCTTAGAGTCATAGGACATTCAAGTGACTAGCAAAGGCTCTGATCAGACTGCACCTTTGCGCAGGTTGATCTGAGGCTTTGCTGGTTGCACATACCTCATTGTTGGAAATATCATGTCGCGGCTCAAATGAAACAGGGCTAATTCTTTGCACACTGGGTGATTTGTGTATTTTGACAATAAACAATGAAATTCTCTATTCTTTAAAGCTCAAGTCAGCACACACAACAAAACGTTTTCTCCATCCTTATTTTCTCTTGATAAAATTTCAAGCAATCAATATTGAAAAAAATTCTACTGATATCAATTCTACTAGATACAATACTATTCAAATTATCGTGCATTATCATAGGTTTAGATAAACAAAATTTCTCGGTGTAAAATTGTAAATATTTTCTTAACTATAATTTTTAGCATATGTTTTGGGTGCTCAAAAGAACCGTCTCACCGAGACTGTTCTTTTGAGTACCCAATGTTTTGGGTGCTCAAAAGAACCACCACATTGAGACTGATCATTTGAGTACCCACAACATATGCTTCGGTTGAGAAATATGAAAATTATTTTTCTGGTATGCGCCTGCATTATGATTAACTTTTGCAAGGTCCTGAGGGTTATATTTAAAACAGAAGGTAAAGCCTGAGGTTTTAACATCCACTAAGTGATGCCACAAACCTTAATGCATTGAAAAACAATGCTTGATTGTTATAATTGCATTAATTCAGCAAATACCTAAATTGTTCACGTAAATTTACTAAAAGTATGGCATTATATTTTGCCACCTATTCACAGTCAGCTGATTGTTAAAAGCAAGTAGCACGGATTTTATGCAATACATGTAATCTATTGATAGTTTCAATTAATTGGTACACTAATCTTAATCCATTTCAAGCCATTCATGATAATTTATAAATACTGTCTGCTTTGTCACCTTCTGGTTATTTTTGTTACGATTCTTTACATCCAAGTCAACAATCTTCAGTCATGTCATGATGGGTCTTCCTGGGTTGAACCAGTACCAAACAGGGGATAAAGTGTCTTACTCAAGGACACAACACAGTGACTCCGCCTGCGCCTTCTGGTGGATTTTGAACCCCTTAACATGGGTTAAAGTTCAAAATTATCCAAATCCTGAATTCCAGAAATTTGATTCTAAAAATTTGTGGTATGCCTACAAAACATCAACAATTTCAGTATTAAATGGTCAATTGTCTTTAGATGAAATGAGAATAATTCAGAGAAGTTATTATAACCTGCCTAATTAAGCATTTTGAGACTGACTATCAATGGAAAGTCAGCCTCAAAATCCTGAATTCAGGAATAATCCTGAAAACTTTCACCCATGCCTTTATAACAAATTGCATACAAGATTGACCCCTTCCTTAGGAGCAGTCTGCTCAGGATTCATATGGGTTTCTTCCATTATGAAAATAGTCTGAACTGCATTTAAATATACATGTACAGTACACAGTAGAAAAGAAATACAGTAAAGCCTGTCTTAAGCAGCCACTCAAAAAAAAAAAGACCAAAATTGGTTTTCAAAACCAATTATAGCTTCATGCAAGTCAAAAGTATTGCAGAATGCTCCAAGAGAGCATTCTGCAATACTTTCGACCTTGATTAAGCTACCTTTTGTCTTTAAGACCTTTGTTTTGTCTTTTTTTGAGTGGCCGCTTAAGACAGGTTTTACTGTAAGTAATTAACATTTTCAGGACAAAGTATATTGGCAGGATAATCGCTGATATGCTATTAACTCTTTCCTTGCTAGCTGCGAATTTTGCTGTCTGCAGATAATCTTTGCAAATAGTTTGGTCTAAGATCAGAACCGACAGAATGTCGGTCCTGATCTGGATCCAAACTGTTTGACACTCTGATGGTGTTCCTAAAAGAATTTTTTGGAAGGCTTAATTTTTTAAAAAGCCAGCAGACGACAACTGAATCATGAAAAATTACCCAGGCTAACAAATGCTTACCCACAGCTGGTTTTGGTCCAATGAAAGTAATGCGACTTCTCAAGTACCATTTGATCTGGGGGCCCCACAACTTTCCGATGACAAACTTGGCCAGAATTATTACCAGAACCAGGACAAAGGCCCCACCGGCTGCTATGCCTATCCAAAGAACTTTGTTTATTGGCTCAGGAGCTGAAAAAAAAAATCAGAAATCTTAAATTTTAACTTTTATTTTCAAATTTTGCTTTCTCCTATGTATACAGGAAAACCCCTAAATGGTTATTTCTACAAACAGTGAAGACCCAAATGAAATACCACATAATGTCATCAGGGTCTACACTGCTTGTTAAGGTAAAAGAGATCTTCAGATGAAAAATACAATTTTTCTTTAAATTATAACCTGCCACCCCTTGATATATACAATGAACCATCCCAAGTTTATTGTATCAAACCAGAAGGAAAAATTCATCAGTATACAAAGAGATAAAAAACTTGATCATCTGCTGGCTAGTACTCCTTATCCAGGCCTCAGTTGAGTTGAGCATGAAATTTCAACTGCTCATTAAAGCTAAAATGTTGAAAAATAAAGACATTTCTTGCTTTTATTCTCTCAGATGTTATACCTGTATTTATCACGCTAATAAATCATGCTAATAAATGCTAAAATGCCAACAATTGTTGGCATTTTAACATTTATGAGCTTGATAAATTTCATGCAAAGTTTGAGTTGAGCATGAAAAATGTTTTATAACCTCAAGGCCAGGACTATGTAAAACCACTGACATATAAATCCCTAACATGGACTGTAGTTACCCTTGATAATCTGTCATGAATGTGAGGGTGGGATAGAAAAATCTGTCCCAGGGATCAGTCACCGTTTGGCATTAGCAGGCTTGCCTAGTGGTAAAGATTGACAAAACCTCTTACAAATAATAGATTCTTCTTCTGGGCAAGCCTAGCATTTTTCCCCAACTCAGTAAATAGATTCAATTAAGCATGAGCACTCATATAGGATCCCGTATATCTGATCATTTGTGGTCAGAAACCCCTAAACGGGTACTTTGGCTAACATGAAGACCCAGATGAAACTAAACTGTTTGCATATACAAAATCAATCTTTAAGGAAAGAATACCTTTTTTTTAAAATTATAACCTGTGGCCCCTCAATATACGCAATGGACCATCCTGACTTTATTACATGTAGCTTTAGAGACAATTGGATTCGTCTGAAGAGGTTTAAGACTATACACACCCTTGATAATTGTGATTTCTTGTCGACTTTGACCTTGTACAAGTTCCGGACTAGACAATATACAGACAAACTTCCTGTTGATGTCAACCTCCTCCACTGAAGACACCGACAAAGCTGCCCTCATCACAGTGTTGTCTGCACTGAAAATATAGAAGCAGTTTCTTGCACACCGGATAAGGATATCTGAGATTTTACCCTGGGATAGAAAATCTTATCTTACCCATGCTATCTTACCCAGGATGTCAAGTAACGCCATTATGTGAAATTGCATCTTAGTGTATTCAGGGACTTATGGAAGCTTATTTTGAAATAAACAAATAAATAAATAAATAAATAAACAAATAAAAACAGTGGTGAGCAATAAAAAGAATCCATTATTCATGTGAGGGTTGGATAGAAAATCCGTCCCTAGGGATCACCATTTGTCATCACTCGGCAAGCCTCGCGATGCCAAAGGGCCTACCCTCACACTCATGATGGATTCTTATATTCTCGGCAAGCCTCGTGATGCCAAAGGGCGATCCTCGGGACGGATTTTCTATCCTACCCTCACACTCATGATGGAAACTTATATTTCAAGTGGTTTACCCAACTCTTATTTTAACCCTTTCCTTCATGAATATTAATGCTAAGCTCCACCCAGTATGAATGATTAAATGAATAAACTTTCATGTTTGTACATAGATCTAAATTTAGATCTGGAACAGCCCCCATCAAAATAGAAACTGGTTGGTACCAAAGTTTAGACTTGAGTGAGCGGGTTTGCTTCCATTGTGCCTCTTGCATTGAAGATGAAGAACATGTACTGATGGTGTGTCTTATATATGAGGATCTTAGAATGAGTTTAGTAAGTGAAGCAATGTTGGTAAATCCTGCCTTTGGTGGCTATAGTGATATGCAAAAGCTGTGCTTTCTTTTGTCTGATTCTAGAATGGTGAGGTCGAGCTCAAGGGTATGCACACTTATACTTGAGCGTAGGAGAAATTTTCTAAGTCGTGTATAAATTATAATTGACATTTCTGATAAGTAAAACTTGCTTATATCATACAGTAATCACAAAATTTGCCAGCACAGTTAATGTATGTTCTTTTGTGCATTGGTTTATACATGTGTTTTGGGTGCTCGTGGGAGTTGTCTCATGAGAGGATTCCCACGTGTACCCACAACATAGGATTTCTGTCGCCAGATATGAAAAGGAGGCACATGTAATGGAGATTCTCCTGTACACTGGTTTAAACATGTGCTTTGGGAGCTCGTGGGAGTTGTCTCATCGAGACCGTACCTTTGAGTACCTACTAATATACATGTGATACCTACTAGTGTGCATTGGCTTTGGCATGTGGTATGGGAGCTCATCGGAGTGGCCTCACTGAGACGGTTCCTTTGAGTACCCTTTGAGTATCCATATGTGATACAAGAGGTTAGCACAGATGATAGATCCTTGTGCATTGGTTTCGGACCTGTGTTTTGGGAGCACTTGGGTATCCTCCCATTGAGACGGCTCTTCTGAGCACCTGCAGCATGTGTTTTTGTGTCCAGGCATGACAAAAAAAAAATAGTACATATCATGGGTATATTCTTGTGCATTGGTCTTAACGTGTGTATTGTGCACTCAATCGAATCGTCTCATGGGGACAGTTTCTTTGAGTGCTCACGACTTGCGATTTTTGTAGACAATTGAGGAAAAGTTTGCACTGAAACTGAATTTTTTCTAGAACATAGATTGAGACATGTGTTGTGGTGGCTCTTGGGAATCGTCCCATTGAGACATTTCCTTTGAGTACCCTCATCATGTGATTATTATCGCCAGATAATAAGAAATAGTACAGGAAATGGATACTTTTCTCTACATCCGTTTCGGTATGTGTTGTAAGAGCGGCATAGGAAGGTATCATAGGAATAACGGTGATATAATTTAGTCTAGTGGATGGTGAGTGTCATGATAAGGAGGTAATCGCTAGAACCATTGAAAAACCATTGAAAAATTAAAATCTACTTACCACCAACATAAGCAGCCAAGGACTCCCCCGATGGGCAAAAATTCTTAAGTGTAATATTGTAGATATATTATTCTGGTATTTTAGTTTTATAAATTGTTTTGGATGCTCAAATGAGCCATCTCAAGAGATGGCTCTTTTGAGTGTCTCCAACATGTGTTTTAGATGCAAGATGGAAAAAAACGCATTCCATTTTAAAGATTTGATCATTCTTTGCCAAAATCCTTTTACATCATTTTACACCAATTTATACCAATATACTGCTATGATCTTACCGGCACAGATACAGGTGTTTATGGAACTGCACACCTGTTTACCCTTTGTAATTGTGTTTGTGTAAATAATGTATATATTTGGGACCCATTGCTGTACAATTTGACACCAGTGCGACTGAAAATGATTTCATGTGCAACTTAATATTGTCGTCTTTATAGTTAAACTTTAAGTTTAACTGTAAGGCTATTCTCTATGACAGTTTTTCTCATGGCAAGGCTCATGTATATGTCTTTTAGAAAAAGTTTTAAAATTGTAAATATCTAAAGAACTTAAAATTCTTACTGTCTCTCACAATTCTTTTAGAATGGCAGTTGTATATGTACCTATGTGTTTTAAATGTAAGATATGTTTTACTGTATACACTGGTGAGACAAAAATAAACGATAAAAAAAAAAATAGATCAAAGAAATAACTTGTCAGGTCCACTAGTGTAGGATCATATCTAATCATATTCCCATAAGCAAACAGAGAAGACCCTGATCAGGCAGCTCTAACAAAAGGTGCCTGAGCTGGGTCTGCTCTGTTTGCAAAAGTGTTAAAAGGCGTCTCTATAAGGTAAAGGATTAAATCAGGGAGCCCAAATTTCTGTGAAAGCTTAAAGAATTGGATAAAATGTGGGGGTTTTACCCAAGACATATTTCCATCCCAACAATTAGTGATGTTTCTTGGAAGCATCTTAGTGAGACAATTTCAATAAGAACACACACTGCCAATCACACCAAAACTGTCTGATTTTGTTGCCTGCTGTAATTTTTCAAAAGCCAATTTGGAGCAGTCTGATCTGTGTCCACACTGTTTGCTTCTATGCTGAAATAAGTCTACAAAGTTATGCAATGATTTGCAGCAGATGAATTCAGCAGACAGCGTTTTCAGATGAATTTTTGGTGGCACTTTAATGGTTAAGCCCCACAATCTCAGATAGCCTATTGTATACCCAGTATCATAGGAGCATTTCCTGCTTCTATATACAAAGTATGGAAATAATTACATTCCCAGACCAATATAAGACACCATGTCTGACTTGCAGTAAGCACAGGAGGACACAACATTTCATCAGGGTCTGCACTTTTTGTCATGACAAAACCTATGCATATTATATTGGGTCTTAACACCTACTGTACAGTCATGGTGTCCTTGTATCTTGAGCTGACATTCACAACTTATCTAAACCTATGTATATTATATTGGCCTTAACACCTACTGTACAGTCATGGTGTCCTTGTATCTTGAGCTGACATTCACAACTTATCTAAACCTATGCATATTATATTGGCCTTAACACCTACTGTACAGTCATGGTGGCCTTGTATCTTGAGCTGACATTCACAACTTATCTAAACCTATGTATATTATATTGGCCTTAACACCTACTGTACAGTCATGGTGTCCTTGTATCTTGAGCTGACATTCGCAACTTATCTAAACCTATGTATATTATATTGGCCTTAACACCTACTGTACAGTCATGGTGTCCTTGTATCTTGAGCTGACATTCGCAACTTATCTAAACCTATGCATATTATATTGGCCTTAATACCTACTGTACAGTCATGGTGTCCTTGTATCTTGAGCTGACATTCACAACTTATCTAAACCTATGCATATTATATTGGCCTTAACACCTACTGTACAGTCATGGTGTCCTTGTATCTTGAGCTGACATTCGCAACTTATCTAAACCTATGTATATTATATTGGCCTTAACACCTACTGTACAGTCATGGTGTCCTTGTATCTTGAGCTGACATTCGCAACTTATCTAAACCTATGCATATCATATTGGCCTTAACACCTACTGTACACTCATGGTGTCCTTGTATCTTGAGCTGACATTCGCAACTCTTCTGTACATTCCGTTTTCCTTCACAAACCATTCAACATTCCCCATCATATGACCACCATCACTGCATCCAAAATATCCTGCACACGGCACCGTCAGATTCACACCATAGTTGTCAATATACTGGTTTCTTGGAAATGGTTCTGTCAATATGGGTCCCCTTGAAAGCACATCACAGGCTGAAATGGTAAGTATGGTAAATTGTTCTAAAATTTTAAACACTTTTCTCTTTCTGCTCTCAACTAAAATATTTGTTATCAAGGCTAGAATTCATAAAATGCTTGTCAAAATAGCAAACAGGATAGACCTGATCAGACTGCTTCTTCAGAAGCAGTCTGATCTGGGTCTGCTCTGTTTGTTTAGGTCTTTTGGTCAGACAACTGGTGTTTGGAATTTTAGAGCATTTACCGTAGAACCATAATTGTTTCTGATAAGAGTGATGTCCTCAATACCAGTCACATAGCCCTAAATAAAAGGCATGCTAGATGTTTCTTGTCAGGGATCTAGAAACCTAATGACTCCAAGTCCCCTTATCTTAACCCTTAAAGCACCAATCACAACAAAAGTCATCTGCTTTTCTCGTCTGCTGCAATATTTAAGAAGCCTATATGGCAAACAGTGTGGACCCTGATCAGACTGCTCCTGTATGAGCAGTCTGTTCTGGGTCCATGCTGTTTGCTTCTATACTTAATTTGCCAGTAATGTTAGGCAATTATTTGCAGCAGACGACTTCAGCAGATGTCATTTTCAGATGCAAATTTTTCTTGGCGCTTTAAGGGTTAAGTGTGAAGCTTCTAGCTATACTCATTCACCATCTAGCGAGCACAGTGGTAGAGTGTTTGACTCAAGACCGAGGGGAACTGGTTTGAGCCTCACTGCCGTCACTGTGTTGTGTCCTGAAGTTGAAGTTGAGCAAAACACGTTTATCCTTGCTGAGTACTGGTTCAACTCAGGAAGACCCGTCCCGACATTACTGAACAATTGTTGACTGGGTCATGAAGAATCAAATCAAACAAAATCACTCACCATCTTGTATCAGCTGACCAAATTAGAAGCTCCTAGTCATAATAATCATTATCTGGATTGCAAATTTTCAATGGCCAAATTTGCAAAGGGTAATAACTTGAAAAAAATTAAACAAGTTTTTTTTAAAAATATTTAACCAGGTAATCTATTCATCGTCCTCTTTTCACCTGGTCAAGTTTGAAGCTCCTATCTACATTCATTTTCGAAAAAGCTTGATAGTTTTCAATGTCCAAATTTTCAAAGGGCAGTAAAAAGGGCAGTAAATGAAATGACTTTTTTGTTTATTTTCACCAGGTAATCTACTCATCGTCTTCTATCAGCTGACTAATTTTGAGGCTACTAGCTGTAACAGTTTTCGAGATATCTTTATTACAAGTTTTCAAAATCCAATTTTGCCAATTTGTTAGTTCAAAAAACAACTTTTTTTTAAATTTCCACCAGGTAATCTGCTCATTATCCTCTATCAGCTGACAAAGTTTGATGTTCCTAGCTGTAATAGTTCTTGAGATATCTTGATTACAAAATCATTCTGACCCTTGAAAAGGGGCGTAACTCCACAAAGGGAGATTCTTCTGACTAAAAAAAAATATGGGTCAGTTGTTTTTAGAGGAGATATCCATTTATGAAAATTAAAAACACTTACTTATTTTTTTAAACCAACGCACAGATGCACACACACATGGACAGGCCTAAAGCAATGTGCCCCATTAACTTTTTCAAAGTTGGGGGCATAGAAATGATCACAAAGCTAAATTCTATACAATTCAATAAGGGTAGAACTTTTATCCCAAAGTAATCACAAGTAATCATTATAAATTGGCAACTTAAGATTTTTGTCATTGTAATCAATATAATTCATGGAAAAGTAATAGAAATCAGTAATCAAATACATTCAAAAGTAGTTATAATTGTAAGTGATTTCATTTGCAAGTAATCATTTACATTTGCAAGTAACTGACCCAAGTCTGAACTGGAATCCTGCAAGTTTAACCCTTTGTACATGTATACTAATCGATTCTTCCATCGGGTTTGATACAATAAAGTTGGGATAGTCCATTGTACATATCTAGGGGTGTCAGGTTATAATTTTCAAAAAGTATTGTATTCTTTTGTCTGAAAATCTTTTTTACCTTTACAAACAGTGAAGATCCTGATATAATGCTGCATTTTATCTGGGTCTTCACTATTTGCAAAAGTACTCCTTTAGGGGTTACCCGAATTCAAGGAATTTGGGGAGATGTGTTAAAGTAAATAAAAATGTTCAGCATGTCAAGGATAAACAATGAATTTACCAACTGGGCCGCAGGTATTATATGACTTTTGGGCTACTGTAAAGGCAACACCTCATGAATGTGTAATTAGGACTGCCAACCTTAGACATAGGTAAAAGCTGAAAATGAGGCGTGGTTTTATTCAAAAGTAACTGTATCATCTTGTGCCATTACCTCAGTATATATTCAAACCACATTATTTAGTCCTTAAAAGGCCCGCAAAATAGCTGCATTTGAAAATGTTTATTTAACATAAGTATAGAGGCAAACATTATTGACCCAGATCAGACTACTCCTACAGGAGCAGTCTGGTCTGGGTCCACACTGTTTGTCTATGAGGCTTCAAATATTTTAGTGGAAGACAAAAAACATACATTTTGTGATTTTGAGCTTTAAGAGTTAATAAATGTGGATCAGTGTGTATAAAGTTAGGATTTTCATGAAATGCATGTTCGTTTGCACGGCACAAACAACTTATTATTCTTCACCAAATTATAAATAGAGCCTGATTTCCCTTGTATAGCAGATGAAATAGCCGAACCACGTCCAGATATGAATATTAAAGTTACCGCCTTTACTGAGAGAAAAAGTCTTATTATATTACTCACCAACAACATGAAGCCATATCTTATGACTGATAATAGCCCCTTGTGGAACAACACCTGTCTGCCTTTTAGGGATCAGGTCACACCTAAATGTGGTATTGTCTTGGAAAGTTGCATGATAAATTCTTAGAATCTGTTTCTGCTCCTGGAGTTGGGGGACATCTGACCGGCCTGTAGCGCTAGGAGGGAACGGCGTCCAGTTGTCACCATCAAGTCGGTACCAGTTGATATCTCTCACCCCTTCGCTACAGCATTGTAAAGCAATTGACTGACCGTGCTGAACATAATCAAAGTCTCCAAGAGGTTTTGTATATTTGGGTATATCTGAAAGAAAAACTAATTTATGATCTGTTTGAGACCCATTCTTATGTAGAATTGCCAATTCGAATAATTTTATATAAATGACGATTTTTCAACGTTTAGGCCAGATTTTTTTATGAGTTGATTTACGGGATCTTTTTTCAGGTGACGAAAAAAATGAGAAAAAAGCTCTGAAAATGACCAGTTGACTGGTCATTTTCAGAGCTATTTTTTCTCTTTTTTTTTCAATTTCAGAGCTTTTTTTTCTCTTTTAATATCTCCAGAACAAACAATAAAACTAGTAAAGTAAACCAACAGTCTTTAAATATTTCAAAATTTTCCTCGGAACCTCAAAAAATTATTATTTTTTCAACAAAACAAATAATATTTAGAGTCGGCGGATAAATTAAAAAATAATTTTAGAAATTAATTTTTTTTCTACTTTCTGGAAAATTACAGGAGGGTTCGTAAATCAACTAATAAAAAATTCTGACCTTACCAATGCTATAATAGTTTTCCCCATCAATTAGTAGTGGGCCTACCTAATTTTATTTTAACAGAGAAAATGTTTAACTCCACTAGAAATTTGGTTTTTATGTATCAGAATGGTCGGTGGCACATGCAAAAAATGGAAGAATTTTAGGGATAGGTGTCATTACCTAAGACACAAAGAATGCTTAGATCTAGTCCTAGAATGTCTGTATTTTACTTGACATTAGTGAATCAATAAGTTCTGAAAGCATACCTGCAAATTTACTCTGAAAATACATGTAATAATAATAAAAACAACCATCATTTTCAGAAAAAGGCTTATTTCCAGAACAATTTCTTAACATTAGTCTAAATAAAAATATACACGATAAAACTGCACAAAAGACACGATAAGCACATGTCTTGCGTTTATAGAAAACATAACTAAAGCAATTTTTACTTTTAAAATTCAAGGAAAGTCTCTACTTTGCAAACGAAAATTTACTTGTAAATTAGGATAGAATGTCCCATTAATTATACTCTCATCTCAGATAGTCTTAAACCTACACTGAACATGGTTATAATGTAGAAGGGGTTTTACATGCAATCAAACATAGACTGTTTCTAGTTTGCATGTAAAAACGAGTGAAAACGCCAATTTTGTATTGTCCTTTTAGAGGACACATTATTACTGCATTTAAGTTGCTTCCTTTTCATCAAAGGGTGACCTTTTACCATCAACTTTTCGCAATAGGTGTTCAGTTTTACATGAAAGGTCAGCACTTCTGAGGGAGCTTCAGGTATCACTGTACCATTAGGCACCGTAAGTTTAGGTGCAATAAGATTTATGAGCATTAGAAACAAGTCCGGGCGTACTTTGGTCAACCCCAATCTTTGCTCTGCTGATACCTGGTCATGATTTATTTTACATACTAGAAGCTCTCCTTTAGCCAGATAGCTCCTGTAAGTTTCAGGTAATTCTGTATTGTTTTCAATTTGGAAAAATACTTTTTCCAGGTCAGTGTATTCTTGGGCCGGAGCAGCAGGAACTTTGAAAAAAGTATGGTCTCCACGAACTCTAAAATATTTTTGAAAATCAATCTGGAGAAACCTGGGCTTTCACTGTTTATTTTGTTTTTCTTGAGCATTTGAACTGGAATATTGTTGGTTAATGATCAAGGAGATGTCCTGTAGAAATTACGTGTGTATTTTGAGCATTAAACTATATTGGAAAATGCATTAGTACAGTGAGACCTTGAAAGCATACCCTGTATTACTATCTTTAAAATCTGAACATCTCAGGCTGTTCTTCAGTATATTCTGGTGTCCCACTTATATCTTTTAGAAGCCATTACAACTCTATGAAATAATTAAATGGAAGCATACTGCCTAATAGCTCACTCCACCGTGACTGAGTTGAGCTGCCATTTACACACAGCTGAGGTTAACAAGCGCTTGAAGTCATGCTGTTAGTGTTGAAAATTTGAAACGTTTATGGCCATTCGCATTGATTTTATAAACGATTTTAAATACCTACTACATTTTTATTCTTCAGAAAATGCTAAGGTTAGAAACACTGTACAGCACAAAAATTAGACTTTCAAAAATTTTTAGCTACTTAATCACATAAAACAACGTTCTTTTTATGTTAAATGATTTTTCGAAGAGTCACCAGTGTCGTAAAATGGATTTTGTGTAAATTTATTTTAGAAATATCACAAAGACAAGCTAATTTTTATCAATTTAACGGAAAACATGCTATTTTTCTGTAAGTTATTTTAATGGTAAATGTGTTGTCTCTTATTAAATCTAAAGGATGGTACTTGTTTGATTGCTTAACATATCTAAACTAACTATTTAGTCTTTACTTGAACCAGGAAGACTTACACGACAAATCTACGGCAATATTTGTAACCATTTAAGCTTATTTAAAAAGAGTAGAGTCAAAACATTTGACCACCCCTCTCTGAAAATACAGCAAAATGATTTGTGATGTGCTCCGCATACGAAGAGATACACTCAAGTAAAGGTTCATAATTTTGTTATCTAAGCTGTGATTCCACTCATATTTGTAGAAAATGTGTTGTAGATGTATATTAATATATAGTACACATTCATAGAGTTCCCGATGGACAATCTCATTTTATAACAAAAGTACAATTTACTGGACAACCCTCGTATGTTATCAATATTTGCTATCTTGATCTAGAATAACTATATGTAAAATATGGTAGTAGTTTGTGTGCACTCAGTGGAAACATATGAGTCTCACTTATTCTTTTATTTCTTACCAGTAGAGGAAGTTCTGTTAGGACAGATGGGGTAACCATTGGCTGCCTCAGATAGGATAACAATAACCAGACATAAGAGCAACATCTTCCTGATTTTCCTGGAGTAAAATAATACATGATGATGACAAACCATACAAAAACTAGACTACACCTTCCCAAATACCCGCTTTTGAGCTAACAAAAGCATCACCAAAGTTTGAAGTTGCTACGTCCAACTGTTTAGGAGATGCATTTACAAGAAAGTGCATTATTTCACTTTTGACCTTGACCTTAGGTCAAAGACAAACATGAAACTTTGCCCAGTAACCTCTACACCATATGACCTATACACCTGCAAAGTTTGAAACTGCTATGTCCAACAGCTCAGGAGGAAATGCATTTACAAGAATTATTTGATTTGACCTTGGGTCACATGAAGAATTGCCCTCTACATCATGTGACCCATGTACCAAGGTCAACCATCACCTTTGGAACTTATCTATAGTCATTGTTTCATAAGATTGAACATATGACTTTGGCTTTAACAGTTTTCAAAAAAAAAAAATCTCAAAAAAAGTCCCATTTAAATGCATTAGGAAGCAAATTTGACCTTGACATTAAGTAGGTCAAGGTCAACCTAGGACCATCATTTGAACCAACTTGTTAGGCCCCACATCCCAAATGCTAAATAACAAGTCCCAAGGTCATCAGCCTTTTGGTTCTGGAGGAGAAGATTTTTAAATATATGGGCATGGCGACCACCATGGTCATGTAACCGGGACTATCTGAACAAACTTTTGTTCTGCCATCCTATGGAGTCTCCATATGCAATAAGTCCAGCGGTTTCAATGGAGAAGATGTTTGAAAATGTTAACGGACAGACGACAGACGCAGGAGTCATTGGTACTAATAGCTCAGGTGAGCTAAAAAAACACACTTTGGAACACTTTAAGGTGTTATTTTTCAGGAACCGGTATCATCACTGATTCTTCAATAAGTTTTAACAAACAGCTTGAAAATTCAAAATGACAAAGATGATACAGATTGCTGAAAAATAATATTTAACATGGATTCTCTGTAAGAATCAAACTAGAAAAAGTGTCCATGGGACATGGATGCCCCCGCCTATTGTTTTTATTTCACCTGCAATTAAACATTGGGTATACAATAAGTGAACAGGATACCATTTACATACTACAAACTGAATTTATATCTTCAGCCATAGTGTCTATAAGCTTCTGTAGTAGTCGAGCCTAAAAACGACTAAGTTCAAACTGCGAATAAATTATAAAAAAATAATTAATCAACAAGGTACATAGTGTCTATAAGCTTCTGTAGTAGTCGAGCCTAAAAACGACTAAGTTCAAACTGCGAAAAAATTATAAAAACTGCGAAAAAATTATAAAAAATTAATCTGAAGATTATATGCAAATGTAAAGCATATATTCCGTTCTTGACAAAACAACTGTAAAGTTTAAAAAGGATTTAGTAAAATTGTAGGAGGATTTGTGCTCACAAGGTATCTAATGTCCATAAGCTTCTGTAGTAATTAAACCCAAAAATGACTAAGTTCAAACTGTGAAAAAAGTGACAAAAAATGATCTGAGGGTTATATCCAAATGTCATGCACATCTTCAGTCCTTGACAAAAACACCAGTAAAGTTTCAAAAGGATTGGGATAAAATTGTAGGAGGAGTTGCGCTCACAAGGTACCTAATGTCCATAAGCTTCTGTAGTAATTTAGCCCAAAAATGACTAAGTTCAAACTGTGAAAAAAGTGACAAAAATTGATCTGAGGGTTATATCCAAATGTCATGCACATCTTCAGTCCTTGACAAAAACAACAGTAAAGTTTCAAAAGGATTGGGATAAAATTGTAGGAGGAGTTGCGCTCACAAGTGACCTAATGGCCATAAGCTTCAGTAGTAGTTGAGCCCAAAATTGACTAAGTTCAAACTGTAAAAAAAGTGACAAAAATTAATCTGAGGGTTATATCCAAATGTCATGCACATCTTCAGTCCTTGACAAAAACACCTGTAAAGTTTCAAAAGGATTGGGAAAAAATTGTAGGAGGAGTTGCGCTCACAAAGTACCTACCTAAATGATGGACGAATGGAAGGACGCACGGACGGACGGACATGGGCAACGCTTAATGCCCTTCCGCATTCTACGAATAGCGGGGGCATAAAAATTCCCATAGGGGTCCGGCACACTACATCTGGGATTTTTCTCATTCTTTGTGTGTGAAGCAGGTATGACCCCCAAACAGCAAAACAAGTCTTAAAATTTCAAAATGACATCTGGTTACCATGGTTACCAGGGTTATTTATGTCACACTGAGCTTTGCAGAAAATGCAAAGAAAAAAGTAAAAAATAGGCATACTTGGCTGACCAATCCTTCAAAATGTGTTCATCATATTTCTAGAACTAACATACTTGTATACTGTACCGACTTTGCTCTATATGAGAGAATAAGAAAACATAAGGTATGTAACCCACGTGAGTAGCACGTGACTGTTAAAATATGCAGATTTTGACAATTTCCAAAATGTGGAAAAAATGGGAATTTGACATATTTTGAAGCAGTTTTTGATAACTTTTGCAACAGGGTACAAGAAAACCACTGATTTGAATATAACAAGCAATATGTCTTCTAATGGAAACAATAAAAAAACTGGATGGAGAAATTCTTTATTTAAGGTCAAGGTCAAAAAAACTCCAGTTCATGAATTTTAAAAATTTCGTATTTTCACATGTTTTGGACCAATATCAGGATGGGTAAATAAAAGTAAACAAGAAAGTAAGTGTTACAGTCACTAAGAACAACATATAAGTGACCAAACACAATAATAAAATGTATTTATTTATTTGAAGGTGAAAGTCAAGGTCAAGGTCACAAAATGTAGAATTTCAAAATACGGCAAAACTTGGTTTTTCTCATTTTTTTGCACAATATTAAGATGCGTAAATGAAAGAAAGGAAGAAAGCAACTAGTCTATGCATTAAGAACAACACATCAGTTATTTAAAGCAATTATCACATGGATTAAAATATTTTAATGTAAAGGTCAAAGTCAAGGTCATTAAATGTAGAAATTCAAAATGTAGAAAAACTGTGATTTTCACATGTTTTGGAATATTAAAACATTCAGATGGGAATATGAAACCAATAAGAAAACCACTAATGTCTACATTAGGAATAACACATCAGTTAACAAAAGCAACACTATAATAAATGAATATATTTACATTTCAAGGTCAAGGTCATTTAATGTAGAAATATTAAATGTTGAAAAACTTAGTTTTTTTGCAAGTTTTAGAACATTATTTAGATGGGTAAATGAAGGAAAGCAAGAAAAAAGCTAGTTTATGCATTACGAACAACACATCAGTTAAAAAAATAACAAAATGAATGAAAATATTCGAATGTAAAGGTCAATTGCAAGGTCATCAAATATAGTACGTCTGAATTACAATTTTGAAATATTCGATTTTCGCATGTTTTGGAACAATATTAAGATGAGTACATGAAATTAGGTAAGAAAGATACCAGTCCTTCCATTAAGAACAATACATCAGTTAACAAAAGCAGTACTAAAAAAAGAATTTATTTGCATGTAAAGGTCAAGGTCATCCAATGTTAAAATTCAAAATATGTGTTTAAAAAAACTGGGTTTTTTCACATGTTTTGGAACAATATTTAGATTGGTAAATGAAAGAACGCAAGAAAGCAACTAAACTATGCATTAAGAACAATACATCAGTAACTAAAAGCAATAAACATAATTGATTAATCTATTTGAATATGGAGGTCAATGTCAATGATACCAAATGTAGTCCAAATTCAAAATGTGGAGAGACTGCAATTTTCACATGTTTTGATACCATATTTAAATGGGTATGTAAAAGCTGTTACTTTGGGATTAGTCTTCACCTATTCTACATTTATTATTTGCAGCATATGCCCTAGGGAAACTTTGCATATGCACAGGGTCATCTGAGCCTTGTCTGCTTATTGATGCTTTAACTGCTGATATCTCAAGTATTCTTCAGGCTATACAGAACAATTCAGCTTCTTCAATGTTTTCAATAGAGCCTATATCTGATTTTATACTCTTTTCAAAGGAGTTTGTATATGATATAGCACATTAGAAGTGATCTAAGTTAGCTATTCTTTGAATCAAGTAAAAGTTTGCTATTTCCACACCCACTGAACTATGTCTTATAAAGAGGATCTTACAAGAGTGATAATTTCATTTGGAATTATCAAACAAGCCTTTAAACGAATCTTTTTATCATTCATAAGACATACTAAATGCAATTTATCACCTTCAAACTTTGTTTATTTCAATGAAACATTGCATTTTGTGTCTGTCAACCAGCAGGAGAAAAGAAAAGAAAAAATTCAGCAAATCCCGACAATTTTATTTCCAAACTTTTCCTTGAGATATGATTAAGAAAATGAATACCCACACTTTATGTTTTGTTTAGGAAAGGGCTCGTAGTGATTTGCTGCTTAATATATCACTGGCTGGAGGTCAATCGTTAAAGTGAATAAATCACGAGCATAAAGCGCGAGTGATTTATCCACTAAAGAGTGCGATACATTAACAGGCCCCCAGTTAAGGATGCGAAACGGAAAATTATTTTTCTCATTTCTCAATCAAGACATATCCTGTGGGTACTCAAAAGAACCGTGTCACTGAGACGGTTCTTTTGAGCACCCAAACACATGTTTAAACTGATGGATAAGAAGATAATCACAATTTTATGCTGAAAATATTTGCTTAACTGGCCTAATGTATTAAGCAACAAATCACTGTGAACAATTTTGAATAGATTCACACACAAAATTAAAAAAAAAAGATTGAATCCTTCAGAGTCTAAAACGATTTTACCATCTCAAACAAAGTGTAAGAATTTCCCATAACTCTTGTTTGGACAGAAATGCGTATTTTTGCTGTTTGGAATGAATATACATTTATTTTCATTGAGAAGAGTGAAAAATGAATATTTTATTTATCTTCATCTACGTCCATTATTGAAGTTCTATAATTGTAAAAACGATGTTTCACGATTTTCTGTCACCGTTTCAAGGCCTTACATGATAGATGACGTCAAGAGAATCAAAATGGCTATCCAACGACGTCAGGCCAGTCTGTACCCAGTTCGTCCAGTGGTTTATCAACCAATTAATCACTGAATTCAACCATTGGCTACATTGTGATTTGTTGCTTAATATATTGCTGGCAGTTAAAGTGAATAAATCATGAGCACAAAGCGTTACCGATACTTTGCATGAGCTTGTCAAACACTTCTGACACCATTAAAGCAATTCCAAAGGGAAAAATCTTTGGGTCCGCCAGGATTCGAACCCAGAACTCCTGCATGACAGTCGACCACTCTAACCATGTCGCTAAAGAGTTAACCCAACAGCGAGGCTGTTAGGAATGTCACTGTCACTACAATACGATACAGGTCTTTTTTCAAAAGGCTTACAAAACAATAAGCATAAACCCACATTATCTTACAATTGGAAAATGCTATCTTTGACCTTGACTATCCATTCTTCTATCATATGCTTATTTTTTGCTATTGCTTACATATATGATGGTCCATTATGACTTTACAAGAACATTTCATAGGTTTTTTTACCCACAAACAACCCGGGCAATTCGAGTTACAAAATGAGCAAAACCCGTTTTTTCAAGTTGAATTTTTATGTTCTGAGACCTTGAACTTGACCTTCACATTTAAATATGTTATCCTTTTAACTTTAGCTTTCGTTTCTTGATGTTTTGATCTACATGTAGTAGCTGTGGCTTTTTCTGAAACGCCTTTAAACCAAAAACTGTGAATACATAGATGAAAATTGCCATAATTAAACATTTGGATATAGAAGAATTTGTGACCTTGACCTTGAACTTTATATTTATATCGTTACACCAGTTTGATAAAATTTAAATAGTTGCTGTTATTATTTGTATTACTATATCAAAGGATTTTTAAATAAATATTCTGGACACATTACAAAAAAGTGTTACAAACTATGACTAAATTACTGTTTTTTCGCCTTTTTTAAAAATGTTCTACTTGTGACCTGGACACTGACCTTCATATTCATATTCTTCATCTGTTTAGGTTTTGATATAGATAAAATATACCTTTTTTTATAACCATATTAGTTTTTTTATTGCTATCTTCAGCTACACGAAGGGTTTAAATGAGTGAAAATCCTTTTTTTCTACATTTCAAAGAAGATACTTTATGACCTTGACCTTCATACATCAATTTCTCCAACCGGCTTGATACAATTTTCAATAGTTACTATTATTAACTTTGTTAATATATCAGTGGGTTTATAAGTATATTCTGGAAACATTACAAAATTTTGTTTCAAAATAATACTAAATTACTGTTTTTTCGCCTTTTTTGAAAATGTACTTTGTGTGACCTTGACATTGACCTTCACATTTATAATCATCATCTGTTTAGGTTTTGATATCGATAAAATATACCTTTTTCTTTATAACCATATAAGTTTTTTATTACTATCTTCAGCTACCCTTCACAAAAAGGGTTTAAATTAGCAAAAAAATTCTTTTTTCTTCATTTTCAAAGTAGTTATTTTATGACCTTGACCTTGACCTTCATACATCAATTTCTCCAACCGGTTTGATATAACTTACTATAGTTACTATTATTATCTTCGTGAATATATCAAAGGATTTATAAATTTATTCTGGAAACATTACAAAATTTTATATCAAAATATTACTAAATTACTATTTTTTCGCCTTTTTGAAAATGTACCATTTGCAACCTTGACATTGACCTTCACATTTACATTCATCATCTGTTTAGGTTTTGGTGTCAATAAGAGATACCATTTTCTTCATTACCATACAAGTTTTTTCTTACAATCTTCAGCTACCCTTCATAAAAAGGGTTTAAATTATTGAAAAATCCCTTTTTTCTTCATTTTGAAATTAGACAATTATGACCTTGACCTTCATACATCAATTTCTCCAGCTGGTTTGATATAATTTTAGATAGTTGCTATTATTATCTTTGTGAATATATCAAAGGATTTATAAAGAAATTCTGGAAACATTACAAAATTTTGTTCCAAAATATGACTAAATTACTGGGTTTTTTAGCCTTTTTTGAAAATGTACCATTTGTGACCTTGACATTGACCTTCATATTTATATTCATTAATTTAAGCTAGTTGTTATTATTATCTTTGTAAATATATCAAAGGATTTATGTATATATTCTGGAAACATTACAAAATTTTGTTCCAAAAAATGACTAAATTACTGGGGGTTTTTTCGCCTTTTTTGAAAATGTACTATTTGAGACCTTGACAAAGACCTTAACATTTATATTCAACATATGTTTAGGTTTTGGTGTCAATGAAAGATACTTTTTTCTTCATTACCATATTAGTTTTATTCTTACCATCTTCAGCTACCCTTCAAAAAAGGGTTTAAATTAGTAATAAATCCCTTTTTTCTTCATTTTGAAATTAGACAATTTATGACCTTGACCTTCATACATCCATTTCTACAACCGGTTTGATATAATTTTAGATAGATGCTATTATTATCTTTGTGAATATATCAAAGGATCATAAATAAAGTCTGGAAACATTACAAAATTTTGTTCCAAAAAATGACTAAATTACTGGGTTTTTTTCGCCTTTTTTGAAAATGTACTATTTGTGACCTTGATATTGACCTTCACATTTATATTCAACACATGTTTAGGTTTTGGTGTCAATGAAAGATACTTTTTTCTTCATTACCATATTAATTTTATTCTTACCATCTTCAGCTACCCTTCAAAAAAGGGTTTAAATTAGTAATAAATCCCTTTTTTCTTCATTTTGAAATTAGACAATTTATGACCTTGACCTTAACCTTTATACATCCATTTCTCCAACCGGTTTGATATAATTTTAGATAGTTGCTATTATTATCTTTGTGAATATACCAAAGGATTTATAAAGATATTCTGGAAACATTACAAAATTTTGTTCCAAAATATGACTAAATTACTGGGGTTTTTTCGCCTTTTTTGAAAATGTACCATTTGTGACCTTGACATTGACCTTCACATTTATATTCATCATCTGTTTAGGTTTGGTGTCAATGAAAGAGACTTTTTACTTCATTACCATATTAGTTTTATTCTTACCATCTTCAGCTACCCTTCCAAAAAAGGGTTTAAATTAGTAATAAATCCATTTTTTTATTCATTTTGAAATTAGACAATTTATGACCTTGACCTTGACCTTCATACTTCAATTTCTCCAACCAGTTTGATATAATTTTAGATAGTTGATATTATTATCTTTGTGAATATATCAAAGGATCATAAATATATTCTGGAAACATTACAAAATTTTGTTCCAAAAAATGACTAAATTACTGTTTTTTCGCCTTTTTTTGAAAACGTACCATTTGTGACCTTGACTTTGACCTTCACATCTATATTTATCATCTGTTTAGGTCTTTGTGTCAATAAAAGATACTTTTTTCTTCATTACCATATAAGTTTTTTTTCTTACCATCTTCAGCTACCCTTCATAAAAAATGGTTTAAATTAATTAAAAATCCCCTTTTTCTTCATTTTGAAATTAGACAATTTATGACCTTGACCTTTATTCATCAATTTCTCCAACCAGCTTTTTCCTAAGTTCAATAGTTTAGATGTCGCTCTGTAAATACACGTGAGTGGTTTTCTTGAGGACCGTTGCAAAAGTGTTTATAATAATAGCTAAATATGTATAATTTTGTGATTTTCACATATTTGGCATTTTGCCAAATTTCCCCATATTTGGGCCCCTTGTGTGAGAAATCTGTAGAAGATAATGGTTTTATTCTTGTATCATTCTGTCATTCCAATTTAGTAGCCCCAATCTCACGTAAAAAAATTTTGTAAAGAATTATATAATGACAAGAAAAAACAGCACAATTGGGCAGGGTTTGGAATTTTTTCCTGTCAATTTCTGCTGCATTTTCACAGGATCAAATAATCTCCGTTTCCATGGCAACAAACAATAAATCGAAAAGTTTGGCACCAGTTATGTAGGTTTTGGGTCACACCCAACATATACACAAAAAATTATGAAAATTCCAGACATAGCGTGGCCAACATTTTTTGATTCTTACAGAGAATCCTTGTTAAATATCTTAAAGTGTTCCAGAGTGTGTTTTTTTTAATTTTTACTTATATTCTTACCCATATTATGGACTGTATTACAAGTTTGTGTCTATGAGTCCTGGGACTCACTGGGCCAAAATTCTTTGCATCCCAATCTCGAAGTTCATGGGACCCACTTTGAAACATAGATTTGTAATGCAGACTTATAGCCACAATTTTTGATGCGTCCTGCGGGACTCTCATGGTTTAAAATCATGCGTCCTTTGTGAAAATCATGCGTCTGAGACGCAGGACTTGCAGGTTAAAAAATCCCTGCTGTATTGTTTGCTTCTATGGTGTATTCTAGTATATTTAGTAAAAGTACACTAAATGTTCTTTCTGTCAAGTGGTTGGGGAAAGCAGTCAGTGCAGTCCTCGACGTTCTGCCAGGAAGTACCCTGTGAAAGGTGACAGTCAAACCATTGATAAGTACCACAGTAGGAACTATTTTGATAATTGTTTCACTAATAGAGAGGCTAGCGAAAATCAACCTGCGTGGCAGAGGTACCTAGCTAGTCAGAGCTAAACACGCTACCGACTGAGCTTACCTGGTGAGTTTGGTTCTGTGAGACAGGCTGAGATATTAACTTTAAGGATTAGTTCCACAATCAGGGTTCGCGCTACCGATCGCCATTGTCGCAAAATGCGAAGAAATAATAAATTTGGCGCAAAAAATATGAATTTGGCGACAACTATTGGCGAAAGAAAAATCGCAGGCAAAATTTTTTGTCTGGCGTCTGAACGTCTCCTCCGTCTTAAAATCATTGCCTCGTGCCGCTTAATGGTCATTAATATATATCCTAATTGTCAATTAACGCCCCAATTATCGACCAAACAATTCGGTAGCTGATCGAGTCAAACCTGGACACGCGCTGTGAGCCTGCGGCGACCGGCACGCACTTTTAATCTGCTACCGGTAACGGTCAGAATGACTGACCATAATATACATGGTGTCACACTGTGCATGAAATAAACTGCACCATTACCATGACATCTTCGTTTATTGTGGTCAATAATAATAGTCAATAGCTTTCTGAATCCGTAACTTTTAACACGGAATCTAAATCATGTTGAAAAGACCGCTACATCGCCGTCCGCGAGAAGAAAAAAATCAAGGGTCACTTTCAAGCTCACTTTCCATCAAGCATAATGAGAAAGGGGAAAGATTTGCATGTTTTTCATTGTGCCATTCTTTCATCTGACAGCATCACCCACCAGACATTACCAGGCATGCGAAAGGATCCGCGCATTTCGCAACAAGACAACACCGATGGTTGCTTCTCTCTTCAAGACAGAGTAACGCACGCTGTTCAAAGTGCTTTTCTCGACAGTCTCAGATAGTTGAACCTATTAGTTCTAAACAGAAACCTTTATTTATAAGGTAGATGATGTTATGGCGTTCTTAAATCTGTTTTGCCAGAAAAAAAGATCGTTAAAAACTCGGACACAATCCGAGGTAAAAAATTGCAGTTGTGCTCTCCCCTAATATTTTTGAGTTAGCTCCCTTGTTGCAATATATTTAGCAAACTTAATTCAATGAAGTTATTCGTTTTATTTAACATATATTTTCCAAATTTAAATATTTTTGATCAAGGTATTTTTTAATTTTATATTCTAGCGAGAATAACATTGATTGCAAACTTCTAATCACTAAAACCCAAATCAAAAAAGCGGCAGAAAAATTAATATTGGCGTCATATATATATTCCATTGTGTCCTTACTGTTAATGATAAAAATACCTAACTCACGTTCAGGCCTACTGAATGGAGATTTCCCATATATTACGGAAAGACCAAGAATAGTCTCATCACTATCAACTGTCTTAATACTTAAACAGAGAATACCCAAAGAGTGGCATTTCCTCAGTGTCTTAACAATCTTCAGGTACAAATAGACATCAACTTAAAGACTGTCAACTGCTTTAAATACAAAATGGACTACCCCATAGTTATTGTATCAATGTGTATAGAATAATCCACCAGAATTAAGGGGGTTAAAGACAGAAGACTTTTTTTTACGAAGAATGCCCAAAAACCTGGCTATTTTTTTTTTGGCGAACAATGGTCAAAAATCTGGCTCTAAGTTTAAGAAAATGGCACAAAAAAAATCTGATTGGCGAAAATGGTGGCGAAAGAAAAATAAATCCTAGCGCAAACCCTGACAATGGACGAGAATTAGAGAAAACTGGTGAAAGCTTATGTCACCATCAAAATATAATTGTTAAACTGGAAAAAAATGGGTTGTTTTGAAAACGAAAGTAGAAATCCCAACTATAATAACACATCCCATCAATAACTTTATGGAAATGGCAATGTAAATTTATAATTAAAAATAAAAACATAAAACTGCTTGCAATGCTTCACCTTTTCAGACAACAAAATCATTTACAATGGCAAAAAGACATTAATGTGTTGTGTAGGAAATTTTACGAAATTATGTGTTAGTCGGAAAAAGTGTTATACAACCAAAAATCTTAAAATTTTCACCGACTTGGGATATGCCATTATATAAGATTTACGTGAATGGTTAGGTCAGTCCTTATCAAATGTTGTTTTTTGATCTGTTTTACCTGACTTACTGCTGAAATACAGTGCGATCAAAGTTCTCACACATGCCGGATTTCTACTTCCTGGTTCAACCGCCCTGGCTCCCTGTCGCAATCATGCGCATAGAAAGTTAGGGTATAGCTAAAAAGCGAAGGAAAAGTACATACCTACCTACCGACCGACATGCCCTCCTCTCCACTCCCACCCCGCCCTACCCCTATCCCACATTAACCCACCCACCCCACCCATTACACCCCATCCCTCACCCAAGCCACTCTACCCACCCCACACAACCCCAACCCCGCCCACCCTCCACGCCCCTACCCTACTCTACCTGTACATACATACATACATACATACATACATACATACATACATACATACATACATACATACATACATACATACATACATACATACATACATACATACATACATACATACATACATACATACATACATACATACATACATACATACATACATACATACATACATACATACATACATACATACATGCATACATACATACATACATACATACATACATGCATGCATACATATACATACATACATCCATCCATACATACATACATACATTCATGCATCCATCCATCCATCCATCCATCCATCCATCCATCCATCCATCCATCCATCCATACATCCATCCATACATACATACATCCATCCATACATACATACATACATACATACATACATACATACATACATACATACATACATACATACATACGCAATCTGGGTTAAAAGAAATGCAATCTTTACTCCAGCTGAGGCCAGACTAAGTTTTTTATGCTATTCCTTAATACTCTTAAGTGGTATTGCCAAATTCCTTGCAAAAAAAACACTTGATTGTCAGTTTTGCATTTTCCCATTAAAATATCATAATCTACATGTATCCTGATGAGTTTCGGCTCTTAAAAAGTTAAACTATAACACCAAGGAATTAATTTCAGAAAATATGAAATTTATATATACATCCTGTAGTATCAACATAATTACCGTCCCTACTTAGAATGGTCATCAAACTTGGGACCAAATACTTTGAAAAGTATTTAAAAATGTTACATTTACTTTCACTGATCAATGATTACAATTACAGGACCTGTAGAAATGTAATGATTACAATTACAGTTTCTTTAGAAATATAATCAAATAATAACTTATTACTTTGAAGAATTCATATAAAATTGTAACACTAAATAATACCAACTTGAAAAGTTAAGAAGAAAGTTGGGTCTTAAAAATTTGCAGTTTTATACATGTATAGTATCATACTATGCTACTGTTTCTTAATTAATTGAAAACTAACTAGGTATGAAATTTTATTCAAATTCTTATATATACAATGCACAGCTCATACCAATGTGTTATCAGATCTGTTTGATGAGCATAGTAAGAAAGACGGCAAAGATCAGGAATCAATACAATCAAGTATCACACCTGACCCAGGATACCAAATGGGAAAGTGACAAAATCAAAATTAGATGTCACAGATAAGAGCCAAGAGGTCAGCCCTTTCCCAGCAGGTGACCACAAGACAGCAATAAACAGAAGCGAACGCATGACAAACACAAGACATAAATAGCACAAATGATCCACAAAAGAAATACCTCCTTGGAACGGTCAGTAAAAAATTTTTACCGAAGAGCTTAAACCAGTTTCACAGCGCCAACCTAACCCTTAGTTCAGATGTGGATCATCACACATAGATGTTAGGTTTGCATGAAAGACCCCTAACTTATCCATGTCCCATCTCCAAGTACATATAAATCAAGATATAAAAAGGAGATGAAGCAAAGATAAGGACTCAACCGTACATAAAACTGAATACCGGAGCAAAAAAAAATCCAACATGTAAACCCCATTGGGCCTGACAACAGCCAAAAGCATCAGGCCCCTACCATCTCAACAATAGATAAGTCTTTAAGTAGGAAACGTCATAGAGTCTGAAGTAAGTCCGACCAACCGGGCATGTAATTAAAGACGAAAGCAAAGTTGCCAACCGTGATTGGATCGACCACCAAGCATGCAGTCTGTTGCAACACATTAATGTTATAGCCAATTTTTTATAATGGGAAATTATTTTAATAAACTGCACTGAAAATTATTAGAGCCAACAATCTTCTTCAGTTTATACACCAAGTCATCATAGAGTTCAGGTTCAGAAAGTCCTTGGCGCAAGAGAGATTTAAGTCCAACTTGGAATTTAAATATCAAATCATAGTATGGTCGATAAAATTTTTAAGAAGTTTTGCGAAAATTATGATACCGATAGCCTTGTTTAAACATTTCTGAGTTAACAATTTATTGCGAGTGTTGAAGTCAGTAACATGGTTAGATGCTCTAGCAAAACGAATGAGTTGAGAGATATAGACTCCATAGGATGTAGAGCTAGGAACATCATCATCTGAAATTGGGAAAGTGACAATTTCAAAATAAATTTTGGTAGAAACAATATCATTCGAAATGGACAAATGCAAGTCTAAAACGCGGCTTCGGTATCAGAGGTATAAGCTTTATTAAGTTTGAGCTCTGAAGGGTATATTTGACTTACCATATTGTCAAAATAAACATTAATGTTTCAAATGTCATTCCAATATCTGGATGTAGTGTTAAAAGCGTCAATAATATCAGCCTGCTTATCATCAGAAAGAGGCACCATAACGTCCCTCTCGTAACAAAAACAGGAATAAATCGGCAACCAGGGGAGCACAGTTAGTCCCCATAGGAACCCCAACTACTTGTCTATGCAACTTGGTGCCAAATCGAATAAAATGTTGTCCAACATAAAGTTCAGCGCAGCATATACATTTTTACAAGACCATGCATGATATTTTTTAGTTTTTTTTCCGAAGTAAAGAATGCTTTTCTGTCGTTGCATGTAAGGTAAGGAGAGCCTTCTCTATTCTCTATGCCACATAGTAAGATAGATTTATAATGTACAGTAAAATGGAAATCGTCTGGTACTTCAAGTCAATCTTTTGCTCAGTTAGTCAGCTATTTTAAAATTGTTATCAGATTTACTATGATGATTACTTCAAATCATTATAAGTTTTTCAAAAGTGTCATCTTTGAGGGAAAACAATTCAAAATGGCTTTAAGCGGGTGCTGTCATTGCACAAGCATTGACTTAGAAATTTTGTGATGTGATTCTAATAAACACTTGCAACTCACTATCAGATGAAAAACAGTTATTTAGCCATTCCACAAGAAAATGCATTTGTGTGTCATAATCTTAATCCAGCTTGCACACATACATACGGTCAGCTATTTCGGGGTTCATAAGTCATTTTTCACATGAGCTAGCTATATTCAATAGCAAAAGATTTTAACACATTTGAGAAATAGTAAGTAAGTATGATCAGGAAATACCACAATCACAAACCGCAGACAACCCTGTGAAGTCTTCTTTTTTTTATCTGTATTTGATGAATTTACATGTGAAAACAGAACCAAAAATAGTAAGTGAGTATGATCAGGAAATACCAAAATCACAAACCGCAGACAACCCCGTGGCATCGCGAGGAAGAGCCGCTCAACCATCACGAGACACCAGGAAGACAAATTAAGCAAATCAATCAGCTCTCTCTTCCCCATCAAGATGATTGCAATACTAGAATGGACATAAAGTAATGTACAACAAAACATAGAACAATTACAGGCTTCCACAATGGGAGTAACAATAAACAAAAAGTCAACAACAACAGAACCACCGCCTTAGAACGGACAGCAGCCTAAGCCACTGGGGGGCTTAAATGCATTTTACAGGTACCAAATCTTCGCCCTAGATTCTGCTGTTGTAGAAGTACAAGAAATGTTCAGCTCGCATGGAGGCCATCTAACTAATGCAATGTATCATCATGGAGAAACACTCTAATCAAATTACTACACCATGATGAAACAAAGAAAAGGGCTCATGACTCACAGATAGTCAGAGCTTTGTTTATCAAATTTCTTTAAAGGACTCCAGCCAATGAAAGGAGAAATAAAAATGCTTTCAGACTGAATTTTAGGAGAAAAATGTACCTCATACCATGTTACAACATCTATTGCAATATTTTATTTTTTATTTTAATTTTGTAAAAATAATCTATTCCTGATCATCATTTTTTACGCACAATGCATATTTATCTCAAACATATGAATACAATTGATGTTAACTCTGAAAGTGACTTAATCTTTAAAGTTTACTTTTATTAATCTATTGTCTACAGAAGTCAGTATCGCTTAGTTATCTTCAGTGTACCTTTTCTCAATCGTCTGAATTAAATAATACCAGTGGTCATCACTAATTAGGTGAGCGGAATTTCTAAGCAAATCACCAAATGTATTTAAAAAGTATTTGAAAGTAACAACACTTTGAGCTAAGATATTTTTCAGTAATCATTACAATTGCATTACATGTATTTCCCCATTGGAACATTCTGTCTCAAACTGTGGTCGCTGCTGAGAACAGAGGAGTTCAGGACCCTTATTTAAATGACTCAGCCAGAAGGTTATTTTTTTAAATCAAAATTTAACACTCTCCTCTGATTATAATCAGATATTGATCGCCAGAGTATAGATAGATAGACAGATAGATAGATAGATAGATAGATAGATAGATAGATAGATAGATAGATAGATAGATAGATAGATAGATAGATAGATAGATAGATAGATAGATAGATAGATAGATAGATAGATAGATAGATAGATAGATAGATAGATAGATAGATAGATAGATCGCCAGAGTATAGATAGATAGATAGATAGATAGATAGATAGATAGATAGATAGATGGATGGATGGATGGATGGATGGATGGATGGATGGATGGATGGATGGATGGATGGATAGATAGATAGATAGATAGATAGATAGATAGATAGATAGATAGATAGATAGATAGATAGATAGATAGATAGATAGATAGATAGATAGATAGATAGATAGATAGATAGATAAATAGATAGATAGATAGATAGATAGATAGATATGACCCTGACTTTTTTCTTAATTAGGACGTAGAAGTATAATGCCAACACATTTGTCATTCGAGATGTAAAAGTAAATTTCTGCATATTGTGTCTATCCGAATGTGAAGTAAAATACCCTACCATTTTGACATTCAGGTTGTACATAGACGTATCACGTCTAGATAGTTTGTCATTCAGGAAGTTGAAGGATTTTGCTTTGGTGATCTGCAATTAAGAGGATCACAGAGGTATATTGCCCAGATGTTTTGCCATTCGTCAGTGATGTAGAACGGCAATGTGAAGTGTGTACGTTGTCCGCTTATTCTGTCATTTAGGATGTACGAATATATGTATATTTTTTACCCAACCGTCTATATACGGAGTAATTGTCTATTTTTTCTATCTCATGAGTCACTGAACTATTGCCCGATGCACGTAGGCGTTATGCAACAATGGTGAAAATGAGGCATGGTATGGCAACTTAAAACACAAATAACTTCGTTGATTATGATCAGAATCATAAAGCGTGGGTACTCGTTTTATTAGTTAGAACGAGCGGAATATTTTGATACATTTTGAAATTTTCTGTTTTGCAACAAAACCGCCTCGTCTACAGCAACTCCATTCAAGGAACGCTGCAATGGGTTGGGCAAAAACAGTTATCTCATGCCTGTTTGTGGTATAGTCAAACTCGGTACCGTGGACGACCTGATGCACTATCGTGTAATAGTGCATTATGTAATAATGCATCAGGTCGTCCACGGCACCTCGGGGTGATAGTTTTGACTATACTACAAACAGACATGAAATAACCGTATAGTACCAAATTTGTCATACAGGAAGTAGAATGTTAACCCCTCGCATTTTGTCATGCAAGTTGTAGTTCCTAAGTGTAATGCAAATTTGTCATTCAGAACGGTGAATGATTGTCAATTCTGGAAGTAAACTATCTTGATGTTCAAGTAGAATGTCCTGCACGTTTTGTCTTTTATGATTTAGAAGTATATTGCCACATTTAATCATTCAGTTGAAGTACAAGGTTTGCATTTTTGTCATTCAGGACAGTGGGTCAGGCCTCAGGCTCAATGACGACTCTGACCTAAAACTTTCATCTATGAGTTGGCGCCTGATGCCTGTCTTAGGCTGGGCCCATCGTGGCTCAACTTGAGGTGTTCGTTAGCACGGACTATCTGTGATTCTTGAGCCATCTTCTTTGTAGTCTGTAAATTTGAAAGATTACTTCTCTTTGTTGATGCATTGCACAAGTTAGGAAGCCTCCTTGTGAGCTAAACAAGCTTTGTGTTCTAACAACAGCAGATTCTAGAGCGAAGATTGGGCGCCAGTAAAGTCCATTTAAGAATACTCCTCCCCCTGCAAGTGGCTTCGGCTGCTATCCGTTCTAATGCGGTGGTTCCCGTGTTGTGGATTCATTATTTATTGTTGCTCCCATTGTTTGAGTGTGATTGGTTGAGTGAGCTGAGGCTTAAAGTCCCAGTCAAAAATATTTCAGTCACGTCGGGACTCCTCCCAGAGAGGGCGAGAGAAAAGAATGGGATAGACTAAAAGGCAACGACCCACCCAAATTTGCCTCAAGTGAATCAAATTTCATCAGTCCAACTAACAAAATATGACAAGGCAATCTCTCTGAAAGCTACAGCAGAGAGTGCCCACAGTGTGATAGTGTTTTCTTTATGCAGTACTTAGTATCCTTTCTAGTTTTTAAATCACCTCAGTGAGAAAGAACAAACTAGTTGCTTTACTTTGTCTTCTTCTGAGACTTCCTCAGTGTGCTGTGGTTGGTATGCAGTGTGGGATTGTGGCATTTCATGGTCATACTCACTATTTGTCAGGTATGCCCAGGCTTTTTTATTCAGGATGTAGAAGTATAAAGCCAATATATTTGTCATTGAGGATATTAAATTATTATGCCCTCAAATTTTGTCTTTGAGAATGTCGAAGTGTAATGCCAAGTAGTTTGTCATTCATAACAGAAGTACATGTATAATTCCTTCACATTTTGCTCTTCAAGATGCAGAGATATGTAATTATGCCATTCAAGATGTAGCAGTATATTAGACATTCTGACTTTCAGGATAGCCAGGTAGTTTTTCCATCCATAATACAAGTATAATCCCCTTACCTTTTGTCATTAGAGACGTACAAGTATAATACCTTGACATTTTGTTCATTCAGGATGCAGAAGTACTATGGAATTAAAGATGTAGCAGTATATTATACAGGCACTCTGCCATTCAGGAAGTTGAAGTGCAATACCCAACCATTCAGTCACATTTTGTCATTCAGGATGTAGAAGTATAATGTCTAGACATTCTGTCATTTAGGTTGTAGAAGTATAATGTCTGGACATTTTGTCATTCAAGATTTAGTAGTATAATGTCTGGAAATTTTGTCATTCAAGATGTAGAAGTATAATGTCTGGACATTTTGTCATTCAGGATGTAGAAGTATAATGTCTGGACATTTTGTCATTCAAAATGTAGAAGTATAATGTCTGGACATTTTGTCATTCAAAATGAAGAGGTATAATGTCTGGACATTTTGTCAATCAATATGTAGTAGTATAATATCTGGATAGTTTGTCATTCAAAATGTAGAAGTATAATGTCAGGACATTTTGTCATTCAAGTGTAGATGTATAATGTCTGGACATTTTGCATTCAGGATGTGGAAGAACAAATGTTTAATGTATTGACATTTTGTCATTCAGGATGTGGAAGTATAATGTCTTGACATTTTGTCATTCAGGATGTGGAAATATAATGTCTTGACATTTTGTCATTCAAGATGTAGTATTATGATGTCTTGACATTTTGTCATTCAGGATGTGGAAGTACAAATGTATAATGTCTTGACATTTTGTCATTCAGGATGTAGAAGTATAATGTCTTGATATTTTGTCATTCAGGATGTGGAAGTACAAATGTATAATGTATTGACATTTTGTCATTCAGGATGTGGAAGTATAATGTCTTGACATTTTGTCATTCAGGATGTAGAAGTATAATGTCTTGATATTTTGTCACTCAAGATGTAGAAGTATAATATCTGGACATTTTGTCATTCAGGATGTAGAAGTAAAATGTCTGAACATTTTGTCATTCAAGATGTAGAAGTAAAATGTCTGGACATTTTGTCATTCAGGATGTAGAAGTATAATGTCTGGACATTTTGTCATTCAGGATGTAGAAGTATAATGTCTGGACATTTTGTCATTCAGGATGTAGAAGTATAATGTCTGGACATTTTGTCATTCAAGATATAGAAGTAAAATGTCTGGACATTTTGTCATTCAGGATGTAAAGTATATTGCCAGCATATTTTGTCATTCAGGATTTGGATGTATAATGCATAATGTGATGCACATGAAATTTCACATGAGAACTTGTGCAAAAGATATTATAAGTCTTAAAAGGGTCTTGATAACAAACAAAAAAACAAGTTTGATTATTTTTTGTTTACTGACATATATTTAAATATCTAGAATTCATTATTATTAGCAGGAAATAAAGCTGCGGCCAAACTTGTTAAAAAAGCCAAGTACTGCATTCAACTCAGTATGCCCACTGTGTGCATATTTTTCTCAAATTATCTAACGGATTTTTTTTAAAACAGTGTTGATCCAGATCAGCTGGCTGATCAGAATGCACACTGTTTTTCCCCCACATGATGAAATGCTGTATCTCTCATAGAAAATATGACAATTTCAATAAAAAGGTATTTTTTGTGATAAAATTGGAAGATTTCAAAAACCAAAAAATCATTCACTACCATATGGGCCTTGATGCGAGAAAACCTGTCTTTGGGAGTTTGCGATGAACACAGGCACAGACCAGCCTGCGCATCAGCGCATTCTGATCAGCGCCTTTGTTATTCGCGTTTTGTAAAATACCATATCTAAGCTTGCTACAAGCGAAATTTCATTTTTCTAGCTAGTCTCTGTAGCGGAGCAGGCTGGTTTGAATCTCACTTTGTCAGAAGCCCCGAAGACAGGTTTTGTCGGGACGAGGCCCGTATTTACCCTTAATATTTGTACAACAGTTTAAACAAGATCAGACTGCTCCTGAGTCTGATCTTTGATTGCTTTTGTTCTTTACGTTGCAGTCAATAATTTTTCAGTTATGTCGGGCCGGGTCTTCCTCGGTTGAACCAGTGCTAAGCACCGATTAATGTGTCTTGCTCAAGGACACAACGCAGTGATGCCAGTGAGGCTGGAACCGGCAACCCCACGGTCTCGAGTCAAGCACTCTACCACTGAGCCAATCCCTGAGTCTGATCTGGGTTTTAACTACATGTATTTTTCAGCCCTACATTTTACCCACCTAGTCATATTAAAACTAGGCCAAATAGATCTGCTCTATTCTTGGAGCAAGTTTGGTGAGCTGAGGTGCAATAAATTAAAGAGTAAATATGGCAATTAAAATATATCAACAAAATCAGCATGTCATCTAGTAGAGTGCTTGACTTGAGACCGAGGGGTTGCAGGTTTGAGCCTCACCATCATCACTGCGTTGTGTCCTTGAGCAAGACACATTAATCCTTGCTTAGTACTGGTACAATCCAGGAAGACTCTTCCTGACAGGCCTTTCATCGATTGAAAAATGTCATAACTAGAGATTGATAAAGGGACTGAACTTGTCATTTAACTTTTGTATGCTGGGTATTTTTCATGTGTGCATCATGGTCTGCTGATGATTTTCAAAATTAAGTGTTTAACGGTTTGGATCCAGATGGACAATTTGTCAAAAATAACAGTTTTAAAAAATTCTTTTGGGAACACTTTAAGAGTGTCAAATGGTTTGGATCCAGATCAGGACCGACATTCTGTCGATCCTGACCTGGGTCCAAACTGTTTGCAAAGGTATCAGCAGATGACAAAAGTTGCCACTAGCAAGGAAAAGAGTTAAATACCCTGTATTTCAACTTGGATTTAACCCTTTACTCCACAGGCTATTTTTAGATCATGATATCATTTTCTATTTTTAGACAATGTTGAAAAAATTCAATAAAAATTTAAGTGAAGTTTTGCATACTTTTGAAAGTATTATGGAAAATGGAGCATTTGCTCCAAAAGAGCAAATGCTCCATTTTCCATAATATTTTCAAATACGTGATATTTCAAAGGGGTCAAAAGGCGTTAAATGGAGTAAAGGGGTAACAACTCTAGCAACAGCTTTACACATGAGCCTGGCTTTGCCACTAGGAACCTTGGTGCATATGTTTAAAATTAAACTCCAACACTAGCCTGTATTATGCAAAGTAATGAAAATAAAATCTTCCATTTTGATAGTTTAGAGTCTGGTCAATCCGTCTATTCTCAAACAGTCTTTTTATGAAGAAAACAAACAGATAATTCTTAATCTTTATCCTGCTATGATTTTTGTCCCGAAAATGTTGTCTGCTTTTTACGTCTGAACCAGTACTAAGTAGAGGATAAAGTGTCTCGCTCAAAGACACAACACAGTGATTACACCGGTCGTGAGACTTGAACTAGTAACCATTTGATCCCCAGTCTAACTCTCTATCAACTAAGCCACTGCACTCTACAATTGAAGCTATTTATCTAAAAATACTTAGGGTAAATATGGCATACCAAAATTTTCAGGCTAGTTTCGGAATTTTTGCTCTAGGGTATAGTCAGTTAACTTCGGATATCAGGTAAATTCGGACATACAAATGCAAACAGTGGAAATCCAGATGAGATGGCTCCTTATGAGCCGTCTCATCAGGATTTTCACTGTTTGTTAATTCAATTTATTTTTTATTACAATAATTAAAATATGAAACAAACAAGGCCGCTGTCAGAATTTAGCTGACCGTCCAAATTTACCGAACTTTACCCTACATATGCTTCAGTCACCAGTTTCCTCACGACAAGCTCAAATGATTTTATCACAGCATTGAAGTTAAAGTTATACATTTAATTTAACATCTAGCACAACTGAATAATATAACAGCCACTAATTCTAATTTGAAATTAATCATTAAACTTAAAAAGCACCAGATCTTATTGGCCGACAAAGACAACCACTCATTAGAACCACGCAACTACCAATTTAGCATTTCATGATGCTTAAACCTCACAAGATAAGCTGCCAATAACGTAATATTTGTAGTCTATTATTGTCAGCCAGGTGTATACCAAACAACATGAAACATGTTCATTTCTACATGCTGATTTCAATCAAACAGTAAAAAAAATTGAAAAGTTTGTGAAAAAAAATATTAATGGGAATTTAATCTTTAATACATTGGATAATACACATGTATGGTGTTGTTACATGTTGGAATGGCAATTCCAACAAGTACATTTGTACCAACAGCATATATTACTGAAAATAAGGAAAGGTATTTTGAAATTCACTCTTATCAAGTTTATTCCCCATCGTGTTTATCTCTTTATGACTTGTCAAGCTGCCAATCAATGTTAAAATACCTGTCACTATATGGCAAAATATGTATATTTACGTGACATCTCTAGCATCAAATTTGATTTCATGAACTGCCATTTTGCTAGCCTGGTACTTGCACAGTTGTAATTGTAGATGACATCAACCCTTCTTGAATCAGCGGAAGGGAGGAGAATTGCCGTAGAAAATGTCATGATCAATCACCACGAAAGTATAAGATCAGACTGAGACCGAACTTGCCATGCCTAGATCTGCAGTCACACAAGTTTCTGCAGTCAGACACGTTACCAAATGTGCTAGGTGGCCCAATCACCCTAAAGACCTATAATGACGAAATGTTGACCAGGGGACAAAAATTTTGCTTGTAATTACAAGTGAAATCTAGAAAGGACGAGTAATTCTTCCAAAAGCACTCGTCCTATAGGACGAGTGCTTTGGGAAGAATTACTCGAGGGAGTCATATTACTCCCTTATGTTCTTTATTGCATAAGCTTTTAAAGGATAAATACCTGTGTTTGCAGGACAAGTGAAAATTGTAAGTCACTCATCCTGCAGGACAAGTGCAATATTGAAATATTTTTGTCCCCTGCAGCAAATTTAGTGTCATATGATAAATAGAAGCTAACTTTTATGCTCATTTGCAAAAGCAACATAATGCTCAGCAAAGCCTACCATCTTATCTCTTTTCTTCAACCCATTTAATAAATTTAACAATATTCATGAACGTTCAAGTAAGATTCTTTATTTTAACACCATTCCCTATTCAAGTTGTATATTTTGTTTACAAAACCCCCTACACTAATATATTTGGAATACCTGGTAAAAGTTCTAAAACAAAAAACTATTCAAGGAAAAGTTTATGTTAACCAAAGATGTTCCAAGAATAAGTTTTATATAGAAAGTACTCTTTGGGCATTTTTTTTACACGATAAATAATTGCATTAAATATCTCATCGCCCTAGCATACAAAGAATATCAAGATTTTTCAGGCAAAAAAGATGTAGCGTTTTCTCAAGTGAAGGATTAATTCAAAAATAAAATGTAAGGCTGTTTAATAAGTGAAAGAAAATGAACAAATAAAACAAACACTCATTTATTACAAAGTTCACTATTATAAGCAGACTTCCAAATAAGAGTGTGTAACAGAATTTTTTTTATTTCAACCAAAACATATGTTGTGGGTACTCAAAAGAACTTTCTCAGTGAGATGTTTTTTTTGAGCACCAAAACATGTTTAAATGGATTGCTAAGAAAATAATCATATTTTAACCCTCAAATATTTATCTTAACTGGACTTATGATAAGAAGTCTTTTTGCGTGTAGTCCTGTCATATCTCAAGGTCACAACTAAACTTTAATCTATCAGTCTCAACACCGAATACCCGGTAATTGAAAACGCTCTTAACAATCAATGAATGCGGATACAAAATCGCTAGCAACCGTGTTTTCGATTGCACTTTGTCGCCAGTCTGGTGTCAAATGGCAATCAAAAAACTATGTTTCTAACTATTTTTGATCCACGTTCCTCAATAGTACTTAAGTTTTTGATTGCCCCCTATCTGGTGTGGTCTCTAAACAACATGAAAGTAAGACTAAAAGTAAGAAATTCACATGACAACACTAAGGTTAACCATTTTAATTTTCATCTCCTTTATTTCACTCTGAATAGTTCACTCTAAAGTAAAAATATGTATCCCAATTTTCAGAATTAAACATTTACTCCATAGGCTATTTTTAGATCATGACATCATTTTCTACTTTAGACAAAATTGAAAAAATTCAAGAACACTTTTTTAATACTTTTGAAAACATTATGGAAAATGGAGCATTTGCTCCAAAAGAGCAAATGCTCCATTTTCTTTAACATTTTCAAATACATGATATTTCAAAGGCGTCAAAAGGCCCTATTATAGAGTAAGGGACTAAACTGACAGGAAAAACTGTTTCCTTTCTATAAATAACAACAATTTTCAGGGTATTTTATTTGTGTTGCCAAAACTTTAAAATAGAAACTTTAATTAACACATTTTTGATAGTCTTGTTAAAAAAGACACCCACTTTCTAAAGTTGCCCTCAGACTGAAGTAATTCTGCTTCGAAGACATGGACTGTCTAGTGGTTGGGGAAGGCAGTGCAGTACTAAGTGATTGGACGAGAAATACCCAATGAAACCACTGCAACCCAGAAGGTGGCAGTCAAACCATTGATACATACCACTGCAGGACAATTTATCACTTATCAATAGTTTTGCTAGCAGGATTTGAACCTGTGTGGCAGAGGTATCGAGCTTGTCCGAGGCCAAACACCCTATCAATTGGACGATTCATCACTAATCAGAATTTTGGCTGGCAGGATTTGAACCTGTGTGGCAGATACTGAGCTAGTCAGAGGCCAAACACCCTATCAAACGAGCTATCCAGGTGCTCCACAGAGTGAAAATTTCACCTTCAGTAAATAAATGAGATTGTGACATTTCCTGGTCATACTTTTTAATAGTATCAGATGCATCTCAATATCCAAAACAAATAAATCTAGTTTCTTTCTATTTCAAGCAGCAATTATAGGGTGTTTTCTGGGTTGAAGTTTCAAAAAGACATTACAGTAAAACCTGTCTTAAGCAGCCACTCAAAAAGAAGACAGCAATCGGTTTTCAAGACATATTATCACTTAATGCAGGTACAAAAGCATTGCAGAATGCTACAGCATTCTGCAATACTTTCAACCTTCATTAAGCTACCATTTGTAATTAAGATCTTTGGATTGTTTATCTTTGAATGCCCACTTACAACAGGTTTTACTGTATGTCAATTTCAAAAAACAACAACAAAACAATGACATCTCGCGGTAGCTCCTGGTATCCAAAAGGTATCTATGACAATACTTTGAACTTCATTGATATGCCACTCAAGTCATTGGTAAAAACTCCTAACAATTATAATATAAATTTACACAAATTAGCTATGCATTGTAATGTTTTTCGTCATGAATTTACATTTATACAGAAGCATGTTTAAACTACAGTAAAGCCTGTGTAAAACGGCCACTCTCAAAAAGACCAAAAATTGTTTTTTAAGACCATTTATTGCTTAATGCAGGTAAAAAGTATTGCAGAATGCTTCAAGTGGAGCATTCTGCAATACTTTTGACCTTCATTATGCTACCAATTGTTATTAAGATCTTTGTTTTGTATATTTTTGAGTGGCCGTTTTACACAGGTTTTACTGTACACTCACTTTGGTTAACATTTGGTCAGGATTTCTTTTCAACATTTATAACTTAACATTCATTACTGGCAATTCCATTTTAATGGAGGGATCACACGTTTTTTCATACATAAACTTTTGTCGGGACCAGTAGGCCAAGTGTTCAAACTTCTCCCGAGGTACCCGGCAAGTTTTAATGCAACGAAAAATTGTGTGATCGTTATTCTTGCATATTTTACCTTATTCCCACCAAATTTGCACTGAAAATGCTGCTAAACTTTAAAATATCCATTTTCTTACACTGCTTTCTCTAATCAAAATGGTGTAAGCAGTGATTTTATGAACGTCATTACGTTGTCACAATGTCATAGACGTACACAACATTTTCATGAACAAAAGCATTAGTGAAACGATTGGTTTTGTCCTCAACACTTTCCATATAATAGCATCATGCAAATAACTCGGGGCTAATTTTAAGTATTTTTCAAGTATATGCCCATGTTCAAACGGCATGTGAATCTCTGATTTAAACATGGATTTTTGTTTGTTTGACAATGGGTTAACTGTTTACCTCAAAGAGATGCCTCTTAATGCTTTTGCAAACAGAGCAGACCCAGATCAGGTCCAGATTATAAGAGCTGCCTGATCAGGGTCAACTCTGTTTGCTTATGGAAATATGATATCTGATCTTACAGTAGTGGAACTGACAGGTAATTTCTTTATTCTATGTACCAACATGAAAGTTTATACATATAATTATTCATAGTTGGGTGGAGCTTATCATGAATATTCATTGAGAAAAGGGTTAAATATGGAATGTGAGATTTACATATAAACTGTGTTACCTATCAGACATGCTCAGACATCTTTGCCCCCTGGGAAATTTTTCATGCTTTTTTGTCTTCTGCTGATATTTTTCATAATCAACCATTTCGAAGAATTCTTTCAAGAATATCATCTGAGTGTCAAACAGATTGGATCCAGATCAGGCCACACATTTTGTCGAGCCTGATCTGGGTCCAAACTGTTTACAAAGGTTATGAGCAGACAACACCTGAAGGTAAAGAGTTAAATAAATAGATGTGTAATTTAAATTGATATAGTAAAACCTATGTAAAATGGTCACTCAAAAATAGCCAAAACAAAGCTCTAAATAACAAATGGTAGCTTAATGAAGGTCAACAGTATTGCAGAATGCTCCCATTTGAGCATTCTGCAACACTTTTGACCTGCACTGAGCGATAATTGGTCTTGAAAACCAATTGTCGGTCTTTTTCACAGTGTGGGTTTTACACAGGTTTTACTGTAACTCTTTTGAGTGTGTTTTTTATCAGCCCTCTAGTGCCTTATGTTTATTCTGAATCTTCAACTACTTCTATGCATCATGTATGCAGGGAGTGAAGGAGACTGATTTTCTGATGAGACTGCACAGAGGTGCAGCTTTGTATGAGCCTTGGCTTCTCGCCCATGCGATAAGTACCAAAATCTCCTGTGCTGAACCGTATGGTGTAGTTAAGTAAACAACAATAAGAGATCGGCCTGCACAGCCTGATCAGCAGCTTAATTGTTTAGAATGTCTACATAGCTACCATGGTGAATCATAATTTTAAGATACTATATGTCCCTGTAGCTGAGCAGTATGACTTGAGCGTTATTCTGTCACAAACCCCGATAGCATATTTTCACATTGTCTCTGGTACCACTGACCATAGAAGATACATCTGACCAGACTGAATGATTATCTAACCAGGTGACCTATACATCTGACCAGACTGCATGTATATCAGACAAGATGACCTATACATCTGATCAGACTGCATAAATATCTAACCAGTGACCTATGCATCTGATCAGACTGCATGTATATCAGACCAGATTACCTATACATCTGATCAGACTGCATGAATATCAAACCAGTGACCTATGCATCTGACCATACTGCATGTATATCAGACCAAATGACCTATACATCTGGCCATACTGTATGTATATCAGACCAGATAACCTATACATCTGATCAGACTGCATGTATATCAGACCAGATTACCCATTCATCTGACCAAACTGCATGTATACTGAAAGACTTTAAAAACACACCACCTGCTTAAATGCTAATTTATGTCGAAAATTGTATATTTTCATTATGTGAAAAATAAAATTGACAAGTTCAGTCACTTAGCTTACATTCAATAAGAAAATCGAAACGCTGAGGCTTATGACTGCCGTGGCGTCGTGGTAATTCTCTGACAACTGAAATTCAAACAGTCACAGAGTACCCATACCTTCCATAATGAATGAAAAAAAGTTTTCGAACCGATGTTTGTTCTTGAAAGCAAAAGGAAAGACAAAATCAAAACATGAAGTTTTAGGCCTCTGGCAAGGTTCATTACGTCTACACGACGTCATTGATTTTTGACGTAATTGGCCGTTTATATCCTAAGGATCAGGATTAATCAAATTGATATTGTTGCCAACAGATACTCCTCAATCAGTTGCATAAAAGACAAAAGTACCGCGACATGCGCGGTCGTCACCCGTCTGTTATTAATGTTCGAAAATTTAAGACTGACATTAGCAAAAAAACGCTGCCAGTGGGAGTGTAATAAAACGATTATTTCTGAAAACCTGTGTGTTTTTCCATTTGTTAAGACATCTGGCTACCACCTAAAAGTGTTTGTTTTCAAATTGAATCAAATTCACATTTGTCAGACGACAATCGTTAAAAAACACGTCGATATAACGTCAGAATGAACAGCATGAGCAAATCAAAATCATGGTAAATCATGGTCCATTTTGCAAGAGGATAAAAAATGATAAAGAAAACATCCTCAATTCAATCATGTGGAAGAGACAGAAAATATAAAATGGTGCGTTTTTAAAGTCCCTCAGTATATATCAGACCAAATGACCTATACATCTGACCATACTGTATGTATATAATATCAGACCAGATAACCTATACATCTGATCAGACTGCATATATGTCTGACCAGATTACCTATACATCTCACCAGACTACCTATACATCTGACCAGACTACTTGTATATCTGACCAGACAGCATGTATATCAGACCAGATTACCTACACATCTGACCAGACTACTTGTATATCTGACCAGACAGCATGTATATCTGACCAGATACCTACACATCTGACTGGTCTGTATGTTAATCTGACCTGATTACCTATATGTCTGACCAGACCACCTTTTCATCAGACAGACTATAAATGATGAATATCTGATCAGACTACTTATACATGAGACCAGACTACATGTATATCTGACAAGACTACCTATACATGTATATCTGATCAATTCACTTATACATCTGATCAGAATTCCTATTTATCTGACCAGACTGGCCACATATCTGACAAGACTGCCTATATATCCGACCAGACAATAAATTTCTTCTGTTTCTCGGCACTAAGAATGTAGGAACCAGCTGGATGCCAGGAACATGCCAATACAGCATGACTGAAAAAAGAAATAAAAAACACATTAACTATTTCCTTGCTAGTGACAAGTTTTGTTGTCTGCTGATAATTTTAGCAAACCAATCTTTTTGACACTCTGATGGTATTCCTGAAAGAATTTTTTGAAAAGTTGATTTTGAAAAAAAATCAGCGTTCAAAATTACCCAGCATAGAAAGAGGTAAAGTTAAATAATTTAAACCAGTTCATATCCAAACAGTACTTATTGCATAAACAGAGGTAGACTGGTTCTCTCCCCTACATAAGCTAATGTAGGGATCGGTAATCATTAATCCAAACGGGCAAAAATCTAGCCATGTCACAGATTTTCACTCATCTAGCGAGATTTGATCAGTTTTGCCAAAAAAGTTCCATTCAGGCTACAGAAAAAAACTTAGGAGTTTTTCTTTTAATTATCGCTATATCATTTTCCTTTCTATGACGTTTAATACATTTGTAATGCTGCATTCAAACTTGCTATTGTGTTGGCATGGTTTTTGTGACGTCAACATTACCGTTATCAGTTGATGAACTTCCTGAAATATTGTCGGAGGCAGTTATTGTCCTGTAGTCATCTTGTCAACTTAAAGATTTGTATTTCAACATATGATTGACACACCAATCACAGCCCATGAACATTATGCCAGACCAGTTGTTACTTTGAACAACTCGAAACCAGTTTAAGACAGAGGATCTTACATGAGTGCTCAAGATTTATTGAATTTATTAAACGAGTTTAGGAAAAGAGATAAAATGCGAGGCTTGCCTAGTGTTTTATCTCTTTTCGCAACGAGTTTAATAAATTCAATAATACAGGAGCAAGAATATTAGATTCTATTTATCATATGGCATTAAAATTATTTAGAAATCATATCTTTGGTGTGAAAAGTGTTAGGATTTTGCAATATGCCTGACATTAAAAGCTTTATTTCATAACGTTTCCCGAAAATCTGTAAACCACAAGCGGTTTATCAATTTTAATGCATGGCATTATTACACCCCCAGACGCGACATTATATGATAGAACATGTTTAACTAGTGCACTAGAATGTGGGTAACCATATTCAACATATTCTTCCTGGGAAGTGTATGGCTTGATGTCCTCAGGAGTGTATGGGGAGTATATGGCTTGATGTCTGGTGGGAAAAAATGCTTTCCAGTTCATCTTATACATCACTATAAACTAAATTTCTGACCATGAAGCTGACTACTGTCGTACCAACCAAGAGTGACAGTGACGTAATACTTTGTTTACAATTGCTAAGTTAAACATTAATGTATGCACTATACTTGAGCTAACACAAATCGATAGATCACTTGAATATTAATCCTATCCTGCGAATTGGATTAATACACAAGTGATCTATCGATTATAAGTCTGTGATAACTTTGTAAACAAAACATGAAGTCACTGTCACTCTTGGCTGGCAGGACAGTAAATTCTCAAATATTTAACCTCTGTCAATGAAACCTTTGGATTGAAAAAAATGTTAATCTTATGGTATGCAGGGAAAAATACCAGCTCAAAATATCTTACCTATGTTCCTTGAGTACTTGTTCCACTTTTCCTTTTGCTACATTCCAAATAAACAGGGAACCATCTGATGACCCTGCCAAAGCATAACTTGCATCCGGACTGAAAAAGTACACAATCACAACTTTAGCTGCCAACAGAGAGATGTTATTAGCATTTTATGAAGTATTGATGTTAACAGTTTCATGCCTTAAAGAGATTCGTTTTTTTTTACCTAAATCTTACATTCCACTAAGGCCTGTAACCCTTAAGCACCAGAAATCCCTAAATGGGTACTTTGCCAAAGAGTGAAGACCCAGATGAAATGCCACCTAAAAATATATTTCATAAGGGTCTGCACTTATTGCTAATGCAAAATCGTTCTTCAGAGAAAGAAATATAATATCTTTTAAAATTATAACCTGTGATCTCTAAATACTTACAATGGACCATCCTGACTGAGCTGTATTTAACTTTATGGAAAATCCCATTGGTCTTAACTCATTACTCCACAAAAGCGCCTTTTGGCGCTTTTGAAATATCATGTATTTAAAAATATTATGGAAAATGGAGCATTTTACTCTTTTGGAGTATATGCTCCATTTTCCATATTTTCAAAAAAATTCAAAACTTAACTTAAATTTTTCTTGAATTTTTTCAATGTTGTCCAAAAATAGAAAATGATGTCATGATCTAAAAAATGCCTATGGTGAGTAAAGAGTTTAAAGAGTTAAATGTTTACAATCTGTGAATATACAAATTATGAGATCTGTACAATTTTGCGATGTCCTGTTTTGAGAACAATGGTGACTAAGATCAGCAGGATTCTGGGAGGCCAGATGATCAGGATCCATGCTGTTTTCCACTCCTCTTGTGAATCCAAATTAATCGCTTTAATCATGCAAGTTAATTGGATAAATATTGGAGTGGGGTGCATACAGGTATTAACCCTTTGTAGACCGGAAACCCATAAATGGGTACTTTGGGAAACAGTGATGACACAGATGGAATGCCGCATTTTGCGGCTTTTCATCAGGGTCTGCACTGGTTGCTAAGACAAAATTGATTTTCAGTGAAAGAAATACAATATATTTATGAAACTATAACCTGTGACCCCTCAATATATACAATGGATCATCCTGATTTTAATGTTGTAGTTTTATGGAAAATTCCATTGGTCTGAAAAGGATTAAAAATATCCAGCTTGATAAGTGTTAAAGTGCCAAAGATATGTCTTGTTTTGAGAAAAAAATCTTTACTATTGATACCATTGAAAGAAAAGTTTATTAAATTCAAACACTGTAGTTTTTATTCTCTGATTTTCTTGCAAAAAAAATCCAGTATCAAACTATAAAGGGTATTTATCAACTTATATTTACATTTTATAAAGCAAGCCTTTAATGAATCTTTAGATTTTTGAAACTGTTCATAGCCTCACGAAAGACATAAATTTGATTGACAGCTGCCAAGCTCACTTGCCGTGCAATACTCTTCGAACATCGAATTCATTCGCCAGAAGTGACACTGGTGTTGTGATTGACAGCGAGCCACACCTGATTTGCACGTGCAAAACAAGCCTCTTGTTTGCTCCATTGGCTGTCCGTGTTCAGACTGGCTGTTCCGTTTTTCCGTTTTACACTCCAACAAAACCTTTAATACCATTACATATTACATATAAAACTGTTTTGTTTCTTAAATTATAAATAATTTCTATATATTAGATATTCATAATAAAATGTAAATATAAGTAATAAATTTGATTTTTGAAATTTTCCTGGAATCATTAATACTTTGGGTCTCTTGCAAGAGACCCGAAGTACTCATGATACCACTAACATTTAAAAAATCGAACTTATTTCTTATATCAGCAGAGGACAAAAGTTGATGCTAGCAAGGAAAAATGTAAAAAGGAGTTGTGAGCTTTTCTACAGATGTTTGTTGATTATATTATTTTTCTTATGGTAAACAGTGCAGACTCTGATGAGACAACACAGACTGACCGAGGCAGTCAATTGTCTAGTTAGAATTTTAGTATAAGTATAGTTAGCTGCTAAAACATGTCCCAATATTCATAGTAAAAGGAAAAACCACACTCCCAGTGGGAGCAACTTATCTCCCTTAGTACCCTAAAAGTTAACTTCTTTGCTCCTTAATACTCACCTAAACACAGCTCTTGTTGAGTCACAAAAAGTCTTGAAATTTTCAGCACTGAAATAAAAACAGTCAAATCAGATACCAGATAGTAAGCTAATTTCTTATCAAACTGTTGATAGGGGCCTTAGTTATTTTCTATTTTTTTTTTTGCAATGTATTAAAATCGTTAAACCACAAGTGATTTAAATAATTCGGTTACCCCATGAAATGACACCAATAATGCCTCATTTATATGGCAAAATCTTGACTTTTCATCCCAAAAACGAGATTTCAAAATAAGTTGTTTGTGAAACTGTTCATGATAACTTGAATACTTACCTTAGTGTTTGAGGAACTGTTCATGATAACTTGAATACTTACCTTAGTGTTTGTGAAACTGTTCATGATAACTTGAATACTTGCCTCAGTGTTTATGAAACTGTTCATGATAACTTGAACACTTGCCTCAGTGTTTGTGAAACTGTTCAAGATAACTTGAACACTTACCTAAGTGTTTGTGAAACTGTTCATGATAACTTGAATACTTACCTAAGTGTTTGTGAGTCTGTTCATGATAACTTGAACACTTGCCTCAGTGTTTGTGAAACTGTTCATGATAACTTGAACACTTGCCTCAGTGTTTGTGAAACTGTTCATGATAACTTGAACACTTACCTAAGTGTTTGTGAAACTGTTCATGATAACTTGAATACTTACCTAAGTGTTTGTGAGTCTGTTCATGATAACTTGAACAATTGCCTAAGTGTTTGTGAAACTGTTCATGATTACTTGAATACTTATCTAAGTGTTTGTGAAGCTGTTCATAACTTGAACACTTACCTAAGTGTTTGTGATATTCTATTCATTCTCAAGTCTAGCACCTTCAATGTGTCATCCCTTGAACTTGCTAGTAATGAAAGCCTATCTGTAATAAATGAACAGGCCTCCAGATAAGAGTGCATAATAAAAAAAATCTTATTTCTCAACTAAAACACATGTTTAACATGATGGGTTAAAATAATTACAATTCAAAAAAATCCTTATCTGGACCTATGAATGAAACAACATCAATGCAAGACCAATGTCGCAAAAGAAATTTTAAATTTCAATGACTTAAATGGTTTGAATTCTGATGATGGCCTGGCCCGACACCGCCATCTTCAAGAACGAAAAATATATCAGTGTACGAGGTTCAGTCAAAAATAACTGAGCCCTACCTCATTATACCTTAGCCTCACATTGTAAACAAGAGATGTGATTATCATTTAAAGTATAACATGTCAAAGACGTTTTGACCCAAAATAATTACCCTGATGAAGCTTCTATTATGGTTGCTAGGCAACTAAAGATCGGCAGTCAGAGCGATGCGTTCATGATCTCCGCCACCAGGAATATGCAGTGTAGCTTGTGGGCTTGATAGTTTTTGAGAAAGACATATTTGACATTTATTTAAATAACATATGTTATACTGTCTTTTCATCATACTTGGTTCGTAAATGTTTAGGTGAAGACTGATTGAATGTGTTGCCTAGCAACAAAATAAGTCAAAATTTCACTAATTTTCAAATACATGACAATTGTAATGCCATGGAAACAGAATCATTTATTCCAAATAAGGAATTTAATATTTCTGAGGGTTTGTTTGTGTATGCAGTACTGCAAAAGCATTAAAAGGCTATTACTTTATGTTTTCTATTTAAATTGTGTTAATATGAATGTGGGTGGGGTAAATTATAGGACTTGAGGCACGTAAAAATTTGCTTAATTCTGAAATCAAACTACTACAGCATCTATAATTTGGAGTCAGTTGTTTTCTTTTCTGTGGCACTGAGTAGGTACATGCAAAAGCTATCAAACGACAGTAAATGCAGCATTACATTGTCTTTATCGTTTCGATGGCAACGCTTAGATATTGATGTATTACAGCGTGAACGCACCCGTTCGACAGGTCATGATCGGTTGCCAAGGAACCAGTATAAAGCCTACCAACAGATATAATTTAGGTTTTTGAATAGATGACATATAACTGCGATGAAATATTATTTAAAATTGTGTCCATTTTACTTGAATTAAAAGTTATAAGGTAGGGCTCAGTTATTTTTGACTAACCCTCGTAGCATGAGAAATAAGCTCAGGAGCCAGCTGATGTGGATCTACTGTCTTTTTCAAACAAGATATATCCAGATCAATATCTAATGATAATGCAAGGTATACAACTCACTGGATTGCATAACTTTTGATTAATATAGCAAGAAGTGAGCAAAGCTCACATACCCCCGGCGGTAGCCATCAGAGATTTTAACTCTTTCAGAGAAAAGACAAAATTGTCAAAGATTTCATAATCCTAACTGAGAAAACTTTGATGAAAAATGTCCATATGTGTTATATAAGAGTGATAGAAGGAAAAATTGAAAATTTGAAAATAGAAGGCAAAAGGAGGGTTAGCACTTTAATTTTCAATTACACAATACACTTTGCCTACCTGAAAGGGTACACAAAATTTCATAATCCTAAATCAAGTAGTTGCTAAGAAAACTCTGACAAAAAACGTCCATATGTGTTATATATAGGAGTGACAGAAGGAAAAATTGAAAAAGAAGGCTAAATGAGCTTTAGCATCTTTATTTTCATTTACACAATACACTAATCCTACCTGAAGGTGTACACAAAATTTGAAAACACTGGCTCTAATAGGAACCTAGAAATCTGTGACGGAAATTTTCATTGGAAAGAAAGAAAAATGAATAAATAAAGGGACTGATAAGCAATATAAGGCTGTTCTTTTGTTACACAATACAGCTAATCACTATCAAGCTTTATACCAAATTTCAGAATCCTAACTCAAGTAGTTGCTGAGAAATCTTTGACAGAAAAAAATGTCCATATGTATTACATAAGAGTGAAAGAAGGAAAAAATGAAAAATTGAAAAAAGAAGGCAAAATGAGGATTAACATCTTAATTCCCATTTACACAGTACACTTTGCCTTCCTGAAGGTGTACACAAAATTTGAAAACACTGGCTCCAATAGGAGCTGAGAAATCTGTGACAGAAATTTCCATTGGAGAGAAAGAAAATTGAACAAATAAAGGGACTGATAATCTGGCTGTTTGTTTGTTACACAATACAACTCATCACTCTCAAGCTTTGTACCAAATTTCAGAATCCTAACCCAAGTAGTTGCTGAGAAATCTTTGACGGAAAAAAAAGTTTACAGACAAACAAACAAACAGACAAACAAACAAACAAACATAATTACAGAAAAGGCAAAAACTATATACCCCCTATATACTTCGTACCGGGGGTATAAATAATTACAGAAAAGGCAAAAACTATATACCCCCTATATACTTCGTACCGGGGGTATAAATATATTCTTATCTGATATCTGACAGAAGGGATGTAACTCTAAAATGGCATAAAGCAAGAAAATAACATAGGTGTTCATTACACCTGGGCAGACTTGATTAAGCTGTTCTCTTTACTCCTTCCACTCCAAACAGGCAGAACAGAAATCAAGTCTGCTGGAACTTTCTGTCTTTCCCGATAGGTTCTGATAACTTTTCATATAGAATAAAATTTGGTCATTAGTAAAAGGGATTGAAAGAATGTGTATTTTGTCATTCTTTTTTCTTCTTCTAAGCAATCAGATTGTGTTATTTTTTCACAATTCAAACAGTAATCGCTTGATTTACCCCAAAGTACACCAAGCGTCCAGTTTTGCTTGTTTTAAATGGCTGTTCTGGCATACTACGGGTACTATCAAATCAGCCCCCGGTGATAAGGCAAGAGATGTAACTCTTCCAAGAAACAAGATAAATAAAGCAATCATAAATCTATCCAAATTGTAACTCATAGGTGTATATTATACCTGGTGATAAGGCAAGGGATGTAACTCTTCCCAGAAGTTCTATTTCATTGGTTGTATGATCTGATCTAGAATCCCAGAATCTCACTCTTCTATCGAAGTGTCCACTGATTATATTGCTACCATGTAAAGTAACGAGGTCATTACAACTAGAGCCAGCAAACAAGGTCTTTATACCTGAAAGGAAACATAACATGTAACATACTTATTAAAATGAAAAACACACAGTAAAACCTATCTTAAGCAGCCACTCAAAAATAGACATAACAAAGGTCTTAAAGACAAATGGTAGCTTAATGGAGGTCGAAAGTATTGCAGAATGCTATCTTTGAGCATTCTGCAATAGTTTTGACCTGCATTAAGCAATAATTTGTCCTGAAAACCAATTTTGTTCTTTTTGAGTGGCAAGTTTTACTGTAATACTTGAGAACCTTACACCCCTATAGGATTACTTTGAGGGTTACTTCTGCAACAGCAAAGGCACAGATGACTAGGGTGCATAAAACTTGGCGTAGTGGGTCCAGACCCCCCACCCACCTGAAAAATCGCAAAAATATATTTTTTTTTTAGCAATACTGGTACAGACTACCAAGCCAGCATTCAATGTTCGGCCTTCATCGGAGGAAGGAAGGCCCATCTATCATGGTATTTGGATCCTCTATCTCCTCATCAACTAAAAGAAAAGAAAAAAAAAACATTATCAATTTGGAACCCCTCTGTCACAACTTTCTGGATCCACGCATGGTGGGGGTCTGCACTATGCCATCATCAGTGTAAGGTGTCATAATCATTTTACCACATCATGATTAGGCTCTCATGCACCAGTCATTTGTATCCACTGCTCCCCCACCTACGGGGACGGCGGGGATAGTGACTTTTCACTTTTCAGAGCCCTGGTATATGCCCCACCCTGTTAGGACTATAGGACTAGCTGATCGTAACAACCCTTCTCTTTGCCCTGCACTACAGAAAATCTTATCGGGGTAAGTGTCTCAATGTTATAGCCCCTGCACTTCTCTGGCACTATGGGGACAATCAAAAAGTACTTGCACCATAGCCTGGCTATTCCACCGCTATCCTAGTAGGTGGGGGGGGGGGGGGCGTGGATACAAATGACTGGTGCATTATGCATGGGTGAAAGTTCAAAATGTCAAAAATCTAGAAGTTTCGAAATTCAAGTCATATGCCTACAAAGGGAGCGCAGTGGCTCAGTGGTAGAGTGCTTGACAGTAGACTGAGGGGCCACGGGTTCGAGCCTCACCAGCGTCACTCCCTTGTGGTCCTTGAGCAAGACACATTTATCCTAGCTTAGTACTGGTTCAACCCAGGAAGACCCGTCCCTGTTTAACTGAAAGATTGTTGATGGGACGTAAAGAAACAAATCAAACAAAAACAAACAAATATGCCTACAAAGTGTTAACAATTTCAAGTTTAAAGGGTCTTTTGCCCTAAACTGAACTGAAAACATATCAGAGAAGCTATTAAAACCTGCTTTATTCAGTATTTTGAGGCTGACTTTCTCTGGAAAGTCAGCCTCAAAATCCTGAATTCAGGATTATCACCCATGCATATGCTGTAGGCACATATGTAAATGTTTCCAATTACAGCAAATGAGTCGCGACATGAGATTTCCAACAATGTGGCATGTGCAATCAGACCAGCCTGCGTATATACTGTCTGATCAGAGCCTTAGATAGTCCCTTTAATATTCTATGACTATTAAGCTACTGACCGAACAGCATTTCGAGTTTCTAAGCTTACACAGGCTCATTTGAGTCTACACTTGTCAAAATGCCACATTGTTGGAAATCACGTGTCAAGGAGACATACAACATTTACTGTCTCTCTCCCACCATACTTACATGCTTTGCTGTGAAGATCCCAGACTTTTAATGTTCTATCGTGACTTCCTGTCACAACTCTACCTGGATCACCTAGAAATTTTGCGGATAAAACTTTTGCACTGTGCCCTGTTAATGAATGCTGAAAAACACAAAGAACAAAATCAATAATTTACAAATATTATCACAGTTGCTGTTGAGTTGAACAACACTGTCTGTTAACAATACATAAAATGAAAACATTATCATTGCAAATACGCAGATACATGGGTGAAAGTGTAAAATTTTAAAAATCCTGAACTTTTGAAATTCAAATCTTAAAACTAGCATTACGCCTAAAAATTATCAAGATTTTTCAAGTTTAGCTGTCAAATGTCTTAAGATAAACTGAAAATAAATCAGAAAAGCTATCATAATCTACTTAATTCAGTATTTTGAGGCTGACTTTCTGTGGAAAGTCAGCCACAAAATCCTGAATTCTGGAACAATCGTGAAAACTTTCACCCATGCAGATATTTTCTTGCAGAAGCTTGAACTGCATTTGTATTGAAAATAGTCAAAGAACTTTGAGTACACACAACATAAGTTTTGGATGGGAAATAGCAAACTTCAGACTTGATGTATCTTACCTTCAGGCTTGTTCAATACTGCAGAAACTAAAGTTTTCCAGTAATAAAGTTGTCATACTGGGTGAATAAAGGAATAGCAGTTGATTTAAGCATGTATGGACAGATCAGGGATTTTCCTACCTTTCTGAAGGGGCCTGTTGAATTTGGGGAAAAAAGCATTTGGAACATTAAATTGGGAAAAATAGAACTGGACCGCCATTTTTAGCGGATCAAAAACCATATAAGAAATTAGCAGTGTAAAGATGTAACATATTTGTTGTTTTAATAGCTCATGAAAAATTGCATAAAAATGTGAACGAAAACATGTTTTCATTCACTTTTTAATGCAATTTTCATGCATCTGTAACTTTGGTATTTTTGATCAGACTTTCATGAAATTTTCACCAAAATGTAGAACTAAGAAAAACTTAAGAAGACAACAACAAAAGCATTAAAAACTAGATTTTTTTTCTACGAAAAAACAGATGTCTCCCCCCTTTTGATGTCAAAAGCAGGAGTCATTAAATACAATTTCAAACAGAAACATTAAATACAATTTCTAACAGAAATTCTAGTTATTTCATGCAGACAATCAGCTCGTATCTAGTAAAGATATCTGTAAATGTAGTTAACTATTGCACAATCATAACCTGGTACAAAATAGTCATAGATAATTGTTTTTGTGATGGACAAAGTTCCAAGGGAAATAACTCAAAGAGTATAAATGACAGAATGACTATTCTTGCACTCTGCACGTTGACTCATGTTGGTTGATACTTGTATAAAGTTTCGTGAATATAGCTTAAGCGGTTTTCAAGTTATAGAGCGGACATGGTTTTTGTGATGGACAAAAATGTCCAAGGAAAATAACTCAAAAAGTATAAAAGGCAGAGTTACCATTCTTGCACTCTGCACGTCATCTCATGCTGATTGATATTTGTATAAAGTTTCGTGAATATAGCTTAAGTGGTTTTCAATATATCATTATTTGCTAGTATGCCCTTATTATACTGTCTAAGAAAACACTGAATAACTTAAGTAAATTTGTCTATTTTGCATTCAAGAAACGAAATCCTTCATAGTTACACTGTATGTATTACGAAATATATCTGCTCCTGTTCCTTGATGTCAAAACTATTACTTCTGAGAAAAAAATGTTAATACTAATTTTGGTCACTCATACATGTATGTTTGATGGCTAAAAGCATTGTATTGTTTAATGCCAATAAAACACATTGTATTGTATTGTATTATAGAGCGGACACGTTTTTTGTGATGCACAAAGTTCCAAGGAAAATAACTCAAAAGGTATAAAAGACAGAGTTACCATTCTTACACTATGCACGACATCTCATGCTGATTGATATTTGTATAAAGTTTTGTGAATATAGCTTAAGCGGTTTTCAAGTTATAGAGCAGACACAGTTTTTGTTATGGACAGACAGACGGACAGACAGACGCCTTGGGAAAAACAATATGTCTCCCGACCCTGAAGGGGGGAGACATAATCACCCAGCATGCAAAATTTAAGGTTTGCTTGCCAAAGTTGTCAAAGGTACAAAACAACTCTTACCTAAGTGACTAAATACCTACCCGTAATCTTTGATCTGCCAGCGACCAAATTCTACATGCATAGTCATTAGATGCACCTAAAATCATGGTGTCCTGTAACAAAAACATTATTAACCCATAAAGCGCCACCTATAATTTGCAGCAGACGACAATTTCAAAATTTGCCACCTTTTCGAAAATAAGAAATAAGGCATGATCTTTCATGAGAATTGTCTGCTGGCAGACGATTCTCATGAAATATCATACCTTATTTTTGTCCAAAACTAAGAAAGATGTTGCAAAATTTGTTGTCTGCTGCAGTCCTGATTGGTGCTTTAAGGGTTAATTTAATTCACTATTTGTAATCTGATAGATAATCACATACATATTGAAACAAAAAGTATGGTTACTGTGTACTTTAGGGATCACAGGTAAACTTTTCTAAATTATGATGTATTTCTGTACCTGAAGGTTTTTTTAATCTTGGCAAGCAGTGCACAACCTGATAAAATGTACCAATTTAGGGGTTTCCAGTATACAAACGGTTAAACAATAATTCTAATGCACTTGATTTTGTAACACAATCTCTGATTGGATAACATCAAAAATTTGTGACACTGTCAGAAATAGTTTGACATCATTAACCCTTTCACTGCTGAGCACATAATTATATACTGACTAGCCATTTGAGAGTTTCAGGTTATTGTTGTAAAAGAGATATGGCGGCTAAATTATTCAATGAAAGTATACAAAACTTACATTTTTTATGTAGAAAAATGTTTGAATGTTTTATTTCCAACCAAAAACTTGTTTTAGCATTTTTTTCTTTTAAAAATATGAAAAATAATATAAGTTCACAAAATCCGGATACCGATTATCATTATATCAAGTATGGGGAGCCACCTTTTCCCCTGTATTTATACAATTCTGCGCATTTCTTTTTGTAGGAAAACAAACAAACCTATAAATAACACAATATATTTCCATCCTAAAACAGTTTTAGGTATATTTGGCAACACTTCATAAAAATACAAATGAAAGTCATAACATCTGATGTATAGCGTCACCATTCGCCATTTTGAAACATAAAGCTTCATATGGTAAATTCCCATTAACCAAGATTGGTTTTGGCTATTTTTATTGTATACTTGATAAAAATAGCACATCATGCCATGATTTGAAATAATCTTGAGACTCGATTGGCTACCATGAAAAAAAAATCCATGATGTCACATGTCCTTGACAACCATAGGAATGTGGGAAACCAGAAGACGTAAAAACCCGTCATTGTGGCAAATAGGTTGCAGTATGTGTACGACGGATATACCCGACCTGTTGGCAGCGAAAGGGTTAATTACGTCACATTTCGTTAGATGACGTAAGGCTTTATGCAGCTTGCAACACTTCAATTTGAGAAGAAACTGCAAAAGTGCATTAATATGGGGATGACTATATTCAAAATTCCATTTGGGGAGGTAAAATCGTCAGATATACAGTCGGAAGTAACTAAATTAATTACGTCACAATTTATTGGATGACGTGCTGCTTTATGCGTCTTGCAATGCTTCAATTTGAGAGGAAACCACAGAAGTGCATTAGAATGGGGATTACCATTCTCAAAAATTTTATTTGGGGACGTATATCGTCATGTGTCACTGTAAAACTAAATTTCCGACTGTATACCTGATAATGTACCTCCCCAAATGATAATTTTGAAAACAGTTATCCCCTAATTATTGCGCCGGCACAATATTTTGGTACTTATTGCATTAGTAAGCAGCCATGGCTTTGATGCCAGCACATACTGTAATTCATTAGAAATAAATCAAGGATTTTTTTGGTGTTCTCAGGAGCAAATTCGGCCCCAGTCCCAATGGAAATTAGGTGAGACTGTTTCCCAGTTTTTTAAAAAAAATCCCAAGCTTAATTTTTTTTTTTAAGATTGAGATTTTTTCACACGCATGCACGCACACACAAGCTTCATGACAATCCTACTATCCTGCTACAATTGCATCTTATTTCTCCTTCAAATAAATGGCAATATTGTATGTTGGATAGCTATTTTTTTAAGTAAACAAAAATGCCTTAGTATTGCACTCTAACAATTTTCCCAATATAGTGGTTTACAACGCTTAATATCCCAATCTGAAAGGCCCCAGGGCCCCCTTCCCAAAATTGCTAAAAAATCCCTGTAAATAGAGTCTTAACATATATGTTTTTGCACATTATGATAAAGAAATTTGTTTCATTTTCCCTTCTTGTTAAGAGAACGGATAGGAATGATTTATTTCTTTTCTTACACTTCATTTTACTATTACACAAATGAAAAGCAAAATTGTCTTGAATTATATAGGCCACCCCTTCACAAAAGTGTGTTGGTCTGCTGTTTACGATGTTAACGTCACATTGCTTATTTATCAAGCACATTTGCTGCAAAATGTGATGTCATCTGCCAAACTTTGCTCAAATGCCTTAGATAAAGCATGGCTAGAAATACAGTGCAGTACCTTTATAACACTCTATTTGGGGTCCATAGGCATGACCCACGTTATAAGTGATTGTGTAACAAATGGACAATTTTACAAAGGAATTATAGGAAAATGACCATTATATGGTCATTTTCCTATAACTCCTTTGTAAAATTTCATGGTGAAAAAATTTGGGAACCAAAACATAATTAGGTGTTTTACAAAGGAATTATATAAAAATGACTATTTATGGTCATATTCCTATATTTACATTTTCGAAGCAATCCTTTAATGAATCTTTAGATTTTTGCAACGATTCATAGCCTCATGAATTACACACATTTGATTGACAGCTGCCAGGGCTTACTTGCCCATGCAATACGCTTCGAACATCAAACTCATTTGCCAGAAGTGATACTGGTGTTGTGATTGACAGTGAGCCACACCTGAGTCGCACGTGCAAAACAAGCCTCTTGTTTGCTCCATTGGCTGTCCGTGTTCAAGCTGGCTGTTCCGCTTTTCCATTTTACACTCCGACTGAACCGTTAATATGATTATATTCTAAATACAAAAATGTTTAAATTCCTAAATTAAAAATATTTTTCATATTTTAGATATCTATAATAAAATGTAAACATAAGCAATAAATTCAATTTTTAGTGAGCAACTTTATTACATTTCAAACTTTCATATAAACATATTTGCTGACATTAGGAGCCACAACGCGGGACAATGCACCTCAAACTTTCGAAGAACCTTGTACTTATATCAACTATATAGTCCATAATTATAGGACCCCATTTTTCTAAAGATTCAAATACAATCTCCTCTAGCAAACAGGGATGATCCAGCTTGGGCCAGGACTAATGCATGACCCGATCTGGACCCTTGCTGTTTGAGAAGGTCTGAGGGGGCATGTTACTGCATTATGGCTTCTAATTGTTTTCCTTAAAACTTTTCAAAAAAATTCACCACGATACTTAGCAACATACGCCATTGTTTAAAGACTTCGGGTATTTTAACAAAAATATGTACTTAAGTGGTGATTTTACTTACATATTCAACCTGATGAAGGGTTATTCAATAGGAAACACGTAGATAAAAAAAATGAAGTTTATAAAAACCGTTCCTGATGGTTTGTTCCGTCCTTCATCCCCTTACCAGAACTTCAATTTTTGGAATGTTCATGGAATCATGAATACTTCAGGTCTCTTGCAAAGTTCGGGCTTCACTTACTTTGCAAGACACCCGAAGTATTCATGATTACATGAACATTCCAAAAATTGAATTCATTTCTTAAATGATTCCTTTGTAAAATCCCATAGTGAAAATTTTTGGTAGACACAATATGACTGTGTTATATCCAAATTCCTACTATAATGAGGTGTTTTATACTGAGACTGCACTGTACTGAGATATAAAGGGAAATATGCACACTGGGGAGTTAGCCCACTGGGGAGTTAGAATGAGAGATGTACTAACCTCATAATCAAACTCTAAACTTGTTATACCCGCATTACTGCCTTGTAGTATACCTTTACATGTACACTGGCCTCCCTGGTACTCCCATAATTTGATTTTTCTGTCTGAACCCCCTGAGGCAAACAGGGTACCAGATGAGCTCCATTGTATAGCGTTTACTTCACCATCGTGAGCATCCTGTAAAAAAATTACAGTAAAACCTTTCTTAAGCGGCCACTCAAAAAGATGACCAAAATTGGTTTTCAAGACCGATTATTGCTTAATGCAGGTCAAAAGTACTGCAGAATGCTCCAAGAGAGCATTCTGCAATACTTTTGACCTTCATTAAGCTACCATTTGTCTTTAAGACCTTTGTTTTGTCTATTTTTGAGTGGCCACTTAAGACAGGTTTTACTGTATGGGCAAGCTCATGATACTTTGGAATGTATTCAGGTACCGTGATTATCAAACTTTTTTCATGCTCAACTCATACTGAGCTCGAAATTTCAACTACTCATAAAACTAAAATACCGACAAATAAAGAAGTTTCTTGCTTTAAGTCTCACAGATGTTGTATTTATCATGCTAATAAATGTTAAAATGCCAACAATTATTGGCATTTTAACATTTATGAGCAGGATAAATTTTGTGCTCAGCTGAGTTGAGCACAAAAAAGTTTTCTAACCTCGGGGGCAGACCTCCAGATAAGAGTGTGTAATTAAAATTAATTTTCTTATTTCTCAACAAAACATATGTTGTGGGTGCTCAAAAGAACCGTCTCAATGAGACTACTCTGTAAGTTGGGGCGTTAGCCTGTAACAGCTTGTTACATATGTTACTATATCAATTTGAGAATAAGAAATTTGAATGTTTGAGCTACCAAAAGAAGACATTAAAATTACCTAATAAATTGACATTCTTATAGTCTTTATACTGGATGTCTTTACTACATATGGAAGCTGTTTAACATTAATATGGCGGCTAACTGTGGTGTTATGTGCGTTACATGAACCTAATTATAATTTAAAAGCTATTATAATTGTGGCTATCGTCATTTAGTTAAACAACTTCTATGACTTGGTTTCAAACTGTTTTATTAGATTTTACAAACATATACTCAATTGATGAATAGGAAAAACCAAGTTTGCTTTTCTATCTTAAATATATTGTTTTATAGGAGCTAATACACAGCCCTACTCCCAGTTTTACAGAGAAGCGAATTTTGTTATTACCGTTTAAGTAAAACACATGAAAGTGATTACAGCGTGTGGATATTTTTCATTTTCTAAGTCTGTCTTGCTTGTATATCTGCAAGATGTCATTAAGTTTAAGATCAGGACACTCAATGTGTACTTATAAGTGTTTGGTGCCAAAACACTAGAAATTATATTCATTTCTGATTATCAAGCCCATGGACTGTTTTTACAGATGTTATCAATGACCTTTTGGACACATTTCCTAATACTGTGCATATAATGCTAAATATAGAGCCACAAATAGAAAAGATAGTTTTACATTTTTACAAGAAAATACAATAAATGAAATGGTCCAAACTATTTCTCATCGATTTAACACTCATGTTAAACATTTGTCGTTGTCTGCTTCTGTGGGAATCATTATTATCACACGCCTCCTTGCAACTAGTAGAATCATCACACAATATATCAATCATTTACTGTTATTCAATTTTACCACCAGTCCACTCAAAATTGATGAGCCATTATCAACTTTCCAATTTTGCCATTTATGGCTTGGAACATTCGGAAACTGATATGAATTCCTAATAGTTGGCTCTTTGAGTATGTGTTTCAAGTGATACTCTGCAAGTAGGAGAAAGACTAAAGCTTTACAAGGAGGAAAACTATGCCGTTAAGAGCAATGAGTACCTGGACTGATGTACCTTGATATTTCTGTGATAAAGAATCATATCTTAGATGGTTAACTTTTATAAATGTAGCCTTTCCATACATGCAACCCACATATTTTCATCTAATAATGTCTCTGCTCTTACTATCTTTCCCCAAGCATTCAAAAACTTATTTGAAGTCTTAGTACTTCTGAAGTGCTGAAACCGAGGTAACTCTTTCCCTTCAGATAAACAAACTAGATGTATCACAGCAGGTAAAGCAATGAAATGCAGGATGAACAGAGCGCAAATTAGACCCTTTCAATTCAATGATTCACTAAGTTTCTAAGATAAGAGCGCTTATTAAAGGATGTAACATATATACCTCGTCATAATAAATGAGCAAGGCCAATGTCGTGACATCCTTTTTGATCACACAGTCAGAGGCAAGTGTTTTCAATTTTAGTGTTTTCAATGGATCATGAAATGAGGCACCTTATCAACTTGTTTACTCTGTATAAATCTTCCATAGAGCATAATATAGAACTACAGACTTAGAAATTCTAATGATATCCGCACAAGTCACGCTAACACCAACTTGTATTATAACTCTTTTTATCCCTCCACAATACGAGACTGGAATAACCTACCCCAAGAAATAAAACAGTCCAGCTCAGTTGAATCATTTAAATACCAACTCAACAAAGACACACAGAGGCGAGCACCACAAAAAATCTTTTCTGCTGGGTCAAGGCTAGGTCAAATACTAATCCCATTCTACCTATAGTCCACTTTCCTTCTTTTGAATGCACAGCTAATGATATGGCTGCAAAAACTGAGAAATCATAGGTTTTACATTATTTTAAGACATGCTTCAATGTACTGACATCAAAAAACAACCAACTGCAAACATAATTGATGGCAATGTCCAACTTCATAATCTTTCTCTTATACCAGATAACTTTCAAGGTGTAACAGAAATTGTTTCAGACGGTCTGCCAAAACCATCAAGAGTCCACATTGTAACGAAAGAAAACTTATAAAGTTCTTTGGGCGCAGCAAAATACTATTGATCTAAGACCTGAAGACTTTAGCACCAAAAGACTGGATAGGTTCCATGGCAAATGATGCAAAAAAGCAGCCTATCAAATTTCTGTTTGACCAATGTCAGAAATCTTAAAGCATTCTTAGAGGTACACGGTAGAGACATAGTTTTTGCAAAATCAGAGCAAAGTTATCATTTGACTAGCACGGATGCAGAGGCAGCTGCAGTTAGATTGCTCTTGCCACTTCACAGGATGAGATATATACCAGAGTCATACTCCATTGTATGCATATATGTGAAATGGCATTAAACCCATATTTAATCAGGTGTTTGATCCCATGACACTGACATGCTGTTTCTGCTTTTGAAGAATGCTAAGGATTCAAGTTTGGCTGAGTCAAGTTGTTTGATGTTGGTACTGGCCACACATACAAAGAAAATTAAGTCTTTTGATGGCAAATGAGGAGGATCACACGAAATGCTTATAAGTGATGTTTGTCACAATTACCAATTTTAAAAAGTAATCTTAATTAATGTAACACATATAACACCATAGGAAGCTGTATATTTGTAAAAAAATCTTTTCTTATGTATCAAAAATATTCAGCATGCAAACTACATGAATAATTTAAATAAATAGATAGTTTTATGTCTTCTTTCTGTTTCTCAGATTTTTAATTCATTTATTCTTAAATTGATATGGTAACATACTTATCATACAATTACATGCTTAACCTCTAGTTAATAGAGTGCAAACATCTCTTATTTGATGCAGCTTGAATTGTTCTTTAAGGTAGGATATCTCTGCACAATTCCCAAAGGGGTGGAGAGGAACAGGGTTGTACTCAGTTTGCAGTCCTAAGACAATGCCATGATTCTACTGGTTGTGATGAAATGGGTGATTATTTTGCCATAGAAGCAGACACAATGATAGACATTGTGAGGGTGACTTGAATAAAGATTGTTTTTTAATATTTTTATTTAATAGGAATATTTATTAAATTGTGTCATTTAAATGAGAACTATTATTTTCTATCTATATGTCTATATATTTTAATATTATAGGCATTAGGAAATATGTGATTAAAAACGTTATATATAACATAGGTAACACAATTCCATGGGCTTGTTATCAGCAATGACTGTAATTACTAAGACTAAGGCACCAGAGGCTAGAGATTAATAGGAAAACATGTGAAAAACGGTATTTTTCTGAAATATCATCTCTTACTTCCAAGAAAATTTCCTAGCTCATTCATTATGCCATGTAACATATGTTACATACTTTAATAAGTGCTCTGATCCTGATGTCAAACTTGCAAATGTATGATTCTTTATTGCATTAGCAAGACAGTGCCAAAAATGTAAGATATCCACGAGCGTCAAATATTTTCATATATTTTTCTTCAATAATAGATACCAAAATTGGATACTTAAAATTGGGGGTAGGGTTGTTTAATAGCTCATATAAAACAATGTATTTGAGATAGAAAAGCAAACTTTGTTTTTTCTATTAGTCAAATGAGTATTTTAGTAAACTAAGATTAAAAACACTTGTAAAAATGCACAAATTGTCTGTAAAATGAATGATGTTAGTCACGATTTCAACTTTCAAAGGGAAATTTAATCTACGTAACGCATATAACACCATTGAAGGCTGTAATTTTGTTTAAAATGTTGTTTTCATGTAGCTTAGGCATCCAGCTTGCAAACTACATAAGAAATTTGAATAATTAGATGGTTTAATGTCTTCTTTCTGTAGCTCAAACTTTCATTTTGCTTTTTTTCCTTAGTTTGTTACAGTAACATATGTAACAAGCTGTCAGAGACTAACGCCCCGGAGCACAGAGTGCAAATATCTCTTAAAAGATGCGGCTTGAAATTTCTTTAAGATAGGATATGTCTGCAAAATTCCCTAGTGGGGGGGGGGGAGCAGGACCTTTTTTAGCTCGAAGTCTATAGTGGATATTTAATGCATTGCACAGAGTACACTTCTTCAATATGACTATAGTTTTTAGGATGTATTTAAAAGCAGAAATGAAAATAGTGTGGATTCTGATCAGCTAGCTACTGGTTTAGAGCATTAACTCTGTTCTTCCTACAAGGTTCATACAGGCAAGTTTGTGTAAAATTCATAGACTTTTCAGGACTTCTAAATGACTTTCCTACTGTTTTCAAGGACTGAAAACTTATGAAAAATACTGATTTACACATTAAAATTCTACTTTGGAAATGCTAGACTGCATTACTGAAGATATTAGTTTAAGAAAATTAGTATAAAATTGTGATGCCTTTATTTGGCATCACAATTTTATACTGATTTAGGTCTCCAAAGACTGTTGAATCCTCCTGTAAATGGTAGCATTCAAGGACTTTTCAAGGCCTTTGAGTGTGTACTTTTCAAGGCAAATTTAATTTTCAATGACTTTTGTTTTCAAGACAGTCCTGTATATTCAAGTACTTTTCAAGCCTGTGCGAATCTTGTTCCTAGTGGTGACTTTGGAATCTGATTATTACCTTTGCAAACAGTTTGGACACAGCTCCTGATCTGGATCCAAATGGTTTGACACTGATAATGTTCATGAATGAATTTTTAGAAAAAGTCAGTTTTGAAAAAAAGTCAGCAGATGACAACAAAAGCGTAAAAAACTTACAAATATGACATAAAAAGCAAGACTTACCACTATACACTGTACTTTTGTAGGAACTGACAATGTTAGACACACAGGAATATTAGGCATATGACTGAAAATAAAATAAAAGGAAGTAAATGGTATTAACTCTTAAAACACCAATCACATCAAAAGTCGTCTGCTTTTGTCATCTGCTGAAATGTTATAGAAGCATCTTCTACAGTGTAGATCCAGATCAGACTGCTCCGGTAGGTTCAAACTGTTTGCCTCTGTACTGACATTAACCAATGTTATCAAATATGTGCAGCAGAGACTTAAGCAGACAACTTTTTTGAATGCAGTTTTTTTGCTGGCACTTTACAAGTTATTTATGTAGACAAGACAAAATATTTCAAACTACTCATTGCCATTGAATGCATTAGAATCAAGTGAACCTTTTAACATAACCCTTAACTCCATAGGCTATTTTTAGATCATGATATCATTTTCTATTTTTAGACAACATTGAAAAAAATCAAGAAAAATTTAAGTTAAGCTTTGAATACTTTTGAAAATATTATGGAAAATGGAGCATTTGCTCTTCTGTAGCAAATGCTCCATTTTCCATAATATTTTCAAATACATGATCAGGTCAGGTCAGGTCCAGATAGGTCTTGTGGTCAGGACCAGATTGGTCTTTTTCTCAAGATTGTTCTTGCTACTGGTATATAATATATTATATTTTTGAAATAAAGATGGTGATTTAGACAGCTACATTTCATTCCTGGTCGAGCATAATAAATTAGGCTGATGTGTTTGTCATTGCGATAAAACAAAGTGACAACATTGGGAAAGAGATAAGTCTAGTTAATGGTAAGTTGATCATGCTACATTCTTATTTACATTTGGCATAACATCTCCTAGAGGACAAGTTGATCATAATTCTTACCTATTTCCTATTGGTATTACTACTTTTGTGCTTGCTGCTACTGCGAGATCTTCTTGGATTTTCTGCTGTTGTTGCCTGTCAAAGAAAAAATATATCTGAAACGCCTAATAGTTGCAGAGTGGGAGAACTTTTATTGTTTTCCCTACACATAAGCCTATAGCTGATTTCATAGGCCTTCCGTACTTTTCCAGATTTCCATCAGGACTCAAGCCATATGTACTTTTGTTATATGACTGGAGAGAATCCTGTCTCCTGATTGGCCCAATCAGTTTTCATAAACCTCTATGTCTACCTGGAAACTGGTCTAAACTGGCCCACAAGTTAATATTGCGTGAAAACCAGCTTGAACTAGTTTCCAGAAGTTAATAATTGTGACACTTCTGCAATATTACCCTCTAGAGAGCTAAAATTAGTATGATGAGTGTGAAACTAGCATGTGCTGCATGAAATTGACATGATTTGCTGTTTTACCTCCAAACAGGTAAATTAAAGACTTTCGTGAATTTTACAACAGCTTTGTTTTGTTTTCTTTGCTTATTTATCTTTGTTTCAATAAACAAACTGTAAAAACAGTTTTATGATAACACTAAGAGAATTAATATACATTTGAAAATGCAAAATACTACTTTATAGTATTTTAATAATAGTTGCTAAAACTTGTGAGACAGTCAGATGTCTAAGATTGAAGGTTGAACATGTCTTTAACAACAAAAGTGAAAGTAGCAAAATTTCATTCTTAAATGAAAAGTCATATAACAAAACAGTTATTGACTTCAGTTTCGGTAGACATAAGGATTTATCTACCCTTAAAAGTGTGTTCCTCTTGGCCTACGGGCCTCAGTGAATTATCACTTTTTCAAGTAGATAAATCCTTATGTCTACCTCATTGAAGTCAATAATTGTATAATATCACATGACTTCCTTAGGCAATCAAAATTACTTCTGTTACCACGAGACCGAGCAGCCATGTGCTTGAGGTCAGTATCAAAACACCAAAAGAAATTCTGTTTTGTAAGCAAACCGGTTTGTATATATTGCATAGGAAGTGAGGATTAGTTGTAAGGGGCCACTAAGCACCGCTTTGTATGTTTATTGTTTCCTCGAAAACCAATTTTATGTTTTTCAAACAGCCCCAAGGTTGTTTACATTCTGATGTCAGTATTGAGTACGTCACAGCGCCGGTGTCATTGACTGAGGCGGTGTTTATGTAAACATGTCACCATTTGAGGAATGACTCAAAATCTCGTCAAAAACATCATTGGTAATGTGGTATCGAGCTATAAAGTCAATCTAGCGATATAAATTCCTAATATACTGAAAACTACATAAATTGGCATGTTTTCACTTGTCGACATTGGGTATCTCAAATGCTTATTTAAATATATATCACATTGTTGGGAAGTTTTTTTTTGATGGCCAGATATTTTTCTATTCAGGAGGGCTCGGAATTAATCGGAATGTGTCGGGAAAGCGTGGTATGAAATTAGCTATGTAAATCATGTGACGTCACAGAATGGGGTCACCAGGTCCATTTTTTAACAGATCAGAATGGTTTGAACAATCTTGGATGAAGGTCACCCAAGGACCGTACCAGATTTTGAACAGTCTTTGCAGGAGATTCCACAAAGACCAGTTGCGCCAAATAATATCAATCTTATTTTCAATCTGCATCATCATGTGTCACTGAAATCGCCTCTATGACCTGGCAATGTGTAAAATGTTTTTAAAAGTGTTTAGTGTATAAAATATTATCATTTTATCGCTTAATACTGTAATACCATTCATTGTTATGGTTTGGCTACCAAAGATGACTCGATGTCTCCACAGGTGGATTATTTATAGCCATTTCCCACTTGCTCCTTTTTAATGTAAGTGTTTTGAGTGATGCATGCCGCGTATTAACACAAAACCCATTTTTCAGAAGTGATGTGCCATAGCAGACAGGTCAATTTTTTAATATTGATACATGCGCAGACAATGGATTTGCCTAACATATTCAACAGCCACTTACTTAGCATGCCAAAAAAGTGATTTACATCATGTGTGTAGCAATGAATTTTCTTTTGGTGTGAAATTTTTCAAGCATCAGTGTAACTTTAAACTCACATTCAGGAAACTTTTTTTGTATTCTTAACTCTTTCCTTGTGAGCGGCAAATTTTGTCATCTGCTGATAACCTTTGCAAACAGTTTGGATCCAGATCAAGACCAACAGAATGTCGGTCTTGATCTGGATCCAAACCACACAAATTACACAATGTAATCTACAGTAGGTGGTGTAGACGTACAATGTCGAATATCAACACTCAAAAACATATTATGTAATGTGCACAAAATATAGGGTGCACATGTTCAATGTGTGAGCCATCATGATACAAAACTAGAATAAAAAGGATTGAATACTGTTGGAGTTACAGATTACACAAACTAGGCACCTCTTAGTATTTTTGATGGAAAAAATGTCTAAGGTCAACATCCCTCAAAAATGAGAAAACAATTTTTTAAAGGTGCACAAAATAAGAGGTGCACATCTTCAATGTGTGAAAAATTATTTTGCATAGTTTGAATAAAAAGGAATGAATGCTGCTTGAGTTACAGATTACACAAACTACGCACCCCCTATGGATTTCTGATGGAAAAAATGTCTTAGTTCAACATCTGTCAAAAAATAAGTTTTTTTTTTTCAAATTTGCACAAAAAAGAAGGTGCATATCTTCAATGTGTGAACAATTATTATGCAAAGTTTGAACATTGAGGAATGAAAACTGTTAAGAGTTACAGATTACACAAACCAGGCACCCTCTAAGCATTTTGGACGGAAAAATGTCTAAGTTCAACACCCCTCAAAAATGAAAAAAAAATCGTAAAATATGCACAAAATATATGAACAATCATTATGCAAAGATTGAATAAAAAGAAATGAAAACTTTTGGAGTTACAGATTACACAAACCAGGCCCTCTCTAAGCATTTTGGACGGAAAAATATTTAAGTTCAACACCCCTCAAAAATAAAAAGAAGCTGTGAGATGTGCACAAAATAGGATGTGCACATCTTCAATATATGAACAATCATTATGCAAAGTTTGAATAAAAAGGAAAGAAAACTTTTGGAGTTAAAGATTACACAAACCAGGCCCCCTCTAAGCATTTTGGAAGGAAAAATATCTAAGTTCAACACCCTTCAAAAATTGAAAAAAAAAAAAGTTGTGAAATGCGTACAAAATAAAAGATGCTCATCTTCAATATGTAAACAATCATTATACAAAGTTTGAATAAAAAGGAATGAAAACTTTTAGAGTTACAGATGACACAAAGTAGGCACCCAAAAGTATTGCGGATGAACAGACAGACGGATGGATGGATGGAGTGGACCCACTACTAGACCTGCTTTCCCAAAAACGACGCAGGTATAAAGTCAGCAGACAACAACAAAACAACAAAGGCATGAAAATTACCCAGCAGGCGAAGTGTTAAAACAAATGACATAACTTTAACTCTATCTGATTTCTCCTAGAATGGGCTCTCATGTTTGGCAGACCGAAACCATTTAGGCAATTTTGGTACAGGGCATTATGGGGAACATTCAAGTGAAATTATTTTAAATTTGAACCAGTGGTAAAGGAGGAGATGTCATTTAAAGAAAAAGTTTACAGAAGATGGAAGAAGACTGACCACAATAGCTCACCTTGAGCCCGGGTCCTTGAGTCTTTAACTCAGGCGAGCAAAAAACATGACACAACATTAACTTTTCTAATTTCTCCTAGCATAAGTTGAGAGAGCCACAAAAACAAATGTTTTTTAGAGAAATAATAAGTGATTAATGACAAATCATAGGCGTACTGTCAGTTTAAAGTTGCATGGTAATGAGGTGAATGCAATTTTTCCTATAAATAGGTAAAGCCTGACATATTCAGTATTCACTACCATCAGTATTCTGTGGTAGGTGCATTTTACCTGTAAACTGAGACTACTTGCATAACCAAAAACAAGGTAAACTCACCAGTGTTTGTTTACAACAATTCTCACAAGTTTCATTGAACCAACAGTAGCTCCCATTAGGCATTTACGGACATGCATCATGAAAATGTTCACATTAAAGGGAAATCACATAATTTAGAAATAAAGTTTTACAATACCTCAAGGGACTGCTCTTAGAGGAAAAATTGGCTCCCAGATGGTGCAATTCTTTCTTTTAATTTGAAAAGGGAGAACATTTCAGAGTCACTGCTTGTTTCAGTAGTCTCCCTTTGATCTGTTCGCTATTGCAAATAAGTATTCTAGCTTAAATGATAAATATCAAAGATAGCTGTTTGAAGACATTGTCAGAAGAACGAAAAATCAATATTCAAATCATGAGGCTAACATGCTGTTTGTTTGTTTGTTTTTTGTTGCTTTACGTCCCATGTCAACAGCTATGGTCATTGCGGGACGGTCAGTTCACTTAACCACACTTTTTCCTGGGCAGGCTTGAGCAAGCGGTTAACCAGTAATTTGTGCACATACTTTCGCTTGTAACTGACAACAACCCTTCTTGAACAAATCAGCTGAAGGGAGGAGAATGACCGTAGAAATTATTTCATGATCAATCTCCACAATGTATGGTACCGGGCCGGGATCGAACTCGCGACCCCTGGATCTGCAGTCAGACACGCATTTGTAGCCAGACACGTTACCGACTGCGCTACGCGGCCCGGTAACATGCTGTTTGAACATGGGTTTTAACTTATCAATACTTAAAATGAGTCCTGACCTGTTTGTATGGCAATTAATGACATTGTGGCGACATTATGATATTCAAAAGTTTTGTATGGGAATTTTGAAATTCCTGAAGTTAAGACAAATGCTTTATTCAATAAAAAGTCATTAAAAAGAGACAAATCATTTTCAGTTATAATGTCTTTTAGACCAAATGTGTTTAAACAAAATGTCAGGGACCCATCTAGAGTACAAAATTAGCCCTTTTTAAATTGAGAACCTGTAAACAGTTACTTTGGCTAGCAGTGTAGACTCAGATGAAATGCAGAATACTGTATTCGATCAAGGTCTACATTGTTTGTTGGATAAAAACACTGTTGGATAAAAACAATCTTAAATTTCTTTGGAGCCTAAAATACAGTAAAACCTGTGTAAAACGGCCACTCAAAAATAGACAAAATACAGATCTTAATGACAAATTGTAGCTTAATGAAGGTCGAAAGTACTGCAGAATTATTCTTCAATACTTTTGACCTGCATTAAGCAATAACTGATCTTGAAAACCAATTTGTGGTCTTTTTGAGAGTGGCCATTTTAGACAGGTTTTACTGTACATCATATTTTGGAAATTCAAACATTTGACCCCTTAAACTGCTAATCATGATAATTGTCGTCAGCTCTGTCATCAGTAGCCTATATTGCGAATTATTAGGACCCAGATCAGACTGCTCACATAGGAGCAGTTTAACAAAAGTACATAGCGTATGCTTCCATTACAAAAGTTTTCTGGAGAGCATTTGATTATATGGAGCAATAAGCAATACGGTAAATCTTGTATTAGTTCGTACACTCGAATAGTTCGTACACCATAAATTATTCCACGATGGTCGGACCAAAATGTCATGTATTAGTTCGTACAGTGGTCATTTTCCGATTTGTAATTTTTAATAGTTCGTACACAACGGGTTTTCTTTCATTTTGGTACCTACGTGGCTTTTAATCAGTGTGTCTGTCTACAATACCCTCCATTTTTCTACCGTGTCGAGCACGCCAGTTTACAAACATATCAGCGGCGCCTGTCAGTGCTACCGTCAGCATTGATGCATGTCAAACTTTTATTCCCTGATAAACGCTCTAGGTTCAAAGAACGTCGGACTGATGCAAATTTGCACGCCTTTGTCGCCATCATTTGAGATATTTTGTCCAGTCAAAACAAAAATCAAATACATGTACATAACCACGCGCGCATGCACATTGATTGTGAACGTGTCTGTGATCATTGAGCCTTTCCGTCAATATTCTCGAGCACGTTAATCCTTATATTATACCAACACAGCTTATTTTAGCGTTATTTCTTCCTGGCGACTTTTAAATCAAGAGAACGCAAACACGCGTGTGTGCGACATGGAGAACTTCTATGCAATGCCCATGTATCTTCTTTTTAATCACTGGATCCGAGCATGATGAAATCATATGGGCTGGTGCTTATAACAAATGTGAGAAGAGCCTGCGCTTTTGTGCAATCTTGTCAGGGTCACGCTGCTCACTAACTCAACGTTTTTAAGTGGATGAAGACTAAGGCCCAAACAATCTAGACATCGTACTCCCACTAAAAAGCTGCTTTAAATATGCGAACATCAATTTTATATTCTTAGTTCACCAAAACGCGCATGCAATAAGCGTAATAAAATAAGTCTAAACTGCCCGTCTCTAGATTTGCCATGGCATTTTGTTGTTTTCCATGGAATTTGTAAAATTTTCTACGGATTCCACAGAAAATCATCAAATTTGCCGTGGATTCCATAGAAAACTGCCGTAGATTCTACGAAATAAGTTTCTTTCCGTAGAAAACGTTTTCTATGGATTTGTTTTCCACGGAATTTATTGGCATTTTTTCTATGTTTTCACTTTTTTTCTATGGATAATTGGTTTTTGGCCATGGATTTCATATTTTATGCCATGGAAAATGGACTTAACAAATTTTCAGAGCCAAAAATGAACGGCAAAATAACTTTGTCAATTTTTGGAATGGAAAATGACTTAGTTTTATTCTGGTACCTGAGAGCATTGAACAAATGACTTTAAATTTCTTTCAAAAAAGTGTGAATGAGTGCCTTGAGATATTGATAATAATTATTGTTATTAAGTACAAGCCTTGCATTCAGCTACATCTTTGTACTCAGCGGTGATTTTCTTATTTCATTTGTTAGCAGTGGTCAATACCAAAGAGGTATATTTTTACATGTATAAGGCACATTGGGTGTTGTCAAAGACATTCAAAAGTAGACAAAACGCAGGCTTTACCTAGCAACCCACCCTGTTTTGGGTGCTTTTTATGTGATATTTGAGACTAACTGGATCAGAAGGAAAATATGAATTCTGCAAGGTTAAGTGAAAATCTCTCTTATATATTTGCAAACAATAAAGCGACAGGTCAGCCTGTATAGCTGCCAACTCAGATCAGCATCTTTGTTTAAGAGCCAATGCTGACAATATCAGTTGGCACAAGTACCTATTTGTGTAGGCAGTAGATAGATAGCCATAGATTCCATGGAAAAGAATCACGGCAATTTTCTACGGAAAAAAAAGAGTGACATCACTTCCTGTTTTGATTCAATTTGGAGGGAAACATTTGAAGCACATATTTGGTATGTTGTTTATTTCAATTTCTGATATTTTTTAAGGCTAATTTGATTTCTCTTTCATGCCATAAATGTATTATGGTTTCAATATTGCCATAGCATTGCCTGGTCTATTCACGTGAGTGATACTCAACTTTGTTTTGAATAATAATTTAATGGCTCTTAGGTTCCTATACCCCACCCATCACAAAACAATGTATATATCTGTTCAATGTTGTTTTTGTTAGTGTGCTTTTCCAAAATATGTTTTCTGCCTTATGTACAATAATCTTATTTGCGCATTTTTTTCAATTTTTATTCACTTCAAATTTAATGGTACATGTATTATCAAATGCGAAAAAGATTTCAATTAACAATGTTTCAGTCATATTGAGCCAATGAGTACATTGGTGAGAAACTGTTCTGCTCTGTTTTGTGGAAATTTTCCGTGGAATTGATGGAAGATTTTCCATAGAATCTACGGAAACTTTCCATGGAATCAACGGCATATTTCCGTAAAATTTACGGAAACATTCCATGGAATCAATGGCATATTTCCATAGAATTTACGGCATTGTTCCATGGAATCCACTAAACTTCCATGGAATCAACAGCAAAAATCTATGGCATTTCATGCACTTCCACAATTTTTTGTTGTTGGTTTATTTGCCATCAACTGCCATGGAAACCTTAAAAATGCCGTCCGAATACTCCTTAGATTTTAACCGCGGATTTCAAGGGTTTTCCATGGCAAATCTAGAGACGGGTGGCAAAGGCGTCCTCATGAAACTGTATTATGGGACTAAAAGATTGAACAGTGGACACGTACGCACAGACGCACAAACCAAGATGTAAATTGATTTTTGCATGCTTTTGCATCATGCTTTACATTGGGCTGTCAATGAAACGAGTCAGTTTATGAGATTATGTTACCTCTCGCACGTGCGGCCAGCGAAGGCTCAGACGGGCCTGCACATCTGCCCAGTCTTGCCAGGGGCATAACTGCCAACATACACAATGGATGTGCTTGTCTTAAGTTAGGCTTATAGCCCCACTAGGTGGCTGTGTATAATACACCAATGAACACCGCAACAATTGTTTGCTTTGAGATAAGAAAAAAAAAATGTTTGAAAAAGCGTAATTTATTTAAAACTAAATTCCATATTACCTTTGAGATGATCGCGACCTCGATCAGGGTTTGCTTTATTTACCCCATTCCGTATGTACCTTGTTGCGAGAAACTCGACTTTGTTGCATGCAAACAACAAAGGCTCAGATCAGCCTGCACATCCGCGCTAGAAAGTATAATAGCTAAACCTGTTACATGCAAAAAAGATAAAAAAATAAAATTCCACCGTCAGACATGCGTGTGCGTATCCAGACAACTCCAACAGGGAGGGGGGTTCTTCTCGAGGAAAGTTCGTACTCGGACCCAATAAACTGGGTCCGAGGTTCGAACCAGTTTTTCTTCTTGGAAATAAATGACTGGGAGGTCCGGGGCCACTGCCCCCCCCCCCCCATCCCCCTGTCCACGCCCATGTCAAAGTTTCCACATTAGTACGACATATCAGGGACTTTCTATACCAAAGAGTGCTTGGACATATGTAGGCTATTGCCGGGCCTGGTCAATTCACAAACCGTCTGCTAATGAAAAAAGTCAATAAGCAATGCTTATTAGATACCCCCCGCACAGTAAGAGTCAGTGAAAAAACTTGGCAAGTTATAGTTCAAACAAGAAGACCTTAGTTTTGATAAGAAGATTTCAGTAGAATCTGTGCAAACAAAAATTATAAACTCCTTCGTGCATATGTTCAATGTGTCTACATTGTGTTGGCAAAGTATCAAATTGCTCCATCAAAAGCTGTAGTAGGACTTGATCTGCCCATAAAGGCACTATCCATGCATATACAAAAGCCATATAAGGGAATAATTGTCTAAGTTCTCACAGCTGTCATTTTGCCAAAATTATTTTTTGTGAACCAAGCTCCTTCATGCATATGTTCAATGTGTCTACATTGTATCGACAGAGTATCAAATTGTTCCATCAAAAGCTGTAGTAGGAGTTGATCGGCCCATGAAGGCACCATCTATGCATATACAAAAGCCTAATAAGGGAAAAATTGTCTAAGTTCTCACAGCTGTCATTTCGTAAAAAAAAAAATTTTCTGAACAAAACTCCTTCATGCATATGTTCAATGTGTTTACATTGTATAGGCAAAGTATCAAATTGTTCCATCAAAAGCTGTGGTAGGAGTTGATCGGCCCATGAAGGCACAATCTATGCATATACAAAAGCCTTATTAGGGAAAAATTGTTTAAGTTCTCACAGCTGTCATTTTGTCAAAAAATATTATTTCTAAACCAAACTCCTTCATGCATATGTTAAATGTGTCTACATTGTATAGGCAAAGTATCAAATTGCTCCATAAAAAGTTGTGGTAGGAGTTGATCGGCCCATAAGGGCACCGTCTATGCATATACAAACACCTTATTAGGGAAAAATTGTTTAAGTTCTCACAGCTGTCATTTTGTCAAAAATTATTTTTTCTGAACCAAACTCCTTCATGCATATGTTCAATGTGTCTACATTGTATAGGAAAAGTATCAAATTGTTCCATCAAAAGCTGTGGTAGGAGTTGATCGGCCCGTGTATGGCCTATAATAGCATAAGCATAAAGCACTATATTAAAAGCCATTTAGAACTACAAAGGGAAATAACTCTAATAGAATTGGCCCCTAGCCCTTACTTTTTTGTCTAAAGTATTTGTCTTGCATATATGAACATGTTTGCAAGGTTTGATGAAAATCCAGCAATGACTCTTCGAGTTATTTAGGAAATAAAGCGTTACGGACGGACGGACGCACGGACGGACGCACGCACGGACGGACAACGTGAATTATATCAATTGACGTCAAAGGCAAAGACAGCATGATCCTTTTTAAGATCAAAGAGACCGCTCACTTCAAATTCCGGCCACGTGTTGTTTTAAGATTTGGGGTCGCACGTGGTGGCCTTGACACAAGAAAATGTACATGACACATGTTTGTTTACAGAATCGTGGTCTATCAAAATTTAAATAAAAAATGAAAAATACCACCCAACAACGACTAAAACGGAAATAAGCTGTCAGATCTCTGCTGTTTACGACCAGCTACACGAGAGTGCAAAGACTAGCATGTGCTCTCGGCTGTTCCTGCGAAATCCAATCATTTCAACCGGGCCTTAAATCACGAAAGACAGGTTTTCTCGTGTAATGGCCATGTGCAGATCCAGAAAGTTTTGTCAGATGGGGTCCAACTTTGACAACTTTTTTAGTTTGATGAGGGGAGGATGGATCCAAATACCACTATAAGCGGGCCATCAACGGCCCGCCAGCGAAACGCCATTTAAATGGCGTTTCACTGGCGGGCCGATAATTGCCCAACATTGAATGCTGGATTGGTAGCTTCGTGGTTTTAAGGGGATCCGGGGCATTATTGCCAAGAAACCCTATATTTTTTGTAATTTTCCAGGGGGTGGGGGGTCCGTGGGGGGTCCGGACCCCCTGCCCCCCCTCTGGATCCGCACATGATGGTGCGACCATAGATGACGAAGTACGAGAATCTGGTTCTACATTGATTGCCATTATCATAATCTTAAAATGCTAACATGAAATGGGGTGTGCGAGCAAGTTGAGCATGTAAGTCGCCACAAGAATACATAAATATGTATATGCAAATGGAATACTGCGACAGCGTCACGATGAAGACTCGAACCGATACAGAAACGTTTAGGTGTTCATACAAAGTATTTAAATGGAGTAAACATTCGCAAAACGTAAGTTGTGGGTCTTTTTACAATGCATAGTCAGAGAAACGTACTACTCTGATTCATGAGAGTTCTGCGTTCCAGTTGTTCATATTTTCACATTTAGAAGTCCTTTTCTTTTTCAGTTTTCATTCGGAACGTGCACTTCACATCAAGAAAAAACCAAGAATAGGTACGTCTAGCCTGTCAGACTTATGTACGCACACATCATAAAACATTGTCTTGTCTACTTCTGTGTTGCATTTTCGAGGGTCCTAAGAATCATGACCGAAAACGAAAGCTGCGATATACGTCAGCTTCACGTTGTAGAGCTAGCCGTCGGTAGTGAACAGAAGTTGTATTATTTTTGTTACGATAACAATCATGACAATTGTCATCCTAGTCCCGTACTGGGTCCGAGATGTCATAGAACGAGATTAACCATAAAGTTTAACCAGGTGATATCGCCGGGTATTTCGCACGTTGTATGTAAAAAAATTTGGTTGAAATGGCACAGTGTTTATTTTCAATCTTCACCATGCTATTAAGAATGTTAGTTTTATTGAAAATACTAATCAGACATTCAATCTGTGATGAGACTAAAAGGATAAACAGAAATTCCTCCCTCTTTGGCAATTGTCGCATGTTATGGCTACGTTTTATCGATCTTCAGAATTTTATTTTATTAGTTCGTACAGTACCGTTTTTCAGGAAAATAATTTTTATTAGTTCGTACATGGAAAAAATAATTATTTTTTGCTGTACGAACTAATACAAGATTTACCGTACTTATTAGATACCCCCACACAGCAAGAATCAGTGAAAAAAAGTTTCTTTTTACGCAAATGATGGCCCTAACCAGAAGACCTTAGTTTTGAAAACTAGGTTTCAGTAGAATCTGCAACATTTGGCAAGATAAAATATACAGAAAATATCAAACTTGAAAGTTCTTTGAATATATCAAAGCTTATACGAGGGCTGTTCAAATATGAATGCAAGTAGCATCATAACTTTCTTCAAATATATACTACAAAAAAATATGTTATACTTTTCTGGAAAGAACTGTTTGTCCCCTTTAAAATGGCACCAAACATAAAGAAACGCTCACTATATTTGTCGAGTTACAGACGCTTATATAAAGGCCATTCCTGTATACTGACGTTTTTCTGAAGCAAATTGTCATACATGTTTTGGTACAAGTGCTGATATATTGTCATATCTTTGTAAGTTTGAGACAAAAATGGCACCAAATTTTAGATGCAAGTTTAAGGTACATTGACAAAGTTGCTTGCAGGAAAAAGTTTATATAATCCTGTTTCAATATTGAGTAAACAGGCACGTTTGTGACGTCATTAATTTTATAATAAACGTCATCTTGAGTTATCTACTGATGATGCAATAATGAACATCGCTGTGTCTTTTTCTTTGCGTTTTGCTTAAAACATGCTTAATATGTCATAAGGAAGTTTTCAAAATGCTCCGTCCTCTATTGACATCTAGTTATCACATTTTATATCATCTTTCAAGCATTTTTCTGCTTCTTAATGGCGTGTTAACATTAATTAATATATGCTCAATCTGTCTAGTCCTCAAGACCAGGTGAGTAATTTTATTGTAAATAATTCCAATTTTGATAAAACTTAAAGTTAACGTTCAAATTTAGCTTAAACCCGCAATGTTTTGGCAACAGAATTAAGTATAAGTTCTATAACCCCTTCACTTAAGGCATGTTTTGACTAAATAAAAATGCTTTTCAGCGTTTAAAAATTACCCACTATCCTTCTATGATTTGTAGCAACAACTCAGTGTGAGCGATCAACATATTGTCTTTGAGTTAAAACTAGTTTAAATGTTGCTTCGTGCATTTTGTAAGAGAAAAGTTTGACTGAAAACTGACAGGTGGTGTTTTGTTTACCATTTATTTGCAAACATAAGGAGACTTTAGTGAAAACGATTCGATGTAATCTAACAACATGTCAAATTTCGCAACTTTCACAGAATCATCATAAAAGTATATGGAGATACTTCCTTAAAAATTTCAGGAAATTTCACCGATTTATTGAAGAATTATACACTAGTCTGTATCGCTGGTATGTTCGAAGCATTGAGTTTGTTAGTATACTAACATGGCCCTCATTCAAAGGGCTATAACTCGATAAGAATACTGCATTTTTCTTAAGGTCTGGTGCCAGTGTAAAGGTGACATATAATCCTTTATAGAAATTTATACCATTTTGTATAAGCATATTTGTGACGAAAGTTATCAAGCTACTTGCATTCATATTTAAACAGCCCTGGTATCAGAAAAATTATCTTAGTTCATCAGAAAAATTATCTAAGTTCTAACAGCTTTCATTTTGTAAAATTATATTTTATTTGCACAAAATTCCTTCATGTATATAAATTAATATGTCTACATTGTGTATGTGAAGTATTGGATCAATTCATTGAAAGCTATGGTAGGAGTTGATCGACCCATGTAGGTTCTATTTATGCAAATACAATTATATAAGTTCTCAGGTCATTTTGTCCTTCATGCATATGTTCAACATATCTATATATTATGTAGGTAAAGTATTTGATTAATTCAGCAAAAGCTGTGGGAGGAGTTGATCGACCCATGAAGGCACTAAAAGCCATATCAGGAAAAATATTGTCTAAGTTCTCATAGCTGTCATTTCCTCGTTTTTTTAACCAAACCCCTTCATGCATTTGTTGTAAAGGCAAAGTATCAAAGGAGTACTAGCGATAAGGCGTATATTTTCCCTAGTTGACATGATTACAAAACCTAAATTTTCAAATTGCCCTAATGTTTTTAAAGTTGGTCTGTTTCGGTAGTAAAATATGCATAGAAAGCATCAAAATAGGTTCAAAGGGATTCATCATTTGCAAAGCCGTGAAAACTTGCGCCTTCTACTCCCACCCCTTATTTTACGTCTTTAGACTGGGTGCCGTTTAGAGGAGAGTTTTAGTAAATCCTTAGCAGGTTTTCAAAAAGTAAAAGTGCTAAAATATTAAGGATATAAGTGCCCTTCGTTTCCAAAACTTTGCGGTATTCCTTCTGCGCATGCGTACGAAATATACTTAAAATTGTGACGTTTGTCATTGAAAAGATGAAACTGGCGTCTTTCAGTTTGTTTTTAGATGCTTTCCCCCCCTAGACCCAAGATGCCCTTTGGACAATTAAATGTCGCTATACAAATATATAACATATGTAAAGGGCCTCTTGGGTCTAGGGGGGGAAAGGGGTTATATAAGCGAAAGAATACATCAAGTATCTGACAAAAATAGACTACTTTGCAAGATGGTCGTTTTTATTGTACATCAACTGTATAAATAGTTTTACTGTACATAGCGTGATAGGACGATTGTTTACCCTTCTTAAATGGTCTGGTTCCCATATAGATTACTGAATAACAAGCACACTGTTGATGATCGAAATAAATTATCATTCAATAAGAAGTAAAGTTATTACATGCATTTAGGAAACCCCCTTTTAAATATACAAGTCGGGGGCAATGTTGCATCGACCGCTCGTCAATATATATTTGTTGAATGTGCCTAGTTTCTCCAGTCGTTATTTCAACAAAATAAAACGAGCGTCTCGTTTAGGGAGATTGCTCGCTTTATCGCTAGAAATTCTTGCTCCATCTAAACAGTGGTAGAAGTTGTTCAGCCAGTATATGCACTAACATAGCATAAGCATAAAACCTATATAAATATGTTTGCAAGTTTTGATGAAATTCCAGCAAGGAAACAAAATGCAATGGACCAATGGATGGACAAACACACACACACAGACAACATGAAAACTGTATTCCCCCTCAAATACAGTTTGCCAGGGGAATAAAAATATTGCCAGGATAACATTTAAAATATAATATTGGATAAAATCATCCTTATTGTATAAGTAGATATAGGAGAATGTTTCAATACATAAAAGGGTTAGACGACACAATATAAATTCTCACTGATAGTGTCTCTCGACATCGCTATTTCTCTGTTCGACCTCCTGAGTCTTCAGTTCTAACCAGCGTGCCAATAGCTCACTCAAATCTTCCTGACATTTCCGATATTTCTCCTCAATTGTCGTGTAAGCGAGCTGCAGGGTCTGATGCTCGTCTTTCAACAGCTAAAACAAACAGCGAGATCCTCATGTCACATAGCTTCATTAAAGCCAATATTTCAAGCGAAAATTTTGATTGTTTTCTTATTGCTCGTTTAAAACATATGTTCTGAGTACTCAAAAGAACCATCTCACTGAGATGGTACTTTGAGTACTCACAACATATGTTCTTGTGTGAGAAGTAAAAAAAAAATAGTTCAGAGACAAACCCTATGTCTGAAATCCTGTGTGAGTAAAATGCTAGGGATGTGATGTGAGATGTAAAGAGGAAACTTTTGTGATGTGCAAGGAGGAAAATCCATAAGCCATTTGTAAATACTGTTTCTTTCTTTGCAATTATGATACTTGGGGCAAGCACACAAAATTTTGATACTTATCTCATCAGCGAGTATTAAAAGCTCAGATGAGCCTTCACATATACACGCAGTCTAGCTAGAGCCTTAGCTGCTAAAATACATGAAGTATGGAAGTAGAGAAAAACTTAGACCAAAATTCAGACCTCTAGCTTCACGAGATGGCTTGGCATGCATGTTTAAAGAGCGACTTTATGCCTTGATATATATGAACACCACAACAAAAGCTTAAATAGAGAAATGGAAAAAGATCACCATTATAAGCTGATACAATGTGCTGCATAAGGCTACCAGTACATTACAGATGGCTTTGGACATTTTTCCTGAAGTGCACATTAAGTTTGAAAGGCAATACTGGTAGGTTTAGTATAGGGATGAAGCTTGCAGTTCTACAGGAAGTGCTTCATCAGCTAAGGGGAACAACTCATGTGAGATTACCTCACCTATAAAACTCATCACACTCTGAATTTTTCTTCGCCACTTCTAACTTCTTGAATTCTAAAAATCGTCCCAGTATTTCATTGTATTCTTCCTGACATTTCTTAAATTTTTCCTCTACTGATGTGTATGTGAGCTGTAATGCCTGATGTTCATCTTTCAACATCTAGAATTACAAATTACACAGAATGTGAGTAATGCTGATCAATAGATGTTTCGACCACACCCAGAATGCCAATGCAAAGGCACCTTAAGCATGTGGCATAGTGCCACAAACAAAATTGCATGTGTTCAATCTCCTACAATTAATCTGAAATTTACCTTACGATTAATGGATGGATGTTTAAAGCAGGCCTGATTTTTGGATCGATGAATTACTCAACATCTAGAATTACAAATTACATAAATTGTGAGTAATGCCTAGAATTACAAAAAATACACAGATTGGGAGCTGTAATGCCTAATGTCCATGTTTCAACATCTAGAACTACAAATTACACAGATTGTGAGCTGTAAGAACATTTTTGCTGATATTTTAAATATCTAGTTATAGACTAGTCGGTGGGGCTTCAAAAATAGGCTAACCTTGAACTAGTTGCAACAGAAATGCCATTAGTTTTATTTGTTATTTTTATATGCCTGTGATCACATATTAAAAGTTGCAAGTCCTATCTTGTGGGGAAGTGTTCATATTTTCGACTTGAAATGATCGCTTTTATGCTTAAAGTGGCCATTGGAGATCATTTTATTCAATTGGTCACTTCTTCTGCAGCTGTTTTAAGTCCTTTATGCTTTGATTATAGAATTTGATTTGATTATATGAGTAATACACATCATACATATGTTATTAAACACATATGAAATCATATAAAATTAGTCAAAATTTAAAAATCAGAGGTTGAATTACCCCACCCACCAATATATTAAGATTAAAAAAAACAATAGTTCTGTTTACATTTCTATTACAATAAAATAGTATTATTCTAACATTCATAACAAACCCATAACCCATTGTGACTCTCACAATCGATATACTATAATGCCTGCAATGTTTACCGTCGTGAGTTGGCTCCCGGTACCGTTAGTTTAACAGGTGACAGGGCCCAGGGCGACGACAGTAAACATTGGGCTTACAGTAGTTGTTCTTGTAGTATTTGTTGTTGTTTTTTGTTGTTGTTGTGATTGGACGATGTCGCTTTCAACATTTTTTTTTCAATCCTACCATGATGGTCAGTTATCATTGCTCCTTTCCACAAGTCGTTTACACGTACTTAGTGAACAATGTGTACTGTCATCAGTAACTGAAAATCAGTGGCAGGGAGAGAATAATCTTTATGAAAGTATGTAACTTATTAAGATTAAAGCTCACATCCCCTCTATTGCTGTCCATACATTTAAAGACAGATTATCAATCAGACTCACTACTAGTCAAGGAGCTAAATATTTTTGAAAATTCGATTGGCACAACTTTCCTGCCAGAAAAGGTTTGACTTATTAGCTAAAACTAGCCTTCTACAACATTTCTAGACACGCTGTACGGTCAAATTGTGGTAGCAGTTTTTCAGGACGATACGTTTTACACACCTACCCCATTTTTTTTTTACTTTTTACTTTTAAAGCAAAATTGCGACATTTGAATAAGAAATGGTATCCATGTGGTGTCCAGCTGATGCATACAGTCGTTCGTTACACCGACAGCTTACTTTGAGGCCTAAACAAGTATAAAAATAAATTGTTTGCTTCCAGGAACACACATTTATGTTATTTATGATATTTATGTTACATTTCCAACTACACCTTATGAAATCATTCAAATGTGTTCAATAGTTTCATTTGATAAAGTTTATAATGAGTATTTGGATTTTTAGATACAGCATTTCTAAACGACAATTGACTGACTATTTTAAAACTGCAACCAGCTTGTTTATATCATAAATACTTTAAGAATTATAAGCTGTTGAATATATGATGATCCCGAATTAAATGTTGCATGTAGTAAGAACCTTTTCACTTTTAAAGTTATCATGTTATGTTATCTATTAACTTTTAAAACCCATATATGAACATTTGATGGATTAACACGATTGAAAAACTATACATAACATCGTTTTTGGTGTAAAGTAGCATTTTGTTGCTTGTACGGAAATATGTAACATACATTACAAACTTTAAGCCTTGCTATATATACTGCTAAATACCTTATCTTTCATTTCAAACAGATTTTGTGTTAAATTTATAACAAGATACCAGTTTGTCCTAAAATAATTATCAGTTATTCTCAAGAAACTATATCTATACACTAAAGTTGATGTATCTACACACATTTACATTTGTGAAATAGTAAATTTTTGGACGTTTTTTTATCTACCAAATATTCATTTTGATTTGTCGAAAGTTAAAGATTTTAAAACTCATAACAAATAAAAGGATAGTTCTTTAATTACAGTAGAAGAATACATTCCCCTTTTCTGTCAAATATATCAAAGTAACATATGTATAACCTTATAAAATATATCATAAGAACCTATGTTTGTCCAAACTGTTAAAGACAGTATATAATTGGGCCTGAAAAGCTAATATGTGTGGATGTAGATTTTTATAATATTTATCTGAAAAAATAACTTAATTGATAAAATCTAATTAGTTATTTAAAAAATATTTTCGTGTATCCAGTTAACTGTTGTTCACATTATACAAACATAGTCAGTAACAGTTTACTTTTATTAGATGGAAAAGTTAAATATAAAAAAAAACGTGCACTCATGAGATCTTACTTAGATTTAGCAAACAATGCTTATATAGCTGATGCTAGTTTCCACTATACAGAATGTGGTATGGCAAAATTATTACAGGAATATTGTAAATGGAATCCTTGATAACAAAGCGTTATATGCATATAAAACATTAGAATGAATTGTAAACTCACCAGTGTATTGACTTAATGAATAAGTGGAATAAAATCAAAATCAACACAGTTTTTTTTTACTGTAATATGTTTCAGAAATGTTTTCCTTATTCTGACAGTAAACAAATACACTGCATGTGAGCAGCAAAGGCTCTAATAAGACTGCACATCTCGTAAATAGAAAATTATGTAAAAGCGCCCAAAAATGTTGAGGGTATTGATTAATAGACACACACAAAAAATCCACTTTTCTAATAAACATTAGCATAAAGAGGGCCCTTAATTCAGTACAGTCATTGTCACCAATGATAGAATTACATGTAATGTCTAAACAGTACACATGAAGTTAATGAAAGTATATCTACATATCGTATTTGCCATGCTTCCTTTTATTCAATGATCAACATAAGAAATCATATTTCTTTAGCTTGTAGATTGTATTAAGGTTAATATAAATATTAGAAGTTGATAAAGCAGTGGTTCTATTGTCATTTGTGTTATGTGTGTATGATATAGTATATCAAATATTCAATACCCTGTTGATTTGTTCTTTGACAGTAGTATTAGTATGAATTTCGTTACCTTTAGATGAAAGAATAATGTTGAACGCTTTTTTATGTAATTTATACAAGCTCAAATGAAAATTTGGAGCAGCACAAGAGGTTTTGGTTCTTATCGCACATGGCAAATGCATCTTTAATCACCCATACTGACGCAGCGGAGATAGCGTTCTAAAATTTGGCCTGTGTCTTCATCTACACACTTGCTAAATGTGTATACGAGCAGCAAAGGCTATGTTGTGTCTCACTACACGTTTTCACAGGATCGCCTGCTCCTTCATTGCTGAACACTGGGTTATGAACCAAAATCAAATGTGCTTGCTCATTTGATTTATTATTTGTTTACTATTTATAATCAATTTAGTTTGCTTTGAAACGTGCAAAGGATAAATTGGATGTTATTTTTGTATGAATGATTATTTTCTCAATTGACATGCTAAATTTCAAAATGATTTTATATGAACAAAGAAATGTCACGCTGAGACTAAGTCTAGTTGAAAGAAATAATGCAAAACAAAACTACCAATAATTTATTGGAGTCCATTCATTTTGCAATGGCTACAATATAATACTTACAATGCAAGGGAGTTTTTTTCTAAATAATAAGCCTAGATCTTTCAAATGAATTACCAAAAAGAAGCTTTAGAACAAAATCTGTCCTGTTGCAATGCTTCACAACATTGTAGAACCAGACAAAGCATATGATAAGTGTGAACAGTTTCGTAACCACCCTTTTTGTATATATTACTAAAATAATTTGTATTCTTTCTTCACCAAACTGGATATGCTTAGAACATGAAGCGATTATAACCATATGGATATGTGTGCCATATGTTGGGCAGTAACCGTTATGATAAAAAGTTGTTTTTTTTGAAATGACAACGGTTATTTTAGGAGTTTTGAGTTCGCGTTTGTCCCTGAATGTTATAAATATAGTTGTTGTAGTCGATAGCTGATAAGCTATAATTATATGTATTTTGGTGGCTTACAAGGCTACTACAATTGTTTTATATCAATGTCTCATTTAACTTAAGCTGTGGCCAGTTGAAATATCTTGTATATATCATTCCAAATACAAAAAGATGGAAACACAAATGTTGCAGAGAGATAAAAAGATATCATGTAAGCATTTAAGAAACATATTTTGATCATAAAATATAAGTAGTTTCTAAAAATGCTGTTTACACTCTGACTTGAAATGACGTTTTATGTGATTTAGGTTAAAGTTTCTTCCTTTTTATCAGTAATGCTTTGTTTGGTTTTATTCTTAGTTACTTGTTTTGTCAAATAATACGATACTCATCATTTCTCTCATTACTGGGTACTCCAATGACAGTAATTTACAAACATTAGTAGTGTAAACTCATAAAGTGGTTATTACATTAAAATATTGTATTTAATAGAAAGTAACGTATATAACTGTAATTACAGATGTCTAAATTAGGTATAATCATATTGCTAATCATTTGCTTTCAATTAAAAGATAATATTGATATGTAAGAATAAGGAATAATTTGAAATAATAATACTATAGGATTTCCTTTTATTTTAGGGTAACATAGTGAATTGTGCTATTGCAGGGTAACGCCTCGACCCCTAAAGAGCTATTATACTTTATTATGTGACGAGTATATTGTGGTTTTAGAAAATAAAGTCAACAAACCTGATTTCTAAGAGGTCTTTTGGCAGCCTATGGTCTAAAGATAGTACTGCATTAAATATTAATACTTTTGAAAGTAAGTAACGTATATAACTGTAATACCATATGATATGTTGTTCGGTCATTAAGTCCAATCACAACAACCTCAACACTGTTAAAATAATACTTATATGTTGTAATAGAACAGTAAACAGAACTCTTAATATAATTGTAATATGGTGGGTGGGGTAATTCAACCCCTGATTTTTAACATTTCGGCTCATTTGATATGGTTCTATATGGTTTTTATCATGTGTAATACTCATATAATCATATCAATTTCTATGATCAAAGCATAAAGGACTTAAAAAAAACTGTAGAAGAAGTGTCCAAATGACTAAACAATAATCTTCAATGGGCTCTTTAAGCATAAAAGTGATCATTTTTAAGTCGGAAATATATATACTTCCCCACAAGATAGGACTTGCAACTTTTAGTATGTTGCTCAAGATAACCCAAACAGTCGCAGGATTGCTGAACAAATTCTGTTGCAATTAGTTCAACCTTATCAGTTCTACTGATTAGACTATTAGTAGATTACAGGGTTTGTGAGCTGTGAAAACCATAATGTTGAAAAATTACTCAACATTTGGAATTACAAATTACAGGGATTGTGGGCTGTGAAAACCATAAGGTAGAATTACTCAACATCTGGAGTTACAAATTACACAGATTATGACTTCAGATTTTGATTTGTGAGAAATGTAATGTTGATCAATTCAACAAATGAATTGCTTGGTGCTGATAACTCTTAAAAGCAGACAACACAAAATGAGTCTCAAATAGTATTATTTTAAAACCAACATTGTACTGCAAATCTGAACAAAAGAAGAAAAAAGATTTAATATTTAATAAATACTACAATAATTTATGCCTATGGTGTACAACCCCTAACGAAACACAAATAGACTCAACATGTATATTTTCATGCAACCAAATGTTCAGCAGCAATTATAAATGTCACTTCTGATTTGTCTTCCAAATATGACCATGAACTCAATGTTCAGCAGCAAAAGTGAACATCTCACCTGATTGGTTGCCTCTAATTCTACTATAGTCTGTTCCAAATGCTTTCTCTCTGTTTTTAAACTGTTTTCGTTGGCTTGTGCATCAAGGAGTCTGGATAAGATAAATAATCATAGTTGTTTTCATGGTTCATTTAAGCATATGATCATCTGCCTCACTGTTACACAAAATTTTTGAACGAAAATTGTTAATATTTTCTTACCCATCAATTTTAACATGTGTTTTGGGTGTTCAAAAGAACCGTATCATTAAGACGGTTTTTTGAGCACCCACAACATATGTTTTTGTTAAGAAATAAGAAAAATAACTTTTTGTTGCACACTCTTAACTAAAGGCCTGCTATTATGCAATTTTTAAGTGAACTCTTTTAGAAGTAATTGATATGTTTTTATCACATATTTGTATGTTCATTCACTTGTCTTACGACATGATAGCCGTAACAAAGTAAAGCATAGCTGAAAAATTTCCCGTGCCTTTGCTGGGAATCGAACCCGGGTCGCCCTGGTAAAAGACCAATGCTTTAACCACTGAGCCAAAGAGTCGACTCTCTGACGCAGTTGTCAGAGATTGATTATATACTAGAAGCTATGCGAAATCTACCTTATGTAGATATATGCGAGAGTGCCTGGCCCGTAACACTTGACTTATAGTTTTGACCTCCTTGTGATACCTAGGCATTGAGGACTACATGGAAGGAAGTGTGAAATACATATTTTGTGGTTAACTCAATTGTCCAGGCCCCCAGATAAGAGCGCCTAACTGAAAATTATTTTTCTTATTTTCTCAACCAAAACATATATTGTGGGTACTCAAAAGAACCGTCTCAATGAGCACCCAAAACACAATTGTTTAAACTGATGGATAAGAAAATAATCACAATTATACGCTTACAAAATTTGCTTAAGTGGTCCTGTGTTCTCTAAAATTACCCTTCTGCAGGGGATAAATATTTGACAAATTTGTCTTGTTTTACAAGAAGTCTTGTGTTAAAGTACTCATTGGATGAGTTAAATTAAGACCCTTTCATTGAGAACCCATTATGAGAACCCATAATATACAATTTTAGGAAAGATTCTCAATAAGATGTGGTCAACGGAAAAAATGGCAGATCAAGTGGACGTAGATTTCGCGCCACCATGATTTTTGGATATTAATAATGGAAGGATTGCCCAGTGTCATACCGAAATCGATCGTGGAAGTTCTAAACAGACTGGAGAATGATGAGGACAACCTATTCTCGTGGAAACTCACGCGGAGTCAGGATAAATTCTCATTAACTGTCAGTTGCAAACTTCCCGCCAAAACTCCCAACAAAGCCGAGGACAACAACAAGGTAACCGGTCGTACTACTGTGAAACCAGTAAAGAGACGTCGTCGGAAGAAGAATAGATCTCCCTCTGCGTTGGCTCGTTCTAGGAAGAGACACGCGCGGTTCCTGGAAAAGAAGTTAGCTGGAAAACCAGATTTGGCTTCGCCAGAAGAGGACCAGCAGGATACAGATATTTATCCTGTGTGTGTAAAGGAACTGGAAAATACCAGTCTTGCTTGTGGTAGTAACAGGGACCTGGTGTCTTCGGAAAATCCAGCACCAAGCCCAGCTTCTGATCTTGACCTGTTGTCGGTGAGCGAACAGGCAATTCTTTGTGAAATTCTGGACACCATTGATAGTGACAATAGTGACAACGAGGTGGTTGTGAGCAGTGCCAGTGTATATAGTGTTTGTTCTAACTGTAAGCATCTACCCAAAAAAGGAGAGGACCTTAAACGTTGTTCGCACTGTCAATTTACCCGCTACTGCAGCGAACAGTGCCAGAGGAAGGATTGGGACTTTCACCGATTTGCTTGTTCCGTTGTGGCCAAGAAGTCGGACACTGTAAAAGCTTAAATTCTCTACCACAAGAACCTGTACATATTTTTAAACTAAGTGTTTTTTTACAGTTTCACAGTTTAGCACATTTACTTTTATTAACACTAACATTCTACAGGATTTTATCCTGGTGTCCCTTACTGGGAGTTAATACAGAAGAAAGAAAGAAAGAAAGATGTTTAGTTTATACATATTTTATTGCCACAAATTACAGCAATGGGGTTGGGTCACAAGTTCTCGCAACATTAGTTACGACCCTCCCCCTAAGAAAGAAAGATGCATCTATTGAGCATCATAACAAATATTTTCCTGGATGAAGGAGAAATGCCTTTTTTCTGTAAAAAGGAAAAAATGCAAGGCCCCTAGGTTATAAAACTTATTTCATGCTCAACTCAGCTGAGCACGAAATTTATCCTGCTTATAAATGTTAAAATGCCAACAATTGTTGGCATTTTAACATTTATTAGCATGATAAACACAACATCTGAGAGACTTAAAGCAAGAAACTTCTTTACTTGTCGGTATTTTAGTTTTTATGAGTAGTTGAAAATTCATGCTCAGTTGAGTTGAGCATGAAAAGTTTTATAACCTCAGGCCCAGATCTTGCTCTATGGTTGATCTTACTTTTCTTCTTTGTGCTGTAGTTCTTTATCTTTCTCCTTCAAGGCATTTGTCAGATCAATAATTTGTTGTGCATTCTGAAAATGAAAATATAGTATAATTTGTGTTACATATCAATACCTATTTATCATACATTTAGATGTTTTGGTTAAGGAATAATAAAATCTAGGGCCCTGTTACCTTATTATCTAAGGTAAACTTCAGCTTATGGGGACATTAATTTATGTGTATCTTTATCCATAGACTAGTAGACCTATAACTGCTGTTATATACATGAGTTTTACCAAATCAACCAATCAAGTGCTAATGAAGCAACTATTTGGTTGTTTTCTTCGAAAATTTATTTTACAATATTTTGCATGGGTTATACCAGGGCAGATTCCATATGAGAAATGTAGCACATAAATCAAGAGAGTTGACCAAAAAATACCACAATGACAGATCACAGACAAATCCTTGAGCACAGTGAGGAAGAGAAACAGAACACTACAGACACATGACACAAAGACATAATTAACAGGGCTCACCCTGCCATTAGCCATTGTAGCCATTTGCTACTAAAAATGTAGAGTGGCTACAAATATAAGTCATTGGCTAAAAGTACACTCTGGGTGGTTCAAAAATTGTATATTTGTGAAAAAGTGTATTTTGATAAGCTTTTGGATTTTCAAATATTGCTTTTATCATTCCTTCACACTTTATTGTTGTGCAATATTTTACTCTTAAAGAGGGATGCTGGATTTATTCAATACCATCAGGGTGTCAAACAGTTTGGATCCAGATCAGGTCCGACATTTTGTCGGGCCTGATCTGGGTCCAAACGGTTTGCAAAGGTTATCAGCAGACAAAAAAAGTCCCCCAAGTGGGCAAAGAGTTAAATACAAAACAACTTGTTGATAACACTTTCTGGCTTAAACCTTGGCTAAAGTTAATTTCATTTGGCTCCAACTTTTTTTCCATTTGGCTAAAGTGTTGGCTACAACAATTTTTGATTTGATTCTTTACGTCCCATCAACAATCTTTCAATAAAACAGGGACGGATCTTACTGGGTTGAACCAGTACTAAGCAAGGATAAATGTGTCTTGCTCAAGGACCACAACACAGTGACACCAGTAAGGCTCGAACCCGCGGCCCTTCGGTCTCGAGAAAAGCACTCTACCACTGAGCCACTGTGCTCCCAGTTGGCTTCAACAAATTCTGAGCCAGGGTAAGCCCTGAATTAAAGCAAAGAAACCAGCTTTCTCTGCTCAGGGAAACGAATGAACTTCAGTGTACCTCTCCTCTTTTTCTATGAAGTTCTGTGAGTTCTTCGTGAAGCTTCAATAATTTATTCTCAAGAGCCTGGTTCCTATCACCACCTGTTCCAACTATGGCACCCGACCTGACAGAAGAAATAAAAATAAGCATAAAGTTGTAATTATTATTTTCTTATCCTTTTGTTTTGTTTGATTTGATTCTTTAAGTCCCATCAACAATCTTTCAGTTATAAAGGGACGGATCTTCCTGGGTTGAACCAGTACTAAGCTAGAATAAATGTGTCTTGCTCAAGGACCACAGCGCAGTGACGTTGTTGAGGCTTGTACCAGCGGCCCCTCGGTCTCGAGTCAAGCACTCTACCACTGAGATACAGAGCTCCTGTTTTCTTATCCATCCATTTTAACATTTGTTTTTGGTGCTCAAAAGAACCGTCTCAATGAGGCGATTCTTTTGAGTACCCGCAACATATGTTTTGGTTGATAAATAAGAAACTTAATTTTCAATTGTGCACTCTTATCTGGAAGATGGAATAAACATATCATTAAGTCAAAACTTCTCAAATCCTGAGATTTAAAAATTCAAATCTCAAAACTTGCAGTATGCCTTCTTCCAGTTTAACCCTTTGTATACTAATGGATTCTTCCTTCTGGTTTGATACAATAAACTCAGGATAATCCATTGTATATATCTTGTGATGTCAGGTTCTAATTTTCAAAATATATATATATAGTTATTTTTTTGTGAAGATCTTTTTTACCTGAAAAAACAGTGGAGACCCTGATGAAATGCCGCATTATGCAGCATTTCATCTGGGTCTTCACTGTTTGCAAAAGTACCTGTTTATGGGTTTCCCTAATACAAAGGTTTGTCTATTTCAAAAAAGCTGAAACTATATCAGAGAAAAAAGGGAGTTCAGGACTGCAAATCAGCAGTTAGTGAGAGCTCAGTAACCTGTCTAATTCAGTATTTTGTCGCTGACTTTCTATGGCACTCAAGAAGTTGATACATAATAAAATGACACAGGAACATTTTCTGGCAAATAAAACTGCTTTAAGTAAGCAGCTAACAGTTGTATTTGCCAGAAAATGCTCTTGAAATGACAGCTTTGGAATACGGGAAATTAAGTTCGTTCTCAGAATTAGAGGTACCTGGCCCCAAATAGGAAAAGATAGGAGAATCTCTACTTACCCAGCATTGTCAGCTTTTATCTGCAGGCTGAGATTTTCTTCTTTTAACTTATCATTCTTTGTCTTGAGGGAGGCAGCAGTCTCAAACAATTTGGTGTCTGTAAGTAAAAAAAAATACCATCAACATCAGGCCTTAAGTTAAGAGTGCATACCAAAAAATTAATTTTCTTATTTCTCAACCAAAATATTTGTTGTGGGTACTCAAAAGAACCGTCTCATTGAGACGGTTCTTTTGAGAACCCAAAACAAATGAGACCACGTATGCAAGTGATACTGGGAATTAGGGTGGGGTTGGATGCAAGAACAAGATCCAATATATTGTCTTGTCTTGTTGGTTCAGTCACAAGTTGGACTAGGTTGAAGTCATCGAGTATGTCCTCAAAGCTGTCATACACTGTCCTACATGTACAGTCAGGTTTAATAGACTGCTCGCAGTCAACCCATGAGGGTTAAAATCACCTTGGACCAGGATATTACCTTTCTTGCTTATCAATCTCTCAAATGAGCACCTAAGCATATTTAAACTGTTCTGGTCATCTTCTTTCGGCTTATAATAAGCTGCAATGTCTGAAAGCCCACTATCTCAAGCTTAACCAGTATGATTTCGCAATCTGATTTGAGTTGAGGTTGCTCTGAGCAGACCACTGTGTCACTTACCAAGACAAAAACACCTCCGCTGCGGGTAGTTTTTCACACTCTATCTGCCCTAAACTAATTAACTATTAATAGACATTGCACTTGCAAACAGAAAAATCTCCAAGCGAGATCGGCTTCACAATGCGTTTTTGGGTACTGTGGGAAAATAGAAAAAAAACGGGAAAGATAAAAAAAATGAGGGATATTTTTCATTTGAATATTAAATATATGGGATAAATATCATTTCTGTAATACCTTTTGTGCATGGGACCAGTTAGTTCCACTTATCTTTTGAGATAAACTTTGATAATTTATTGACCGGTAGCTAAAATTCAAGATGGCGTCTGTTGTTTACAAGTCAGAATTGGGGATTTCCGTGAGGGTCATGACCTTTGAACCGCCCTGCGGGTCGGTAAATTAACTTGAAATACCACAAAATATACATGGTTAGAAAGGGAATAAGGTATAGAAAACTATCTTTTGTGCGCTTTGGTGATTTACCAAACAGTTTTCAACCGATTTTGCCTTGACTTTCACTGAATATAACATAAGTTTGGGAGGTCGTAGCAACTAAGCGCACAAACCATGGGATAGCCTGACATCTCATCTGATTGGTTGTGCTATTTTTAATTATGCAAATGACCATGCTTTTGTCGCATGCCAGTTCATTTGCATACACCGTCCTACTTTCGCGCCCAAAATAGCCACCATTCATCTCAGGTGTTAATTACCTACAATATCGATAATTACCTGTCAATGAAGTAATTATTGGAAATTCAATGACCACAAACAAGGTATCTTCTGAAAGCCCATTTTATTTTCAATTAATACATGTAAACAATATTTGGAATATCAAAACAGTTTTTATGCAAAATGGATATAGATTGCAGTGGTATGGTATTTTTCCACTATTCTTAATCCAATATCAGGCGCAGCTGGGGTTGCTACTATTATGGGATTAGAGGATCCATCCACAAGTGGATCAACTCATGGCTCTCTGGGCGCACTCAACAAGTTGTTTTAGATGGCCAAGCCTCAGATCCAGTCCCAGTGCTATCCGGTGTGCCCCAGGGATCGGTCCTAGGTCCGGTCCTGTTCCTCATCTTCATAAACGATCTGCCGGATAACATCAGGTCTTCTGTTCGCCTGTTCGCATACGATTGTGTCCTGTATAGGATTATATATTCACGTCAGGATTGTTTGACCTTGCAAGAAGACCTCACCAGCTTAGGACAGTGGGAAGCCGATTGGCAAATGAAATTTAACGTAGCCAAATGTCACTCAATGAGAGTGACTCGGCATCAGCATCACAAACAAATTCTTTTCGACTACTCACTACACAATCAAACTTTGGAAAATGTTCAGTCGGCAAAATACCTTGGTATCACCATTACAGATAACATGGATTGGGGTCAGCATGTCTCAGAAATCTCTTCCAAAGCAACTAAGACACTTGGTTTCCTTCGCAGGAATTTGGCTTTTGCACCTAGGAGTACAAAGGAAGTTGCATACAAAACTTTGGTACAGCCTAAACTAGAGTATGCAGCACCCATTTGGAGCCCTCACTCGAAACTTCAGATTAATCAGATTGAGAAATTTCAGAGGACAGCAGCCCGCTGGACCTGCAGGAGATGGCGAAACACAAGTAGTGTCGGTGAAATGGTTAATGAGCTTGAATGGCCATCTCTTGAGGCCCAGAGGGACAGGGCCGTCGCCGCGTATTTAAAAGTGGTCCGGCGGAAGAAGCCATCGAGGGGAGAGCACGAGAGGGGGATTATTCCCCTTCTGGTTAGGGGGGTTTGGGTTTGGGGGGCCTCCCCCGAGAAATTTCTTTGCGCTTCTATGTGCGTTTTTAATGGGGTTTTTATGCATTTGGGACCAGATTTTAGTCGTTTGTCACAAAGATATTTCTTGTCGCGTGAGAAACCGAATGCTGGACAAAAATGTTTTCAGACAGTCACATGTTGTTTTTTTTTTACTAATTTTTCTTCAGCATGTTTCTTTGACATTATTTCATATATGTCCTCACAGGTTTTAGCAAAGTACTTTTAGCACTGATCCTTGGTGGTACTTCAAAGAGTCATGTTTTCGAATAGATATGTATACACTAAGTCTAGCGTCTTTTCTATTAGAACATCCGTTAAGGATGCAGGCTTCATCTAGGCTTTGGCTTCGGTAGGCATAACATGAGATCTTTCGCTTCATTGTAACAACTGTCGAATCACGACGGCTAAACACTTCTTTGCTCAGGATTCTTAAAGTCGAGTGGACGTTGGGGGGAACCGAAAAGTCTTGGGCTGAATTGGAACAACAGGCGGGACTCGTATATCCGTAACGGAATGCATATTAATTACACAGGCTCTCGATGCTCATATATATGTAAAGTCATGACGTTTGAAACATACTTTGTCGCTCGACACGTTAATTATAATCAAATAAATTTATTCAGCATAAAACATTATACAATGTTTATAGCCTAAAAACAAAATAAACATGAGAACATTACATACATTACATTATAAGAAGAAACAAACAATTTGTCAATTTGAGGGAATGGAAATGCATCACATAAATTATCTGGACCTCAACGAGAAGACCTGTCTTCAGGGTTTCCGACCATGCAAGGCTCAAACCAACCTACTCAGTTACAGAGATTAGTTCAGTAGAATGCTGAAATATTGCGTGTAGCAAGTTAATCAATTATACTTTCCTGGGAGCGAACAACAAAGGTGATGATCAGACTGCGCGGATGTGTTGGCTGGTCTGCGCCTTTGATGTTCGCATGCAGCTACGTCAGGTTTTTTCTCGACACGGCCCATAAGAATGATAACGTCAACTGCATGACTATAAGACCATCAGATTATGAAATTAATCAGGTGTCATTATAATTTTCCAATGCTTTCACACCTTGGCTACTTTGGTCTATTGATGACACGCGCAACGAGTGTTACATGTATTGTTAATTGCATCAATAATTTTTGGCAGATTGAATAAAATCAGAGTAAAAAGTAAAATGAGACGAAACGAGAAAAAGGGACACGGCGGAAAGCATACTCGGCCAAAAAAAGTGGTCCGGCGCTCGCCATCCTGCCTGACCGGCGAAGACGGCCTTCAGGGACCAGTCCTCCTTGCTTCTCTTTCACAAGATTCATTGTGGAGCAGTCTCTATTGAAAAAGACAAGTTTATGACCCCTGATCACAGTTTGAAAACTACCAGGTCATCACACAGTGCTCAATACCGCAGACACTGGACATACAGTGATGCCCTGAAGAATTCCTTTTTCCCCCCGAACTATTCCACATTTGGAATAGTCTGCCTCCTTCTGTGGCAAATACCCAGTCCACAGAGGAGTTTAGGGCACTCCTTATTTAAACAAAAATTCAGCCAAAAGTTTTTGTGTTTTTTTTTAGTTGTTTTGTTTTTTTGTGTTGTTTTTGTTTTTTATTTTATCAAAATTTCCAAATTCGCACTCCCTGGTGTAATGCTCATGTATGAGCGAACCAGTATAGATAGAAAGAAAGAAAGAAAAGGGTATTTAGCCTTGGGGAAATACCTCATATTCTTTAAACTTGGCAGAACTGTAATAATGGGCCATATAACAATAATAAATGTCATTGTCTACTCATTATAGACTCTGCTAGCGTCTGTGCATATCATCCCATTGTTACAATAAAGACACAACGTATAGATCCTGGCCAATACATGTAGTTTGACAAATTACTTCTAAGTCGCGAAAGGCACTGTCTCGGGGTCCGGTACCCGACCCCTAGACTACGAGGGTACGGGTCCGGTACCGGACACCGAGCCACGCCTATGAGGACTGTCTCGGGGTCCGGTAGTTTGTGAAACAACTACTCGGCACGTCTAGGGATACGGGGATGCGTGTCCGTACCTGCACGTATATGTAGTAACTGTTATTTTACCAACAAAAACTCGTGTTGAAGTTTAACTTTGCTTCGTCCGCCATCTTTGATCATCTATATTTACTGTCACGCTATTCAAACAAGTATAAGCTTATACAAAAGGTATAAGATTTTTAACGGACGAGAGTGGAAAAAAATAACTAGATATAGATCTAATTTGTCTTACTTTATTCCTTTTATTTTTATTTTTCTTATCCTCATTTTTTCAATAAGGTCATGAATAAAGGTAATTAATGTCAGGGGGAACTTACTATCGCATCAGTGAATTGGCGTAGGGTTCGATGTCCTTTAATTGGTGTTTGTCTCAATGTTCTTGTTAATTTATTGTTGTTATCTGTCTACTTGATTATTAACCTAAAGGTAAATACCAATTTGCACTTTCATTGAAGTAAGCAAACGGTGATTGCAGGTGCATTGTTTAATTGCTTTCATACTGGCTAATTGGTCACATAACTGTCTGTCTGTCTGTCAATACAAGAACTGAAATATTAAAGGGCCCAATTTTTTTTTTTTTTTTTTTTATGAGAACTTAAGCTATATGTTAATCATATTCTTTACGTCTCTTATTTCTGACTAGTTGACGTACATCTAGAACAGGACAGTCCAAGATTGGTTCTAATTGAAATGATCTTGGAGTGGCAACTTGCTCTAGTATAGGATGGTCAATTAGCCAGAAATAACAGCGTAGGTGGTGTCATTGTATATTAATGTGTTGTTGATGTTTTCTTAGTACATAAAGTACTGAAAAGTTTTTGCTAGTTGTGTGCATTATTTTTCCCTGGTAGCATCGTCATCGCATAAAGGAATTTTCCAATAAGATTTCCCCTCTTCCTTCCTGACCGGCTTTATGTCGTAACAGAGCCCTACGAAATGTGGTGCTCAGAAATTTATGATACACAGTGTCCAACCGTAACGCTGGAAGAACGGTCGAAACGCCGGAACTTCGGTCGTATAACGCCGAATTTCGGTCTTTTTCAATGGATTCGCCGCCATTTTTGGTGTTTTGACTGACGGTAGGTAGAAACTATCACTTTTTAAAAATATTAGGATACGTTCATCGAACATGAAAAGTAGCCTATCCGGATCTACATGCATTAATCTAACTGCCAAATCTTCAACTGAAACATAAATTTTGCTGAAATTGTCAAACACTTCAAAAGAAAATTGGTGTTCAGTTTCGTACCATGCACTACGAGAGCTTTCGTACTGGGAAGTTTCGTTCGTTTTTGATATTTTTGAAAGTATTGATCAGTCGTGAATGAAAATGTATTTGAAACTGCCCTTGTATCATGAACTGGCCATAGCTTAGATTTTTTTAACCCAGAAAGCAAGGAGAGGGGCAAAATCCACGAAATTTAAGGTAACGCCGGATACAACGGTCATGCATGCTTGAGTTTGTAGGTGAGTGGAGCAAAAGACAGCTTTGAATGTGACGTGTTCAGTGGTCCATGCCATTGGAACACAAATTTAATTTTAATGGAGATAAATAAGCATGCTGGCATGCTGCAAACATTCTAGAGAAATGTTCAACCTTTTTGCTGTTACATAAATTTTGAAATATAAGAGTCAGTCAAAAATAACTGAGAGTTGATTCATATCTCTTACAAAGGCTACCGTGCACTAGTGAAATTTGGCACATGCATGCAATGAACTGTCTTGCGTCAGAATATGCAATATACAAGACTATGCAAAGAATAGATGGTTGTTGCTCAGCAACCGAAGAACATAGAATAACATCATGCGTTCACGCTGGAATATAGCATTGCTATGGAAACAATATACAAAATTTAAGCTACATTTACTTGTGCATTTGTTGCCAATACGGTATGTGAATGTATTTTGTGAAATGCCACGACTGAGATTGAGGCGTTGGAATTTAACACATAAATAAGAGGAAAATTAACTAAATTTTTTGAAAATTTCATCCCAAAATATACGCCACCCACCAGTTACGGTTCATTTTAGAGCAATATTATCAACTAAGTATCATATCATGTGACCATTTCATTGTATATAGTAATTGGTTTTGACATCTGAATGCATTTCTTGAATATTCCCAGGAATAAACGGTTGCCATAGCAACCAAATTTGGTCTTTTAGTTAAAAATGGAATTTTCATCGACTTTGGTTGCTAGGCAACGAACATTGCATGTATTGTATTTACTATCTATTACACTTCTTTAAAAATTGCTAACGCAATGTTTGATACAATTGGAGAGATAAAAGGTCCGTTATTATACTGTTTAAGATTTGAAATGATTTTAAATTCATGGCTGCTTAGTCAGAAGTGTCATCAGCGCGAACGCATATCGCTGAGAGACGGTCTTCGGTTGCCCAGCAACAGCGCATTGATGATAATAAGACGCCAATTTCTATATGTTATGACGCCCGAAGGTTCATTCTATATATGTATAAGTTTCAGCCAAAACTGCCGACCAAGTAAAAAGATATTTACCAACTCTCAGTTATTTTTGACTGACCCTCGGGATGAATGCAAGAATGGGACTAACTTCAAGACTAATACTTTTTGCACTAAACAAATTTAACCCAGTATTCTTGGCAATAAGTAAAAACAATATGGGCCTTATCATTAGAAAAATTGAGCATGATCAGGAAAGACCACAGTCACGAACTGCAGGCAAATCCCCTGGCACCATAAGGAAAAGCCACACAACATTCACAAAACACCAGGAAGACGAAAAAAAACGTATGGCAATCAACTCTATCTTCCCGATCAAGATGATTAGAAGCTAGATGGGACTAAATATTGAACAATTACATAATCCCACAAGAGCAGTTACAATCAACAACGAATCAACAATAACAGAACTACCACCTTAGAATTGTCAGAAGCCTACGCCACTGGTTGGGTTGGCTTTAGTGCATTTTACTGGTACCAAATATTTGACAGTATTTTGCTGTTGTTGAAGCACACAAAATGTTAAGATCACATGGAGGCTTCCATGGGTTGGATAAATCAATTCAGCCTGATCAGCTACTAGGACTGAGTAGTGAACCAAAATTTTGTGCGTTCCAAGCAGGTTTCGATTTTCTAAATTTATAGAAAAAGGAAAACAAAAGTGATAATCAGATTGCAGATACACAGGCTGGTCTGCGCCTTTGATGTCCAAATTCAACAATGTTAAGCTTACTCTTTTTGAGGCTCATATATGTTGTTAACCATGTATATATATTTTTGAATACATTTTATAAGATCAACTTAGCTCAACTTGTCTACAACTTATATAAGTATTAGCTTTTTACAAAAATTTAGCTCAAAGCTAAACATACATAGAATTGCCATTCCACTGTTTAACCCAAACAGCAACCATAGTTTGCCACAGGCAGACAGACATAAAGACAGACAGGCATAAAGACATACATAAAGTCAGGCACGTAGGCAGTCATATAGATTTTGCTGCTCGAAATTAAAGCTCTCAGAACAATGGTTAAGCGCTAAACCCACCTAAGCTACCTCGGTGTTCCAAGTTTTCTATTGCCTACTTTATTTGAATTGTTTGACTTTGGTACGTCTATGTCTGAACAAGTTTGATTTATAGTAAGGGCTTACTTTTGTCAATGCCATTTTCCCATATTTGTATACAGCATATGGCAAACACAAGGACGACAGCCTACGTCACATTATAAGACTTCGGGTGATATTTTGATAACACGTTCTGGACACATGTGAGGTATTGTTGAGATTGTTAAGTATTTTCCCTTGGGTTTTGGTTGTTGTTTTCTGCTATGATTTAACTTTGTTTTGGTGGGGCACCAAAGAAGTCAATATTCAAGGACAAGATTTACTTCAAATGTTTCCATTGACGGTCTGTATATATGGAAACAAATATTGATCAACCAAGGGGGATGGGGGGACTCTCATTTTTCTTCATACGTAAAATTTAAGCAACCTAAAAATATCCCAAATTCTGTACCTTAACCTTTAGAAGATAACCTAAAATACATAGAAATGCCCCCTAAATCTAGTCCAATTTGTGATGACATCTTAAAAATATCCACAAAATCTTCATACCCCAAAATATTCATTTATCTGAAAACCCAAAAAGATGTTGAAATTAAAAAATTTACACACCCCAAAATGGTCTGAGCCTACAAATGTATGAAAATATCAATGTAGCCCCCCCCCACCCAGATGCGACCATGTCTTTTTCGCAATTTCATTATTTGGTCCAAGTGTTTCTCGAAAGATTATTAATGGTCATTTTCAGTTTAGATAGAAATGGCATATATGATGTAGATTGTTAAAGGTGCATATTATACCCAGTAAAAGTCCCCTACATTTTAACGAAGTCTGAATCACATGACAACCGTTTTTGCATCAATATTTGTCACAAGCAGCAATTTTTCAGTAAGGTTTGGGCGCTTCCTGGGTTGAATCTGTATTAAGCAGAGTATAATGTGTATTGCTCAAAGACAAAATACAGAGCCCCAAAAGAGGCTCGAACCAGAAACCCATCTATGTTGAGCTGAACACATTACCACTGAGCGACTCTTCTTTTCTAAAATAACAAGTATTGTAAGGACTAAGCAAATGAACAGACTGGTTTACACAAAGCAGTTTTCAAACCCTCGAAGACAGTTGTGCATTTTGCATCAAATGAACGTGAATTCCAAGCAACAGCGAGAGAGAGAGAGAGAGAGCTCAGTGAATTGAAACAAGTCAAGGAGTGGCCTATCGTACTCGCAATAATGTCCAATGTTCTTCAAGGCCGGGTCTCTTTAAAGAGTTCTTCCCTGAGAAAAAGTCTCCCTGAATATTTAATCGACTTGTAAATATAAAAAGAGGATGGGAGTATGATCAGGAACTGCTTCAATCACAAACTGTAGACTAGCCCAAGGAACCATGAGAAAGAGTCATGGAACACTAATAGTCAAAAGACACCAGCCAAACAATTAAAGTGACCAGCTCCCTGTTCCCCATCAAAATGAGTGCAAAAATAGAAGGACAAAAAGAAGTGAAAACACATAACCCCATAGGTATTGGGTGCAACAAAAACAATGAATCAACGGCAACAGAGCCACCGCCGAAAATGGAAAACAGCCTAAGCTGCTATAAATAGCAAGTGCAAAGTCTGACTATAGTAGCAAGAATGGCATTAAATTCTGGTCATTGACTGGAGCTAAATGAGCTTATTTATCTCCTTTAAAATTAAATTTGTGTTCCAATGGCATGGACCACTGAACACGTCACATTCAAAGCTGTCTTTTGCTCCACTCACCTACAAACGCAAGCATGCATGACCGTTGTATCCAGCGTTACATTAAATTTCGTGGATTTTGCCTCTCTCCTTGCTTTCTGTGTTAAAAAAAATCTAAGCAATGGCCAGTTCATGATACAAGGTCAGTTTAAAATACATTTTCATTCATCACTGATCAATAATTACAAAAATATCCAAAAAGTACGAAACTTCCAAGTACGAAAGCTCTCATAGTGCATGGTACGAAACTGAACACCAATTTTCTTTTGAAGTGTTTGACAATTTCAGCAAAGTTTATGTTTCAGTTGAAGATTTGGCAGTTAGAATAATGCATGTAGATCCGGATAGGCCACTTTTCATGTTCGATGAACGTATCCTAATATTTTTAAAAAGTGATAGTTTCTACCTACCGTCAGTCAAAACACCAAAAATGGCGGCGAATCCATTGAAAAAGACCAAAATTCGGCGTTATACGACATAAGTTCCGGCGTTTCGACCGTTCTTCCAGCGTTACGGTTGGACACTGTGTGATAGGGATCTAACATCAGTTGGGCGTATTCATGATGCGATGAACCAGAGGGGGGGGCAGGGGCTCCGGAGCCCCCTCCCCCTGAAAAATCATAAGAAATATAGGGTTTCTTAGCAATACTGATCAGGATCCCCTGAAAAATTAAAAAGCTACTAAGCCAGCAATGTTGGGCCATCATTAGCGCGCGAGCGAAACGCCATTTATGTTCTGCTAGATTATTCCAGTCCAGTCGTTGTAGCAAACAGTGTGGATCCGGATTAAACTGCTCTCCTAAGAGCAGTCTGATCCAGGTCCACAATGTTTGTCTATACGGAGAAATTAGCCATTGACGTAAGCATAAGTTGCACTTTCCTTACATAACGACCCATATGTCGTCTACTAGTTCGTTATTGAAAGAATTCGTTGAAGCAACCAATATTGACCCACATCTCAAAGGAGCAGTCTGATCCTAGTCCCAAATGTTTGTTTGTACTGGGATATTGGCCATTGACGTAAGCATAAGTTGCATTTCCCTGACATAGCGACCCATAAGCCGTCTTTGTAGCAAACAGTGTGGACCTGTATCAAACTGCTATCCTCAAAGTGGCCTGAACCGGATTCGCAATGTTTGTCTGTCCGTAAGACGACTTTGTAGCTAACAGTTTGGACACAAATCTGACTGCTCTCCTAGGAACAGTCTGATCAGGGTCCACGGCGCAATTAGCCGTTGGCGTAAGTATTTACATGTTGCAGATAACTCCAGCAGACGTAAATTTTAGATGCATTTCCGCGATTGAGTCGTTCAACCTATGTAGATCCATTTGTAACGTCTCTGTAGCAACTAGAGTGGACCGAGATCAGACTGTTATCATAGGAGCACTCTGATCTTGTTCATCACTGTTTGTCATTATTTTAGATGCATTTCCGCGATCGAGTCTTCAACCTTAGGAGATCCATTTGTAACGTCTCTCTAGCAAACAGTGTGGATCCAGATCAGACTGTTATCGTATGAGCAGTCTGATCTTGTTCAACACTGTATTTATGCTAAAAAGTCATGTCCTTTTTGGACCATATCAGTTGTTTAAAAAAAAGACAAAAAAAAAGATTCAGAGTCTTCTTATAAAGCTATGTACGAATGTCAAAAGATACCAGAAAGATCCACCCCCGTTTTCCGAGTAGTGAGTCTCTTTGAAAGCTATAGTTGAATAATGACTCTACACTACAGACTATGTAAGCTTATTTGACACTGCTCACTCATCTCACTAATCAGCTGCCAACGAGTAGTTTAATAGGAGGTTTTATCGTGACGTACTTCCGGTTCTATAAATAGACTTGGGATATACTGGCCGTCAACTGTGTATTGTCTAGATAGGGAAAGCAGTAGAATTTTCAACATTTTCCACCGATTTTAAGCTCCCTTGTTACAATTTGCTATTTAATTTATATAAATGTGAATTGTAAAAGCATCTTGAATGCATCTAGAAATACTTCGTCAAATAATATTAACATTTATTGAGATAATTTGTCTGTCGTTGTGTTTGAAATGAATAAATCGGGAGCCGTTAAACTATTCAATTCAATTTAACACAATAAAATTAACCATTTTAAGGCAACTATTTTGATAATTAACGAACTTTTGTCAATGACACACTTCATTTATTTTCCTTAACAAGAGTTTGCTAACAATAAACATGGCGGTTGTTTATTTTTATTTTTTTATTTATTTTATGTAACTAGAACCTGAAACCGAATGTAGATATTTTCAACTATATTATTGTTAAGAACTTACAAATGGAACACATTTTCAAATATACGAACATTGCATTATTTAATTGCATATACAAAATTTCACCATGTCGCATCGTGTAGGAATTCATCTTGGGTGCAGGGCAACTCGACCCAAAAATATATTAAAAAAAAAGATCCTCTCGAGCAGCGAAGGCTCATGTGTGCATTCTCGCAAGAACACACACTGCTTAAACAGCTATTTCAACAAAACTGAATAGATGATTGTAGAAAGAAAGGAACTTAAAAAAACGGACAGAATGAGATGGTCGCTGAAAAAAAACAACAACACTTTCCTCTCAAGCAGAGAATGCTAATATGAGACTGCACTTAGCCTAAGCGTATTCCTGAAAGAAAACTCAGTGCTATGAAATAACTGAGGAACACGTGGAAGTTGAAGAACAGAAATGTGCGCTTAAAAAATGAAAATAAAATTCCTCTCCTCATGCGGGACTTCGAATGCGCGCCATTTTCGCAAGAAAGTTTTGCCGGGTTTGACCTGGGTCCAAGCAGTTTGAAAAGGCTATCAGCGGACGACACTAGTAGCAGATGATTAAGGACACAAAAGGGCGCTGAAAAAGAAACAGAACATTTTTTTCTTGAACAGCGAAGGCTGATACGAGTCTGCACATGCAGGCATTCTTGCGAGAACATTTGTCGGGCCTGAACTGTTTTCAAAGGTTATCAGCAGTCGTACACTTGTACATTTGATTGTGGACATAAACTAGGGGCTGAAAAAAGACAAATATAATGTTGACTTTCTTTTCGAGTAGCGAATACGCATACGATGGCGCTAAAATATAATTACATTTTCCTTTCGAACAGCGAAGGCTCATTCGAGACTGCACAATGTCAACTTGTTGCATTGCCTTGGGTGAGCATGCGCAGATTCGCGGGAGCATAAGTAAGATGAAGATGGCTATTCAGAAGAAGAAGTGGACAGTTATACGACAAAATATGTGTGTGCATACATGCGCATGTACAGAGAGATAGAAAAAACTGATAGAAACATAAGTGTGCATATGCGTACAGACTGATAAACCTACATATATGCGCATTTACAGACAGGCCAGATTCATTTTAATTCATTGCCTGTTTTTTTGGAAAAGCACTAGCTAATATATAATGCCTGTCTGCCTGTCTGTCTGTCTGTCTGTCTGTCTGTCTGTCTGTCTGTAAGGACATGTGTATTTTTGTTTCTAACCGTCTGTCTGTCTGAACATGCACATGTATCCGTCTGTCTGTATGAACATGCATATGTATGTTCCTTTCCGTGTGCATGTTCAGACAGACAGACGGATAGAAACATAAATACACATGTCCTGACAGACAGACAGACAGACAGACAGACATATATTAGCTAGTGTTTTTTCCAAAAAACAGGCAATGAATTAAAATGAAACTGGCCTGTCTGACAGACAAACAATATATATTAGCTAGTGTTTATACAAAAACACGGCAACGAATTAAAATGCAACTGATAGAGAACGAATTCAGTGTCGTTGCATTATATCAGACTTGTTAAAATGTGTCATAATATCGGACCCAGTAATTTTGGGTCCATCATGTCGGCATCCTTTAAAGATCTTTTATGACCCCCTCTTTTATTACACCAATGACAATCACTTGTGAAAACACTCTGAATCCGCCAGTCCGCGGGGCATGTCGTTCATTTATTCAACAGAGGGTGACCGTGAAAATCAAATATTTAACATGGAATTTTAGTTATTTCTTTGGGACAAATTAATCGTAAGATAACTGTTTTAATTAGCCTAATTAAGGTACATTTTCGACTCTCAATAATCACTTGTTTTGAGATGATATCACGGATGCGTAAGAGAGAGAGAGAGAGAGAGAGAGAGAGAGAGAGAGAGAGAGAGAGAGAGAGAGAGAGAGAAAGAACTGGCAAAAAAGCAGGTGGATTCACTCTGTTCATCGTAAAAGTGCATAAACAAACCAAAATTTTACATGTTTAAAGTTTTTATGGGTTATATTGGAAGAAAATATCAGCGTTCTGCTCGACACTTCTGGACTTCCCGTAGCCTCATATTTTGCCTTTTAAATGGATAAACGTTTGTTATTCGGAACCATTATTTATCGGTAAGATGTATTTTGAATGTATATCAAAGACTACAAACAAGTTTTGATATGACATTGGCTATAAAAGCCCATTTTCTCAAAATATAAACCCACATTTAACACAGATTGGACGAACCGTTGACGGCCACGGATATGCGCATGCGCGAAAATGACGTCACTTTGGGAATTCCTAAAACCTCCTATTGGTTCCTTTAATTGAAGATGAGAAGATAATTGATTTGTTACAGTTGAGTTCTTTTTTTACTTTACCGTTATTATTTGTATACCTTTTGTGTAATTGTTTGTATAGTGGACATTTTAATTGTTTGAATAGTGTGACGCATGACAGTAAATGCAGGTTGGTTTCCCTTTGTGGATCAAAGATGGCGTACGAATCCAACATGAGTTTTTGATGGTAAAATAACTGTTACTACATATACGTGCAGGTACGGACCCGTATCCCTAGACTTGTCAGTAGTTGTTTCACAAACTACCGGACCCCGAGACAGTCCTCATAGGCGTGGCTCGGGGTCCGGTACCGGACCCCTAGAATCAGTGTCTAGGGGTCCGGTACCGGACCCGTAGCCCCGTAGTCTAGAGGTCCGGTACCGGACCCGGAGACAGTGCCGTCGCGAAAACTAATGACATCAAAACAGTGATTTGTATCATAAAATCGCGGCTTATTATTCCATTGAAAAGATTGCCATCAGATCCAAAATGTACGCCATCTACATACGTGCTTCAATAAGTTCTTCAAATTTGTATCTCTCTCGCCTGTTTCGCTCCTTTAACTGTTGAAGTATCAACCTCTTCCTGTCAGCTGAAAACATCGACGCCATTTTGATGTTTAGCAATATTGCCGCATCATCGTATAAATATATTAGTCGGTTAAGCCTTATTTTTGTGCAATTAATCCATTATAAAATAAATTAAAAGTATTAATACATTCTTTTAATGCTATATTTTTTCTATAAATTAAGTCTTATGCTTATTTGTGACTAAATTATTATACGAATATACCAAATACAGAAAACGAAAGTAACTTCCTTGTCCAGTTTTTGTTTTACAAATTTATGCATATAGCAACACGTTATAAGCCAAGTAACATACTCTTTTCTCGCATCCTAAAGAAAAATAAGGTATTGCTGTATTTGTTTTTGTAAACTAATATACCTTAGATCAGAGAAAGAGTGTGCAAATGCCAGTTTTTGTCCTTTTTACAAGCATTAGCTTCTAAAAATACTGGTCACGACATGTATCCCAATTAAGAACAGGCTGTGTAGGGCTAAATGAATATCTACACAAATGCAATATTAAGAAACTGATCTGTGCAAATGTGGAGCAAAAGGAACTCTCAGTCATTTCTTACTAGAATGCCAAGAATTTGACACCACAAGAGAACATGAGAAAACGAATCTTTGAAACGTGTGGCATCACACATCTGGACTTGAATTTGTTGTTGGATGCAAAAGAGGATGACGAATATAAAGATTGGAGAAGTTTCATGTTAACAGAACTTGAGAAATTTGTGGTTGGAACCAGGCGTTTCGCCACACGACAGTAAAGCTAATAGTCCGATCACGCATCACCGCATACCGAGAGTAAATATACAAGTGTTGAAAATACCTTGATAAGGAGACCATGCCTGTGGGAATATATGGCCTGATGGCCTAAATACAGAAATACAGAAATAGTGTGTGTCAAATATGGGAATGGTTGAGGACATATGTAGGCAAGCACACAATAATCTCACTAGAGCGATGATGGAGTTCATTAGTTGCTCAAAGAGGTTTTAAACTCAAATATTTTATACACATCCTAACCTTTTGTACATAATACATCCATCATACCTCTTACAACCCATGTAAGTTTAATATTAAAAAGCTTTGATTAACAGAATGGTGGCAACTTATAACCCTTATACAGTACGTGTCTCCAGTAAAGAACCACATTCCCCAGTAAAGAATCATCTGAAAACAGTCCAGTTCCAAGGTGAAAATGGATTAAGCATCACATAAAAAAACATAGTGATCTAAAGTTTCACCCCTAAAGAACATATATTCAAGTAGTTTAGGTCATTCTCATACTGTTTTACACACAAATTTTGGTTCAAATTTTATAAGTGCTCATTATAAGCTACAATAGTCGTAAATATTTATAAGTTCTGACACCAGAAGTATATTTTTGTTCAAGGTTCAATACAATCTGCTTTATTTGCTTTCAGGTAGTAGCAAACTTTTATTTGATGAGTAAACTCTGTTAGTATGCATACTTTCATTCTCTGTCACCACCAACTCAGTATAGGTCATCAGAAGACACATCTAAAAAAAGTGATTCTTTACTGGCAACTGTACAGTGTCCAAGATTACACTGGCATCTGTTAAATTTCCTGGCAGCTGGAAGTCAATTTTTTTATATGTAAGTCTGATATCATAGGACATGTCCATGGCATAGTTTTGGAACCACCTTGTTTCCTTTCAACTGAACATGTTATCTTTTTTTGAAATTTTGCTTTCGAAACCAGGCTTAAAATTGCTATACTGACAGAAATCGTTGTCGAGGCTGAGCTTTCAAAACTGACGTATGTTTAAGATTCAATAATCATATCTCCATTATTTGTAGTCAGATCAAGACCAACAGAAAGTTTGACACTCTTATAGTATAACTATGCTACTGAAATAACTTTTTGAATAAGTTAGCAGAGGACAACAAAAGCATGAACAACCAGAACACATTCGATGGCACGCCATCGCAAATCCCCACACTATTTGAAGAAATCTATATAATGGTATTTTACCCTTAGACCCCATCCCAAGGTCACCAGTTTGATCGTAGGGAATAAAATTTCAGTGTATCCTGGTCTACTGCTCATCCCCTTTAATTTGATATGCCACATGACCATGTTCAGAAAATTAAATTTTTGACCCCCCAGCACCCCCAAGTCCCAAACCCTGGGGAGATTCAGGGGACTGAATGAAAATCCCGTTTTATATGTTTTATATCTTTCATTTGTCAAAAGACACACAAAGTTTGGTTTAAAAATCAGGGGGCGGGGCGAAAAAAGTGCTGTTGCAGGCCCCATTCATGTGAGCAACTCACACAACATATTTGGTTGGATTTCGTCCAATGTTTTAGGAGAAGATAGAGTGACGGACGGACTCTATTACATTTGGATTTTTGTTGGGTACTTACAATGTTAGGCCGAACGTAAAAAAAAATTGGTTTGCCATGCTCCTACCTACCCACCCAAAACAGGCCCTACCCAAAAACATTTATTGCCTTTCTGATAATTTTTTTTTTAAATTCTTCTCTTATTCTGTTAACAAACCTAGTACCTTTTTTAAAATCATTAAAGGTGTATTTTAATTGAAGAATGGTTACCGAGACTGTTACTGTATGCATTCTTACCTTCTATACAGCATTTGTAGACCACTAAAAGTGATAGTAAGAAGAGATCATAAAATTATGCTTAATTTCTAAAAAAACCCTAAACAAACCTACCTACCAAAACTGAAATTGACTAGGAGCACGGCAAATAAATATATTTTTTAGGATGGCCTTAGAAATAGTAGCCATAAAGCATAATTACCCAACAAATCCCAGTAAATTTTTATGGAATAAACCTCATTTTGAGTTTATTAGCTCCCTGTATTTCGGAATTTTGGAAACTTAAAGTACCCAACAAGGGTCCATTCTGGAGGATGGACAGATGGAGGCGACTGCAATATCTCCATCACTTTTTTAAAAAAGCATGGAAATAATTACCCTGCATGCAAAGAGTTAAAGGTAAAAATAGTGAAATGAGCCAATTTGTGAAGTTTTAGCTCTTATCGCAATACACATAAAGTCAACCTGTATAGCTATCTAGTGGAGCTAGAGGCATTAATGTTAATTATTGACCTTCATGAATGGCCCTACTTTGTGTTAGCGAGCAGCAACAATGCTCTGATGAGACCACATGGTTGTTCTGAGGTTCATCTGAGGTTATACAGAGACTGCATGGATGGGCAGGCTTGTCAGAGCCTTCACTGCTCTTGTATGAGATACTGTAGTTGGAACATGAGCCTGGACATTGGCTCTGTGATAGAGTGCATGACTTGAGATCAAGGGGTTGCTAGTTTGAGCCGAGCAAGATACTTTGTCCTCTGCTTAATACTGGTTCTACCCAGGAAGACCCGTCCCAACATGACTGAAAGAAATCGAACAAACAAGAACCAAAATTTCATGAACTAGCTGAAGTGACCTTTTACTATATCTTGCACAGGCTTGAAAATTACTTAATTGTCTTGAAACATGTGGAGCGTTCTAGTGGTGCAGTCAGGGCAATATGTGATATGGGGGGCTGCAAGGAGGTCCAAGCTAACATTGAAGAAACTGACAAAGAAAGACTGCCATGAGTGGAAGCTCAAGTCAGTTGACCCTTAAGAAAGGAGCACCTGGATATCAGGTTTGAGATCAGCTATGCATGCAGCTAGCCAGTTACCTGGAAGGGGGCCCACTGATGTGGATGATGCCCCCCGCACGTTTATCAAAATTTGATTATGATGATATGATGAAACACCCTTGAAAATTATATTTGTCTTTCTGGAAAATCACTCTTTGGCGTTGGTAAGTCCTTGAACCTTATCATTTCTGTACAACTGACTCTGAGCTCTGTTAATAGCGACATGAATCAGAATAAAAGTGTAGTGCACCAAATAAAGGTGTGTAGCAATTTTATGCTCATTCTCTTAGAGTAATTTCTCCATTATCTCAGTCTTATCTTAGTGTAGCATATGTGAATTCACCAGTCAGTATTTTTCATATATTTGTAGTCCTTGAAAACCATATAGGAGAGTCTTTTACCAGTCCTTGAAAAGTCCTTGAATTTTAAACAAATTTGCCTGTCCAGTAAAACAGTCCTGTGTAAAATGGCCACTCAAAAGTGCTCTTTGGAGCATTCTGCAATTCTTTTGACCTGCATTTAGTGATAATTTTTTGTCTTTTTGAGGTTGGCCGTTTTACACAGGTTTTACTGTATATATGGTGTTACCATTAGAGCCAAAAGCTGACTTGCCAAAAATCAACAATGCAATTGTAATTCTCATTGTGTCATGTGTTGTTAACTTAATTTTGAGAACAGCTTGGACCCAGATCAGGCCTGAAAAAGGTCAGGCTTTCTTTCTCTATATACTGCCAGACTCTCTTGCAAGTTTTATCGGCAGATGTACTTTGTACACTCCGGGTTGCAGGATGAAAGCCTACAAGTAACCATATCTAAATTATGGTAGGGTTCTTTAATCTGCACAGGGGTGACTTTCCCTGCACAGGGGGCATCCAGTTAACGTCCCGATCCGATGCACTTACCTAGCGTCATCCCTGCAGAAGACACTAGAGAAACGTGTTCGGCCACTGAAATTTTCCTCTCCGCACCAGAGGCAAGTGCATAACAACTATTGAGCTACCACACTTTTTTCTGGATCCCAAATGTTTGACACTCTGGAGGTATTCCTGAAATATTTTTTTGAAAAAGTAAATATTGGGGAAGTTATCAGCAGACAATATCTCAGTAAATTTCATGCAAAATTACCCAGCATGCAAAAGTTGGGAGTAAAGATTGAGCAATTTCAAAAACTTCCTGTTTGTAAGTACAGCATTATTGAAAAGAACATTTTTATGTTTATTTGTTTTATTTGTTTTTGTAGAGATTAGTTCTCTTATGAGACAATTGTGATTGTTTTTTGGTTTTTGAATTAAAGTATGTAAGTACGTGCATTGATCATAGATAATTTTGGTCCTCAGGCTCACCATCTCTTTTTCTGTTTGTTTCTTTGATTGATTCTTTATGTTCCATCAACAATCTTTCAGTTAAACAGGGACTGGTCTTCCTGGGTTGAACCAGTACTAAGCTAGGATAAGTGTGTCTTGCTCAAGGACCACAATGCAGTGACACCGGTAAGGCTCAAACCCACGGCCCCTTGGTCTCAAGTCAAGCACTCTACAGCTGAGCCACTGGGCTCCCTCTCTTGTTCTGTGTCAACGGAGACTTTTGTCATCGGCTGATTACTTTTGCAAACAGTTTGGACACAGATCAGGACTGACAAAATGTTGGTCCTGACCTGGATCAAAACTGTTTGACACTCTGATACTGTTCCGGAAAGAATTTTTTTTAAAAAGTTAGTGCAGCAGACGACAACAAAAGCCTGAAAAATTACCCAGCATGCAAAGAATATCCAGGGGCTCAGAGTTTCTCACTTGAGTAATTAAGAAGCAGCTAGCTGAGATGTGAATAACTTATAAATCAAAATAATGAATAACTTCAGCATCTCTCTTATTGATGCCCATTTCAAGATGTATAAGGAAAAGATGACAAAATCTTTTGAATGTTTCAGGTGTCTGATATGAGCGTAGACTATTAAAGATAGATATGTATGTTGTGCAGTGTAGAACTTTTAACAGAAGAAACTGAAGTGGTAAGTAACACCTAGACGGGCTCCAGTCCTTAAACTAATTTTTCATCAATGTGTCATATCATATACTTGTAGCCAGTCTAACACTGATGGCTCTGTTTTGTGTCATATCATATACTTGTAGCCAGTCTAAGTCTGATGGCTCTGTTTTAAAACAGAGCCATCAGAGTTAGACTGGCTACAAGTACTTGATATGACACATAAAACAGAGCCATCAGAGTTAGACTGGCTACAAGTATATGACATGACTGTTTTAAAACAGAACCATCAGAGTTAGACTGGCTACAAGTATATGATATGACTTTTAAAACAGAGCCATCAGAGTTAGACTGGCTACAAGTATATGATATGACACATTGATGAAAAATTGTTTTAAGGACTGGAGCCAGTCTAAGTAGCACCTTCAGCTAATAGTCCTGGATAAACAATTAACCCTTTTTATGCCCCCTAACTTTAACAATTTTACAGAGGATTTTGCTTTTGGCTTGTCTGTTCATCTTATGGTCTGTCCATCCATCTGTCTGTGTGTAACACATATCTTGTTAGCACTCACCACTGAAATATATGATAAACTTTGCGTTCATAGAGACTTATTATTACATAGATCTAGATAAACATTTTTTTGCATAAAGTTGTGAATATTTTCTGATCCATCAGATATAACATCAATCAGAACTGCCTTGGCTAATTCCGCGAAATTCCATGGAATCAGACCTCGGATGTACATCGAGGATCTACTTTGATAATGCGGTTGATAATGTGACACTTACGTTATATAGCGTGACGCTGACGTCACAGAAACCATGTTAACACAATAACAAGTGTGATTGCAGCAAAACAAACGGTTTTAAATGAAGTTTATGTTTTTTTTTCAATAAAATATCGCTATAATGATATTTTATTGAAAAATACATAAACTTCATTTAATTCTGCAGATTAAACGTTTCAGGTAATCAGAAAAATGGAATTTAATTGGGCTGAACTCACATGCTAAAAAGCTAATTTTCCTTACGCTATTTGTGGCTAACAAAATGGATCTTTTTCGTACATAGTACTATGGGTAATGTGCCTTACGTACACCCGAGGCTTGATACGATCTCGAATTGTGCCGGACTTTCCCGAATGATATAACATAAGTTTTGGAGGCTAAAATGAGCACCCACAACATAATATTTTGGTTGAGAAATAAGAAAACTTAGGTGTGAAATCATAAGGTTGGAGTATGAATCTAAGGGGGAATAACCTGTATTATGTTTTTGAGCATCTGTCTCTAAGTTGCCTTAACTTTATTATAGCATCTCCCTTTCAGGGACTTGGGAGAATCAAACCCAAACAGAGCAGACCCCGGTCCCTGCTCTGACGCCTAATTATCACACTATTCAAGGCAACAAAAAGTCCAACTGTGTGATAAAATCCAACAGTCATTCCGCCAAAAAGCATGCGGAATGGGGCTGAGAAGTGGGGACACCCAAAAAAAATCCCTGAGTTGGTAGAGTGTTAGACTGGGGATCAAAGAGTTGCTAGTTGGAGACTCACTGCAGTCACTGTATTGTGTCCTTGAGCAAGAGACTTTATCCACTCAGGAAAACAGGAAATTATCCCGACATAACTGAAAAATTGTTGACTGGGGCATACACAAAGCATAAAAACCATCAAATCATCAAGTGAGGGAAGACTCTTTATTGAATGACCCTGGTATTTTTCTGTTGTTCAAATCATCATGAGCATGCAGGTCACCAGGAAAAAAACAGATGCTTTGATTAGCATTAAAGACAGGTATAAAAGACAACACAACAAAGGCAGACAGGTGTAAAAGACAACAGTTTACAGGAAGAAGACAGGTGTAATAGATAATTCCTGTAATCAGAGACGAGTGTCGAACAAGATAAATGTAAAAACAATACCTGCTGGGTTGGGGTGGCTTTGATCTCTGTTTCGGTTCATTGATAAAATCAAAACAAAGTGGAATAAAAAATAATCTGATGTACTTGACTCTTTGCTTACTAGTGTCATCTGCTGATAACTTTTTGGAAACAGTTTGGAACCAGATCAGGCCCGACATTTTGTCGGACCTGATTTGGATCCAAACTGTTTTACACTCTGATGGTATTCCTGAAATAATTTTTCGAAAAAGTTGATTTTGAAAAAATTCAGCAGATGACAAAAAGCTTGCAAAATTACACAGTAGGCAAAGAGTTAAGTCCTTTACCACTAGGAGACTCTTCAGTCTAACCAGTATGTCCAGTGATCAAATCATTACAAGCTGAGTGCTGAGGCTATCTTCAGTACAACCTCTTGAGAATAGGGAGCCCAGTGGCTCAGTGGTAGAGTGCTTGACTCGAGACCGACGGGGGGCTGGTTCGAGCCTCACCGGCGTCACTGCGTTGTAGTCTGCGTTGTAGTCCTTGAGCAAGACACATTTATCCAAGCTTAGTACTGGTTCAACCCAGGAAGACCCATCCCTGTTTAACTGAAATATTGTTGATGGGACGTAAAGAATCAAATCAAACAACCTCTTGAGTAATGACCTTTGGATGATTCTATTTCATAAGGTTGATGTGCCAAGATGATAGTAAATGTAAGAAAACGCCTGAAACCCAAATTTCTAGAACCGTATTTTTCCTGTTTTCCTATGTTGAACCAGTACTGAGCAAAGAATAAAGTGTCTTGCTAAAAGGCACAGTGCAGTACATACCTGCATTGAGTCTCGAGCCTGAGTCACCCCTCGATCTCAAATCTGGCACTATACCACTGAGTTGCCACGCTCCTCTAACTGGGGAATACGGGTACGAGAATAAACATATACTGAAGACGCATATAAAATAGAATTCTGCAAATTTTAGGGAGAAGTAACACACATATATGCATCTTCCATGGTTTTGTGCACCATTAAAGGTACTATACATGTACAAACATTAGCTTTTCAAGACATTTTCCCTAAGTAGTAAAATTTTATGCTTGCCCAGGGACAAGTAAATGGGGCCATAATTGTACTTGTCCAAAGAAAATTTTACTTGTCCTGAACAAAAGATTAGCTTATACCATACTGTGCTGAAGCAATAAATAAATTTCTTCAAAAACAGTCTGAAACCAGATATAAACTCTATTGAAAATTATAAATGTCGATCCAGATCAGCTGGCTTCAGATCCACACTGTTTTCCATACAACATGTAATATCATAATAATTTATCAAAATACAGGTATGGAATATAGAATTGTATTAAATTCCTTTATACTTGTCCAAGGTCAAAGGACAAGTAAATATAATTTTTTCAAACTTGTCCTGAAAGAAATGGGACCAGGTTGGACAAGTTGGCCATGGGTTTTCCTCACCCCTGTTTCTGTGATAAAATTATTCTGGAGTGCATTTGAATTTATTTCTTTTTAGAACCAAAGACAGCTTTTCTCATGACATAGCTCTAAAATGGAGAATATTTTTTTCTAGAATGATCCAGGCAACTTCTGGAAATGATTAAGTTAATTTTTTTACGAATCATTCTTAGACTAAACAAAATCTTTGCAAATCAAATGGCCACAGCTAATCAGTTCAGACACTGTCATCCACACTTCCATAGTTCAGGGAAAAAGAAATGTGCTCTTGCCATATGCTTCTCTTTTGTTGGCAAGTAACGCAACAAATTTGGATGTATTATGTTGAGTGGACTTTAGGAGTAGATGGAATATAGTACTTCTAAGAAGACCTATTATAGGCTATGATCATAGTCAAAATGAACTTGATCCCCAGGGATATTTCTGGGATGTGCCTGAACTATTTTATGAGAAAACTATGAGTGATAAAGTAATTCTGATTTCATTTTTGGCTGGGCCCCTTGTCCATAAGCCACTCAAATCTGGTGTTCATTTTGCTGTAAGGTGGATATTAATTTTTCTTGGGCTCAGTTTTTTTTTCAAATGGCCCATCAAAATTTCAAATGGCCCATCAAAATCTTGATTTTTGCATGCAAATGAATGGTACATGGGCCATTGGCCCATTTTCATGGCCCATCCGTATTCTGGACCAAATATAACCCTGGATCCCTAACAAAAACATGGCTGCCATGGGTCATGGCTTATTGCCACTAAGGAATCTTTAAAAATCTTCTCCTCAGAGTGAACCGCTGATCAGAATTCAAAATAATTTCACAAATATGGTAATAAGATGACCTTCTACAAAAATAGCTCAAAAGGATTTGATCTGTCAAAAATATGGCATCAGGGGGCGTTTTCCAGTTTCCAACAGAAACCTATACAAGAACCAATAAAACTCTGATGAGTAATTCAGGACTACTTGGTCCTCTTGTTTAAAAAGTGATAATCAACCCCTAAAAGAACAGGAAGTAAAATGTTTTGTAGAAAACATAAGATAAGGGTATTGTTGAACTAAAAATGCCGGGTAACCTGAGATAGGTATTAAAGGACAAATGATAAGGAAGCAAATATTATTGGCATAGTCTAGATCAATTGGAAAACATCGGCTCAATTCGAGAATCAAGCCTCTGATGTTTGTACAGTGTTGTACAATGTATGAAAAAGCTGCATTTTATTAGCCGGAATTGGTGTAAGGAATAATAGTACTGTAGCATGTTAGTTCAGTCCTATTAAAATCCATTATTTTGATTACCCGGAAGGTTTTATCAACAGAATAAATGAAGTTTATAGTTTTTCAATAAAATATATTTATAGCAATATTTTATTGAAACACATTAACTTCATTAATAAGCATTTATTTCGCTGCAGTTCACACTTGTTATTGTGTTGGCATGAAATATTATGCCTTATTTATTATTTTTGAAAAAGCAGCAAAATTTTGAAATTGTCGTCTGCTGCAAATTATAGGTGGCGCTTTATGAGTTAAAGTATTCTTACAAAGTGCATAACTGTCATAAAAGAAATAGCTTGCACTTTTGCGTGTGCTAAAGTGCAGTCAATATGAATCATAAGTGCTAGAACATTAGCACACAAGATTATGCTACGTTTTGCATATTCACAAAAGCCTCCAATAAATGCCAATGCTGACCCAGCAACATGGCTAGAGGTCTATGTTTCGATCTGAGTCTTCATCTACAGTTTCTATACCCATACTTTGTGTATGCGGGCAGCAAATGCTCTTGCGAGTCTTTGCAGGCTCGCCTTTGCCACTCGACAATGTGATAAGTACCAAAATCTCATATTCTGTCTTAATTCTTCTCCTCAGACTGCTTGTCTATAATTAAGTTCCCCAACAATTTACAGCTTTTCTTTTCAATTTGTAAGGTTTGTTGTAGTGCATGATACAGACTATTGTTGGAGTTTGCATTCTTGTCAGTTATTGAAACTATATCTATTTTTTTTTTTTTACTTTAACTTTCAAGTATTTGGGTCTATTTAAATGATAATGCAGATAATGCACTATACACTGTAGTCATACCTCTACGGCAATTTGGGTCTCGTCACCCACTCCGGTGTTATAGTAAAATTACCTTCAAATAAAGGCTGATAAAAATGAGAACTTTGGAATATGTTTGCTTCGAGATTGCATCGTCTAATTAACAATCTCTGTGTTGTTTTGCCAAAACAGAGATAACATCAGATTTTGAATGTGTTTTTTGCAGTTATATTAAAAACATGTCAATTATGGTTTAGTCATAATTATATGGTTTTGTCATTGATTAATTATCCATGATGACGAAACCGTAATTAGCTATTTCATGCCTAGTCATCAAACGTTAAAGTTTTCATGTAATTTTAAAAATAAAAGATACAATGTGAATTTGATGAACAAAAATCAATCGGAACCCAGGCATTTTCGGGCGTTTATATGTGATTAAATGAAGAAACTGAACATGATGACAAAGTTATTCTAACACCCAAATAAGTGACGAGACCAAAATTGCCGTAGTGGTATGACTACAGTGCTATAGTCATTTGCAGTATAGGGCTGGCGTATAGCAGTGATATTGACTTTTTTCTTGTCAAAGTTGGGTGGAACAAGCCATGTACTAGTAATTTATAGTCCAAAAAGGCCCTGAAACCCTCATAGCAGTGCAAAAATAGTGCTAAAGACAAAACATGGAAGTCGGTTTGTTTGTGTTGGTGTGTTACAGCCCAGTCAACAATTTTCAGTCATTGTAATCCAAATTAGTAGTCTTTTTGGTATGTACTTAATTTCTTGAATTCTTCCTGCAGTACACATAAACATCTGTCTGTAATATCAGCAGCCAGTCTTCTATAATTGTCAAAACTCTGTAATTGTGAGCCATGACTCCATCCCTTTATAACAATTGATTGACAGACAAAGAAAAGAGCCCTTCATGCCTTTGTGCGATGCAGACACCTAGCTCAGCCAGCTGTCCAACTAGGGTTTATGGGTTTGTCCACTTGCTTGTGTATTTCACTTAATTCGTTGATTCTGAATCACATAGCCAAGGCCCTGATCAGACTGCACAAAATGTGCAGTCTGATCAGGGCCTTTGCTTGTGTTTGCGCATGAGTTCCCATTGTTTTGCTGTGCATCAATTATTTGCATGACTTGAAGAAATTTCAGCTGGGATCTGTTTCACAAAAACAGCAAGACGAAGCATCTAATAAGAAAAAGGCCTTACCAGACTTACAGGGAACCATAATGTAATGTCAGGAAGATGAGGCATAAGAAAAATTCTTACCAGATTTGACTGGAACCACAATGTCAGATTGCCAGTTTGAAATGTGGGTATGTTTCTTCAACTGATTAAGTGAGGGAGCGCAGTGGCTCAGTGGTAGAGTGCTTGACTTAATGAGACAGAAGGGCTGCGGGTTCGAGCCTCACCGACGTCACTGCGTTGTATTTTTTGAGCAAGAACATTAATCCTGAGCTTAGTACTCAGCCAGGTTCAACCCAGGAAAACCCGTCCCTATATTACTGAAAGATTGTTGATGAGACGTAAAGAATGGAATCAAACAAAATCGTTGAGTGGAAAAACTACAGTAAAACCTTGAACATTCAAACTCGCATTCGCTTATTCAAATAAAATTTCGAACACAGTTGGATTCAGAGAGAACAATGCCTATTTATGAAGGATTTTAATAACTGTCTATACAATATCTACCTCCCTGTAATTCAAACTACTGATCATTTGAAATACCACTACTTACTATAGTCCTTAAGCTAGTATCTCACTGGGATGCGAGCAATTTGCGACTATTTCCAGACTAATTTGAGACACGTTTTGGCGACAGAAATAGGACATTGCAACCATAATCACATTGCGGTCACACCGAATTGGTGATTAAGACATATTTGCGACAGTTGCACGAATGTCGTACGATTGTCGCACGAATCATTGGCGAATGTTTGGAGACATTCGTGAGACACTCGCACGATGTTCGCCCGATGAAATTGCGAACATTTATTACCATCGACCGCCTCACAACGTTCTCACGAATGTTGTGCGACTGTCGGCGAAGGTCGTGCGACAGTCGCACGATGGTTTTGCGAGAAATGATAAACCAAGAAAAATAAACATTCTAGCAAGCATTGAACTTCAGACTAGGAGGGTACTACGCTGTTGGAAGGAACTATAGGGCTGGAAGGAGCAAGATTGTTGGAAGGTGTCACGCTGCTGGGTGGTGTTGGACTGTTGAATGGTTGCAAATATTGAGCATGTTGAGTTAGAAAAAAAGTTAACTCGTTTAAACTGCCTAGTTATGATGGCCCATCAAGCAGCTTCAGAAAGTCAGTCGAGAACGCACATGCTCTAATTTCCCTTACGTGTGGCATGATGATCCCAATCAAGTCAAAATTGCAATGATCGTCCTGAGAAAATCTATTTTATAAAGTTATGCGCACAACAAATGCACAGATCAGACTGCACAGATGCGCATTCTAATCAGAATCTTAGTTGTCCGCTGCAGTGATTATTTGTTTATAGGGTTCTGTATGCCAAATTCAAACCTTAGAAGGGCTGCTGAGACTAAGCAGGCTGTTGTGGGCATTATAAAACAAAAAAATTATCCTCTCAGAATGCAGAGCCATTTTTAATAACTGAAATTACTCCAAACAGTATACATGTAAGTAAGCCTATCAATACACCATACTTATATGAAACTATCCTCTCAGATAGCAAGAATACTTGACAACTGGAATTAGTCAAACTGACTGTATACTTAAGTATGTATAGCCAAGATCTTGTACTATGAAGGAACTATCATATCAGATAGGTGGAACTCTTTTAACCAACCTTTGGCGACATAATTGCGAGTAATTTAAGATACTTGCGCGAGAGTCGTGAGACGTTCGTGCAACTGTCTCACGACGTTCGCCAGAACATCGCTTAGTTAAATTTGCTCGCAATGTTGTCGCGAAGTGTCTCATTTATGTCGCAATTGGTTCGCAATTCAGTCTTATTTATCTCGCAAATATGTTGTGTTCCAAAATGATTGCGACTAAATTGCAAGGGATCGGCGACAAGTTCGCGATGGGTTCGAGACACCCGCGATGACTTTGCGAGGAATTTTGTCGCATAAAATTTTTGAACATGTTCAAAATTTTCGCGACTACTTTGCGTCACTTGGCGACACATGTGAGGAAATTATGAATCACTGGCGACTGTTTTGAGACTGCTTTGCGATCCACTCGCGATGTCTGTCGCCAGTTGTCGCAAAACAGTCGCAGTCCAGTGAGATAGGGGCTTTAAGACTTCAAATTAAAGAGATTCTAATGTAGATTACTGAGACCCCTGGATAAATCACAAAAATATAGGATTTCTTAGCAATACTAGACCGGATCCCCTGAAATTCTCAAAATTCTCAAAGCAACTAAGCCTGCATTCAATGTTTGGCCATCATCGGCACGTCAGTGAAACGCCATTTCGATGGCGGGCTGATGATGACCTGCTTTTAGTGGTATTTGGATCCTCTCTCTTAAAAAAAAACTTAGTCAGAGTTGCAGAGTTGGACACCCTCTGACAAAACTTTCTGGATCCATGCATGGATCATTTTATAAATATTACAAGTTTGACCCTATTGCATTCAATTGATGATACCAGCAGCTTGTCATACCTACAATTTTCAGTCACCTGGATTGAATGAGGATATAAATTCTTTGCTCAGGGCTGCAACAAGATGCCAGCGGTGACCTGAGTAGCCAGACCAAGGTTTAAACTGATTATAACCCCATCAGAATGGAAAAAAAAAAAAAAAATGTTTGATATTCTGATGATATTCCAGAAAGAATTTTTTTGAAAAAAATACCCAGCATGGAAGAGTTTAGATCGAACTGCAGTTACCTTGGTGCTAAGATCTTGAAGCCTGTAATTCCAGCTATAAGTGTCATTTTTTCTACAGCATGATACAAATTCTGCATCTGTAATCTGCCAGTTAGACATGTTTTGTGCAGGCTGCATTGTAAACAGCTGATTTTGACTTGAAACAGACATAAGTGATTGGTGAGGAATCAAATAACTCTGAAATGCATAGGTTTTGATATTGAAGCAAATGTTTTCCCATAAAGTATGTGAGCCCCAGGACAGGACCATATTTAAGTCCAGGGTACCATTCGACCCAGGATTCTTAGACCCTTCCCAACATGACTGAAAAATTGTTGACTGGAATGTAAGCCTTCAGTGCAAACAAACAACTAGAGGACCTGAAGGTCGTGAAGCACTCACCTGGTCTCCTTTATAATGTTAAAAAAGGTCAAAGTCAACCTAGGCTTATTATTCAAACATATTTTGTATTATCATATATGGGCAGTGGCCATTTTGATCAAGTGACCTTAAAATAATATCATAATTATTTTGTTTTATCTACTGAATACTCCATCAAACAGCCCAGTGAATTCTGAGAAAAAGATGCTATGTATAAGGCAGTCCAATATGAGAGGCCTTTGGTGCTAAAATAAAACCAGTGTCTCAATAGTTTTAACATTTTTTGCAAGTTTTATGATTTCCGCTTAAACAGTTATACATGTATTGAAAAATGAATATTTCAAGATTTTTCCAATATAAATGTATTAGGAAACAAATTTGGCCTTGCCATAAAAAAGATCAAGGTCAACCCAGATTCATCATTTGTGCAAACCTGGTAGGGCCCACATCCCCAATGCTATATACCAAGTCCCAAGGCCATTGGCCTTTTATGGTTGGAGTATAGAAGATATTTAAAGAGTTTTTACCTTATATGGGCATGGCCGCCATCTTGGTGATGTGACCATTAACATTTGATTCAAATTTACTCCACTCTCCTTAAGGAGTCTCCATATGAAATATGACTTCAATTGGCCAAGTGGTTTCTGAGTGTTTTAATATATTGATGGGCCTCCTGATAATGAGTGACCTTGGCTGAAAGGTCAACCTTGACCTTTGGAATTGCCTCTTAACATATCAAGTGAGAACAATGACTTTGGCTTCAACAGTCTTAAAAAAATAAACTTTTCAACAAAAAAAAATCCAATTTAAATGCATAAGGAAGCAAATTTGATCTTCATGTTAAGTAGGTCAAGGTCAACCTAGGATCATCATTTGAACAAACTTAGTAGGCCCCACATCCCAAATGTTACATATCAAATCCCAAGGACATCAGCCTTCTGGTTCTGGAGAAGAAGATTTTTAAAGGGTTTTTACCATATATGGGCATGTCGGCCATCTTGGTGATGTGACCAAAACAATTTAAATAAATCTTGGCAAACTTATTGTGAGGAGTCTTCATATGAAATTTGAGCTGAATTGGCCCAATGGTTTCTGAGAAAACTATCTTTTAAAGAGACATTAGGTCTGTAACAATGAACATTTTTCAAAAATAATCTTTTCTTTTTAAATCATTTGTAAAAATATAATTAAGTTATGTTTTCAGAATAAATATGTTCAGTACAGCTGAAAACTGCATGGAAAAGTGAATTATCTTATAAAAAAGGCGTTTTTTCTCTTGTTTGTAATTATTTACGTCCCTCCAATATTTCTAGACAGTTGATTTTTAACATAAATGCTGTTGTTTTGATAGTGATAATTTGCTAAGACTTACGAAAATGGTAAAATGTTTATCAAATTTGAGTATTTTTACTGTATTCTTGAAAAATAGAAACTTTATTTCTAAAATTAGAAGATCAAAAGTTACAGACTATGCAGCTTTATTATATTGATGGTACTCCAATATGAGCGGCCTTGGCTGAAAGATCAAAGGTCAACCTTAACCTTTGAAACTTATTTATAGCCATTGTCACATTAGATAAAACATATCAAGTGAGAATAATGACTTTGGCTTCAATAGTTTTCAAAAAATCAACTTTTCAAAAAATTTTCCATTTAAATGTATTAGGAAGCAAATTTGACCTTGACATTAAGTAGGTCAAGGTAAACTCAGGATCATCATTTGAACAAACTTGGCAGGCCCTATATCCTTGATGCTGCATACCAAGTCCCTAGGTCATCAGCCTTCTGGTTCTGGAGAAGAAGATTTTTAAAGGGTTTTTACCATATATGGGCATGGCGGCCGTCTTGGTCATGTGACCAGGACCATTTGAATAAACTTTCGTTTCCCCATTCTAAGGAGTCTCAATATGAAATTTGAGTTCAATTGGCCCAGTGGTTTCAGAGGAGAAGATGTTTGAAAATGTTGAGGGACAGACGGATGAAGGAGTCATTGGTATACTAATAGCTCACCTCGGAGCCTTCCGCTCAGGTGAGCTAAAAATTTACCAAATAAAAATAAGGAAGAACTTAGGGAGATAAAGGAACAGATTTTTCTTAAGATTATAACACTTGCATATTATTATATAACTCTTTGCATGCTGGGTAATTTTTCGTGCTTTTTCTATCCTCTGCTGACTTTTTTCAAAATTAACTTTTTCAAAAAATTCTTTCAGGAACAATATCAGAGTGTCAAACTGCATCAACCCAGATCAGGACCCACTTTCTGTCGGTCCAGGTCTGGGTCCAAACAGTTTGCAAAGGTTATCAGCAGACGACAAAAGAAACGGATAAGAGTTTAAGGTCAAGAACATATGATATGGGAAGTGTGCGCAGGAAATCTTTAGCTTCCTGGACAGAGGGTTAAACTTTGTCCAAGACACTAACGTTGACTGCAGCAGACGACATATAGAGGTTTTATGTTTGTGAGAAAATTGTGATGCAATTTTCGATTCTAAGATAATAGGGATTGACATTTGATATTTGTTGTATCAACTATCAATCCTATTTTTGATAGAAAATAATAAAGATTATTTCAGAAATTATGTTGTCTACTGAAGCTTCTTTTTATAAAATTATAGAGAAAATGTGACATTATTTCGTATGGATAAAATATTCACAGAAATGATGGTAAATCCTATATTCTGCAAGAGGTTTGTCAGAATTATTCCCCTTTTCCTGCCAGTGTGTCTGCTGACAACCTTTGCAAACAGTTTGGACCAAGATCAGGCCTGACTTAATCCAAACTGTTTGACACTCTGATAGTATTCCTGAAGAAGATAGTTTTGACAAAAAGCATGTTAAATTCAAGTTGAATGATGAATACTTTCATCTACTTTGATTCATTGTTTGTATTGATGCCAACCATTTTTAACCCATAAAGCGCCACCTATGATTTACAGCAGACGACAATTTCAAATTTTGTCGCTTTTTCAAAAATAACAAATACGGCATATTTCATGAGAATTGTCAGTTTGTATTGATGCCAACCATTTTTAATCCATAAAGCGCCACCTATGATTTACAGCAGACGACAATTTCAAATTTTGTCGCTTTTTCAAAAATAACAAATACGGCATATTTCATGAGAATTGTCAGTTTGTATTGATGCCAACCATTTTTAACCCATAAAGCGCCACCTATGATTTACAGCAGACGACAATTTCAAATTTTGTCGCTTTTTCAAAAATAACAAATACGGCATATTTCATGAGAATTGTCAGTTTGTATTGATGCCAACCATATTTAACCCAAAAAGAGCCACCTATGATTTACAGCAGATGACAATTTCAAATTTTGTCACTTTTAAAAAAAAAAAAGGCATATTTCATGAGAATTGTCTGCTGGCAGACGATTCTCATGAAATATAATACCTTATTTTTTCCAAAATTGAGAAAGATGTAGCAAAATTAGTCATCTGCTGCAGTCGCGATTGGCGCTTCAAGGATTGTCATGTCCATTTTTTCCTGTCCAGAAACAGAGGAGGATAAAGAGTTGCTGCAGGACACATTAGACAGTGCCTTCTGTGAGTCTGGAACAAGTGACCCTTTGATCCCCCAGTCTAGACTACTGCTGCTTCCAGGCCCAAAGGTTATAAAACTTTTTCCATGCTCAAATCAGCTGAGCATGAAATTAATCCTGCTCATAAATGTTAAAATGCCAACAGTTGTTGGCATTTTAACATTTATGAGCAGGATAAATATAATTAACATCTGAGAGACTTATATCAAGAAACTTCTTTGGTAATGTAGATTCATGAGCAGTTGAAATTTCATGCTCAGTTGAGTTGAGCATGAAAACAGTTTTATAACCTCGGGGCATGGCCTCAACCAATGAGCCACTGACCAATTGGGATCCCCCAGTTTGATTCTAATGCCCAGGTCACACATTCACGGATTTTATGCAGGATTAGCCACGGATACGATCCTGCATCATCCGTGGCAATCCATTTTAGTCCGTACATTTCCATATTGCACCCGTAATCATACGTAGTAGAACTTGCGTTGTGCATTCGTATTGGACTACTGAAAAATTCATTTCCGGGGTCATCCGTGGGATTTTATCCGTAGTAGAACCGGCGAGGTGATCCGTGAATGTGTGACCTGGGCATGAAGGTTTAGATGATCCCATTTGAGGGGTCAGTAGGTTAGAATTTTTCATATTCTGTTATGTTTCTTGATAGCTAAAAAACAACATACATGTACTGGTAAACACTGGTGAGATTGCAATGAACAGTGCGGACTACTGATTATGATCCGAAAATGTTGCTTTTTTTGTTGTACTTTGTGGCATATTGGGGCTCTCTATATCTTTCTTAAAGACAAAGAGTGGAAAATTGATTTTTGGATGGAATCAGTTAATGTGTTTCGGAGACAAATTAATTGCTCACATTTAGGCCTTTCCACATTTAGGGCTTTCATCTCTTGAGGTGTTCCTTTGAAAATGAAAATCAGGTCAGCTGGCTAATCCTATAAATCCAGCTGATCAGGATCCACAATTTTTCTTACACACAATTCACATTAAAATGACATTGTGACACTTCATTATGACTGGAAATCAGGGCTCGCGGTTATACAACTTTTTCCATGCTCAGCTCAACTGAGCATGAAATTGATCATGCTCATAAATTGTAAAATGCCAACAATTGTTGGCATTTTATGATTTATTAGCAAGATAAATACATTTGAAAATTTGAAAACAAAAAACCTTTATTTTTCAGCATTTTAGATTTTATGAGCAATTGAAATACATGGTCAGTTAAGTTGAGCATGAAAAAAGTTTTATAACCTTGGGGCCAGAAGTTTGTGCAGTGTAAACAATTGATAATGCCATAATATTATGTTATGTTATGTTATGTAAACAATTGATAAAGTACAGTACAGTTTGCACCTATTCAGGGAGCATGTGCGCTTATTAAGAGGAATACTGTGCAGTATATTAAAATATAGTTGACCTGTAGGAATTTCACTTTATAATGAGTATAAATTTATTCAGTTTTTATGGCTTTCATTATTTTCTCAATAGTGTTACAACCTCTGGGTAATTGAAAATTATTTTCGGTCAAGTGCTCCAATTGGCCATCATTAAGACCATCTATAGACATCGAGGGTCAGACAGATCACCAGTTGTGACACTAAATTTGATAGTAAAGTTATAAAACCAAGTCGTATTAACTCCTTTATCCTAGAGGCGCGCAGTGGCTCAGTGGTAGAGTGCTTGACTCTAGATCGAGGGGTTGCAGGTTTGAGCCTCATCAGAGGCACTGTGTTGTTTCCTTGAGCAAGACACTGTATCTTCTACTCCCAGGAAGATCCATGGTGACATGACTGAAAATTGTTTACTGGGATGTAAATAATCAAAACAAACAAAACTCTTTACCTGCTAGTATGTTCTGCTGCAATAGCCCAAGGTTGGAACTGTTCTGGATCCAAACTGTTTGATACTCTGACGGTTACTGTAATTCCTGAAAGAGTTTAAACCATTAAAAATTACCTCTGTCAATAGATATAGAATAGAAAAGTATAACTTTTTTACATAAACTGTATTCAACATTTTATACTCAAACAAAAAAGAAACGTCCGATTTTCATGGTACTGTATCTTTCCATCCAGTTAAGATGTCGCAGCAAAAAATAAACCAAAATGTTTATCAAGCGTCCGACACACAAAAATGGTAATTATTTGATTTTATCTTCTTATATGGAAGGGTTATTGAACCTAAAGTGAAAACAGCTCATTCCACTATCATCAGCAAGTTGACCATCAAAACGTGACACATTTTACCTTAAATGGCAACCAGGTACGTCCAATGATGAAAAAACATCTTAAAATCTCAAATGTGCTTTAATATTAATCAAGCGAAATTTCAATTCAGAATGGTTAATTTATGAAATTAACTGAAATTACCTCCCTTTGAATTAAACAAATAACAATCAAAGTACCTTCGATTCTCCTTATCCTAACATCATTTTGACGCCGTTTTTGTTTTAATTTTCTGCACTTGTGTATGACAATGATTGCACAGAAGGTAAAAATAACAATTATGGCTGATGTCTGCCATCACATGTTCACTAAATCTGTGATTTATCTGGAAAAAAAAACACAGGTGAATTTCCAGTATCAATTGTTTTGATGATGATTAGACTTAATGTTAAAATGCGTGTGATGACAAAATGGAAATTAAAAGGATCTCGGACAGTCTTAATGAAGGATTGCCCATAAAAATGACCAGAGAAAAGTTTCAAAGAAAATGATCTTTTTTCTATGAAAAATATAGTAGGTTCAATCCTTGACTTATCCATAAAAGCCGTCTTCTCATTGGACAAGTACCTATTGAAAAATATGGGCTGAAAACTCTGTTTTTGCTTTTCAACATATAGAAAATAGAAAAAGTTTTACTGAAGTGCTTTCCCTCCCCCTTGACCAAACTAATCCTTTTGCATACAGTTGTAGTTTTACATTTCACACATCATATAAAAACGGCATGATTGGTCAAGGGTGGGGGTGGGGGGGTGTGGGGGGGGGGGGGGGGGGGAACGATGTCAAAATGCTCAAAAACACTTTATTATAAAACCTTATTAGAAACTTATTTTGTAAAAGACCTGTAGGTAAATGGCATGTATCAGGGCTTTAGTTATGAGTTCTTACAAAGTAATTGATTGTCTCATTTCTCAACCAAAACATATGTTGTGGGCACTCAAAAGAACCGTCGCAATGAGACGGCTCTTTTAAGCACAAAATTATAGATTAAATCTGATGTGTAAGAAAATTGTTAACGATTTCACGCTCAACATCTGTGTTTATCTAGACTATGATTTATACAGTATGCAGATATGATACACCTCAGTGCACAAGTCAACTGGATGAACATGAAACATTACAGGTAATAGTCAAAAGTCATTGACGGCACACTCCTTTGATGAAACAATGTAATCTTCTCAAACCGAATTTTATGCAAACGCATCACTTTCGTCTCAAGTTTTATGCCGCAAACATAATATTTACATGTATTTAGGTGAATACTCAACGAATCTTTGACTTTCGATGAAATTAAATTTGGTCACAAAAAATACCCCCACCCCCTAAATCCAAAATTCCTGGCATAATTATGCAATATTTTCAAAATATTTGTATTTTGCTAGGTGCACTAAATGTAAGAGTTTGATTTAAGCAAACAACTATAGTTGTGAGTTATGCATTATCCTTGCCACAGGCTGTCAAAATTTGGGCAGATTGAATAGGAAACTGTCCGAGGTCCTTTGTCCGACTCTGTTGATTATCAAAATGCTGGACCAACAATGAATTTTCTGAGTGTCTACTCGCTTTTGTTTGATTTGATTCTTTACGTCCAATCAACAATCATTCAGTTAAACAGGCACGGGTCTTCCTGGGTTAAACCAGTACTAAGCTAGGATAAATGTGTCTTGCTAAAGGACCACAACGCAGTGACGCGGGTGAGGCTCGAACCCGCGGCCCCTCGGTCTCGAGTCAAGCACTCTACCACTGAGCCACGCTGCCCTCCCTCTACACGCACACTCTTGATCGATGTTTTGTGACGTCAGAGTATGTTACATATTAATGGTTGTGGCTGTAAAAGCAATGCATACAGCTAACATGCATATCACCTTACTAGAGAGTTTGCTCAGTGATGTTTAAATGTGCTTGAATGATTCGAAATTATGATGGACACCTAAGCTATTGATGTTGTGACTTTTGATAAGGGTACTCATGTTCTCTGAATGGTTAGTGGCTCTACTGGTTATTGAATGGTATTTGTTTAGGTGCATAACGTTTCTAAATGATAACAGTTTGTAATGTAAAAATTTGAATGAAATGCGTTCAATTACATTTAGAACTGGCAGACATAAACTTCAAGGGGACATAACTTTATTGTTTCAGTATATTAGCCTACTAAATTGACACTCAACTGTAGATTCTTGTGAAATCCACTTTCCACCATATGCACTCACAACATTTGTCATCTGATCTCTCATCTGTTATTTTCATAGGTAGACGTTAATCTGTTTATTTATATTGCAAACAAATTGAATGCTCCCTAAATTAGAGCAGTCTGATCTGGGTTCATAGTGTTTGAATCCATGATCAAAAGTAGTCTGCAGTGCATTGAATATAAATATCAGATGTAAATAGCAGACTGCATGCATAAAAGGACCCTAAAGTATTGGCGGGATAAGAGTTTATTAATGGCATATGCTTACTGTGCAGACAATCAAAGACTCCATAGACCACATCTTGTCAGGGTCTATACTCTATTTTCAAGAATCTCGGTAAAAAACTTGTGAAAGGGTAAATGTGTTTTTTGTCTCAATGTTTTGTTAACTAAGTCAATCGGTCTTTGATCAACTGAGCCTAACAAATTAGTGGGAAAATTTCCAGTTATTGTAATGTTTAATCACACATGGATGAAAAGTTACTGTTAATCCTAGTGAATTATCACACATGGTTTATTCTTTTACTCTTTCTTTGCTAGTGGTGACTTTTGTCATCTGCTGAGAAACTTTGCAAACAGTAGTATGACCCACATCAGGATCCAAACCGTTTGACACACTGATAGTGTTTCTGAAAGAATTTTTTGAAAAATTCAGCTTACGACAAAAGTTAAATAAATGAAAGTGCAAAGTCTGTTAAGTCAAAACAATGAAAAAATAAGATTGTGTTAAGTTTTACGGCAATTAAAAGTTAAAATGACATAGGAGCACAATTTTGTGGATTGAAGTGAACTTTGTGGATGAATTTTGTGGATTGGTGGACTTGTTATAGTAACACATCAAGTTACTGTTGTGAATTTAGATGTTTTGTGGATTGGGAAACTTCTTGATATTAACTTTGTGGATTTGAGTATTTTTTGTGGACTGGGGAACTAATATTATTTCAAACAATGTTGATCAGTCTAAGAGCTGCCTGATAAGGGTCTACTCTGATACATCTGATCCTACACTTGTGAACCTGACAATTAAGTTAATTTCTTTGTCCTATGTACAAATGTGAAAGTTTATTTAATATTTATATAATTATTCATAGTTGGTGGAGCCCATATAAAGTGCCTATAAAGCGCCAATCACAACTGCAGCAGACGATAAACTTTGCAACATCTTCTCCAATTTTCAAAAAAATAAGGTATGATATTTCATAAGAATCATCTGCCAGCAGACAATTCTTATGAAAAACCATGCCTTATTGTTATTTTTGAAAAAAGAGGCAAAATTTGAAATTGTCGTCTGCTGCAAATTATAGGTGGCGCTTTATGGGTTAAGAGAAGTTCCCATTTTGAAAAGGGACGCAATTGAAGAGAATCGCTGCTTGTTCCAGTACTCTCCCTTTGATGTGCATAACTTTTCCAGCGTTCTGGCTACGCCATTGCAAATGATTAGGACAACATAAAGAAAATTGATCCAAATAAAAAGATTGCAAAAATACTTTGCAAGCAAAGATAGTTTCTTTACAATGAATGATGGTAGGATGGGAGACAAAAGAAAAAAGGTCCCTTCAGTTGATACAGAAGCTGTGAAGCTCTGTAAATAGTTTATAGTGGAAATCTGAAAAATAGATTGATGTGTTTTAGATCATTGTTATGTTTAATAGCGCATTACCCTGAGCTGTGTTTGTAGAAAGAGCCTTTATAGCAATTTAAACATTATTGCCTCAATTATGTCCTTTGCCTAAAATGTTCACTTTGCCTGAGTTGTGCATGTACATAAGTTCTGCCTTGCCTAAGTGGTGCACTTTGTCTCAATTGTGCCCTTTACCCATGTGGTGCAGTGTTTGCCAATTGACTATGATTTGTTTTTTGCCTAAGTTTGGCCCTTTGCCTAAGTTGTATACTTTAGTCAGTTTGCACTTAATGAGCAAGCAGTGCAATTAGTAGACGTTATGTACATGGGGGTTACTAAGCCTAAGAGTGATGTGCACTTAGCTTAAGTTTTTCTCTTTGCCATATATGTGCACTTTACCTAATATGTGCACATTGCCTGAGATATACACTGCTTAGGTTTTGCTCTTAATGTAATTTTATTCTTTGTCTAACTTTGCATAAGTTGTACACTTAAAGCCTGAGTTTTGTAATTTGCATAAGTTGAGCAATTTGCCTTAAGGAGTGCACTTTGCCTAAATGTTAGGTTGCATCTTTGCAGAAATTGTGCCCTTAGCTTAATTAACAAAATGTTCTATGACTTAGTTGTGCCCTTTGCCTAAGTTGGGAACTTTGTCTGAGATGTGAATTTGGTTTTGCTGTGTACTTTGGCCCTGCTGTGCACTTTGTGTAAGTTTTGTCCTGTGTACTTTGCATAAATTGAGCTCTTTGCAGAAGTTGTACACTTTGTAAAAGCTTTGCAGTTTGCATAAGCTGTACAATGGGCTTTGCATATATGATGTGTACGTTGAATTGCCTAAAGGCTATGTTGTTTGCCTAAGTTGAGCTTTTTGTTTAAGCTGTACCCTCTGCTTAAGTTGTGCACTTTGCGTAGTCTAAGTAATACGCTTGATTTATGTTATGAAATGTTTTGCATAGGTTGTACACTTTGTCCTTAATGTACCATTTGCCTAGATTTGCAAGTTGCCTTTGTTGTAAGTACACTTAATTGCCATAGCTGTGCACTTTGCTTAACTTGTGCACTTTTGCCTGGGATTTGCACTTTGCCTCATTGTTCCCATTGACTCAAGACTCCCATTGATTCAAGATCTTATCCACCCCATCCTTGTTCTAAGATGGCTTACTGAAGAAAGCAAACTACATGTAAGAGTTTCTGATCAGACTGCTGCATTATGTTCAACTTGATCTGAGATCAGACTGCTGCATTATGTTCAAAGTGATCTGGGACTCCCAGATCACTTAATTTGAACATAATGCAGCAGTTGGACTCCCAGATAACTTTGAACATAATGCAGCAGTCTTATCAGAACATAATGCAGCAGTCACTCGGAGACTCAGACTGGGACTATTTTGTTTGCATATGTTTTCCTGTTTGAGTAATTTGGATGGCACTCAATGCCACTCAAAGAGTTATTACCCTTGAGTGCCATTCAAGACTATCAGTACACCATCTTGATATTTCTATACTGTCAGAGATCTTATCAGATTAATACTTTATCCAGCCACTAATTTTTTGCCCTGAAAATATCATCTGCTTTAGGCATCTGCTGCATATACAAGAGCACTTCAAACTAGATATAGGGCCTTGTCGCGAGAAAACCTGTCTTCGGGGTTGTTTCAAACTAGTCTGCTCAGCTACAGAGACTATCTAAAAAATTGAAATTTCACCTGTAGTAAGTGTTTACATATGATACTTTCCAAAAAGCAAATAGCAAAAGCCCTGGTCAGACTGCGCGGATGTGCAGGCTGGTCTACGCCTGTGTTGTTTGCAAGCCCCTGAAGACAGGTTTCTCGCGTTGAGGCCCATATGAACCCTGATCAGACTGCTCCCCAAGGGAGCAGTCTGATCTGGGTCCATATTAATTGCAATATAGACTACCTAAGAAAATTAGCAGATAGGAACAGATGATAAAAGTCATGACTGGCAGGCTAACGTTAATGTATTTTCACCATTGTCCTGACTCTGATATGGCCCCATAAAATTTTTATTCAAATAATGATCAGATAAGGGAATTTCAATATTACCGATAAGGTCATTTCAGCATTGTCAAATAATGGTCTGACTAATCTAGGTCATATTCCATTATATTAATAAGGTCCTTTCTATATTCCATCGATAATGGTCTGATTAGGTCCTTTCAATATTCCATTCAGATAATGGTCCGATTAGGTCACCTTTCAATATTCCATTCAGATAATTGTCAGATAAGGTGATTTCAGTATTCCTTCCAGATAATGGTCAGATTAGGTCCATCAAGATAATGGTCAGATAAGGTCCATTCAATATTCCATTCAGATAATTGTCACATTAGGTCCTTTCAATATTCCTGCAGGTAATTGTCACATTAGGTCCTTTCAATATTCCATTCATAAGGTCCTTTCCATATTCCTATGAACTAATGGTCAGATTAGGTCCATTCATAATATTCCATTTTTCATTTAAGTAATAGTCAGATTACGTCCTTTCAATATTCCATCCAGATAATGGTCAGATTAGGCTTATTCAATATTCCATTCAGATAATTGTCAGATTAGGTCCTTTCAATATTCCATTCAGGTAATTGTCAGATTAGGTCCTTTCAATTAATTTTCCTTCCAGATAATAGTCAGATTCAGGCTCATTCAATATTTCATTCAGATAATGGTCAGATTAGGTCCTTTCAATATTCCATATAGATAATTGTTAGATTAGGTCCTTTCAATATTCCTTCCAGATAATGGTCAGATTAGGTCCATTCAATATTCCATTTTCCATTCAGGCCATTGTCAGATAAGGTCCTTTCATTATTCCATTCAGATAATTGTCAGATAAGGCCATTTCAATATGATGAAGCCTAAATGGCAGAAACAAGCTAGTCTGGCCCAGGAAAAATGCACACTCTAGTTTCAGTTCTTTGGTGTAGTCTTTGTTCCAAGGGATACCCTTTAAGAACATATTTGACTTCACTACAGCTGGTGACTGGGTCTGTGTGGAGGCGGTAGAACGCCTCCCTGCCCTTCACTATAGTGTAGATTTTATTTTCTTGTCCTTTGGGATCATGGGTTACATTGTAGAACTTGAAACTATTAGAGGGTCACTGATGAAGCCTAAATGGCTGAAACTAGCTAGTCTGGCCCTGGAAAAATGCACACTCTAGTTTCAGTTCTTTGGTGCAGTCTTTGCTTCCAAGGGATACCCTTTAAGAACATATTCCATTCAGATAATGGTCACATTAGATTCTTTCAATGTTTCATTCAGATAATTGTAAGATTAGGTCCTTTCAATATTCAATTCAGATAATGTTCAGATTAGATCCTTTCAATATTCTTTCCAGATAATTGTCAGATCAGGTTCTTTCAATATTCTATTCAGATAATTGTCATATTAGGTCCTTTCAATATTCCTTCCAGAAAATGGTCAGATTAGGTCCATGCAGATAATGATCAGATTAGACCCATTCAATTTCCCATTTAGATAATTGTCAGATTAGGTCCTTTCAATATTCCATTCAGATAATTGTTACATTAGGTCCTTTCAATATTCCATTCAGATAATTGTTACATTAGGTCCTTTCAATATTCCTTCCAGATAATGGTCAGATTAGGTCCATTCAATATTCCATTTCCCATTCAGGTAATTGTCAGAATAGGTCCTTTCAATATTCCATTCAGATAATTGTCAATTAAGGTCCTTTCAATATTCCATTCAGATAATGGTTTGATTAGGTCTCGACATTATTCCAGATAATGGTCAGATAAGGTACTTTCAATATTCCATCTGGATAATGGTCAGATAAGGTACTTTCAATATTCCATCTGGATAATGGTCAGATAAGGTCCTTTCAATATTCCATCTGGATAATGGTCAGATGACAAAGATCCTTTCAATATCATTTCATCTAGATAATGGTCAAATAAGGTCCTTTCAGTATTCCTTTCAGATAATGATCAGATTGGGACCTTTAAATATATTCTACTCAAATAATGGCCAGAAAAGATCTTTTCTATATTCCATCAGATTCAGTCCTTTCAATTTCCATTTAGATAATGGATATATTAGGTACAGAGGCCTAAAATGAACTTTTTTGGAATGTGGCCATGTTGCATATGAGCCGCAACATGTGATTTCCAACAATGTGGTATGTGCATCCAGCAAAGCCTCAGATCAGCCTGCGCATACGCGCAGTCTGATCAGAGCCTTTGCTAGTTGCTTGAGTATTCTATGATTGTTAAGCTACTGACTGAACACCGTTTGAAGTTTCTAAGCTCAAAAGGAGGCTGCACAGGCTTGTCTGAGTCTACACTTGTCAAAATACCACATTGTTGGAAATCACATTTCGCGGCTCATATCACAGGAGCTTGAAGTTCTATCCTTAAATCGCTTCTAAACCCTAAAACTGAAAATCTCATAATGTCACTAAGTAATGACATTGTGAGCTTTTGGTTTTGAGGCTATAGGGGTAATTTAAGGACAGAACTTCAAGCTCCTGTGCTCATATCAAGATAAAAGGAATGAAGAGTAGAACACAGTGATGTCAACATGCAATCAAGGTTTGCCCTAACACACATCTGTGACCCTCCCTTGACCCTTGCAAGGGGAGAAGAGCAAATAAATAACTACTTTGAAGGTGATCTTGTTTGATATACATGTAAAAAATTAAAAGTAGAGCATTCTACTGTTGTGCCAACCAAGAGTGACAGTAAAGTAATACTTTGTTTACAATTGTTATGTTAAACACTGAGGTTTACACTTCACTTGAGCTAACATGAATCGATAGATCACTTGTGTACTAATCCTATCCACCAGATAGGATTAATACACAAGTGATCTTTAAATTCTAAGTCCCTGATAACTTTTGTAAACAAAGCATGGCGTCACTGTCGCTCTCGACTGGCAGGACAGTGATGATATTGTATAAACTTGGGTCTGATGTGAGCAATCAATAGTGTAGCCAGATCACTGAATAGTTATGCAAATCAAAGGGAGATGGCTGAAATGTGCAGTAAATCTCATCAATTGCGTCCCTTTTCAAAATGGCAACTTCTCTCATTTTGTTAAATGAAAGAATTGGTTCCCTTCGATAGCTAATTTTTCCTTTAAGAGCAGTCTCTTATATATGTAATTGCCTTTGATAATTGTACAATTTTCATTAAACATGTAAATAGCTGATAATAATATGCATAACTGTGTGCTGGGAGCCGTACACATATGGCAATACAGGATGAAAGTGTCTTCGGGTTTTTAGTTGTTTTGGGACCTTTTTCAGATACCCAGGAATCAATCAGTATCTGTATGCACTACAGACAAGAAATAAATCAATTCAGGTGGGGATAATAGATTCACACATCAGTTTGAACTGTAATGGCTTTTCCAGATCCCTGCTAAATTACTTATCTACATGAAAGGGTTTTGTTTGTTTTGTTTGATTTGATTCTTTACGTCCCATCAACAATCTTTCAGTTAAACAGGGACAGGTCTTCCTGGGTTGAACCAGTACTAAGCCTTGCTCAAGGACCACAAGGCAGTGACGCTGGTGAGGCTCCAGCCCGCAGCCCCTCGGCCTCGAGTCAAGCACTCTACCACTGAGCCACTGGGCTCCCTCTCTACATGAAAGGTTTCACTCAGACTACAAGGTATTTTGAAAATACAGGTCTTTCTTGAAAAGTCCTTTAAAATAAAATATATCTTACAATGATCCCTCTGTTTTCTCAAAGCCTGGTGAACCAACTTGTAGCAATAGTGTCTCGTTCTGCTGATTAACTTTTGCAAACAGTTTGGACCCAGATCAGGACCGACGAAATGTCGGGCCTGATCTGATTCTAAACTGTTAGACATTCTGATGTAATTCTGAAATAATTTTTCGAATTAGTTGGTTTTGAAAAAAAAGAAACAGATGACAAAAAAAACAGGCAAAATTACCTAGCATGCAATTAGTTAACCCTTAAAGCGCCACCTGACGACAATTTCAAACTTTGCCGCCTTTTCGAAAATAACAAATAAGGCATGATACTTCATGAGAATCGTCTCCTGGCAGACGATTCTCATGAAATATCATACCTTATTTTTGTATAAAACTAGGAAAGATGTCGCAAAATTTGTCGTCTGCTGCAGTAGTGATTGGCGCTTTAAGACTTGATGAGCTTGGAACAATCCAGACTCACAGACAGTATAATCTGGGGAAAGAAAATGATGAAGTGCCACTTGTAAGAATCCTTTCACATCCCAGTTATTATTAATTGCTATTTACCATTATCAACATAATTACTGCACATAGTGCCAATAAGTTCACACCCACCTTAGGGTAGTGTATTATCAGTTAATTACCAATTACCATAATAACCATTGTTAGTGCACATGATTCATTATGTGCACACCTAGTGTCACCAATTTATACCTAACCAACCAGAATTATTGCTTATGTTCCAAAAAGTACACACTATGTGTATTTACAGTAAATTGCCAACAAACCTACTCACATCTACAACTTCCTTTGATCCAATAAGTATGTATCTTGCATATTTACAGTTGATTACCAATAATATGTTCTCAACTCACCCTAATTGCTTCCTATGATCCAATAAGTGCACACCTAGTGTATTTACATTTAATTGCCAAATACCCTACTCACACTAGTTTAGTAACCTCCCATGTCCAATTAGTGCACATTTAATGCCAATTAATCTCCTCACAACTATTACCTCCTTTGATCCAATAAGTGCACACCTAGTGTATTTACATTTAATTGCTAATTACTCTACTCACACTTATTACTTTCTATGATCCAATAAGTGCACACCTAGTGTATTTGCATATTATTGTCAATAAATGACTCACTTATTACTTCCTATGATCAAATAAGTGGTCACCTAGTGTATTTGTATTTAATTGTCAATTACTCTACTCACACTAATTATTTCCTATGATCCAATATTAGCCCTCACCTAGTGTATTTGCATTTAAGTGTCAAATTACTCTACTGACAATAATTACTTCCTATGATCCTACAAGCACTTGCCTTGTGTATTTGCATTTCATTGTCAATTACTCTACTCACAATGATTACCTCCTATGATCCAATAAGTGCACACCTAGTGTATTTGTATTTAATTGTCAATTACTCTACTCACACTAATTATTTCCTATGATCCAATATTAGCCCTCACCTAGTGTATTTGCATTTAAGTGTCAAATTACTCTACTGACAATAATTACTTCCTATGATCCTACAAGCACTTGCCTTGTGTATTTGCATTTGATTATTATCAATTACTCTACTCACAATAATTACCTTTTATGATCCAATAAGTGCACACCTATTGTATTTACATTTAATTCCTATCTAAAATCTGCGACCTTTTGGCTATTATTGAAGTTAATATGGTAACTTTCCAAAGATAATTACTGATCCAACATATTACACATTCCTTATCATTATTGTTTCTTACCAAATTAATAGAGATTGTGATATTTTTCAAAACAAACCAGATTTCAGTTTCTGATCCAACATAAACATGATCATGGGGCCAGTTAAGCAAAAAATTTCAGCATAAAATTGTGATTATTTTCTTATCCATCAGTTTAAACATATGTTTTGGGTGCTCAAAAGAACCGTCTCATTGAGACGGTTCTTTTGAGTACCCACAACATATGTTTTGGTTGAGAAATAAGAAAATAATTTTTAGTTACGCTCTCTTATCTGGGGGCCTGCATGATTCCATATTGTACCTCATCAACTCTTTTGCTACCATACTATTGGTATGCTGATAATCTTTGAAAACAGTTTGGACCCATACCAGGACCAACAAAAATTTGGGCCTGATGATGATCTGGATCTAAAACTCCTGTCAGAACAGAACAGCATTCTCATGGCTATCCCAGTAGATGTTGTGGAATCGCAAAGAATGCCAAACTACGGTGGGAACTTTAAGCATCCTTAAATGCAAACACCATTTCTCAGCCAGTCGAGTGGCCATATGGTCACCATAGCTGCGCAGTAAGGCCTCGTACAACGCGATAGGAGCTTTGCAGGTGCGCACAAGGGTCATTGTGCAAATGCTGTGGTCATCCCTGGCAGTATGGAGATTGTACATTGTTCTTTGGGATGTCACTTTGTCTTCAACATAAAGCACAGTGCATGCGTTGTGAGCACTGTGAAAGCGTCATAAGAGTGCATAGATTCTCCAACAAGAAAGATAGAATGCCATGCTAGCTTTGTAGCTGCCCCTCGGTTGCTGTTGGATTACTGTGACAGGCGCTTTTTTTGAGAGAAATATCAGGCTTTCTAGCAATCTCAAGTAAAACAACTCCATGCCAATTAATGTAGTGGAAACACAGTTTGGTGTGATGTGTAGGGGCTTTAACTGTTTGACTCTCTTACGACTTGTACTATTACAACTCTTATTAGTAAAAAATCAGAGTGACACAGATTTATTATTAACACACTGTTCCAACCTATAAATTGCCTTAGAAGCCTTGGTGAAATATACTTAAAACCAAAAGTAACTTTACACTTTGAACTACCGAATATATCTTTACTGTTTTTGATTTAACCAAATTGAATATTGCAATGAGTTGCTGGTACCTGCCCTCACCTAATTCACGAAAAACAACTTATAGGTAAATTAATCTTCTTTCGAGTTATCTGTGCTTTTATCAAAAGCACAAAATCAACATTTCCAAACAAAATCCAAAGTAAACCTAGGATTTGAACACGCTATTTTAAGGGCCATCGATTGCCCATTAAAAATGCTGCAAGACATTTTGTCTCTGACGTAAATTTTGTTTTTAATGCAGCATCTTAAAGTTGGTTTACTTTGAAATTATCTGCCTTTGAATTAAAAGAATAGTAAACTTTAGTCCCTGCTAATAGCTTTATCTCAGATGCCTTTTGGATTTTTTTATCAGCGATTTGTTAGGACTTCTGCCCTGTGAATTAGACAAGATTATCTGATAAAAATTTCCATCGGTTTGGAAGAAAAACGGCAAACAATTTCTTATGGGAAATTCCATTGAAAGCACTGTAAAGTTCACAAAAAGGGGTATGTACGTAAAAACACAACTCTTATTTGTGTTACTCGAAGGGGGATCCGGGCTGATTTGATTTGTAAACAACAATTCAATAGCCTGTCTTTCAGACTGGTTCTTTAAAATTAAAAATTGTCCAATCGCAAAGCTACAGCGTTTTTGGAAAAGTTTATTTCGGCCACTTGCTTCTTTCATTAGGGCATTGTGGTTGCATTTATGACAGCAAAAACATGAAATTCAACTGTCATATGGATAATTAATTGAACTTTAATATGAAATAAACACATTTAAAATACCACTCACCAATACCCAGAAAAGGTATATATAATAACAGTGTAAAGTTACTTTTGGTTTTGAGTATAGTATAGACCCAGATCAGACTGCTCATATAGGAACAGCTCCATCTGGGTCCACACTATTACAACTGTTGTTTTGTAAACGTTAATAAAAAATAATAACATCTGTACATATACTACAATTAAAAAGCATAAAATATCCTTGCTTAGTACTGCATGGTTCAACCCAGGAAGACCCTTCCAGACATAATTGAAAAAATTGTTGACTGGGACGTAAAGAATCAAATCAAACAAACAAAAAACATACAAAATCCCCAGCACGCAAAGAGTTAACAATGAGTGACAGAAAGATGGTACTCAACTGGCCATAAAATGAATATTTTATTATTGTCCACGCTATTATTATGATGCTTTATTAGCATTTTGATACTTTTTATTTTTATATTCAGTGGCTTTGTCACACCGGATAGGCGGCAATCGAAAACACTCTTAACAATCGACTAACGCAGACCATTAAAATTGCTTGAAACGGTGTTTTCGGTTGCCATTTGTCGCCAGTCTGGCGACAAATGGCAATCGAAAACTCTTTTTCTAACAATTTTGGATCTAGGTTTGTTGATAGTATTAGCATTTTCCAATGCCGTCTATCAGGTGTGCTGTTGGGACCAAGAATACAGTCTCGTTAGTATATTCATGCAGGTCATATTATTGCTTGGTAATTTTTGAGGAAATTGGTGTTTTTCTGATTTTTTTTAGAAATTAACTTTTTTTTCAAAATATTCTATCAGGTTCCAGTTCAGGCCTGACAGTTTGTCTGGCCTGATCTGGCCATGGTTCCAAATTGTATGCAGAATTTATCAGCAGATGACACCATCTGGCAAATGAAGAGTTAATATTCATGTATTCAGGGTAATTTTGTAGAAAGTATGGCCAGCTGCTACCAAATTTCGCTCAAAGACCGAAGAATGTCTTCCAAGTTATTATTTGTCCGAATTATGCCACAAGAATGTCCCTTTTTTAGGACTGATGGCTGGGTAAATTAATTATAGAAAGTTCTTCTTAACTTGGAGATTGATTGTTAATTTTGCTACACTTAAAATTTTGCATAAACTAGCTAAAATGATCTATATTAATGCTATATACCCATATTTCAAGTATCTTTCGCAAACATTTCCTTGTGGACCTAGATAAATTGCAGTTGAGTGACCCCCAACACTAGGCAAAATAGTATTAAAAATGTGTCCATCAATATAAGAACTTTTATTACCATATGTGTGCCATTAAGCACACATCTACGTAGACATTGACATAAGTTTGAATGCCAAGACCATTTTTAGTGGCTTTGAATGCCTAGACCATTTGTCGGTGCCCTTTGAATGACTAGACCATTTTCAGTGCCCTTTGAATGCCTAAAACATTTTTTCAGTGCCCTTTAAATGCCTAGCCCATTTGTCAGTGCCCTTTGAATGCATAGACCATTTTCAGTTCCCTTTGAATGCCTTGACCATTTTTAGTGCCCATTGAATGCCTAAATCAATTTTCAGTGCCTTTTGAATGTCAGACAATTTTCAGTGCCTTTTTTGAATGCCTAGATCATTTTTCAGTGCCTTTTGGATGCTTAAACAATTGTTCAGTGCCTTTTGAATCCCTAGACCGTTGTCAGTGCCCTTTGCCCAGCCCATTTTAGCAACACTTGAATATCTGGACAATTTTCCAGTGCCCTTTGAATGCCAAGACCATTTTTAGCACCCTTTGAGTGCCTTGACCATTTTTCATGCCCTTTGAATGTCTAGACCATTATTCAGTGCGCTCTGAATGCATAGACCATTTTCAGTGCCCTAGCTGTAAATGCCTTGACCATGTTTCAGTGCCGTTTGAATGTCAGACCATTTTTTAGTGCCCTATTTGAATGCCTAGACCATTTTTCAGTGCCTTTTAGATGCCGATAAACAATTGTTTATAGGCATTTTTCAGTGCCTTTTAGATGCCTATGAACAATTGTTCAGTGCATTTGAATACCTTGACCATACAATTGTTCAGTGCATTTGAATACCTTGACCATTAGTCAATGCCCTTTGAATGCAAATATACTGCATTTATGATAAAGTTTTGGCCATTATGAAAGTTATAGGCTTTTGCAAGCTAAATATACTTAAGACCAAAAGTAACTTTACACTGTTACGATATATACCTTTTCTGGGTATTGGTGAGTGGTATTTTAAATGTATTTAATTCATATTAAAGGTCAAACAATTATTCATATGACAGTTGAATTTCATGTTTTTGCTGTCATAAATGCAACCACAATGCCCTAATGAAAGAGGCAAGGGGGCAAAATAAACTTTTCCAAAACGCATCACTTTTGATGTGTTACTGAAGCTCTGCGATTGGACATTTTTTAATTTTAAAGAACCAGTCTGAATAATAGGCTGTTGCATTGTTGTTTAAAGTTCAAATCAGCCGGGATCACCCTTCAAGTAACACAAATTAGAGTTGTGCTTTTACGTATATACCCCTTTTGTGAACTTTATAGTGCTTTAAATGTAATTTCCCATAAGAAATTGTTTGCCGTTTTTCTTCCAAGCCGATGGGAATTTTTATCAGATTATCTTGTCACATACTCAGGACAGAAGTCCCAAAAAATCGCTGATTAAAAACTTGAAATGTCATCTGAGATAAAGCTTTTAGCAAGGACTAAAGTTTACTATTGTTTTAATTCAAAGGGAGATAATTTCAAAGTAAGCCAACTTTAAGATGCTGCCAAAATCAAACTATACGTCAGAGACAAAATGTCTTGCAGTATTTTTAATGGACAATCGATGGCCCTTCAAATGGCGTGTTGAAATTTAAGGTTTACTTTGGCTTTTGCTAGGAAATGCTGATTTTGTGATTTTAATGAAAGCACAGATAACTTGAAAGAAGATTAATTTACCTAAGTTTTTTTTCGAGAATTAGGTTAGGGCGGGTACCAGCAACTCATTGCAATATTTAATTTGGTTAAAATCAAAAACAGTAAAGATATATTCGGTAGTTCAAAGTGTAAAGTTACTTTTGGCTTTAAGTATATTTACTGGCCTAACATTGAAGAAATGTTGTGCTCATTATGCAGTGTGCTTACTAGGTTGAATATGGTAATTGTTATGTTAATAAGATCATTTTGTCATAGCCTATTTTCACAGAAAATTTGACAAACCATCTGCTTGTGCTTTTAGCCCTGCAGATCAAAATGAAAAGAGCCTACCTTTTGAAGAAATTATTATTGGGCTTGTAGCAAATGTCTCATCAGGATCTGCTCTGTTTTCATTGTACTCTTGATTTTTTATGTAGACCCCTATTCACACAAATGGAAACATCCAACTACATTGATGGAAGAGTTAACTTCTTAAATTCAGGGGTGAAATGGTTAAACACACAATGGAGACAATGGAGACTGGGGAAAGAGTTATTTGATATGGGGGGGAGGGGGCTCCAGCTAAAGCATTGTAACATTTATTTTCTTTTTTCTTAAAACAAAAAAATAGCAAAACTTATGATATGTGTACTCAATGGAACAGTCTCACAAAATTTAAAAGTACCCACAACATATGTCTGTTTAGAGATGGGTTGTTTGGATTATTGATTGAGAGATAACTAGATCCAGATTATCAACATTTAATTATGGATGTAAAAATTGTAAATATTTTCTTATTCATCAGTTTCAAGATGTGTTTTGGGTGCTCAAAAGAACCGTCTCATTGAGACGGTTCTTTTGAGTACCCAAAACATATGTTTTGAATGAGAAATAAGAAAATTGATTTTTAATTCCACACTCTTATCTGGAGGCCTGGATAAGATTGAGCAGTTTATTTACAGCAGAAAAGTCAGTTGTGACTGACATCCAAGCAGTGAACAGTGGGCCAACATTTTCTATGTTACTTATTGTTATATGACTGCTTATTTTTTTTCCTGATTTTTTTTGGCCAAAAAATGGATGTTTGTTTTCACATCTGGTGAAGGAATTCGATATGAGAAGATATTTAATATGTGATATATTATATTGTTATAGATGTATGCACTTGATGCAGAAGGATTCTCTGTTAAGCCAGTTCTCATATATTTCACAGAAAATTTGACTTCCCATTTCATGGGAAAACAATGGGAAATAATATTTTTTGTGTAGCACTAGCTATTATACGCAGAAAGGCTAGTAGTGTTACAAAATAAAATTCAGTAAACTTAACTGGAAGTTAATTCTAAATTTTGGTTCAGAATTTATCTTTAACTTTTATATATTTTTTATCCATGAAAAAATTTGCTTTTTTGCGGGCCATCAATATCGGTAACCCAGGCGTTACCCATTCACAGAATGGGTCAGGCCTTGGTTACCGAGGATGGGGGGCCTGGTGATATTGTAGATGGCAGCACAGATTTAATCTTGTAATACTCAATGGCTCCTTTTCTTGTGCTTTGAAGATTGAAGTGTTGGGCTCATTGATGTGAGGAAATGAAGCTGTCTTTCACTTATAAATACCAATTATTTCTTGTGTTTGCAATATAGAAGTATAGACAAATAATATAGTTTAGAAGCTTTTTGAAGAGAAAATAACAGTGTGTCTAATACAGGACAGTTTCTTTATAGTAATACTTGATCATAAGACAATTGGATATAAGAAATGTATAAATCTTGGTTTCCAGTTATAGGCAAATAATATGAGCCAGTGCATGAGATTTCCAACAATGTGGTCTGTGTGACCAGCAAAGCCTCAGATCAGCCTGCGCATAGGCGCAGTCTGATCAGGGCCTTTGCTATTAGCTTGAGTATTTTATGATTGTTAAGCTACTGACTGAACACCATTTGAAGCTTAAAAGGAGGCTGCTGAGGCTCGTCTGAGTCTACACTTGTCAAAATGTCAAATCATGCTGCAGCTCATATTATTATTATGTTCTAATGTTACAAATATACAATACATCAGATAGAACATTCAGGTAGAGACAGATGTCAGTTGATATTGTGAAAGATGGATCTATAAAGTTTATGAATAATGAAAGTGTTTTGAAATTAAAAAAATGAGAATTAGTGATTTGAGAATTGTGCTTTGATTTTGATTCGGAGAGATTTTGTACAGCACTTTTGTTATAAAAATGTCACTTGTAATAAAGCAAGTATTCAAAAGGATTATAGTGAATATTTCAGTGGGATTTAGAAAAATAAAGTAATGTTTTTGTGTGGAAAGGTTGATAATGCCACCAGATGGCCTTGGGACAGCAAAAGGTAAGTTTCATTATCACTTGATTGGTTGATTATTCAATTGATTGATTGGTTGATTGATGGATTAATTGATTGGTTGATTGATTGATCCAAATCATTTGACACTCTGATTATAGTTATTCTGAAAGATTTTGAAAAAAGGAAGTTTTGAAAAAAAGACAGTAGATGACAACAAAAGCATGAAAAGTTATACCCAGCAAGCAAAGAGAAAAGAAAGCCTGTGATTGGGGTTAAATGTCACCTGGCTCCGAAGAAATAAAGAAAAATTTCATTCTCAACTCGGCTAAACTTGAAAATTACACTGCTTATAGATGCTGAAATGATGAAAAAATAAAGACTTCCCCTTGTTTTCAAACTCTCTCATTATGTATTTATCATTGCTAATAATTGTTAAAATGCCAACAATTGTTGGCATTTTTACTTTTAAGAGCATGACAAATTTCATACTCATTTGAGTTGAGCATGAAAAAGTTTTATAACCTGAGCCTGATGAGGCCAGTTCAGCTACAGAAACTAGCGAAATCTTAAAAATCTATAGCTATTGCGCCCTTTGCGTGGAAAACTGAAACAAAATGTTTTAAAGCTGCATAGTCTGTAACTTTTGATCTTTTAATTTTAGAACTAATGTTTCTATTTTTCAAGAACACAGTAAAATAACTAAAATTCAGGTAAGCATTTTACCAATTTCGCAAATCTTAACAAATTATCAGTATCAAAACAACAGCATTTATGTTAAAATTAACTGTCTATAATTATTGGAGGGACGCAAATAATTACCAACAAGAGAAAAACACACCTGTTCTATAAGATAATTCACTTTTTCCGTGCAGTTTTCAGCTATATATATAAGTGAACAGATTTATTGTGAAAACATAACTTAATTCTACTTTTACATTTGATTTAAAAAGAAAATAAAAAAAATCGAAAAATATCAAAAGTTACAGAGTATGCAGCTTTAAATACTGGAGACTATGTATGAAACTATTGAATCCTTATAAATCTGACTTCATAGCGGCACTTATGTAAAATGGCTGTAATTAGTGTTTTATCTTTTGCCTTGACAGATAAGATCTTTTTGTGTCATTAAAATTGACATAAGATCAAATAGTCTTGGTTTTATGGCCAATTTACATGTAATTTGGTCTTTTTGTTGACTATTTGAGACTTTATTGTTCAAGTTCAAAATTAACCTTTAAAGACAACTTCCTAAAATGGCATCAGATTTGGACTAATCCATTCTATGTATAGCAAGAAAAAATTGCTGAAGAAAACAAACAAATAGTCCCTGACCAGACTGTTCATCGCACCAACTGCTGACAAAACAGTCCCTGATAAAAATGTCCCTGCTAGATAAACAGATGGATTTAAGTAAAAGTTATACCATGGATTGTCCGCCTGTACGTGGAGATAATCCACGAGCTTTAGCGAGTGGATTATCTTACGTAAAGGTGGACAAACATGGTATACTATAACTATTTTATACCACATACATCAGTGTAGACCTTGCACATCGTGAGATATTTAGTGCTAAAGTTGGTAAGGGTGGTATAAATAGAGGATCTTACATGAGTGCTCATGTTTTATTGAATTTATTAAACGAGTTGGGGAAAATAGATAAAATGCGAGGCTTGTCAAGCATTTTATCTCTTTTTCGCAACAAGTTTAATAAATTCAATAATACAAGAGCACGAATGTTAGATTCTATTTATCATATGACAAATACTTTGAAATTTCATTTCTGGCGTAAAAACGTTATAATTTTGTCATTATGTACGCAATGTTGTTATGGACGTCATAACGTTTCCCGTAAATCTATAGACCACAAGTGGTTTATCGATTTTATTGCATGGTGTTATTTCACTCCCAGAGGCGACGTCATATGAAAACTTATGTTATTGCATTTTAGTGTAAAAGTGCTTTTAACCCTTATCTTGCTGTGTATTTTTGCGTACTACACTCATCACCTTTTTTTATCAAATTAAATGCAGGATTCCAGTGGCAATTTGGCATGCACATTTGTAATTTCTTAGATTCAAATCAGCTGATTTGGATTCACACTGTTTTCAAAACCTGATATATCCTGGTTGAAAATGGAAGTTAGGATCAACCCTTTTTAGACCAAAAACCCCTAAGAGGGTTACAGTGACTTTGGCAAATATTGAAGACCCAGATGTAATGCCACAAAATTATATGGCATTTCAGTCTGCACTGTTTGCTATGACTAACTTGATCTCCAGAGAAAGAAACACAAACTTTTTTGAAAGTTATAACCTTTGAATCCTCATCATCCTGACTTTGTTTTGATTCTTTATGTCCCAGTCAACAATTTTACAGTCATGTTCGGATGGGTCTTCCTCAGTTGAACCAGTACTAAGTGCTCAAGGACACAATGCACCCCCCCCCCCCCCCCCCCCCCCCGATGAGGTGCAAACCTGCATCCTCTTGATCCCCAGTCAAGCACTTATTACTACTGAGCCACTGCTCTCCTCAACCTGACTTTATTGTATTTAGCAATAACAAAAATTCCTTTGGTCTAACAAGGATTAATATTTAATATCCCAAATTATGACTTGGAAACTTCATTTTGAAGAGGTATACAGCAGCATGCTCATTGGCATGAAGTTCATTTACCTTAGATATTGATGATATTGAAGATCCTTATCATTAATTTCTTTCATCTGCCCTTCAGGGGATTAATGGGGTTGAAACAAAATAGAATCTGGAACTTCTTAGGTCTAAACCTTTTGTAGAAAACCTCCCTTTTCACAAACAATATATACACACAGTGTTGCTGATATCATGGATCATTGATGCACACAGTGTTGCTTATATAATGGATCATAGATGCATACACTATTGCTGAGATCATGGACTATCATCCTGATATCAGGGATCATTGATGCATACAGTTTTGCTGATATCATGGATCATTGATGCACACAGTGCTGCTGATATTGTGGATCATTGATGCACAAAGTGTTGCTGATATCATGGATCATTTATGCACACAGTGTTGCTGATATCATGGATCATTGATGCACATAGTAATGCTGATATCATGGATCATTTATGCACACAGTGTTGCTGATATCATGGATCATTGATGCACATAGTGTTGCTGATATCAGGGATCATTGATGCACATAGTGTTGCTGATATCATGGATCATTGATGCACATAGTAATACTGATATTATGGATCATTTATGCACACAGTGTTGCTGATATCATGGATCATTGATGCACATAGTGTTGCTTATATCAGGGATCATTGATGCACATAGTGTTGCTGATATCATGGATCATTGATGCACACAGTGTTGCTGATATCATGGATCATTGATGCACATAGTGTTGCTGGTATCATGGATCATTTATGCATAGTGTTGCTGATATCATGTATCATTGATGCACATAGTGTTGCTGATATCATGGATCATTGATGCACATAATGTTGCTGATATCATGGATCATCGATTCACACAGTGTTGCTGATACCATTGGTTATCGATGCACACAGTGTTAATTGCCAACATCATGGATCATCATCATCATCATTGATTTACATAGTGTTGCTGATATCATGCTTCATTGATGCACTCAGTGTTGCTGATATCATGGATCATTTATGGACATAGTGTTGCTGATATCATGGATCATTGATGCACACAGTGTTGCTGATATCATGCTTCATTATTGCACTCAGTGTTGCTGATATCATGGATCATTTTTGTACTCAGTGTTGCTGATATCATGGATCATTTTTGTACTCAGTGTTGCTGATATCATGGATCATTGATGCACATAGTGTTGCTGATATCATGGATCATTGATGCACATAGTGTTGCTGATATCATGGATCATTGATGCACATAGTGTTGCTGATATCATGGATCATTTATGCACATAGTGTTGCTGATATCATGGATCATTGATGCACACAGTGTTGCTGATACCATTGGTTATCAATGCACACAGTGTTAATTGCCAACATCATGGATCATCATCATCATCATTGATTTACACAATGGGTCATAGATGCACACAGTGTTGCTGATATCATGGATCATTTATGCACATAGTGTTGCTGATATAAGTGATCATCGATGCACACAGTGTTGCTGATATCATGGATCATTTATGCACATAGTGTTGCTGATATCATGGATCATCGATGCATACAGTATTGCTGAGATCATGGACTATCATCCTGATATCATGGATCATTGATGCACATAGTGTTGCTGATATCATGGATCATCGATTCACACAGTGTTGCTGATACCATTGGTTATCGATGCACACAGTGTTAATTGCCAACATCATGGATCATCATCATCATCATTGATTTACACAGTGTTGCATTTATAATGGGTCATAGATGCACACAGTGTTGCTGATATCATGGATCATTTATGGACATAGTGTTGCTGATATCATGCTTCATTGATGCACTCAGTGTTGCTGATATCATGGATCATTGATGCACACAGTGTTGCTGATATCATGTATCATTGATGCACACAGTGTTGCTGATATCATGTATCATTTATGCACATAGTGTTGCTGATATCATGGATCATTGATGCACACAGTGTTGCTGATATCATGGATCATTGATGCACTCAGTGTTGCTGATATCATGGATCATTGATGCACTCAGTGTTGCTGATATCATGGATCATTGATGCACACAGTGTTGCTGATATCATGGATCATTGATGCACTCAGTGTTGCTGATATCATGGATCATTGATGCACATAGTGTTGCTGATATCATGGATCATTGATGCACATAGTGTTGCTGATATCATTGATCATTGATGCACTCAGTGTTGCTGATATCATGGATCATTGATGCACATAGTGTTGCTGATATCATGGATCATTGATGCACATAGTGTTGCTGATATCATGGATCATTGATGCACACAGTGTTACTGATATCATGGATCATTGATGCACATAGTGTTGCTGATATCATGGATCATTGATGCACACAGTGTTACTGATATTATGGATCATTGATGCACACAGTGTTACTGATATCATGGATCATTGATGCACACAGTGTTACTGATATCATGGATCATTGATGCACACGGTGTTACTGATATCATTGACTATTGATGCACATGGTGTTGCTGATATTGGAGTCAGTTAGCATAATATGTCTTGGCTTGCTTGTGTATCTATATATATATGCCATTTGGTCAGGTAGTTTTTAATTGTTTACCATTTTATAGGTATATACCATACCATTTTTATTGCTTCTATTAAAATGTATAGTTCCTATCATCAGCTCCCTGTTTATTTTTTAGATTGGAGAAGTTTATCTGCAGGCAGAAGCTGTTTATTTCATGGCACTTATCTTTTGGTCAGATGATTAACTTGATATAATATGGCATAGTTTAAAAGGCTATCAGAAAACAACTTCAAACATTATAGCAGCTTCTGCAGAGATAAAACAGTTTTTATGCATTATCTCTTTGCATGCTGGGTATTTTTTCATGTTATTTTGTCATCTGTTGACTTTTTTCAAAATTGGCTTTTTCAAAAATTTCCTTCAGGAATGCTTATTACAGTGTCAAATATTTTGGATCCAGATCAGGCCCGCCATTCTATCACGCCTGATCTGGGTCCAAACTATTTGCAAAGATTATCAGCAGATGGCAAAAGTCCCCACCAGCAAAGAAAGACCAGCTTATTTCCTTTTTTAGCATTTTTTAAACCTTTTTTCATCTCAACACCATACTGATCATATCACAGGATGTAGCTTATTCTTACAAGTTAATCATGGCTTAAGAAGTCTGTATTTGGCTATATGCCTAACTTAGCTGCTTAAATCATCTTGAATGTTGCATGAAATGTGAGTGATTTGATTTTATTCTTTACGTCCCATCAACAATATTTCAGTTGAACAGAGACGGGTCTTCCTGGGTTGAACCAGTACTAAGCTAGGATAAATGTGTCTTGCTCAAGGACCACAACGCAGTGACGCTGGTGAGGTTCGAACGTGCGACCCTTCGGTCTCGAGTCAAGCACTCTACCACTGAGCCACTGCACTCCGTCGGAATGTGTGTGATGTCTGGAAAAAAAAAGCTAACTGCACATTTGTCTAAAAATGGCTTCACTCATAGGTTCATATAAAACTGTCAGCATTTATATCAAAAGGCAAATATATTCCTTATCATTCTGGATACCTTACAAATTGGAAAGACCCAGAATCTGGCATTTCATCAGGGTCTGCATGGTTTGCAAAGGTACAAACAAATCTTCATGAAAGAACTTTAATGTCATAACATGCCTTATTTTAGAAATTGAATTTTTTGAAAGAGTTAGTTATGATATGACAACAAAAAGCATGAAAAATTACCAAGCATGCAAAGAGTTAAACAATCTTTGGAATATTTTGGCATCCATGTGAGTAAAATACTCATCATTTGTCAGTCAATGAAAGTGATTGACTTAAGATTAAGTTGATAAATCACTTTTGAAATCATAATCAAAGCAATAAAAAAGCTACTTTAGTCATCAGATTTGACTGGATGAAAGAAATCATATTTTATTGTGGGGTTCTCTCGGTACAATTTTTTGTGCCAATGATGGAATAGCCAGTTGAGGCATGGGTGAAAGTTTTCAGGATTATTCCTGAAATCAGGATTTTGAGGCTGACTTTCAATAGAAAGTCAGCCTCAAAATGCTGAATTGGAAGAATTATAATATGTTTTCTTATTTACATACAGTGGGCATACTGCAAGTTTTAAGATTTGTTATTCAAAAGTTCAGGATTTAGGAAATCTTGGAACTTTCACCCATGTTGAGGTACTGGGGGTGATGTGATGGTCATAATGGTCTCCCCTTATTGATAAGTCCCCCTTCTGTCCACCAATAATGACTGATATTCAGTAGTTAAATTATATGGGTCCAAACACAGTTTGCAAAGGTGTGACATAGGCATTTCGCTCGCCACCAGTAGCGGGGACTTAGTTAAAAAGCTGTATCAGGGTGCATTTTAAGAAATTGCCTCTTTCCCACCAGTCTTGGCTTTTGGCGTCATTTATATTCCAAGGTAGACTGGCTACAGTCTGAAACATTGTTTTGTTATGAAGAATTAGCAAATAAACTTGTCAAAATAAATTAAGCCCCACCAGAAATTTTCCCATAGACTTAATGTTAATACATTCATGTTTAATTTATCATAACATTTTACTGAATACAGATTTTTCAGTAACATTTTCAGCGAAGTAGCAGCAATGTTTCCTCTCAACATACGCTAGATTTCAGATTTATTGATAAGATTTCCATAGAGCTCCACACATTCCAGGAAATGTCCCATTTTGTTCCCTATCATTCCTATAGTAAAATTGGCCAAAAATTGTATACTCTCGGAAAATTAAGCACATACCCAAGGAAAATTGGTATTTTCAATTCAATATTTGTGTAATTACACCTAAGACATTGTTGTCTAACTTGGATGGAATTAGAATTTTCAACTACCATCGATATTTTTTAAATAAACAACTAACCTTTGGGAATTTAACATTATGACTATGTAAAAAAGTGACATGGGGCTTAACTTATTTTGACGAGTTTATAATGAAATTTCTTCTTTATCATCAAATTCTAGCTTCTTCTTGTCAGATGTTTCAAACAGAGACATCAGATAGAAAAAATGTTTAAGGACTGGAGCCAGTCTCATTCTTAGGTAACCTAAATTGCAAACAGTATGGGCCCAGATCAGACTGCTCCAGGGAGCAGTCTGATCAGGGAGCATATTCTTTGCTTCCATGATAATATTTAGTCTGAAGTTCACTTGGATATATGCAGCAGATGTAAAAAGCAGACAACATTTACTGGACCAAAAAAGATATTATCAGCATGAGGGTTAAATAAATTTTTAATTTCAGGTATACCAAGCCTCCTGGCAAACAGAGCCATCATGCTGATAGAAAAAAATGTTTAAGGACTGGAGCCAGTCTAATTCTACCCCCAAAAATATTAGCAGTATCAGGGTTAAAGCTGCATAGTCTGTAACTTTTGATCTTCTAATTTTAAAAATAATGTTTTTATTTTTCAAGAACACAGTAAAAATACTCAAATTCAGGTAAACATTTTACCATTTTCGTAAATCTTAACAAGTTATCACTATCAAAACAACTGCATTTATGTTACAATTCAACGGTCTAGAATTATTGGAGGGACGCAAATAACTACCAACAAGAGAAAAATACACCTATTTGATAAGATAATTCACTTTTCCATGCAGTTTTCAGCTGTACTGAACATTTTTATTGTGAAAACATAGCTTAATTCTTCTTTTACAAATGATTTAAAAAGAAAGGAATTTTTTTCGAAAAATGTTCATAGTTACAGAGTATGCAGCTTTAAATAAATGTATACTTTCAGGTATGCCAAGCCTCCAAAGCTACGACAAGTCCATACAAGAATGTCAGGAGCCTTCTTCCACAAGGGAATTTCCCGCTTTCAGACGGAAATACTGTTGACGAATGCGAAAGATGACGGCAGTTTCCTAGTACGAGACAGTGAATCACTATCTGGCGCATATGTCCTGTGTTTGTTGTAAGTACAATGCAGCTTTCCATTGGCTTAGCACCCTTTACGCAGGTTACACACATGCATATAATAAAAAATGTAACATTCAAGGGAGGTCACTTAATGTGATAAGCCTGATTTTCCATACTATATGGAACTGCTCATAAAGAAAGAATTTGCTCCCTCTGGGAGCAAATTCTATCCTTTAAGAGAAGTTCCCATTTGAAAAGGGGCGCAATTGAAGAGAATCATTGCTTGATCTAGTAGTCTCCCTTTGATGTGTGTAACTTTTCAGCATTCTGGCTACGCCGTTGCTTTCAGAAGGATTTTTTTTCTCTTAATATTATACTGGGAAATTGTTCATCAATAAGCAAGTGAGTATGACCAGAAAATGCCACAATCACAGACAAACTCATGGCACCAGGAGGAAGAGACACAGAACACTACCAGCCACATGACAGCAAGAAGACAATGAATGTAAAGCAACCAGCTCTCTCTTCCTCAGGGAGATGATTGCAAAACTAGAAATGGCACTAAGACAAGGACCAAAAACAAAAAAAAACTCAGATTTATTATTTATGATTTTTGACCTGTGGCAGTCCAGTTGGTTTACCCCAGGTCCAGTTTCAATTGCTTCCATTGGGCTTTTTCCCCTGTCTGAGTGCCTCATCCTACGCCCAAGAAATAAAAATGCTATTAGATAACTTAAACTGGAAATTGGATAAAAAAAGTGGAAAAAGTGGTATAGTACTTTAAAAGTACCATTTTCATACAATCTGTCTCTGAGTGACATTTAAAGCCTGATAGTTTCAAAAAGTTTCTGTTGGAACATCTCATGGTAGCTAATTTGCTGAAATGTCAATTCCACAGATATGTTTATTTTAGACATTGGAAAGAATTTACACCAATTTATGTCAATTTACTTCTTTCTGTCACTGTAGATTTTTCATCAGCTTGATTTTAGAATCATGTTTAACATGGGAAAGGGGTTCTTCAGCTTTGTGATAGACAACTAGACTGGCTCCAGTCCTTAAAACAAAGGACCTCGGACAGTCTCCTATTCAATCTGCCCAAATTTTGACAGCCTGTGGCTAGGATAATGCATAACTGACAACTATTGTTTTGTGCTTAAATCAAACCCTTACATTTAGTGCACCTAGCAAAATAAAAATACTTTGAAAATATTGCATAATTATGCCAGGAATTTAGGGTTTAGGGGGTGGGGGTATTTTTTGTGACCAGATTTTATTTCACAGAAAGTCAAAGATTCCTCGAGTATTCACCTAAATACATGTAACTATTATGTTTGCGGCATAAAACTTGAGACAAAAGTGATGCGTTTGTATAAAATTCCCGTTGAGAAGATTACATTGTTTCATCTAAAGAAGTGTGCTGTCAATGACTTTTGACTATTACCTGTAATGTTTCAAGTTCATCCAGTTGACTTGTGCACTGAGGTGTATCATATCTGCATACTGTATAAATCATAGTCTAGATAAACAAAGATGTTGAGTGTAAAATTGTTAATATTTTTCTTACACATCAGATTTAATCTATAATTTGGTGCTTAAAAGAACCAACTGATTGCGACGGTTCTTTTGAGCACCCACAACATATGTTTTGGTTGAGAAATGAGACAATTAATTACTTTGTAAGCACTCATAACTAAAGCCCTGATACATGCCATTTACCTACAGGTCTTTTACAAAATAAGTTTCTAATAAGGTTTTATAATAAAGTGTTTTTGAGCATTTTGACATCGTTCCCCCCCCCCCCCCCCCCCCCCCCCGTGACCAAAGATGCCGTTTTTATAAGATGTGTGAAATGTAAAACTACAACTGTGTGCAAAAGGATTAGTTTGGTCACGGGGGGGGAAAGCACTTCAGTAAGACTTTTTCTATTTACTATATGTTGAATAGCAAAAACAGAGTTTTCAGCCCATATTTTTCAATAGGTGCTTGTCCAATGAGAAAACGGCTTTTGTGGATAAGTCGAGGATTGGACCTACTATCTTTTTCATAGAAAAAATATAATTTTCTTTGAAACTTTTCTCTGGTCATTTTTATGGGCAATCCTTCATTAAGACTGTCCGAGGTCCTTTATACAAGTATATGATATGACACATTGATGAAAAAGTATTTTAAGGACTGGAGCCAGTCTAATGGACAACCTAATGAACCATTTAATTATCTGGGCCCAGAATTACAATGCCTTCTTAAAGTTAAGGAAGACTTAAGTTAAGTATTGATTTTTCAGGATGCGAAAAATAACGTTTTAAACTGATAAGAATCAAAATAGTTCATTATTTCTGTAGATCAAAATGATATCTTTGACCACAAGTACTGCATCGATCCAGGCAATTTATTTAGCATCTAATATAGAATCTTGAAATATAAATACTTAACTTAAGTCTTCCTTAACTTTAAGGCGGCATTGTAATTCTGGGCCCTGGTGAGCATTTAGAACTCTTCATGCACATCCCAACCAAAGTCAGGCAGGCTGAGGTACTGATTCCTGATTCCATGGATTTGGCCCAGGAGTTCCCGGAGGTGGGGGGGGGGGGGGGGGGGGGCGTGAGGTAAATGTAGTGTAGGAATGGAAATTCTATGTTAATTTTCTTTTTCTAATACTATTTTATTAACATTTGTCAGGAAGTAGAATTTTAACCCGTAAAGTGCCACCTATAATTTGCAGCAGACGACAATTTCAAATTCTGCTGTTTTTCTCAAAAATAACAAATAAGGCATGATATTTCAAGACGATTCTCATGAAATATCATACCTTATTTTTGTCAAAATTGGGAAAAGATGTCGCAAAATTTGTCGTCTTTTGCAGTTGTGATTGGCGCTTTAAGGGTTAACATGTAAAAGACTTAAGGGAATGTATGATATTGTATTTAATAGGGAGAGAAAATGCTGATCAGCAATACGGCTAAACAGGTGTTATTCTCCTTCAACAGACTACAGCCCATTGATTTTTCTTTATTGCTTTCTGGGCTATTTTAGAAATTGAAAAAACATTACAGGTAGTGTCTTGATGAAGGAAAGAAATGTAAAAAAGAAGAGAAACACTTGTGTGGCTTTGTATCCAGGTGCCAGGAAAAACCTATAAAAAAGCCATACATATCTATAAAAATGTAGATGTCAAAAAAATGCAAAAAAATCTGAATGAGAGGTTTATGGTAAATGATCTAAAATTTGGAATGCTATACATAGGGCCAGTTAAGCAAAAATTTTCAGCATAAAATTGTGATTATTTTCTTATCCATCAGTTTAAAGATGTGTTTTGGGTGCCAAAAAGAACCGTCTCAGTGAGACGGTTCTTTTGAGTACCCACAACATATGTTTTGGTTGAGAAATAACAAAAAATATATTTCGTTACGCACCCTTATCTGGGGGCCTGGCTATAGTTCAGTTGCCAGCCAAAAAGCTTAGACAAACATGGCAGATGAAGCAGTCTGATCTGGGTCTTCCCTATTGACTAATTTCTGGCAAGCATGTTGAGAATTCCAGCCCTAATAACCAGCATTTTATTTTAGAATAGAAAGAGAAAATATCAGAAGAATTTTGTCTGGTAGGAGTAGTTTTTATGTGGTGTCTCCGGTGTGGCTTGAACCCGCAACACCTTGATCTAGAGCCAAGCACTCTACTTTTGAGCCACTGATGCACTCAATCATTGCAGTTAATTTGACATTTCCAATTAAATTAAAGATAATGAAAAATTAACTCTTATTTACCTTAATTGCTGTTGGCAAATTTTGTCATCTGTTGATAGATAACCCTATTGAACAGCTTGGACCCAGGTCAGGACCGACGTTCTGTTGGTCCTGATCTTGATCCAAACTGTTTGATACTCTGATAGTGTAAGCTGTATCTGAAAGATTTGTTTGAGAAAGTTAATTTTGAAAAAAAGTCTGCAGACAACAAACAAAAGCATGAAAAAAATACTTGTTAAGCCTTTGCCCCCTGGGAAAGTTTTCATGCTTCGACCGATGATTTTTTTGAAAATCCCCTTTTTCAAAAATAATTCATTCAGGAATACCATCGGCGTGTCAAACAGATTGGATCCAGATCAGGGCCGACATTTTATCCGGGCTGATCTGGATCCAAACTGTTGGCAAAGATTGTCAGCTGATGACACTAGTATAGGCATTAATCTGCCATGCCCAAATATTTAGCATAAATACAGTATAATCATAGGTTTAAATAAACACAAATTTTCAGGGTAAAATTGTAAATATTTTCTTACCCATAAGTTTTAACATATGTTTTGGGTGCTCAAAAGAACAGTCTCATTGAGACGGTTCTTTTGAGTACCCACAACATATCTTTTGCTTGAGAAATATGAAATTATTTTTTCTGATACATACTTTTAACTGAAGGCCTGGTATAATTATCATCATTGGAGTTAATTTGACATTTTCAATTAAATTAAAGATAATGAAAGATTAACTGGACATTCATGTTCAAGGAGCAGCCTCAATTTCATGCTAAATAAACAATCATGTTGAGATAATATACTGATTCTCTGAAGTATCTGGTAACTGTCATATTCTTTGAACCCTGAAGCTGGAAAATGGAGGGTGGAGTGGTGGGGAAGTTGGTTCTGAAAGAATATTTTGAAAAGAGGGGTATTTGTAGGTACCAAAATTTTGGGTACATCATGCAAGGATCTAGTTTTTTTTCAGAGGGGGTCCAAATTTGAGTTGACTATGTTATTTTTTTTAATATTTTTTTTTAGTTGATACCACTATTTATAAGCGTGCCATCATCATACCGCCAGCGAAACATCATTTAAATGGCGTATCGCTGGCAGGACGATGGTGGCCCATCACTGAATGCTGACTTGGTAGCTTTGTGGTTTTACAGGGGATCCAGACCAGTATTGCTAAGAGACCCTATATTTTTGTGATTTTTCAGGGGGGTCCGGACCTCTTATCTCCCCCTCTGGATCCGCACATGTACATGAATTTGACCATCCACCAGAAGCTGCCAAGCCTCAACCATCTCAAGTGGTTGGTTTGTTTTGCTTTGTTTGATTTGATTCTTTACTTCCCATCAACAATCTTTCAGTTATGTAGGGACGGGTCTTCCTGGGTTGAACCAGTACTAAGCTATGATAAATATGTCTTGCTCAAGGACACAACGCAGTGACGCTGGTGAGGCTCAAACCCGCGGCCCTTCGGTCTCGAGTCAAGCACTCTACCACTGCGCCACTGCGCTTCAAATGGTGGGGAACCAGGGATGGTAGTCCACAATGGCCTTGGGGGGGGGGGCACCATAAAATGAATTCAATATGGCTGTGCTTGAATGCAAGAAAGAGCCTTAAAGTTGGGAGGGGGGAGTTGATTGAGAAGAGGGTTATTTGTACACTTGTAGGCATTTAATTGTAAAGACAGGAGTAGTGGGGGGGGGGGGGGTAGAAAGATTGTCCTGTGTGGGAAACCATGAAATGGTGTGATCAGTTATAAAAATGGATGCAAATTAAACTCTAGTACTATTTGAAACACATTTTATTTTTGAAGCATTTTCTTAAACAAACTTTTTCTTGAAGGTTTTAATTATGGTATGACAGATTGCATTTGTCAGCTTCCAAATTTTAAAGGATGGAAAATAACATCTGGAATTTCTTTACTTTGATACCTTCTGCCAAGAAATCTGGGATTATTCAGATAAACCTGGATATATTCTGTTGTAAAAAAAAAACAGTGTAGATCCAGATCAGCTGGCTTCTGAGAAGCCAGCTGATCTGGATCAACACTGTTCTCACAGCTTTTAACTTACAGAATACCTGAAAGTAATTTTCATAAAAATTGGGAAGGAGTGTAGTACATAATCCAGCTAGCAGCTGCCTTTGTCGGCTGCAGATAACCTTCGGAAACAGTTTGGACCCAGATCAGTGCTGACATTCTGGTTATTAACTGTTTCCTGAAAGATTTTTAAAAAAAAAATAATTTCGAAAAAAAAAACAGCAGACGACAAAAATTGTGCAAAAATTACCCAGCATGCAAGAGTTTAGGCAGGTTAACAGCCATAGCCTTGGATAAAAGGCTAGCTTTTATCAGCTGAAGAATCTGATAATTTAAACAAGAAATATCTTTAAAAAAGATATTCGGCGGCTCTCAAATACTGACAATAAACGCAACCAAATTCGCTTGTTTAGACGAGGGCGCAACACCCTTGGGCCCTTATAGTGCAACGAGAGGATTTACATGGTAGTAGCACGACTGATATGCCGATAGTCGGTCGGTTGAAAATGTCCGATAAACAAACAATTTTAACACAATTTACTCGAAAAAAAAACGTTGATTTTTTCTTTGATATTTTCCGACTTAAAAAGGGGATTTTTCATTCGAACATAGGAGAAAAGAAACGTTTTGGCATTGGGAATATAACCGTATAACGGCCAAAAAAGACTATTGTCGAAATATATGAAACAGACTATAATCATGTCCAGATATGGGAATTGGAAAAGTTACAAATATTTTATTTAAATAACGTAATATTACTGTAAAGTCCTTTCGAATTTAGTGGGTTATTTTATAATGCACTTCTTTACTGTGTGCAAGGCATGTAAACAATGATAGTGACAGCAATTTACAAATACTGTACATCGGGGGTTGACCTATATTCGAGACGAGGTCGTTAATACATTTGCATTTTTAGACCAAGTGCACAGACTGGTTCTCTGCCATTTAATGTATGTTTTCAAGTTTAGTTTCATGTTTAATAAGATTGTAAGGACATTCTGAGTATCAACCAATGAGAGCATCTTTTTCCAGTCGGTGTGATGAATATTACAATTAAAAAATGCTTCTGATTGGTGAATAATTTAGAGCTAAAGCGATATTAGAACGGCGGCCTTTTGGCCGCCGTAAAAAAAATCTTTCAGGAGTACCATCAGAGTGTGAAACAGTTTGGCTCATTCTGTCAGTCCTGATCTGGGTCCAAAATGTTTGCTAAGGTTATCAGCAGAAGACATAAGATGTCACTGGTAGGTAACAATGAGATCTAAATTTACCATTTGCCTGTTTTCAGGTTTCCCACGAGCTCTGGAAATCATGGAGAACCTGAATTATGAAATAAAGTTTCATGCATGGAAAAATCGTGGAATTTAAAAAACCCTGAATAATGATGGAAAAATCATGGAATTTTGTGAAATAATTTGACGAAACCACCAGTAGCCAGAAAACTGTCAGACACAAGTTTTGTGTGTCTGCATGACAGCTAGTTTTCTGGCTACTGGTGGTTTCAAGTTTTCATTATTTCAAAATGCATGCATGGGCTACAAGCATGCTTATTTAAATGTATTACTGTTCAAGTGTTGCTGCATTCCCCATTTATGCTCTGTGAAGCCGCTGTAAAAGGAGCAGTTGGAGGCCATGCATTAAATAGTCATGGAAATTACATAGTTGATCATGGAAAATCATAGAAAAATAATGGAATTGTGTTTTTGAATTTCTATGGGAACCCTGTAATATAGTAATAATAATTTTTCTTTTACAGACAGCAGTCCAAGGTTCATCAATATAGAGTTCTTCCAGGACCAGACAGAAAACTCCATGTTCAGGTAGGGCTCAGACTGGCTCAAGTCCTTAAATCTTTCTTTTTTCTAATTTCTTTGGTTTGATGTAGGTTAATTAAAGTCTGATATAAGTTTCTTATTTTACCCCAACAACTCACTTAATAAATGTAAAGAGAGTTACGTTAAACACCTTGTTGGTTCAAGTAGGATGGTCGGCTGGTCGGTCAAATGGTCAATCTGTCCTATTTTGCATATGAACGAAAATGAAATCTGTTTCAAGATTATTATATTCAAGACATCATTGATGTCCTGGCTCCGCGGTTATAAAACTTTTTTCATGCTCAACTCAACTGAGCAAGAAATTTCAACTGTTTACCGACAAATAAAGAAGTTTCTTGCTTTAAGTCTCTCAGCTGTCATATTTATCATGCTAATAAATGTTAAAATGCCATCTATTGTTGGAATTTTAACATTTATGAGCAGGATAAATTTTGTGCTCAGTTGAGTTGAGCATGGAAAAAGTTTTATAACCTAGGGGCCAGATTGGTACTGATTGGTAGATATATTCATGCATGTTTATTATGTGTCCTTGGACAGACATAATTTGTACGGTGTACAACAAAACATAGAAAGACAAAAGAGAGAAACGACATTTAATAGATGCGTCAAAACATAGAAGCGACTTTAAATAGAGCGATTGATAATAGAACGACCAATAATAGAACAATAAGTGTGAAAAATTATAATTGGTTGACCGCTTGGCGATTGCTATGGGTCGTTTAACACTCGCTCACTCGACCAAGCTATCCGCCATCTTTTTGGATTGTTAGGAAGACTGGCACCGACGAATAAGCTCAATTCTGGGTTAGGATCAGTTGAGGAAACAAGCTCTGAGAAAAGAGTTGTGTCCAAGTTTGAGTTAAAAACCAATAACGGACATTCATGTATGGAGTACCTGAAGGGCTTGGCCCACAACTTTATGTGATAACTTATCGCAAAACGAAACCAGCAGTGACAGAATCTACTGCACAGATATGCTTTATTGGTCACTAAATTAATCAATCTTCACTAGGCCTACCTCAAATATCAAAAAAAGTATTGTTGTCCTAAAATTGATGGAAATAAATTTTCGATGTTTCTGAACTTTTTCGATGTTATTTCGAAGTTTTTTCGATCTTTTTTCGATGTTATTTTTCTATTTTTTGTCTTTCTATATTATGTCTTTTCTATACTGCTCAACAAAAGTTTAGCACGGATAAATTAAAATTTATTTTTATTTGAGCAAATGGCTTTAAGTTATAAAATGTCTGCTGAAATGATGGTTTGATATGTGATAAAGTTGAGAAAAGCAATTGGTGTACTTTAATTGGATTTCTACTGCGTTGTTCATTACTTTAAACAAGAGAGGTGTCAAAAACATGTTTCCACTGTATTAGTGGCAATACAAAATTGATACAGCATCGGTTTATAAAGTCCTTTGTTTTCCAGCTTGGTCGAATCAGCCATTCAGAAAAAAATAAAAGGTCGTCTCCATTGAGCATTTGAAGCAAAAGTTGAGTCTTGATAACAACTAACGTCGTTGTTATAATGACGTTTACACGTCAAAAACAGTACTGTTTTCGTTGTGTAGGCATGCTTAATTGAAATGGTTTTCGTGTTTAAGAGGATGCCAAAAGAGAGACAATTAAGGGTAAGGCATCAGTGATTAATTTACAATTTTGGGCTAATGGGTCCTGGAACTCGCTGTTTCCCATATTAATGAGTCCATCTGCAAACTTATGATTCATAAGCACTATCTTTCATGGCAAGTCTACAATACTATTGCATCCTGGGACTCGCTGAAATAAAAACTTTGCATCCCAGAGACAAAACTATGAGTATAAGATGCAGGATGCGCAGGTAAAAAAATCACTGAGGCATGTTTATAAAATTTTGTCCCTAGGTATTGAATTCATAAAAAAGTGACGTTAATCTGAAGTTGGCTAAATGTAGGCGGTAATGCTATCTAAAGAAGACGTTTTCAAAGGATCGACTAACATAAATGATCCGGGTGCTTGTGCCACTCTAGCATTACAAAGATTACTTGATCGCTTGATTCAATTCGCTGAAAAGTCGAGAAGTGTATAAATACCATTTTAACGTCATAATGGAACGGTAAAGCGTGGCATAAACCGGTATCAAACTTTGAAGTTTTTAACGTTTTTCATCATTAAGAACCTTTTGCTTTACTTTAGAATCAAAAGTCTCAATTTCCGATGTAGACGTGTATCCTTTATATGCCCATGACATCAAATTTAACGTCAATTCACTGACGCCTAACCAGATTACCTTTGGTCTGGCAGACACGAAAAAACGTAATTTTCAAGATCACCATACATGTTGATAACATCAAATAAAATGTTTCATGTTCATTCAAAGTGGGGCATCATATTAAAATCCTAGCTAAACTTTAGTTGAGCACTATATATTTTTGCTTTTCTATGTTTTGTCGTTCTGTGTTTGGTCATAGACCCAATTTGTATACTGGTATGAAAGTACAAGATTAGTAATTTTGCAATCATCTTGATGGGGGAAGAGGGAGCTAGGTGCTTTGCTTTGACGCTTCCTGGTGTCTCTTGATTGTTGTGTGGCTCTTCTTCACGATGCCATGGGTTTGTCTGCAGTTTGTGATTGTGGTATGTCCTGATCATACTCACTATATTTGTTTCTGTGCCTAAATATTCTGTAACCATCACTTTTTCAGTCTGAGACAGGAACCATCCAGAGAGGTTACAATGATCTGACAGAGTTGATAGCTGACTACATAAGAAAGAAAGACCAGAATGGCCTGGCTGGTGCCCTCATTCACCCGGTACCGGTAGAGGGGACGTATGAAGAGATGGACTCCGGTAATACTAGATAATGCCATCCAGTTAATCCTTTTCATTCCGATGGATTATTCCATACATATTGATGCAATAAGCATTTCTGCCCCTTAAGATTGTTTTTATCCTAGCAAACAGTGCAGACCCAGATGAAAGGCCGCATTATGCAGCATTTCATCTGGGTGTTCACTGTTTGCCCATGTACCTGTTAACTACTATCTAGAATGACGTATGAAGAGATGGACTCCGGTAATACTTCATATCCAGTTAACCCTTTTCATTCTGATGGATTATTTCATACAAATTGATACATAAGTATGGAATAGTCCATTTTGTATTTTAAGGGGTTGTCAGTTAAAAGTTCTAGAAAATGATGCATTTCTGTCTTTGGCAATTGTTTTTATCTTCGAAAACAGTGTAGTAACTGATGAAATGCTGCATTATTTGGCATTATGTCTGGGTCAATCTCTATTGTTTGCCCAAGTACCCGTAAACTACTATCCAGAATGAAAAGAGTTGAAGATTTGTGTTGTCTTGGTGTTTGTAAGGGTGCACCAAGTTTTGTAATATTCAGGTATTGACAATATAGGGATCAAACATGTTTTTTTATGCATTAACATTCGCCATGTCCCGAGGGGGAGATGTTAAAATCTGAGGGCAGAGCCAGAGGTTTTGAACATCTGACAGACCTGGCAAGCATTAATGCATGAAAAGCAATGTTTGATCATTATTATTGCATAAATTTATGATATATTCACCTAAATACATGTATACAAAAAGTATGGCACTACATTGTGTCATTGTTTCATAGTCAACACTCAACAGGTGGTTGGATGTTTTCTTAAAATTTGTGTTCCAGGGCAAAGCTGTACAGTAAAGTGCGATAAACGGATCAGCTGTTATAAAAGGTAGTGACCCAAATGAGTGCATTTAAGTTATCAAATATGTGGACATTAACAGCACATGAATTGCCTTGTTAATACATGACCTTGTGCCAGTTGAAACATTCCTGTTAAAAGTGAGCAGCACAGCTAGATTTTATGCAATAAAGTTGAATGAATTGTGTGTATATAATGCTGCATGTGATATATTACACAATCATTAGACTAGTTGGGCAAATATAGTACAGTAAAACCTGTTTAAAACGGCCAATCTCAAAAAGAACACAAATTGTTTTTCAAGACCTATTATCATTTACTATTATGCAGGTCAAAAGCATTGCAGAATGCTCCAAGGGGAGCATTCTGCAATACTGCCGGGGCACGGGGTAGGGGTCACTTGTTTCCAAGACCCGCAGACAGGACGGACTGAGCGACAGACCGAGACCGACGACATGGGCAACAAACGATCACATATGATATGTAGCCTTACTTAGATGGAGAGACAACAGAGGATGAAGGATGAGAAAGGCAGATCATTTATATACTGAACAAATAATTTAATCTTGTTAACTTATATGACATTTCGAAATGGGTGCTGGTCTTTAAATGCCGTCACTTGACTGGTCTTCTGATTCTGATCGTCTCCCAAAACCATAGCTCATTAAATGCTTCTGGGTCTACTCTGCAATCTGTGATTCTGCCTGATACTTGGTTAAGGTCTACTAGGTCAAAGTCTATTCTGGTCATGGCAATAGGTAAGATCACATATAGGTGGCTCAACATTCATTATTGTGCCGGGCATAACCCAACAATACATGATGATTGCTTCACCACCAACCATACACACATAATGTGCATATATAAACTTTCGGTCTTACGAAATAGTACTAAAAATGCTTAAACTCCCTATAATTAAGTAATTATGAGATGGAAGTGCAAGCATCACTTACACATATTCCATTTCCCTTAAATTCATTCATTTAAATATCCTAAGTCTGTACGGGATGCACAAGCATAACCTGAGCAATTTCCCATCCTTAATTTCATATAAAAAAAAATACAATCAAATCTGCAAGGGTTTGTCAAGCATAACTTGAACATATACCCATTTAATCACACTCTACAAGGGTGTGCCAAGCATAAATCTTGAGCATTTACCCGATATGCATTATTTTTAAAATATTATGTAGATAGCACTAGCATAACCAGCGCATGGCGGATAACATTAGCATAACTAATGTAAATCCTGTCCCTTAAACCTTATCTAGGAATTAATTCTTCAAAGAAAAAAAAAAAACTATCATTATCCCTTTAAGGCTTGAATGGCTCTAAATGACTAAAACAATGATAAAGGTGCATAACATGCATATATCTAGGATAAACAGGCCTTAATATGCACAAGTCTGATCATATAGGCTAGCATGAGCATAACTCACACAGAACCACAGTATTCAGAACTTGGAAATATTTTTTTGGGAGATCTCAGATAAAAATGATGGTTAAAAATACTTTCAGTTTGGGCCTTAAATTAAATTATCAAATATCCTAGCATCATACTGCAGGGAAAATGTCTTAATTAAGGGTCTAGTCAACAATTTAAATTAAACAAGAAAGAAAAATTGAACATTATCTTGCGCAGTCTCATCAGGGCACTCGGCTCTTGTTTACATCGGTCAGTAGGTCAAGTACATCAAGGCCATCTAAAAATAGTAACAGTCATCGCTGCATTCTTCGAACGTCATCTTGAAGTAACCCGACTATAGTCTGTATCTGCAAACGGTACTCTATCAAGGTCACACCAACAATGCCGCACGCCTGATGAAGCTGGAAGCCTAAAAATTGAACTCAGAACAAGAAACACGAAGTAATCAAACAGTAAATCGAAATCAAACCATAATCTTCAGAAATTCAACAGGAACTGTAACCACACATCAGCCTCCATCCTTACTTCACTAAAGAATAGAATCCCGTAAAGGTCCCTGCAAACTTCAAAGAAATTATCTGGCTATGAAATATATCTGTAAGTTAGTGAGCTTCTTGTCCGAGGACTTGAAAACGAAAAGGCTTGGGCAAAGGATACAGGCTCTCTTATACTGGGTCGGCCCTGGCGCGTCTGTAAGAATCGGTAGGATTCTGTATTGATGGCATGGCTAATTTGCATGCTTTGAACCCGCCGGGTAGTGTAATATTTATCAAACAAATCAATAATAATTTAGGGAATTAAACTGGAGATCTCCTTGGCTAACCTAAAATGAAGTAAAATTAATTATCTCTTAGCTTAAAACGATAAATTTCTGATTAAACATCAATCTCTTATAAAAACTGGCCACTCAATATCGTGGATCGGCTGTCTGTTGGAACAGCCCGCCTTCGGAACCGCTCGTCAATTCTCGTCACTGTCCGTATCTAAGAAAATGGCTGACAACACCAAAACATTCTGTCGTTCCAACTCAGAAAATTCGGCAGTGATAGCAACTTTCTCTTATACTCTAGGGCGCCAATTTTGGCAGTATTCAAGGTCTAAAGGTAGTTTCTAATTATCCAAACCAGGATATGGCATGTATGGCGTGTGGTATCTAAAATAAATTTTTCATGCGATCGATGTCATGTATTTCCGCGACCTGTTGTTTACAATCTGTCAAACATGTGTTCTGGGTCTGAGAACAAACTGTCATCATCAGCGCCATGAGAAATCATCATCATCATCATCATCATCATCATCATCATCATCATCACTTCATCACCATCATCATCATCACTTCATCATCATCATCATTATAGGGGGTATACAAGCAGGGAATTAATCACCATCATAGCATCATCATCCATTATCAAGCCTAAAGGCAACAACAACAACAATCAGGGTCTTGAGGCTGTGCCCCTACATCTGCCCCCTCTTAAAATGTTTGATGGTCCCTCACAAACATTTTAAATCCTATTTATTGCTAATTATTAGTTGGAAGAAGTGAGCATGGCCAGGAATACCACAATCATTGAATTTGATATTTTATTGAAAAAAAAAACAAAAAAAACTATCTTCTGTCCCTATGATGGTGACTATCTCTATGAACGGCCCTGATTCTTCTGTCCCTCTCAGCTTCTTCCACTCTCCTCTCTCTCCTCTCCATACTGTCCAATTTTTCTTCCAACCGCCGAATTACCCCTTCCTGTTTTATGTTTACTTGTACTAGCTTTTCAGCGAACTCATAAACCTTACTCAAAGTCTCTACCATTTGAGAATTCATTGATTTCACTTCGTCATGTGTCTTCATAACAGTTGCTGCAATTTCGTCTAATTGGTTGCACTCGGTGTTGGTTCCAGCATCAACTTTTACCGTTGTATCCAGTAGTCCCTCGATCTGCTCACTGTCTCCAGCTGGACTCGAAATATTCATAGGTTCATTCGGCAGAATCTGCTCCCTGATATCTTCAATGTCTGATGATATTTCTTCATTTCCCCCATCTCCTGCCACGGATAACCAATGCCTAGCCGATTCTTCCTTAGTCATTCTTATAACGTCTTCACCATAAAGCAAAAACCTTGGAGTCTTCGAATTTTGAATAGCGATCTCAGACGTCAGGGGATCCATCTTTTCCAAATGGCCTGGGGACTCCTGGTGTCTCTGAAATTTAGTCGCGTCTCCGCCCCGGAAATCACAGGCCACACACATAAAAGGAACTTCGAACTCGGCAACATGCTTCTTATAGAAGTGGGCCTCTGCACGATGCTTGGATTCTATATGTCCGCAGGGAACACAGCGGTACGCTCGGCCCCTCTTCTTTACCAGCTCAATCATTCTTGACGCCATGCCTGCAAAACAATTTGGGACATGCCCTAAGTACCTGAAATTTTCTACAACTTTGACCTTGACCTTGCCATGACCTTGACCTTAACCTAGTTTTTACGATAATCCTGAAATGCCTTTGTCAGCCATACGGGTTTATTTTCTCCTTCATATTTCTTCAACTTATCATGATGCACAACCCTATCAGTTCCCTCCCTTAGTCTGATCAGGTAATTCACATCATTTACTTTCTTCAGTATAAGACACAATACATATGCCATCTGAAGCTTTGGGCTTATACCTGGTACCCTACGTTCATGAAGATACCATGCACAATCCCCAGGGTCATAACTCAGATGTCTCAGGCGTGTGTCATAAGCATACTTGTGATGTCTTGCAGCTGATTGGAGATGACTACGTGCAATTTCGTGTGCCACTTGCATCCTATCTCTGAGCCAGTTGACATACTCACCATACGAAGTCACCATATTCCCATCAGCATCACCTGTTACCCCACTCTTAAGTTCGGCTGGGATTCTTACCTCTCTACCTAGCATCATAAAATTTGGACTTAAACCCGTCGAGGAATGAGGTGTCGCTCGATATGCTGCCGCCAAACATCCTAGGTTCAAATCCCAATTCTCTTGTTCTCCCTTGAGGTATGCTTTTATCATACGTACCAAAGTTTTATTAAATTTTTCTGCCTGACCATTACCCTTTGGATTCCTGACAGAGGTTCGAGTCTTTCTTACCTCCATAAGCCTACATAGCTCCTTAAAAATCACACTTTCATAGTTGCTTCCCAGATCACTGTGTATAGAAAGTGGTGCACCATACCTGGCAATTACCTCATTTAGTATCACATTGGCTGTTGTCGCTGCAGTCTGATCTGGAACTGCAAACACCTCCACCCACTTAGTAAAATGATCTGTTACGACCAAAATATACCTGTTCTGGCGAGGAGTTATCGGGAAAGGACCCATCATATCTGTGGATAAAGTTGCCAGAGTGGCACCTACCCCAATACTACCTAAAGGTGCTTTCGGCTTCTTTTGCGGAACCTTGTCAGCAGAACATATGTCACATTTCAGTACCCAATTGTTCACATCATCTTTCATCTCAAACCAGTAGTATTTCTGTTTTACCTTTTCATATGTCTTTCGACAACCAAAGTGACCACCCATTCTTCCATCATGCACTTCTTTTAATACCTCATTTTTCAGTTTCCTAGGCACAAGCAACTGGTAAAACCTACTCAGACCATTCTTCTGTAAGCTTTCTTTATAAATCATACCTTCTTTGATAGTCAGTGAGTTCCAGATCACCCAGTAATGACGAGCTGCCGAGCTCTTAACAGCTACCTCAACACCCGGTGGTCTTTTACGGCCACTCAACAGACTCTCATATATAAGCTCAATGTCGGGATCTGACTTCTGGCATTTAGCTAAATCTGAATCTGAATAACTACTCAATATTGTCCTATCTAATAAAACAGTTGAGGAACTAGTATTTCGCCCTGGCTTACCCCCTGCAGAGTTACTTTGCTTTACCTCCTCCTGCTTACTCCTCGACCTAGTCTCTACTACTCTGACTCCTTCGTCATATTTCAAACCTTGTATTGAGCCTATCTCTTTCTCTACTATTAAACTACCAGTCGGCACACATTCTACATTCTCTACTGTATTTTTGCCCGATCGAAGATGCGTTAAACCTAGAGGAACAACCCCTTCAGCTCCTACATCTGGTACACGTATTTCTTCCAATTTCATTTCCTGACATCCCACCAGTAGAGAGCTTTTCATATCACATGCCCTTTTTTCACACCTTTTACAAGGTCCACACTTCAGCGGCTCCACCGTATCAACTTCGTTGCACTGACAATCCCACGGACTAACGCATCTACTCATCCCATCAGCATTAGAGTGGCTTCCACCCTTCCGATACTCAATAACAAAATCATAGGCTGCTAAAATCTCCAAATACCTAGCAAGTCTCCCTCTTGGCTCTTTAAAAGAAAATAAGTACACTAGTGCCCGATGATCTGTCCTTACAGTAAACTTCCGTCCTAATAAGTACTGTCTGTAGTATTCAACAAAGTAACGTAACGATAGCAACTCCTTGTCTGTTACACAGTAATTCCGTTCTGCCTTGTTCAGCATCTTGCTACCATATGCGATCACTCTCTCCACACCATCCTGCATTTGACTCAGAACCCCTCCAATGGCATAACCACTTGCATCACAGTCTAAGAAATATTCACCTTCATCTAAGGGATATGCCATGATTTCTGGACTGATAAGAGCTTCCTTAAGCTTCTCAAAAGCTTCCTGACACTGTTCTGTCCACTTGAATTCCTTACCCTTTTTCGTTAAGTCAATCACAGGTTTCATCATTCCAGAGAAGTCTTTAATATGGCGTCTGTAATAACTTCCCATACCCACTAAGGCTCTAACCTGGCTCACATCTTTTGGTACGGCAAACTGTTGTATTTTGGCCACATTATCTGGGCTCGGACACACGCCTACAGCACTTATAACATTACCTAAAAAATGCACAGACTCCTTGAAAATATGACATTTTTCTGGTTTTAACTTCAATCCTGCCATTTCAATCCTGTCCAAAACAACATCCACTCTCTCCAAATGTTCTTCAAAGCTACTTGCAAACACTACTACATCATCCAGGTAAATCAAGCATGTGATCCACTGTAGACCATGAAGAGCTGCCTCCATACAACGTTGGAAAGTTGCACTCGAGTTCTTCATTCCCATAGGCATGGTGCAGTGCTCATACAAACCATACTTTGTGATAAAGGCGGTTTTCGGTATGTCTTCTTCTCGAACTGGGATCTGATGATACGAACTTGTGACGTCAAATGTCGAGAACACCTTAGCTCCTGCCACAGCATCTAAGCAATCTCTAGTCCTCGGAATTGGAAAATTGTCTGTTTGGGTAACTTTGTTCACTGCCCTATAATCTATACACGGTCTCACTTTACCATTTTTCTTACGCACAAGACACAGAGGACTACTCCAACAGCTATAGGACTTGCGTATTATGCCCTGCTTCTCCATGTTTTCAATAACCTGCCGCTCTTCATCTGCAAATGCCAAAGGTACACGTCTGGGTGGATATCGGATAGGCTTTGCATCTCCGGTATCGATCACATGTTCAGCTAAATGCGTACGGCCCAAATCATACTCATCTTTTGAAAATGCCTGCTCATGCTTAACAAGAAGCTCTGTTATTTTTCTCTTTTCCTCCTCAGTTCGGTTGCTACACGCATCTTCACATAGTGTTCGCAGGTGGAAAGGGACCTTTTCAAGCTCCACTTGTTGGGTGTGCAAAGGTGAAGTTTCACTAACCTTTCTGCTCATAAACTGAATTCTTCGTACTGCATTGTTGTTTTCAGTTTGACTTGGATCTTCTGACTGTGCAAGAAGCCTTATCTCATCATACCGTTCCGCAAAGCCAATTACACTGTCCTGATTTATTGACACGGGTGAGCTTGACGGATTAAGTAATCTCACTTTCTGGGTAGGACTCGTATTTATATCTACTAATGTACTGGCCATAACTAACGGATACCTTTCAGTGAAATTCTCACACGGTTCCACCACCATGTCCTTGTGTTCTTCATAATCATCCTCAGGGAACCTCTCTATGAATACATCAATAACCTGTTCACAGTAGCTCGGCACCAAATAATGATCTGCAGCAGTTACCTTTCTTGTTCTCAAGTTCTTACCGACCCTCAGAATCTCAATATCTAGCCCCCTTAGCCGTAAAATACCCTTGCTGAGCATTAAGTCTCCAGGTCCGCTTTCATCCTCCTGCATTATATCTGCCCCCAATAAACCTTCATCTTCGATATCAGCTATAATTACCTCTTTACTCAATTTCAGGGGTCCTAACTGTAAATCAAATATGGCCTTACCATGTTCTTTAAGAATTGTTCCCCCTGCACATGTCATACTATGCTCTGAGTGGGCCAGGGTCGGGCGTTTATTAATTGGAATTTTCTCATAAATTTTCTTGCTAACTATAGTCTTTGATGCACCTGTATCCGCAGTAAAATATAAAGGTAGCCCCTGTATCTTGGCATCCACATAGGCACCAATACACTTAGGCAAGCCCTGTCTACCTTTTCTCATTGTCACCTCAGAAGCTCTATTTTCACTCATTTGGCCTTTTTGGCTATCAAAAAGGGTCGTCTCGCGGCCAGCAGAACCGACCCCTAATAGTTTAAAGGATGTGAAGACCTTGGTCTAGCCCCCTGATAAGCCTGACTATTATCCTGGCCTTGATTACCAACATACCCTCTTCTCTGATATCCACCGGAATTTGCATTACCTCTGTTTGTATAGGGTTGACCTCTTCTACCTTCTTGCTGTTTCTGTGGACAGTTCCGAGAAATGTGTCCCTTCTCATAGCATAAGTAACAAGTAACTTCTGACCTATTATGAGCATTACCATTACCCTTCTGTTGAATCTGCTGCTCAAGACTCTCAATTTTCTCTTGCAAGGCTTTTAATGTATTCTCCAAACTGCCATCTACTCTTACCGCATCCTTACTTCCGGACTGATCTGACTGATTGTCCTGTGCCTGCTCACTTGACGGTGAAGTCTGACTATTACCTGCCTTACGGACTACCCTATTTTTCTTAAGCTTGCGTCTTTGTTCAACATTATCACCTTCATAATCACTATCTTCATACTCTGTTGATACATAAGTAACAGCACGTGCATGTTTCTTACCTCTTCTGTCACCATTACCTTCATTATACAAAGGGCGGTTACGGGTTTCCTGAAAATCTACTACCTGGTACACTGCCTCATCTATATCTCTAGGTTCCTTAACATATTCTACTTGAAACCTGGCCTTCTCATCATATAGCCCATCAAGGAATCTCCTTAACAAGTCTTCTCGCCTAGTATTCTCATCTCTGTTAGAGTGGGCCTTATCATACAAACGTTTAAGCTCTGACGCATACTCTTCAACAGACTCATTTGCCTTCTGATTACGATGGCTAAACTGTGCACCATATGTTTTCTGCGTAACAACAACTCTATACCTACTATTCAGTTCAGATACCAGTTGAACATAGTTACATCTAACTTCACGTCTGAGCTGACCAAATACAAACTCACCAGCTGTGCCCTGTAATCTAGGCAAAATCTCATCAAGTCGCTCTTCTTCACTCCAGCGCCTTCTATCAGCCACTTCAGTAAACCTGTTAAACCAAACATTCCATGGTTCCTTACCTGTAAATATGGGTAACTTGGTTGTCTCCCTTGGAAGAACTACATCTACATGCTGCTGTCGCCTGTTACGTATTTGCATCAATGACTCATCATCAGTTTCAGAATTATCATACCTACTATATGACAGCCGATTTGCCCCAGGCCTTGATCGTCGTCTGTTACCCATATTATTAGCTCTGTGTTGAGCCGAACCCATTTGCTCTACTGGCCGCCTACGCTGCACCTCGTCTAAAAGGGTATTGATATTCTGACTAAGAGCCTGATTAGATTCACGAATTGTTTCTACTAACACGCTAGCCATCTCTTTCACAGCCTTAGTTACCTCACTATCTCCAGTCCCTGCAGGCATAGCCGTGTCTCCTTCTCCTTGTGCATAATTACCTGTTTCTGCATCAGTCACATGATCTGTAAATGTACCCTCTTGCTCAGAAACAATAACAGGTGGCACAACGTTAGTATTCTCTTTTAATGTATTCGCGCCCTCCCTTAAACCTATGTCAGAATCATCACCACTATCATTTTCATTTTCGACGGCACTTAAAGTTACGTCACTGCGACTATCATCACCCTCAACCTCATTGTCTCTCCTTTTGATATTTCTCCTTTTAACCATTTTGCCTGAAATCATACATTTTGTTTTGAAATAATCTCATTTTCTTAAGATTTTGTCCAAAAAAATAATATTAACTTTGCCCTAATAAGTCTCAGTATAAAGTCAGTCCCTATCGCTCAGCCTCACAGGTAGGTTCGCATCACTGGATACATATGTAGCAACTTGCATCTCTGTATCTTCAGACTGCATCACACTGCTGTGTTCCAGATTTCTGTATCTCTATCTCATGGATCACATCATAGACCATCATATAACAGACTGCCACATTATGCATCCCACTTCTCTGACACCATTTAATATGCCGGGGCACGGGGTAGGGGTCACTTGTTTCCAAGACCCGCAGACAGGACGGACTGAGCGACAGACCGAGACCGACGACATGGGCAACAAACGATCACATATGATATGTAGCCTTACTTAGATGGAGAGACAACAGAGGATGAAGGATGAGAAAGGCAGATCATTTATATACTGAACAAATAATTTAATCTTGTTAACTTATATGACATTTCGAAATGGGTGCTGGTCTTTAAATGCCGTCACTTGACTGGTCTTCTGATTCTGATCGTCTCCCAAAACCATAGCTCATTAAATGCTTCTGGGTCTACTCTGCAATCTGTGATTCTGCCTGATACTTGGTTAAGGTCTACTAGGTCAAAGTCTATTCTGGTCATGGCAATAGGTAAGATCACATATAGGTGGCTCAACATTCATTATTGTGCCGGGCATAACCCAACAATACATGATGATTGCTTCACCACCAACCATACACACATAATGTGCATATATAAACTTTCGGTCTTACGAAATAGTACTAAAAATGCTTAAACTCCCTATAATTAAGTAATTATGAGATGGAAGTGCAAGCATCACTTACACATATTCCATTTCCCTTAAATTCATTCATTTAAATATCCTAAGTCTGTACGGGATGCACAAGCATAACCTGAGCAATTTCCCATCCTTAATTTCATATAAAAAAAAATACAATCAAATCTGCAAGGGTTTGTCAAGCATAACTTGAACATATACCCATTTAATCACACTCTACAAGGGTGTGCCAAGCATAAATCTTGAGCATTTACCCGATATGCATTATTTTTAAAATATTATGTAGATAGCACTAGCATAACCAGCGCATGGCGGATAACATTAGCATAACTAATGTAAATCCTGTCCCTTAAACCTTATCTAGGAATTAATTCTTCAAAGAAAAAAAAAAAACTATCATTATCCCTTTAAGGCTTGAATGGCTCTAAATGACTAAAACAATGATAAAGGTGCATAACATGCATATATCTAGGATAAACAGGCCTTAATATGCACAAGTCTGATCATATAGGCTAGCATGAGCATAACTCACACAGAACCACAGTATTCAGAACTTGGAAATATTTTTTTGGGAGATCTCAGATAAAAATGATGGTTAAAAATACTTTCAGTTTGGGCCTTAAATTAAATTATCAAATATCCTAGCATCATACTGCAGGGAAAATGTCTTAATTAAGGGTCTAGTCAACAATTTAAATTAAACAAGAAAGAAAAATTGAACATTATCTTGCGCAGTCTCATCAGGGCACTCGGCTCTTGTTTACATCGGTCAGTAGGTCAAGTACATCAAGGCCATCTAAAAATAGTAACAGTCATCGCTGCATTCTTCGAACGTCATCTTGAAGTAACCCGACTATAGTCTGTATCTGCAAACGGTACTCTATCAAGGTCACACCAACAATGCCGCACGCCTGATGAAGCTGGAAGCCTAAAAATTGAACTCAGAACAAGAAACACGAAGTAATCAAACAGTAAATCGAAATCAAACCATAATCTTCAGAAATTCAACAGGAACTGTAACCACACATCAGCCTCCATCCTTACTTCACTAAAGAATAGAATCCCGTAAAGGTCCCTGCAAACTTCAAAGAAATTATCTGGCTATGAAATATATCTGTAAGTTAGTGAGCTTCTTGTCCGAGGACTTGAAAACGAAAAGGCTTGGGCAAAGGATACAGGCTCTCTTATACTGGGTCGGCCCTGGCGCGTCTGTAAGAATCGGTAGGATTCTGTATTGATGGCATGGCTAATTTGCATGCTTTGAACCCGCCGGGTAGTGTAATATTTATCAAACAAATCAATAATAATTTAGGGAATTAAACTGGAGATCTCCTTGGCTAACCTAAAATGAAGTAAAATTAATTATCTCTTAGCTTAAAACGATAAATTTCTGATTAAACATCAATCTCTTATAAAAACTGGCCACTCAATATCGTGGATCGGCTGTCTGTTGGAACAGCCCGCCTTCGGAACCGCTCGTCAATTCTCGTCACTGTCCGTATCTAAGAAAATGGCTGACAACACCAAAACATTCTGTCGTTCCAACTCAGAAAATTCGGCAGTGATAGCAACTTTCTCTTATACTCTAGGGCGCCAATTTTGGCAGTATTCAAGGTCTAAAGGTAGTTTCTAATTATCCAAACCAGGATATGGCATGTATGGCGTGTGGTATCTAAAATAAATTTTTCATGCGATCGATGTCATGTATTTCCGCGACCTGTTGTTTACAATCTGTCAAACATGTGTTCTGGGTCTGAGAACAAACTGTCATCATCAGCGCCATGAGAAATCATCATCATCATCATCATCATCATCATCATCATCATCATCACTTCATCACCATCATCATCATCACTTCATCATCATCATCATTATAGGGGGTATACAAGCAGGGAATTAATCACCATCATAGCATCATCATCCATTATCAAGCCTAAAGGCAACAACAACAACAATCAGGGTCTTGAGGCTGTGCCCCTACAATACTTTCGACCTTCATTAAGCTACCATTTGTCATTAAGATCTTTGTTTTGTCTATTTTTGAGTGGCTGTTTTACACATGTTTTACTGAACCCTATAATTGAAAATGGACCTGTCTGTTATATATTACAGATGATGACGATGATGATGATTTTGAGGTGCCGCCACCCCAGGCCAGTCCACCCCTGACACCAAGTCAGCGTCAGAGTTCTGTACGCCATGAAGCAGACAGAGTCCATCTACAAAAGAACTTCTCCAAACTTGATCTTTCCAAGTATGAAATACCTGCAGAAAATGTGAACCCCGAAATGAGCTGGTATCCAGCATATAGTACAAGTTGGCACCAGCGAAGATTCAAATCAGTATGTGTGGTAGAGTGCTTGACTAGAGACTGAAGAGTCTGCGGGTTCGAGCCTCACCGGCGTCACTACGTTGTGTCCTTGAGCAAGACACATAAATCCTAGCTTAGTACTGGTTCAACCCAGGAAGACCTGTCCCTACATTACTGAAAGATTGTTGATGGGATGTAAAGAATCAAATCAAACAAACGAATTAGTCTGCACATCAACACCATCTGAACAGTCTTAGTTTTCTAGCTGCCTGAAGATACCCTTGACTACCCATAGAGTGTGCATCAAAGACTCTGGCCAGACTGCGCAGAAGCACAAGCCAACTTGTACCTTTTGCTGGATATAGGCTCAAGGTTTCTCTACTCTCCCCCCCCCCCCCCCCCACACACACACCAAAAAAAAAAGAAGGAAAAAACAACAAAGAGAGTATGACCAGTAAATGACAGACAAATACATGGCACCATGAGGAAGAGATACTCGAACAGAAAAAGACTCACACTTAAGAGGAAGAATACAGTTAAAATAATAATGATAAAAAATAACAGGCCCCGAAGTTATAAAACTTTTTTCATGCTCAACTCAACGGAGCTTGAAATTTCAACTGCTTATAAAAACTAAAATACCGACAAATAAAGAAGTTTCTTGCTTTAAGTCTCTTAGATGATGTATTTATCATGCTAATAAATGTTAAAATGCCAACAATTGTTGGTATTTTAACATTTATGAGCAGGATAAATTTGGTGCTCGGCTGAGTTGAGCATGAAAAAGTTTTATAACCTCGAGGCCTGCTGTCCTTTCCTCAGCGAGATGATTACCAAACTAGTAAGGACACGAAGAACTATATCACAAAATTAGGATCAGACACAAACCCCCCTCACCCATAATGAGAGCAACATTAAGAGGTTAAACCATTCTTTTCTGTGTATTAACATTTGCCAAGCCAGAATGTGATAATGTGTTGCAGTCCGAACCGCTTCGTGAAATAATGTTATATCATCGTTGTTATATACCTTCCCTTCCAGCACATTGGGCTTAAATGGCAATGGAGCCCTCTACTGCTGTGTATTAAAGGGAATGAAGCCCAGCCAGTGATTGGTCAAAGTTCAGCCGCATTGTTACTTGTTAAATTTTGATGAAATTTACAAGTGTCAGCTATTGAAACAAGTTTCTATAGTAAACACTTATTAGGTATATAACAATATACAATTAACTAAATATGACAGAATCATTACCAATCACAAGCCAATGAAAAGGTGATGTTACTTAATGACTTCAGGTTGCTGACAGTATATCAGAGGGGTAACCTGTGGCAAATATTTGACATGATCAAATCAAACGTTATGTGACATTTACAAGTAGAATATACTTTTCAATATTTACATTTCCACTGCGAGTCTTTAAATGAATCTTTACATTTGAGTTTTGGTTCATACCTTCATGAACAAATCAATTTAAGCCACACCCAAATACGCGCCATTTTAGCGGGCTAACGTCAAGTCCATCCAATAACGTTGCTTATTTTACTGACCTTTGCGTGACGTTGAACACGTATCGCCATGACGTTAATGGCGGGAATCGGTCATTTTGGCTATTCCAAACCCTACGTTATGTCTGATTAAATTCAAAATATCTGGAAAACCAGCTAAGTTAGGTGAAAATTGAAAATTGATACTTGACTGATAATATAAATATAAGTAATAAATTCAACTCTTGGAATGTTCATGGAATCATGAATACTTCACTTACTTTGCACGAGACCCTAAGTATTCATGATTCTATGAACATTCCAAAAATTGAATTCATTTCTTAAATGATACTTGAATATTTAAGATTTCAAATGATTTAATGATAATTTGAAGCTGAAAGTTCTCCCCTATAATTACTGTCAGTGTAGTAAAGAATTTCATCAGGAGCAACTTCACAAGGTTCTTAACTGGTTGTTTGGCCTCTTGTATCAAGAGACTACATGTACAGTGACTACTCACTAATCAGGGACTTTTATACTTAGCTGATTATGGAGGAGTTTTTTTGCAACCCCTGCTAGGCTTTCCTTCATTTGAGTCTATTCAGACAGTTTTTTCTTGATTGAGAAAGAAATACATTTACCATAGAAATTGACGGCTACTACAGTTGAGTCCCTTTATAACACTTTATTTGGGGCCCATAGGAATGAGCCCTATTATAAATGAACTGTGTTATTAAGGGATAATTTTACAAAGGAATGATATGAAAATGACCATTTCCTATAATTCCATGGTAAAAAAAATGGAAGCCACAACATGGCTGTACGTACCCAAATCTGTGTTGACATGGCATTTTATATAGGAACTGAACTGTATATTTCTTAATCTTAGATGTGATGGAAAATTTGCCCAAGCATTGAAGGATTACTCTGAGCTGGGCTCCAAGAAAGACGGTGTATCAGTCAATGTGGGTGATATGGAACTGCATGAGTTTAATAAACTGCTAGAAGTGGCTGCAGAAGGTCTTAAAAGGTAATGGTATCTATCTGGCACTTTAACATTTATGTAGGATAGTTGATTACTCTGAGCTGGGCTCCATGAAAGATGGCGTACTGGTCAATGTAGGTGATATGGAACTTCATGAGTTTAATAAATTACTAGAAGTGGCTGCAGAAGGTCTTAAAAGGAAATGGTATGGTTCTAGACTCAGTTATAAAGTTACTTTCAACAAATTTTAATTTCACACTCCTGTCTTGAGACTACATACAGCACTTAACCCTTAAAGCGCCAAGAAAAAAATGTATCTGAAAATGTCGCCTGCTGAAGTCGTCTGCTGCAAATAATTGCCTTGCATTATAGACGAATTAAGTATAGAAGTAAACAGCGTGGACCAAGAACAGACTGATCAAGGAGCAGTCTGATCTGGGTCCACACTGTTTGCCATAGAGGCTTCTTAAACATTTCGGCAGACGAGAAAAGCAGACAACTTTTGTTGGGATTGGCGCATTAAGGGTTAAGCTGCCTGGGCTGGATTCGAAAGGGATGTTAAAACTGAAATGAACTGTGAATGAGCAGTATGTTTGTCAGTCATTTTCTAAATTGAGCTGTGACGTGATTTCCAACAATGTGGTATTTTGACAATGATAGATTCAGACAAGCCTGTGCAGCCTCCTTTTAAGCTTAGAAACCTCAAATGAGGTTCGGTCAGAAGTTTAACATTCATAGAATATTTAAGCGACAAACAAAGGCTCCGATCAGTCTGAGTGTATGTGCAGGCTGGTCTGAGCCTTTGCTGGTCTGAGCCTTTGCTGGTCACACATACCAAATTGTCGGAAATCTCATGACAAGGCTCAATTAATTTTAGCCAGCACACAAAATTTATGTATTTATAGCTACTGAGTGGGGCCACAGGCCTTAATATAAAATTGGGCCTTCATCTACGTCCTTTTTTTTTGGTGGGGGGGGGGGTGCCAGAAGAAAAGGAATTGGAAGGAAAATCTTTATATTACGAAATCCTTGAAAAGTCCTTAAATTTTGTAGTGGATTTACACACTGTGGTCATACTGCAACAACGGCAATCTGGGTTTCGTCACTTATTCCGGTGTTAAGGTAACTTTCTCATTGTGTTCCATTTCTTCATTTAATCACAGATAAACGCCCCAAAATACTTGGGTTCTGATTGATTTTTGTTCGTCAAATTCACATTGTATATTCTATCTTTAAAATTATATGAAAACTTTGACGTTTGATGTCTAGGAATGACATAACAAATTATGGTTTTGTCATCGTAGATAATTCATCTATAACAAAACGTATAATTATGACTAAACCGTAATGGACATTTTTTTAATATAACTGTAAAAAAACACATTTAAAATATGTTTTTATCTCTGTTTTGGGAAAACAACACACAGGTTGTTAACTAGAGGATGCAATCTCGAAGCAAACATATTCAAAAGTTCTCATTTTTGTCAGTCTTTATTTGAAGGTAATTTTACGTTAACACCAACCAAGACCCAAATTGCTGTAGTTGTATGACCTTATGTTTACAGTTAATTGCCCATCCTATTTTTCTTTTCAGAGAGCTGAGTAATTTTATGCTAAAAATGGATATCTTGAATGATTTCCTGAGAGTGGGTGATCACCGGACTCTAGATGGGAGACCAAAGGTATAATATCTTATTGAAGGTATTGCAGTTTTATGAATCATTGTTGTATGTATTCGACATATGTGTACAGGGTTTCAACAGGCTTGAGAAGTGCTAGAAAGCCAGATTTGAATAGTGCTGAAAAAAACAAATTTGGGATATTGAAAAGCTTTGGAAGTTGCTTTTTACTCTACATTGTTTTTCATTCATATAGGATGAATCCATATTAATAATGAATTTGCACCACTTGACAGACTGGAAATCAGATGTAGAGTCGGCAATCACAACTGAAAAAGAGCTCAATAAGTAAGTAAGTAAGTAAGTAAGTAAGTAAGTAAGTAAAGTCTTTATTTAAAGAGGGTGACAACATTTAGTAGAACAACTAATCTTCCATGAGGCCCTCAAAATAAATAATATGTACACACACAAAATAGAACAAGTTTACACAAACTATCAAATTTAAATTGTTAAACCCTGTTCTACTGAGCAAAACAATCCCAAAGCTTAAAGCTAAATTTTGGCTAGACCATGAACTGAATGCACAAAAGTGGATCCTGGTCAGCTGATCAGTTTCCACACTATTTCCAAAAACGGGATATATCTAGGTTCAGCAGGACAAGGGTTAATTTGATATTTTCAAGAGTAATTCCTTCTTAAACACCATTAGAGAGTCAAACAGTTAGGATCAAGATCTGGCTCAACATTTTGTCTATCCTGATCTGGTTCCAAAACTATTTGCAAAGGTTATTAACAGGCAACAATTGCAGCAAAGGGTCAGCTGCATCATGAGTCATAAAATAAACTGCACTCAATAAATGACCAGAACTACCTTGACCACCCAGGGTTCCACTTAATAGAATTAAATGCATTATTACAAGTAGAGCAGAAAACAGTATGCAACCTGATTAGCTTGCTTCAGGATCCAGCTGATTTGGTTCTATACTGATTTCAAAACAGGATCTGCTATATCTTCAAATGAATCTTTAAAATTTAAAGCCTTCACCGAAACGAAATGCAAAGGTTTTAGTAAAGACCTGGTAAGAATGACAAATGTAGCAGAAATAGTTCAGAAATTAATATGATGGTACTAGAGTAGCATCTAGTGTAAGTAATTAAGCATTTCAATTTATACAAACAAGGCAACAAATTCTGAACCCTTACCATGCTTTACTACACTCTTCCCCACTTTAAATCCAACTGACTTGCAGGGTTCCACTTAATAGAATTAAATGCATTATTACAAGAAGAGCAGAGAACAGTATGCAACCTGATCAGCTTGCTTCAGGATCCAGCTGATTTGGTTCTATACTGATTTCAAAACAGGATGTAACCAGTTTCAGCATCGTATGGGTTAAAAGATTTACCTTTTAAATTATTTACAGGTCATCATATGTTTATAAACTTTCTCAGCAGTAAATTCGACGAAAAACGTATTGAGTGATAATTTTATGGAGAAGAAATTAAGGATACTGCCTATTTATTAATATTTCTTATGAGTGTTGATCCAGATCAGCTAGCTTCTGTAAAGCCAGCTGATCAGGATCCACACTCATTGAAAGTTAAAGAATCAACATAGCTAAAGAAGTAAATAGATAGAGGAAAAATGAACAAATATACAATATAAAATATATACATGAACAGTTAACAGCTGAGTGATCATTTTCTTATCAGCCAAACTTAATTCAAGAGCCAGTTTAAACATCTTTTATGGAATGTTTCTTGAGTTTCGGCACTTTTAACTTCTTCAGGCAAGCTGTTCCAAATCAAGCATCCAGAATATCTTATGCTCTGCTTAAAACATTCTGTTCTTGGTTTTGATGGCACAAAACACCTTGTTGATGCAGATCTGAGGTTTACGGATATGTTGAAGTCACTACGCAAGTTATAGTTTTCACTTATATATGTGGGAGTAAGATTGTGATACACTTTGAACATAAACTTGGCCTTTCTTAGAAACAAACGATCATAAATAGACTGTATATTTAATGATTTCATAGCCTCGTGTGAGTTTTCTACATTATAATCAAGTATTACTCGAACTGCCCTCTTTTGCATCCGCAAAATCTTTTGTTTGTTACTTTCAGATGTATTTCCCCAAATTATGTTACAAAAATCAATGTGAGGTTGTATGTATGACTTGTAAAACTGAATGCGATGTTCTTTTGATAAGTAAACTTTCATTTTAGACAATAACCATATATTTGAAGCAATTTTCTTTGATATGTGCTTAATATGTTCATTCCATGTTAAATTATTGTCCACAAAAACACCGAGAATCTTGTCACTAGTTATCACTTGCAGAGGCTCCACAGTAAAATTGAGATTAAGGCCATCTGTATCTAAACCATGTCGCTTTTGATTTGTGGTTATGAGCATTACTTTAGTCTTAGTTGAGTTTAAAACCATACCATTATTCTTGCACTATTTGTGGAGTTCATTCAAGGCTATCTGAAGATTCTTTTCAATGGTATTTTGAGAAGTTTGGACATCATATAATGTTGTATCGTCAGCATACATATCTGTAGAAACATTGCTGGTATACAGTGGCAAGTCATTAATGAAGAGTAAGAATAAAAGTGGTCCCAAAATTGAGCCTTGAGGAACACCACATGTTATTGGTCTGAATCTTGATTGGGTATTGTCTATCGAGACCTGCTGCTGTCTCTGTGATAGATAAGACTTGAACCAAGAGAGTGTTTTGTCCTTTATGCCATAAAATTCAAGTTTGGACATCAAAATATCATGATCAACAAGATCAAATGCTTTTTTAAAGTCAACTAGGACCACCCCTATCATTTTTCCATCATCAATGGCATTTAGCCAGGAGTCAGTCATGAAATTAAGTGCTGTCTCACATGAATGATGTGGTCTAAAGCCTGATTGTGTTTTATGCAGTAGATTATTTTCATTGAGGTACAAAGTAAGGCTATCTGAAACATGCTTTTCCAGAACCTTGGATAGAACAGGCAAAATTGAGATTGGACGATAGTTGTTTATTTCTTCAATAGGACCATTCTTATGTAGCGGAGAAACTTTTGCCTCCTTCCACTTATCAGGAAAACAGTTGGAATTGATACTGCTATTACAAATGAAGGTTATGTCGTCAGCTATGTGTGAAGCAGCAAGTTTCAAAAGTCTCGCACCAATATTGTCAGTACCAGTAGCTTTACTCACATCTACATTTGACAAGTATTTCAAAACCTTTTCTTTGTTGATAGTTGGGATTACAAATGATGTATCCTGAGAAATTTTGCTTGAACAGAAATCTTTAAGTTTATCATGATTTGAAGGGGTAATAGGTTCTTTGATTTTAGAAGCTACATTTACAAAAAAGTCATTAAATGTATTCGCAATCATAGTTGGATCTTCAGTAGCCTTATTTTCATCAATATTGACAGATGCTATTCCAGACTGTCTTTGACAGCCTTTTCCTGCTCCAACTTCTTGGAATAGCTTGTAAATACTTCCTGGTTTACCTTTGTGCGTGTCGATATATGTTTGATAATTTTCTTGCTTAGCTTTCCTTATCATATTAGTTACCTTATTTCTCCAATATTTATATTCATTTTCATTGCCTAATGATTTGTGCCTGTCTCTAGTCTTTATAGATTCCAGTAATTCGGGTGTTATCCATTGGGGCTGATTTTTATGTTTAACCCTATGTTGTTTGATTGGCACATTAGCATTAACAACATCTAAAAATAAATCTGACCATGTAGCTAGAATATCATTGGCATCATCAAAAATGTGTATTATATCCCAAGGCACCTCTTTAAGGTCATTTACAAATTTAGCTTCATCAAAATTCTTAAACACTTTTAACTCATGACATCGCCTCTGTGAGTGATATAATGCCATACATTAAAATTGATAATTTAAGATAAATTTAGTAACGTTATTTAATTACCTCTATAACAACTTTGTGTACATAATGACAAAATCTTATTGTATTCATGTGATTTTAAAGTAATTTTAATGTCATATGATAAATAAAATTTAACATTCATGCTCCTGTATTATTGACTTAATAAAACTTGTGAAAAGTGATCAAATGCTCCGCAAGCCTCTCAGTGTATCTTATCATATAAGCTGCTATACAACAGGCTGGTTTTAGTCTTACCCGATCACCAAACTCAAAGGGAGCGCAGTGGTAGAGTGCTTAACACGAGACCGAAGGACTGCGGGTTTGACCTCACCGGCGTCACTGAGTTGTATCCTTGAGCAAGAAAATTAATCCTAGCTTAGTACTGGTTCAACCCAGGAAGACCCATCCCTTTATAACTGAAAGATTGTTGCTGGGATGTAAAGAATCAAATCAAACAAACAAAATCACCAAATCCAAAAGATATGTTATAGTGATGTGACTCATATCTTCTCTGTTTTGTTGACAGTTAGCAGGGCCTGGTATACCAACAATGTTGGAGCAGTTATCTCGTGTCCGTGCAGACATTCTATCCTTACAGACAAAGGTAAGACCAGATATTTTATGACTTTTTGGTTACTGTAAAGGCGGCACCTCATGAATGCGTAATTAGGATTGGTCAATTTTAGACATAGGTAAAAGCTGATAATGAGGCATGGTTTTATTCGAAAGTAACTATCATCTTGCGCCATTACCTCAGTATAGACGCAAAGCACATTATTTAGTCCCTTAAAATGCTGCAAAATGCCTGCATCTGAAAATGTCTATTTAACATATGCACAGAGGCAAACATTGTGGACCCAGATCAGACTGCTCATACATTTTGTGATTATGTGCTTTAAGGGTTAATAAATGTGAGTTCAGTGTGTATACGGTTAGGATTATCATGAAATGCACACACGTTTGCACAACCCAAACAACTAACTAATTCTTCACCAAATTATAAATAGAACCTGATTTCCCTTGATTAGCAGATGAAATAGCCGAACCACGCCCAGATATGAATATTAAAATTATCGCCTTTACAGAGAGCAAAAAGTTCTATTATACAAGATGGTTTCTATTTAAGAGTGCATTATTAGAAATCATTTTTTTATCTCTCAATCAAAACATATACTGTGGGTACTCAAAAGAACGGTCTCAATTATCACTCAAAACCAATGTTAAATTTGATGGATAAGGAAATAATTAGACTGGCTCCAGTCCTTAAAACATTTTTCATCAATGTGCCAATATATCATATACTTGTAGCTAGTCTTACTCTGATGGCTCTGTTTTAAAACAGAGCCATCAGAGTAAGACTAGCTTCAAGAATATGATATGACACATTGATGAAAAATTGTTTTAAGGACTGGAGCCAGTCTAGGAAATAATTACATTTTTTGCTGAAAGTGTTCGCTTAGCTGGACCTATAATATTGCAGCCTGTACCATAGTAATCCTGGTAAGTGCACCTTGTGCAAAATTCTTTCCAAAATTATATACAACAGTCTATTGATTAATTTTGGAAATTATTTTTTTGTTCCGAAAACACCAATTTTTACTGATTGTGAAAGCGTATGCCAGGAATAGGTTATGTTGAACCTAATGACGTGGCCACATGGTCACTGTGAACAAAACGTATGCCAGAAATAGGTTTTGTTGACAAAATGTATGGCAGGAAAAGGTTATGTTGAACCATATTAAGTGGCCAGCATATAGTGTAGGCCCCTGTGTCGAAATTTGGGCTCCCGTGTGCACTTTTTGGTAAAAGTGATTCTTATTGATTTTCAACTAGAGAAATATATGCAGTGTAAGAAAAAGATGTTTACAATTTTTTCTTGCAGTATTAACGCCACAGTGACGTCGCAAAATGGGATATTGTCATTTCACTTGCATCAAAGAACTTATATGTGGTGTGGTTATTTACACACCTGAAATAATCTTATTTTTTATGTTTGTTGCATTGAAATGGTTGAAAACATCTGTAGAAACACTAAAATGAAAATTGATTCAATATGGACTTCAATTTTACGTGAAACTGACGTCGATTTGATATCAATGTGCTGGAAAAACTCATTGTGTACAAAAAAATAATTCTAGAAATTCTCATGTGCCTCGTAACTAAAATCAGATCTTAGCATAACTGTATGTTCCTGGCTAAGCTTTTTGAAACAAGCTAGCTGTCTGATGGTTGGGGAGTTTAGCTGCTACAGCATGTTAACTACGTTACCCTTCATGTCTTTAAACAAAATAAATGAAATCAAGGTTGTTAAGGTAATACTTGAATTATTTAAATTGGACAAACATTCATGGAATATAGAAGAAAATTCATTCCTTACATATATTTATGTTTATAAAAGTTATATGGGCCCATTGTAATGTCCTTTATGTTACATTTTAAGCTACTCCCTTTAAAATCACTGAAATTATGTTAAATAGTTTTCTTTGATAAGTTCCCAGTTAACTTTCAGGTTTTAAACACATCTTCCAAAACAAGTGATAGACCATTATATAGCTGCAAACAGTTTGTTTGTATCACAAATACTTTAAGAGTTATAAACTGTTAAATATGATGACCCTGAACAAAAAGGTTCATTATTTAATTCAGCGTGAAATTCAATCTGAAAACCTTCACTGAAAACCTTCAAACACCACATATGAGCATTCTGTTAATAAGCAAGAGTGAAAAGGCTAGGTTTAACTTCGTTTCTGGTATAAAATATTAGTTTTGTTTTTGTTTGTATAGCATCATGTAACGTATATTACAACTTTCAAGACTGCATATACATTGCTTTATTCAATATATTATACATCATAGGATATTTTATTTCATCTTAAAATTGGCTGTGCTTGTTAAATAGTTATCAAGATACCAGTCTGTCTGAAAAAAGGATTTATCAGGATTTATTAAGTTCCTACTAATTATCCATGCACATTTACATTTGCAAAATAGTATATATTTGAACTTTTTACATCTACAAAGAAATGATTCGCCCATAATTATAGATTTTAAAATTCATAAACAAAGGAAATAATAGCACTCAAGTAACAGCACTTAGAAGGATACATTTCAATTTTCTGTCAAGTTTGTTAAAATAACATAATGTTACTGTACAAAATATATTCTAATGCCATATGTTTATCCAAAATGTTAACAAAGCAGATATATAATTGAGCCAGAAATGCTAATATATTATGTTAAGTTTAGAGTTTTGTAATATTTTTATGAAGATTTCTAAGTTTATTGAGTTACTTCTCTTCAGTTTTTTAAAATGTCTGCAATTAGTTATTGTTTAATGTGACTGTCTCAAAATCAATTTGTATCCTGACTTTTAGCTGTGAGTGCATATGATGACGCATTACAGAAGCTTTGTAATTAATTTTAGTTTATATACAACAGAGCTTTCGTTGCGCAATCAACAAAACTGTCCACCACATTAAGTAAGTACCTTGGATCACTTGCTTAACCGAAAATATCTAAAGAACTGCTTTATTGATGAAAAACATTTCCCTGGAAATAGAGGAAGTTAGTTATGGTGGTGAGTTTAACTTTAACGCCACACTAGGTATGGTCATATATATATATAGGTCAGCTGTAACTACAATACCAATTTAAATAAAGACTATTCAGCTAAAATTGTATCCGGCCAAATTTTAACAGATGACATTCAATTTATTGTAAAGTACATTTTACAATGGTTTTTAGAATGCTGGATAGAAATGTAAAATATAAAAAAAAATATGCAGTCAAGAGATTTGATCTGATGTAGTTTGAGCAATAAATGTTTATATACCTGATATTAATTTTCACTAAACAGAACGTTGGCAAAATATTACAGGAACCTCGCAAACATGATAAATGTAATCATTAATAACAATGTTTACATGTATATGTGTACTTAAGATTAGAATGAGTTGTTAACTTGCCAGGATATAGATTCAAAAGGAGCATGCACAATGCTAACTGTTCAGCATTAAGATGACACCCTTCTCAGTATCAACATTGTCACAAATGATAGTCACACATGCAAAGTTTAAAAATGTAAATGAACTTATGCATATCTACTTTGGCATGTACATGTATACTTTTATTCAAGTATCTCTTAAAGAAATAATTTCATTTAAATGTACAGGATATCATTATAAATCTCAGAGGTTGATTTAGCAGTGCATTTTTGTCAATTGTGTAATATGTGTGCATGGTATAGTTTACGAAATGTTGAATGCTATATTTCAGATATGTTCTTTGACAGTAGCCCAAGTATAAATCATGGTGCTTTTAGATGAAAAATAGTTTTACTCTTTCACTGTAATTCATAAATAAATATTTGGACTAGCAAATGCATTGTTTAATCGCTCATGATGATGCAGAAAGGCTAGCATAATAAAATTTGGTCTTCATTCTACATTCTACTTTGTGTATACTAGCAGCAAATGCTCTGGCAAGTCTACCTACACATATGCACAGTCTCACCTTTGATTTGAACTATGCAAAGAAATATTAGGCTGCAATTTTATATCAACAATAATGCATACATTTGACATGCTAAATATCAAATTGATATTATCTGCAACAATATTCCGCTGTAAGACCAATTGGTCAAATTGATAGAATAATGCAACACAAATAATTTATTAAAAGCAATAATTTATTGTGAGTCAGCTATTTTAGCAATGGCTACAATATACATGTAATACTAAGAATGCCTGGGGCTTTTCTACGTAATAAACATATCTCTTTCAAATGTATGTCTAAAATGAACCATTAGAACAAATGTTGTTCTGTTTACAAGACAGAACAGATGTTAAGACATGTCCTTAAAATTCTCTTGTTATGCATTTTACCATCTAAAATGGTATCCTTTTATCACCAAACTGGACATCGTTTTGATATAAAGCAGTTATAACCATAGGGATAGGCTTGGCGTGTGACATTACATATGCTTGAATTGACCTACAATTACAAATTCTGAAAAGTTTTATTCCTGAATGGTATCAGCATAGTAGTTGTAATTGATAGCTGGCTTATACAATATGTAATAAATCTTACTAAGCTAGTCCATGCTTATATTATTGTGTTATCTAAAATATGATACAATATAATACGATATATTTTATTCAGTTTCAGACATAAAACAATGTTTATAACCTACTCAATAAGTTAACATGGTAATATAGTGAAACAACAATAATAATTTTCCTGAGGAGCATAACACATTTCTTCTGATATGTTTGATGACATAATATGTGTCTTTTATATATCATCTCACGCATAAAAGAGGCAAATATATCAGTGAGATGAAATATATCATTTAATAAGCATTTAAGAAAATAAATTTTTGTTTACATATTTGATAAAATGCAAAGACTTAAACATTTCTTTGTATGTGAATAAGGTTCAAATTGCATTCTTTTATTCATCCATGCGTTGTTGGTAGTTTCCTTTAATGGCAATTAATGGCAGTTAAATGGCAATAAATAGCCCACTAGTAGTGTAGAGTGAAATAGTGTTCCTTTGTAATTTAAAGATGTATTTAAAGTAACGTATATCACAGTAATAACAGATCCTTCTACTTTGATAATATCACATTGCTAGCAATTTACTTACAATTAAAGGTTATATTGGCATGTAAGAATAAGGAGTTATTAGATAAGATTTCCAATTATTGTACAGTAACGTAGACAATTTTGCTATTGTGTGGTATCGCCCTAATCGCTGAAGGGTTAACACACATTATTGTGTGGCTTGTAGAATGTGGTTTTAGACAATTATAGTATACAAAACTCTCCTAGGAGGTATTTTGGTAGTCCAATGTCTAGTGACAGTAATGCATAAAACAGTTATACATTTAAAGTAACATATATAACTGTAACATCATAGTGGTGTATTGTTTAAATGCATACCGGCTGCTCCTTTCCTTTAAAAATGTTTTAAGGCAAAAATCATGTGGATAAATAATAATTAGGTATATTTTGGTATTTGCAAAATAGGATTTAAAACTTAAATAGAGTAATGTAGTTAACATGCCTGTCTAAATATAGGTCAGAGAGCTAGTGTATGTCATTTCGCATCTTATATAATGTCCTTTCAGAATATTATAGTAAACGATATTTCCCTGCTGTGTAGAGAGGAGGTCCTAGCTATTTGAGCTTTCACTATCACAGAATTTTCATTTCGGTAATGACGTCACATTTCCATGTACAGACATCATTTTGAAGCTAATGTAACCTCTTTATAATCCAGAGTCAGTGTCTATGCTCCAGAATCAACATGCCGCCAGTAAAATTACCACAACTGATCAAACAGTTCATGTTTATGCCTGCTGGAATTCATAACACTCCACTTTCAAGCCTTAAATAAGCTAAAAATGGGTACGTCACTTTGTGACGTCACAATGACGTTAAAACGCCAAGGAAAAATTGTAAACATCTTTTTTCTTAATCAGGATACATTTTGCTACAAGAAAATATATGTTTGACACTTTTACCAAAAAATGAACACGGAATTACACAGCGGCCTACACTAATAATGATTATGAACAAAACATATGCAAGGAATAAGTTTTGTTGACAAAACATATGCCAAAAATAGGTTGTGTGGACCATAGGTTGATTTGTTCTGTCAATCAGTAAAATCTGATGTTTTCCGAACAAAAAAATAATTTCGAAAATTAAATAAGCTGTTATACCTTGTTTGAAAACTGTGTAGATCCAGATCTGTTGGCTTCTTTTGAAGCCAGCTGATCAGGATCCACACTGTTTCCATCCTTATGATGAACCCATCTTCTGCTAAACTCCAGCTGTAAAGTTTTTAGAACTTAATTTTCGCTATAAATTTTTAGCTCACCTGAGCCGAAGGCTCATTGGTGAGCTAATAGTATACCAGTGACTCCGGTGTCCGTCCGTCTTCGGTCAACATTTTCAAACATCTTCTCCTCTGAAACTACTGGGCCAATTGAACTCATATTCCATATGGAGACTACTTAGGATGGGGGAACGAAAGTTTGTTCAAATGGTCTTGGTCACATGACCAAGTTTGTTCAAATGATGATCCTAGGTTGACCTTGACCTACTTAACGTCAAGACCAAATTTGCTTGCTAATGCATTTAAATGGGAAAATTTCTGAAAAGTTAATTTTTTTTAAAACTGTAAAAGCCAAAGTCATTATTCTAACTTGATATGTTTAACCTAATGAGACAATGGCTATGATTAAGTTCAAAAGGTCAATATTGACCTTTGACCTTTCAGCTTAGGTCGCTCATATTAGAGTCCCATCAATATATTAAAACATAGTTTTCTCACAAACCATTGGCCCAATTGAACTCAAATTTCATGTGAAGACTCCTTATGATAAGTTTATGCAAAATATTTTGGTCACATGACCAAGATGACCACCACGCCCATATATGGTAAAAACCATTTAAATATCTTCTTCTCTGGAACCAAAAGGCCAATGGCCTTGGGACTTAGTATGTAGTATTGGAGATATGAGCCCTACCAGATTTGCACAAATGATGAATCTAGGTTGACCTTGACCTACTTGATGGCAATTTCAAATTTGATTCATAATGCATTTATTCGGGAAAAATCTTGAAATGTTCATTTTTCTATAACTGTTGAGTCCGAAATCATAATACTTGCAAGAAATGTTTAACCTAATGAGACTAGGGTTTTATATAAGTACCAAATGTCAAGCTGACCTGTGACCTTTTATCCAAGGCCACTCATTTGGACTGTCACATACCTATCTAAACATCTTTTCCTCAGAAATCTCTGGGCTGTTTGATGGGGTATTCATTAGATTGTTTTAGGTCACTTGACCGAAATGGCCGCGACCCCCATAAAACAAAATATGTTTCATTATAAGCCGTAGTTGATCTTGACCTATTTTAACATTATTAAGGAGATCAGGTGAGCGCTTCAGGACCATCAGGTCCTCTAGTTTATCTTAAATTTTAACAAAATGTGTTCGCGATGAAAGTTGTAGAGGAGACTTTCCGCCAACTTCTCCAAATAGTCTGGTGCTTGTGGCTTAAAAGGATTATTGTGTACATAGATGAAGATTTTGAAATAAATTGAATTCATCCTAAATTTCTAAGTCTTTTATTGACAGGTAGAAATTTGTAAATGGGTGACAGAAAGGGGTAGTCTAAAAAATGTTTGTAAGCGGTGTATATCCCGTTTATTCAAAGGTTGTGCACATCGTAAAACTGCCGTTAACATGCTCAGAATTTACCATGCATATGCAGAATCAACTTTAAGCAGGCTCATTTGTAGGAACAAAGGGTTTTCACATGACATGCAATTTTATGCTTTTATGCATGTGCTATGAATGAACGGTTTTGAGATAACCCACTAGCTTAACGCAGGAGCGAATATTGGGCGCGATTTCCATTATATTTGAATAAACCATCCATTGCTTTAGTAATTGAGTTTGGGCGGTGCAATGTAACTTTTTGACTGGCATCTAGGACTTGGTTTATTTGCACTTTGCTTAAAATCTCCAGAGAGTGCATCTAAGCACAGAGGAATCGCCAGCATCTTGGATGGTGAAACTGTTTGGCGAAGTCGGCGGAGATGTTCCTGAATACTTTTCATCTGGAGAAGTTTTTTTATAAAGGATGGCTGATAATGGCATTTCAAGTTGATACTTTGGGCGATAACCAAAACTCAGTTTTGATAATCGCTAAGGATTAAGCTTGACGCTGATTAGCCATTAACAAATATCTACATTTTTATCTTGTAGGCACAAGAAACTATTCAGCTTTCATCAATCGCATCGGAATATGAGTACCTAGAACAACCACCAGATGGAGCTGGCGAGCAGATATCCAATAATCTGTCTCCATTTTTATCTTCGATGTACAGACCTTGTATACCACAAAGCAAGTTTGATGTAAGTATCAGCTTGTTCAGATGAGAAATATGTGAAATTAAGGTTGAGGCCCTCTGAGGAGTTTTGGGCTGGGAGGGAACAAGCGCAATTATTTCGGAGGAATACTGAAAAAAAGGCCTAATTTTTAGCAGAACAGGGAAACAAAGATGGGGCACAGGGAACATAATTTGAAAAAAAAAGGAAAACAGGGGAAACAAAGTAAGTAATAAGGCAAAGATCAGGAATCGATACAACCAAGTACCACACCTGACCCAGGACACCACATGGGAAAGTGACAAAAACACAAAAAACGTCACATACAAGAGAGCCAAGAGGTTAGCTCTTTCCCAGCAGCTGACCACAAGGCTGCAATGAACAGACAAGAAAGCATGACAACTTATTTCAAGAGTACAGGCCCCCGAGGTTACATAACTTTTTTTCATACTCAACTCAGCTGAGCACGAAATTTATCCTGCTCATAAATGTTAAAATGCCAACAATCATTGGCATTTTAACATTTATGAGCATGATAAATACAACATCTGAGAGACTTACAGCAAGAAACTTCTTTATTTGTTGGTATTTTAGTGTTTAACACCAGTTGAAATTTCGTACTCAGTTGAGCATGAAAAAAGTTTTATAACCTCGGGGCCTGGTGCCCTCATTGAAGGGCCTCAGGATCACTGTAATGTACATCTCTCTTGATATTATGTCACAAATATAAGCAGTACTGATACAGTAAAACCTGTCTTAAGCGGCCACTCAAAAATAGACAAAACAAAGCTCTTAAAGACGTATGGTAGCTTATTGAAGGTCGAAAGTATTGCAGAATGTCTCTTGGATCATTCTGCAATACTTTTGACCTGCATTATGGATAATCGGTTTTAAAACCAATGTTTGGTCTTTTTGAGCATTCAACAATACTTTTGACCTTCATTAAGCTACCATTTGTCTTTAAGACCTTTGTTTTGTCTATTTTTGAGTGGCTGCTTAAGACAGGTTTTACTGTAAATTCAGAAAGAGGCTTTATGAGCACAAAATAGATAGCAGTATTAGCTTCCCTAATGATAAGCACAGCTTCTTAACCGTATCTTTTTTTCTAAGTGGAAAATTATATCAAATCCATAAGTTTGTTTGTTTGATTTGATTCTTTACGTCCTATCAACAATCTTTCAGTTAAACAGGGACGGGTCTTCCTGGGTTGAACCTGTACTAAGCTAGGATAAATGTGTCTTGCTCAAGGACCACAACGCAGTGATGTTGGTGAGGCTCGAACTCGTGGCCCTTCGATCAGTCAAGCACTCTACCACTGAGCCACTGCGCTCCCTTTCAAATCCATAAGAAATCTTGTCTATAGAAAATAAAGATTCAAATATATTTCTCTGAAGATTATTATTTGGATCTCAAATGCTAGCATTTTTTTTCTTTTACACATACAGTATTATTTCTAACCAAGACACAAACTAAGATACAAGCCTTCAATGTTTACAATATAAATCAAGTGGTTTTCCTATGCTTATACTCTTCAGTTTTTATATTAAGGCCAAACTAAATATTTAAAGCTGCAAAGTCTGTAACTTTTGATCTTCTATTTCTAGAAATAATGTTTTTAATTTTCAAGAACACAGTAATATAGCTAAAATTTGGGTATACATTTAAATTGCCAGCTTCGTAAACCTTAACAAATTATCGCTATCAAAGCAACAGCATTTATGTTAAAAATTTACTGTCTAGAATTTCTGGAAGGGATGTTAATAATTACCAACAAGAGAAAAACAAATGTTTTTATAAGATAATTTACTTTTCCATGCAGTTTTCAGCTGTAGTGAACACATTTATTGTTAAAAGATAACTCAATTATCTTTTTACAAATGATTTAAAAAGAAAAAAAGTTCTGGAAATGTTCATAATTGCAGACTTAGTCACTTTAATGCATTATTATAACTTCATGCTGCCTTAAAATAATCTTCAAATCCTTCTTCAGGCCATAGTTAAGAGTGCCTACCAGAAAAATAATTTTCTTATTTCTCAACCAAAACATATGTTGTGGGTACTCAAAAGAACTGTATCAATGAGACGGTTCTTTTGAGCACCCAAAACATATACTAAAAATTATGGGTAAGAAAATATTTGCAATTTATGCTGAAATTTTTTGTGTATCGAAACCTATGCTTCTTTTTTCCTCTTTTTGCTGAGAGTCACATGAAGGCTATCATTGACAGGGTTCGCACAGGTTTGAAAAATACTTGAAAATACAGGACTGTCTTGAAAAGTCCTTGAAAATTAAATTTGCCTTGGAAAGTACTGGAAAAACACTCAAAGGCCTTGAAAATTCCTTGAATTTTACCATTTATAGGAGTATTCAACATTGTCTTTGTAGACCTTAATCAGTATAAAATTGTAGTGTCTTTATTTGGTGCAGCATATGCTGCACCAAATAAAGGCACAACAATTTTATAACTATTTTCTAAAACTAATATTTAAGTAAAGCAGTCCAACATTTCCAAAGTAGTATTTTAATGTGTAAATCAGTATTTTATATAAGTTTTCAGACCTTGAAAACAGTAGGAAAGTCTTTAAAAGTACTTGAAAAGTCCTTGAATTTTACACAAACTTGCCTGTATGAACCTTGATTGACTTACAGGTGAAGAAGGTGAAACATGGGAGGATTACAAAGATAACACTGACAGTAGACTTACAGATGGGGAAATACTCGGTGATTAAACCTGCCGGTAAAGAAACTCTCGACCAGAACACTGTCCCACATGATGAAAGTAAGTTATAGATGACAAGCTCAACTAAAACACCTGAAATGACTTGACTACGGACCATATTTCCTTGTGCACAGCTTTATGTTAGATGCAGTTTGATCAGTGTTTACTGCCATGACAAAAGTAGTCAGAAGTGCATTTGATCACAATTCAGTTCTATAGCGGAAAGAGCAGAGTCAAATACATTGTGTACTTCAATGTACATAACAAAGAATAAGTAACTACTGGTATATTGCACCTCAAATGGAACACAGTTTTTCATTTTTAAAATTTTACATGAAGGTTTCTTCACGCTGAAAATTTGCATGCGCATAGATATAGCAAAGCCCTAACTAGATTTAAATTTTGGCGGAGAATGATATCAATCTTACTGCTCTGATATCTTATAAAAATAAATAACTTAGTTTTTGTTGGAATGAAATTACCCGTTTAGTACCCATTTTTGTACAGTCAGTGCAATACACCTTGGATAGATATGGTAGTATTTGCTCAGCTATAAAATGTCCATTAGAGATTACAGCAGACGATTATTTTGTAACATCAAATGGTGGGGTTTACGATGCAATCCAAGCTGCTTTTATAGTTCTACGGATAATGGGTTATTAACGCATTTCATGCCTACCAAGTACCATCATTTTGAATGCTTCCGTCTGGCTACCTAATTGTATGTTTTGTTCATGTGTCTGTATGTGCGATTGTACAACTAGAAATGCACAGGCCTGAAAATACAAATAAGATCACTTTATGTACGGGCACTTACATGTACTACATTCATTTTATATTTAAGTTTTACTGCTTCCTTATATGATGGAAAATATGCATGTTTTCATTTGGGAGTGGACCGAGATCAATCACAGGAGCTTGAAGTTCAATCCTTAAATTGCCCCTATAGCCTCAAAACCAAAAGCTCACATAATGACATTATGAGATTTTAGGGTTTAGAAGTGATTTTAGGGTAGAACTTCAAGCTCCTCTGGATCCATAAGCAGACTCATTCATGGAATAGCTAGGCAACTAAGAGGGCATTTTGGGTAGTAGACATCTATAGATGTAGCCTTTCGTTTGTGTCACCATCTTTGTGACATGGTTAGATAACTGAAATATTGTTGACTAGATTGATAAACAGCAACGCAAGCCAATATACAGCTATAGTCTGTGCTCGATAAGAGTAGGGTGACGAAACAGATTTACAGTTAGAAGTATGAATGAAAACCCTATATTTGTCCAATCAAGTGAATAAAGTACCATAACGTGACCAACAACATAACTCTACTCTTATCTAGCAAGGACTCTACATTAAAAACCCACTGATGCATTGTAAATTGTCTTATATTAGTATATACAGGGTTTTTATATTCAACTGATAGTCATTGATCCGTATCGCTCAAGGTACAAGAAGGGAATGTTATTTGGCATAAAACATTCAGAATGTTAAAATTCCATCCTATCCCAGCATTTTTGAAAACATATACAAACTTCAAAAAAATATTTTTGGTTAGGGTTTTTTTGGTTAAAATATATTTTTGAAGTAAATTTAAAACTCCCATTTTAGATTTAATGTTATTGCCAAAAACAGTGTTCCATTTGAAGGGCTATACTCCAGTAATTATCAACAAATCATACACAACTTGTGTAAACAATAAAGAAAGCAAGCAAAGAAACAAATAAGTACCATTCAATTAGAAGAAATTTAAATGTGTCAATGTTCAGTGCAAACAAGCTTACAGAGAATCAATTAATTTCTTATTTAGTGAGCACCCAGATTATCCCTCAATAGTTGTGCTTCCTTTATAAACCTGCATGTCATTCTTGCTTGTATGTCTTTGGATTGATAATATCATCTATAAAAAGCAGTGTTTTACATAAACAGTTAATAATACATGTCTCATATGACTATATTTACATTTTCAAAGCAATTCTAAATGAACCTTCAGATTTTTGCAATCATTTATAGGGAGCACAGTGGCTCAGTAATAGAGTGCTTGACTCGAGACCAAGGGGCTGTGGGTTCAAGCCTCATTGGCGTCACTGTGTTGTGTCTTTGAGCAAGAACATTAATCCTAGCTTACTACTGGTGCAACCCAGAAAGACCCGTTCCTTTATAACTGAAAGTTTGTTGATGGGACGTAAAGAATCAAATCAAACAAGCAAGCAACCATTCATAGCCTCATGAATGACATAAATATGATTGACAGCTTCCAGCGCAATATGATTCATCAATGTCTTCGGGCTTCACATACTTTTCAAGAGACTCGAAGTTTTCATGATTAAATGAACACATCAAAAATTGAATTAATTTCTTAAGTATCTAAAGCAGACATAGAAAGCAGATAACATATAATGAGATTATTTGTTCTCTATTTTACAGTACTACATCTTATCAAGAGTACAAAAGACAAGAGTAGTCTTGACATCATACTTGACGGAAAGAAGAAACAGACATATACCTTTGCCAGTCCACATGCTAGGGAGAGTTTCTGTATGCAGATTAGGCAGATGAAAAATATGTTTTCAGCGGAATCCGAGATCGACCAGCTTTCTGTATTTGTGGGAACATGGAATATGGGTAGGTTTCTTGTCATATACAGTAAAAACAAATGAATATGAGCACAGAGTTCGCACAGGCTTAAAAAGTACTTGAATTTAGAGGGCTTTCTTGAAAAGTCCTTGAAAATTAAATCTGCCTTGAAAAGTACTGGAAAAATCACTCAGAAGCCTTGAAAAGTCCTTGAATTCTACTATTTTCTGTAGGACTTAGCACTGTTGATAATTATGCTGCACCAAATATAGGTACTACAATTTTATACTAATTTTCCAGTACTAATGTCTCTATTATCTCAGTCTAGCATTTCTTAAGTAGACTTTTAACACTTAGATCAGTATTTTTCATTAATTTTAAGTCCTTGAAAACTGTTAAAGAGGCTTTTAGAAGTCCTTGAAGTCCTTGAATTTTACTCATACTTGCCTGTACGAACCCTGGATCAGGAAATTCCTCATTCACAGATCACAGACCAAACCATGGGGCCCAGAGGAAGAGACACCAGGACATACGGTAAAACCTGTGTTCAAACAGCCACTTTTAAAAAATACCAAAAAAAATACCAAAAATTGGTTTTCAAGACTGATTATGGCTTAATGGAGGTGAAAAGTATTGCAGAATGCTGCAAGGGGAGCATTCTGCAATACTTTCGACCTTCATTAAGCTACTATTTGTCATTGAGATCTTTGTTTTGTCTATTTTTGAGTAGCCGCTTAAGACAGGTTGACAGGTTTTACTGTACATACTACATACACAAGAACAAAACAAGCAAAGCAACCAGCTCTCTCTTCCTCAGTGAGATGATTGCCAAACTAGAAAGGACATGAAGAAGGACCAGGGATTTTCCTGCCTTTCTTAAGTCAGGTCCAGGGGCCTGTTGAATTTGGGAAAATCATTTGGACCATCAAAATTGGGAAAACTTGATGCAGTCTAAAACAACCAGACCACCATTTTAAATAGATTAAAAACATATAAGGAATTAGCAGTGTAATACTGTAACATATTTGTTGCCATAAAAACTCATGAAAATTTGCATAAAATGTGAACGAAAACATGCCTTTGTTCACATTTTTATGCAAAATTTCATGCATCTGTAACTTGGTATGATTGTTCCGATTTTAATGGAATTTCCATTAGAATGTAGAACAAAGAAATTGGGAGATCATTTACACCAGTTTGGGAAGTCTTTGTTCATTTTTTAATTAGGAAGGGGCCGATGTTCGGCCCCAAATCAGGCCTATTGAAAATCTTTGAGGGCACCACAAAAATATGACAGCATACAAAACCATAACACACAATGAGAGTAACACTAGAACTGAATGATTAGCTTACAACAACAGAATCACCGCCTTAGAATGGGCATCATCGGCAGCCACCAGGCAGGGGCTTAAATATATTTTACTAAGGCCAGAATTTTTTATTAGTTGATTTACAAACCCTCCTACTGTAATTTTCCAGAAAGTAAACAAAAATTTCTAAAATTTTTTTTTTATTTTAGCTGCTGATCCTAAATATTATTTGTTTCGTTGAAAAAAAATAATATATTTTTGAGGTTCTGTCTATGTTTTTTTGAGAGTGACACTGTTAAAAGTGATTGTCCTGTTCAGATTTTTAGGAAAGTGATGAAATATTTAAAGATTCAATAAAGAATGTTGGGTTACATTACTAGTTTTACTGTTGGTTCTGGACATATTATAAAAAAAACCCTCTGAAAATGACCCTCCACCCACCCCAACTCTAAATCTAAAAAAAACCTGTAAATCAACAAATAAAAAACTTCTGGCCTAATCAAACTATCATTTGCTGTTAAATACAAAAATTTTGGATCCATTATATGACAAATTTATAACCAATCAAGCCATTGTTAGTAGTCATATGGCAATGGTTCCTTCCTGTATACTAATTAGTACAGTGCATTCTCTTTATAATACACCTTTTTATACCATGGATTTGACTATAGCACTGTCACATTTTGGCTTCCAAATGTTTAGCCAAGGACTTTTACAAAGGATTTATAGGAAAATGACCATGAAAATGATTTTCCTATAGTTCCTTTGTAAAATTGTCCCTTTATAACATGATTCATTTTATAACACTGTCAAATTCTTATGGATTTCAAACATACAGTAAAACCTGTCTAAAACGGCCACTCTCAAAAAGACTAAAAATTGGTTTCTAAGACCAATTATTGCTTAATTCAGGTCAAAAAAGTATTGCAGAATGCTCCAAGGGGAGCATTCTGCGATACTTTCGACCTTCATTAAGCTACCATTTGTCATTAAGATCTAATTTTGAGTGGCCGCTTTAGACAGGTTTTACTGTAGTGTTATAAAGGGACAGTACTGTATGTTCAATTATAGGTGATGCATCTCCTAATCAGAGTTTAAGCACTTGGCTGAAGTGTTCGGGAAGCGGTAAAAGTCGGGACAGGGTATTTGGAGTTATCCCCCATGACATGTATGTTATTGGAACACAAGAGACATCCATGACAGAAAAAGATTTAGTGAACACGCTTAAAGCTGGTCTTAAGGGTAAGTCATGTTTGGTCAATTAGCCTGACAGGTAGCAAGTCTATTTAAGAAATGAATTCGATTTTTGAAATGTTCATGGAAGAGACCCGAAGTATTCATAATTCCATGAACATTCCAAAAATTGAATTTATTACTTATATTTACATTTTATTATAGATATCTAATATATAGAAATTATTAATAATTCAGGAAAAAAGCAGTTTTGTATTTTAATATGTAATCGTATTAACAGTTTTGTTGGCGAGTAAAACGGAATTGCCGAACAGCCAGTGTGAATACAGACTGCCAATGGAGCAAACAAGAGGCTTGTTCAGGTGCGGCTTGCTGTCAGTGTCACTTCTGGCGAATGAATTCAATGTTCCAAGCGCATCGCGCGGGCAAGTGAGCTTGACAGCTGTCAATCATATTTTATCTGATCCATGAGGTTATAAACGTTTGCAAAAATCTAAAGATTCATTAAAGGCTTGCTTTGAAAATGTAAATGTTTTGTTATCTGATCTGTGTAACTAGTCAGGCCTCAAGGTTATAAAACTTATTTCATGCTCAACTCAACTGCGCATGCAATTTCAAGGGCTTATAAAAACTAAATTGATGGAAAAAAAAGACTTTTCTTGCTTTCAAACTTTCAGATGTTGTATATATCATGCTAATAAAAGTTAAAATGTCAACAATAGTTGACATTTTAACATTTACAAGCATGATAAATTTCGTGCTCAGTTGAGTTGAGCATGAAAAAAGTTTTATAACCTCAGGATCAGGTGTAACACAAAAAAATCAAGAAGATATAAAATACAAAAATTAAGATAGATTAGAACGCAAAATTTCATCGAAAATGTGTTTTTTTTTAATCACACATATTTGATTCTATGAAAATTCCTCAGAAACACTGTTACAACAATTCTACAATTACACCCCTACAGTTCAACACATTTTTTTTGTGAAGTTCCAACATGATTTTCAAATATCCTTCACTAATCCTTTCAATAAACTTCATTTTTCAATACCAAAAATAGTATGATCAAGAAATACTACAATCACAAACTGCAGACAAACCCGTGGCATCCTGAGGAAGAGCCACACCAAAATCATGAGACACCAGGAAGACAAACAAAGCAAAGCAACTAGTTCTCTCTTCCCCATTAAGATGATTGCAAAACTAGAATGAACAAAAAGTAGCTCACAACAAAACATAGAACAATTACAGAATCCCACAATGGGAGTAACAATCAACAATGAATCAACAACAACAGAACCATGCCTGAGAACGGACAGCAGCCAAAGTCACTGGGGGGCTTAAATACATTTTACTGGTACCAAGTCTTCACCCTAGATTCTGCTGTTGTTGAAGCACAAAAAACCTTCCTCAGAACTCGGAAAACCCTTTCAGAAATTGTTTTCTTACAGTTCCTAAGGTGATACATATTTAATAATTTATTAGGAGATTATTTGAAGAGGAGGAAAATTCTTCTTTGCGAAGTTCCTTTTCAAAATCATTCATGAATTTGATACCGAAAACTTAAACTAAATTAGCTTGATAGTGTTACAGTTGTAATTTTGAGATTTTTTTAATTAACACAAGGGTGTAATTTCAGGATTATTCCTGAATTCTAGATCAATACTGAATAATAGCGAGTCTGATAACTAAAGGCAATTAAGAAATTAAAATCTCAAAACTTGCAGTATGCCTACAAAATATTAACAATTTTGTGTTTAAATAAAGCATCCTACAAACCCCAGAAGTAATTCACTCACTGTTTAAAAATGACACCTAGCTAGATGCAAACTGATTTTTACTTGAATCACAAAATTCTAACGTTTTGCACATGCCTATTCGTATTGCATCAACAAAATAAACTAATAACACTTTTCCATGCCAAATGTATTGCAAATTTTTACTCCATGTTGTATAACAATGTTGTATTTTACAGCGTGTGTGCTAGTAGATATGGAGCTGGTTGAAGTCTGTTCATTATGGGATATAAGACTAGCAATATTGGTTAAACCGGAGTATAAATCCTTCATCAGTAGAATACAGAGAGCCTCAGTGAGAACAGGGATAGCTAACACATTGGGTGAGTTGACATAGAGGATCTTGTTTTAGTGAGTGCTTTTTTTATTGAATTTATTAGCTCACCTGAGCCATAGGCTGAAGGTGAGCTATGTGATCATAGGTTGTCCGTCGTCCGTCAACAATTTCCTTTAAATAACATCACCTAAACCACATTGTGGAATTTCACCAAACTTGACAGGAATGATCCATGCAGAATTGTGGTTGCCATGGAAACCCAAAGTAAAAACTTTAAAAATCTTCTTGTCAAAAACTACTGGGCTGATTTGAGAATAATTTGACACAAATAGTCCTTGGGTGACCTTCTACCAAGATTGTTCATATTGTATTGATCTGTCAAAAAACATGGTCGCCAGGGGGCATGGCCACTTTTCCCTATGTATGTATAGGGAAAACTATAAAAAAAAAATTCTTCTTGTCAAAAATTGCTGGGGGGATTTGAAAATAATTTGGCACAAATGGTCCTTGGGTGGCTTTCTACTAAGATTGTTCGAATTATATTGAACCATTGAAAAACATTGCCACCAGGAGTGGGGCCACTTTTTCCTCCTGTCACAAACTGGTGACCGATTAGAATTTTTTTGCCACAAATAGTCTTTGAGCGACCCTCTACCAAGATTTTTCAAATTATAATATCGAAAAACATGGCTGCCGGGGAGCGAGGCCAATTTTTCCTATGTATATATAGGGAAGAAGTTATAAAGCTTCTTGTCAAAAACTACTGGGCCGATTTAAAAATTATTTGGCATAAAAACTCTACCAAGATTGTTCATATAATATGAATCTGTCAAAAAACATGGCTGCCAGGGATCTATATCCCACTAGCCATTGATTCAATTTAATTAACATTTGTTTTAAATGATCATTTCAGTTTAGGTTCTGCATCCTTTGATTTTCCTCAGCTTTTTACTTACCTTTTTGCATGTAAAGCCCAAAGTTTTAGATAAACAAAATTTTTGAGCGTAAAATTGTAAATATTGTGTTGACTACAGTAAATAATAAAGTGTACTTAAAAAATTAATTTTCTTGTTTCTCAACCAAAACATATGTTGTGGGTACTCAAAAACGGTTTCAATGAGATGATTTTTTGAGCACACATAACAAATGTTAACCCTTAAAGCACCAAGAAAAAAAATGCATCTGAAAATGTCGTCTGCTGAAGTCCTCTGCTGCAAATAAGTGCCTAACATTACTGACGAATTAAGTATAGAAGCAATCAGTGTGGACCCAGAACAGATTGCCCCTATTGGAGCAGTCTGATCTGGGTCCAAACTGTTTGCCATAGAGGCTTCTTAAACATTTCAGCAGATGAGAAAAGCAAACAACTTTTGTTGTGATTGGCGCATTAAGGGTTAAAACTGTTTAATAAGTAACTATTCTCAATTTTACGTTCAAAAATTGTGTATATAGAGGATCTTACATGAGTGCTCATGTTTTATTGAATTTATTAAACGAGTTGGGGAAAAGAGATAAAATGCGAGGCTTGCCGAGCATTTTATCTCCTTTTCGCAACGAGTTTAATAAATTCAATAATACAAGAGCACGAATGTTAGATTCTATTTATCATATGACACATACTTTGAAATCTCATTTCTGGCGTAAAAACGTTATGATTTTGTCATCATGTACGCAACGTTGTTATGGACGTAATAACGTTTCCCGTAAATCGATAAACCACTAGTGGTTTACAGATTTTATTGCATGGCGTTATTTCACTCCCAGACGCGACGTCATATGATAAATGTAGACATATAATTATGTTTTGTTTATGTTGTCTAGGTAACAAGGGAGCAGTTGCAATATCATTTTATTTCCATGGTACTTCATTTTGTTTCATCAACACACACCTCACATCAGGAGACGAAAGATGGCTCAGGTAAACAGATCTACCATATTTATTATGCTCCCGCCATGACAATGGCCGATCAGAATTTTATCAAACTTATTCAAAATATTAAGTACCAAATTATCTAACATAACTTTTATTGCAATATTCCTTCAGGAGTTATTGCCCTTTGTTCGTGAGAATTTGGCCATTATTTTTGATGTAGAGTCACTAAAAGTAATTTTAAATGGAACTTTACGAAACTTAGACACAATTTTAACATTAAAATGTCTTGCTCAAGTTCCAAAATTATCTATATTATTTCATATCATTTCATTGCTTCAAGAGTTATTGCCCTTTGTTCATCAAACTATGTCATTTTTTTTTTAATTTGTGAGAATATGCAAATTTTGCAACAGTGGGGCATCTGTGTCCCCCTGCAGACATTTCTAGTTTACCTATAAAATGGGGAGTTTTCCTCTATAAGGTGGGTAGTTTTTCATTCTCCAAGATGTCACAGATTTTCCTCTATAAGATTGAGCTTTTTTTTTTCAATAGATCAAATTTAGCACTTGCTTACTCCCTTAACTACTAGTAGTTTTAAAGCAAGTTAAGTTGCCATAACTCCACCATTGGACCCCAAAGCATGTCACACCTTTATCAACCAAACTATGCAACATGAAAAACGCTCTTTTGGCAATAGTGTTGATTCTGATCAGCCTACATCATCAGAATCTTGTTGATCTTGATCCACACTGTTTGCATGGTAACCTAAATATGGGTTCAGAAAGACGATAATGATAATGAATCTATGCAATACAGACCTGAATTATACTAATTGAATTTGTTCAATTTTCTAACTGTTGATTGAAAAAAATAGTTATAACTTCAATAACAATGATTAAGCAAGTTGATCAAATCTTTGGCAAGTGATTTAAATAATGATTGAATTAGTCACTTGCTATTTTAGCAAGTTTAGTTTAATTCCTGAATGATTCCATAAGCAATCCAAACAAACTAGATTCAATATAGAACTGAATCATGATTTTTTTTTATTGTTTTGAAGAAAAAAACATTATTAAACATCCAGTTTTATATCTAGATTTATCTTTTAGATATAGAAAATCTTACCTTTCATATGAGTATTCAAGTTTAATGAATTTAATATGAAATTAACATAAGTATAAGATTCTGTTTATCATGTGATTTTATTACCTTCAAAGCTTGATTATTCAATCAACATTTGCATTGTTGTCAGGGATGTTGTCATAAGTTACTTGTTGCCGCTGAATGTGGTATGTAATCGTTACATTATTTATGGCCTGACGTTATCCTCTGAATATCAGTAACATCATCTGATAAATGTATATAATATTGTCATTCATGTGGCAGTTGTTCATATGCTCTTAAGTACTTTTGCAATGTTGAACTGATGGCCTAATATGCTTTTTTGGCGGGAAATGACGTCATGTCATTTAACGTTACGCCAATCTGAGTGCAACTTGGCAGGAAGTGATGTGACCTCACCACTGTCAATGGACAATAAACATATACCATAATAGTCATCATGGATAATACTTAGCTGTGAAAATTGTTTCTAATATCCTGAAGAAGGCCCAAGGCCGAAAATTTGAGAAAGAGTGAATACAATTCATTGACTTTATTGAAATAATTTAGTTTTTACATAAACATACTGCTTTTGATTTGTCTGTCCTTCAGACCATCATACATATCCTTTTAGCAGGATATATCTCAACTCTTTCTTTGCTAGTGGCAATTTTTGTTGTCTACTAATAACCTTTGCAAACAGATTGGACACAGATCAGGACTGACAGAACAATGGTCCTGATCAGGATCCAAACCATTTGAATCTTTGATAGTTTTGCTGAAAGAATTGAAAAGTTAATTTTGAAAAAAGTCAGCAGACCACAACAAAAGCATAAAACACTGATACCAAGCATATCTTTGATACCAAGCATTCAAAGAGTCTAATATAAAAGCTGCAAAACATATTACTGTAGTTATGTTCCTTGTTTAACCCCCTCAGTGCCACAGGGCCACTTTTGGGCCACACGTACAACTACGTTGAGTGCCACAGGGCCACATTTGGGCCACTGGTTTGCGGGCTAATTCTGAAATAATTATACAACAAAATAAAGCAATGTGGGCGTGTATATGAAGAAAAAACATATTGCAACTCGATGCAGCATTCTATTTTGCATTTTCCCAATCTGTTTGTGTGCTATATGTCAAAATATGAGGGTACTGTTGATGCATTTTGACGCGGGATATCACGCCATTTGTCTAACGGCCCAAACGTGACGTCACAGAATCAATGACGTCACGCAATAGTTGATAACGTCTTGCGCCAAACGCCAACAGTCTCGTGCAACGTCGCGCTTTTGGAGCTAATAGAGCAAACTCGCACTTTTGGGAACCGCGCACCTGCTTATGGCTAATGACCACTATGAGTGTGTACATTTGTTGTTGTTGTTGTTGTTGTTGTTGTTTTCTACAAGAAGGTTTATTTTACTGGTTACTGAACTCGCGACACGAGATATGTTTTGTTTGATTTGATTCTTTGCGTCCCATCAACAATCTTTCAGTTATAAAGGGACGGGTCTTCCTGGGTTGAACAAGTACTAAGCTAGGTTTAATGTCTTGCCCAAGGACACAACGCAGTGGCGCCGGTGAGGCTCGAGCCCGCGACCCCTCGGCCTCGAGTCAAGCACTCTACCACTGATCCACTGCGCTATATAAAGATGGATGAAATAACGGCTATATTTTAGTTCACGTCGATAGAAAGAACAGTCGATATTTGGTTTAGAAATATCTGTAAAGCCCCAGTTACACATTCCCGATTCTGGCTACGACTCATCACGATTCGTCCCGATGAGACCTATATTGTAAAATCGGGATGCGCCGGGATGGTTAAAACAGAAAATTCAGAAATCCCTACGATGTCCCACGACGTTCCTACGGTATCTTTACGACTCCTCTACGATTCATGACGGTGCTACTACGATGCTACTACGGCAGAGTCACGACATAACCGTAGGACAGTCGTACTGCATTCTTGGTGAATCGGGATGAATCTGGATGAGTCGGGGGTGAATCGTGTTGTCAGATGATACCCCAATTAACCCCGAACGCCCAAGAATGACGACGAATAACATCACGATGCCACTAGGAATGACCCCGATCCCGCTACGGTAGAGCTACGACTTAGGCCACGCCCACAATCCAACACGATTCACCCCGACGAGTTTAAACTGTTTAAACTCGTCGTAGCGTTGTCCTCGAGGTTCCCGAATCACCAAGACTCTTCAAGAATCACAACGGTACTACTACAATTTACGCCGGTGCATCACGATGGCGCAACGGCGCTACTAAGAATCATGCCGATGCATCCCGATTTGACAAATCGGGGTGAGTCGTAGCTCTGCCGTGGCCCAAAATCGTGACAGTGTAACTGGGGCTTAACCGGGGCTTAACAGTTACAATTTGAGTAACCTTTCACGTGCTACTGCGTAAACTCGTCCAACCTTAGATCCGTTTGAGGTCGAATTTTAAAAGTAGGCACTCTTTATACAAAATTGATAAATAACATTTGTACTGTATGAACATGAATTTGGTGAAAATCCCTTTTTGGTGATTAATTCTATATGTGCGGACTGATCGCACAATGAACTTCGGAATTTTATACCCCATTTACACCGCCGCCAAAATGGTAATATTTTTTCGTTCCAATGGGCTGTGCTATAATGAAATTTGTCCTCATTTCATAATTCCTAAACAAACCTTTATAGTAGGATCATTGCCTTTAGTTGACCATTGATGAGTTATTATACTGTTTTATTAGCCCCCATCCTTTTTCACTGGATGGCGATTCCGCTACGCTCTTGACGGTCACGGATTTTCTCTAAAATTATACCAAATCGCCACGGAAGCGTAGACAACGACACGGTTCGGGAACTTGACATTTCCAGTACGCTTCCACTAGGCTTCTTCTGCGTTTCCACGATCCCACAACGACAATGAAGATAGATCTTGCTATGCTTAGTCTATGCTGATGGCTATGCAGCTGCGACCTAGGCGATGGAGCTACAGTTTAGTTGTGCTTATGATCGTTTCTGCATAAAACTTGAAGTTCACCTGATTATGTTTAGTCGAATGTCATCGATAGCTATACTTCAGCTGGCCATTATGAACCACATACTTATTTTGTTGGATGATGAGGTCCGGCAGAAAAGAAGGGAAAAAGTAGGGATAACAATTTGGAAAAAGTGTGAAAAAGTAGGGATTATCGGTGTAAAAAAGTAGGGATAGTAGGGCTTTTCCAAGTACAAATTTCATTATGATGAGTGTTTGAAATAAAAATTTTCACACAAAATAAGCAGAATAATACCTGTGACAATATAACTAGCTAAACAGAGACTTTTTGGATTAAAAATAAAAAATGGAGGTGTTTTAGCGGCGTGTTTGCCTGAAAAATCATGATAGTTAACTAATAAAATGCGAGCGAGCGAAGCGAGCGAGGAAAGAGTTCTAGATTTTTACGCTTAAATGACGTTTTAGAGTGAAAAAGTAGGGATAGTAGGGCATTTTCATGAAAAAGTAGGATAAATGAAAAAAAGTAGGAAAAAGTAAGGAGAATGGGAAAAGTAGGGCCCGGTTAAAAGCCTGGTTATTTGTCTCGTGTTAAGTATATATTTAACCCATTTAAGCATGTCGTCCTTTTTGTGGAACACAGCCAAACTGTGCAGACCCAGATCAGACGCCACAGAACGCGGTGTCTGATCCGGGTCTCCATTGTTTGCCTTCCATTAGAATTTCGATACAAAAAATGCAACCTACCATTCCTTATACCTTAGATTGGGACGGGGCCAACCAATTGGTATTAACAATGAGGCTAACGGTAATTAATGCACGGGGGTGCACGACATTTCGTCTAAACCCATTTCGTCGAATTGACACTTCGTCGAATACGAATACTGGTCTAAAACAGTCTGGTAAGACATTTCTGGAACTTACTGGAAGTGTGTCAACAGGAAATGCCAAGGACGTTTGGCCACAAAACAATCAGGTGATAAGAGAAACTGAACACAGTATTCATGGACCAAACCAACCAGATCTGGTCGTAAGGATGTCTATGGCAAGAATCAAAGACGCTGCAGCCAGCTCTTTGGGACCACCATCATGTCTGAATAATCAGGAATTACAGGATGAGAGCTTCAGTGAAAGTACTGGTTATCTACATCGGCTTGCAACTGTAATGGGTTTATTTTGTCAATGGCAAATAAAGATCAGCCTTCGTTGATCACTTCTCTTACCTTACCATTTTAAGTGTTAATAAAAATTTAGGCGAACACAATTAAGACGATTTTAGACAACTTTAGACGTATTTAGACACTTTTCAACGAAATTAGACGAAATGTCGTATTCGACGAACTGTCTTTTAGACGAAATGGATTTGCAAGAAATGTCATGGATCAAATACCGCAGAGCGTTTGGTAGGTGTGTTGCCTGTATGCTCAAGCGGCCAAAAACCCCTAATAGTTAGTTTTCGCGCATTCCTTTCCACGAAATTTTCACGGGACGAGTCCAAACACTACGCCACAAATCAATACTACGGCTGATCAATACTCTCGTTGGCAGTAAGAATTGGACACGGATATGGTGATTTAAAACTAATTCATTTCATAAAAATAATTTCAACGACTGGTTCCATAAGTTTGATCATTGACCTATCAAATGATGTGTTTTTTCATATATTTTATTATCATTTAACAAAATTATCGGATATTGAAACGCTGTCATCGGACCAATCAAATAAAAGCTAATAAAAAGTCACATGGTCAAATTTTTCATCACGTGGTCAATAAGCCCGGATTGGACACGTCTATACTACACTTATTGAGGAACATATTCTTACACGGCGGGCCGCAAAAAGAACCTTTTAAATTCATGTTCTTATAGGTATGCATGTATTGTGTTTATTACCCTAATGCAGTGAAAGGTCACGATACAGTTCAAAGAGAATTAGTTTAAACTTTTATTTCATTTTTGTATAACAACATGTGTACATATAATGCAATAAGTTCACATACAGATCATTACGAAATACAAAAAAGGGATTCAGAAGAAAGTCTATTGACTTTTGTAAATCTGTTTCCCAGCTATAACAATATTAGAAATACAATAAACGTATGACTTGAATTGATATTAGTATGTATAAACAATACAGCAAAAACTCGATAATTCAAATTGGAATTAACCAGGTTTAGCTGTATATATTATAATTTCAAAACTGCTGTTTAATACAAAGTATGAATTTTGACTTTTGAAACGGGGTTTGGAGATGATCAATACTGGGGGGGGGGGGGGGGGGGGGGGGTATGGTCGTTGCCTCTATGTACCCAGCTAGCAGAATAGACGTCAAACCAATCAATTGTGAACATACAAGTATTTTGGTGGATAATATGCTATTGTTAGAACATTGAGATATGATTTCTGCAAATGTAGTGTGATATTCGAGCATCGCTATGTGTATACAAAACATATTTTAAATAGTACTATTGTTGCAAACATTAAGGTATGTTCCATACAAATGCAATGCGTTATTGAAGCATTAATGTGTATATTCAAAACGTTTTGACTTAATTATAAATTCTTGTACTGCTTTAAATATCTGCTTATTTTGAACAAAGGTTAGTGTTATATCACCACAGAGTAGAACGTTAAGATTAGGTTGACAGATATCTGACACTGAGTTTAATAGATCTCGTCTAAGGTCTGTGTACTGATGACATACAAATAAGAAATGATGAGTATCTTCTATATCACCACAAGTACAATAGGGATTATCAACTATGTTTTTTGAATGCAGGTGTTGATGAAGAGGACTGCATGCAGTTCTTAGTCTAGCATGATATATTTGACCAAGTCTTTTACCTGTGTTATAGTATCGGGGTGGTGTGATCAAATTGGATTTCAGACTGTTTTTGAAGATGTTAAGGCTTGGAGAGTTCCGAGTTTGCTCTGGAAGTTCATTCCAATCACGGACAGCTGAAGGCAAGAAAGATGTATAGTAAAGACGAGAATTTGTATGTAATGTTTGTAGATCTGAAGAGTTACGTAGAGGGTATGTTGACGCACTACCAACAGTAGCAGGCACAAGAGAAACAAGATAATCAGGGCAAAGTCCGTTTTTCATTTTATAAATTATGGTTAGCTTATGGTTTTTCCTTCTTGATCCCAGTGTTTCCCAACCTGTTTCTGTGTGAAGAGAGTCAATGGAGGCTAACTTAGTTGCACCAGTGACTATTCTAGCAGCTTCATTTTGGATCTTATCTAATTCGTTTGATTCATATTGTGTGCAATTATTCCACACGACGTCAGCATATTCTAGCAGTGGACGTATAAATGAGAAGTAAATTGTCTAAAGGGATTTCCTGTCTAGTTGAAATTTTAGTTTGCGCATTATATTGATTCGTTTCCATGCTTTAGATTTGACTAGTTCGAGATGTTCATGCCAAGTGCAATCATTTGAAAAAATGATACCTGATACCAAGGTGCTTGTGAGAGTTAACTTCAGCAATTTGGGCTTGGTTCAACAGAACTGGAGGGTGATATGGTTTGTTATGTTTCCTAGAGAGAAGGATAGACTCTGACTTCCCAGGATTAAAAGTCACTAGCCATTTGTCTGCCCAGTGATGGATTTTAGCCAGGTCCAAGTTTAACTGTTCTGCAGCATGAATGGGGTCATCGACAATGATATACAAGCTAGTATCGTCAGCAAAAAGTCTAATAGAGGAGTAAATGTCGTCAACAATGTCATTGATATATAAAAGAAAAAGTAGAGGTCCAAGAATAGAGCCCTGTGGAACTCCAGCCTTTACTGATGTCCAAGAAGAACTTGCACCAGGCAAAACAACCCTTTGTTTCCTGTCATTTAGATAATCAGAGAACCAAGTCAACAACGATCCAGATACACCTGCAGATTTAAGTTTAAAAAGAAGACCTTTATGCCAAACTATATCAAAGGCTTTACTTATGTCACAAAATATGGCGCGAATTGGTACCTTATTTTGCCACTAATACCGACGTACTGTAGTATCGTCAGGAGCTCCATATAAAATTGAACATTTAATTGACTTAACGTCAATTAACGTTAATTGTACACCGTGGCGGGATTTTGACGTCAGTAGTAAGTTGTTTACTTTAAAATAACGTCGACGTCATCAACAACTTGTTTATTTTCAAGACGTCGACGTTATGTAAATTTGGCACTCATATAGGGAATATGCTCGGCACTCAACTGGTTAAGAAAGAGGTACCATCCTGATGGACAAGCACAGTGTTTCAAAAATACAATGTATTTACAGTAAAACCTGTGTAAAACGGCCACTCAAAAATAGACAAATGACAAATGCTATCTTAATGAAGGTCGAAACCCGGCAAGGAAAATGTTGGTGTCTGAACATGCTTTCTATAGTGTCATTTGTAGGGATGACGCTAGATAAGTGCATCGTCCTTCGGATCGGGACGTTTATTGGATGTCCTCTGTGCAGGGAAAGTCACCCCCTGTGCAGGTTAAAGAACCCTATGGTAATTTAGATATGGTTACTTGTAGGCTTACATCCTGCAACCCGGAGTGTACATATGCTCACAAGAGGGTCTGGCAGTATATAAAGAAAAGAAAGAAAGAAAGTATTGTAGAATGCTCTTCCTTGGAGCATTGTGCAACACTTTTGACCTGCATTAAGTGATAATTAGTCTTGAAAACCAATTTTGGGTCTTTTTGAGAGTGGCTGTTTTTACACAGGTTTTACTGTAGTTTGTATTGTCCAGGCTTCTAGATATTGGAGTGTAATTTGAAAATAAAATGTCTTACTTCTTAACCAAAACATATGTTGTGGGTACTCAAAAGAACTGTCTCAGTGAGATAGTTATTTTGAGTACCCAAAACTTATTTCAAATTTAATGGATAAGAAAATATTTACAATTTTCCACTCAAAAACATCGCTTATATTGACCGTATTGTTTTTGTTTTACAGGAGAAACCAGAACTATCGAGACATTATCAAGGGTCTGACAATGTCCCTAGGACAGAAGCATCTGGGTAATTTTGACATTACCAATCAATTCCACCATGTTTTCTGGTTAGGAGATCTCAATTATAGGGTACAGGAGGATATTCAGGTGAGAATCAGTGACAATCAATTTTTAGGGAGACTCATTTTTCATTCTCATTAATACACGGCAGCAGAGGGCGTGATTGGCATTTAAGCCCCGTATGCTTGAAAGGATGGTATATAACAATGACAATATAACATTTTTTTCTATAGTAACCTTTGTCAAGCCCAAGTGTGATAATGTGTCGCATCTTGAACCATGAAGCGGTGAGGGCTGCAACACATCACCCTCGAGCTTGGCAAATATATTTATGCAGAGAAAAGAATGTTTTATCCTTTTATTGGATAATTTTGAGTTTATCAACCTTTTACATCATGTTTTCTGGCTAGGAGATCTCAACTATTTGGTACAAGAGGATATTTAGGTTAGAATCAGTTTGAAGTAAAGAAAAGGCAAAGAGCAGGAATTAATACAATCAAGTTCCACATCATATGGGAAAGTGACAAAAAATGCAAGAACACAAAACACACAAGAGAGCCAAGAGGTCAGGCCTGTCCCAGCAGGTCTGCAAGGAACAGACACGAAAGCATATCACACACAAACATGAAACACAAATAACAAAAGGGATCCACAAAAGAAGCACCGCCTTGGAACATTTGGTAAAGAAGTCAGTTTGATCAGGGTCCACACTGTTGGCTACAAAGACTTTAAAAGACCAGCCGACTACATTTTGTTACGATTAGAAGCCAGAGTTCAGATTGAGTTTCAATATTTGTTCTTGTCAAAACTATGTCTTTGCTTTTAACAGGTATTATTGTCAAAGATTCAAGATAAGGATTTGGGGCAACTCCTCGAGCGGGACCAGTTAAGACGAGCCCAGAGAGAGAAACAAGCATTTTGTGGCTTCAGTAAGAAATTTGAGCCGTGACATGTGATTTCCAACAATGTAGCATTTTGACAAGTGTAGACTCAGATGAGCCTGTACAGCCTCCTTTTAAGCTTAAAAGCTATAAATGATGTTCTGTCAGTAGCTTAACACTCATTGAATATTCAAGCAACAAGCAAATGCTCCGATCAGTCTGTGTGTATACGCAGGCTGGTCTGAGCCTTTGCTGGTCACACATACCAAATTGTTGGAATTCTCATGCCACTGATCAAATGGTATTTTTAATTTTTAAAGCTCTAATGAATAGTTGGCAGATGACAAATTGGCGACATTTTTTTTTCGTTTTTGTGCTGACAGATCTTTTATATTTAATATCAATTTAAAAAAAAAACAGCATAAAAATGAATATGTTGTTTGCTGCTAATGGTTGGTGGTATTTAATGGTGTATAATATGTCTAATCATGTAATCATCAAAGTGAATTAGGTCTCAAAATTTTGAAATTTTACAAAGAATGGATGGGGAAAATAACATTATTACAGAGTTTGTTTTGTAAAATTGTCTCTTCATGGCACATATTCAACATATATGTAGCCCTGATTGTATTAACTTACTGACTTTAAACACAAATAAAACATTTGGGTCAGAACATCAGATTTTGGTACTTTGCCATATGTGTAAAAGCCTCCTTCAACCTTTTATGTCAAAGAGACACCTTTTGCGCTTTTGCAAACAGAGAAGATTCAGATCAGGCAGCTCTTTTAAGTGCTGCCTAATCAGGGTCTTTTTTTGCTTATGGAAATATGATACATCTGATCCTACTTTTGTGGATCTGACAAGTAATTGCTTTGTTCTATGTACCAACATGAAGGTTTATTCATATAATTATAAATAGTGGGTGGAGCCTAGCATGAATAATCATTAAGGAAAGGGTTAAATGCCCATGCTAATGTATCCAGTGGGACCAAGAGTCAAAATTTGGTTTAAGTCTTTATATTTATCTAAAACCTGTCTTGTTGAGTCCTTATCTTTGCCTCTTCTCCTTTTTATATCTTGATTAATATGTTCTAGGAGATGGTGCTTTGATAAGTTAGGGGTCTTTCATGCAAACCAAACATCTATGCGTCTTGATCCACATATGAACTAAGGGTGAGGTTGGCACGCAGTGAAACTGGTTCAAACCCTTCAGTAAAATATTTTACTAACCGTTCCAAGGCGGTGCTTCTTTCGTGGATCATTTATGTTATTGCTGTCTTGTTATTGTTATGGTTTCGTGCGCGTCTGTTTATTGATGACTTGTGGTCACCTGCTGGGAAAGGGCTGACCTCTTGGCTCTCATGTGTGATGTCTAATTGTGAAGTTGTCACTTTCCCATTGGTATCCTGGGTCAGGTATGGTGCTTGATTATATCGATTTTTGATCTTTGCCCTCTTTCTTTTAAGCAGCCACTCAAAAATAGACCAAACAATGATCTTAATGACAAATTAGCCGTGATTTCAAAAATGTGATATTTAGACAAGTGTAGACTGTGACGAGCCTGTGCAGCCTCCTTTTAAGCTTAGAAACTCCAAATTATGTTCAGTCAGTAGCTTAACAGTCAAAGAATGTTCAAACCACTAGCAAATGCTTTGATCAGACTGTGCATGTGTGCAGGCTGATCTGAGGTTTTGCTGTTGCACATACCACATTGTTGGAAAATTCATGCCCCGGCTCAAATGGTAGCTTAATGAAGGTCAAAAGAATTGCAGAATGTTCCAATCTTGGAGCATTCTGCAATACTTTTGACCTGCATTAAGCAATAATTGGTCTTAAAAAACAATTTTTGGTCTTCTTTTTGAGTGGCCGCTTAAGACAGGTTTTTACTGTACTTTGTAAATGCAAGCATTGAAGGCTCTGGAGAGTCTGTACATTTGCCCGAGATTTTATTGCTTGACAATTTGATAAATAACAACCTATCATGTGCTGGCTCATTTATATTGAAACATGAAAAGAAAAGGCAATCACCTGATCTGGTATTTGCCTATGGGCAGACACACTTAAACGTCAGCCAATAACTTTCTTTCTTTATCTGCATTTGCAGAACATAATTAACGTATCGTCATGATGTTGCGAATTAGAGATTCGTTGGTTGGCTGTTCCATCTCCCATGTTACAAATGAAAATAAACCATTTCATAAGGGTAACAATCGTGTTTGTGTGTAAGATTGTATGGCATATGTAATTTATAATAGAAAAATGTAAATATAGAAATTGAAATTCTGATTTTTAGCTTGCAATGAATGATGCAAAACATTGCCTTTTTAATGTCTCTGTAAGCCCTTCTGGCTTCATACACATTTAAAAAGCCTATTGTTTTGCATCACACATTGCAATTAAGCTATAAAAAAACCTGTTATTACTATTCTTAATGTTATAATTATTGACAAAGCGTGTACATTATTTGCTTTTATTTTTTCAGAGGAAGGGGAGATAACATTCCTGCCAACTTACCGGCTAGAGAGAAACCTACCAGGGAATAAGTATGCCTGGAAAAAGGTGAAAAAGACAGGGGTGAGTTATATATAGAGGATCTTACATGAGTGCTCATGTTTTATTGATTTTATTAAACGATTTTGGGAAAAGAGATAAAATGCGAGGCTTGTCGAGCATTTTATCTCTTTCGCAACGAGTTTAAATTCAATAATACAGGAGCACGAATGTTAGATTCTATTTTTCATATTACATTAGGATTACTTTGAAATCTCATTTCTGGCGTAAAAAGATAAGATTTTGTCATTAAGTACACAACATTATTATGGAGATCATAATTGTTCCTGAAAATCTGTAAACCACTAGTGGTTTAAAAATTTTATTACTTGGTGTTATTTCACTCCCAGGCGCGACGTCATATGATAAAATGGATTATACTTTGAAAGTCAATGTAGCTGCTTTTGTGGAAATTTAAGTACCCGCAACATGAGACACTTCTTTTAAGTACTCACAACATAGGTTTTGGCTAAGAAACAAGAAAATTAATTTTTAATTACACAATCTTCACTAAAGGCATGTAAACTCTTTGTATACTAATGGATTCTACCTTCTAGTTCGATACAATAAACTTGGGATTGTCCATTGTAAATATCTAGGGGCGTCAGATTATAATTTAAAAAAAATTGTATTATTTTGTCTGAATATCTTTTTTACCTTTACAAACAGTATAGACCCTGATGAAATGCAGCATTATGCTGCATTTCATCTGGATCTTCACTGTTTGCAAAAGTACTGCTTTAGGGGTTTCCCGAATACAAAGGGTTAATAGATATTTATTTTTTATGGAACAATTTATTTGTTAAACAGCCTAATCTAAGTCTTTGCTGAGTACACATTATTCTGTTGGTTTTATTTATTTGTTTGTGTTGACGCTTTACATTCCAGTCAGCAATTTTTCAGTCATGTCGGAATGATTTCCTGTCTTCCTGGGTTGATTAGTACTAAGCAGAATAATAGTGTTTTGCTCAAGGACACAGCAAACATGCCCCAGATGAGTCTTGAAGTAACGATAACTCAATTTCAAGTCTTATACTCTACCACAAAGCCACTGCACTTTAACGTTGGTTTTGGCTAACTCGGGCATGATGGGGATGAGAGAGCTGGTTGTTTTGCTTAGTTTGTCTTCCTGGTATCTTGTGATTGTTCATGCTGTCTGACTCTTCCTCGTGTTGTCATGGGTTTGTCTGCAGTTTATGATTGTGGTATTTCCTGATCATACTCACTATGTATATGCATATTTTTATAGGAGCGGATAAATGCGCCATCCTGGTGTGATAGGGTACTCTGGCGGTCCTATCCAGAAATGTACATAGAGAATGTTGCATATGGTAAGTCTTGGTTTTAGATAAGGGAAATTTTTATGAGTAAAATTGTGATAATTATCTTGGGTGTCCAAAAGAACCGTCTTATTAAGATGGTTCTTTTGAGTACCCCCAACACTATATGTTTTGGTTGAGAAATAGCAAAATAAGTTTTTAGTTACGCACTCTTATGGAGGCCTGTTTCGTCTATAATCTTTGATCTCTGCAAATCAATATAAACCCATATGGGCCAACAGATGAGATTTTGGTACCTCTCGCAAGAGCCTTTGCTACTCAACAATGCAAACCAAAACCTCATGTGCTAGGCCATATGTATAATTAAGAAATTGTCATTATTTCCATACATCTGAGCCCCCTTTTCCAGAAATCCTGGGTAAGCCAGGGGCAGATCCAGAATTTTTTGATAGGGGGTTCAACAAAGATGGGTTCAATTTGTTAATTTTACCTGATTATTTATAATTTTTTCCTGATTTTTCTAAAATTTCGTGAAAAGTTAATAATTATGTCTCAAACCTCTGGATCTGCCACTGGATACAAATCTCTGGATTTGCCACTGGATCCGCCCCTACAGATATGGAACTGTTACTGTTTCAGGGTGTTCTGATGCTATATTAAGCAGTGACCACCGGCCAGTGTTCTCGTCTTTCAATGTTGGTATTGCCTCTGAGTTTATCCAGAACAGATGTTCATTAGCTGGCATGAGTGCTGTAAAAATAATATTCCATTCCATAGAGGCACAGGTATGGTTACTGATTCTTCTACCTCCAATGGTGAATGCTGAAAAAGTTACGCACATCAAAGGGAGAATACTGGATCAAGCAGTGGTTCTCTTCAATTGCGTCCCTTTTCAAAGTGGGAACTTCTCTTAAAGGAAAGAATTTGCTCCCAGAGGGAATTATTTCCTTTAAGAGCAGTTTCTTATTAAATGGAAAATCACTTTTACCACATTTAGTGACCTCCCTTGAATGTTCATATGTTTATTAGGCAAATGCGTAGCTATGCCAATGACCTCCCTCACATCGTCAGCTCTTTGCATACTGGGAAATTTTTCCTGATTTTGTTGTCGTCTGCTGAATTTTCCAAATCAACTTTTTAAAAAAAATCTTTCAGGAATATCATCAAGGTGTCAAACAGATTGAATCCAGGTCAGGCCCAACAAAATGCCGGGCCTGATCTGGATCCAAACCATTTGCAAAGAACATCAGCAGATAACAAAATTCACTGCTAGCAGGCAAAGAGTTAACAAAATTAAATTATCCCAATGTATTCTGGTAACTCCTAAATGAGTACTTTGGCAAACAGTAAAGACCAAGATGAAATGCCACATGATGCTGCATTTCATCAGGATCTACACTGTTTGCTTATGCTAGAACGATCTTCAGCATATGAACCTGTGACCCCTCATTATATACAATCAACCATACCAAGTTTAATGCTATCAAATTAGAAGGAAAATTCATAAGTACGTAAAAGATTAGCAGACATCAAATTTTCTTACATCATAGACATAGCTTTGCAGTGTTTAAGATTTAGGATGGAAGGGTCGCTAGTTCCAGATTCACTGGAAAGCAGTGTGTTGTGTCCTTGAGTAAGATCTTTATCTTCTGCAAAGTATGGTGCAACCAAAGAATACAGGAATGACTGAAAAATTGTTGACAGGGCTAGCTGGGACTTAAAGCATCTACACAAAAGTTTCATTTGATAAGAAAGTAAGCTGCAGTATAAGAAAACCTGTTTTGTTTGTCTTTGTATAACAAACATCAAGATCAGCCTGTACACAGTCAGATCAGAATTATGGTTTTTCACCACTGAGATTATAGCTAAACTGGATACTGTAAATGTTCTATAATTGTGAACACTTTTCTCTGTCTGTTCTCAAAAAAAAACATTTTGTTTATCTGGGCTCGAATTCACAAAATGCCAGTCAGAATAGCAAACAGGGAAGACCCAGATCAGACTGCTTCTTCAGAAGCAGTCTGATCCTGGTCTGCACTGTTTGTCCAGGCATTTTTGGCAGGCAAATAGTGTTTGAAATTCTAAAACATTTACTGTACATCAAAATTTTACATCAATGTCAAGATTGTAACATGTGTCTGTAGTTGAGAATTATAAATTTAGATACTGTAAAACACATATGTTGGGTTGTAATTTGAATTAAATGGAGATAACTGACTAGTGCCAACATTGAAGAGTTGTCTCCATTATTTCAGGTGAAGACCTGTTGTAAGCAATATTTCCAGTTAGTTTTCCATTCCAACTGTCTCCAAGGTGAGTATCACTACCAGATTTACTCTAAATAACTTGACAACTTAACACTTATTCATGTCCTAAAACTCTAATAGGCCCATTTTACATCCTCACAAGGTGTCTACATATACATAGAGGATCTTATACACCAGTCATTTGCAATCACAGCCCCTCTGCAAAGTCCTGGTATATGCCAGTGGTGGATCCAGAGGGGGTTCAGGGGGGTTCGAGACAACCCCTCTCCCCGCCAAGCCTTCTTAATATCCTATGAAAATGAAATAATTTGAAATAATTTAGTCTCAGCAAGAGGAAATTATTTCTTTAAGAAAAATGAGATAAAATCAGCGAACCCCCACACCTTTATACATATGAACCCTCTTTCCAGAAATCCCGGATCTGCACCTGTATACCCTGCACTGTGGGGACACTTTTATGTCAAATTCCTGGTTAAGGTACACGCCCCAAGGGGTCATATACAAAAATCCAAAACATACCCAGAAGTACAGTACTCTTTACATTCCACCCAGGAGTACAGTACTCTCTACATTCCACCAGGAGGACAGTACTCTTTACATTCCACCCAGGAGTATAGTACTCTTTACATTCCTCAGTAGAGAGGGGTGTGGTGCTCATGTATTCTGCTTTATGGTGTACTTATCAGGCTCATACATTTGTTTTCTAGGGAGCGCAGTGGTAGAGTGCTTGACTCCAGACCGAGGGGTCGCGGGTTTTAGCCTCACCGGGGTCACTGCGTTGTGGTCCTTGAGCAAGACACACTTATCCTAGCTTAGTACTGGTTCAACCCAGGTAGACCAGTCCCTGTTTAACTGAAATATTGTTGATGGGACGTAAATTTCAAATCAAACAAACAAACAAACAAAACATTCTTTTTCTAATTTAAATTTGTATTTTTATACACCGTGCATTTTGAAATTGTACAATCTGTAATAACACATCACTATTTTGGCCTGGTATATCAAGGGCACTGTCGAGACACCTCTAAGGTATAAACAAAGTACTCCAACCTCACTATGCCCATGCTGTCCCAGGTCCTAGTGGAGGGGTGGGGAGTATGATTGCAAATGACTGGTGCATAACATGTAATTATGTTCATCACTGCTGAATTTATAATCGAAATGGAACAAAGGGATAAGATGAGAGGCGTTGCCAAGCATCTTATGTTTTTTTCCAACATCTTGCATAATTCAATTATAATAGTTCAGCATGAATGATTAATTTGTTAACCCTTAGCCTGCCAATCATGACTTTTGCCATCTGCTTCTCTTGTCTGCTTATGTTCTTAGGTAGCTTATATTGTATTGTAAATGGGCCGCAACAAAACCTGTCTTTGGGGTTTTCAAACCAGTCTGCATGACTACAGCGACTAGCTAAAAAATTGAAATTTTGTTCGTAGCAAGTCTAGATATGATACTTTTCAATTAGGGAATAACAAAGGGGCTGATCAGACTGCGCATCTTGCGCAGGCTGATCTGCACCTTTGTTGTTCCCAAACTCCCTAAGACAGGTTTTTATCGTGTCGAGGCCCAAATAATATAGACCCAAATCAGATCATCAGACTGCAGATCAGGGTTCATATTGTTTGCTTCAATGAAAGAATCTAATGCACCTGATTATATGCAGCAGCTTTAAAGAGAAGACCTTTTCAGGACAGAAGAACAATGCAGGATAAGGGTGTTAATTAATTTCTGTTTTCAGAGGTTTGCAGAAGTGAACGTAACTCATCATTCAGAGAAAATAGAACTGGTTTCTATACAGTACCTGTCTGGCAGTCCAATAATATTCCAGAGGTAGGAACCATCTTTGTTTTCAGATTTACTTACCTTAGTTGATTTAATAAGCCCACTATGTGCTTAACTTTTTCAAAATACTATAGTATTACTCTTTTGAAAGGCAAATCAAAACAGTGTAGATCCAGATCAGTTGGCTTCTGATGAAGCCAACTGATCAGGATCTACACTGTTTTTCATCCACATAAATAATTTATTATATAATGAAATTAATTGCTCAATCCTTTTGAAATTAGACCTTCATACAATGTAAAAAACATAAAGTACTTGATCAAATGGTCAATATGGTTAATTTCAAAAGCATTGTGTATGATGACCAAATAGCAGTCTAAATACTCTTAGGCGAGACATATTGTTTGTGAAATATTACCCAATTGTATGTTCATTGGGAGTCGTAAAGCCCTGATCATGGCTGTGAACATCCACATACTCCTAGAGTAGCAACATTGGGTAACACTGTGGTCTATCTAGTTTTGATCTAGGGTTTCAATTCTTTCTTCCTGAATACCAGAGTTCGATGAAAATAAGTCTTGACATTTAATGTGAATCATCTTCCCACAGATGATTCACATATCAAACCTTATGTAGTTTATTAGGGAGGCAGCAAAATTTGAAACTACTCTCTACTGCAAAGTTTATGTCAGTTAATATGTGAGCAAAGTGGCTCAGTGGTAGAGTGCTTGACTCGAGACCGAGGGTTTGAGCCTCACCGGCGTCACTGTGTTGTGACTTTGAGCAAGACACATTTATTCAAGCTTAGTACTGGTTCAACCCAGGAAGACCAGCCCCTGTTTAACTGAAAGATTGTTGATGGGACATAACGAATCAAATCAAACATACAAAATGTCAGTTAATATCAATATTAACCCTTTCCTCCATGAATATTCATGCTAAGCTCCACCCACTATGAATAATTATATAAATCAATTTTTATGTTTGTACATAGAACAAAGAAAATACTTGTCAGGTCCACTAGTGCAGGATCATATCTAATCATATTTCTATAAGCAAACAGATTAGACCCTGATCAGACAGCGCTTAAAAGAGCTGCCTGATCTTGGTCTGCTCTATTAGCAAAAGTGTCAAAAGGAGCCTATATGAGGTAAAGGGTTTACTAGTGGAACAGGCAGATGTTATTTTTCACTGCTTTCACTGTTGTGTCCTACAGATGGAGCCATTGTTTGGTGATCAAGATTTTCTTGAGGAACAACATATCTTAGTGTCTGTGATAGCAAAAGATGGAGACGAATCTTATGGTAAGAGCACAGTCCCTTTGTTTTCTGAAAATGCTGGGTAATTTTGCAAGTCTTTATCTTCTTCAAATTCTAAAGGCAAATCACTAAAATAAATCAAGATTATTGGATTCAGATAGGGGCTTATTCTGGGTCCAAATCATCTGCAAAGGTTATCAGAGAGAAAAAAGTAACCCAATAACACAAAGACCGGCAAAAAGTCAATAAGTGAAAGAATCATAGGTGAAAGTTTTCAGGATTATTCCTGAATCTAGGATTTTGAGGCTGACTTTCCATAGAAAGTCAGCCTCGATATGCTGAATTCGGGAGATAACAATAGGTTCTCTGATTTATATTAGGTCTGACCAAAGACAATTGACCATATAAACTTCAAATTGTGAATATTTAGTGTGTATACTGCAAGATTAAGATAGGAGTTTCGAAAGTTCAGGATTTTAGAAACTTTGAACTTTCACCCTTGAAGAATAATAACTCTTTCCTTTCTAGCGGGGACGATAACCTTTGCAAACAGTTGGTAACCAGATCAGGACTGACAGAACCCAGAGTGAAAATGCCAATAATAACTGAAGCAAGCAACTTTTTTCTTTATTAGAAGCGCCCTAAAATGAAAATATGGTACTGTGAACTTGAAGGTAATGAGAGTTGACTATCGTTTACTCATGTTCTGAGGCATACAAGTCACACTTGTTAGACCCCTTGTATCATCTCTTTTTGTGTACTAAGAATTTTTCCATTTGCTTTGATACAATGAACCTGGAATATTTCACTGTACATAGCAAGGGATCACAGGAGATTGATCATGAAATGCTTTCTACGGTCATTCTCCCCCTTCCGCTGATTCATTCAAGAAGGGTTGTTGTCAGTTACAAGCGAAAGTATGTGCACGAATTACTGGTTAACCGCTTGTTCAAGCCTGCCCAGGAAAAAGTGTGGTTAGGTGAACTGACTGTCCCGCAATGACCATAGCTGTTGACTTGGGACGTAAAGCAACAAAACAAACAAACAAACAGGTTAAAATTTCATAATTTAAGATGTTCTTCAGTCTTTTAATACATGTACAGTAAAACCTGTGTGTCAGGAACGTTATATTTTGTTTTTCATAAAATCTAGTCCAGGATATTTTCAATGGATGGAATATATAAGTGCAACCTATTTCTCTCTACCACACAGTAGACCATTTATTCAAATATGATGACATATCAACCTTTTCTAGCATACTACTACAATATAAGCAACTGAATACCAGTATTACTTTCAGGTACAATATAGAAACAGATAACCCTTAGCTGTTGAATGGCTTTGAGATAAATCACTTAGAACCACTAAGAACTCCACAAATTTAATTAAATAGCATGTGGCCACACCTTCCACATAGCTATATGATCCACTCAGAAAAACACACAGTCTTCCAATTAAGCAAAGTGTTAAATTAATTTCCACAAAGATTGCCTCTAAAGCTTCTTCAACAACTAAGCTCAGTCATAACCAATGACCATCTGTCTCATTTGTACTTGAATCATGCTTCATTCTATAAGTCACACTGCTTTAACTTAAAACAGTATAGTTTGTCAAATTTCGAACGCATAACATATTATAGGCTGTCTATATCACTTGAGATGCTAATCTGTACAACCGCAGTAAATGTATTTAAACGTTTGTAGGCTTCTTGCATTATGTACACACGAATCTAGTTAAAATAATGTTGTCCCTTATAGATCACCATAGTTTTTAACATCCCCCCGCAGTACAGTCTATCCTCATATAGAGTAAATAGCACAGACGACCATATATTCATATCAACTCATAATCCTAATCTTAGCTGCTATTTATCACTAAATCTATGTTCATATCTTGCAACCAAGTCTCTTTCATGTCCAATATGGACCACCATAGATATGTGAAATTTCATTCCATAGATCAATGACAACACAACACCATTCCATAGGCCATATCATCTACATGCTTGGTTGTCTACATCATCTGCTGGTCAAGATAAAACGTCTGACATCTTCCCATAAGAGGCCACCTACAAATTGCAAGCCAGTATTACTATACTGAAATTACAATAGCCTCCGATAAAAGTTCCAAAATTCAATATTTCTAGACCGACAATTCAGCAGAAAATGTATACAACCAGGAAAATTTACTTACAGTATTTGGAATAAAGAAGATCCTATCTATATACACACTGTAGTATCCTACTGATTCACATCAACACTCTCCTAAATTCACATGTATGCACATTGAAAGTCATACTCTTTATGAAAAAATAAACTGTTTTTACAACTCACAGTATTAGGCTCAAACACAAATCACTCCAAGATTTACCTAATAATTACATAATTCCCCAATTGTTGAAGATCTATAATTACTCATGCTTACCTTTAAGGTGGTGAAAAGATTAGCACAGGTACACAAAAGACAGTTATCATTTACTGTCCAGAACAAGCTATACCTTTTATAAAAAAAAATCCTGACAAATATCTCCATCCTCAAGACAAAAAATGATCATAGATCATTTTTACCTAGACTGAAGTAATATATCCTTTTACTGTGACCTCTATATCTTAAGCATTCTGCTCAGAAAATCCGCAGCAAAGTTGTCAGAACCCTTAATACTTTCCAGTCTCATTTTGAATGGCTGCAAGGCTAATGCCCATCTCATTAGTCTTGCGTTGGCTACTTTTGCCTTGTTTAAATATGTCAGGGGTTGATGATCTGTTTCTAAAGAGAATTCCTTACCATAAAGGTAACTCTGAAATTTCTGAACTGACCAAACAATTGCAAGGCATTCTCTCTCTATTACAGAATAATGTTTTTCTCTGTCTAATAGCTTCTTACTAGCATAACACACAGGGAACCTGTACTCACCATACTCTTGTAATAGAACTGCCCCAATTCCAATGTTGGAGGCATCTGTCTGCAAGATGAATTCTTTCTCAAAATTTGGTAGACATAAAATAGGTGATTGGGTGAGTTGGTTTATCAAGCTTTGAAAAGCATTTTCCTGTTCTGGTCCCCAACTTACCTTACTTGGCTGTCCTTTCTTTGTGAGATCTGATAGAGGAGCTGATATGGAACTAAAATTTGATACAAATTTTCTGTAGTACCCAGCAAGCCCTAAAAATGAACGTACCTGTTTCTTGTTGGTTGGTCTTTGACAATTCCTTATATCATTTACCTTTTCTGGACTTGGTTCAATTGTTCCAGCCCCTAATACATGTCCCAAAAATGTGATTGTTTCAACACCAACAACACATTTGGAAGGTCTAGCTGTCAACCTTGCCTCCCGTAAGCGTTTGAAGAGTTGCCTGAGGCATGAAATCTGTATTCGCCATGATTGAGTGTGAACAATTATGTCATCTACAAAATTGTCAGTATTTTCAAGCCCTTTTAACAATACTCTCATCATTCTACAGAATGATGCCCCTGAATTCACCAATCCAAAAGGCATTTTTTTGAATGAAAACAATCCTTCTGAAGTGATAAATGCAGTTAAAGGCTGACTAGACTTCTTCATCTTAATTTGCCAGTAACCTTTTGACAAGTCTATTTTGGTAAAATACTTATCTTGGGCCATTTTTGAGAATATTTCTTCAGGGTTACCTATAGGTTCAGCATCAAACACTGTAATACTGTTCAATTTACGGAAGTCACAACAAAATCTATAGGTACCATCTGTTTTCCTTACCATCACTACTGGAGAGGCATATGGTGAGTTGCAAGGCTCTATTATGTCTAGCTTTATCATATTCTCTATTTCTTCTTTGATGTCCTTTTTTAATGAATATGGGACAGGATATTGCTCAGACCTAACCGGTTGACTGAAGGTGAGTTTTATTTCATGCTCTACTATATTAGTTGTTCCCGGGACATCAGAAAACACATCAGAAAATTCATTCAAAAGTTCCTGTATTTCAGCTTTCTTTTCAGGTGATAAATCGTTACAAACCTGAACATCTGACACTGACTCCTTTGATGTATATGCTGGGAACTCTACACTCACCCATTTATTATCTATTTCTTTACACTCCTCCTGTACTATCTCCATCTCACTTTCTTCAATGACTGAAACACAAGATAACATCTGTGTTTCTGATTCCTGAACATCATCAACATTATTGGGTCTCCTGTGATACTGTTGTAGCATATTGCCATGGTACGTTTTTATCTTACCTTTGATATTGACCTTGTAATCAAATGGATTTACTTTCTCCATGACTGTGAATGGTCCTTTCCACTGCATCAATAGCTTGTTGTTATCACTGGGAAGCAATAAAAGAACTTCATCACCTTTTTTAAATGATCTGACCTTTGCTTTTGTGTCATAGTAAGTCTTATATTTCTTGCTGTTTTTGACCAGCTCTTCTTGAGCTAACTTACAGGTGTCTTCTAGTCTCTGACGCAGATCAACTACATACTGATAGGTGGTCTTGACTTCCTCATCTTCGATATTACTTGTCCATAACTCTTTTAATATGGTCAATGGTCCCCTTACCTGATGTCCATATAAAAGCTGAAAGGGTGAATATCCTGTACTGTCTTGCACTGTGTCCCTATAGGCAAACAGCAAGGCAGGAATGAATCTATTCCATTGCTTTGGCTGTTCTTCACAGCATTTTCTAAGCATTGCTTTAAGTGTGCCATTAAATCGCTCTACTAATCCATTACAAGAGGGATGGTAAGGTGTTGTTGTTAGCTGTTTGACAGACAAAAGTCTACTTACCTCTTTCATGAGGTCAGAGGTGAACTGCTTACCTTGATCACTTAATACCTCTCTTTGAACCCCAACACGGCTGTATATTTCAATAAGAGCCTCTGCTACAGTCTCAGTATCTATACGTTTAAGAGCAACAGCCTCCGGATATCGAGTTGCATAGTCAACTACAGTTAAAACAAATCTATGCCCTTCCTCAGTGGGTGGGTGTATTGGACCAATTAAATCAATAGCAATCCTTGTGAAGGGAGTATCGATAAGTGGCATTTTCCCAAGGGGTAGTTTACCAACCCGTCCTTTTGGAATGGTCTTTTGACACGTGTCACAAGATTTACAATAGTTCCTGACATCCCTTCGGACACGAGGCCAATAAAACTGAGACAGTGTTTTATCAGTTGTTTTCCTGATTCCAAAATGGCCAGACATTACTCCATCATGGGCTATTTTTAAAACATCTGATCTTAGTTTTTGTGGGACGACCAATTGCTTAATTATCTCGGTATTTCCACCGGCTTTGCTATATTGCCTGTAATACAAATCCTTTTTGATTACATATTTAACCATTGATCCATCTTTGCAAACTTTTGTTTCTCCTGTACTTTCCATATTCCGGATCTCTTTTAGTGTCTCATCTGACTCTTGATAAAGTCTAATTTGCTCAGAACTTACCTCTTTAATTGGCTCTGGTACTTTAAGGGAAGTTTTCACATCTTTCTTTTTCTTTTGTGCCCTTGTTTCTACTGCACTCACCTCAGGTGTTACAACTTTGTTAGGACTACTCTCTAAACTTACTTTCCCCTTCCAATCTAGGTTAGGGTTATCTGCTGCTCTTGCACCACCAATATTTCCAATTACTAAGTCATAAACTGGATTATCCATACTAAGTGCTTCTACTTGTCCAACAAAGTAAGGCGTATCCACCTTAATTCGGGCAACCGGAAAAATCCTAGTGGTACCATCTGCTAGAATACATGTTACCTTCTTTCCAGTGTATTCTTTCTCCTCTACTAGTTTGTTTTTAACAAGAACAGAGTTGCAACCACTATCACGTAAAACAGATACCCTCATCTTACCCACTAGACCTTCTCTGACTGGCATAGCTGGTTTCTCCCTACAGGCTAGCTCACCTAAACTATGGTATGCAATATTGACTGTTTCAAAACCATAAATGTTCTTTACCTTGGTATCAGTTTCCAATTGTGAATGTGCCATTGAGCAAGGGTTACTAGAAGGGGTAATCACAATACAAGTGGCAGCTGATTTTTCCTGCACCTGTTCAAACTCAGGTACTTCTTTTTCTGATTCTGTTTTACCTATTTCTTCACTCTGTCCCTCATCTGCTTCTAAGAAAACAGCTTTTAGGTTTGACCTTGATCTTGTTAAAGTTTTTTGTGGACAATCTCGAATGATATGATCTGACTTACCACAACCATAACAAACTCTATCTTTAAATACCCTTTGCTGTCTAGGGTCATCAGATCCTGGGCTTCTGAAATTATCTTTCCTTATCACACCTGGTTTACCTTCAAGTCTATTAAGAAATGGCTGTTTGTCAGTATTATCACTTACTGAATGAGCCTCATTGTACTGTTCTGCTAGTTCAACCATCTCAGTTACAGACTTAATTTTCCTTTCTTTAAGAAAGAGTACCAGATTCCTGTTTGATACTGAAAGAAACTGTTCCCTCAGAATTAGATCTCCTAACCATCATAATTCTCTGTAACCTTACCCAACTCCATCCACCTTGATAAATAATTTGACAATCTAACTACAAACTGACCTGCAGTCTCCCCTATTTCTTGCTTACTAGACCTAAACTTCTTCCTAAAACCTTCCTCAGTAAGCTGGTACCTTTTTAAAAGAGCATCAGATAACTTATCATAATCAGTGGCTTCTTCAGAAGAGAGACGTGAATAGACATCTAATGCCTTACCTTGTAATAATGAGGATAAATTAGTGGCCAATTCTTCCTTTGGCCATTTAGCATTGGTTGCAAACCTTTCATACCTCTTCAAGTATGAATCCATATTGTCTCGCCCCTCATTAAAGGATGGTAATTTTGGAATTTTAGCCTTTATGTCAGGGCTCTTGGCCACCAATCCTGTTGTTTTACTTTCTGCATTTATTTTAGCTAATTCAATCTGTTTTTGAGCTAATTCTATTTTAAGCAGGGCCTGTCTTTCATTTTCTTTATACTCTTTGTCTTTCATTCTCTCCTCTCTTTCTTTTGCTCTTTCATCTCTCTCAATATTGTGTTTCTCTTTTTCCACTTCCCTCATCATTTTTTCTCTTTTATCAACAAAATCAGCTAACTCAGCTCCCTTCAAACCCATGTCCTTACCTACCTCTACCAACTTAGAGATATCCTCCATATTTTAAAGATTAATAGGTGACCACAATATACCATCCAATATCCTCAACTAGAATCCTGCCGAGATCGCCATTGTCAAGAACCGTTATATTTTGTTTTTCATAAAATCTAGTCCAGGATATTTTCAATGGATGGAATATATAAGTGCAACCTATTTCTCTCTACCACACAGTAGACCATTTATTCAAATATGATGACATATCAACCTTTTCTAGCATACTACTACAATATAAGCAACTGAATACCAGTATTACTTTCAGGTACAATATAGAAACAGATAACCCTTAGCTGTTGAATGGCTTTGAGATAAATCACTTAGAACCACTAAGAACTCCACAAAGTTAATTAAATATCATGTGGCCACACCTTCCACATAGCTATATGATCCACTCAGAAAAACACACAGTCTTCCAATTAAGCAAAGTGTTAAATTAATTTCCACAAAGATTGCCTCTAAAGCTTCTTCAACAACTAAGCTCAGTCATAACCAATGACCATCTGTCTCATTTGTACTTGAATCATGCTTCATTCTATAAGTCACACTGCTTTAACTTAAAACAGTATAGTTTGTCAAATTTCGAACGCATAACATATTATAGGCTGTCTATATCACTTGAGATGCTAATCTGTACAACCGCAGTAAATGTATTTAAACGTTTGTAGGCTTCTTGCATTATGTACACACGAATCTAGTTAAAATAATGTTGTCCCTTATAGATCACCATAGTTTTTAACATCCCCCCGCAGTACAGTCTATCCTCATATAGAGTAAATAGTACAGACGACCATATATTCATATCAACTCATAATCCTAATCTTAGCTGCTATTTATCACTAAATCTATGTTCATATCTTGCAACCAAGTCTCTTTCATGTCCAATATGGACCACCATAGATATGTGAAATTTCATTCCATAGATCAATGACAACACAACACCATTCCATAGGCCATATCATCTACATGCTTGGTTGTCTACATCATCTGCTGGTCAAGATAAAACGTCTGACATCTTCCCATAAGAGGCCACCTACAAATTGCAAGCCAGTATTACTATACTGAAATTACAATAGCCTCCGATAAAAGTTTCAAAATTCAATATTTCTAGACCGACAATTTAGCAGAAAATGTATACAACCAGGAAAATTTACTTACAGTATTTGGAATAAAGAAGATCCTATCTATATACACACTGTAGTATCCTACTGATTCACATCAACACTCTCCTAAATTCACATGTATGCACATTGAAAGTCATACTCTTTATGAAAAAATAAACTGTTTTTTACAACTCACAGTATTAGGCTCAAACACAAATCACTCCAAGATTTACCTAATAATTACATAATTCCCCAATTGTTGAAGATCTATAATTACTCATGCTTACCTTTAAGGTGGTGAAAAGATTAGCACAGGTACACAAAAGACAGTTATCATTTACTGTCCAGAACAAGCTATACCTTTTATAAAAAAAAATCCTGACACTGTGTAAAACCGCCACTCTCGAAAAAGACCAAAAATTGGTTTTTTAGACCAATTATCAATTAATGTAGGTCAAAAGTATTGCAGAATGCTCCAAAGTGAACATTATGCTATACTTTCAACCTTCATTAGGCTACCATTTGTCATTAAGATCTTTGATTTGTCTATTTTTGAATGGTCGTTTTACATAGGCTTTACTGTACAATTATCTAAGCATTCTACAGCATTTCATTTTGGTTTCACTGTTTGTTTAAGTCCCCATACAGGTGTTTCCAGTATAAAAAGTGAACATTTATTTCACACTTCTTTCAGGTGAATGTGTTTTGGCATTAAGGAAAATGTTTGAGAAAGAGCCACAAGAATTTGATCATATCCTCCTGCACCAGGGAGAGGAGACCGGGAGATTAAAGTAAGTAGTGCTAAGCCTCTTCAAGCTCTCTGCCATTTGTTTTGGCATTGAGGAAAATATTTGAGTAAGAACCACAGGAGTTTGATCATATTCTCTTGTACTAGGGAGAGAAGAGACTGGCAGATTTAAGTAAGTAGTACTTTGGTTCTTCATGCTCTCTTCCACTTGTTTAGACATTAAGGAAAATGTTTGAGAAAGAACCACAAGAATTTGATCATATCCTCCTGCACCAGGGAGAGGAGACTGGCAGATTAAAGTAAGTAGTGCTAAGGCTTTTCAAGCTCTCTGCCACTTGTTTAGATATTAAGGAAAATGTTTGAGTAAGAACCACAAGAATTTGATCATATTCTCCTGCACCAGGGAGAGGAGACTAGCAGATTAAAGTAAGTAGTACTATGGTTTTTCAAGCTCACTGTCACTTGTTTAGATATTAAGGAAAATGTTTGAGTATAAGAACCACAAGAATTTGACCATATCCTCCTGCACCAGGGAGAGGAGACCGGAGATTAAAGTAAGTAGTACTATGGTTCTTCAAGTTCTCTGCAGCCCGACAAACATATAAATACTGGATTACCTGTGTAAGCCTAGAGCCCTTTTTGTGGGATATAGATCAGATGTTGCAGAATGTGGCCTCTGGTCAGGATCTCCACTGTTTGCTTATAGAATTTTCTATTACAATTTTGACAAAAAGCAAAATACCTTAAAATGTAAATTGACTGGTTCAATTGATAAGAGCTGGAAATTCCATTCAGTCTTAATGGGTTAGGTATATGAGTGGGCATATGAGCTACCGGCCATGGGTAGCTAAATTACTATACAGTTAGTGCTAAAACAAGTCCAATGTCTAATGCTAAAAATGACAAGATAATCTCTTTCAGCTGATAAGAAAAAGTAAGTGAGTATGATCGGGAAATACCACAATCACACCACAGACCAACTCACAGCACCGTGAGGAAGAGTCACAGATCATTTACAGTAACAAGACATCCGTAAGACAATAAAAGCAAAGCAACCAGCTCTCTCTTAATTAGCAGTTATTCATAAGTAATGTTAATGAAGCAAATAAAAAAAATCAGATAAGTTTAGATCTGTATCTGGATAGAAAATGAGACCACAGGCTTACTTATGCCTCAAATCCGCCTAGGTCTTGTTTTACCCCTCTCCAAAAAAAGGATGATATGGGCCTCGACGTGAGAAAACCTGTCTTTGTGGGGTTTGCGAACAACACAGGTGCAGACCAGCCTGCGCATGGGCGCAGTCTGATCAGCACCTTTGTTATAAGCTTTTAGGAAAGGACCATATGTAGACCTCCTACAGATGAAATTTCAATTTTCTAGCTAGTCTCTGTAGCTGAGGAGACTGTTTTGAAACTCGATTTCTCGGAAACCCCGAAGACAGGTTTTCTTGTGACGAGGCCCATATCAATCACGGACTTCATGTTAATCATGTTTTCGTGGAGATTGATCATGAAATAATTTCTAAGGTCATTCTTCTCCTTACGCAGATTCAAGAAGGGCTGTTGTCAGTTACAAGCTAAAGTATGTGCACGAAGTACTAGTCCAGCTTGCCCAGGAAAAAGTGTGGTTAAGTGAACTGACCGTCTCGACATGACCATAGCTGTTGACCGAGACATAAAGAATCAAACCAAAAGTCATGTCGGGAGCTATATAACACCATGTATTTAAAATTGATAAACCACTAGTGGTTTACATTTCAACGGTCATAAACATATCTAGCATGATGAGAGTTAATAACGATTAATCTATTTCAGAGGGAAAATGCATGTTACTTCTAGAGATCTACAACAACGTCGACCATCTTCAAAAAAGAATTACGGTAAGAACAAGTCAAAATAAGCAAATGTTTGAATGGTAAAAGATTGATTATTAACTTGTCCCACAACATTAGCATATATAGTAGATGTTCCAAAATTTGAACACTAGTTGCCTGCCAAAAAGAGCTACTGAAGAAGCAGTCTGATCAGGGTCTTCATTGTTTGCTATTCTAATAAGCATTTTGTGAATATTTTGCTTAGTATTGGTTCAATCCAGGAAGACCCGTTCCGACATGACTGATAAATGTTGACTGGGATATAAAGAATCAAATGAAACAAACTTATTTAACGCAAACTTAATGCCATCATGTGCAACAATTTCTGAGCAAACCAGCTTTCACCACTGACTAACAATATTTGAAACAATAGGGTCAATGTAGGTACATTCGGCCAGTGTAGGTACAATCGGACACTTTTGTATTTCTTAGATAACATCAGTGCGACTTCCGTTGTCATTGCTATGTGTAATCCAGATAAAAGCCAATAAAAACAAATATTTCATCTTTGCAGCATTGCAAGTTCATTATCTTTGATACATGTATTTTCATTGGCTGAAAAATGTCTACATCATAACAAACTTTCAGAGCTCCAAAGGTTAAAAATCTCACCAGACCAAACGTTACAACCGCCCCAGATAATATACATGTGTATAGTCTAAATTGTGGTAATAACTTACTGCATTCTCTGCACTTGCGTTTAGCGGACACTATATTTTGTGACTTTAAATGTATTTAGTGAAATATCCCATAAATTTAGTTGCAATTTGACAAACAAAATGTGTCCGACTGTACCAACCAAATAAAAACGAACTGCAGGTAAAGTCAGACAGCATGATTTAGTTGCTCTAAACGATTCCAACTTGCACCAAAACAAGTTTAAACATTTATTAAAATGCTTGTCACAGGCCTACTTAGCCGCCAAACTTCATTTCTCTTCTATAACATGGCCTAACTTAATGGTTGGTCTGCAGTGTGTGTTTGTGGACCATACTCACTTCCTTTTTTTAATCTTGATCGTCTGGTGTCCTAGGATTACCTTACAAAACCAATTGTGTTTACCAACGGATTACATTGTGTGAACTCTTTGGCACTGGAAGGCTGTAATTGTAATAGCTCTGAAATAGCCTATATGGGTATCCTTTGTGGCTGTTCGTTCCATGTTGGTCATGTACATGTGTATTCTTCTCTTGAGGCCGTAGGTTGGCGTTGATACATGATTATGGTAATAACTGGTCTTTTTCGTATGTTTGTTTTTACAAAATAACCCTAGCCTCTGCACATATCTATCTGTCTACTGCTAGACACAATTGCCGAACTTACTATGATGGGTGCATTATCTAATCTACAAAAAAGTATGCGAGTATGATCAGAAAGGAAATTCCACAGATCACTGACCAACCCACGACCGACGACAATGTGCAGTAGACACAGAGAAAAGACGGAAAGAAACACAGAACACAGACAGCAACAAAATGGATCAAATACCCTCATCTCAGCACAAAACGATTGGAGCAACAATATTTATTATCAATAATGAATCAACAACAACAGAACCATCGCATTAAAATAGCCAACACCACTAGGGGTGGGTACTTAAATGGATTTTAATGGCCAATTCTTCACCTATCAGTTCGCATTTAGTTTATGCACTTGTATAAAAATAATGTCTTAAAAACTATCACAGAAACATATTTTGATTCTAATATACTGTTAATCAATTAATATAAACGATAAAGTACATGTAGTATATAGTGGGTGTCATTGGGTGGCGCAAGGTGATCAGTAGCACCCATCCTCCCTATCTCACAAAAGCCTAATTGCTGTTGTCCTCTGAATCGGTAACAGGAAGAGAGAAGCTGCTGAAACTAGTCCTTGATCAGTATTTATGAACAAAGTGTTATATTTTGTTGAAGAATAAATGAATAACAACTGATAAAAAGACTTTCGTCTACTGATTCTACCCCAATATGCATCACTTTTGTTGTCCGATTGTACCAGCCTGTATGTCCAAATGTACCAGCAATTGTACCAGCTGTCTGATCAAAGGCAGATTAGCGAGGATTTATCAAGGTTTTTATCATATTTTTATGACAAAATTGTTTTAAAACATATCTTGAATAATATAAGCATCTATTTGTTATTTGAAACGTTACATTGTATGACATGTTGTGTACCCAGAAAGAGTTGAACACGAGAGTGTCCGAACCTACATACATTGACCCTAGTAGAGAAAGTTTATGGCTAGCACTGGAGTGCAGTAGCTCAGTGGTAGAGTGTTAGACTAGGGAACGAAGGGTCATTAGTTCCAGACTCACAGGAGGCACTGTGTTGTGTCCTTGAACAAGACACTTTATCCTCTTCTTAGTATTAGTTCAAGACAGGTAAACGTCCTAACATGAATGAAAAATTGTTGACTAGGACCTAAAGCATCAACACTAGCAAAAACTTTTTTTTTTCATTTTCAGCTTTAATTGCATTTGACACTGAATACCATGACCCAGAGATGTTCCTGTCCGATAAACCGACCCCAGACATAAGGCGAGATATGAATGGAACTTCCGTGATGGCCCCTACAAGGACTGCACCCAAACCATCCTTGAGAAATACTAAAAGCTGTGTGGCATCGGGAGCCTCAGTTTACTATGATTCTGTTGATCAGAACACAGTTGTCAGAGAGGTAATATTGTCACAGAGATTCAGGCCTCCAGATAAGAGGGCATAGAGCAAAACCTGTCTTAAGCACCATTCATAAAGAAAACCTAAATTGGTTTTAAAGACAGATTATCGCTTAATGCAGGTCAAAAGAATTGCAGAATGCTCTAAGAGAGCATTCTGCAATACTTACGACCTTCATAAAGCTACCATTTGTCTTTAAAGACCTTTTGTTTTGACCGCTGACGACAGGTTTAACTGTATTTGAAAATTAGGTTTTATTATTTCAACCAAACATATGATGTGGATACTTGAAAGAACCATTTCAATGAGAGGGTTCTTTTGAGCACCCAAACACATGACGAAACGGATGGATAAAAAAATTATTGCAATTTTACGCTCAAAAAGTTTGCTTATCTAGGCCTATAATCCTATATGTTGCAACCTTTTTATTATGGGGCTTAAACTCCTATATTGAGGAAAACTATTTACAAACTTAATAACCTACAAGTATTTTATAAAGCAATCATCATATACTTGATTAGTTTTAGCCATTTACCCACCTTTCAGGACCATTGTTGTCTGATGCTTGGTCATGTGATGATGAACTTTTGTAGCCTATCAGGGGACAAAAATATTTTAAATATTGCACTTGTCCTGCAGGAAGAGTGACTTACAACTTTCACTCGTCCTGCAAACACATGCACTTGTCCTTTAAAAGCATATGCAATAAAGAACATAACAAGTGCTTTGGGAAGAATCACTCGTCCCGTCTAGATTTCACTTGTAATTACAAGCGGATGAGTGAAATTTTTGTCCCCAGTTTCGCTTAACAGAGAAAATAAGCATCTCTGTTTACCACACCCCACCCATGAATATAATGATGTTATTAGAGATGCGCAGTGGCTCAGTGTTAGGAGTGCGGTGGCTCAATGGTCTGGATTGAGGGGTCGCAGGTTCCAGCCTCATCAGAGGCACTGCTTTGAGCAAAACACTTTATCATCTGCTTAGTAACTGGTCTCACCCAGGAAGACCTGTCACAACGACTGAAAATTGTTGACTGTGGACATAAAACAAAAAAAAATCTGTGGGTCAGTGCTCGACTCGAGATCGAGGGCTCCCTTTCTTGACTTGGATGTCAAGACATCGAATCAAACAAAGTGATGATAACCCCATAATTTACGTAATAAGGGAAAATATTCAACTTTAGTTCATAGGGGTCAATCTAATTCAGACCTCCAGATAAGAGTGCGTAATTGGAAATTATTTCTCTTAATTCTCAACCGAAACATATATTTTGGGTACTCAAAAGAACCGTCTCAATGAGACGGTTCTTTATAGCACCCAAAATACATGTTTAAACTGATAGATAAGGAAAGAAACACACTTTTATGGTCAAGAATTTTGCCTAACTGGGCCAATGCTAATGTCCACTGAATAAGATACTTATGAAACTCACCAGAGTGAGTCATGTCTTATACAGTACAACCTGTGTAAAATGGCCACTCAAAAATAGTCAAAACAAAGAACTTTATGACAAATGGTAGCTTAATGAAGGTCAAAAATATTGCAGAATGCTCCCCTTTGACCTGCATTAAGCGATAATTGGTCTTGAAAACCAATTTTCAGTCTTTTCGAGAGTGGCCGTTTTACTCAAGCTTTACTGTAAATGTGTTTTTTATAATGATCACTGTTGTTAGATGTTGTATGTATATATTTGATATAGATGTCAAAATTGGATCGTCGAGCCCCAGCTCCATTACCAACCCAGACCCCAGGACATCCAGTGATCCCTCCAAGGAAAACCCCTCCCTACATGGGTCAGACAAGCCTACCAACTGGCTTTATATCTTCCTCCAATAGCAGACAGAGTTCTACTACACAGCCACCAGGGATAGCACCTCCTCCAGTGCCCAGAAAAACCAGAGGTCCTTCCGTTTCTACAGTAAGTATAATTGTTGCAGGCTTACAAGTACATGTATGGTAAATGTTCGAATATTTCGAACACCAGGTACCTGCCCAAAAAGGCCTAGACAAACAGCACAGACCCAGGATCTTCCCTGAAGCATTTTGTGAGTTCCAATCCTGATAACCAACATTTTGTATGAGAACAGAGAGACAATGTTTGAAATTTAGAACATTTACCGTATACCTACTTTTTTGTTTTACTTTTTTCCTACTTTTCATTTAATAGAAAACTTTTGTTACTCTTACTTTTCCCCAAATTCAAATTAATTGCTTTCAGAAAGACAAGATCATAGAGTTTGCAGCAATTACCCGGTAAAACAGCTTCTGTGGCCCCCACCCCATCCCCAACACACACAAACACCACACATATATAGTAAAGTAGTCAACATACTTTAGCATTGTGACTTGAGCATTTTCAGCAAAGTTACCCCATTTCATTTTGACTACTTGTAGGTAAGATTCATTATAGGAAAAATATAAATTCTTTGAAACCCTAAAACTCCTACTTTTTATCTTCAGATTTTTAATTTTTTCCTACTTATTTCTTAAACTGAATCCTTACTAATTTTTTCCTTCTTTTTCATTAAAAGCCAAATAAGGTTTAGCATCATTGCATTGACATTTGGATCCAGATCATGCCCAGCATTGTATTATTCACGATCTGGGTCTTAACTTTTTGCATAGGTAATCAGCAGTGGTCACGGGCAGGAAAAAAGTAAATAGAAATTTTGAGCTTGTCCACTGCAACGAAATTTTTAAGGTGAACACAGGTTTGAACCCCCCAACTTCTCAAATTACCTTGGGCTTGTTTGTGTGTTTGCCATAGATTCTGTCCTTGTCAGTATTAACTCCTTTTTAGCAAGCTGAGACTTGTCTGCCAATAGCTTTTGCAAACAGAATGTTGGTCCTGATCTGGATCTAAACCATTTGACACTCTGATAGTGCTCTTGAAAGTTTTTTGAAAAATTAATTTTGAAAAAAATCTGATGGCAAAAAAAAACATGAAAATTCAGCAAGTATGCAACAAGATAAAGCTACACCATTAAGACTTGGTTGATGAATACCTTACATGGTTTTTAACAAAATTGCGAAAAGAATTTTGCAGGCTAAAGCCCGTTTTAAGAAACACTTGCTTATGGACAAAAAAATGGTTGTCAGCATAGTGTTTCATATACACTAAATCTAGTTTTCACTTCCTTTTCAGATTAGTCCAAAACCTACCTATGACGAACTTCAGAGACCAACGACAATAGATGATTGGCTAGCCTGTCTTAATCTCTCGTGTTATGAACAAAATTTCCGGGAAAGTGGGTGGGATAGTCTCCTGTATTTACATGAAATGACAGTGATGGACTTAAACAATATAAACATTACAGTGGACGAGCATCAAGAAAGAATAATGGCCAGTATAAGAGAACTGAACAAAGTTTGAGTTAAATATGGATCCATGGAGGTGGGTCCCTCACCTTTAGATAAAGATAAAGAAGCTTTATTTAATGTCGCTTATTTGAAACAATCAACATAAGCTCTGTAGAGCTTTTATTGTGACATAACAATATCTTTTTAACAGATACTTACCTGCCTTACTCTATCTTCCTAGTACAACCCCTTTTATGCGAGTGTCAGCAAGGGAGCTGCTAGTGCCATTTTTTACACCGTTGGTATGGTGTGGACGGAATTCGAACCCATGACCTCCAGCTCCGAAAGCGGACGCTCTACCAACTGAGCTATCGGGGCGGTGAAGGTCAAATTATATATCAGTCTTCAGCAATGATGCACAGTACATTAACCCTTAAAGCCCCAATCACAACAAATGTCCTCTGCATGTTTTTTGACATCTCTTTGACAGTGTAGACTCAGATCAGACTGCTCCTGCAACACTATTTGCCTCCATACTTAAAAAGTCAATAATATCAGCAAATATATGCAGCATATGACCTGTGCAGACAACATTTTCAGATGCATATTTGCAGGCCTTTTAAAAGTTAATATTTGTACTGCTGAATCCAGATTATCCTCCTTTGAAAACAGTGTATATCCTGATCAGCTGGCTTCTCCAGAAGCCAGCTGATCAGGATCTATACTGTTTTCCATGCAAGCTATGATGCCAGGTCAAATTAGAGGGGAAGGTCCCCTTTCATGTCTTCAAGAATGATGCACAGGATTATTTACTCTTGTTGCTGCTGAATCAAGATTATCCTCTTTTTAAAACTGTGTACATCCCGATCATGCTGCCTATCAATGGCGAAAACGTTACGCACATCAAAGGGAGACTACTGGATCAAGCAGTGATTCTCTTTAATTACGTCCCTTTTCAAAATGGAAACTTCTCTCAAAGGAAAGAATTTGCTTTCAGAGGGATCGAATTCTGTCTTTTAAGAGCAGTTTCTTATAGTATGGAAAATCACTTTTACCACATAAGGTGACCTCCCTTGAATGTTACTATACTTAAACGCAAAGAAACGCAACCGTTTTAAATCCAATTTTTCTTCTACAATGCCCACATGAGGCTAATTTCTTAATTATATCATTTGTTCCTGTGCATGGAGTTATGATTTGCCGTAAAATGGTTTTGATCACGTTTTTCATTCTGACGTTATAATGACGTCAGTTAATTTCAGCAAACGGAGTCTAAAAAAGTGATGTCTCATTCGACTTGAAAACAAACAGTTTGGTCTGATAGCCAGATGTCTTAACTAAAGGAAAACACTTAACGGTTTGGAATTTATTTATTAGCAACGCTACCAGTCGCTGCGTTTCTTTATTGACGTCAACCTACTTTTTTTTTAAAACAGTCATTACAGACGCATTTTGTTCGATCAGGTCGCGGTGCTTATGCCTTCTATGCAATGTATTGAGGGCTATATGGTGACATTAAAAGTTTTCGATTATTAATATTTGTTTGGATAAAATGACCAATTACGCAAATAAAATAAAGACGTCATTTTGACAAAATGAACGTTGACAGAAACATTAAAGTACCTGTTTTGATTTTATCTACCCTTTTGCTTTCAAAGGATGATATTGGTTTAAAACGTTTTTTGCAAAATAGGCATAATGTTTTAACTTTATGACTTTAAAAATGGGGGATGCCTTACATTTCTCGTCGCAGCTCGCAAACCATAAAACACAGCGGTCTGGTTTTGGTGTTGTATGAAACGCAAATAACGGTACTTAGCAATTTCATTATAGTTGACTGAATTTTTCTAGGAAAAAAGAAAGAACTACAATTTTAGAAAGAGTTGCGTTTCTTTTGCGTTTAAGTATATTTTTATTACGTAATTGCGTAATGGGAGCTTCGCTAATGCCTATGATGCCAGCTCAAATTAGACCTGAAGGTGCACAGGATATCAAAACTTGTCCTGCTGAACCAGATTATTCCCCTTTGAAAATAAGGGAGGTCCTGCTCAGCTGGCTCCTGTAGCCAGCTGATCAGGATCTACAGTGTTTTCCATGTAGCCTGTGTTTCCAATGCAATAAAAGAATCTGCTGAAAAGCAGATGTACTGTATTCTTCCTATTAACATGTATGCCACTATAAGTGCACACTGGATACTTCATGATTTTTTTTTTACATTTTATGATCTTTCGATTTTGCGGTCTATCCAGTAGGGAGCATTTAATTGTAAGTATTCATTGTGTGGATAAATATAGAATACTAGGTGAGTGTCTTTTGATATGAAGTTTACCAGGCAAGGTTTTGAGAACGCTTGTTGACATCGCGAGGCTTGCCGAGCGATTCAACATGCGTTCTCAAAGCCGAGCCTGGTAAACTTGATATCAAAAGACGCGAACCTGGTATTCTATTTATCAGTTTACCCATTGTTAAAAACTCTTCGTACTAGGGATTATGACGTAATTTCCGATGTTTGTGTTGATTCAGCGTCATTAGCCACGTCATTCAAAAAGTGCAACGTCATCATGACCTGATAAAGGTAACATGCCGTGAGATAGGAAACGTTTATTAGGTTATGTTGAAACAATTCAGTTAATATTAGGGTGACTGATAAAACTGTTTAGCTTCTGATTGGTGCATTTAATTATTAATCCATATTCACTGTGTGGATGAAAACAGTGTTGATACTGATCAGCTCCAGCTGATCTGAATCTTCACTGTTTTCATAGTGTAGATCCTGATCAGCTGGCGTCATCAGATTTTCACTGCTTTCAAAATAGTTACTTAAAATGTTAAATTCACAGTGTGCGCATTAGGTTGAAAACTGTTACTGTGGCATATTTAATAAAGTGAGTAGGACAAGGATTCAGAACCTGTCATTCAACAATATGGTCTCTGGTTTGATGCTTTACATCCCAGTCAACAGCTATGGTCATGTCTGTACGGTCAGTTCACCATATCACTTTTTTCCTGTTACCCAGTACTTTGTTCAAATACTTTTGCTTGTAACTGACAAAAAACCTTCTTGAATCAGCAGGAGGAGAATGGCCAATGAAATTATTTAATGGTCAGCGACCCCTAGTGCGGTCAGACTAATTACGGACTGCACTACACGGCCCAGTATATGGTCTCTGTACTTAAATCTTTTTGGGGCAGGGCAATTTTGTATGGGTTTTTGTACACTGCCTCTCCAAATAATTTTTATAGTTATCCCTTAAGAGATTAATACATAGCCACCGGCGCCTTACCAGGAATATCGACCCGGTGTGTATGTTCTGGGCCGGCCACGTTTTAAACTTTTTATTGCATGTTTAAGCCTGTGTCTTTACGTCACGGCGGCCTGAATGACGTCATTTATGCAATGTGGGTGCATGCATGGACAATATGGGTGCATACAAGGGCCTATATGGGTTCATGTGAGGGCCGATATGAGTTCACATGAGCGGGCTGTTATGGGTTTGGAACAGAGTTGGGGTCAATTACATGCAAATGTAATCGATTACAATTACAATTACTTTGAAATTTCATGATTACTGATTACAATTACAATTACTTTTTTCAAATGTAATCGATTACAATTACAGATTACATTGCAAAGTAATCATGATTACTTTATGATTCCTTATGATTACTTTTGAGCAATAAATTAACTGTATTATATTCCAAGACTTAATAGAAATTAAATGTTATCTTGAAGAAAGGAAAACTTAGCTATGGTTCTCAATTCTACTTACAGAGATACAAGATTTACTATATGAAATAAATAATAAAACAACAGTATTCAAAAATCCCTTATTCCTCTAAATATAAGCATGGATACACATTTCATCCTCTCATTTATCTTACAAGGTATTTGTTAGATATCCCTGGTACAATCAAAATAGCCATAGTTCAGTAAGGGATACTACCCTTTGATGGTACTGATGGCTAGATAATAGTCAGTGAAGATCCTGATCAGACGGCACTTTCTGATCAAAGTTTCTAAACTGCATAAGCGTCCCATAATATAATATTGAGTCATACCATTAAAGCATGCTGAATGAGGTATGGGCTCTTTTAATTTGATGATATACTTTATAAAGAATTTTGGATTTTATCCCTATTTCATCATATGAATCAGAGAACCTGTCCTCTTGAAGTAAATTAGTCCAGCTTCCATTATTACCTAATATTTTGGATATTCTTTTATTTCATTTTATCATATGACGTCGCGTCTGGGAGTGAAATAACGCCATGCAATAAAATCTGTAAACCACTAGTGGTTTATCGATTTACGGGAAACGTTATGACGTCCATAACAACGTTGCGTAAATAATGACAAAATCATAACGTTTTTACGTCAGAAATGAGATTTCAAAGAATTTGTCATATGATAAATAGAATCTAACATTCGTGCTCTTGTTTTATTGAATTTATTAAACTCGTTGCGAAAAAGAGATAAAATGCTCGGCAAGCCTCGCATTTTATCTCTTTTCCTCAACTCGTTTAATAAATTCAATAAAACATGAGCACTCATGTAAGATCCTCTATTAATTTAACCTGATAATTGGAACACATTTTATGGTTTCATGTGACAAAATATGTAGAATCAGATCTTCTGCAGATCAAACCAAAAACTAATAATGAGATCATATTCAGCAGGAAAATGGTCAAGATTAACACTTGCTGAAGAGGTGTTAAAACTAAACTGTCATAAAATATCCTTAAGGATTAAAGAGTCACTTAAGAAAAGGGTCCTTATTTCATTTGACAGCAGAGCAAATAAAAAAAGTTGACCAATAGTTCACAACTGTCACATTTTTTCAGAAAGATGAAATTGGGTAGGGAAACCTTTGACTTTAAATAAGTATCTGATGAGATGTCAAATCTGAGCTTGGCTAAAGACTATCCATCTGTATTTACCATACAAGGGACCTTTTCCTGCCTATTATATATTTTTGCTAAACTTTTATTCCGCTAGATAATTTTGCAAGTTTTTGTGGTCTGTTCATATTTTTCAGAATACCATTCTTTTGAAGCAAATTCTTATGTATTGGATAATAGGGTTACACTCTGATAGCATTATCTTGAAAGAATTTTTCGAAAAAAACAGCAGACCACAAAAATTGTTAGCGGTTAGAGGAGATGAAAAAATATGATGTACTTCTACTGTTTTGATGACAAATATGAGCCAGTTCATGGGATATTTATACTTATAGCATATACATAAAGTCATTATTTATACATGCATGCACAGTTATCCAGTGGAGTTAGAAGTGTAAATATTGACTGAATCCTTAATCTCTGCTGCTTCTCCATGTGTGTAAGCAGTGATGGCTTTGATGTGATTGCACTTTTGTGCAGGTTAACTGAGCATTCAATGCTGTGCAGACGAGGGCTCATATAGTTATTTGGATCAGTCAGGAGGTAAACACAGAAGCAGAACTATTGTTGGTAGCATATTCACATTCCTTGTTTCAAACATTCATTATTCTCTTTGATCTATTGCTGGTACCTGTCACTGTAAAACTTACAACAGTTTTTTTAACCAGTTTCATTTTATTTTTTTGTAAAAAAACAACAAAAGTAATCATAAAGTAATCGTAAAGTAATCATGATTACAGGCTATTTTGCAATGTAATCGATTACATTACGATTACTTGTAATCATAAAAATCCATGATTACAGATTACTTTATGATTACTGAAAAAAGTAATCGATTACAAGTAATCATGATTATAGATTACGATTACCCCAACTCTGGTTTGGAATCACAAGCAGTATCAGCCCTGGTAACTTAAGCATTTTGTTACTGTTTTTAGTAAAACATGTAATGATGAATATTAGCAAACACTTATTTAACAGATTTTCAGTATAGAAAGAGTTCATAGAAATTAAAAAAAATAAAAATCTTGCCTCAATAGAGACTACAAATAAGCATATTATATATTTTTAGCTCGGCTAAAAGGTGAGCTTTTGTTAATGCCTAATACTGGTTAGAAAAGCCTTGTCAATTAAAATTTGTGTTCATTTCGTTTAGCAAATGTTAGAGGTATTCGCCAAAATTTCTTATGAAATGCCAGTCGTTTTATCCCCCCACTGAATGGGTGAGAGATGTATTGTTTTGATAGAGCTTGCTTATGCATTCTAGTAACTTAGTTCATGTTATCATGTAATACTCTTTTAGGAATGCTTTTTTTCATTTCCTTTAGCAAAGTTTTCTTATAGGTATGCCAGTAGTTTTGTTATTTATCTAATACTCAACAGATCCAGCCAAACAAATAAGCCAGCACGTAAGATATCAGTACTTATCATATCAGCAAGCAGCAAAGGCTCCAATCTGATTCTTTGCGTTCCATCAACAATCTTTCAGTTAAATGCGGACGGGTCTTCCTGGGTTGAACCAGTACTAAACTTGGATAAATGTGTCTTGCTCAAGGACCACAACGCAGTGATGCCGGTGAGGCTCCAACCTGCGGCCCCTTGGTCTTGAATCAAGCACTCTACCACTGAGCCACTGTGCTCCTGAGGGTCGTATTCATGAGGGGCGGGGACATTCACGGCAGAACTTCTTTTGTGATACTGTGCAATGCATCTATAAAGAGAAATGGACAGTCGGCAACTACTTACACTTATCTTTACACTTACACAGATATTTTTAGGTGGAAAAGCTAAGAAAAACTTACATACAAGGCTTGAATTAACAGTATTCATGCCCATCAGCTGTCTAATGCGATCTCGCCGCCATCCTGTTTTTGAACATTGTGACATCTACGAATGCATCATAGCTAACTTCATCGTCTAAATGCGCGAAATGTTCTTAACTGGAAACGTAATTTTAAGGAAAACATAATTTAAAAAAATACTTAGGAGAAAGAATAATGAAAGAAGTTGTAATTATAAGATTTTAATTTTATGTAATTTTCCCTACATTTCATACCTCAGTGAAACGCAGAAAAATAACCTTCAGTTCTTAAATAAAGGATTAATTCAGAAAGCAATAAAATATTGTCGTGCCATGCATAATAAAGCAACTGTGATATATCATTGTAGCACCAATAAAATGTTATTTGCTCTTTTCTTCCCATACATGACAATTGGCTGCTCTCTCATCTGCTTATGTACATGTGCTGTTTATTTCAGAAAGCTGATTAAACCCTTTACTCCATAATAGCGCCTTTTGATGCCTTTGAATATCATGTATTTGGAAACATTATGGAAAATAGAGCATTTGCTCCATTGGAGCAAATGCTCCATTTTCCATAATACTTTCTAAAGTATTCAAAACTTTACTTAAACTTTTCTTGAATTTTTTTTCAATGTTGTTGTCTAAAAATAGAAAATGATGTCATGATCTAAAAATAGCCTATGGAGTAAAGGGTTAAGAAAGTTTCAACTAAATACCATTTTGTCACAATAATTAATGACACAAAAAACTGATCTCTTGCCCTCCCTAATCCCCCCTTAGGCTTAACCTGCTGAACACTTGAACAAAGTCTGTGAAATAATCTTACCATACAACATGAAAATCAACAACTTATAAAATTAAACATTAGAATGATATTTTAGCATTATTAGAATCAAATTAATTTATAAACTGCCTGAGTGTAGGTGAATTTGGCAAACACTTTTCCATTTGCATGCAGTAAATAGAGGATCTAAAATGAGTGTTCACGTTTATTGAATTCATTAAATTAGTTTCGGAAAAGTGATAATATGTGAAACTTTATTGCCTTTTCACGAGTATAAAAAATTCAATAATGCAGGAGCACAAATTTTAGATTCAATATATCACATGACATTATAATTACTTAAAAATCACACTTTTGGAGTGAAAAGGTCAAGATTTTGTCATCTTTTATGCAAAGTTATAACGGATGTCATTACATAATGTTACTAAATCTGTAAACCATTAGTGGTTTATTAATTTTATTGCATGGCATTATATCACTCCAAGATGCATCGTCATGTGATCTAAATGCTTTAGTAGTTCATTTACTGGGCTTCCATACTTTCTACATGTATATTTACTGTAATGACATACATATATGGCCCCCTGATGTTATAAAAAATTAACTTTTTCTTGCGTTCAAACTCTTACACCTTGTACACATTATGAACCCTTTATTCGTTATGCTTTTTTTAGACATCATTTATTATTTTTTGACAATTTTTAAAATTCAAGAAAAATATAAGTGAAGTTTTGAATACTTTTGAAAATATTATGGAAAAAGAAGTAGTTGCTCCAAGGAGGAGCAAATGCTCCATTTTCCATAATAGTATTTCAAAGACATCAAAAGGCATTATTATGCATGCTCATAAATGTTAAAATGTCTACAATTGTTAATTTTCACGCACAGTTGAGTTGGAAGAAAGTTTTATAACATGGGGACCTGATCAATCAGTGTTAACCTGATCAGATTGCTCCTGAAGGAGCATTCTTATCAGTTTACACTGTTCACCATTTTAACACTAATTTAAGTATCTCATTAAATAGCTAATAGATGTTGAAATTTTGAGGGAAAATATGATCGGTATAGCTTTGTGCCTGTTTTACATCACAAGAATGTATATAACTTGTTAATATTTTATAAATAATGACATGAAAAACACCAATAAAAAGTTTAAAATGAGTATTTTTTTGTTTTCAATTCTATAATATCAATCCATCGTTCATGTATTTCAGAATCGCAGCAGTTTGTGTAGGTTTATTTCTTCTCCTCAAAATATTTTCACGCTATTCACAACAATTGTCCTCTGCTAGTGGACTTTGTGGCTTATATTGCAAACAATATGGACCCAGACCAGACTGCCCCTTAGCAGTCTATCAGGGCTCATAATATTCTGATCAGCTTTCATAGTGCTTGCGTCTGTGATAAAGTTGGTCTGGAATGCATTTGAATATATGAAAAAGCAGATGCTTCCTGGAAAAAAAATATTAGAAGGATAAACGTTAAAATCCTGCTATAGAATGTGTCTTGTCAGGAAAAAAATGTGTGCTTACATACTGGTACAGTAAAACCGGTCTTACTTGTTTGGTTTGGTTCTTTACGTCCCATCCAACAGCTATGGTCATGTTAGGATGGTCAGTTCACTTTACCACACTTTTTTCCAGGGCAAGCTTGACTGTCTTAAGCGGCCGCTCAAAAATAGACAAAACAAAGATCTGAAGGACAGGTGGTAGCATTCTGCAATACTTTTGATCTGCATTAAGCAATAATCAGTCAAAAACTAACTTAGTCTTGAGTGGCTGCTTAAGACAGGTTTTACTGTATATGCTTACTGGAAGGTGATTCACCCAGTTGTCGATCAGCTGTTCACCCTAAGTCTTTGGTCTTATAACAACTAAACTGTGTAACCGGGCCAAGTAGCACAGTTTGTAACATGCCTGACTGCAGATCCAGGGGCCACGAGTTTGATCACAGCTGATCCCACTTTCGTGCTGATTGATCATGAAATAATTTCTACGGCCATTCTCCTCCCTTCCGCCGATTCAAGAAGGGTTGTTGTTAGTTACAAGCAAAAGTATTTGCACAAAGTACTGGTTATCTGCTTAGTCAAGCTTGCACAGGAAAAAAAGTGTTTTTGTTTGTTGCTTTACGTCCCAAGTCAACAGCTATGGTCATTGCGGGACGGTCAGTTCACCTAACAACACTTTTTTCCCCGGGCAAGCTTGAACAAGCAGTTAACCAGTAATCGTGCACATACTTTCGCTTGTAACTGACAACAACCCTTCATGAATGATTCAGCGGAAGGGAGGAGAATGACCATATAAATTATTTCATGATCAATCTCCACGAAAGTATGGGACCGGGCCGGGATCAAACTCACGACCCCTGGATCTGCAGTCAGCTTCGTATCTGTAACCAGACACGTTACCGACTGCGCTACGCGGCCCGGTAGAAGTGTGGTTAGGTGAACTGACCGTCCTGACATGACCATAGCTGTTGACTGGGCTGACTGTTGACAAACAGCACACTTTGGGTAGGATTTTCCTTCCCTTAAAAATCTTCTTAATTCTCAGGGTTTCCAGGGATCCTAGTTTTTCCTAGTTTTCCTAGTTTTTCAAATGTGCTCCTAGTTTTTCCTAGTTTTGTATAAAATCTCCTAGTATTCCTAGTTTTTCATAAATTTGGCACTTTTTTGGATAGAGTATAGCTGTCTTTTAATGTATTTTGGAGATTTTGTTTCAGAACAAGACCCTCAACGTGTTGCCCTGACAGTAATTGGTGTTGTTTGTGTCTGGTGTCACTGGTGCATAGTCTAGCCTTCTCTGGTGATTACTTCAATTGACACCACTCCCTTAGTGGGACCTTTAAAACCTTTAGAAACCTTCAATTTGGTTGAAATCCTTTAAAATCTTTAATTTGGCTGAAAAACCAAAAAGACCTTTACGGTTGTAAAATTTTAACTGTGGTATCTACACCCAAGACTAATACAGACATATGCCTATCAGTCTAAATCATATATTTAAAAAGAGCATACATTAAATTGGAGCTTTTTCCTCTGAAAATCCTCATTTACTTAAGGAAAAAGTACCCCTGTAAAATGACCAGAGATGGGCTTCTCCTGCTTTCTTGGTTTTCAATTTTTTCTGGCTAATGTTTTAAATGTTCACTCCATAATTGCTTAGTCAAAACAACAGTTAGAAGTGAAGTATTCAAGTCAGAGACTGAAAACAATGTGTGGGAGAAAAGAGAGGAGTTCTACTACCATAATTTGTGATTAGTTGGCAATGAATGTGTTGGCTAAGGATTTGCTGTACCCCTAACATACCATTATCTATTGGTCATAGCCGGGTTTTTAAGACCATGATCCAGTAAAAATGCTAGAAAATCTATTGCTTATTTGCTCTTTATTTTTTTTAGATTATCAATGAAACTTTTGTGCCTAAAAAAGCCTTTATAGTTTCATGAGTTAGCTAGGGGAGGAAACTTAGTTGTAGTATGAAATGTGTATGGCTACTGTGGTAATCAGGTAGGGAAAAGTAAAAAAGGTAAGCAAATAACTCCTGGTTTTTGCCTAAATTTTCCTTGTTTTTTGTAAATAATTTTCCTAGTTTTTTCAAAGCCTTAATTCTTTTCGCGCTGCTCATGACAAATGTCCTCTGGTCTCTGCTGATGGACTTTGGTGGCCTATATTGCAAACAATATGGTCCCACATCTGACTGCTCCTTAGCAGTCTGATCAGGGTTCATAATAATCTGATCAGGGTTAATAGTGTTTGTGTCTGTGATAAAATTAGTCTGGAATGCATTTGAAAATATGAATAAGCCAAAAAATATGAGCAGGATAAATGTTAAAATCCTGCTGTAAATTGTGTCTTGTCATGCTAGGAAAAAGCTTATGTGCTTACTTGTACAGTAAAACCTGTCTTTAGCAGCCACTCAAAAACAAACAGAACAAAGGTCTGAAAGACAGGTGGTAGCTTATTACAGGTTGAAAGTATTGCAGAATGCACCTGCATTAAGCAATTATCGGTCTTGAAAACATATTTTGGGGACTTCTTTTGAGTGACTGCTTTAGTTAGATTTAGGTGATTCACCCAAACTTGTCTATCAGCAGCTCACCCTAATTCTTTGGTCTCATAACAACTAAACTGTATGCCATTTTCATATTTCATTTTAATCAGTCACCCCTAATATTATCTGAATTATTTCAACATAACCTAATAAACGTTTCCTATCTCACGGCATGTTACCTTTATCAGGTCATGATGACGTTGCACTTTTTGAATGACGTCACTTATGACGCTGAATCAACACAAAAATAAAAAATTACATCATAATCGCTAGTTTTGAAGAGTGATCAACAATGGGTAAACTGATAAATAGAATACCAGGCTCGCGTCTTTTGATATCAAGTTTACCAGGCTCGGCTTTGAGAACGCCTGTTGAATCGCTCGGCAAGCCTCGCGATGTCAACAGGCGTTCTCAAAGCCTTGCCTGGTAAACTTGATATCAAAAGACGCTCACCTAGTATTCTCTATTTATTTGGTTTCACCCTGTCCAAATTGATAAGAAACACCACCACACAAGTCATTTAGAAGCTTTAATAAAGCATCTCTATGATGGCAGACTTCCACAAAAGCGTGGCCAATCATGTATAGGGCAACAGGTATGATCAATCTGAAATTCTATAATACGGTCCACTTTTGTTATGCCTTGTGATTTGTTTGTTTTGATGCTTTACATCCCAATCAACAATTTGTCAGTCAGGTCAGGACGATTTCCTGTTTCCTGGGCTGAACATGTTTTGCTCAAAGACAGAATGCAGTACCACCGGTGAGTCTCAAATCAGCCACCCTCCAATCTCAAGTCTAACAGACTCAGAGTTCTCACTAGGATTTTGAAAATAGGAGTAAAAATGCTGTTTGCCAGAAAAATTTGGAGTTTTACCATACTTTTCTATAGGCCCTTTTGATAATGTTGGAGTCAGAATCAAAAAGTTGGAGTAAAATAATCCAAATTTGGAGTTAGTGAGAACTCTGAGACTAACACTCTACCACTGAGCCACCAGGCTCCTCAATATGCCCTGCGCTCTTTTTGAGTAATATGGCATATAACTGTCAGGGCTTTAGTTGAGAGTGCATTTCTAAAAATGTTCAATTTTCTCAACCAAAACATATGTTGTGGGTACTAATAAGAACCCTCTCAATGAGATGGTTCTTTTGAGCACCGAAAACATATGTTTAAAATGATGGGTAAGAAAATATTTAGTTTCACGCTGAAAAATTTTGTTTATCTAAACCAGTGACTATACTGATATAAATAGCATGTGGTGTTCAATCTAGAGGTGGCCATGGGGCCATTAGCCCATTTTTCATCAAATGGCCCCTTGGTAAATCTTGGGCAGGCCAACTTTTACATTATGTGAATGAGGAAATACTGGGCTGTGTTTTATTTTCATCTGAAATTAAATGAAAATGACCCCCTTAAAAATGTCCTAGATTGAACACTGTAACAACTAACAAGTACCTAAAATGGTCCCTAAATGCGCTATCGAGTTCTGTAAGCTAACGATGCTTTGACCAACAGAACCATGAATGTTAACCTCTATCCTGCTGAATGAATATATATACTCAGAAGAAAAAGTTTAGTCAGTATTTATGTGTTCTCATAAAATCAACAATACTGCATATATCATTGTCAAATTTTATACATGAGTTGTATTATCGTAACTTTACATATTCCTGTTTATTGCGAGACAAATAATGCCTCTATTAGACTGTATGATCCAAATTTCAAAATGCACGATGTGCACGTGCTTGCGGTAAACCTGCAGGGTTGTTTTCTCATATACTGTTTGATATTGAAAGAGAGTTGTTCCTATTGCAATAATCCGGAGAAAATTCAGTGCTAGCAAGCTTAATTCGCCGTCCAGGCTATCAACAAATTACAGAAATACCGTGTTTTGACGTCTTGAAACAGGTACACGTGTTGCTGACGTAACACGCAGTTTTGGATGCAATGAACAAACAATTTATCGTCTGCAAACACGTTTTCAACGGCCTGGCAATAAAAATGACAAGCCTCCGTTGGGGAGACCATGGATAACGACGCCATTTAAAGTTAGGGTCATAGTGACGTCAACATGACGTAATCGCTTCATGGTCGCTTGGAAACTTCTTAAATTCATTCTTTAAGCAACAGGTATGAGAATTTCCGTCTGTACTGCCAGAAATCGTCTGAGGGGCGCTAGACTGATTTTTGAGTTATGAAATTTGAATTTTAATATTGACCACTTTGTGTAATTTTGATGAAGAAAATGGGTATATTTTCAGAATGTTTTGTTGAAAATGTTCACATTGTAATACATTACATGAATTTTATTTTGAGTAAGGTTTTTGTCAATATTAAGACTGTCTTACAAAAGTATTGCACACAGTGTCTGTACTGACTAAACTTTTTCTTCTGAGTATATAACACTTCTGTTTGCCACCAAGCTTCATTGCATGCTTCCATTTACTTAAATGGATTCAGTGGCTGCAAAGAAAACAGTGTGGATCCTGATCAGCTGGCTTTAGAAGCCAGCTGATCTGGACCTACACTGTAAGAAGCCTGATCTACTGACTTCTTCAGAACCATTTGATAGTAATGAACACAATATTGATGAGCACACATATATCGCTCAGTTCAGTTCTGGGGGTCAATATTGTGCCATAGGAGGTAGTGAGTAACTCTTTGTGAGTTGTAAATGCTTGGGTTTCTGTTTTTCACTGAGTTTTTCCAGTTCCTCCAGTCTACTCTGTACGTGAGCTTTCCTGTGGTACGCCATAAACAAGTCTTTCTGTGCTGCATAGCAAGATCCCTCATGAGGTTGACCTAAAACAAAGTACAAGCTTTACATAGATCCAGATAAGGAAATTTTATTTGAGTAAAATTTTAATTATTTTCTTACCCATTGCTTTAAACATGTGTTGAGACGGTTCTTTTGAGTACCTACGACATATGTTTTTGATGAGAAATATAGAAAATAATTTTCCAATATGCATTCTTATCTGGAGGCCTGCTTTAGTTGAAAAAGATTCACTTTGTTGAGAAGTTCTTGTCATTAAACTCAGACGTGACACTGTCTGCCATTGTTGTAATTTGAGCACTGATTTAACTAAAAATAGACCCATCATTGGTTTCTTATAAAAATAATGATACTCTTATTGTTGCATTTTTTGGACTAATGATACTTATTTTTCAAATCATGCTAATTTGAGATGCAACAGGACTACTTTCAGAAAAAGATATGGTTTGTTGATATTTTGGTTTCTTAAAAGCAGATTTGTTAGTAAAATATATTCTTTAATGAATATTTTGATCCCATCCCCGTGATCGAGGGTGTGTCTATGGGCAAAATATTTGCTACCATGTTGCTGCATGCGTCATTAGCTTTAATTTGATATGCAAAATGACCATATTCCAAAAAAGTTTAATTTTGGCCTCAGTCCCACTCCCCAAGTCCACCCAGGGGATCTGACCCAGGCCTTCAAACTAAAATCTTGTTTGATATGTTTCATATTCATATATTGCTCTTCTGCCTGCATGCAAAATTTCTGCGAAAAATATTGACAACTGCCTAGCCTAAGTAATTGTGAAATTTAGATATTTGACCTTTGACCCCTAAGACGATGTCAGAATGGTGGGGTAAAAATTTACTACATGCTTAAGTTAACTACAGGCACTGGGCAATCATGGCCTATAGTGGGAAGTTGTTAAATAATAATAGCTTGGAGGAAATGTGAAGATCATTACACAAAAAAGCTAATATAGGTTTTGCATTATAATTGCCGATTCTAAGACAAGGGCAATAACTAAAGTGTTAAGGGTTCAATTTTGATGAAACTTATATGATATCGAGAGTCCATGGTACTTATCATTAATACCAAGAATGAATCAAATCTGACCAATAGGTATGGTTCCGGACGGACAAAAACCTCGAATGGACGGACAACACCAAAACTATATCCCTCTAACTACGTCCCAGAATAAATAATCAGATAAATCCACATCACAGAAATACTCTGCAAAGTTACACAAAGCACGGGTACATTATGCATCAGTGATGCATAAATTTATAGAAGTGTAAACATCAAGGTCAGTAGTTGTGTTGATATAAAAAATTAGCCTGCATACCTGTGGAGACCTGTGTGAGATAATTGATCTGTTTCATCAAACCTCCTTCTACTGACTCCATTGTCTTGATAAACCCGTGAGTATGGCTTTCAACAGTCTTCATCTGAGGTTTCTCTTTAGCAAGCTCTTCAAGGGCTCGACCTGAATTGAATAATCAGGACTTTAGTTAAGAGTGTGTAACGGAAATTTAATTTTCTTATTTCTCAACCAAAACATATGTTGTGGGTACTCAAAAGAACCGTCTCAATGAGACGGTTCTTTTGAGCACCCAAAACATATTTTAAAACTAATGGGTAAGAAAATATTTACAATTTTACGCTGGAAAATTTTGCTTATCTTAACCTATGAATAATTGATAGCCATCACAGTTGTTCTTCTGATAGGTAGCATTCTTCAAATATTGACCTACATGTAATATTGATTTGAGCATTCAATACTTGTTTACCAAATGGGTCACAAAGTTGTACAATTTGCTCAAATGGTTAATTCAGTCTTGTACCAATCAGCACCACCACATGTCACTGAAATGCTTCTCTAAACCGGACCACATACAAAACTTTTCAAAAATGTAAAACGTTTTTATCATTCTATATTGCTAAACATTATATAGGCCTCGACGCGAGAAAACCAGTCTTCGGGCAGGAATTTTTTTGCAATTTTGAGAAGAGGCCCCAGGGCCTTTCAGATTGGGAAAGTAGCATGGTAAACACCTAAATTGGGAAATTTGTTATACATTGTAACTGCACAATTATGTCATTTTTTGCCAGTAAAAAAATAAATTAGTTATTACATATACTATTGCCATTAAATTGTAGCGCTTGTGTGTTTGTGTGTGTGTGTGTGTTTTGACTGAATAAAAATCCCAATCTTCAAAAAAAAAACAATTTAACATTGAGATTTTTGTTAAAAAAGATCACTTCCTAAGTTTTTAACAAGGCTGCCTTACTTTTTTTACAATACAATCTCTTTATTACACTCAGGTCATACAAACATGACATATGAGGAATACAATACAATATTGAAAGGCGGTACTTAACTTTTAGACAGATGAGAGAGAGAGGGTGGGGGGAGAGGAGGTCAAATTTAAGCATAAGGATATAAATATATTAAACCGATTTTCTATATTCACCCAAGACTGAGACACATAGGTTGCTCGATCGACTTATCGGACAACCCATGTTTCGCACTCTTTCATGATTTTGTTTGTACAGCAGCAAGGTAGAGCATTTTGGGGGAGCAGAAAGATTCAAAAAGGGTTGCATCATGTTGAAGCGACATCGTCATTTTTACTTTTTTTTTTTTTTTTTTGGTGAAGATCGTAAGGGAGATAAACTCGACGACTTTTCAAGATCGGTATGACATAATTATTTCCCTTTGTACAACAAGCTGCACGTGCGTAACCAGAATTGGTGGGTGTTGAGTTCACAGATTCTCGGCTGAAAAATTGGGATCACTGGATATCCGTTCAAATTCAGGTAATTTAAACAGCATTCGTAGTTTTCGCAGAATAGCTTTAGCTTTTGTGTATGACATTGAATTTGGCAAGCAGTGAGGATCCAGATGAAATGTCGCATCCGATGCGGCATTTCACCAGGGTCAACTCTGTCTGCCAAAACAAAATGCGGTCAACTTTTAATTTATATGTAAACCATAATGTGCAGACCCTAAGTATCTACAATGGCAGTGATTTGTTTACAATTTTGGGCTTATGAGTCCTGGGACTCGCTGTTTCCAATATTAATGAGTCCCCACTGCAAACTAATGAGTCCAAAACACTATTTTTAATGACTAGTCTGCCATACTGTCGCATCCCAGGACTCACTGGGACTCGCTGAAATGAAAACGTATGCGCAAAAGATGCAGGATGCGCAGGTAACAAAATCACTGCAATGGACCATTCCGAGTTTACCGTTCACAGTGTTTGCAGAATGGCTCTATTAGCTGTGAACTATCGATTTGGCAAGCGGTGGAGATCCAGATGAAATGTCGCATTTTGCGGCATTTCATGAGGATCACCTCTGCCTGCAAAGTCAGAACAAAGCGGCCACCAGAAGATAGTACACCTTTTTTGTAAATCATAACGCGCAGCCCCTAAATATCTACAATGGACCGTTCCGAGTCATTAAACATTCACGGTCTAGCAGACAACAGGTATTCTACAAACGTAGACAGGTTCTATTTATACCTGGCGGTGTACATTTTACACATGATCACATGACATTTCATAAATGAGATATAAACAGTAAATCATTGTAAACAATAGACAATTATAATTTTCAGAGCCTTAGCCGATGATACAGAGGGAAGCGACAATGCTCTGAATTTAATTAAATGTTTTAGATCGCTTGTCACGATTTATGCCGTCCGCTCTTTCCAGTACTTGTTTTGACAATCTTACTTGTACCTGGCTCAGATTCACACTTCATTTTAATTAAGTGCTTATTGGAGTATTGTCCGGTATTGTCATCAAAGTGATGATTGATGAGTCAAAATAGCCTCAGGTAATTAGTGACCATTGTAAAAGGATTAACACCCAGTAAAATATTGTAACAGCAGGTGACTTCCCTGCTACTTCAGGCTTCAAACTGAAAAAAACCCCCTGTAACTTCCTTAGCTTTTGTTAGATTTTCATGATTTTTTACCAAAATGTAGGGCATTTTATGAAGTTTTAGAAAAGGGGCATGATGCTGGGAAAGGGCATGGTGCTAGAGAAAAGGGGCATGGCGTGACGACATGCTAAAACTGGCTATGGGAAACACTTTCTGTCCACAGACTAACGCAGAGTTTACCCCAGAGCCACTCTAAGAGTCAATTTATCAGGTAATTGCACTTCACGGCTACCACGAAAACTGGTTACATCGACCATTTATTTTATTTTGTGTAACGTAAAGTCAATATTGGTAAGGAAAATATGCAGTATATCTAACAGATACAGCTTTTCTATATGTAAATGACAACCTGCGCTTTGAATTGCATTAGCAATGTCTTTTTCTATAGTTTCTAGCTGCTGTAGACGTTCCATCGGGCCGCCGGTCGCCATTTTGACTATTGGATGCTCCTAAACCTCGACAAGAGCTTTGAATGCGAAAAGGAAATGTATACGCAGTTGAAAACACCCCGAACCATCCCTCCCCCCCCACCCACCCCCAAAAAATAACACAAATCTTAAAAAAC